>OX375804.1:3720980-5158480 GCA_947359425.1 Lagria hirta | reverse complement strand
AGCGGAATTGATTCAATGCTTAAAAATGTCTATATATATATATACCAAAAAGTATAAAAGTCTTGTTCATTTTCTGACTGACAAAAAACACTTTTCTAGCCGCCAACTAGCGGAATTGGTTCAATGCCTAAAAAAGTCTATATATATATATATACCAAAAAGTATAAAAGTCTTGTTTATTTTCTGACTGACAAAAAACACTTTTCTAGCCGCCAACTAGCGGGATTGGTTCAATGCCTAAAAAAGTCTATATATATATATATCAAAAAGTATAAAAGTCTTGTTCATTTTCTGACTGACAAAAAACACTTTTCTAGCCGCCAACTAGCGGGATTGGCTCAATGCCTAAAAAAGTCTATTTATATATATATATAGACTAAAAAGTATAAAAGTCTTGTTCATTTTCTGACTGACAGAAAACACTTTTTTAGCCGCCAACTAGCGGAATTGGTTCAATGCCTAAAAAAGTCTATATATATAATTATGTATCAAAAAGTATAAAGTCTTGTTCATTTTCTGAATGACAAAAAACACTTTTCTAGCCGCCAACTAGCGGAATTGGTTCAATGCCTAAAAAAGTCTATATATATATTTACCAAAAAGTATAAAAGTTTTGTTCATTTTCTGACTGACAAAAAACACTTTTCTAGCCGCCAACTAGCAGAATTGGTTTAATGCCTAAAAAAGTCTATATATATATAATATATATATACCAAAAAAAAGTATAAAAGTCTTGTTCATTTTCTGACTGACAGAAAACACTTTTTAGCCGCCAACTAGCGGAATTGGTTCAATGCCTAAAAAAGTCTATATATATATATACCAAAAAGTATAAAAGTCTTGTTCATTTTCTGACTGACAAAAAACACGTTTCTAGCCGCCAACTAGCGGAATTGGTTCAATGCCTAAAAAAGTTTATTTATATATATATATAGACTAAAAAGTATAAAAGTCTTGTTCATTTTCTGACTGACAGAAAACACTTTTTTAGCCGCCAACTAGCGGAATTGGTTCAATGCCTAAAAAAGTCTATATATATAATTATGAATCAAAAAGTATAAAGTGTTGTTCATTTTCTGACTGGCAAAAAACACTTTTCTAGCCGCCAACTAGCGGGATTGGTTCAATGCCTAAAAAAGTCTATATATATATATACCAAAAAGTATAAAAGTTTTGTTCATTTTCTGACTGACAAAAAACACTTTTCTAGCCGCCAACTAGCAGAATTGGTTTAATGCCTAAAAAAGTCTATATATATATATAATATATATACCAAAAAAAAGTATAAAAGTCTTGTTCATTTTCTAACTGACAGAAAACACTTTTTTAGCCGCCAACTAGCGGAATTGATTCAATGCCTAAAAAAGTCTATATATATATATACCAAAAAGTATAAAAGACTTGTTCATTTTCTGACTGACAAAAAACACGTTTCTAGCCGCCAACTAGCGGAATTGGTTCAATGCCTAAAAAAGTTTATTTATATATATATATAGACTAAAAAGTATAAAAGTCTTGTTCATTTTCTGACTGACAGAAAACACTTTTTTAGCCGCCAACTAGCGGAATTGGTTCAATGCCTAAAAAAGTCTATACATATATATACCAAAAAGTATAAAAGTCTTGTTCATTTTCTGACTGACAAAAAACACGTTTCTAGCCGCCAACTAGCGGAATTGGTTCAATGCCTAAAAAAGTTTATTTATATATATATATAGACTAAAAAGTATAAAAGTCTTGTTCATTTTCTGACTGACAGAAAACACTTTTTTAGCCGCCAACTAGCGGAATTGGTTCAATGCCTAAAAAAGTCTATATATATATATACCAAAAAGTATAAAAGTCTTGTTTATTTTCTGACTGACAAAAAACACTTTTCTAGCCGCCAACTAGCGGGATTAGTTTAATGCCTAAAAAAGTCTATATATATATACATATCAAAAAGTATAAAAGTCTTGTTCATTTTCTGACTGACAGAAAACACTTTTTTAGCCGCCAACTAGCGGAATTGGTTCAATGCCTAAAAAAGTCTATATATATATATATATACCAAAAAGTATAAAAGTCTTGTTCATTTTCTGACTGACAAAAAACACTTTTCTAGCCGCCAACTAGCGGAATTGGTTCAATGCTTAAAAAAGTCTATATATATATCAAAAAGTATAAAAGTCTTGTTCATTTTCTGACTGACAAAAAACACGTTTCTAGCCGCCAACTAGCGGAATTGGTTCAATGCCTAAAAAAGTTTATTTATATATATATATAGACTAAAAAGTATAAAAATCTTGTTCATTTTCTGACTGACAAACAACACTTTTCTAGCCGCCAACTAGCGGAATTGGTTCAATGCCTAAGAAAGTCTATATATATATATATCAAAAAGTATAAAAGTCTTGTTCATTTTCTGACTGACAAAAAACACTTTTCTAGCCGCCAACTAGGGGAATTGGTTCAATGCCTAAAAAAGTCTATATATATATATACATATCAAAAAGTATAAAAGTCTTGTTCATTTTCTGACTGACAGAAAACACTTTTTTAGCCGCCAACTAGCGGAATTGGTTCAATGGCTAAAAAAGTCTAAATATATATATACCAAAAAGTATAAAAGTCTTGTTCATTTTCTGACTTGTATATGTTAAAATGTACATCAAATTATGCGCGTGGGAATATAAAAAAGCTATACTGTTTCCAAGACAAAGCACGTGATTAGAAATCATTGGCGTTTCTATTGGTTGAACCATCACATGACTTAGCAGAAAGTGCGTTGATTGGCCGACTGTACAAGTCTGAGCTCATGGTATTGTGAATATTTTAAAAATATTGTCTAATTCTGACAAATAGTTCTCCAAATACAAGCTTAACTCTATTATCTAGTTGGTGGTGGTTGATTCAGAAAGTGAGGAAATTTGGACCTCCAAAAAACCTATTAGATCACAATTATTTTGAAAATGGAGTTGACCCTGCTTATTGGTCAAATAAACAAGAACTTTTTCTGTAATACTGCAAGCAAAAAATACTTTTCCAGCCGCCAACTAGCGTAATTGGTACAATGTCTAACAAAGTCATTGTATATATATATACATTACATATATATACATACATATGTATAATGTATATATATATATATATATCGCTGATGATTATATGAATATCATATAATCATCTGTTTCTGTTTCTATTGGTTTAATTTCGTAGGCTTTAAATAAATAAAAAATAGATCAAAATCGGTTGAGCCGTTTGGTAGCTACAAAGGGACAGACAGATACACAGAGCTACAGATACATAGTACAAATTTATGACATGTCAGAGGTAAAATCAAACTAACTAATATTATAAAACAGTTTTTAAAATATAAATTATCTAAATAAATAATGTTTTAATTATTTATTTATTTGTTTATTTATTTATTTATTTATTTATTTAGTTAGTTGGTGTAAAACAGTTTTTATCAAATACGTAAACTGATATTGTATGCTGAGTGCGTCTGTACAAAAGTCTATAGAAATTTTTGTCTAATTTTAATTTAACCAATTCTAAGATAATCTATCCACTATTATCTAACTTTTATCTAAATTTACTAAATAAATAAATGTTGTATTGTTGTTATCAAACACGTAAATCAAGAAAATTTTTGCATAATAGTCTATTTTAAGATAATCTAACCACTATTATCTAACTTTTATCTAATTTTTTAATTCTGGTTGAATTTTGTTTGCTATAAGTAAGTCGTAGATTTTTGAACCCATAATCTATTTGTTTTATTATTTAAATATAAAAAAGGCTTATATAACTAAAAAAATTAAATATTGACTAAAATTTTATTTCAAATGTTCTTATCAATTACTTATATAAAAATTGTCTCTGCATAATAATATATAGAGACCTTTGCTTAATTCTAATTTAATTAATTTTAAGATAATCAAACCACTATTATCTAACTTTTATCTAATTTAACTAATTTTGGTTAAATTTCAACTGCTTTCGGTCACTCGTGGACTTATAAACCTATAATCAAACTGTTTTATTATTTAATATCACAAATGTTTATAAACCTTAAAAAAAAGATATTAGATAACGTTTTATTTAAATTTTCTTTTATCAAAAACGTAAAATCAAGATAGTGTTTGCATTATAAGATATAGAGACTTTTGCCTACTTCTAATTTAATTAATTTTAAGATAATTTAACCACTATTATCTAACTTTTATCTAATTTTTTTATTTTGGTCAAATTTTGTTTGCTACAATTTACTAAGGGTCTTATAAACCCATAGTTGAACTGTTTTATTATTTATATATAAAAAGTGCTTAAAAGTTTAGAAAAAAAAATTGACTAAAAGTTTTATTTAATTTAAAAAAAAAATACAAATCAAGATTGTTTCTTCATAATAGGTTGTAGAAACATCTGTCTAATTCTAATTTAACCATTTTTAAGATAATCTATCCACTATTATCTAACTTTTATCTAAATTTACTAAATAAATAAATATTGTATTGTTGTTATCAAATACGTAAATCAAGAAAGTCTCTGCATAATAGTCTATTTTAAGATAATCTTACCACTATTATCTAACTTTTATCTAATTTTTTAATTCTGGTTGAATTTTGTTTGCTATAAGTAAGTCGTAGATTTATAAACCCATAATCTATTTGTTTTATTATTTAAATATAAAAAAGGCTTATATAACTAAAAAAATTAAATATTGACTAAAATTTTAATTAAAATGTTCTTATCAATTACTTATATAAAAATTGTCTCTGCATAATAATATATAGAGACCTTTGCTTAATTCTAATTTAATTAATTTGAAGATAATCAAACCACTATTATCTAACTTTTATCTAATTTAACTAATTTTGGTTAAATTTCAACTGCTTTCGGTCACTCGTGGACTTATAAACCTATAATCAAACTGTTTTATTATTTAATATCACAAATGTTTATAAACCTTAAAAAAAAGATATTAGATAACGCTTTATTTAAATTTTCTTTTATCAAAAACGTAAAATCAAGATAGTGTTTGCATTATAAGATATAGAGACTTTTGCCTACTTCTAATTTAATTAATTTTAAGATAATCTAACCACTATTATCTAACTTTTATCTAATCTTTTAATTCTGGTTGAATTTTGTTTGCTATAAGTAGCGCCGTGGATTTATAAACCCATAATCTATTTGTTTAATTATTTAAATATTAAAAAACCTTATAAAACTAAAAAAAAAATTTGGCTAAAACTTTATTTAAAATGTTTTTATCAAATACTTAAATAAAAATTGTCCTTGTCTAATAATATATAAGGACCTCTGCTTAACTCTAATTTAATTAATTTAAAAAAATCAAACCACTATTATCTAACTTTTATCTAATTCCAATAATATTATCTAACTTTTATCTAATTTAACTAATATTGGTTAAATTTTGATTGCTTTCGGTCACTCGTAGACTTATAAACCCATAATCAAACTGTTTTATTATTGAATATCAAAAATGTTTATAAACCTTAAAAAAAGATATTAGATAACGCTTTATTTAAATTTTCTTTTATCAAAAACGTAAATCAAGATAGTGTTTGCATTATAAGATATAGAGACCTTCGCCTACTTCTAATTTAATTAATTTTAAGATAATCTGACCACTATTATCGAACTTTTATCTACTTTTTTTATTTTGGTCAAATTTTGTTTGTTACAAGTCACTTGGGGTCTTATAAACCCATAATTGAACGGTTTTATTATTTATATATTAAAAGTGCTTATAAATTTGAAAAAAAAATTAGTTAAAGCTTTATTTAATTTTTTTTTTAAAATACAAATCAAGATTGTTTCTACATAATATTTTATAGAAACATCGACCTAATTCTAATTCAACCGATTTTAAGATAATCTTACTACTATTATCTAACTTTTATCTAATTCCAATAATATTATCTAACTTTTATCTAATTTTACTAAATCTGCTTAAATTTCGTTCGCTATCAGTCACTCGTGGACTGATAACCCATAATCAAACTGTTTTATAATTGAAAGTGCTTATAAAACTTTTAAGAAATATTTTTTGGGTACAATTTTATTTAATTCTTTTTTATCAAATACGTAAATCAAGATAATCTCTGCATAATAGTATATAAAAACATCTGTTTAATTCTAATTTAACCAATTTTAAGATAATCTAACCACTATTATCTAACTTTTATCTAATTTCAGTAATATTATCTAACTTTTATTTAATTTTACTAATTTTGGTTAAATTTTGTTTGTTATCAGTCACTCGTGGACTGATGTAAGCCCATAACCAAGCTGTTTTATTATTTAAATATTAAAAAAGCTTGCAAAACTTTAAAAAATGTCTGCAGTTTTAATTATTTTTTTTTTATCAAATACGTAAATTAAGATAATTTCTGCATAATAGTATACAGAAACATCTGTCTAATTCTAATTTAACCAATTTTAAGATAAGCTTACCACTATTATCTAAATTTTATCTTCTTCCACTAATATTATCTAACTTTTATCTAATTTTACTAATTCTGATTGATATTTGTTTGTTATCAGTCACTCGTGGACTTATAATCCATAATCAAACTGTTTTATTATTGAAAGTGCTTATAAGACTTCTAAGAAATATTTATTGGCTATAATATTATTTAATTCTTTTTTATCAAATACGTAAATCTAGATAATCTCTGCAAAGTCTGCATAATAGTATATAAAATCATCTGCCTAATTTCAATTTAACCAATTTTAAGATAATCCAACTACTATTATCTAACTTTTATCTAATTTCAATAATATTATCTAATTTTTATCTAATTTTATTAATTTTGGTTAAATTTCGTTTGTTTTCAGTCACTTGTGGACTGATGTAAGCCCATAACCAAGCTGTTTTATTATTTAAATATTAAAAAAGCTTACAAAACTTTTCAAAATGTCTAAAGTTTCATTTAATTTTTTTTCATCAAATACGTAAATTAAGATAATCTCTGCATAACAGTATATAGAAACATCGGTCAAATTCTAATTTAACCAATTTTAAGATAATCTCACCACTATTATCTAACTTTTATGTTCTTCCACTAATATTATCTAACTTTTATCTAATTTTACTAATTCTGGTTAAATTTCGTTTGCTATCAGTCACTCGTGGCCTTATAACCCATAATCAAACTGTTTTATTATTTATTATTGACAGTGCTTATAAAACTTTTAAAAAACATTTATTGGCTATAATTTTATTTAATTTTTTTTTATCAAATAAGTACATCAATATTGTCTCTGCATAAATATCTGCATCTTTGTCAACTTCTAATTTAACCAATTTTAAGATAATCTAACCACTATTATCTAATTTTTATCTAAATTTACTAAATAAATAAATAAATATTGTTTTATTTATTTATTCAAGTCAGCGTAACACAATTGTAATCAAATACGTAAATTCTTACCACTATCATCTCACTATTATCTTTTTTCACTAATATTATCTAACTTTTATCTAATTTTACTATATTTAGTTGAATTTTAAGATAATCTAACTATTATTGTCTTGTTCATTTTCTGTGAAAATTATATGTGAAAATGGGCATCAAATTTTCCTAAATAAGTAATGTGAAGGTTTCTTCCAGCTGCTCACGAAGGTGAAAATTGGTACTGATGTGGCTCCATCACGGTTCCACAGTTTTGTGAACAACACCTGCTGGCTGATTGGTACCTCTCGAAACACAATCATGGTTGTGGTATCTGGAATCATTGGATATCTCCTGTACAACGATGGTACGTCGCCGCTGCAATTGATAGGCGTAGTACCACAAGGGCTCCCAGTTTTCCAACCACCTCCATTCAGCGATACAGGAAATTACAATGGAACAGTGGAAGAAATCGGTTTTATTGCAATGTTAGAGAATTTAAGCTCTGGAATCATTGTAGTACCATTAGTTGGACTTCTTGAAGACATTGCTATCTGCAAAGCATTTGGTAATGTCTGCCAAAATAATTTTACATAAATTTTTGACATTTGTAGTATTTTTCAGCAAACGGAAAATCTGTTGACGCAACTCAGGAATTACTGGCTATCGGTGTATCAAACGTAGCAAATTCCTTCTGCCAAGCTTTTCCAGGATCTGGATCACTATCAAGAAGTGCTGTTAACAATTCAAGTGGTGTTAAAACCCCCCTGAGTGGGTTCTATACGGGAATTCTAGTCATTTTAGCACTGCTTTTTTTCACTCCTTCTTTCTACTATATTCCCAGATCCTGTCTCGCTGCTATTATTATTGCCGCTGTTATATTCATGGTTGAAGTGAAAGTCGTAAGGCCCATGTGGAGAACCAAAAGTAAGCCAATAACTGCCCATATAAGTCAAAAATTGACCAATTTTTGTTATAGAAAGTGATTTAATTCCGGGGCTGGCGACGTTTGTAGCCTGCTTAGCCCTGCCTTTGGAGTATGGAATCATAATTGGAATTGGTATTAATTTGATGTTTATCTTGTACCATGCAGCTCGGCCAAAGATATCCGTAGAAAGGCTAAAGGTAATTTTATTGCACTAATCTATCAGAAAGCTTAACACTTATTGGTTTAATGTAAAATTTGCCTTGAATTGTTTAAAGCTAAGGCAATGGACACTTTGGGTTGTAAATCTTTCTTACCATTGGTGCCTTGTCTCTCTTGAGTAGTAAAATTTATTGCCTATTGTACATATTTTTGTTAATTGTTTCAGAATAAGCATGGTGTGGAATATTTGATGCTTACACCGGACAGGTGTTTGATTTTCCCATCTGTTGACTATGTGAGAAACCTAGTGACGAAGCACTCCATTAGACAAGGAATCGCTGTTGTAATTGACTGTTCGCACATTTATGGTGCCGACTTCACAGCGGCTACAGTAATTGAGATATTAACCAACGATTTTGTGTCAAGGAAGCAGCCGCTATACTTCTTCAATCTGAAGCCAAGTGTCAGTGCAGTGTTTGAGGGATTGGCGCCGAAAGAGTTTTATGTTTACTATAATCCAAGAGACATCGACCATCTTCTGAAAAGCAGTGCTACAGCAGCGCATGAAGAAGTATAGTTGTACATATTTTGTCATGTGGAAGTTTTAGTTATCAGTATTTTAGACAGTTTTCAGTTTTTTTTTTATCTTATGCATTATTTATTGATTTAGTGGTATGATGTCATTACTTCAACAATATGTCGGATCAATCTGTGATAATAAAATAATTATGTTGTAAGGAAACTTTTTTTATTTTTTTGGTACGTTCAAATAAAAGAAGAATATTTATTCTTTGTTTTCTATCAGAATAATATTTTTTCGGACAAAAACTACCTATTCTTGGACCTTCCGTTAGTTTGTAGCTTGAATTTGAAAAATAGTGGTACCAGACTTGTTGCGTCATCCGCCATCTTGAATTAAAAGGCTACGCTTTCTCTCTTAAATAACTCAATTATTTTCAGCTTTACACAAAAAATAGTTATCACAAAAGTTGTTCAAAATTAAATTTCCTACATTTTTTATTCTTATTAATTTTTTTCTAGAATCGATTTTTTTTGATTTGATTGAAAAATATCGATTTTACACAAAAATTGATAGAGATCAAAATTGTAGAAAATTATATTTTAAGCAATTTTTGTCATAAGCAGTTTTTGTGTAAAATTGCAAATAAACGTGACAATGCAATGATAAGGTTTTTCTCCTACTTTTTTCAGGTATAAATCGATAAATATTAATTTTACAAAAAAAATTATGAGAATTAAAATTGTAGAAAATTTTATTTTTAACCTCTTTGTTTATTACAAGTATTTTCTTAAACTTGACAATTAACGTGATAACACAATGATAAGGTTTTACTCCCACTCTTTTTGGGTATAAATCAATAAATATTAATTCTACAAAAAAAATTATAGGCACTAAAATTGTAGAAAATTTTATTCTTAACAACTTTGTTTATTACAATTTTTTTCTTAAATTTGACAATCAACGTGATAACACAATGATAAGGTTTTACTCCCACTCTTTTCAGGCATAAATCAATAAATATTAATTCTACAAAAAAATTTATAGGTTCTAAAATTGTAGGAAATTTTATTCTTAACAACTTTGTTTATTACAATTTTTTTCTTAATTTTGACAATTAACGTGATAACACAATGATAAGGTTTTACTTCCACTCTTTTCAGGTATAAATCAATAAATATTAATTCTACAAAAAATTTATAAATATTAAAATTGTAGAAAATTTTATTCCAAACAACTTTGTATATTACAATTTTTTTCTTAAAAATGATAATTAACGTGATAATACAATGATAAGATTTTATCCCTTCTTTTTTCAAGCATAAATTGAAAAATATCAAATATACAAAAAAATTAAAGGGAACCAAAATTGTAGAAAATTTAATTTTAAGCAACTTTTGTAATAACTATTTTTTGCGTAAAATAGAAAATAAGCGAGTTATTTAAGCGACAAAAAATAGCCCTTTAATTCAAGATGGCGGATGACGCAACAAGTCTAGTGTCCAATTTTTGTAAATCTCAGCTCATTTCTGGGCTAATTATATAACAGCAAAATTTCTAAAAAGCCTTGAGCTGCATGGTGACTCTATAAAAACCCATAAAGTGACATCACTGGACATCACTCATTTAAATATTTTTAATTTTCTAAAAGATTAAACTCTAATTTCTGATTGTTGTTAAATGCTACGTTTTGAAAGATAAAAGTAAAGTCAAAGCCAATTAATTCAAACCAAATCCGTAAAACTTGAACATGTTCAGTCCTTATTAAAGCTTCTCAGCAAGTTCCAACAGATTCTTATTTGAATAAAATTACAGAGACAATTTGAGTCTAATATCCTAAAATTATAGCGCAATATTAATAAAATTGTTTAAATTTTGAGGCAATTATAACTGTAACCAATTCAGTTATTGGTGATCACACTGTATGTATTTTTATTATTTTTTTAAAGCAATATTAGAATATAGATTTGTAATTTATCAAATTTTAAAATACTTAATATAAATAATATAAGAATTAATTAAATAATCTTTATAAACGATTTTTTTATAAAAGTAATATTACTGCAAACTTAAGGTTGGCAATGCTGAACATTAATGTCAAAATTATTTTTTAAACTTTTGCAGTTACATTGAAGGAAAGCTGAATATAACAACAGTAATTATAATTAAAAATTTATTTAATTTTACAAATTTACGGTAATTTAACAATTATATTATCTTTAATACAATAATTAATTATTCTCTAGTGTATTTACAAATATAATGTTGGCAATCAATGTCAAAATTTTAACAATTATAAACTTTTGCATTTAATTGAAAAAAAATTGTATAAATTTTATTTAATTTTATTATTAATTTAACTAATTTTACGGTTTTAAAACAAATTAAATAGTTTCTATAAAGACATTTTGTGATTATTGTGTTAATGTTGGCAATCCTGAAGGTGAATGTCAAAACTGTGTTTTTCGCTGTCAAAATAATTGACATTGTTGTGACTTTTCTGCATTTGAAAATAACAAAATAACGGTTTTCATAAAACAATAATAGGCCCCCCGATAACCCATTTGCTACAAAAGTCAAAACCAGCAAAATGCGGCGTTCCAGCAGCGCTTCTCAAATCCCTCTCCGGTCCAGATCTTCAGTACGGTAAGTTTTCATAGGATGAATTTGTTTGAATAATAATTTTTTATAAATTCAGATCAAGTGGAGATCGTGGAGAGAAAAGAACAAGATCTGGATCAATTGAAGCGGCCCGCAGAAGTGGCCCAGTTAAAAAATCCGGTTTGTTATTTCCTAGGAAACAATCTGGGGTTAATACTCCTAAAGTGGTAGGTGTTTACACTTTATTTCTACTTTATTTGCAAGAAAATGCCCCATAGTTATTAATATATAGCCCCCACGTTTAGTATAAAGTAAATACGCAACCTGTTGGTTAAATTGGTTCCACTGACTTGCCGCTAGTGGCGCCCCTGATTTTTCAAAATGGCTGCCAATTATTTTGATAGCCTAAAATAGACATGTTTGTGTGTGTACTTCTGAACACACGTAAGACGTTATACTATTTTTTGTTTCTAGCTTCTATCTTCAGCAGTTAGAGGATCTGGATCTAAAGCGGTAATATTAGTAAACTAAAAAAGTGTTATAATTGGTTGTTTTCTTTTTTTTTTGTAGCGGTTAGTAACACCATTATCAACCGGATTGAAATCACCGTTTAAGACTAATATCAATGATAAAAAATGGGTATCTAAACAATATGCAAAAGTATTCTTAAATTTCTCAGTCTTACCAAGTTTACACTATTTTGCTTTATTTTTAGGTTATGCAATTTTTAAGTGAAATGTATTTTGCTGGTTGTGATCAAGTAGTTGATCTTAAACCACCTACGTTGAGTTCTTTTGCATACGTTGTAAATCATTTAATGAAAGAAATTGATCCTCGTGTTGAAATAACCGAAAGCAATTATAAGGATATTGTTTTTAATATGTTGAAATCGTTACGATATCCTGGATCTATTTCAATGTCTCTCCTTAAAACAGGTAAAGTGCTCTATTGAGAAAGTTAGTTTTTACTGCAAGCGGATCAGATTTTGTTGATTTTGAGGTTATGGGCATTTTTTTTTTTAGTAAATACTATGCATTCGTGGGCTCAAGTAGTCTGTATGTTATCATGGCTTGTGGATTTGGTTAAATTAATAAAAAGTGTTGAAGATCCTTCGTTTAATAAACTTGAAGATCCTAAGTATCAGAAGATTGACGTAAGTGCTGTTTGTCGTCGGCGACTCTAAATCATAGCATTTTTTGACTTTTTAGTACATAATTGACTATATAATACGAAGATATACTCTATACAATAGTAACGATAACGAAGAAATAGCTGACGAAGAATTCAAAAACAATTTTTGTAAGACTTTTTTTTTTGATTTGATTTTTGCTTTATAACAATATTTTAGGTCAAGTGTGGAATATAAATGAGAGTGATTTGCAACAACATCGAGAAGCTGTCTTTGACCTCAGTCAACGGAAAAAGAAGCAAACAGAAGAAAAAACTCAAATAGAAGCCACTTTTAACGTATGTTCTTAAAAAAAAGAGTTTTATTTTTTTAAATGTTGGTAATTGTAGAATATATCGGAAGAAATTGATGAGAAACAAAAGAAAATAGAGGCGTATCATGAAAATGCTGAATTGAAAAAGTCAGAATTGGACAAAAAAATTGAAGAAGCACAAACAAAACTGAATAAACTTCGTCTATCAAATGCGCAAAAAAAGAAGAAAAATGAAGATTTGCGTCGAACTGTTGATCAACAGAAATATACGAGTGATGATATGAAGAGGCTGCTATCGTCTATCGATTCTCTAAAACATACAAATGGATTAATGAAGAATAGACATGGATTACGTCACAAAATGACAATTGATTATGAAGAAAACAATCGTCAATTGCGTAAAGAAATTGAAAAAGAAGTATTCCGTTTCAATAATAGCTTACTTCAACATGTTGCAATCGAACCGGAATTGCAAAAATTTGAATTGAAATATAGAGATTTTTTGAATAGTGCGCCACAATTTGGAAAGGTAAGGTCATAAGTTATCCAATAGATGGCGCTTTTTCTGTCAAATAAGACAGATAACACCCTGCATGCCTAATATTGTATAACATTGGTTTCAAATGAAACTGTATCTTCTTTCATTTATTTTTAGATATTAGAAGACTTAAGCAGTAATTTAAAAACGTTCGAAACAAACACAAACAAATCTATTAAAAATTTACGTCAAATTATTCAATCAATCAATAGAAAAAATGATGAACTTAAGCAGAAAATTGCATCAAATACGGAAAAAATTGATAATTTAGAAGAAGAAAACGGTTCGATTTGTGAGAAAATTATAGAATGGAAAGGAGAATTTGTGGAAGTATTTTTTTTATTTAGTTTGGTAGCCGATTGTTCACTGGTTTTTGTTACAGTTGCAAAAGCGAAGGGAGAACGATAAGAAAAAGCTTAAGCAGGATATGAATAAGCTTGTGAATTTTCAGTTTGATTTAGAGGAGTTGGAAAAAAAGCGATCAGAAGTGAGATCTCGGTAATTAAACGACTTCCAATCAAACATGAGACCTGGAGAGGGCATGTACCACACTGATTGGTTACTTTTGTTTGCTTGGGGGCACTATACTTATAAGTGTGAGTAGTTGCCTTTCGGTTATAATTTTTTTTTTGCAGAAGACTCGATAAAGAGAAGAGTTTAGCTGATATTAAGAAAGAAATTTTTAAGTTTTTTATTGATCTTCGCAAGAAAAGTTTTATGAATGCGCAATCTATGGTGGTAAGTTTGTACTAAATCTTGTGCGGCTTGAGCTGTAATGGTACTGTTTTAGGAAATTTACAATAATGTTGTACAAAAAGTGGAAAATGCCGTAGAAGAAATAAATCGAATTGAGAATGAAATCGAGAAGGATATGCATAAGTTGGAAGAAATTTGATTGTCACTGCAACTTTGGTTCATTTAACAATAAACAAATAAATATTTAAAATTATTTTTTTATTTTAAGAAGTCATAAAGTGAAAATTTTTGAATCCCAACTCTGGATCACATCAGTTAGAACACACTATAGAAACTCAATGGCATTTGAGTCTGGTTTGAAAGGGTCAAGTATAAATAAAGTCTGTAAATTTATAAACGTTGGAATTTATTATTAACATACTAATATAGTTATAAATAATACATATACATGTAAGAATATGGCAAAATTGGCTACAATTTGTAAACAGTGAGCACGACATATTTAAATGGTACCACACCTAATGTGGAGAGTATTTTGGAATTGCTTAGAACGACAACTTTTGCCTTCTATCGTTCCTCACATGTTAAAGCGATTAAAAATTAATTACAATTAGATCTAATGCAAAATTGAGATAACAATATAACACATCAATTATGAAAATATTTTTATTTACAGCTTAACTTTTTTTTTTTTCATCAATCAGCATTCTTCCTATATGTCACACTCATTCTACTTCTATAATCTCTCACGCATTTATTAAAAAAATCACACATATAACGCAAAAATTGAGCTTTACATACAAACAAGAACGAGGGCACTGAACAAATTATGTTGAGCAATCAATAATTGTGCCAAAATACGCCCACAATTTCGACAAAATTGTGAGCACAACAAAACAAACACTTTATGATTGTACTCTCAAACCGCAACTATTCTTCTTCTAGTGGCAGTTGCAACTTATCACAATACAATAAAATTAAAATGATGCTTCGTTGCTCCCTGGATATACAATCACAAAGTCAATTTGATCGTCAATTTTCTTAGGGAATGAGGAATATAATGAGATGTATCGATGGAATAAAAATGCTAAATCAGTCTGTGCAGTTTCTCCAATCTCTTTTCAGTCTGCTTACTGAGTATTTTCTCTAAACACAAACACAAAAACATCGAAATTATAATTTGAAACCGCTAATCTACAATATAGAATAAATAATTTACAATCCAAAGTGTGGCGTGCCTTGATTTAATAGTTTAGGAATAGAACCAACTGAACTAGGTAGCTTAGAAAATAAAGAAAAACTATTTATTCTATATTTTTTCCAAATAAAGTGAAAAATATAACCTACCCTGCTCCAGGATAATAATACGGCGGTGGTCTTTCATATTCAGTTGGAGCTCTTTGGTATTGTGGAGGACCTCCCGCTGGAAAATCCTCCCATTGCCTATAAAGCAAACATATACTCAAAATAGACAAACACAAACACAGAAAAAGCCAAAAAGCCCAAAAATTTATACAATAAATAATAAATTAATATATATTTGTAATATAGGAAAGAATAAATACAAAATAATACTAGACAAGCATGCTAAAGAAGAAAAAAAAATGTTAGAAATATGTAGAGGAAATATAATCGTTGTAATTTTGCCTATAAAACAAAAAAAGTAAAAAAAAAGAAGGTAATTGTCAAAAAAAAACTTACTTAGGTGCCATATCGGCATATCTTGTATCTTGATGATTTGAAGAAGCAGCAGCGTACTCTCTTGTAACCATATCACCACCAGAAGACGGTATCGGTCTATCTTCATAGCGTTTATGCTTTTTGTTCTTTTTCTTCGCCTTATTTCCCCTACTGTTAAAAAAAAACAATTATTATATTGAATGCAAAAAACCAATAAAATGATTATGATGAGCGACGAAAAATATTTGCACGACTTTCGAATCAACTAGAAAATTTGTTGTATTCCTAGACACTAAAAACAAAATAATAGTGAATTTCAAAACTAAAACTAATCAAAATTAAAAAAAAAGTTAAAAATTGAAAATAAAACCATTCTAGGTCCCACAAAATAAAACTTTTTTTAATAATAACAATAATAATAAGCTTTATTGTCTTGAAAATTTACAAAAACTGTAGACAAAGCGAGTATAACAAACAAAAACCAAATATATCATACAATAAATTGAAACAAAACACACAAAAAATTACTAGAAATTAAAAAAAACACAGAAAAAAAAACAAGCTATTTAAATATAAAAAAATGTGAGCCGTCACGGAACGCATTATTTTGTGCTCAAGAAAAACACATTACGTCAAGACTTAACAAATAAAAAGTACAAATTTTTCCCAAAAATGATAACTGTTTATTTAATGATTTCAAAAATTCCAATTGCGACAAATCAATTGTTTTAAGTGGCTCAGTAATAGTTATATTCAATGCTGCCTCTGACGGATAGTTTAATTAAAGTATCCACGCTCGGTGTCGCGAGTGAAACAAAAAATGCGTCGTCACAGTTTACTACAAAAAACATTAAACAATAATCGTGCAAATACTCCATGAAATGACTTATCTTGTGAAGTTTTTTGTGATTTATGGCTGATGACTACTGAATCGTGCAAGAATTTATTAATAAGCAATAAATGCAAACAACCTCACTTACCTATTAAGCGGCATGTTATCCCTTTCGACATAAGAATCATACAAATATTCGCTGCAACCACAACAGAAAGCCAAATATTACCAATAACACAAAGGCAATGTAACGTGCGATTCAAAAATAATGTAATACATTAAATAAAAACAAAATGGAGGAGCTTAATACTTACGCTTCTACTAAATCCCTAGAATAGGGACCGTGTTTCTGATATAAAGTACCCAAATGAACAGATACGATGATTGTGGGAATAAACAGTAGCACTGACCAAAATAAACCAAACCAAAATCCATTCTGTAAACAAATTCTCAATTATACAGGCCCTCTACAAGTGTCAACTATTCTATAAAACTGCAGAGCACAAAAATATCTAATTGTAATAGAAAAAGAATAAGCTTCCTGATAAAAAATCAAAAATTTGGATACTCGCAGCCGATCGTGCCTTTCTATCGCTTAACGTGACAATGCGCCATATTTTTTCTTATATATATCAATTTATAAGACGTTATCGTATCAAAAACACAAATAACTGTGATGTTTAGAGAAGTATGTAATCACTTACCCAAGGTAATACGATCTTGTCGCACGTAGACGCTAAAGTAGCGTTAATAACTAAACTTAAAGGTCCACATTTTCCAACTTCTCCACTTGTTTTATCATAGATTCGATCAAGATATGTTTGAACTTGATTAATAATTCCATTAGTAAAATTCGTCGCCGTCTGAAAACAGTAAAAAAAATGTTGTATAATTGATATTATCAATAAATTTTTGATTAGTCATATCAAGTATACAAAAAAAAAACCGAATCGCAATAGTGGAGGAAAATGTTACATTAGTTTTCATGGAAAGCAAGCTATGTGCAAAACTGAAGTGAGGTTAGAATAAATTGATAAGTCGTGCTGCCAATAGCCTAATGCAACATTTTCCAAAATACTCACGGTTTGTAGCAGCTTATTGCCTTCTTCCCTCAAAAAGATTTCGGCATGTTCAATTTCCTCCAACATTTTATTAATCGCATCACCAAATGAACCATGATTTAGTTTTAGGGAATTTTCCAATTTCAATGCAAGATCCTAGGATAAAAATTGTAAATAATATAAAACTGGCGATGTATTTGCAAAACTCACTCTGACATTCGACGCATTTTGGAATAGTGGATCAACAATTTTTTCCTGATACATTTCAATATTTAATTTAGCAACTTTTAGCCGATTTGAGATCTCTGCAGCATCATCAAAGTTACCGATTTGATCAATTAGAGATCCCAATTCTGATGAAAGATCGGTTAGATTGGTGCTTGTAAATTTAGTATCCAGCTAGAGGAAAATAATTTTAGACAATAAATTCAATTGATGTTTTATTTAAAATTACCAATTCTTTAAATTCTTGAAAGTTTTGAATATCAGCAAAACTTGAGCCAGCAAAGCTTTTAATAATGTTCTTGTCAGTTTCGCTCAGCAGCGAAACAGAAATATCTATAGAACTTATATCTAAATTCCCTAATGTTTCGCGTATTTCAAATTTATCTAAATAACCTTTAATATCATCCAAATCAAATCTGTTCTTTAATTTAAACACCTCGTATAGGGTTTTATTGTGATAACAATCATCTAAAGCTTCACTCAGTTTAAAATCAATATAAAATTGCGAAAAGTCCACTTCATCAATTAGATCGAAAATTCTCGAATCGGCTGGATTTCGTAATGGATCGCATGCAACACGTTGTGTAATTATACCCACAAGAAAACTAATAAACACAACAGCGGCTATTAGAAAACCAGCAAAGAACATTAGCATCACTCCGCTGAAAAATAAAACAACACATCATCGCATTGTAGACTTTAACCACACAAAAGTTGGTAATTATAACTCACCAAATTAAAAATTGACTACCAGTGCCTTTATTGCAACAATCATCACCATATCCATCAGGTCTTTTCCCACAAATGCCACATATCAATGCCAAAGCTATACACAGTGTAACCAACAATAAAACACAACTGATTCCCAATGATATATAGTATCGATATGGACCATATTGAGTGATATATTTATCAGCGGTATCTAATGGTGGCAGCGTATTAGTATCAATTTGTTCTTTCAAATCCTTAATCACATTTGTTATATTTTTGCGACCTTGATCAATAGCTGATCCGGCTTTATTTATTTTATCTCTTGCCATTTCTAACGTATCTTTCACTTTACCATCAATAGCTGTTTTAATGTCGTCAAGTTTCTGTTTACCTTTGTTCACAGCTTGTTGTAAAGTCGTGTTACTAATTAAAGTATCCAAAATAGATATTTTATCTGTGATGTCCGGAAGCTACAAAAAAAAACACAAATTAAAAATGTCTTAAAGCCACTACAGCGCATACTTTTTGAAAATAATCGCGCAAAATACCATTCAAAAACCACCCTATAACTTTTTAAAAAACAATTGAGATGCACCGATTTTTAACTGTCAAAAATTTGTCAATTCACCATCTTCGTTAAACAAAATTCAAATAAATAATAAATGCAATTATTTTCTGTAGTAATCGCAACAGCCAAAGGACATTGGGCGTGGTTTCAATTTGCGTAAACTGGTGGAAAGAGTCCGATTGAGTTATATAACTAATTTGTTGTTAAAAAAACCAGTTTTTATTTCAATAAGCACAACACAGAAACCGCAATAGAAAGTAAACAATAACAAATTGCTGTGATCCAATAGACTATCACGCAGCAGACCACGCCCCATGTCCCTCAGCCGTTGTAATGACTCTACCAACATACACTAAACGTATGAAATAAAAATGTATCTACACATGCTAAGTGTCATTTTTATAATTATAGTAGGTAAATGCACGCAATATCTTACCTTAGGAAAGTATTTATCTATGTACTGCATGAAAAAAGAGGGAAATAGTTACTGAATTTATTTGAAAACAATTTTTATTTGAAAATATTCATAATAATCAAACCTATTTATTACAAAATGATACTCACCTTGCTAAAATGGATGTTAGTTTGAAGAGTACTGATATTATTATTAATCTCTTTACACTTTACAATTCTTTGACATTCTGGAGCTTGAAGTATCGCCAGCAAATCTTTTTTAACTTTTCTAACCGCTAAAATATTATTTTTATAAAATTTGTGGTGAGTTAAGGTAGAAGACACTTACCATCATTTAATTGTGATCCATAAACCCTCAAACTATTTGTCGAATATTTTAAAGTTGTAAAATCGTCTTTAATATCTGGAAGAATTTCGACTAATTGGGCTAATTCTGTCATTGATGTAGCGTTTGAATAATTAGCTAATTCTTCATAAACTATATCACTACTTTCTACAAATAAAAAAAATTCTTTTAGAAACACCAAATAGTGGTGATTTTGCTTTACCATTTATCGTTTTCATTAATACGTCTATAAATTCATTATAATTCTTGTCTAATAGTACATCGACCTGGTCTTTGGTAGAATCTAAATAAGTGTTAACATCAGTTACGCCCTTTCTTAAATTGTCCGTAAGATCGTTTACGCCTTCTTGCATCTGTTGATTGCTAGCAAATGCGCAAACTACGCCAAACCTGCAATTACAATAAAAAACATTAAGAATTAAGACTAACAGAGATATTGTTTAGATCTATTGCGCTCTCTACATCTACAAACATCCATAGCCAGACGAAAGCCATCTTTTTCAGAGTCAAACCCTAGGTCCACTCATTTGGCCAGGCTCTGAAAGGCCACCTAACCCCCGAACGACCAATACAAACATTAAGTACATTTTATTTTAACTAAATTACGCAAGCGTCTAATAAGGTCACCACTGACTAGTCTGACAAATCTTGTAAAATTGCGGTGTTGCCGGCACAAGCGCTCAATAAAATAAATCGTACATCATATCAAGAATAAGCGCCTTAGATTGTCATAGTAGAAAAATACATTTAATTAAATATTTTAGATTTTTCAGAATTTTGGCAGCAAAAATAGAATATCTTTATTGGTTGAAAGAAGTCAAATCATATTTAATTTGCAAATGCTTTTAAAGCGAAAATGCACTTCTAGTTTGCAACTTTTATGATGCATAAAAATAAAGATTTCAAGCGCAATAAAAACTTTTTTGTGCGCTGCCATAATCGGAAATGACGTTTGATGAGCAGAAGCAGCACAATAAATATTGTATAAAACTAAAACTGCATCTTTTGGCATTTACAATAAATGAAAAAAGCCAAAATATAACTAGAATTGTCAACGCTAAGACAGGAAATAAATAGAGTTCACAATTTTAATAATCCTTTATTTTCATTAAATACAAAAATTTATTTCTAATTACAACTCAATTGTTTGGATCAGTGACTCGGTAATGGTTATATTCAATGTTGCCTCTGACGGTATTGCTGTACGTCTGAAGTATCCAAGCTCGGTGTCGCAAGCAAGAGAACCAAATGATGCCGCTATAGATGTTTCTTATGAAAAACTTTTTGTAGTGTTATCACCGCTTACTCCAAATTAGTTGTATAATTTTCAAAAAAAAAAAGCGTTATAATAGCCACTCAAAATTAAAAAAAAATACTAAAAAAAACTTATTCTTTCAACATTCCAATTTACTCGTTGATACGATATTGATTTTCATAACGTCGTTTTGTAATAAAATGTTCAATAAAAATAATTTACCGTGGGCAGCATTTCCATTTTCCAATAAATCCCACAGCCGCCTAACTATATTTTCCAATAATTGAATTTCTTTACGTCCATAACCGATAACGTATTGCATATTCGATCAGTCTGATATCTTATAAAAAAATAAATATGAAACATGCTAAAAAATTATGATTAGCTGCGATTGGTTGAGTAAATTGGATTTTTTTTCTTAAAGTAATCCTAAATTTCCATATTTAGTCGTCCAAAAAACGATTGAAGCGACTTTCCAATGTTAATAAAAAAAATTATTTATGTAATATATTGATAAATATTCTATAAACAATTTTTTTGATCGGACACCTGATACCTGCTTCATTCTTCAATATATCAAAACAAAAATGTTTTTTTTGTGTGTTTATGGTATTTATTATTAAACGATATGAACGTGAAAAATAGTTAATAGAAAAAAACAACCAAACCAAAAATAATGAATAGAATAGCGCACATAATTACTAATCAAAAAGTCACCAACTGACCTCTAAACTATACGTGGCAACGCTGTCTTGTAAAAAAAACTAAAAATTAAGTTTTTTTTTGACACTAAATTGTGGATTCCACAACTCAATTTTTTTTTAAATCTAGGGATATTTATTGCTTAATCAAAGATCCATCAACAGAGCGGCTGATTTTCAAACTACATGTGGCAACGCTGTCTAGTAAAAAAACCTAAAAATTAAGTTTTTTTTTGACACTAAATTGTGGATTCCACAACTCAATTTTTTTTTAAATCTAGGGATATTTATTGCTTAATCAAAGATCCATCAACAGAGCGGCTGATTTTCAAACTACATGTGGCAACGCTGTCTAGTAAAAAAAAATGAAAATTATGTTTTTTTTTGATACTAAATTGTAGATTCCACAACTAAATTTTTTTTGACATCTACGCTCATGCGTCAATTCCACTTTATTAAATTATTTTTTTAAATTTAGAGATATTTATTGCTTATTCAAATATCCACCAACCTCTAAAGTACATGTGGCAACGCTGTCTAGTAAAAAAACGAAAAATTAAGTTTTTTTATTAATGTCAAAACTAGATTCCACAACAGCCGCTCATATTGAATTCTTTTTTTAAATCTAGGACCATATTATGCTTAATCAAAGATCGGCTGACCTCTAAACTATACGTGGCAACGCTGTCTAGTAAAAAAACTCAAAAATCAAGTTTTTTTTTGATACTAAATTGTAAATTCCACAACTCAATTTTTTTGACATCTACGCTCATGCGTCAATTTCACTATATTAAATTATTTTTTTAAATCTAGGGATATTTATTGCTTAATCAAATATCCACCAATCTCTAAAGTACATGTGGCAACGCTGTCTAGTAAAAAAACTAAAAATTATGTTTTTTTTATTAATGTCAAAACTCTAAATTGTAGATTCCACAACAGCCGCTCATATTAAATTCTTTTTTTAAATCTAGGAGCATTTTATGCTTAATCAAAGATCCACCAACAGAGCGGCTGACCTCTAAACTATACGTGGCAACGCTGTCTAGTGAAAAAACTAAAAATTAAGTTTCTTTTGACCAATGTCAAAACTCAATTTTTTGACAACTGCGCAAATTTCCCTATATTAAATCAGTGTTTTAAATCTAGGGATATTTATGGCTTGCCAACATAAGTCTTCAAATATGAATCGCTTATATTTAGTTTGTTGAACTATGAAGTTGTTAAAAGTTATTAATAATGATAATAATAATATGATTTATTGCCCAATAGCAATGATGGTGATATCCCTAAAAATATCTTCGTATTATAAAGCTTTTAAAATCTTTAAACTTCAAATACAAAAATCGAGTGCAAAATTTGTGTAGATAAAAAAGAAATTATTTTGTAAAAATTTAAATAATTGATAAAAAGTAAGAATAAAGAAAGAAAATTGAGACGTGCGAAAAACACTTATTTATTACACAGTTGGAAAAATGTGAGTTGATAGCCCAGGGGGTCTACCACCGACTTTGATGAGTTTTCTCATCAGTGACAAAACTCACGTGCATTTTGTCACTGATTTTTTAAATACGCTACTATTGACTTTAAGTGAGATGAGAAATCTCACCGATGCGTTTTGTCACATGTTAGACATCGCAACGCCGCACTTTCGCACTCGTTGCTTAGCAACATAGGATTTGACATTTGTATAATAAACATTTTTGACAATTATTGTTGATATTCAAAATATTTTTTGAAATTATTATGAAAGTGACAGAGGAGCAAAAAGAAATTCAGCTGGTCGAGTTTATGCAAACTCGCCCAGAATTAATTTCTGGGAAATTTTCTAGTAGCTTCACCAAAAAAGATGGTGAAGCTTTGTGGAAAGAAATTGGGGAAACGTTGAATAGCGCAATCGGGCCACAGAAAGACTGGAAAGCGTGGAGAAAGGTTATTTGTCATATTCGTTATTTTAGATACATAACGTTCAAAGTGGTATATAACTAAATATACAAATTTTACAATTTGTATACCTAATTTTACATCTACTAAACATAACCCCAAAACTTAACATCAATGTTTTTTTCATAATTTTCATGTGCCCGGTCTATTTTGAAGCACTCGGCAAGCGACATGCTTCACATAATCGGCCACCCACCCGAAAACTCTTGAAGACAATTCAATTGCTTCGAAAACTATTAAAATAACAAAAGCTTAATTTCAACATTTTATTTAAATTTATACAGACATGGCAAGACTTGTGCGCCAGAACTAAACAAAAAAGTGCTTCAAATAGAAGGGAATCTAATAAAACAGGAGGTGGTGTGGGCAATTTTCAGTCCTTATCAAAAACCGAAAAGTTTATTGCTGCAGTGTTGACACCAGTCGCTGTACAAGGCTTGGATATTCCCACCCCCGAAGTAACTTTTTTGAATGCTCCTAGTTATGACCATCTTCCTAATCCTCCATCTCCATCAATTCGTTCGGTGACTGATGGATAGATAAATCACTGGGTCTTCTTTTAGGACGCATATAAGGTTCCACAAGAGTAACAATAAAATTAAATAATTCTTTGGACACCCGAAAAAGCTTGACAAATTGCCTTTCGGGCAATTCCCGCAAATGATCTCCAGCAGCTCGCCTCAATGGTACATCTACTTCTTCTTCCAAATCATCAATTAAATCGTCCATTTCATTCAAAAGTTTGTTTGTCAGACCACTAGAACTATGCCACTTTGCCACTAGCAAACTAACAAAAAATGTGATTCACAGTTCACTTGCAACCACACCACAAGCCCAGGCCCAGAGCACAAGCTTAACCTAAAAAAAACGATGACAACTGTCACATTTTGGGTGAAATGTCAAATCTCACTCATAATAAAGCGCTCGAGAAAACTCACGCGTTTTCGTTCGAGTTTTGTCATCGATGAGAAAGAAAAGTCACATCGTCAATGGTAGGGTTTTAGCACTTCTCACTAAAATGACGTCATTTTTGTGACAAAACTCATCAGTGAGAAATCTCACACGAGTCGGTGGTAGGCCGCCAGTTCAAACATCCAAAAAAGCATTTTTATCAGGCCAAAACTACACATTGCAAGTAAAGATGATTTTGTTTTTTTTTGTTGATTTGAGGACTATAGTGTATTACCAATGGCAAAAAATAAAGGTTATGTAGCTAAAGAAACACAAAAAGAAGTAATTAATTAATTTTCTTGCAAAACTGTGTGATAATACAAAAGTAAATTAATTAGCATTACATAATTATTCAAATTAAATCACTCTTTGTTGTCGGCTTACAGCTTGTATTAATTAAAGTTAAAACTCCACTAGGGAGTTTTAACTTTAACCAATCTAAAGTTGTACGACGAATGTAAGTTTCGGTCAACTCTGAAATGGAACTTACACCCGATTTCTCATATGACTCAGTTGACTTCTCAGTTATAAAATTTAATATTTAATAAATATTCAATTTAAAAGCTAAATTTGAATGAATTATTTTTGCAACCGCCTCATTTTTTTATATTGTCTATTAACTAGCACTGAACTAGGAGATAAAATGTTCATTGTTTTCGATCTTCTTTTTTTTTGTACTTTTTTATAGAATTATGATACATTTCTATTTATCAGCTGAGTCAAACAGACAACAAACTGATAATGCGACTACCAAAAACCTTAATTTCCGTCAACTTACAACAGCAAAGTTCCCAAACAGATAAGCATCGTGGCAAGAATAATCTTCTTACACAAATCATGCTTCTTATCAAATGGTTGCGATCGTGCCCCACATTTTCCACAACAACGGCAAAAGCAGAAACAAAGACCGCACAATGGCAGAAATACGATTACCAATGCCAAAATAATGACCATCGCCAAGAGACCTCCATACTTCTTCAAAAGCGATTGCCATTCGTTTTGATAGTCGGCCAACTGAAGATTATTGTGAGAATCGATGGATAAAAAATCTGAAAAAAACAAAAATATATTTTAATATAATTTCTTAAAAGTTATATTGCCAATTTAACTGATGAAAAATTCCAAAAACCTGCTGTATACTGATAAGTATTGTATTTTCAAGTTAAAGACGAAGTGGAAGTGAACAATATCACGTGCTCAACAAGCCTGCCTAGTCAGCCAATCAGCGCACTTTCTGCTACGTCCATGTGAGGGTTCAACCAATAGAAACGCCAATGATCTCCAAGCACGCGACCCACATGAGCTCTTTCCTGCTTACATCTACTTCGCTTTTAATTTGAAATTACTATAGTAGTCCACAAATTCAAAATAAATGTGCGCCCAAATTAAACAAACAATGGCTCTGATTATCAGTAAGAAGAAATTGCCATTATAATTTTTTTTAAAGAATAATGAATTTTTATTGCCGCATAACACAGTATAAAATCATTCTTTTACATTCGCAACGTATATTAAAAATAAGAGTTCTCTCAAATAAAACCAAGCCGAGAGACAAAGTTTCTACATTTCCATCATTTGAAGTCGCTGACAGCTATGTCATTTACTGATTTGACAGAAAATATTGTTATAGTTTTTGAAAAAAATCTTCAATCTCTCCTATCGGCTCTATATCAATTATTATCATACTTAGACTGTAGAAAAGTAAGAAAAACTTTTAAAAAAACGACATTTTTCTTCAATTTTGAGCCGATTGAGTCGCTTTTTTAACGCCAAATAACGCGCTTTTAGTTGAAACTATTTTTTTTTATTCTTTCAGAAAAACTTTATAAAATAAATATAATTTTAATTAATTATATTAAAAAAAATATATTAATAATTAAAACGAATTAATTTCAGCATTTAAGCCAATTGTTAACGGATTTTTTTACTATTTATTTATAAAACTTTATCTAAAGTCTAATTGTTGTGTTTTATTTAAAAAAAATACTAAAAAACTAAAGGAAAACAAACAGAAAAAACAGCCTTTTCTTCCTTTTTTATAAAAAACTATAAGTTTTTTATTAATTTTCAAGCTTTCTTATCGATTACATATCAATTTTAGACTATAGAAGAAACAACAAAAACAATACAATTTTCGTAATAAAAATTGTGACACTTTTTATCACCATGTTACCACATTAGCGCCATTTGTAGTAAAAACGTTTGAGATAGGCAGTACATTTTATTGTACTAATTAAAAAAGACCGTTTCCTGGTTGGCACTTTTCAGCCCAGCTACGAGATACTTTGGGTTGTAAATTTTTGTTACCTTTGTCGCCCTGTCCCTTTCACTATGAGCAATAAAAGTAAATGCTTCTGGCAATGGCAAAAGTTGATAAAAAAAAAGTAACAGTTTAAGAATTCCTATAAGTAGAAAAAAGTTATGAAAAAATCTTGTAGCTGAGTAACAAAAAACTAAATAAAACCATTTTTTTTGTCAAATTGTTTATTATTCTTCAAGTTGTTTAGTAAATTGTCCTCTTCATGTAAACTATCTATTTGTGTTATCTATCGAAAGGTCACACAGAAGCAGTGTCCAGAACGACCTTCGCCATTTGTAATTTTATTGTAAAATGTACCGTCATTTCCTAAACTTCATGTTGTAATCGAGACAATGAATTGACATTGAGATAAACAAAATAAAACAAATCGGAAAATAGTATTTTTACATCTAGTTTACTTGTAATAAGACTACTTACTGTATATTTTTTTTTAATACAAACAAATAATTCTGTAAATACTACAAAAAATCTAAATTACTATTAATTTTGAATTTAGCCTGAAAGCTAATTAGAATTTTGAAACTAATTATTTATCCTTAAAAAATTAAAAAAAAATTGTTTAAGAATTAGAAATCCAAGAAACAATCACTTTTTATCCATTAAAATCCCATTGTTATTACAAAAACTTCCTTTATTGCGTGCCTACTAAGATTTCAAATCAAAATTGAGTTATTTTTATGTAGAATTAATTAATTACAAATTCTAGTACATTATGTGAAGCCAATTACAATTAATACAGTAGAACCCCTAAATATCGAGAACTCCAAAATCTAATATTATTTACTCGTTCAAAAAAATAAAGAATTTGACTGTACTCTTTTTTTTTTCAGGTGTGTACCTATCACAAATCTTTTTTCTAGAAAGACCGGCTTTAATAATTCTGTTTTGATTTGAAAGCTGGTGCTTAAAAGTGTCAAATCTTTAAAATCTGTAGCTGCTACTTCAAAAATTTTTAAATCTTTGAAAAACTTGCAGTTTTGTAAATAATGTAAAAAAACAAACAAAAAGCCCCTTCTCCGCTATAAAAGTCACTATGTAAATAAACCAATTAATTATCAAATAAAAAAAAAATTCACTTGAATGGGGTTAGACAAACTTGGCTGTTTTCCAAACTTTCCAACCTTTATTCTTCTGTATTATAAACGCACAAAATAATCAAGATTATTATATTTCATGTGATTAAGCAATAATATAATATTATTAGCATATTAATTAGGTTTAAGGTTTGACATTTTTTCCTAAATGTTTCTAGGTCATAAAAATTAACAAAACACCTTTTAACTGTTATTTTCTTATTTATAGAAAAATATTTTTACAGTAATAACTGTTTAATTAAGGATGACGCATTACAAGCAGTGTTCTTGAATTTTATTCTTACAATGTTTTTAATACCGCTTAAAATGATAATTTGTTGATAACAAATATCAACTGGTGATATTTTTTTCTGTCAACAACTTAATTGACTGCTAATTTCATGAATTGCAGATTAATTGTTCGTAAAACGTTTTTATAAACAAATCAAAACAATCGCGATACAAATATACACAATTACCGCAAATATTCCTATAACAACCAACTAATTAAGTTTTAATGACAATTTTATATTTAAAAGAAAATTTCAAATAGAATATCTTGCTAAATGCTAGTTATAAATTATTTAGAAACAAACGCCTGTTGCGCAACTAAGCTTAGACAAACGTCAAAGCTCATACACAACACGCCTGTATCTGCGTATGAACTAATCAAAAAATTGATCTAAAAGGCGATTCTTAACTTGGAACTTTACTGGAAGGAAGTTAGTAAAGATTAAAATAAAACACTTTACCCAAATATCACTTTATCAAAAACATTTATTAATTTATTCTAAAAAAAATCTTCAAATTATGCAGTCTGAACCTGCTACAACAGATATTCCAAGTGCGAGCCGTTTTCCTCAGCACAGAGTTATTCACAGTAAGGTCTGCCCAAGTTTTGTCCATCCATTCCTCTGAGTCCAAAAAGGAATATCCAAAATATCAATCGAAAAAATATGTATTAATTGAAAGTGTTTCTTTTTTTGCACTAAAATCGTCAATTGTTTTTTTTTGATTACATAATATTGCATCGCATACATACGCAAAATTTCAATTTAATTAAACACCCGAAAGTAGGCCAAAACTAACTTAAAAAAGTTACAGCAATAAAAAAAAACATTAAAAATTAAAACTTTTTATTTATATTTAAAAAATTACAAAAGAATTAAAATGTCTTCTTGTTTTAAACGCCCTCACAACTAAAAGGTTAAAATTGTCAAATCGGAGATTCTTGGCGGCTATAGAACTAAACCACCTCTGCGCATCCAGTAATTTATTTTTTTTAAGTTGGTGACGAAATTAGTTTTAAATTTTTTTTTTGACCTATTAAATGCAAAAAAAAACTTTTTATATTGAGTACCAATTACTTTTACTTCCGTACCATAAAATTAATTTGTAACATGTAAATAATGTAATTACAGATTTGTTTGTTTCAGAATCAACAAAAAATGTTATTCTTCTGTAATTTTTTTGTGTTATATTTTAAATAATTTTTTTGTGATTTAATTCGGGGACATACTGTATACACTGACCGGCACTAAAACAAATTTTAAGTGAATTCTAATTAAGGAAAAAATTTTTGTTAAAAATTATCAATTTTTAATGCATTATTGTTTAGTTTTTAGATACTATAAATCAAAAAAATAAGCGAAATAAACAAATCAAACAAATAATTGAAGAAAACCGCAAATTTTTAAATTATTAAAGTCAAAAAAATTGATTTTTTTTTCGAATTATAGAAGCTTGTTTTTATATACAACAAATCAAAAAATTAAACAACAAACTAAATATCTGAAAATAAAGAAAACAACAAAATTTTATATTATTGAAAACAAAATAAAGCGTTTTTTTTTAAATTACTACAAGCTCGTTTTTATATGCATACTACAAATCATGAAATTATTAAAAAATAAAACAAAACAAGCAAAATTTAAAATAAAAGCAACAAATTTTTAAATTATTAAAAACAAAAAAATGCATTTTTTCTAATAATTCGTTTTTGTAGACTACAAATAAAAAAATAAAACAGCAAACAAGATTTTAAAGAAAACAAAAAATTTCAATATTATTATTAACAAAAAAAAATATTTTCTTTAAATTTAAACAAAAAATTAAAACAGAACCAACAAGATTTTGAAGAAATCTTCAAATTTTAAAAATATTAAAATCAGAAATTGCATTTTTTTAAATTATAAAAGCTTCTTTTTAGATAGAAATAAGCAAAACCTTAAAAAAACAATATTTTGAAGAAAACAACAAATTTTTAATACATCAAAAACCAAAAAATGCATTTTTTCTAATTTAGAGAAGTTTGTTTTTATATACTACAAATCATAAAATAAGCCAAAAATAAAACAAAACAAATCAACTTAAAAAAAAACATATTTTAAAATTATTAATGACAAAAAAAATGCATTTTTTCTAATTTTTATAGATATATTACAGATCATAAAATAAACAAAAAATAATTAAAACAAACAAAATTGTGAAGAAAACAAAGTTCGTTTTTATATAAAACAAATAAAAAAAATAGAGCAACAAACTAAATGTCTGAAAATAAAAAAAACAACAAAATTTTAAATTATTAAAAACAGAAAAATGCTTTTTTTTAAATTACTACGAACTCGTTTTTATAAACATACTACAAATCATGAAATTATCTATCAATATAAAAAATAAAACAAAACAAACAAAATTTTGAAGAAAACAACAAATTTTAATATGATTAATATCAAAAAAATATATTTTTTTTTTGATAATTATAGAAGCTTGTTTTTATATAATATAAGGAAAAAAAAATTTATAATAGTTTTCTTAGTAGTATAGGTAATAGAGGAGCGAGTTACTCTTGGTTATTTTTTTACAGATTGGTTCAGTATGACGTAACGAACTTAAAAACTCAAAATACTTACGAATAAGGCGGGTAGAAATGCCGCCATTTTGCAAAAAAACGTTAGGGCCTGTATCTCAGTAACCGTACACTTGAAGCCTATAATTATACAGACCTTTATTTTACATAATTAAATCACCTGTCTTTTTTGTTGAATATTTTTTTTTGTATCACTCACCGTTTACGATTATTACTGCTTGTTTATTGACTTTTTTACCGATATCTCTTCTAATAATTGTTTAAATAATAAATTGCCAATAATCAATCTTTTAAATCAATAAATTTTCTACAACTTTCATTTTAAACTTATTTTCCTAAAATTAATTTTTTCGAAGTTATAACATGTTCAATGTTGTACTACCGAATACAAGGTTAATAAGAACGAAGTAGGCATAGCGTAATGATGAAAATTCAACAAATATTTAAAAAATATTAATTATAGTATTTTTTGACATAATAAAAAAATAATTTACGATCTTACCTGCAAAAAACAGCAATTACTCAATAAATTTTTTTTTATCTATATCATTTTCTGAGCTTGCCCATCTGATAATGTTTCTATTCAATCTAATTTTTCTTCTATTTTTTTTTGCATTTTGTTTTTACTAAGCTTATTCTTCTATTGTTTTATTTGTTTTTTCGTTTTATTTATAAATTTAACAGACTTATTTGTAATTTTTCTTTCTGCCATCACTTTTTTTATTGTTTAAATCACTTCTTCTGTGCTGTATACCTTAATTTTGCTTGTTTTTGCATTTTATCATCTCTTACGGTTTTATTACTTATTTTTTCAATTTTTTTGTATTTACGTGTTCAACCCAGCTGGCGTCAACCGCCCAGGCACAGGATTTTCAAAATTAACTCGTTATAACTTAAAAAATATTAATTTTAAGAAAAAAAGTTTCAACTAAAAAATTTTTCGTTTTAAAAGTTTGATTATCGACAATTTATTATTTAAACAATTATTAGTAGAGATATACAGTAATAATCATATAAATCGTAAACGGTAACCGATACAAAAAAAAATTATTAAACAAAAAAAATCAGAAATTTAATTATCTATAATAAAGGTTATTATGATTATAATCCTCAAATGCACGGTTGCGGACATACAGGCCCAAACGGTTTTTTGCAAAATGGCGGCCCTTCCACCAGCCTTATTTGTAAGTATTTTGTGTTTTTAAGATCATTACGTCATTATCTGTAAAAAAAATTACTGAAAGTAATTCGCTCCTCTATTACCTGTACTAAAACAGCAAAAAAAAGTAATTTTTCACAATAGAATTTCTCTTGTGCGACCACATCAAATATTCAAAAAATCACCAAAACTAGGGAATTTTGTTCGATTTTTTTTAAGCTATAAATTGCGATTGATAGCCATGCGGAAACAATGTAGGTTACGGTTCATTACGCAAAAAACACGATCGGTTAGTAGGTCATAGAATGGCAAGCCAAATAAACACGTATTATATAACCGTTTGCAATACTACAGAGTGATCAAAACAAATCAAAAGTGCTTAGCTCATCTTTTGTTTTATCTATAAACTAAAAATCTAACTTCTTGATAATTAATATCCATCCGCTTCGGATATCTGGCTTAAATTCAATGTAATAAAGTAGGACCACTTTCCATTTTCAGAAAGTAACATTCTAATAAAAATGCTTTTTTTCAGTGGTAAAACAACTTATTCTGTAGTGATTCCTGTTGAAGAAAATCGGAATGATGTTTTTAAGGTTAACAACACACCACCGTTATTTTAAAAGCGACTTTTATTTGACATTTTAGCAAATTTGTATCAGATAATTTGCAGCATCTGCTCTGATTTGTGTTCGTTTCGATCATAGCATAAAACCTTACCTTTGGGATTAATGTTTTTATTCAAAATGAGATCCATGAAAGCATTAGTAAAGTTGTACAGGCCAGCCATGCCTTTTGGATTAAATGTTGTATCGCTGATATAATTTCCATTATCTGTCAATTCGGTGAAATTCGGTCTCTTTTCAGCCATAACCGTTAATAGAGCTTTACCCAAATTTTCACTGATTGTATTAATTCGTGTGGCAAAGCTTCCAGATGAAATGTCCACAGCCAAGAAAAGCACTCCAAGAGTGACAAGTAGATTGACGAAATTCGTTCTTTGCCTTTTGTTGACCTCCATTATGGCGGAAATTTGTTTTTAAACTTGTTTTATTAACGAAAACTATCTTATTCTCTGCATAATCGTAGACTAGATAAGACGTTTTTTTTTAAGCACCAACAGCTGCGTCCAGACGAGATCTGCAACAAATTGAAGAAAAAAAAGTATTAGTAACCATCACACACATGGTGCATTGCAGTTCAAATAGAGAGCAAGCTGACAATGATGGGAAAGACGTGGTAAATTACAGTTTTAATGACTGTTAATTACTTTAATTACTACTAGACTTCGAAAGAAGAAAGAAAGGAAGAATTTTTCTTCCTCTCTTTAGAAGAGTCTATCTGTAAAACGATTAATTTTAAGCAATCAAGCTTTGCCATCATCGAATAGTACAAAATTATCAATATAGATGTCGCTCCCACAGGCAGCAATCATTTCTTTCACCTCGCTTTTAAATAAAAAAAAAATCAAGAAAATAAATAAGCGTATAAGTAGTAGGTTCAATCCCAATGCACAGATGTGTATCTGTAAAAACATACAATGGGACATTATATATACGTGAACAGTATTCGACTCCGCGCTATTACACTGGTCCACTATTCCAATATTGGTGGCCGATCAGTAAACAAATTGTGATGAGTAGTGTACTCGATATAAGAAAAACAATGGTTTTTTTGCTTAATTTTCTAAATTTTTGTTTTCTACTGACTTTTATAATCAGTTGTGTCAAAAAACATAACTCAAAAACAACTACCTATTCAGATGTTGATCAAGTAACAAGTTACAATTTAAAATTTAAATTGTAACTTTTATTCAATTATTACATATTCAATTTTCAATATCATGATTAATTACTTATTTATTTAATTAAATTAAACAAATAAACATTTATTTATTATATTAGTGTAAGTTGTGAGCTATATGTATCAAATTACCCGAAACAAAAACGTCAAATAACGGTTGTAAAAAACAAAAGAAAATAAAGAAATATCAAATTAAAATTTAAAACTTTTTTTTATGTCAATTTGATTCAAAAAAATACCAGAAAAGTGGAATTTCCCACATGAGCACTTTATTAATGCGAATAACTATAATTTTTTAATTATAAATGATTTAATGGTCTCATTGTTTAGTTGCCATAGTTTTGTTAAAAGAAAAAAAATTTGTTTCGAAAATGTTCCCCTAGTTGCGGCAGCAAAGTAAAAAACACCGCCGTGTGGGGAAAATGTGCAAGGAATCATACTCCTTGCACATTTGTAATTGAAAAAATTTACCATCCAGGACCAAAAAAGTAAACACTTGCTATTAAGTGCCATATTTTCCAAGTCTACAACAACTTCTATGAGTTTTGTCACCGGTGAACGACATCATTTTAGTTTAAGTAACCTTAAAATTGCAAATAATATTTTTTTTCGATGAGATTTTGGAATTTGAAATGATTTTAGCCCAAAAAAGTGTATTTATAATAATTTTTACTATTTGTTTATTATATCTGTAAATTTTAGCAGCTTTTTTGATAAATGCTTTATTTTTATTAAATTTTTTTTGACTTAAAAGACAGTTAAATAATCTATTTTCTAAAAAACTTAAACTTGCTATTTTATGTTGAAAACAATGATTTGAGTGATTAGGTATGTTTGTTTCTTTTCAAAATATATCAAATTCTAAATCGCCTGCTTCTTGTTTAATTACGGTTGCATCTAAAAAAGACGACAAGTGAATTTAATTGAGGAAAAACAATTATTCATGTTAAACTTTTAGAATTATTAGAAACTGCAAAGACGTCGTCTACGTATTTTATCCACATTGAAAAGTGTCTTTTGTATTATTTTCAAAATTAGGCATAAATAACTCGCCCAAAAATGGCATTATTGCTGCCTCCTTCATTTTGTTTGTTTAATTTTTAATTTGGTTTAAGTCTTTGTTATTTATAATTAAGTTTTTTTTCCAAGAAAAAAAGCAGTCTGAGCTATAATCGCGATCAAATAAAAAAAATGTCCTCAATATGATAAACGAAACCAATTTTTTTCTTTTTAAAACATTTTTCAAGTCCGGATTCTAATACGTAGTCCGGGTCTGGCAAAAACTCTTCTATTCAGTCTTATAAGATAAAAGATACTCTTAAGCGTCTCTTTGCCATTATATCTCAAAACTAAACATTTTCATATTTTGATAAAACCTTAGCGCCTTTTTACAAATTTTTGAAATATCAAAATGTACGAGTTAGCGCCTAGATGAATAAATAAATTAAAAAAAAGTTGTTATTTTTTCAAAAGAAAACAATCAAGCAGGCACACTTCAAAAGCAATACTCTATTTAAACACAAAATTTCATCTAAACCGCTTTCGAGATAAGCAAAATAAATCAAAAATTCCTTCTATCAAGTAGGCGTTGAAAAAAAGAACGTAAAATGACGGAAAATATTTATATGTTATAAATGTTAAAAAAGAAAATGAAAAATAATTTTAGAAATGGCTTACAGCTTGCACACATCCCAAATAAGCCAGCAGAGGATCTGACGTATGTACTGCAGGTTGCAAAGGTGTGCTGTTTTTACACAGTTAACCTCGTGTTGTTTATTCATTTGATAAAATAATTTTTATATGTCCCGTTTCTCTTATTTATATGTTATAATGTTAAAAAAGAAAATGAAAAATAATTTTAGTGGCAAAGCCAGCAGAGGATCTGACGACTGCAGTGACGGATTTAGGCTTGCTGCCGCCCTAGGCCCCATTCGATATGCCGCTCTTTTTAAAAAATTAATTTCAATAATTTTGATCCAATATTTTTATTTCAAAAATAACTTTATTCATTGATGATTTATAAATGAATGTCTTTAAAAATAGTTGAAAGCATTTTTAATAATTTTTGAAGGTTTAATTTGTATTTTTAGTAAGTTTTAAAAGTTTTTTAGAACTTTTTGAGAATTTTTTAATAGTTTTTAAAAAAATGTATTGAACTTTTTATATTTAATTTTTAAAATTTAATAATACGTTTAAAAATTTTTAAAAGTACAAATGAATTACTAAAAGCTGCTTAAAAAGATTATTTAAATGCTTTGAAATGGTTTAAAACATTTTCAACACAAAATTTAAATTATTTTTAATAATTTATAATTTAAAAATATTTAAACGTCTTTACAATTTGTTTTAACTTTTTTTAAAATATATGTTGAAGTTTTTTTTAATTTCTTAAAAAATTTTAATAATTTTTCAAAATTTTTTAGAATTTTCAAAGAATTTATAAGAATTTTTTAATAACTTTTAAAACATTTAATTGAACTTTTTATTTATATTTTTTTAAATTTTTTAATAACTTTTAAAACATTTAATTGAACTTTTTATTTATATTTTTTTTTAAATTTTTTAATACTTTTTAAAATTACTAAAAGTGAAAACCAATTACTATAAACTAGTTCGAAAAAATATTTTAATGGTTTAAAAGTTTTTTAATAAGGAATAAAGATTATTTTCAATAATTTTCAATTTAAAAATATTTAAACGTCTTTAAAATTTGTTTTAACTTTTTTTAAAATATATGTTGAGGTTTTTTTAAATTTTTACAATAATTTTCATAATTTTCAAGCATTTTTTAGAATTTTCAAAGAATTTATAAAAAATTTTTAATAATTTTTAAAAACTTTTAATTTAATAATGGAAATTAATTAATGATTTTTGCAAACATGAGGAATATCGAATAATTTTTTTTTATTTTAGATAAAAGTTTAAATTTTAATTTTTCTACCAATTATTTTGATGATTCAAAAAATTGTGTTGGAAAAAAGACGCGATTGATTTTTCATAAAATTTTTTTATTATAAACAAAAAATGTTCTGACACTTTTGAATGGATATCAAAATAATATTCAATACATGCAAATCTACGGAATTTTACACTAAAAACAAATTAAGAAGTTACTCAGATTTACTAGTTTCAAAAAGCTAGATACACGTGAGATTAATCTCACTAAAGGAACAAAAAGTAAAGAACATTACTCGTTAAAAACTGTCATTAATCTATTAAAAAATTAACATCTTACCCATACAGATTGAGAAGTAAATTTTAATTGAATTTTAATATATTCTATAGGAAATTTTTTATAAAAACAAATCTGAACCAATTTTCAAATTGATTGTCTTTACTTTTTTTCGCCTCTAAAATTTTGCCATTTCGAAAATTTTGCCGCCCTTCAAATTATGCCGCCCTAGGCCCGGGCCTCACGGGCCTAGGCCTAAATCCATCACTGGACGTCTGTACTGCAGGTTGCAAAGGTGTGCTGTTTTTACACAGTTAACATCGTGTTGTTTATTCATTTGATAAAATAATTTTAATATGTCGCGTTTCTCTGGCATCTTTTTTGTTATCTTTGTCAATTCCAATTTTATTATTATTATTAATAGTTTATTTATATACAGTTTAATCGTTAAATATTCAAAATTGATAACCTCTGCAGCTGTCTAATCAAGTTAAACATATCTAATTGTACGACAATGATCTTACAATTACCATTTTGTAATAAATTTATAGATTTATGAGTATTTTTAATATTTGTTTTTTTATAGTATTGCTTTTTTGACTTTTTCTTTCATTTGAATAAGTTTACTCAGGCGTGGTATCTAGCAGGCGTGTAAACGATTACTTTTCTTGTGAAACAGCCCATAAGTTACGCCAACAGAATAAACTTTTAAAAATTATTGTTGTCTTTATCGAGTGCTAAACCGGAAGCAAGATACTTCTATGTCGTTGGCTTTTTAAGCACGTATAGAGGGCATTACTCTTTACATTAAACTTCTTTCACTCAAAAAAACTGAACTGTACAAACTTGTCAATAATTGGACTACATTTAACTGTCAAATTTCGACTTAATAATTATAATCTGATAAAAAGCGGTAGAACTTTGTTAGTTTATTATCACTAATGCTGAACAACAATATGAAAGATTAAATTAAGCCTACACAAATTGAATATTTACAGCCCACATAATTCAAAACTAAACCAGCAGACAAAAACAAAATTTAATTTTTAAACTATTTCCTGACTTTTTGGTATGGATAGTAGATGTGGCGTCAATAACATTGACATTACTGTCATTGTTATGAGTGATATATTATGTTATACCAACCTGAGAAAAATAGCTCACTTTACATGTATTTTCATAATCTTAACATTGAATTATACATATTAATAAAAGAAAAATAGAGAACAAATGTCTTGTGCAACTCGTATAACAATATACGATTTTATATCAAAAAAAGCGATTTTAATATGCATTTTGAAATGAATGTAGGTATTATTTTCTACAAAAAACAAATACAAATTTGTACCATTTATAACATTTAGCAATAACGGTTAAAATTCTGATTAAAAATCATCCTGGCGCAGTATTTTCAAGATTCTGCACAGACAAGAAACCCTGCGTTGAACTTTCATAAAGATTAGTAAAAGTTAAGTAGCAATAAAACCACATAACGTTTAGTCAAACTTCCTACAGATACAAATATTAGAAGAGAGAAATGGATTCTTCAAAATGATAAATGCAAAAAACCTGGAAATTTGATAATTTTGATAATATAATATTTTTTATATAAATAGAAACAATCTATCCAACCAAAAACAAATTGTTAAAATCCCCAAAAACCTGATTAGATTAAATTTTGACATTATTTATTGCAACATTTTGCTTTTGCAAAAGATACTGATGGAAGGTCAAACAAATAAAATAATAATCTATCAAGTAATCATTTTATTATTAATTTCGTAAATAAAAAAACCCAAATTAGTGTGTCCAAAATCGGACAGAATATGTCACCACTGACCTTTGATAGATTATCTGCTTTCCAATTTACTCTTTTTGGAAATACCGATAATATCTATTACCTATTACTGAAAAATTGTACAGGGTGTATAATATTAACATTAATTAAGAGTGGCTCTGGAAAATAAAACAATTGTCTTGGCTTGATTCAGCAATTTTATCGCATGTAAGTGCCGCTAAACTAAGCCAGTATTGCAGGTATCTATTCACAACTGACATTGACATTTTAGAGCACAGTGCCGTGCACAAATGCCTCCCATTGTATAATAAATCTAAACTGTATAAGAATGAAACACATAAAATTTCGCTTTTAATAATTTCCCAACCTTACTGTTCTTGTATTATACAAAAATGATTTAATCAGTTCTCACGAGTTGCTTCATTTCACAAATTTAATTGCTGCAATTACTCACTAATAAGTCACACATTATTTCAAATTTAGTCAGAATAATTTGTTATTGTTTCTCCGTATTTGATTGTGACGTTGACTGTACTAAGATCTTATCTAAACTTTTACTTTTGAATTTGCATCCTTTCAACATCATCCTTGATAGAAAATTATAATTATTATATTATTTAGAAATCAAATATATTCTTATTTACCAATAAAATTTAGAAATTATCTTACATTTTGTGAAATCAAATTTATTTGCAAGAAACTGCTTTTAATATGTTTTTTCAAAAATTCAAAGTACATTTTTTAAGATAAATTTTAAAAATCCATAAGCCACGATAACCCATTTTTGGAAAATAAAAGAGATATTATAAGGTCTATTTGTTGCAGAAAAGTATTAAAAAAAAATCAAAAATTTATGTATCTGTAAAAAATTGTAATTGTGTCAATTTTGCTTAATTAAAAACACAAATAAACAAATTGTTTATAAACAATTCGATTTCAGAAATCGATTATTGGTTTAAAAAAAAGTGTCTTTGGGTAGTTTCAAAAATTTAGTGAAATTGTATTCTTCCTTCAAATCCTAATCTGTTTGAAAAAAAATATCCAAATTTTTGTGGTCTTTGTTTATTGACCGATTTTAATTATTGTTTTTTTGGGGAAAAAAAGGTATTTTTCAGGGTAAATCCATAGAAATTAAGAGCAAATTTTACAAAAACCTTCAGAATTATGCTTAAAAATTAGTGAGTTTGTATATTTAAGCTCCTTACATAACTTGTTTATCAGTTTTTCTTTGTCCGAAAAGAAAACAAACAATAGTTGTGAAACAAAAAAATAACTAAATGTATTTATTCAAAAATAATAATAAAACAACGCTAAATATAATTTGAACACATTTGTTTGATGTTAAAATTTCACATTTATTCATTCGGATCTCTGCTGTACTTTTTCTAAACGTCAAACTGACAAAACACATTACGTGACAATGACAGATGAAACTAATCAGCAGCGACAGAGTGGCGAATTAACAAAACTAAAAAAAATAAAGTCTGACTAGACTCGATTAAAATAAATTATAATCATCTAACAAATGTCAAATTAAGTGTCAAAATCGCATAATTTTACTACATACACTTGATTTTTTTGAATATTTCCGATACAAATTCGTTAAAAATGGCTGGAATCAGACACTACTTTTAAAAAAATAATTCCAAAACGATCCACAGCGAGTGGTTTCACATCAAAACAAAAAAGTAGCTAAATGTATTTATCCAGAAACAATAATAAAACAACTCTAAATAGAATTTAAGCACATTTGTTTATTTATTTTGTCAAATGCCTGCTATACTTTTCCCAAACGTCAAACTGACCTGACCGGACAAAGACAAATTAACGTGGCAATGACAGGAGAATCCTATCAGCAGCGACAAAGTGGCGAATTGACAAAGCTCAAAAAGAAATTAAGTCCGACTAGACCTTATTAAAATAAAATATTATCATCTAGCTGGCCGTGTAAAATTGCTTTCAATATAATTAAATATTAGTTAATTAGCAATTTGAGCTAATTTTTGATACCAATTTGATACCAATTCCTTAAAAATGATTGGAATCAGACACTATTTTCAAACAAATTTCTTTGATGTTCTAATTTCACATTTATTTTGTCAAATTTCTGCTATATCTTTTCCTAAACGTCAAATAGACATTGACAGGAGAATCTTGTCAGTAGCGACAAAGTGGCAAATTCACAAAACTAAAAAAAAATAAAGTCTGACTAGATTGTATTAAAACAAATTATTATCGTTTAACAAATGTCAAATTAAGTGTCAAAATCGCATAATTTTACTACAAAAAAATAATTTTTGTTGTATTTGTATGAATTTTTGAATATTTTCGATACCAATTTGTTAAAAATGATTGGAATCCAAACAAATTTCTTTGATATTCTAATTTCACATTTATTTTGTCAAATTTCTGCTATACCTTTTCCTAAACGTTAAACTGACAAGACGTGACATTGACAGGAGAATCTTGTCAGTAGCGACAAAGTGGCGAATTGACAAAACTCAAAAAAGTTGAAGTCGGACTAGGCTGTATTAAAATAAATTATTATCGTCTAACAAATGTCAAATTATGTGCCAAAATCGCATAATTTTACTACAAAAAATTATTTTTTTTTTGTATTTGTATGAATTTTTGAATATTTCCGATACCACTTCCTTAAAAATGATTGGAATCAGACACTATTTTCAAAAAAATTTCTTTGATCTTCTAATTTCACATTTATTTTGTCAAATATCTGCTATATCTTTTCCTAAACGTCAATCTGACAAGAAGTGACATTGACAGGAGAATCTTGTCAGTAGCGACAAAGTGGCGAATTAACAAAACAAAAAAAATGAAGACTGACTAGACTGTATTAAAATAAATTATTATCGTCTAACAAATGTCAAATTAAGTGTCAAAATTGGATAATTTTACTACAAAAAATTAATTTTTGTTGTATTTGTATGAATTTTTGAATATTTCCGATACCAATTGGCATCAGACACTATTTTCAAACAAATTTCTTTGATGTTCTAATTTCACATTTATTTTGTCAAATTTCTGTTATATCTTTTCCTAAACGTCAAATAGACAAGACGTGACATTGACAGGAGAATCTTGTCAGTAGCGACAAAGTGGCAAATTAACAAAACAAAAAAAAAAATAAAGGCTGACTAGACTGTATTAAAATAAATTATTATCGTCTAACAAATGTCAAATTAAGTGTCAAAATCGCATACATTCACTACAAAAAATTATTATTTTTTGTATTTGTATGAATTTTTGAATATTTCCGATACCAATTCCTCAAAAATGATTGGAATCAGACACTATTTTCAAACAAATTTCTTTGATGTTCTAATTTCACATTTATTTTGTGAAATATCTGTTATACTTTTTCCTAAACGTCAAACCGACAAGACGTGACATTGACAGGAGAATCTTGTCAGTAGCGACAAAGTGGCGAATTAACAAAACAAAACAAAAATGAAGGCTGACTAGACTGTATTAAAATAAATTATTATCGTCTAACAAATGTCAAATTAAGTGTCAATTTCTGCTATACCTTTCCTAAACGTCAAACCGACAAGACGTGACGTTGACAGGAAAATCTAGTCAGTAGCGACAAAGTGGCGAGTTAACAAAACTAAAAAAAAATGAAGTTTGACTAGACTGTATTGCAATAAATTATTATCGTCTAACAAATGTCAAATTAAGTGTCAAAATCGCATAATTTTACTACAAAAAATTATTATTTTTTGTATTTGTATGAATTTTTGAATATTTCCGATACCAATTCCTCAAAAATGATTGGAATCAGACACTATTTTCAAACAAATTTCTTTGATGTTCAAATTTCACATTTATTTGGTCAAATTTCTGCTATACCTTTTCCTAAACGTCAAACTGACAAGACGTGACATTGACAGAAGAATCTTGTCAGTAGCGACAAAGTGGCGAATTAACAAAACAAAAAAAAAATGAAGGCTGACTAGACTGTATTAAAATAAATTATTATCGTCTAACAAATGTCAAATTAAGTGTCAAAATTGCATAATTTTACTACAAAAAATTAATTTTTGTTGTATTTGTATGAATTTTTGAATATTTCCGATACCAATTGGCATCAGACACTATTTTCAAACAAATTTCTTTGATGTTCTAATTTCACATTTATTTTGTCAAATTTCTGTTATATCTTTTCCTAAACGTCAAATAGACAAGACGTGACATTGACAGGAGAATCTTGTCAGTAGCGACAAAGTGGCGAATTAACAAAACATTATATTAGTGTAAGTTGTGAGCTATATGTATCAAATTAACCGAAACAAAAACGTCAAATAACGGTTGTAAAAAACAAAAAAAAATAAAGAAATATCAAATTAAAATTTAAAACTTTTTTTTATGTCAATTTGATTCAAAAAAATACCAGAAAAGTGGAATTTCCCACATGAGCACTTTATTAATGCGAATAACTATAATTTTTTAATTATAAATGATTTAATGGTCTCATTGTTTAGTTGCCATAGTTTTGTTAAAAGAAAAAAAATTTGTTTCGAAAATTTTCCCCTAGTTGCGGCAGCAAAGTAAAAAACACCGCCGTGTGGGGAAAATGTGCAAGGAATCATACTCCTTGCACATTTGTAATTGAAAAAATTTACCATCCAGAACCAAAAAAGTAAACACTTGCTATTAAGTGCCACATTTTACAAGTCCACAACAACATCTATGAGTTTTGTCACCGGTGAACGACATCATTTTAGTTTAAGTCACCTTAAAATTGCAAATAATATTTTTTTTCGATGAGATTTTGGAATTTGAAATGATTTTAGCCCAAAAAAGTGTATTTATAATAATTTTTACTATTTGTTTATTATATCTGTAAATTTTAGCAGCTTTTTTGATAAATGCTTTATTTTTATTAAATTTTTTTTGACTTAAAAGACAGTTAAATAATCTATTTTCTAAAAAACTTAAACTTGGTATTTTATGTTGAAAACAATGATTTGAGTGATTAGGTATGTTTGTTTCTTTTCAAAATATATCAAATTCTAAATCGCCTGCTTCTTGTTTAATTACGGTTGCATCTAAAAAAGACGACAAGTGAATTTAATTGAGGAAAAACAATTATTCATGTTAAACTTTTAGAATTATTAGAAACTGCAAAGACGTCGTCTACGTATTTTATCCACATTGAAAAGTGTCTTTTGTATTATTTTCAAAATTAGGCATAAATAACTCGCCCAAAAATGGCATTATTGCGGCCTCCTTCATTTTGTTTGTTTAATTTTTAATTTGGTTTAAGTCTTTTTTATTTATAATTGGCATCAGACACTATTTTCAAACAAATTTCTTTGATGTTCTAATTTCACATTTATTTTGTCAAATTTCTGTTATATCTTTTCCTAAACGTCAAATAGACAAGACGTGACATTGACAGGAGAATCTTGTCAGTAGCGACAAAGTGGCGAATTAACAAAACAAAAAAAAAATAAAGGCTGACTAGACTGTATTAAAATAAATTATTATCGTCTAACAAATGTCCAATTAAGTGTCAAAATCGCATACATTCACTACAAAAAATTATTATTTTTTGTATTTGTATGAATTTTTGAATATTTCCGATACCAATTCCTCAAAAATGATTGGAATCAGACACTATTTTCAAACAAATTTCTTTGATGTTCTAATTTCACATTTATTTTGTGAAATATCTGTTATACTTTTTCCTAAACGTCAAACCGACAAGACGTGACATTGACAGGAGAATCTTGTCAGTAGCGACAAAGTGGCGAATTAACAAAACAAAAAAAAAATGAAGGCTGACTAGACTGTATTAAAATAAATTATTATCGTCTAACAAATGTCAAATTAAGTGTCAATTTCTGCTATACCTTTCCTAAACGTCAAACCGACAAGACGTGACGTTGACAGGAAAATCTAGTCAGTAGCGACAAAGTGGCGAGTTAACAAAACTAAAAAAAAAATGAAGTTTGACTAGACTGTATTGCAATAAATTATTATCGTCTAACAAATGTCAAATTAAGTGTCAAAATCGCATAATTTTACTACAAAAAATTATTATTTTTTGTATTTGTATGAATTTTTGAATATTTCCGATACCAATTCCTCAAAAATGATTGGAATCAGACACTATTTTCAAACAAATTTCTTTGATGTTCAAATTTCACATTTATTTGGTCAAATTTCTGCTATACCTTTTCCTAAACGTCAAACTGACAAGACGTGACATTGACAGAAGAATCTTGTCAGTAGCGACAAAGTGGCGAATTAACAAAACAAAACAAAATTAAGGCTGACTAGACTGTATTAAAATAAATTATTATCGTCTAAAAAATGTCAAATTAAGTGTCAAAATCGCATATATTCAATACAAAAAATTATTATTTTTTTGTATTTGTATGAATTTTTGAATATTTCCGATACCAATTCCTTAAAAATGATTGGAATCAGACACTATTTTCAAACAAATTTCATTGATGTTCTAATTTCACATTTATTTTGTCAAATTTCTGCTATATCTTTTCCGTAACGTCAAACAGACAAGACGTGACATTGACAGGAGAATCTTGTCAGTAGCGACAAAGTGGCGAATTAACAAAACAAAAAAAAAATGAAGGCTGACTAGACTGTATTAAAATAAATTATTATCGTCTAACAAATGTCAAATTAAGTGTCAAAATTGCATAATTTTACTACAAAAAATTAATTTTTGTTGTATTTGTATGAATTTTTGAATATTTCCCATACCAATTCCTTAAAAATGATTGGAATCAGACACTATTTTCAAACAAATTTCTTGGATGTTCTAATTTCACATTTGTTTTATCAAATTTCTGCTATACTTTTTCCTAAACGTCAAACTGACAAGACGCGACATTGACGGGAGAATCTTGTCAGTAGCGACAAAGTGGCAAATTGACAAAACTAAAAAAAATAAAGTCTGACTAGACTGTATTAAAATAAAGTATTATCGTGTAACAAATGTCAAATTATGTGCCAAAAAATTATTTTTCTTGTAATTTGTATGAATTTTTGAATATTTCCGATACCAATTTGTTAAAAATGATTGGAATCGGACACTATATTCAAACAAATATTCCAAAACGATCAAAAGTGATTACAGCAAGTGGTTTAGTTTATAAAGCGAGGGATTAAATAGGTTGGCAGGATCACATCTTTCAATTTAATATCCGTTGTTATCTATAGGTTCACAAAAGAGCTTTAAAGTAAAAAAAAGAATGTAATGCCCTCGGTAATACGAGTTGTAATGCAGACAACAGGAAAAGCATTGCTCGTTATTTGTTTTTTTAGTAGTAAACAGGTGTCCGGAAATAGAAAACTTGAAAGCCTCATGCAACATACCATTACAAAAAAGCTTCACTATCAATAATGTTAACAAGAGACACATGTGAAGAGTATTAATAATAATAATAATTGTTTGTCTATTTAAGACAACATCTTTGTTTACTCACTCAACACGTGATAAACCGACAAAAATAAATTATTTTCCTAGTTGAAAACACTAAAATACAGTCAGTCAATTACTAATAACAACAATAACAGCTGTACTTGGACATCAAGAACAATGACACATTTGCAGAGAGGCGAATACCCTGACTCATGGATTCTACCAGAGCAGAATCAGACATGTATTTCCTCTTGTTGATGAACTCCTCTTTAATAAATAAAAAAAAAACGGTTTAAACGTGTTTACCTAAGCCAAAGTCAGTTTAATTTCCCGTTAAAAATTATCTATTTCTTGAGAAAAATGTGGGTTTTTAGTTTCGAGTCTGACTAATTCGAGATAATGACCATGGCCATCATAATGGCGTCATTTAAACCCACTTTATCAATTTCAAAACACTACCCCTTTTGTACTAAAAAAACACATGTTCAAGCTACTTTACACCTATTAACAGCTATTCAAATCCTACTATTTGAAAAATCTGTCAGTAAACTACATATTATTTATGTTTTCCTGCAGAAAAAAGCTGTTATTTTGGCATTTTCCCAAAATGTGACTCAAATACATTTCGAAAAAAAAAAACACAAAACAAAATTCAGTGAATTTCTCCGTACTTGATTGTCAACTTTGATTCATTTTCTTTCACTATTTTATTCGAGGACAAATTCCAGTTATTTTTGAAATTCCATAATAGCTAAATGATAAAATGAAAAAGCGGCCAGTTTATTGTTTTTGTACAAACACTACATTCTAGATGCTTTACTTAGAGTTACAAAATGCTTTTTTAGCATAATATCAGACGATGCAAAGAAAATTAGTGGGATGAACTGTTCCGGTACTGCAGATAAGCCCCCACAATCCCCTGATCAGAATCCACTTGACAACTACATTTAGGGAACTATATACTGTGGCTACGCTTTTAACAGCAAAATACATGCTATTTAAATAGTACTACTATAAATATGCTTGAACCAAAACGGTTCCGCTTTTGAACATTTATTATAAAACAAAATTATTAGCCAAATCATTTTTGTAACTGCAAGCGATTCAGATTAACAGAAAATATTGCACTGCAACCTTTTTGGTCTGTTGTGCTCACTCAATCGGCCAGGCTCTAAGCGCACTATCGTCAGCCACCTGGCTACCGAGCGCCCTCAAGTGATAATAATTGTCATATATTTAATTTTAGATTTAGATAAAGCAAATGAGATTAAAAGATGAAGATAAGAAAAAGCATAATTGCTCACAAGTCTTACTTACGGCTTAGGTAAAGAAACACCAAAGACAGAAAATTGAAACTTAACTGTGAGTAAAAAAAAGCATTTGAAAAAAATAATCTTCTTTTTTTTTAATTTTGCAATCTCCCAAACGTCTTAATATTAAAAATATTATATAACCAGTCTTGCCAATCTGCGTTTCATGCTTTAATTTTTAATAAATTCAAATTTATTGTGGCAAGGAAGTCAGTCCTAGATGAAACCAAAAATTAAAAGTTGTAGATTTAAAGAGAACTCAATATTAAAATAAATATTATTTAAAGCAGGAAAGATAGACCATTTTAAATGTCCCACAAAAATTGATAAGCCTGACCTGACCTGGCCAGGTCAGGTCAGATCATTAGACATACGTCCTCTATATCATGCCCTACTTGATAGAAAGACTTCTTGATCGCACGGTAGTAAAGTCTACCAACAGTACAAATTGATAGTAAAGATAGACCATTTTAAATGCCCCACAAAAAATGATAAGCCTGACCTGACCTGGTCAGGTCAGGTCAGATAAAACATATATTACATTATCTCTCAAATTTTTTTTCAATTATCTTATAATAAGAAAAAAAACTTTAAAGTGAACATTCGTTCTTTCTATCCGCCAATGACCAAAAAAAATAAAGAAAAATATATAAAACAAAATAAAAAATTAAAGACAATAATTGACAAAAACATAAATGCAAATTTTAAAATAAAATAAAGCTAAAAAATACTCTTTTTTTGCAAAATAATATCGAAACAAATGTTCCTTATAAAAAATTTAATTTTTGTTAAAATTTGAGCTTTTAGCCTTCATATTTGTTTATTTTTGTTAACGGATCAGCGGATATAACTTTGCAAAAAAATGTTTAGAAAGTGACAAAAAGGAGAACCCATCCAAAATACAAAAAAAAAATATTTTTTTAAATAATAATTTTGCTTTTTTGATATGTACATACATTTTTGATTTATACCGTGAGATCTAATAGTCTCTTTATGAAATAGGCGTTGAAATAAAGAACGTATGTCGATGATAAACTGTCGGAAAATATTAATATATTATAATGTCAAAAAAAATGCAAAATAATGTTTGAATTATTTCAGCCCCAAAGTATTATGTCATCATTCTTTCTTGCGCACATCCAAAATAATCCAGCAAAGGATCTGACGTATGTACTGCAGGTTGCAAAGGTGTGCTGCTTTGAAGTTAACACTTAACATAGTCTTGTTTACTCATTTTGACATCCAAAATTAAAACAAAATAAAGCTAAAAAATACCTTTTCTTACAAAATAATATCGAAACAAATGGTCATTATAAAAAATTAAATTTTTGTTAAAATTTGAGCTTTTAGCCTTCATATTTGTTTTTTTTTGTTAACGGATCAGCGGATATAGCTTTGCAAAAAAATGTTTAGAAAGTGACAAAAATGAAAACCCATCCAAAATACAAAAAAAAATATTTTTTTAAACAATAATTTTTCTTTTTTTGATATGTACATACATTTTTTATTTATACCGTGCGATCTTAAAGTCTTTTAATCAAGTAGGCGTTGAAATAAAGAACGTATGTCGATGATAAACTGTCGGGAAATATTAATATATTATAACGTCAAAAAAAATGCAAAATAATGTTTGAATTATTTCAGCCTCAAAGTATTATGTCATCATTCTTTCTTGCGCACATCCAAAATAATCCAGCAAAGGATCTGACGTATGTACTGCAGGTTGCAAAGGTGTGCTGCTTTGAAGTTAACACTTAACATAGTCTTGTTTACTCATTTTGACATCCAAAATTAAAACAAAATAAAGCTAAAAAATACCTTTTTTTGTAAAATAATATTGAAACAAATGGTCATTATAAAAAATTAAATTTTTGTTAAAATTTGAGCTTTTAGCCTTCCTATTTGTTTTTTTTTTTTTTTTGTTAACTTTTTGTTAACGGATTAGCGGATATAGCTTTGCAAAAAAAATGTTTAGAAAGTGACAAAACGGAAAACCCATTCAAAATACAAAAAAAAAATATTTTTTTAAATAATAATTTTTCTTTTTTTTGATATGTACATGCATTTTTGATTTATACCGTGCGATGTAGAAGTATTTTTATAAAGTAGGCGTTGAAATAAAGAACGTATGTCGATGATAAATTGTCGGGAAATATTAATATATTATAATGTCAAAAAAAATGCAAAATAATGTATGAATTATTTTAGCCCCAAAGTATTATGTCATCATTCTTTCTTGCACACATCCAAAATAATTCAGAAAAAGGTCTGACGTATGTACTGCAGGTTGCAAAGGTGTGCGGTTTTGAAGATAACACTTAACATAGTCTTGTTGACTTCTTTGATAAAATAAATAAAGCAAATTATTTAAACAGTTTATTTCATAATTTTAAACAAATGAAAATAATAAAACCTGTGAAAAATGTGAGGTTAAGAAGACTGTCATTCGACATACGTTCTCTATATCATGGCCTACTTGATAGAAAGACTTCTTGATCGCACGGTAGTAAAGTCTACCAACACTACAAATTCAATTATTTTTATCAGTTCAAGGAAAAAACCGTTTCTAAAAAAATTGTTTGGATATGACTTCTACTTATTGTCACCACTGGATTTGTTTTTTAGACCACCCTATATAATAAATAAAATAAATTTTTAGGGAAATCAAACCCCTTTACTTTTATTGTAATTAATTTACTTTTGATTTAAAACAAACCAAAGATAATTTAATAGTTTTTCTGCAGATAGTGCTTTCAGAGCCTGACCGAATGAGTGGCGTGTGTTCGAGCCCCGCCCCGGCCAAGAAAGAAGATTGCTTTCGTCTGGTCATGGGTGTTTGTAAATATAGAAAGCACAATAGATCAACAATATCTTACTGTTCTATTTCCTGTGCAGCAATAAGAATCTAATCTAGATAATACATTTAATCAGACTATTTACTAGATTAACGGTATTAATAACTCACTGATGGACGTTTTATGTGAGTGAGATTTATTGGCCTTGGAAGTATTATTTATTTGATAAACCGTTAGTATTTTAATCTAAATGATTAATAAAATAATTTCCTCATATATTTCTCAATAACTTTGAAACCATATAAAATCTGGCAGTCGATAATAATAATTGATAATTTACCTCGCCTAATTCAATATAAGATTTTATTAAAGATAATTGAATTTTATTGACGTTTTCTATAAATAACCACCTAACCCTTTCCTAAAATCGGTTATTTTGGGTCAGCCCTCTTAAAAAAGGTAAATAGCGTTTTTCGATTCCATTAATCAACAAAATTAATAGCTTTTATCCATCTGAATTGACAAAATAACGCCGCTGCAATCTGTTGCATAACATAATTTCGAGTGTTTTCAAAATTGATTTTATTTTTTTGCATTTCCTTTATCAGTGCCCAAAGTGACCCAGTAAAACACAGGAACAACATATTGTCACTCTAGTGTAATTGTTTATAGTGCGGTAATAAGAGTATCAATTACGCAAACAAGTACTTTAAGATAACAATAACAACGGTTGATACAATATTAAAACATGAGAAAAAAAATTCAAAACGGCGATTTCTTTATTGTTTTTTTTCACTTTTACTGAGGGTCATTAGTCACTTTGTAAACTTTCATTACGTCACCGTGTTTCTCCAACAATCGTCATTATCCACACTTTTTAGTATTACCACAAACAACCTTGCATTAGATATTCATTTATTTTTTTAAGTTTCACTTAAGCTACAGATTATTATTGAAACAAATTATTATTAAAAACAATCTACTTCAAAGCATAGAACTTGCAGCCATATAGATATCATATAAAATAACACATAAAAAAATAATATAATTATGTATCACATGTCCAGAAACCGGCATATTGCAAGACGGCCCAAGACTACTAAACTTGTGGACAACCAGATTTCTTTGCCAACATTAAACTAAACCAACAATAAAATTGTTCACTGTAATAATTTACTTTTAGAACAATACTAAGACTAAGAATGGTACAGGGTGTATAATTTTAACATTAATCAAAGATGGCTTTGGAAAATAAGCCGATTGTCTTGGCTTGATTCAGCTATTTTATTACGTTGCTAAGCTCAGTCAGTAATCTAGATGTCTATTCACAACTGTCATTGACATTTTAGCTGCCGCAAGCATTTCAGCTCGAAAACAATAATTAAATTGATATATTCAAATTAACAAAAATCTCTACGTCATTGCGTAAGCGACTTTATGTTTACAGATTGATACCGACTTTAGTACGACCCTATCTAAGACCTGCTGTATTTATTTACATATAGTCAACACAACTCAAGTGTTATTTTCAAAATGTATAAACCCACCTTAATACCTAGGTCAAAAAGTAAATTAAAAATTTTTTAAGCTAAAGCTAGAGACAGACGTGAGTTCAAGTTTCCACTATAAATACCACCCTAAATCATTTCCATCTAATATCGAGAAAAAATAGCAAAATTAAAGAAATAATTACTTTTACGACAAAAGCACTTGTTTTTTGCACAAAAAAATCACTAAATTACACTTTAAATTAAAGCCCCAACTCAATTATCCTTACTTGTTATAATGTTTATTCTATTTTAGTCAATAATCGTCTTTATACGCCCCCAACTAATAGACCAGGGTAGAAGCCTTTAAAAATAATAAAAAGTGAAAAAAAATAATAGTAGAATGAAACTCATTAGAAAAGGAAGAAAATATTATAACAATTAAAGAAAAAATAATTTACGGGCAATTTGAGGTCGGGAAGGGGATGGGGGTGAGTTTTTAAGGGTAAAAAACGGTTTTTTTTTATTTCCGGCAAAACTAAAAGTCCTATCAAAAAAAGTCAAATAGCACAGTTGTAGGTAATAAAAAGATCTAAAACTTTTGTATTTACACTTTTTTCACATAACCTCAAAATTTATGTGAAAAATTTAAAAAACCAAGTTTTTGGTTTTTTATTTTTATCTTTTACAAAAATTTTTTTTTTTTTAACGACATTTAGTGAAAACACACCTTTTTATGTCCCAAATACGCTGTAATTTATTTGATTAAAAATATTTATTTTTTCACCTTATTTTGAATTAATATCGAAAAAACACCCTAATTTTCAATCAAAAATTCACCCGTCAAAACATCAGCTTTTTTCAAAAAGTTGGTATGGTTTCGGTTCGTTGAAATCTCTACTTTCCGATGGTAGAAAAAAAATATATGTTACTACAGTAAATCTTCTCAGAAAATGCAAAAATTCAAAAAAAACTTGAATTCGATAGTTTTTTTTTAATTATTATAAGCATCAAGCGTCCCGAAGGGTTGCTTGATCACGAGCCGAAAATTTTACTTTTTCTGGAAAAAAATTGCAAGTTCGGGAAGAACATTAACAACAAACATAGGAAAAACTGTAATTAAACATACATTCCTTTAACATTCGACAAAAAAAGTGTAATTAAACATATATTCCTCTAACATTCAACACAAAAAACATAATTAAACATACATCCCCTTAACATTCTTTCATTGTTTTCCCTTAACATTCCTGGAAAAAACATAATGAAACATACACTACCCTAACATTAAAGAACAAAACCTAATTTATAATAATTAAAAAAAAACTTTCGAATTCAAGTTTTTTTTGAATTTTTGCATTTTCTAAGAAGATTTACTGTAGTAACATATATTTATTTTTTTACCATCGGAAAGTAGAGACTTCAACAAACAGAAACCATACCAACTTTTTGAAAAAAGCTGATATTTTGACGGGTGAATTTTCGATTGAAAATTAGGATGTTTTTTCGATATTAATTCAAAATAAGGTGAAAAAATTAATATTTTAAATTAAATAAATTACAGCGTATTTGAGACATAAAAAGGAAAGTTTTCACTAAATGTCGTTAAAAAAAAAAAATTTTGTAAAAGATAAAAATAAAAAACCAAAAACTTGGTTTTATAAATTTTTCACATAAATTTTGAGGTTATGTGAAAAAAATGTATATGCAAAAGTTTTAGATCTTTTTATTACCTACAACTTTGCCATTTGACTTTTTTTGATAGGACTTTTAGTTTTGCCGGAAATCAAGAAAAACCGTTTTTTACCCTTAAAAACTCACCCCCATCCCCTTCCCGACCTCAGATCGCCCGTAAATTATTTTTTCTTTAATTGTTATAATATTTTCTTCCTTTTCTAATGAGTTTCATCCTACTATTATTTTTTTTGGTTTTAAAAATTATCGACCCTGGTCTATAAGGGCATAAATTGGTTTTTATGGCACAGATCTGTCAAAACTTGTCCTATTCTTTGACATACAAATCCTTTGATTCATGGGGAATCAATGTTCCTTCAAATTCTTGCAAAATTTCAGCTCAATAAGCGCTTTCTGCTTCAGAGACGTTCAATTACTTGCTTTGTAAACAAACGCAGTAACCTTAACAACATCAAAATAGCTAATTTTCTACACAACACTAAAATTTGCATAGACACAACTTTTAGTTGATTTTCTTTGAGGAATACTAAATATTTGTTTGAATCTTTTAGAATTATAAAATAGAATAAAACGTTGTATGTACCGCGGGCATAATTATGGCCTTATCTCCTAATTATGCCCTTAATACATAAATAACTATTTCAAAATTAAATTATAAAAAAAGTTAATAAATTTTTTTCCGTAGTTATTAACAATTTAAATATATGTGAGTTTTCTCTTAAAGTCCAACCAAAACGTTTTTATAATTTTCTCATATTAACAAGAAAAATGATAAGGCTACGATTTGATAGCACTGGAATCGGTAACTGCATGTAATTAAAAAGCTTACAACAATGATGCGCTTTCAATTATCCCCATTGTAGCCAATCGTATAGCTTTCATAGCCTTCTCATTATTTTTAATTTATAAAAAATGTAATAGCAACGTTAACGTTGGAAAAAAAGCTTTTTTTTAAGTCAGAAAATTGTAAAAAAAATTACAAAATTTTCGCTTCAGAATAAATTGAAATCGGGAAGCTGAGTGACCGATGCCAGATATTTTACCAAAATTAAAAAATCTTAATCAATTCTATAATATTCACTTTTTGTTCGTTACTTTTCTCTTTCCGTCTTCTTTTATTTTGACTCTTTTTGTATCTTGTTTTTTTCTCATTTCTTTTGTTTAACCTTTCTCTATCATTTTCTTTTTATCTTGCCTTTTCTCAGTTCTTTTGTTTAACCTTTCTATTACATTTTGTCATTATTTTTGCTTTCTCTCACCTTTTTTGTCACATATTTAATTATCTCTCTAGATTTTAAATTTTCTCAAATTATAATAGTGTCTAACCACTAGTTTTGACAGCCGAAAAAACATCAGGTTGAAACAATTAAATGCAAAAAAAGTCTTTGTCAGATTTCTGGCCTATTTTGCAATAAATGGCGCCTTCAAATCTAAATCTTCCATAAGCGAGAAAAAAATCAAGATTTCTAAATATTTTAAACTAATATCATACCTGAAGCAAATTCAAAATTATAACTAAAATTTTTGCTTTTTCTACCTGAAAGCCCTAATAAATCTTAGCGAAATATAACGATAATTAACAAACATGGCGAATGGAAGTCATCAAATCGTGCAGAAAGTTATGTTGATGAGTATATAAGAAACAGTTAAAAAAGTGAAGCAAAGTCACACTTGGAAAAATGATTCATGAATTGAAATATATAGTTTACTACCTTTAATCTTAAAAAAGGCATGTTTGAGTTATTATAATCTTAATAATATTTAAAGGTGTTTGTGACGTCACTTTTCATGATAACACACGTATTGTTATTGACTAATAAAGTGCTGATAACGATAGATAATCTCTGAAACAAATTCTGTTTTCCACATGAATAAAGAAGATCAGTCAAAAAGTGACATTTTAGCCAAAAAAAACGTCAAACTTTTTCGTCGAAAAACAAAAGAATTTAATACGCAAAAAAGTAACTTAAAAAAACATAATAATAAAAAATCAACAAAAATAAATTAATCTAAGAAGTATTACAAACATATTTTTTATTAGTGAACATATTCTACTAATCCTATAGAGATTAAAATGAGGTCCATGTGTAAATGTTGTGTAATTTAGATTAGATAAGGAAACAAAAGACAATAAGCGATAACTGAAATATCTGGCATACAAAAGATCTTTATTTAAATTCGTTAGTCATTGATATCTAGCAGTTTACCATTATAATTGTGTAAACAAAACTATATTAATTTAACTAAACAATTGTGTTTGATGACGACAGAGATATTGCACTGCGACTTTTTTGATCTATTGTGCTACCTACATCCATGGCCAGACAAAAACCATCATTTTTTTAGAAAAAAAACTCCCGCCTGGCTGGGATTCGAACCTACGCCACTCATTCGAGCAAGCTCTGAGCGCAATAATTGTGTAAACAAAACTATATTAATTCAATAATCAAGTAAACAATTGTGTTTGATGACGACAGAGATATTGCACTGCGACTTTTTTGATCTATTGTGCTACCTACATCCATGGCCAGACAAAAACCATCATTAATTTAGAAAAAAAACTTCCGCCTGGCTGGGATTCGAACCTACGCCACTCATTCGAGCAAACTCTGAGCGCACAATCGTCAGCCACCTGACCCTTGATGACGTCATTTCCCCTTTCTATATTTAAAAATTAATTTGCAAAATAACACATCTGACTTTTTTTCTCATATTTTAATCAATCCACTTTCTTCCTATTAAAAATAATATTTTACAAAAGACGAATAATTTATTGTAATAACGTACTACAAGGAGCTTTTTAAATTTGCTGCGACATACAGGATGTGTCACGAAAACGGCTTATAAATAAACTGATTCAGCTCAAAATTCGTTTGTCTTCTATAGTAAGTTCAAGTTAAAGTGGAAGTAAATGCTATCACGTGCTCTCGCTTGTCTAGCCAGCCAATCAACGCACTTTGTGCCAAGTGATGTGATCGTTCAACCAATAGAAAATTCTATGCTACCAAGTGACGTGTCTCTTTTTGTTTACGCCCATTTCGCCTTCAACTCGAAAATACTATAGTGTGTACCATAGTGCTCTTCTTGTAGTTTTTTATATAATAAACAAAAAAAATTTATTTAGAAAAAAGCATATATTATGTTCTTCTAACAATTATCAATAATATTTGACAGGTTTTTTTTGGGAATTTTTGAATGAAGAATTTAAAAACACTTGATAGAACTTAAATGGTTTATTAAATAAAAGTATTAAAACAAAATAACAAAATTTAAATATGGACTAATTGACAATTTTCTTGATTTTATTCCAGTCCTTGAGGCGTGAAACCAGAAAGTGTTGGAATCCTCCGAAAATCATCCTGTTTCGATTTATAAAATAATATTAAAATAATTATAATAAGGGTTAAATTATTAATTCCTAACAATTATAAAAAAAAAAACAAAAGTTAATTCCTAAAATAGGTACATATATCAATTTTTTTCTGCTACATGAATAGATATTTGCCCAAAGACTGTACCTTTTAGAACAACAAAAAAACGCAACTAAGTTTATGCCAAAACTTAGTTACTTTTATTAATTAAAAATGATTTTCTTACGTTGGTAAAGTATTTGAGTTCTTTAGTTGGCAACATTGTTACTATGACACACGCAATGTGACACATGACATAAAAATTCAAAACAAATGCTTTACTTTGTGACATAACCTAAATAAAGACGATTGACAGCTGACAGATTGCACTACCAACTTACTCAGTCTTGCCACTGTATTTTTTGCTCCATTCATTAATGGTCACTCGGTATATGTGAGCGAAAAATTATCAAAACAAACAATAATTAAGTATTTGATGAGTATTTTGAAGCACTATTTTTGAACATGAACGACCTTCACCTGGACAAACAATATTATTAATAGAAACATGTTGACGACTAAACAAAAATCTTGCATTTTGACAAAAAAAAAACTATGCATAATCTAATTATAAAGTCAATAAATTAACATAATTATATAATTCCCATGAATTAAGTAATGTATAATAAAATAATTATTTACTGCGTTTTTCAGACCAGAAAATAAATTTCTCTCCTAATCGTAAAAAACGTTTTATTTTTGCATAAAAAACTGTCAACTGACTGAAAAGTGCTTAATTTCCAGATTTTGGTTGGAAATATGGTCAATAATATTTCATTATTAACTTAGGGCAATAATGAGGCCATTATTAACCAAGGGCAACAATAAGACCATTTTTCATTATATATATTTCAAATCATCAAACAAAATAATAATTATTATTATAAACATAAAATTTCAAAAACAAATAAATACAAAAAAAAAAATCAAAGCAGGAAAAAATGTCCATTATCTCCAAAAATTAAATTCAATATTAAAGTTCATTAATAGAAATAATCGCATTTGTAAAACCAAGGCCCTATGGTCAATTGCAAAAAAAATAAAATGATGTTCTAATGATCCTAATTTCTAGGAATTAGGAGAGAAGATTCGGTTCAATTATTATTATCATCAAGCATCGAATTTAATGACAAAAAAAATGTTTGTCAACATTTTTCTTATTTCTGTGTAACAAATCTTGAATAGATGGATTGCAAGAGATCGTGCCAGCATTTAGCCAGCCAAATCACCCGATCTGACAACTCAAGAATATTTCCTCTATCTTTACAAAATACTTCAATAAAAAGTCCTATTTGTAAGGAACTGTTTAGCTTAAAACCAATAATCTTATCATTACAATAAACCACAATATTAATACTTATCATAATTACATTGTTCCGCTTAATAAGTTTCTATGTACTTAAAAAGACAATGCCACTTTTCGCACTTCCTTCTGATAAGAGATAACAACTACAACTGTAGACAAAGAAAAATGTGCCAAAGTGGCCAAACAAAGAATATTCTAAGTGATGACTAATGTGGTTTTGCGTAAACTATAATTAGAAGATTATAGCTAAAAATGGAGCAGACATGACTCTATGCATAAAGAGGAAAAAGGGGTGAGCCTTTGTACACAATAAGTGCATTTACCCTAGGTCCTCTACCCCTATATTATTGTGTTTGTACAGTAAAGTCATAATAAATTGGAAATTCATTATTTTTGTGTACGCTGTCAACAAGTTTATTAAAACAATTTAGATAAAAACAACTCATTACTATAATTTAAATTGATATAGTTTGAAAAAAAACAAATAACTTCTTTAAATTTTCTCTTCTCTTTTAAATCAGTTATTGCTGTTTATTTTCACGGTTAAAAAAACATTAACAAACCGTTAACAATTTGTTAACAAACCGTTAAAGGTTTGTTACATTTTGATAACTAGTAGTAAAAATTTGATAATTTTGTTAAATCCTTTTCCTACTCGTTCAATCTAAAAGATGTACGAATTGTACGTATTTCGTAGCATTTTTAAGGCAATACAATTTGAACATCATTGTATATATACTCTAAACTAGTCTAAACTAAAGATAAGCAATCACATTCCTAATGTCATTTCCATAGAATCTTGTTTTGTTTGAATTACTACTGTGACTGCTCTTAAGGCACACAGTTTGAAAAGACTGATCTGAGGTTCCGCCCTTAAAATACTACAGCTTATGATGACAACTGTGCCAAATTAGCCTCATTTTTCTGTCAAATAATAACTCTGACATAATCTAATAATAAAAAAATGTTCAACTGTTAAAAAAATATGTTCTCTACGTTAAGTACTAAATAAAAATTATTTATAAATATTTGAATTCAACCATTATACCGATTATGAAAGAATTGAATAATAAAATGCTCCATATCGCAAATTTAATTATTATAAAAAGTGAAATAAATCAACATTATTACAAATAATAATACTGAATTACACTTTTAAACCAAATATTTCTATAAAAAATATTTAATGAAATACTTTAATTAAACCGCCTTACTCATCATTTTTTTATACTTATTCTAAGTTTAGATCTCTAACAGTTCATCTTTTTAGATCACTAATTAACAGCTCATTTGTTAATACAGACTTAACGGCTATTTTGATAATCACAATAGCAATAACAAAAACTTCTTTTTCAAATAAAAAGTCAGTATATAAAATTAATTAATTGGATTTCTAAAAAATCTTTCAAAAACCGTGATTTTTACATGATTATTCTTTTTTTTTTTGTGGTCTTTCTATTTCTTTACACTCATTTTCATTATCTTTATCTATCAGTGACACTTTTCATTGTTTCAACCTTCTCTTTGTTTGATTTTTGTTTTTGTTTTTCTTCTTCTTTCATATAATTTCAGTATAGAAAACTAGTAAAATTCCAAATTAATTTCTAAAAAATTCTTCAAAAACCATGAGGTTGGAATGATTATTCTCTTTTTTTGCTTTTCTCTTTGTTAGATTTTTGCTTTTGTTTTTCTTTCACTTAACTTATTTCATATAATTTCATTATATAAAATTAGTAAAATTCAAACTTGATTTCCAAAAAAAAATTTCAAAATCCGTGAGTTTTAAAGAATAATTCTATTTTTTGCCTTTCTCTATTTCTTTCTGCTCTTTTCCATTATCTTCATCTACAGTGGGACTTTTCATTGCTTTTTGTTCAATTTTCGCTTTTGTTTTTCTTCTTCTTCCACTTAACTATTGCTTCCATTCTTTCCCTAGCGTTTAATAATTAATGTTTTTTATTATGTTTAACAAAAAAAATTTTTACGTAGAAAAAGTTTTTAATTTTTTTAAGAAACATTATTTTTAGGCACTTTGTGTATTAGGAGTAATTTGATCAATTTTCAATATAGAAGTTCCTCAAATTTAATTGACTTTATTAAAAATTTATTTTAATGTAAAATAATTATGAAAAATTTTTAATTAAAAATTATAATGTTGATCAAATTCAAATATTTTGTAAAACCTGTTTAGGTTTTTGACAAAACCATTTTAATCAGATTATAAATTATTAAATTAATAAAAAAATATTTTAATATTTGACAAAAGAAGGTGTTAGTTAATTATTAAAAAATTTTATGTTTCAATGTTATTATTATTATTCAATAATTAATTATTAAGAACTTGACAATTTAATAATTTAATTTCTAATTTTATTTAACAATAGTATAATTTATAATCTAATTAAACTATTTTCTTCAATTTGGCAGATCTACTACCATTATTTTTTCATTCTTCTGTACTCTTTCTCATTCTTTTCTAATTCTCTCTCGTTCTTTCCATTTCTACTGTCTCTTCTTTTATCTTTTTGCTATGTCAATTTATTTCTTCCAACACATCAGCAATATCTTACATTTTCCCTCTCGCTCCTTTTATTTTCTTACTTTTTCTGGTTTTTCACCCACCTCTACCCTTTTGATTTTATAAATATTTATTTATAAAATTAAAACAAAATATTTAATGAAATACTTTAATTGAACCGCCTTACTCAACATTTTTGTCTACTTATTCTAAGTTTAGATCTCTAACCGTTCATCTTACAGCTTAAGAAAACAGATAGCTGCCATCTTATTACTTGTTTTCATAAACACTTGTCAGTGTCAAAAATTAATGTCAAAAATCGCAATGGAAAGCTAGTTTTCAGATATGAAGCCTAGCTCCTAACAATTACCTAGTTCTTATTCGAATTTCAGAGTTTTTTGTGAGTAAATTTCAAAATTAATAAATGGGCTCACTTAGTTTATGTTTTTTTGAGATATACTGATCCCAGTGAAGTAACGTAATATGGCGGTACTTAAAATTCGGCTTTATAATCCCAATAATACAGCTAATCTCTCAACTTGGGCTATAAAGGAAGGATTATATAACGTTATTCCATCTGTAGAGCAGAGTCGATTATTTTTGAAACAAAAACTAAAAAACAATAGAATGAAACATGAAACCCATTAGAAAAGAAATGGAATATAACAAAAATAATTCATGGACGATCTCAGGATGGATTTTTAAGAGGTCTATCTCAATTTCCGGCAAAACTACAAATCCTATAGCAAAAAGTTAAATAGTAAAGTTGTAGATGATAAAAAGATCTACAACTTTTCTGTTTTTATTTTTTTCACATAATCTCAAAATTATTGTGAAAACTTCAAATAACCAAATTTTTTATTTTCATCTTTTACAATTTTTTTCGTAAACGATAAAAATAAAAAACCAAAAACATAATTATTTAAGCTTTTCACATAAATTTCGAGGTTATGTAAAAAAAGTGTAGATACAAAAATTGTAGATCTTTTTCTTGCCTACGACTTAGCCATTTAAAGAATTTGCAGTTTTGTCGGAAATTAAAGTAAAGCGTTTTTTACCCTTAAAAGCTCATTCTCTTCCATTTCCCGACTTCAAATCGTTCGTAAATTATTAATTTTTTTATATTTTCTTCATTTTCCAATAGGTTTCATTCTACTATATTGATTGTTTTCACTTTTTACCATGTAGCACAGGTCTACAATGTTTTAAGTAGTTCCTTCGTTAGGCTATTAGCATTTGCAACAAAGGAACGATCATATAACGGTATTCCTTTTGGGGTACTATACTTATAAATTGGTAATTTTGCATATTATGTACTATATGAATAAAACCTTATTAATGATCATATAATACTAATAAAAGTTTGTTCAATTTAACTTATCTACTGAAGATACATACCTACAAGAAGTGCTGGGACGAGTAAAATAAACGTTTAGGGGCAAGGAAAATCTCCAAGAATGGTTTTCGAAGGAATGTTGACATTTTGTCGTATGAACTAGAGATTATTAGCATTTTATGGAAAGCAATGTCTTTAATATACAAATTGACCATTTGCGAAAGCGCTACTAATGCGAATTTCGTTCTTTACCGCACCGGTGCGGTAAACAAAGACCAGCTTAAAAAATTACCGTCCAATGGTGCAAAAATTGTATATTTTTTAATTCTATACGTTGAATTTCCTCTTAAAATGTTTGTAATTATTGTATTATTGAAATATTTGATACAAAGTATCAAAGAAACGTGGGAAAATACAATTGCATCTTGCATTATTTATAAAGTTAAAACAATGTAACCTGTAAAAAGAGTGAAGTTTTTTAATAAATAATTCATTAATAATAAACACAACAAAAACCAGGGCCACAATTAAAATAATCTGAGAACCAAATCTGGATGATGGTGAACTGTGTTGTGTCTGAGATCTTTTAAGTAATAATAATAATTATAGCAATTGCTTGCAATTTATCAATAAACATTATTAATAAAAATCCTACACAAAATCCTTTGTAACATAAAAATAAATAAATAAAATGATTTTGTTGACGTTTGGGACGAAAGGGCTGGTTCCCTGGATGTTGCAAATATAATGATTATTTACCTTCTTTGTTATGATCCAATAGACACAGCACAAACTCTAAACAATTATTTACAATAAATAATCACTACACTACATGGTACAATCCCAATAACACTAATTTTTCTATTAAATTGTCTCAATTTTTGATTTTATTCAGGTTATCGGTTGCAGCTCCGTCAGCACAACACCACAGACTCCCACCCTTACACAAACTAGATTTTTTTGAAGCTGCCGAAATAAATAACAACAAGATCATGACATGCGCAATAGGAAAACCATAGAATAGTTTTGTAGAAGTTCACGCTTTTACTCTGTGATGTAGAGCTCATTTGTTTTCTCTTGACCCACCATGCGCAGACTCTAAAATCCGTACTTCTTTGCTATTACTCACTAAACTGAAAACGTCAGCTCAATTATTGGCTTTGCGCCTGCATGCCATTAGTGACGTAACAACCGTCAAAGAAAACAAATGAGCTCTACACTGTAATCAAGTCGTTAAAGGCTCTGAATTAGTATTCACCAGTCTAAAATTGCTTGCATTAAACAAACATAACCTCCAAGTTTGCTTACTGCTGCAGACACAGTTTTGTATTCTCGCCACGAAGTACAGATAAAAAATTGACAGAAATACATTGATAGATGCAGATTTGACAAGAAAAGAAAGAGAGCTGCAGAAAAGACTATGAGTAAGATAGTACAAAAGAAAAAAAAAACAATGCATAAAAGAAAAAATAGAAATGAGATAAAAAACGAACAAAAAGATGGCCAAAAGCCCAAAAATAAAAAATATACACAAAAAAAAGGTTACAAGAGAACAAAACAATCAATATTAAAGGAAAACGAGAAAATAAGAAAACCAAAACTGGACTAAGAAACGAAAAGGAAAACATCAGAAGCTACAGTAAACAATCAAAAGAACATAAAAGAGACAAAAGTAAAAGAGTGAGACTGAAAAGAAATTATGAGAACAAAAAGTAAAGAAGAGAAGGGAAATATAGAGATAAAATTGTCACAACAAATGAAAAAAAAGATAATAAAACGTTTATCTTTCTTTGATTTAATCGTCAATGAAAAAATGTTTTACTCATTTTGTTACATTTATTAAGCTTATCTGTTCAAAAAAAATTAAAAACTTATGTAAAAGTAAAATTTAGGAGCACCTATCTATAATAGGTACTTAAAGTATCAAACATTTAATGAAAAATTCATATTTTGCTAAAAACAAACTTATTTGTTTGGTAAATAAACCTAAAATTGTATAACATTGCTGAAAAAGTAAGTTTTTCTTATTAACTTGCCAAAACAAATTAAAATTGATCAAAAATGTCCACATTCCTATCGCTATATTTAAAGTCAGTTTTTTCTCTTCCCCGACGAAATCTTCTTTGCTGCCTTGCGGTTTTTTAAATTGTGTTTTTTTCCATAAAACACCATAAAAAACGCGTTTTTTTTTTATAAAAATTATGTCTAATTTATAGTTTGCAAAGCGCTGTGACTCTTTAATTTTAGCTTAAATGAGCCATTTTAATAATTTACAATTTATTCAGTTTTTATTTTATATTAAATGGTTTTTTAAAAAAATTATCAAAAAAAATCGATAATTTAGTATTATAGTTTTTAAAATATGACGCATTTTTTATAAAAACTATGAATTGCTAAGCTCTCGATCGGTTCTATAGCAGACGAGATCGTTCTTAATCTTAAGAAAATGTCTCTTCAATTTTGGCTCAAATGTGGAATTATTTCGAAAATTAAATAATTTATTTTCGAATTTGTATATATTCAAGTTACTTACATAACCTGCTTATCAGTTTTCCTTTGTCCAAAAAGAAAAAAAGCAATTGTTTTATTCTTTGTTATCATCTTTTTTTGTAGTCTTATGTAATGTTTTTTTGCTGTTTTTAGAGTATAACCCACTATAGTTTAGTTCACGACGTCGCGCCGTTTCCAACGGACTATTAAATAAGCGCGTTATTAAATTGTTTTAAGACGTTATAAAAAATATTTAAAAAACGAATCTATTTCGTGGTCCGCCGTTGTTCGTTCTTATTAATAGAAAAATCCGGTTAATAAACATTCGGTTGTGTAGTGGAAAACGTGTAGTGTCCTTCCAGAATAGTCCCAGTTATCCCAAAGGAACCTAAAAGGTAAAGTACAATCAAATTTTTGTGTTAATTTTTAATTATATCCTGACTGATAAAAAAAATTTTTGCGTAAATCATAATAGTTTCGACTTTTTTGGGTAATTTCCACAATAATTATTTATTATTTTTAATCATATAAGCTCCAGTGGAAAATATTTTTGTATCAAGTAGGCCATGAATTATGGCACAAACCTACTAATTGTATTTTTTTACAAATAGTTATAGTAACACTACAAAAAGTTATCAAAACTATGAAATGCTGTACTAGTTTTTTATGAATTTGACAATAAAGCAGAAACGAAAAGAGAAAAAAGAACAAAGATAACAAAATTATTTTAAAAATAAAAAAAAAAGTTGAGATCAATAGAGAAATACGATTAAGTAAAACAGTATAGAGCAGATGTATAAAAGACAGAAAGAACAGAAAAATATAAGACAAGAATGAACCTTTCAATAGATGAAATAAAAAGTGAAGAAATAAAAATATGTAATCATAAAAACTGATTGAAAAGTTAGAAACAAAAATAGAAAAAGAAAGATAGACGTATAGAGAACCAAAAAGAAAGACTGCGATAGACTATAGAGTGGTAGACCAAGAAAAATAAAAAAGATAGACCACAATAAGAGGAGATTGTTACATTATTTACCTAGAGCTTCAAGAAGCTCTTGAATACCTTTCCTTCTGAGTAGACGATGTTGGAAAACTTCTAGTGTGGAAAGATTGTGATGAGATAAAAGCGTGTTTTTGTTTTTTCACGAGTTTTGACGTTTCACAGACCTGTTGACGGTCTAACACAAACTTAAACTGGGAACATTAACAACCTAATTCAATTATTGTATTTTGTTCATTTATATTGAAAAATACAAACTTAAACTTTGAAGATACAAAACTATAACACATTTTATTTACAAGCTCAAAGGTATTATCACCACATTAGTTATTAAGAAATCACAAAATCACGTTTAAAAATACATATGGAACCTTTTTCTAAGAGTTGTTTTTAAATTTAATTAAATATACTATTGAAAGTTGATTCAACAATAGATCACAAGTGTTATACATGGTCTCAAAGCAAACTTATCGTTTCTAATATTGAAAAAAAAACAATCTGAATTTATTTTTTCCACACATTAGCCGGATCTTCGGCTTTTCCCAGACTTGGAAATTGGCTTTCAAGCGTATGATAACTATAATGTTCGGGAAGTTCATTTTTAAAAATAACCTGATTACAATTCACACATTGAATCAAATTCTTTTTCGAACTTTCCTCACAGACTTTATACAACTCTTGCTGTTTATCTATATCAGGTAGCAGCGCTAACAATTCCGGAAACAATTCATTAAAATTAGCAGCCAATAACGCCTTACAGTATTCATAATATTGATCAGCTGATATTTTTCCATCTCGATATTCAGCAGAGTATGTCTTAAATTCAGTAACCGAATCTTTTAGAACACACATTGAGCGTCTGATTAGATTTTGATTTCTCGTAGAAAAATTTGTTGGTTGATGATAATTCGTCGGCTTAATTGAATACGATTTTCCACTACTGCTTGTAAAAGTCAAATCATTTGATGTTCCTAAAGTTGGAAAGTTTTGAGGATTAAAATTACTAAAACCTGGCGGCGGCGGCTTGGCAGGGAATCCAGGCGGCGGTTTCGCAGCGCTCTCTTTTAAAGTTAAACTAACTTCCGAACGTTTTTTCACTATACCGTTCTTTTCTTTGTTCTCTTGCACTTCTTTTGTTAAATTATCTTTAGATTGATCCGATTTCACATCTCCATCACCACCGTTTTTTTTCTTATTCTTCTTAGCTTTAGATTTACTATCACCATTACTATCATTTGTTTTAGACATACTTGTTTCAATATTTTTATTCTTATTAGTGTTGTTATTATTATTATTATTGTTGTTATTGCTTTTATTTTTTGTATCCTTTGAACTGCTAACCCAATTATCCGAAACTGGAACCGTAACGCTCGATGTTTTTTTAGAATTTTTATCAGATTTGTTTTTACTCAACGAAGGAAACTGACTTAAATCACTAGGAGGTAGTTGTGGTGGCGGAGCCACTTTATTTACTTTCGGTTCATGATGTTTTTTAGATTTTGCTTGCACCCATTGGGGATGCTTAGGCACTGAACTGGCACCCAATGCAGGAAAAGCATCTGCAGGTCTTTGATTAACGTTGAATCCATTCGAATGAGAGCTTGTACTTGTTATATGCGTTGTTGTTATTCCTCCATTATGATTCACGTGTATAGACACATTGGGAGTCGAATTTTGAGCGTTACTGTAATACGAAATATAAGTTTTTTTTTCAAAAAATAAAGACGACACCTACTTTAAACTCAAGTGAACAGTACTTGTAGCACCACCACTTGATTTACCAAGATAAGGAAAATTCTCCGAATTTTTCGCCAAACCTTGCGCTGAACCACCCCGCAATGTTCTTGTAATTGTCACTCCTCCTGAGCCCTTCTTCCGCGACGATGAATCAGTGGTTATAGTCACAGCAGGCGCTCGTGCTCCACCTATATACAAATTTATTAAAAATTGATAACCAAAAGTCCAGAAAATTTTTACCTAAAGATGGAAAATCTTCACCGCTAAATTTATTCATCTTCGATGTAAAATTCACTGTAGTTGTAGGACGGCTTTGTACAGTTAATGTAGAATTTCCTAAAGCTGGAAAGTCTTGGGGAGTTAAAGAATGTATTTGCTTTATACCGCCTCCAGGTCCCCCAGGTTCGGTATCATATCCAACTGCTCCTTCATCGTCAGTACTGAAAAATCATAGCATATCTTTAATTGACCTAATTGCTACTTAAATTCAAGAATAAATATGCATCTTGAAATTAGATTGTTTCTCAATTCTTATTTTATTTCATGATTTAGGATTATATTGGTGTTGCGCAACATTATTTTCCATCTCCCCTCCTCCATGCATTTACCGTTACATAATTTAATTTATAGATAGCTCCCCTAACACTGACTCTTATCTCATTAGCTGAAACACTTATTACAAGTACAAGGCAATACAATTACCGATCTGCTCGTGGGGGATTCCCCCGTTTACTTCGGTCGACACTAGGTCGTGGGGCCAAAGTAAATGCCAATTCAAGTGTTCTCGCTTGTTTATTGGCTGATTTACTCAAGTATCTTCCATGTTCCGTGGCTATATGTGCTGCAATAAAAAATATATTAATAAAAGATAAAAGAAAGAAATGTAAAACCACCTTTAAGATCAATATCAGTTCTGAACACAGCTGTCAGTGGTGTAGAGCAACATTCTCCTTCTTCACATAGATAGTGCTCTTCCCGAAAATGTTTTGAAAGATCGTCCATCGAATTATAATATTGATGTTTTCCATCGGCATCACAGAAATGGCAAAATAAATGCATTCGCCGCAAATGTCTAAATAATTCATCGCTGTCCATAAATCTCGTGTCACAGAATTCGCATAAAGGATGTCCACGATGAGAGGTATTATCCGGATCGCCTTTTCGGCGATGATACCCCAACTCCTGCTTGGTATAGCATCGCCTCTCGAAGCAGAATATTTTTATATTTTCCACACATAGATCACAATATACCAAGCTGTGTTCGCGCCTCATATGATCCTTTAGTTGTTGAAAAGTATAAAAAGTACATCGCCTCGCCGATGCTTTCGTGCATATAGCACAACGGAACTCAAGCAGTTGCTGATAAGTCTTTTTGATCTCTTCTGAGCAAAATATCAGACCAAATTTGCGATCTTGCAAATGAGAGTTTTGAAACTTCGAAAAAAGGGTAGCAAATGTGGCAACTTCTTCTGTAAAAATCACCTGGAAAAAGAGCATTTAAAAGGGGCTGTATTGCATAATTGCTTTGCCAGATAAACTTCTAAAAATAGACACACTTGTGGCTCACAATTAATAAATATTGTTTATGATTTTTGCTCACCTTAGGCATCTGGCCTCTACATATTGGACACTCATTTTGGTTGCACAATACCCGCATTCTGGTTGAACACTCGAAGCAAACAGGATGGTCGCATATTCCCATGGAATAAATCTCAACGCCTTTACAACACACCACACATAGGTTTTCAGAATCTGAATTGTTAAGCCTGTCCTTTGAATGCGACATCGTTGCACAGTTCAAATTAAAATAACAATTTGGCAAATAGGAAAAAACACAACCTAACTTTCACTCTTCAAAAGTGAAATAACAATTAATAATTGACAATTGACAGATGGTCACACAGTTGCCACATTTTTTATACAAACGTCACTCGCTTAAATCAAAATATTTAAAAAAATTACCTTTTTTATGTTATAAAGCAATCATCGACTGATATTTAGGACAACTGCCAGCTTCTGACAAGCTTAAACCCAACTTTAAATTAATCTGTCTTCTCGGGTACTCTCTAAGAAAATCACCAGACAGCGTTGCCAATTATAATTTTAAAAAATATCACACATTAAAAAATTAACTTTATATAAATTCACTAGAAAATTTAAAAAATCCTCAGTACAGTAAATTCGAGAATAATTGCTAGACGTGACAACAATGATTTGGAAAGGTATGTGTGAACTCCACGTGTCCAGCTGACAGTGTTGCCACTATTTTATTTATCAGGCGCAAATAGCCATACGAAACAATAAGAGAACAAAAAATTCTCTATAATTTGAATAATAAAAAAAACAACATAGCAATCAACAATAATATATTTAAAAAAAAATGTTGTGACAACACGGCTCAATTAGGCAAAATCATTGTCAATCGCTGATAAAAACTCATACCAAAAGGTACGGCCTTGTAAAGGTCACTTTACCATTCATTTCCTGCATTATCTAGACATGTATCAATGCTATATGGTAATAAGCCCACCTTTCTCAGCATTCGTTCAAGCCTTATAATAGTTTATAAAATAAATCTAAAATCAGTATAAAAATATTTGATAAAATTCTAAATTTGAGATTCTGAGATGTGTTGCGAGGTTAATGCATATTTTGTAATCGTTTCCAAAATCTGCTTTTTCGTATTCAATTCTTTTATCACGTCGTTCAGTTCTGCTCTTGTCTGCTGCAATTCACTTTCTTTTTGGGTTATATTCATGTCCATTTCGGCTATTCTCTGAAATAAGACACCAATGTTAAAACCTTCTAGGAAATCGATAAAATCTATTAATATCATTAAAAAATTAAATTACACTATGTCTTAATATTCTCAGTTTTTTGTGAGATAATCAACTTTCCTATAAAGAGCAAATAAATAAAATTTGAGTAAAAAAACTTTTGATCGATAAAAAAGAAAGATAAAAATATAAAATTTTTTTTTTCAATTATATATACAATAGTTAATATTATTCCTAATACATATTTGGAATGCGCGCTTACTAAGTACCTTTCAGTATCGTATATGGGTCTCTAAATAATTATTTATGATTTATCTTAAAAATTATTAACTTTATCAAAATTAATAAAGAGAGTCATTTAGTTAATAATAATTAGAATTTATTAATAAAAATTTTCACCAATTTTTTTTTTACAAAAGTTATTTAAACATGAAGCAAAGCGGATAATTAAAATTACTTTTTTATCGGCTAATATTACTATTTGTTATTTAATACTAACAAAAAATAATAACCGCGTCCTTTTTTAGCAAAATGAAATTAATTAATTTTGGTATTGGAATGGAAACCAATTATGAAGTTCTTTGTTCAAAAACGATTCGATTAGTAATCGATTCTCGGTTTAAAACAGAGTGTCTTAAGGGTAGTTTAAATTGCCTTCAAATCCTAATGGATTTACAAAAAAAAAACACAATTTTTTATAATAATGTAAAGATTTGCGCATAACTTCTTTGTTTATTAACCGATTTTAATAATTGTTTCTTTTTGGAAGAGAAGATGGATGCAAACATGCATCTTTAGAGGTGGATTTCTAAAAATTAAGAGCAAATTATGCAAAAATCTTCAGAATTATGCTTAAAAATTTGCAGATAATTTAGTAGAATTTGTATATTTAAGCTACTTACATAACTTGTTTATCAGTTTTCCTTTGTTCAAAAAGAAAAAAACCAATAGTTTTATTCTTCGTTATCATCTTTTTTTATAGTCTTATGTAAGATTTTCTTGTCGTTTTTAAAATAATTATCTACTTTAGTGTAGTTTACAACGCCGTGCGGTATGCCACGAATTTTTCCGTGTAATAATAAAATAAAAAATAATTATTAATTCTCGTGTTTGTGCTAATAATTATTGTGAAGTGCAGTGCTTGCTATTTTCCATCTTTATTTTATCCATGAAGACGGTGTCCATTATTCCAATATACAGAGTGAATCAGTTAAGTCAGTTTGCAATTATAATATGTCAGTTTATTTATAGACCGATTTTAATAATTTTTTGTTTGAGAGGGAGTGTCTTAAAAATTTAGTAATAATCTGTATAAAACTTTTAAGAAAATTTGAGAAAATCAGATAAGTTTGCATTCTTTTTTTCAATCAGTAGCTTCCAAAAATTATTTCCTGAATTAGATAATTCAATTTTTTCTTATTAAAACCTATGATTTTGTCCAATAACATTTTTTTGTCGAGTCTTATATAAGATTTTTCTGTTGTTTTTAAAAGTATTATCTACTTTAGTGCAGTTCCAAACTTCTTACAGTATGTCACGTGATCATTAAATAAAAAAAGTATTGAAAAATGCAGCTTCTTCATTTTGCTTATAGGCATAATGTTCAATATTTAAATATACAGTTCACACATTATAGAAGAAATAAATAGAGTGAGTTTCTTTTAGCGTTATTTTAATTGTTTTGAGACATAGGCGATGTTAAGTTAAAGAAAATATTCCCAAAACAAATCAATTTTTCTGTCCACAGTTTTTCTTTTTATTAATGGAAACATTTGCAGTGATTGGTGTTAAATGTATATTTGTTACTCTTAACTTTGTTTGGCTCCGCGTAAGGGCACGATAGTCCTCATTGAGGAGCGTATCAAACTCTGACCCTTGGTAATCCGAGCCTACAAAACTCGTTAAGAGTCGTTAAGGAGTTAGGTATAATAGTGTTTCTTATAACGATTGTTTCTTGCTGCGGCAAGAAGGAATCGGCATGGTCTCTCTGTGAATATGTCTTGTACATACATATGTGAGGGCATGTGAGGGGAGTCTGCATTGTGGGGTAATTAATATAGATTTGATGCTCTTTGCTGCTTATGTATTTCTTTCCCACTACAAATTTCGAAGGTTTTTCTTGATTTATCTAAAATGCCATTATCACATCTCAATTTCCTAATTATGGTACCACCTTTTCTAACAAAAAAAAAGAATTATCAATATCGATTTACATTTGACAAACGCACTCTACTTTTGACGTTTTTCTCCATTTCTTTATGATGCCATTATCAAATCTCAAATTCTTTATCATGGTACCACCCTCGAAATATCTCCTTTCCATCAAAGAAAAAATTATCAAATCAGTTTATAAATAACAAACTTATAAGTCGGTTAAAAAAATAAATGATAATAAAAATGATTTTTTTTTGCATATATTGCAAACGCGTCTGTAACGGCATCTTTAAATATGAACATATAAAAATAAGCTATACCAAACTAGTTAAAAAATGACAATGATATGGTCACATAGAAGATGGACTGCAACGAATAATATGGGAGTGGACACCAGATAACAAAAAAATAAAAGATAAAAACTGTTTATTGTATATTAATATTATTTGATTTTAGTATGATGGACATTCAATTGTAGCATTTATTTTGAAGTGTCAAGTCCAGAACATTTTTGAAAGAATAATCTCTATGACAAAATGGCGTCTAGAGATAATTAATCGACTATAAGTGCCTAACCGTAAGTAACAGACTATTTTAAGCAAAATAAACGTTTTTTACTAATTATTGTCAATAAAGTTGTTTTTTTATTTATTTTTATTAACGTATTGTGATTAGGTGTTGCGATGATTTATCTATAAAAATGCGGAAATTGCGGTCAGATTTTAAAATGCGCACAAATGACTGGTGTCGTTTTCTGAGGGGAGAAAACGGATGTAAGATCTAAGCAAACAGCGTTTATTTTTAAGTTTTGTTAGGTAGCTGGTATCGTTTTCTGAGGGGAGAAAACGGATGTGAGATTGCAGCAAACATTTGTTTGGTTTTGCAATATTTAGGGCTTTTTTATTTTAACAGTGGATTAGGCCTACTGGGGACACCACTATAAAAAAAACGCACCATTTACTGTACCTCAGAAAGGTGGTGTGGAAATCAGTGAAACACATTTTAATATAGTATTTGTAACGCAGTTTTTCATTTTTACAAAAAGATGTAAACTGTTTTATAACATTAATACCGACAGAAAAAAGAAAGTTTTGAGACAAAGATAAATATACAGATAATATATATAACCTCTATACCTTTTTTAAATAAAAACCCCCTATTGTAGACAATTTAATTAATAATAACATTCCTCTCTACATCAATATTGATAAAGTTAATAACTTTTGAGATAAATCATAAATAATTATTTAAAGCAAAGAAAAGCCGATGCAGCATATGAATCAGAAAGAGACGGCAATACTAAAAGATAAGCGCCCGAAATTAATAATTGGAAATCAAAAGTACCCAAAATTAAAACTTTTTTAAATTTTAAAACTCATATCTCCAAAAATGTTAGCTTAATCCTAAAAAGCCATAGAATATTTTTTATTTGACTTTTACTAAAAAACATAAAAAAATAGATATAAAACCATAAATTTAAAAAATCACCCGGTATAATCAAAATTAACCAAATAGTCAATATTGTTGAGAAAAATCTTCGATAAAACCACATTATGCGATAAATATTTGATTATTTAGAGTAGAAAAAAAAAGTGACTTTAATTTTATTGTCAAAACCTAGAAAAAGCAAAAAAATCTTACTGTATTTAACGAGTCCACGGAGAAATTCGACTTTTTAATGGCTTCCTCTTTTTTCTCAAGAAGTTTGTGCATTTTTGTGGCATTTTCTTCCAGTCTAGTTATATACTGCTTTAGATGTTTACTTTGTTCATCAAGATCCTTTCTCTGCTCAAGACATTTTTCATATTTTTTTTTTAAATTATCTAATTCAGACTTTAATTCATTTGACTCCTCTTCTTTTCGATTCAGCTGAGTTTTGCATGATTTTAGCTTTCCGATTTCTGCATCAATTTGTTTTTGTAGTTGCTCACTTCTTTCTGATAGATTATCTTTTGATTTTAATGCCTGTTCGTAGTGTTGCTGCACATGATATAAAAGTTGATGTGTTCGACTAAGTTCTGTGGTCAATTGGGCATTTCTATGTTGCAATTGAGTACAACGCTCTGATGCTGCCTCAACACTTGTCATTGCGGCTCGCTCCGCATTCCCCATTGAGGCCAATTTGTATTCATATAATTCAATAACATCCGACGTTAATACCGAATTGAATTGCTTTTGAGCAAAACTACCGCGAATTTTAGTCAGTAAAGTGTCTATTTTTTCCACTTGGGATTTTGATAGAATTGGGAAATTTAAATCGTGCATTGGTGCTGTATTCAGATTTTTTACGTCAGGAATTGAACTTTGAATAGATGCCATAATTTCTGCCACCATTGCACTTGGAAAGCTCGGTAGGTGTGACATTTCTAAAATTATAACTTTCTCTTCTTTTGGACTGCGGCTAAGGCTCTGAGCAAGAACCATGTGAGTTTGTCTAAAAAAAAGAAAATATATAGCACTCGGAAAACATCGTAAACCAAATTAGTATTTGTCACAATATAAGAGGTGCGACAGTGTGAAATGTTTTCAACCTTCGTCTAGTGTCATTAAAAGTTTTAGGTTTGATAGACTAGTTGGCCAAGCGAAAGTACGTTAGAAACTAGTTTGAAGAGGTGTAGGTTCTCTACATTTTTGTAGAGGAAGCAGTTAATTTTAATCATTTACCTGTTTTGCATTAAAGTGGTTTGAAGATTCATCCACCCCATATCAGTCTTCGATAGTTCGTTTACCAATGCAATTCCATGCACATACAAATTAACAGTTTCCAGATTCGCCATATCTAGTTCATTTGGTCCAACTTTAATTGAACTATCTTTTTCTTTAATAGGACCAAATATTTTACACATTGTCTTGAGTGATAAGTCCTCTAAAACTCTCGGTCGAATGCTAGGAACTTGTGCCATAATTTTCAAAAGCTGCAATAGTCCGGCTATTTTAAGATTTTGTTCAATGTAATCGGGGCTCTCCTCAGTTCGACTTGAATCTAAAGTTGTGACAAAAATTGGAAGCCCTTGATGTAACGGTTCTAATATCTTATTATCATTTTTATCAACATTGATAGCCACATTTCGCAGCAAAGCCAAAGCTTGTGAGGATACTAAATCGGTATGTATCCACTTCAAGGCTAATTGTATAACGCATTCATATTTCGATAAAATAGATGGCAAACGAATTTGTATAAAAAAATTTAAAAATTCAAATATGCATGAAATACATTCTGAATCTCGATTTTCAAGGTTAGAGTCGCCTGTATCCATAGACTGGTTGTTTTGCAAAATCTGAAAATAAAAAAAATGTTAAAGCCTGCTTTTGCACATCAATTAGAAGCGCAGTATTATAGTTATTGCAACAGCCAAGAGACATAAGGCGTGGTTTACTATGACTTTACCATATGCTTCATCTATTGGCAAGACAAATCGGGCATCTTCGAATTTTTTAAATGACATTTAAAACAGTCTCTTTCCATTGGTTAAAAGCAATGTCCCATTTACACAACACAATTTTATGAAACATTGCTTTAACCAATAGAGAAAGAGTATTTTAAATAAGATTCCGAGAATACCCGATTCGCCTTGCCAATAGCCGAAGCATATAGTATAGTTTGTTTTGAGAAAAAAAGTAACACAGATATCCCAATAAAAAGTACTGTCTGACTTTATGCCTCCCCCTTTGTGTTAAAAAGAACTGTTCTAAAGTAGAGCGCACACTGACGCAAGCCACGCCTCATGTCCCTTAGCCGTTGCAATGGCTCTTAGCAGCGGAACTAATTAAGATTGTCATTATTTTGCTGAATATAGTTTACAAATATCTCTTACTTCCAATAAAGAAGACAGTTTCTCGCCGTAGACATCATTCTTCTTCATAAAATTCATATTCGTTCGTTGACCAACGTCCAAAAAAAACCCAATTACTTGTCTTAATAAAATGCAATCTCTGGCCCGAAACGCTTCAATAACCGAATCAAATGTTACTTCTGCAATTTTAACTAACATTTTTTCAGGTATATCACCGCTCAAATGATCTAAAATTATAAATAGTTTACAGGTGTAGATCTCAATAGTGGGCCCCTAAAACCAACAATTATTTTACCATAAAAAAACTCGCTTTTGAAAGAAATTTACCTTCATTGTGGAACAAATTTGTAGGATTTTCTTAACGTCTACACTGCCCATTAGGGTGTAAATAGCAGGTAGATTCTTGTAGCATAAGTTAACTAAAATTCCCAGAGATAAAGTAATTATTTCTTCAGTAGATCGTTCTATCCATTCACTTAAAGTCACCATTAGATGTGACAAATGCGGAATTTGCCAGGATATTTTAATTCCACAAGTGAGATCTTGCATTAGTCGTAATAGTTTGATTTTTTTATCAATAGGCAATTGGTCGCTTAAAAGTCTTGACAGGCTTGGTATGAATTGAAAAGTGTTAATTAAAGCTTGACGAGCGGCTGGATTTCGGCAAGCATTTGATAGGACATCAACACAATTCCATGCAAAAGGGGATCTTTGCTCCATTTTGTTCATTAATTCATACAAACTTACAAAGAATTGAGGCGCAATGTTTGAGTGTGGATCAAAAACACTCAAGTCAATTGTAACACTGAGGCTCTAAAATATAATATTAATTCATAAATTATTAGTTAAATTGGAAATACCTGCAAATGCATGTTTATAAGCAGGGTAGTATCTTCTCGTTTGCTTTGAAAGTAGAGTTGAATTGCATTGATCAATTGCTTCATTTTGTAGTGTTTTGAATCCGGTCCTATTGATACAGATGATTCTAAAGTGTTCATTGCAATTATTATTCACTTTGAAAATTAAATTTTAACATAAAAAATACAAAAAGCTTTATAAACAACTAACGGCCGATATTTAAAAAATGACAGATGATAAATGACATATGACATAACAAAATTGACAGATGCTTGCGACTGTCAAAGATTGATTTTACGATAGACAGTGTATTGACACTAATGACAGTTGAAAATAAAATAGATAGCGCTGTAATTTGTTTATAGTTTGACATTTAACTGACTTTTGTCTGGTTAGATTCTATTTCTATTTATTAAATTATTTACTTAAAAGTGATGCAATTTGTTCAATTTCTCAAGCTTCTGTGGGTATTGCAGCTTTCATTGAGAAAGTGTCTCAACAATAGATTAATAGAGTTAATTTAAATGACCTTGTGTGCAATAGGATACGATCCCATCTGTGCTAACCTAATCAAGCGCCTTATTATTTTTCATTATTTTAATGAAACGCTTCGGGATGTATAAGCCATGGGTGCATGCCTGTCTTTAGAACGTGAAGAAGGAAAGGCTCGCAAACGCTCGGAAGAAATTGATCGACAATTGGGGGAGTTAGCCAAACAACAGAATAATGTCATCAAAATTCTGCTTTTGGGTTTGTAGCTGTTTACCATTGAATTTTGAGTATAAATTTGTTTGATTTTTTAGGTGCGGGTGAAAGCGGGAAAAGTACATTGGTCAAACAGATGAAAATAATTCATGCTGATGGATTTACCCATGCAGAACTTAGTAGCTTTCGCCCTACCGTATTAGATAATCTTTTAGCTTCTATGAAATATGTTTTGGCCGGAATGGGCATTTTGAGAATTAATTTAGAGCAGCATCGAAATAAAAGCCATGCTCAAGTTGTTCTAATTAGTCGAAGCTGTTTTGATATGAGTTTTGCGGTGTTGCCAAATGTTGCGGCTTCTTTACAAGCTCTATGGTCTGATCGGGGGGTTAGACTGGCTGTAGCTCGAGGCTATGAATATGAGCTGAATGACTCTGCTTTATAGTGAGTATTGCCTTTACAGCATTTTATCAAGTTTTTTTTTTTAATTTATTATAATATTGTGTTTTTAAGGTGGCATTTCTAGAGAATTTAATGCAAATTTAATCAATATTTATTTTACGATAACGATCAGGCAGGAAAGTATATGACACTACTTGTGCAAGTGAAAGAAAGTTTCAACGAATAATGATTCAAGCGATGATTAGGCTTATCACAAAACGGAACTTATTGTCTGTGCCATTTCTAGTGATTGATTGGCAATTTGCCAATTTGGCAACGCCGAAAAACTGTCAGGTTCAAGCTATACATTTTTCGTCTGCGGTGTTGCCGTCAGTGGCGGCGTCAAATTAAATAAACAAGCAAACGTATTTTACGTGAGATTTTAATTTTGGGAAAGACCCAACGAAACACAAACAATAAAATTTTTTTTTGTCAGCGTTATACTTTAAGCTTCGGCTATTGCCAAGTCGAATCGGGTATCATCGGAAATTTTTAAATATTCAAAACACTCCCTTTCTATTGGTTAAACGAATGTCCTGTTTACACAGCACAATTTTATGGAACAGCGCTGTCAGCAGGACTTATCATTTAAATTTTAAATACTAACCTGGCTTTCGACTGTTAAACAGGATTTTTCTTCAACGGCTTGCAAAAAATAGAGTGGAGACTTTGAACACTGGGTCATATTTTAACAAAATATTAACTAATTTTAGGGATTTTTTCTATTGTCTGATGAAACCTTTTTTTCTATGCAATCTAAGATAAAAATTTGGGCGTGCCAGGAAAAGAATAACACTTGTCATGTCTTTTTTTGATGTTAATGGTCAATAGATTTTTTCTGTCTCAGCTCATTTTTTAATAGTTTTTAAACTTTTGATGCTTAAAGTGGTAGCCGCATATTTGTCGGCTATATCTTCATCTTTATTTTTTAACAAAAATTTGGATTTAAGAGTAGGTGAAGATAAGTCGAGTTTCTGTAATATTGTGTGTCAGTGGTACTCAAAACATTCGTCATGAGGAATTTTTCTTTTAATTTACTGTTACTATATGGTAATAATTAATAAAACACTACTTAAGAGCATTGACTTTGATAATTCAATTAAAACCAATTTAAAAAAAATTAATTAAGAAGGTCTATTAATAGACATCTAATTATTTAAAAAAATATTTTCTTGACATTACTGAGAAGTGTTTAATTCACCATGTATCAGCTGCAAAACTTGATTTTTAAGTTTTTTAATGGCAATTGAGTCATTTTTAACAAAAAAAAAAACATTAATTTACAAAAAAGCTTTTTTTTGGATTTCCTAGAAGCAAACATAGTCAAAACGTTTGAGATATACTCGGCAATAAATTTTATTGCACTAATTTATTAGAAAGTTTGACATTTAAAGTCATAAATTAAAGAACAATGATTGGAGACCGCTTTTTATTCGAAGCAGTACTTAGCTATCTGGTTAATTCTATTCATTAATCCAAGGCATGAGATACTTTAGATTGTAAATCTTTGTTGCGCTTAAAATTTTTGTGCCAGGTATATCTCAAACGTTTCTACTATACATAGTTTTCCATCTAATTTACAAAAACTTTAATAGTTTTTTGGGGTTTTTGGTTTAGCTATTTTTATTGAATTGAAAAACTGTACTTTATAATAAATTTGTTTGGACACTTTTTTATTTTTCAGTTTTGTTAACAGCTGAGTGTAACGAGAATAAGAGCAAAATTCTTATTGTCACAAAACATAAATGTTGTTTACTTTTTAAGCCTGAAAGTAAAGTTTATTTATTTTTAATGTTTGGTCACTGCAGCTAATCTTATGAACTGTCTAATAATTTTAATAAATTGTAAATTTATTTCACATTTTATTACACATAATTCAGCCAATGCGACAGAAAACAGACATAGAATGGTTGTCAAAAAATTGAAAGTGTTAGTTTTTGAGAAAATTTGATTACAAAGTAGGAGTTTTAGCCAATATTTATTTTTAATATAAAGCGTTGCTTGGTTTTGTTTATGCAAGTAGCCTAAGTGTTGTAAGTTTACGTGATTTTGTTGGTATTATTTTTATTTTAGTGGGATATGGGCGAATTTTTTGTAGTAGAGGAATTGAATTTCTGATTAATAGTTTTTGGCACTTGGCAAATATACAAATTGCGGTTGTTCTATTGTCCTATTAAGATCAGACTGTGGCAATTTGTTCTTATTTTTATGAAACGGTTTGTAGTTACAATGTATCCAATTTGTCTTATTATTTTAGTTTATTTGAAAACATGGAACGAATCTGTGATCCAAAATACGTGCCAACTCCTACGGACGTGTTGAGAGCTCGTGTCCGTACACAAGGCATAATTGAAACTCATTTCCGTATCAATGACATGATTGTGAGTATGTACGATGTCGGAGGGCAACGCTCACAACGACGCAAATGGATTTATTGTTTCGACGATGTCCGAGCAGTTTTGTTTGTAGTATCTCTAAGTGGTTATGACATGACACTTCTGGTATTTGATTTTTGACAAAGCTAAAAAATTCCAGAAAAAAATCACAATTTTTTTAGGAAGATCCATCGGTCAATCGACTTGAAGAAAGCTTAAACCTATTTGGACAAATTGTAAACAATCCATTTTTTCGTGAAGCATCTTTTGTGTTATTTTTAAATAAATTTGATCTATTTAGGGAAAAAATTTTATATTCTCAGCGGCATTTAAGGCTTTATTTTCCGGATTATAAAGGTAGGAGGTTGTTTTTTTTTTTTTTAATATTTTTGTAATGTAATAAATTATAGGAACTGATCGAGATGTTGATAGAGGCGCTCTTTTTATACAACATAAATTTGTTTTGAAAAATGCTGATTCACGTAAAGTTCTTTATCCTCATTTTACGACAGCAACCGACACAGCCAATGTACAAGTTGTCTTCCAAGCAGTAATGGAAATGGTTATTTCTTCGAATCTAGGGCAAGTTACGCTATTATAATTTATTTTAGATTTACGATCTCTTGAGTTCCTTTGATGCCATTTTTATATTTATTTCAATTTCTAACATGCTGCAGATAATAAAAAACAATGTATTTTAAAGAGTCATTGCATTTATACAATTCAGATTTTTTTTTTTGAAGAAATTACGTCAGGTTTTTTGTTGCTTTGTTTTATATAGATAAAGCTGGCTAAAAAAAAGATAAAATCATCTTTGATAAAAAAAAAAGAATTATAAAACACTTGTTTTAGTCGAGGAACAGTTTGATTATTAATTTTTTTTTATTACTTTCTATAACACTTTTTGAATCTTTGAAACAGTTTGGTTTTTTGACAACTGCAAAAAAAAAAACGATTATATGTAATGTTTTTATTTGATTTTACATTAATTTGTTCAAAACGAAACCGATGGGCTATAGATTCGGTTTTAATTAAGGCCACACTATATATTAAGCCATAAATTTGCGTAATATAATTAAAACATTTAAAAATAATTGTTAATTCTTTTTTTTAATGCTAAAAAAAATTAAATAATAAAGGTTATTTACGTATAAAATGCTGTGTGGCACTTTCCAATATACGTAACACAATTCTTAAGTTTCCAGCTTAACAACTTTAAGCTTATTACTATCAAAATAACGTCAACAATAAGCACTAATCAGACCCATTGAGGATTAAGGTAGTGCTATTACAGAATGACAAATCCATGTTGAGATTTGTCGTTAACAGAGGATGGAAAATGCAAATGTCGTCAGTTTTAGAGAATTTTTTTTGTTAAATTGGCAGCAGGGTTTTAACGTCAAAAAAATTAGGGCTTTGTGCCACTCTGACAGCTGAATTTTTTGACTGACATTACATTGCAGTGACTTATCACTGATACTTTTTATAAACATCACTTTTTTGTGTTTGTCACCAGATTAGATTTACGCAAGACATAAAAAACCACTAATGGCGCTAGCTGAACACGTAGTGTGTTAATCTAGTGACCTTTTGGTTTAATATAGCAATTTAGTGTATTAAATAGTTATCGGACATGGGGCGTGGTTTTGATCTGCGTGAACTTTTGGCTCTAGTGGTATAACATAATGGAGTAATATGATTAGTTTGTTTGAAAAAAAAAACAGATTTGTCATCAACTGCCAAAGCAAAGCAAATTTACCCTTTTGTGTTAAAATGGACGGCTTTAGACCGACGCAGATCACGCCCCATGCCCCTTAGTCCTTGCGATGACTCTGCTATATGAACGAAGCAACAATTTACTTTAAGTTAGTAATCAAGTGTTGGATAATACTCATATAATAGCCAACTTATATAATTGACAATAAAGTGCAATAATTCTCTGTATTTTGACTTGTTTTTATATATGGCAACTGAATATTTTCACCTCAGGAATAATGTTATTTTTGTGACGTATTATTAAATAATACGTCGTCTTTTACAGTCAGTAAGTGAAATCTTTTATATATCGTAATTGAATATAAAAATAAATATTGTATGCAAATATGATTCACTGTGGCTAATTTAAAGCAGTTTTATTTATTTTATCTGTCACAAATGCTATTTCCTGGTGTTTTAAATCTATAATGTTTTGAGATATTAATTTTAAGTAGTAATGGGAATTGCAGTTGTTTACAGATGAGTAATTTAAGCTTTCTATATAATTTTTTTAGTATTAGAAGCAATATTTATGTGACTCGTTGCGCCCAAATATTTATTTTTCATGTCTTTCAGTTAAGTTTAGTTTTAATGTGTGGGTGATTTAAGTATGATATGATCTGATGATGCTGTGATTGATTGAGAGAGGACTGACAGCGATTTAAAAAATAATTTAATTTAATTTTTTCTGGGCGGAAGTTTTTTTGCATGTTAGGTAAATAGGAGATCTCATTTTGTGTTCAAAGAATCAACTAACATCACTCGAAACTTGCCTTTAAGGTTTATTTTAGTACCTCCTGTGATACCAGTGGCCTTAAATTTGGTGCAAATATTTTTATAAGATCACAACTTGTGATATGAAATTGTATTTTAGCGTATTTGATATGTTGTAATTTGCTGTTTTTTTTTGTAGTGTTGTTTTTCAATAAATGCGAAATATGATAAGAGCTTGTTTTTTTTTCCTTTAAAGATTACATAATTATTAGAAAGTATTTGATTTGTTTCTCAAATAAAATGTTTTGTGGCGGTAAGTATGCTTAGAGAAGAGGCAACAAAAGTGAAAAAAATTTACAATCCAAAGTGTAGCGAGTCAAATTAAAAAAAAATTACTTTATCAGCAAATTTGACTAGTTGTCTTAACAAAATAAGACTGCTGTTTGGAAAGGGGGCTATGAGTTTTTCGATTTCATTTTGCGATGGATTTCGTCGGTTTTGTCTGGTCCGGAAATAAAATTCAAGGCTAAAAAACTATTAAAGAATTATCGGCGTGGGCCTTCCGCACACATTCGAAATAAAATAATCGCAATGTATATTTTTAGTACTCAGAGACGATGCCATTTCGTAGCGCAACGACCTCAAAGGCAACGTTCAAAAAGCGTCCACTTGGTGACTTCAATCATTGTGAAACTGCGTATGTTCGCTATTTTTGCAGATTAGCGAATAGAAGAATATAAAAAAAAATTAATCACCTTGCCAGTAATTAGACTAATAAGTAGGCAGCAGATCTTTGAGCGCCGACAGATTCTAGGCCGATATTGTCGGTTAATCTAAAAAAAATTGCGGTTTGAGATGTACAGATTTAATGATGGCCCTTGGAAACATCACTTGAAGATTATTTTTTAGTTTTTGACAACGATTTTTGGCCAATAGCCAATATTACATCAAAACGAGGCAACGGCCTCGCCACTAACAGTTCTCCTGTTAGGTCGACGTCGAAAACGTTGCGACGCGTCTTTAGTTTAGTGATAGTTTCTGGGATTTCCACTGTGCATTTTTTTTATTAATAAAACGATAATGATGCAAAAAAGCCTTTGAATGTAAGTTTTTTTTATAATTTAATAACTTTTCTTGAGTTTTTGATTTAAACGAATTAGTTTTTTTCCAAAAAAAAAATCGTTGACTTGTATCATTAATTTTTTTTTAATTTATCTCAATTTTTAATTGAATTAATAAATTAATAATCTACTTAACTGTATGTAAAACAAAGAAAAAACAGTATAATTTTGAAAGAAAATCTTCCAAATATTATTTTGTCTGTTATGTTTGTTTAAATCTTGGATTTTTATATTCAAAAATTTATGTTGAAATTAATTTGATGTCAATCAAATTATGGTTAATTGTCAATTTTTTTGACATCTGATTGGTCCAAATTCCAATTTAATTGTTGATTAACGCTTAATTGTCTTCAAATTAATTCGATTTTGTGCACACATAGCCCTAATGAGCGTTAATTAAATATTAGTCAAACTTTCTTTACAATTTTAAAGTTTTGATAGAAGGCTGTGCATCATAGACCCAAAAATTGAGTTGACACACTTTTTGGCAATTTTTCTTTAAATTAATTTTGTTTTATAGTCTAGACTTTTTTTTTCATGCTAATGATACTTTTTTTAGAGGCCAAAAAAAAGTTTTTTTTAATAACATTCTAAATTTAATTTATGGCGCTTGGCAAAGCGTTTGTTTGAGGCTTAATCAGACGGTCGGCTTCACTTCATATATTTTTTTTTCTATAGTTTTGTTTGAGCTTAATTTTAAGGGGGAAAATGACTATATTGGTCCAGTAACTATAAAAATTACGGTTAAATTAAGGCAGATCTTTCCGAAATTTTGTATAGAACCATAATTTTTTATTCTAAACAATTTTTTTTTGGTAACATTTTGCTGTGTTATAAACAAAAATGGTACTTTACTTACAAAGATAACAGTTTTTGCTTCGCTGTCAAGACCAACTTGTTAATTTTTATTGAGGCGTTTTTTAAAAATTATGCTAGTTAGCAGCTAGAAAAGAGTTTTTGCTTGTAATAATAAGTAAAAATCATTTTTATTGGTGATTCAATAGATTTTTTTATTAGAACACATCCCGGGAAGCTGCATGTTTTTCATAAAACGGTGATTTTAGGCATTTTTGTTTTTTAAATATGTATTCAATGCAGACTTTTCATTATGCAAATAAAATGTTCAAAAATAAAGGCGCAGCCTGAACAATCATTTCCGTTATGAGTGTTGAGAAAGTAAATTGCAATTTTCCAAATGTATTTTGAATTATCGTATAATGATGCTTTTGTTTAACATTATTTGTGAATTATTGCAATCATTTAACGGTCCATTTGATAACTTAACGACCAAACAGCAAAGTTCAGTGTAATTTTAGAAAAAAACTACCAATCTAAAATAAGAAAATGTTTTGTCGATGACACCATCTTTTTTTTTTTTTTTGAAAAGCTACCAAGAATTATAGGTGATGTACCTGATGGGTTCAAGAGCATTCAAGGAATTTATTTACACTAATTTTTCAAAATTTGATAAAATAAAGCCATTCTCTTGGGTAAAAGTAGTTCAAATGCTTTAGTTATTAGTGATTATCGCATAATAATAGAAGAAATATTGCATCTCATTAAAGTTTAGTAATAATACAAAATCCCATCACTTTTGAATAGTGAACAATAGTGAAAGTTTTCAAAATTCCCATTTTTCTCGGTTACGTGTTACAATACGGCCCATATAGTCAATATAGAAATAATTGTTATTATTTTCAATAAGCAATAAGTCGTGACTCATTAGGCAAAGTGAATTGGAGCTACCTAAATGAAAGTTGACTCAAAAGTATACAAAAAACTTTTTATTATTTAATTATCTTTATTGTTGACTGAACAATTAATTACACAAATAGTAAATAATTAATTATATTGCATTGTAAACAATGATGTCCGCCCATTCATTTTCTATGACCGATATTCATACACTTTTTTCAAAAAACAAAAACTAAAGAAAAATAGATAAAAAAAGTAATAATAAATTAAGAACGATAGATAATAAAGATAAATGTTTTCATTAATGAAAAAAAAAAATTAATAATAGAAAAGATAAGTTTTAAAAAAAAAACCGACTTCAAAGAGGAAATTAATGAAAAGTGGTACCACCTTTAAGATATCTTGTTTTTAACAAAAAAAGAATTATTAAAATTGCTTTATAAACAACAAAGTTATCTGCGAACACACATTTGACAATATTTGACGTTTTTCTGACGTTTTTCTGACGTTTTTCAAGATTTTCTTGATTTTTTCATGATGTCATTATTATATTTTAATTTTTCTTATCATGGTACTATCCTCGAGATATCTCCTTTCCAACAAAAAAAGAATTATCCAAATCCGTTTATAAATAAACAATTATAAACAAACTTATCCGCAAACAAACATGAAAAAATATATATGCGGTCAAAATAAAAAACCCCTTTTTTTGACGTCGGCTTAAAAAAATTGGCAAATGATAAATTAAGAGCAATATGATAATAGAAATAGATGTTTTTGTAATAAAAAAAAATAAAAATAAAAAATGTAATAAATGTAAAATAAATAGTAAGACAAAGACATAGAAAATAAGATAAAAAATTGAAAAAGATGTCTAAATTAAACATCTAAATTGAAAAATCTAAATAAAGATTTATTAAAATAAATTATTTCAAAGCCTTATCAAGCTCAAAAATAAAAAAAAATTGATAATATTAGAAATACTGATAAAAAAGGCAAAAAAACACAAAAAACAATAAAAACAAGACAATTTGATATAAATAAAAAATAAATCCATAAGGTTAAGCTAAACAAAATGAAAAATCAAATAAAATTTTTAAAACATCAAAATCCTGATAAAAAAAGAGAATACAGATGTGTGTAATTAGCAAAAACAACATTAAAAAAATATCTAAATACATAAAAAATTATATACAATAAATATAAAAGTAATAATTTATATTAAAAAAAATTAAAATAAACTTTATCAAGCAAAAAAAACAAAAATAAATGAAAATATAAGAAATACTGATAGAAAAAATGAATACTAGAGATTGTGGATTGCAAAAAGACAAAAAACAATAAAATGATTATAAACTTTGAAAATAATAAATAAAAAATATCAATAAAGTTAAGTTAGACAAAATCGAAAATCAAATAAAATTAAAAAAATATGTTCACATTCAAAACTTAAATGGAAAAAATAAGGAAAAAAAAATTTAAGAGAATACAGACGTGTGTATTTAGCAAATAAAACATTAAAAAAATAGCTAAATAGAAAAAAAAACAAGAAAATAAACAATAAATATCAAAGTATTGATTTAAATTAAAAAAAATTAAATTGAAATAAATTATTTCAAAACCTTTTCAAGCATAAAAATTTAAAAACATTGAAAACATAAGATATACTAACAAAAAAAAACTGCAGATTGTAGATTGCAAAGAAAAAAAGAAAAGCAATAAAATGAAAAAAAATTGGAAAATAATAAATAATAAATATCAATAAAGTTAAGTTAGACAAAATCGAAAATCAAATAAAATAAAAAAAAATTTTTACATTCAAAACTTAAACGAAAAAAATTAGGAAAACAAAAATTAAAGAGAATACAGACGTGTGTGATTAGCAAAAACAACCTTAAAAAATAGCTAAATCAAAAAAAAAAATAAACAATAATTATAAAAGTATTGATTTAAATAAAAAAAAATAAATTGAAATAAATTATTTCAAAACCTTCTCAAGCACGAGAATTTAAAGAAATTCAAAATATAAAAAATACAATAAAAAAAAACTGCTGATTGTGGATTGCAAGAAAAAAAATAAAAAATATAAGAAATAATGATAAAAAATGCAAAAAAAAAATAAAAGAAAGACTTACTTAAAAAATAAAAAATATTTAATATCAACAAAGTTAAGTTAGACCAAATCGAAAATCATACTAATAAAAAAAACTGCGCATTGTGGATTGCAAAGAAAAAAGAAAAAACAATAAAATGGACATTCAAAACTTAAGTGGAAAAAATAAGGAAAAAAAATTTAAGAGTATACAGACGTGTGTAATCAGCAAAAACCACCTTAAAAAATAGCTAAATAAAAAAAAATAATAAACAATAAATATAAAAGTATTGACCTAAATTAAAAAAAGTTAAATTGAAATAAATTATTTAAAAACCTTATCAAGCACGAGAATTTAAAGAAATTTAAAACATAAGAAATACCAGTAAAAAAAAACTGATAGTTGTGGATTGCAAAGAAAAAATTTAAAAATATAAGAAATAATGATAAAAAATGCAAAAAAAACCGAAAAACAATAAGAAGAAGACTAACTTAGAAAATAAAAAATTTATAATATCGATAACGTTAATTCAGACAAAATCGAAAATCAAATAAAAATATTTACATCTATAAAAAGAAGAAAAAATTTGAAAAAATGACAGATGTGTGTAATTAGCAAAAACAACATTGAAAAATAACAAAATCAAAAAACAAACAGAAACAAAAATCCAATAAATATAAAATGAATGATTTAAATTTCAAAAAATTAAATTGAAATAAATTATTTCAAAACCTTATCAAGCACAAAATTAAAAAAATTAAAAATAAAAAAAATTCTAATAAAAAAAAAACTGTAGATTGTGGATTGCAAAGAAAAAAAAACAATAAAATGAAGATAAACTTAGAAAATAATAAATATATAATATCAATAAAGTTAAGTTAGACAAAATCAAAAATCAAATAAAATTAAAAAAAAATTGGCTTACATTCAAAACTTAAATGGAAAAAATAAAAAAAAAAAAATTGAAGAGAATACAGACGTGTGGGATTAGCAAAACCAACCTTAAAAAAATAGCTAAATAAAAAAAAACAAAAAAAATAAACAATAAATATAAAAGTATTGATTTAAATTAATAAAAATTAAATTGAAATAAATTATTCCAAAACCTTATCAAGCACGAAAATTTAAAGAAATTCAAAATATAAAAATACCAATAAAAAAAAACAGCTGATTGTGGATTGCAAAGAAAAAAACTAAAAATATAAGAAATAATGATAAAAAATGCAAAAACAATAAAAAAAAGACTTAGTTAAAAAATAAAAAATATTTAAAATCAACAACGTTAAGTTAGACAAAATCAAAACTCAAATAAAAATATTTACATTCATAAATAGAAGAAAAAATTTGAAAAGAATACAGATGTTTGTAATTAACAAAAACAACATTAAAAAATAACAAAATAAAAAAAAACAGAAACAAAAAAACCAATAAAATTAATAATTTAAATTTAAAAAAATTAAATTATTCCAAAACCTTATTAAGCACAAAAAATTAAAAAAGTTGAAAATATAAAAAATACCAATAAAAAAAAACTGCAGATTGTGAATTGCAAAGAAAAAAAGAAAAAACAATAAAATGATGATAAACTGGGAAAATAATAAATATAAAATATCAATAAAGTTAGTTAGACCAAATCGAAAATCAAATAAAATAAAAAAAAACATGTTCACATTCAAAACTTAAATGGAAAAAATAAGGAAATAAAATTGAAAAGAATACAGACGTGTGTAATTAGCAAAAACAACCTTAAAAAATAGCTAAATAAAAAAAACAATAAATATAAAAGTATTGATTTAAATTAAAAAAAATTAAATTGAAATAAATTATTTCAAAACCTTATCAAGCACAAAAATTTAAAAAAATTGAAAATATAAGATATACCTACAAAAAAAAACTGCTGATTGTGGATTGCAAAGAAAAAATTTAAAAATATAAGAAATAATCATAAAAAATGCAAAAAAAACAAAAAACAGTAAGAAGAAGACTAACTTAGAAAATAAAAAATATATAAAATCAACAACGTTAATTTAGACAAAATCGAAAATCAAATAAAAATATTTACATCCATAAAAAAAATTTCAAACAATGACAGATATCATTTTTTGACAGATTAGCAGTAACAACATTAAAAAATAACAAAATCAAAAAAAAAACAGAAACAAAAAATCTAATAAATATAAAATTAATAATTTAAATATAAAAAAATTTATAAAGAATAAATAATTTCAAAACCTTACCAAGCACAAAAAATTTAAAATAAAAAACATTCTAACAAAACAAAAACTGCAGATTGTGGATTGCAAAGAAAAATAGAAAAAACAGTAGAAAGAAGATAAACTTAGAAAATAATAAATAAAAAATATCAATAAAGTTAAGTTAAGCACGAATTTTTGATAAAAAAGACACAATTATTCGATTATCAACATCAAGAAAACAAAAACTAAATTTTTTTATTTAGACAAAATTGAAAATCAAATAAAATTAAAACAAATATGTCTTAAACGAAAAAAATACGAAAAAAAAAATTGAAGAGAATACAGACGTGTGTGATTAGCAAAAACCACATTTAAAAAATAGCTACCTAAATAAAAAAAGCAGACAATTAATATAAAAGTATTGACTCACATCAAAAAAATTAAATTGAAATAAATTATTTAAAAACCTTATCAAACACAAAAAATAAAAAATTCTGCAAATTGTAGATTGCAAAAAAAAACAATAAAATGAAGATAAACTTAGAAAATAATAAATATATAATATCAATAAAGTTAAGATAAACAAAATCAAAAATCAAACAAAATTAAAAAAAAATCTGTTTACATTCAAAACCCAGAAAAAACAAGCAAAAAATTGAAGAGAATACATTTTTATTCAGATATCCACTATTATATATTAATGTCAGGGCCAAAGATGTGTGTAATAAGCAAAAACAACATTAAAAAAATAAATTAATAAAAAAAAAAAACACCGAAACACAAAATAATAAATAAACAATAAATATAAAAGTAATGATATAAATTGAAAAAAATCAAAATGAAATAAATTATTGTAAAACTGGCAAAAAAAATGAAGAATAGGAGAAATATTGATGAAAAAACACCAAGTTTACTAAAAACAATTAAAAAAAATGTTATGTAAAGAAAAATAAATACTTAAAGCTATGTAATACTAGTATATAATAAGTTTTTTAGGTTAAGAAAAATAAAATTAAAAAAAATTTAATAAGCGCACAAACAATTTATAAAAAAAATGTGAAAAGAACAAAAAATAACTCAAAAGAAAAACAAAATAAAATAATAAATAAATGACAGTTAATGTCTAGCGCAGAATAGAGCGCCGTTTGAGCATAAACAATTATTTTTTCTCAGTTTTTTTTGACTTTTTTCTTATGTAAGCTTATAGTTGTGATACATTGTTGTTTTCAGAATAAAAATTTCTTTCAGAATTCCCAAAACAATGTTGTAATTTAAAAAAAAATTTTTGACAGTTTGGTCTTAAAGTCTGTATAAAAAAATTATTAATAAATTATTTTGACGACGGTTTTTTGAATTTCAAATTTGTTACTTGTCTAATTTTTATTGTTCGAATTAAATCTGCTCATTTGCTTAATACCTTATTTGTAGCTGTTTTTCTTTTCCACTGGTCAGGTCAGGTCAGGTCAGGTCAACAGTTTTTGTATTTAATGAATTTAAAAATATTGCGATAATCATAGCATTTTGTCTTATTTTCTAAATAAGAATAAAGTAAAAAAATTTAAAAATTCTAAATTATTTTGGCTTCAGAGTCTTAGGGGTTTGTAAGAATTACCTGAGAGCAAATTCTTAGCATTCCTCGACCACGACTAATAAGTCTGGCGGCTTTCACATGAAAAAAAAAGAAATTTTTGCCCAGAATCCGGAAGTAATGCTCGCTTTAGGTCGTTTACATTCAAAATTATTTATTTTGGGCGCGGATCTGATTCACTATTATTATTATTATTGTTTCGCTCTATTTTTCTTGTCTGAAGTTATTGTTAAATTATTGTTTATTTTGACTCAGGTGCTAACAACCTGGTGTTTTATTGCTGATTTATGGTATTATTTTCCTGAGAATGGACTCTTTTAACAATTACAGGAGAAATAGGTCTGGGTTGAGTCAATTTAAAAGAAAAATGATGTGGTCTATTAGACAGTTTTAGATTAGAGCATTCCATGATTTTGAAATTGTTGATCTTGACAGCAGTAAGGATCCCACAACACTGAATTATTTTAAGCTTTTTTTATTATTTCGGCAATTTGTTTACCGCGATTTCTCACTTTTATTGTTGTAAATGGAAGGATTATGGACTCATCAATGTGTCATCTGGAAATTTCATAGTGGGTGTTATGTAAACAATTATTTTGCATTAATAGTAGCCGTTCACAGTTAATACATATTCCGATCGTATAAAAATAAATAATGATTTTTCCCTTCGGTTTTTGTTGGCAAATTTTCAATGTATTTTTGTCAATCTAAATTAAACTAATATAAAACTATAAACAAAATTATTGAAACGAAAGCTTGTCAAACATTATTAAATTAATCGAAAAAAAAACGGCTAAAAATAGCGCGATCTTGACTTTAGAAAATAAATCCGAAGAGATAAGTTTGTATACAGACTTCTCCTATTATTATTATTTAATCTAATATAAATTTTATGTTTTTTTATCAACAATTTGATGTAAAAAACAAAAAAGTAATTTAATAAAAAATTACGTGATTATAAACGCACCAAAATCTGACGTGACGTAATGACTATTGTCGATAATAATGCCAAAAAATATTATTGTAGACCGAAAGCTACTTTAAATAACATACCTAATGTAAATATCGTTTTACAAGAAAAAACAATTTTCTCACACTGCGGTGTTTTTTACTTTGCAATCGAAGCTAGGGCAAAAGTTTGACAATGCTTTTTATTTCAATTAAACCATCGCAATGAAAAAAAAAAGATTATTTTAAATAGCTAATGCACTCTTGTCAGTCGTGCTCATGTGGGAAATTTCACTTTCCGAACTCGTTAGGTAAATAACTATTATCGTATATCTCCGATTTTTAATTATGCTAAAATTCGGAAAGCAAAAACATTAAATAAATTATTGTTATTTAGATTAATTAAATCACTCTGACTATCATCGTCTACTAATGACAATTATAATTTTCTCGGTTTGTCAATTGATTTGATTTAAACTGATTCTCACATCAAAAACATTTTTTGTTTGAGTTATCTGTAGCAATGCATAATAATTAATTATTAATTACCTTAATTATTTACTTAATTAATTATTAGTTAATCAATTAGATAAGAATCAGTTGGGTGGTATCTCATGTATTGGCAGTATTTTGAAATGTAGCAAGAATAAGCGAAAAAATAAATAAAAAACTTTTAAAAAACATAGATAATAAGAATGATAGAAACATAGGTAAATGAGAAAGATTAAGAAAAAAAACTATCAGATAAATACAAATAGAAAGAACAATATGCAACAAAACACAAAAAAATTTAACTTTAGAAAGAAAGCTAGAAAACGCGAATACGCAGTAGGCGCTACTACTATTTTTTTTTGATTAAGATGCTATTATTATAACTTAATTTCTTTATCATAAGACCACTTTTAAAACATCTCCTTATATAACAAAAAAAAATTCTTAAAATTGATTAATAAACAGCAAAGAAGTATATGTTTGATGTTTTTCTAGCATTTTTTTTTTATTTCTTTATGATGTCATTATCAAATCTTAAATTTTTTATTATGGTACCACCTTTAAAATATCTCTTTTCTAACAAAAAAAAAATTATCAAAATCAGTTTATAAATAACAGACTTATCTGCAAACACACATAAAAAAATATATGGTGTCGATTTGAGAAACCTCTATTTTTAAGTCGTTTAAAAAGGAAAAGCAAAAAAAGAAACAATAGCAAAAGTAGAAAAAAAATTTAAAAAGAAAACAAAAAAGAGAAAAAAAAAAGAAATTGATTGAAAACAATGAGAAACAAGAGATAAAAGAAAGAGAAGAAAAAAGAAACAAAAGCTTAAATTTACTGATTAGAAATGACTTCAATGCAAAAATATAAAAAAAAATCTGAGAGAAGAAGAAAAAGATACAATCAGAAGAACAACAGAAGATAAACAGAGAAGGAATAATTTTAATAAAAATGGGTGAAAGATGTTAAACAGAAATAAAGAAGGAGATGAGAAAGGAAGATAGGCAGAAACGGTAATTAACTATGGGATAGTGAACCAGGAAGCATGCGAAAAGTGAAAAGATTTGAGCTAAGCGAAAAGATCAAATAAGGCCACATGTCACTTGAAATACAAATAAAAATCTATAGAAAAAACATAAAAGAAAAAAAAACAACAAAAAGAAAGAAAAGAAACTTTAATATTCAAGTGAGGCAAAAAATCAAAAGAAATATATAGAAAAGACAGAATTATAAAAAAAGAGCAAAAACAATTAGAAACTGCCAATGATGAAAAAAAAATGATATGATGGCATAGAGAATCTAAAAAACAAAAAAGAGAAGTTAAAAATATAAAACGTTACAAATATAAAAGTGACCACAACGCAAAATAAAATTTTGAACTACTTGACAAGGAAAAAGATAACAAATAAGATATAATTATAATTTAAAAGAGTTATAAAAAAAAGTTTAATTTTGTTAGATCGGTGTATCTAGGTGGTCATCTAGTTGGCTCTTTTCTGTCAATCTAACAATTTTACAGTACACTATCAGTTGCTAAATAATAAAGAACCATCTTAGCATTTTTTTTGTTAGAAATGTAATTATGATTTTGTTGACTTGATCCTTTTTGATAAAATTTAGTTTATGCTACTTTCTAGTGTCTCTTGTTAGATCGGTGGATCTAGGTGGTCACCTAGTTAACTCTTTCCTGTCAATTCAACAATTTTACAGTACATTATCAGTTGCTAAATAATAAAGAACCATTTTCTTCATTTTTTTTTTGTAATTACGATTTTGTTGACTTGATCCTTTTTGGTAAAATATAGTTTATGCCACTTTCTAGTGCCACGGCAAACCTGGTGCATGGTCAACATTCCGTGACGCGCCACTGGAGTAATTTGCGACTGACAGCTTTCAAAAATGATTTAAAATTAATTCTATTTAAAAAAAGCTTGTATTTAAATTTTATCTCAACAAACCGACGAAAATTACTGTCGTAAATTAAAATGTAATAAAAATGTTTAGGGATACAAATTAGAATGAAATAATAGCTAATTTCTAGCAATTTGCCGGTTTTATGTCTCTGTTAAATGAGAAAAGAAACAATAATCGTCTGTCTTTAATTTAGAAAAAAAAATATGGGATAGATTGCAGCAATAGCAAAAAGTTAAATGAAAGCTTCCCTTTACGATTATTATTTCTAGATATTAGCTCTTAATTGATGCTTTTGTTTAAATAATAAAAATAAAAAAAAATTTTTAAGAAAAAAACAATTTTTATACATAAATATACAATTTATTGTCTATATTTTAGCCAAACGACGCTTACAAGTATTAAAACAAACATTTTATAATATAAATATTTATAAACAGAATTTTTTTTGCTAAAGTTAAAGGTAGAAGTCGGTAAAGAATGGTAGAAACACGTTTTAAAATAATAAAAAAAAATAACAAAATAATAGAAAAGAAGTTTAATATAGTTAAAAAATGGCATAAAATATAGATGGTATAATGGGCTAGATTAACACATTATTAAATAATTTTTTTTTCGACAAATTTATCAAAATTGAATAATTTTTTTCAATAAAGACGAAATTTTTATTTAAAATAGTATATTTGTGCTTTATTTAATTAAGCGAAAATTTTTTAATTAAATAATTGTAATTAAGTAAATTAAAGCAAATACATTGAATTATTTTACAGGTTTGCCATTTATCTTTTGGACAGAAAATCAGTCATCATCAAGGTAAGCACCAAAATATTATTGTTTTTATTAAGAAAATTTAACTGAATTTAAATAAAAAATGGCTAAATGTTGTTATAAATAAGAAAAATATTGTTTTCAGTTGCAGCTGTTGCTTTTGTTTGTTTGGACTCAGGGTTAATTATTCACTAATAAAATAATAGCGTTTTAAAATAAATTTCTTATATTATTACATTATTATTAATAACTTTTACATCCGTTCCTGACGACTTTCTTCTTTTTAGTTTTTTCAGTTGTTTTTGTTTCTCTGCTTTTCTTATTTCTTTTTGTTTCTTCTTCTGCGCTTTACTTTTTTAGTTTTTTTTGTCAGTTTTTTTCTTCTTTTTCTTCCAGTAGTTTTTTAAAATGCTCTACTCATTTTATATTAATTTCTCTCTTTGTAGCTTTAACTTATTTTTAATTTTACTTTATTGTTCTTTGCATTCTCTATTCCATCATTTGTTTTTATAATTTTTTTTTTTATAATTGCTTTTTTACTTTTTTTTCTAAATTTTGTTCCAATTTTTATATTCTTTTGACGGCAGTTGATATTTTTTTACTTATTTTTATAAAATTGTTTTCTATGTCTAATAGCGGACAAGCAAAATTTATTTTAAACAAAAAGTAAAAATTTTGTCTATTATTATTGCTAATTGTTTATATATTATTAAAATAATTACTATCTATCAACAAATCCGGAACTGTTGCCAATGTAAACTAGAATAACAATTTTTTTTTTGTATTTTAAAGACAAATTAGTTATAAATAAATTACATTTTCTTCTGTGGTCATATCTAAAACATCAGTTTTTTACGCCGTTTTCTTGCTTTTTGTTTTATTTTAACATTTCTTGAATATTTCATTATTTTTTTCTGAACTTTTTGCATTTTTTATTAGTTTTTGTTGTTTTTTATCGGCTTTGTTTTTTTTTATTTTTTCTTGTTTTTTTAAAATTATATTATGTATTCTAAACTTATATTGTTGTCAATTGTAGTATATTTTGTATTATTGTTTAAATTAGTTTATTCTATTATAATTCAGTTAATTTTTGTTTATTTTAGTTTGATTTAGTTCATTTTTGATTTTTTTCAGTATTATTTAAAAAAATATGTTAGATTTTAAAATATAATTTTTAACTAAAATAAATTTAAATAAACTAGAAGAAAATAATAAAAACTAAAATAAACTGGATTTTTGAACTAAAATTGAACTAATTAAACTAAAATAATTTCAATTTACCTAACATAAAATAAATTAAAATAAATTAAAATAAACTAAAATAAACTAAAATAAGCTAAAATAAACTAAAATAAACTAAAATAAACTAAAATAAACTAAAATAAACTAAAATAAACTAAAATAAACTAAAATAAACTAAAATAAACTAAAATAAACTAAAATAAACTAAAATAAACTAAAATAAACTAAAATAAACTAAAATAAACTAAAATAAACTAAAATAAACTAAAATAAACTAAAATAAACTAAAATAAACTAAAATAAACTAAAATAAACTAAAATAAACTAAAATAAACTAAAATAAACTAAAATAAACTAAAATAAACTAAAATAAACTAAAATAATCTAAAATAAACTAAAATAAACTAAAATAAAATAAAATAAATCAAAATAAACTAAAATAAATTAAAATAAATTAAAATAAACTAAAGTAAACTAAAATAAACTAAAATAAACTAAAATAAACTAAAATAAACTAAAATAAACTAAAATAAACTAAAATAAACTAAAATAAAGTAAAATAAACTAAAATAAACTAAAATAAACTAAAATAAAGTAAAATAAACTAAAATAAACTAAAATAAACTAAAATAAACTAAAATAAACTAAACTCAAATAAACTAAAATTAAAACAAAATAACTTAAAATGACCTAGAATAAACTAAAATTTATTGAAGTAAACTAGAATGAACTGAAATAAATTAAAATAAACTGAACTAAATGCAAAAAAACTAAAATAAATTAAAAATTGAAATAAACTAAATTAATCTGAAATGATTTAAAATAAACAATAATAAACTGAAATAAACTAAATAAAACAAAAAAAATTTAAAATAAATTAAAATAAACTGAAATAAACTAAAATAAACTAAATTGAACTAAAATAAACTAAATTATTCTTGTTTCTTTCAATTTATGTTAGTTTATTTTATTTCAATTGTATCTACTTTAAATTATTTAAGTTTAATTCAGTTGTTTTTAGTTCAATTTAGTTGATTTTAGTTCAATTCAGTTTATTTTAGTTTAGTTCAATTTATTCTAGTTTATTTTATATAATTTAGTTTATTATTTTTTATTTATTATTTTTTTAGGTGATTCTATTTTATTTTAATTTACTTAAGTTTAGTTTAGTTTATTTTAATTTATTTTAATATATTTTACCTTATTTTTGATTAATCAATTTTATTTTAGTTCAGTGTAGGTCTTTTCAGTATAGTTTAGTTTATTTTAGTCTATTTCAGTTTATTCTAGTTTTTTCTAATCTATTTAAGATTGTTTCAGTTTATTATAGTTTAACTCAGTTTATTTGTGTTCAATTGATTTTATTTTACTTTATTCTAGTTTATTATAAACTATTTTAGTTTATTTTCAATAAACTATACATATATAATATATATAATAAAAATAAACTAAAATAGAAAAAATAAACAAGAAAAAACTGAAATATACTAAAATTAACTGATTCTAACTAAAATAAACTAAATTTAACTTAAATAAATTTAATTAAATTAAATTAAAATAAATTGAAATAAACTATAATAAATTAATATAAACTAGAGTAAGCTGAAAAAAAACTGAAATAAACTAGAATAATATAAATTAAACTAGATTAAACCAGAATAAACTGAAATAAACTAATTTAAACTAAAATAAAGTAAAATAAACTAAAATAATCTAAAATAAACTAAAATAAACTAAAATAAAATAAAATAAATCAAAATAAACTAAAATAAATTAAAATAAATTAAAATAAACTAAAGTAAACTAAAATAAACTAAAATAAACTAAAATAAACTAAAATAAACTAAAATAAACTAAACTCAAATAAACTAAAATTAGAACAAAATAACTTAAAATGACCTAGAATAAACTAAAATTTATTGAAGTAAACTAGAATGAACTGAAATAAATTAAAATAAACTGAACTAAAATGCAAAAAACTAAAATAAATTAAAAATTGAAATAAACTAAATTAATCTGAAATGATTTAAAATAAACAATAAAAAACTGAAATAAACTAAATAAAACAAAAAAAATTTAAAATAAATTAAAATAAACTGAAATAAACTAAAATAAACTAAATTGAACTAAAATAAACTAAATTAAACAATTATTCTTGTTTCTTTCAATTTATGTTAGTGTATTTTATTTCAATTGTATCTACTTTAAATTATTTAAGTTTAATTCAGTTGTTTTTAGTTCAATTTAGTTGATTTTAGTTCAATTCAGTTTATGTTAGTTTAGTTCAATTTATTCTAGTTTATTTTATATAATTTAGTTTACTATTTTTTATTTAATATTTTTTTAGTTGATTTGATTTTATTTTAATTTACTTTAGTTTATTTTAATTTATTTTAATTTAATTTAATATATTTTGGATTATTTTCGTTTAATCAATTTTATTCTAGTTCAGTTTAGTTCTTTTCAGTTTATTCTAGTTTTTTCTAATTTATTTAAGATTGTTTTAGTTTAATATAGTTTAACTCAGTTTATTTCAGTTTAATTTATTTTATTTCACTTTATTTCTAGTTTATTATAAACTATTTCACTTTATTTTTAATAAACTATACATATATAATATATATAATAAAAATAAACTAAAATAAACTAAAATAATCTAAAATAAACTAAAATAAGCTGAAATAAACTAAAATAAACGAAAATAAACTAAAATAAACTAAAATAAACTAAAATAATCCAAAATAAACTAAAATAAACAAAAATAATCTAAAATAAACTAAAATAAACTGAAATAAACTAAAATTGAAAATATTGAAAAAAATCTAATAGCTGTATTTTTTTCAAAAAAGGTCGTTCATTTGTTTCAAACATTTAAAACCAACTTTATTTAACATTTTTAAAAACTACATTTTTTTAAATTTTAACAATGTAATGCACTTTTTATCGTTTAAAAATTAAAAAAAAAAATTTTTTTTAACATCAAAAACTAGTTGGGTAGTCGTCTAAGAAATTTCTTGTTATTATAATTTTTTCAAAATCTAAAAAGGCGAACAAAAATAAATTCAACAATTTTAGCCACTTTTTCAATAACTTGTCAAAAATTAATGACAGCTAATTCCATCTACATTCCTTTTTTAATGTTATTAAAAAATTTTTTTTTTACATTTTGCATTACAAAAACAGGTAAGCATACATAACATTGTTAAAATCAGACAAATAGGCAAGTTTAATCCTGTTGCGATTTAAAAGAAAAAGCCAGTTGGCTTCGGATCTTTGAAACAAATGAACGTGTTTATCTGAAAAAATTACAGCTAATAGATTTTTTTCACTATTTTTTACCATGTCAAATTTTTGTTGATTCTGATAAGTGGTTCAAAAAATATTTGCTTGTTTTATACTTTTGCGCGACCCTGTATAACCAATTAAAACCTAAAAAATTTTTTTTTAAGCTTTATTTTAGTTTTTAGTTTGTGAGAGGCTAGAATCAGAGAGGTTCAACTGTATAAAATTAGTCAATAATGATCTAGATTAGTCCAGTAAAAATAAAAAAAAAATTAGCGCCGCAATTTTTAAAATAGCGCGCCGCGGTCGCCGCCATCTTGATCTAAACTTTAATTTTTTTGTTTTTCTCAAATAACTCGTCAATTTACTATTTTAGAGCAAAAATGGTATTATTCAAATTTGTTGGAAATTTAATTTCCTACAAGTTTAGCCATTATTGTTTTTACGCTAGAATTGATATTTGCAAAGTTTATAGTACAATTTTTTGTCAATAAACTACATAATAAACAAAATATTTAAAAAATATATAAAATTATTTTCGGTTTGAGTATAAATCTAAAAACATTGGTCGTAGAGTCAAAAAAGTGCAAAAACTAAGAAAATAAAATATCACTTATTACGATTTTTTTTATAAACATAATAGAAGAAGTATAACTCTTTAAATATTATTTCTAGCGTAAAAATTATAATAAATAATTTTGTAGCAAATTAAATTTCCAACATTTTTAAATACTTTTATTTTTGCTCTAAAGTTGTAAATCAACGAGTTATTTTAGAAAAACAAAACAATTGAACTTTAAATCAACATGGCGGCGACCGCGAAGATTAACTACTTTAAAAAAAAATGCGGTTTCTAATTTTTTCTATTTAAGGCTTTAAGTATTCATTGAATTTTCATCATTACGCTATGCATACTTTGTTCTTAATAACCTTGTATTCGGCAGTACACGCTATAACTTTGAAAAAATTAATTTTAGGAAAACAAGTTTAAAATAAAAGTTGTAGATAATTAAAATTTTGATTATTGGCAATTTATTGTTTAAACAATTATTAGAAGAGATATCGGTAAAAAAGTTAATAAACAAAGAGGAATAATCTTATAAATCGTGAACGATAAGTGATAAGAAAAAAATTATTAAATCTAAAAAACAGGAAATTTAATTATCTATAAATAAAGGTTTTTTTAGTTATAGGCCTAAAGTGCACGCTTACGAAGATACAGGCTTAAACAGTTAGCAAACATAATCTTAACTAAACCAGGATAATAAATTTACATTATAATGTATTAATTATGACACTAATGATTGGTTTACGACCCAAATGGTTTATTTACTATACAATCTTTGAAATTGTCTGAACTGGAGCTAATTCTAGGAAATAGGAATGAAATTTTTAATAGCTTGCTCGAATGGCTTATAAAACGTTAGACCAGTTGGCCAAACGAAAGTACGTTGGAAACTGGTCTGACAAGGTTAGGTTCGATTCCCCTCGCATTTTTGATAATTTATGTAATAAAAAAAAACTTTAGGCTTTTAAAGTTATTTATTTAAAAAAAAATACAAATTTATGTTTATAAATAAATAAAATTTATGATTGTTGTTAAGAGTGTAATAATAATCAATGACAAGGTTTATATAGTCTCCCACCAGCATGTAAAAGGTGATATCATCTACAAATTCCAATCCGTTAAACTCGAAACCCGGAGCGGGTTTATACTTAGTTTGTCTGATACGTTCTTTGTGATCGGCATAAAATTTCGCTTTCGTTTCTTCAAAAGTTCAAGTGCCCCTACGGTGTCTATGTGAAACGCAGCATGGCAAGCTTAGCAAGAGCCCCCTTGAAAAATACGCCCCATTCCTATAAAGACTATGTGAATTTTTTGGGAAATTACAAAAAGGAGGATTTTATCGAAAATCCAAAAAAAGATTTTTCAAATTCAGCAACGGTCACACATTTTGAAAAATCCCGATCAAACTCCACATCCAGCTCAAATTCATCAATTTCCTCAGACGTGCCGGATTACTCCAGGAACACTTGCATCCCCTACAACACGTACTTGGTGAATTCAAAGCAGAAAAAATTCAATTCCGTCAAACCAACCTCGGAGGAAAAAATCACCAAAAGAAGTGAAATTTTCATCGAAATTCAACCGACAAAGTCCGTTGAGGTTTCAAAAAAATTCCACTCTCCAGCCCCCACTCCCAGCATAAATTCAAAAATTAGCATTTTCGAAAAACAAATTTCAACGGAAAATAAGCCGAAGCTTGCCGAAAAACCTGTTTTGAGCAGCAGGCCTTCGATTCCGAAAATATCTGCACCACCCCCTGCTTGCGAAAAGGACAAAAAAATTATAATAAATTTGCCGCCCTCAAATACAAAAAAATTAATTTCATCTGAGGTTGTAATTCCACTTGAAAATGAGCCTCTATTAGCTCCTGCAGCCAGTGAAAAGCAATTCCTGCCACCTCCTCCACCGCCACCACCCCCAATGATGCTGCCGGTAAAATCAATCACCAATGGGGTACCTAAAATCCAAGCAACCCTTACGAAAGGCCCTCAAACAGTTTACAGTATTAACACCCCAAAAGGTGCTCTCCCGACTGAACTTGATAAGAATGATCCAATGGTCAGAAAATTAGTATATGGGACATTGCGGGGACTCTATGGGGCCTACCATGATAAAGCGAATGGTATTGTCGCTACTCTACCCAGAAATATGGTTGTGAAAAATAATGGTGTCCAAAATATTATCGATAAAATAGCGTAAGTTGTTTTTTCGCTTGAAATTCTTTGCTTTTTGTAATTCAAAACATTTTTAGGTCAAATGGTGATTTAGAGAAATTAAATGGAAGAGTAAATCCAAAACAAGAGCAGGACTAGATTTTCTCATGTGAATTTATTTTAGAATGTGTAAATAAATAATTTGTTATTGTAAGCATCTGAAGTGATTAAATTTTTATAGATAATTAGCGGTTTTTTTTGTTGTTTTTCTCTTATAAATCCAGTTTTGGCAACAAAAAGTTATTTAACATTCGGCAGAAATGGAAATTTTATGGAATAGCCTTGTAGTTCCAACCGTTTTTTTTTGAATTGATACTGTTGCGCCATTATGACTCGACCTAGAGTCCCTTAATGAAAGCTATTTTGTACAACTTTTTAATTGTCAAAATAGAAAGCTGATTTAATCTATATTTAATGACAACATTGGTCAAACAGATAGAAAGGCTATTTTTTTTTTCAAATCGAATGACTTTTTTGACAGAATTAAAAAAAAAATCAAGTCATAAAGTAGTTTTTGCAAATCTGTCAAATATTATGAAAAAAGTGGAAAATATCCCAATTCGCCTATTATTTTGAAAATCTCAAGTTGGTTTTGTGTTTTGAAAGAATAAAAAAATTAAACGAAATAATAAAAATTAGTTATTTTTGAGAATTGAGTTTCTATAAATTGCAGAATTGCAGCTCAAAAACCGTTCTAGAAAAAAAAACTCAAAAATGTTCAAAAAAACAAATGTTTTTGAAAAAACTTTTCTTTTCCAAATTGTCCAAATGTTATTTAATCAGAATTTTGAGAAAATATCAATGAAATTGGACTTTTATTTAAAAATAAAAAAATAAATTCTGATTTTGCGGTGTCTAAAACACAACAAGAGTAAGCGAATCTTTCTATTTTCGAAAAAATAGTCAAATTTTGTACAGCCTTTTTGCCGCTTTACTAACATTACTTCTACTATTTTTTTTAGCACTTAGTATTTGAATTCCGATAGCAGAGATTACAGACTTACTAAAAGTCTTTAAAACCTTTATAGACTGTTCTACACATAGATCAACCAAGCCAGGTCAGGTCAAGCCAGATTTTACACGTGACTGTACCAGTGGGTTAAGTTGTCCTCTCTCGCTCTCATTAATTGGTTTTGACTATACATTTTGAAATTTTGAAGCACCAAGTAGAGTATACTATATACTTACTGGGCGAACAAGTGCAGTAGCAAGGAGGAGGAGTTTGATACATATGAGACAAGCGTTCTTATTCGCTGATTCGTAAACCTTAAGCTTGCTCTACATCATTTTCATTGGCTGTTTTTGAAAACAATAAATACCTACTATTTTTTCAACTTAGTATTCTAATTTCGATAGCAGAGATTACAGACTTACTAGCCGCCTTCAAAACCTTTGTAGACTGTTCTACACATAGATCAACCAAGTCAGGTCAGGTCAAGCCAGATTTTACACGTGACTATACCAGTAGGTTAAGTTGTCTTCTCTCGCTTTCATTAACTGGTTTTGATTATTTATTTTCAAGTTTTGAAGCAAAAAGTAGAGTACCAACTTTTTTTTGACAGGCTTGTTGCCGCTTTACTAATATTACTTCTACTATTTTCTTTAGCACTTATTTAAAGGCTTCTAGACTTACTAGAAGCCTTTAAAACCGTAATAGACAGTTTTACACAAGATTTGAAGCACCAAGTGGAGTATACTATATGCTTACTGGGCGGAAAAGTAGAGTAGCAAAGAGGAGGAGTTTAATACATATATGAGACAAGCGTTCTTATTCGCTGATTTAGCAACTTTCAGCTCGCCTTACATTGTTTCCATTGGCTGTTTTTGAAAACAATAAGTACCAACTTTTTTTTTCAAATCTAGCGTTTTTGTTGCGCTTAACAGATAACGTGCAAATTGAAACCTAAAAATGATCCTTACAATTAACATCATTTTTAAACAAAAAATAAATTGTCAAATTAGCAGTACTTGCAAGAAAATAGTACCTAGTCGTTTCTATTGGCTGAAACAAGACCAAGGAGGGGGCGGTGTTTCGTATATGGAACAAGCGTTCTCATTCGCTGATTTAAGCGTTCGCTTTCATTGACTGCTCTACAGAATAATACTTCTTATCTTTAAAACATTTCTATTGTTTTTTATCTGTTTTAATTGATAACGTACAATTGGCGGTAGTAAACAAACAGCTGAATACATTTTATTGTACTGATTTCAATAAAGCATTTGGCCACTATGACGACTGCTACTAAGAATGCTTTTTTATACTAATTTTTAATATACAGTATGTCCCTAAATTAAATTTACAACAGAAAAAAAACTGTATTTTTAATTTTACAAAAAAATACAATTTTTTGATTAATTCAAAATGGAGAAATCGGCTATCAAAACTTTAATATTATCAGGCTGTATGCGTAAAAAAAAAAAAAGTAACTAAAAAGGTTTTGTATTTTTAACTAAAAAATTACAAAAGAATACAAATTCAATCCAATAGCATCTCTTATCTGATTCTTTAATAATTGGGCATTATTGGATAAGACTTTCTTGTAAACAATTTGTTTTAAACGCTTCTACAAATAAAAATAAAAAATTGTCAGATCAGGGCTTCTTGGCGGCCACAAAACTGGGCCATCTCTGCCAATCCAATTATCTTAATTTAGTCAAATACGAAGAATTTTTTGCAAATTAACACACTACAATCTCTTTTTTAATGCTTTATTTCAATTTTTAACAGGTGAAGCAATAAGAAAGTGTTTTTTTTTCAATCTTGAATAAAATATGATTGATATTTCAATCACTTTCCATAAAAGGTGGACCATTTTCAATGTAAAACTAAACATCCAAGGCCGAAAAAAATCTCTTCCTATGGAATACTAATTTGAATGCGGTTATGTTTTGATGTTTTTAAATAGCCAAGTAACCAGTAACCACTTGACAAATGTCAATTTCCGGTCGTTGAAATTATGACACACAAGTGTGTATATAATATACAAACTTATTTACATACCCAGCACAACCTCTGCGTTGATTCATCAGCAATTCGCCTTGAATTGGTTAAATTATCAATAGAAAACAGCATAATTTTCTGGTCAATTGTCTAAGATTTTATAAACATTATGAGTAATTTGTTAAATGAGTCATAATAATATTGATAAAACAAAATATTGACGGAATTTCCAGAGATAATGTGATAAATATAAAAATAATCTTATCTCTTAGAAGCCTGTATTATCACAGTTATATAAATATTATTACAAAAAATTGTGAATATAAGTTAAATTTAGTTTAGTTTATTCTAAAAGTGTAAAATAAATAAATAAAACAAAATTATTGAAAAAGCAATTTCGACACTATTGTCATTACTTGTCAAAGACCGTAATGATGTTTCAATCCAGCAAAATTGCTGTGCCTCCGGGACCGCAAGAGGCGAACATATAAAAAACAAAAGCAAAAACAGTTACGAAAGTCGCCTAATAATTAACCTTCCTTGGTTCCCTTGAAATCTCATCTCATGGATCACGTAAACCAGCAATGATGTCACAAAAGAAATTTATTTTCATTTACTTAACAACAATAATAATAATAATTGTTAATTTTCTTACATGTGAAAAACCCAATGACATAAGAAAATTAAAAATTTGGAAAAAAACCGGCTTTAATAGAAATAATTATTAACTTATTTATTTAATTAATTCACCTAAAATATGTTTTTTTTTGTCTAATTTAATTATATTAATTAAATTAATAAACTGATAATTAATTATGTTTAATTATATTTTTCCAATTTTTAATTTCTCATTTGTTCATATAATCAAATGTGTCAAAAATTAATAACTGCTAATCGGATTTTTATATGAGAGCATATGGCAAGCACCAGCTTTCAAATAAAAATCAAATCATTGAGATTGGTTTACCATCCTAGAAGAAAGTTTTGAGGTAACAGACATAAAAAAACACAGTCACATTGACAGTTTTCTCTATTTTTGTAAAGTTGGTTAAAAATAAAAGTACCATAAATAAAAAATTATTTAGTTTTACTAATACATAATTAAATCATTTGTGGATTTTATGATGCGCCAGTAGGTGCATACACCCATAAGCCAGACAAAAGCCATCCTCCTTAGAACACCATCTTTGCCTGGGTGGGAATCGAACCCACAACCTTCTTAGACTAGACTCCAACGTACTATCGTTGGCCATCTGATCCACCGAGCTTTTTAGCAGTATAAAAAACATTTTTAAACTTTATATATTTTTTTATTTTTTTTTTATTATAAATTTTTTCCTTTTACTTTGAGCCAAAAATTGGCTCTTAATTAAGAAGGTTAATAAAGGCACTTTACAAAGTTAGTTTGTTTAAGTAACTACAACCCCTCACCAGAGGGGTTGTAGTAACCCTCTGCTAAAGCAAAGCCAACTTATTAGTGATCTTCTAAAAACTGTGCGTTTACAAATCATTTAGATATGAAACTTTGAACGTATGTCCATTTTTTGATTAGTTCATACGCTTATACAGGCGTGCTGATAAGCTTTGACGTTTCTCGGCGCGATCATACTATCAACGACAATAATAACGTATCAAACCAAATTGCGCAGCAAGAGTTGATCTAAATAATTTTCAAATACTTACATAAATTTGAAATAATCTACGCTGCGTAACTAAAAAACATGAAAATATTTATTTTGTTTATTAAACGCGTTAATTTGTTGTGAGTTTCGATGAAAAGTCGCGGGAATGCTTCATATAATAACAGTTTTATTGTTGTATTTGCATTGTTCGTTGACCATGAAATGAACGCTTGTAATAATGCAACAATTTTTTTTTGTTCAATACCACTCTAACCATTTTAATACGCGTTATGCACTTAAGTGCACATTTCACGCTTATATCAAATTAAATTTTATGACCAATAACCAGTAATAGCAGAAACTCACTTAACATAAATTTTAAGAATTGAAACTCAATAATTATTTTATAGAAAGTCTACTTAAAGTCACTTATATACAATATATTTTTTTTAATTTAATTTGATATTAGAGGTTTTTTGGAATTTACTTTATAACTGCATCTTTGTAGGAGAAACGGGTAGTAAGATTAACAATTGAATATCAAGTAATTGCGTAAATACAGCTCTAATACTAATTACGCTAGTGTGTGGTATCTCTACATTTGTATAATTATCAAATCATCATAACAAGAAATTTGATACCTTTCTACAACTTACAACTTTACAAACAAAGTCAAATTTAAACTTTTTTAATCTAATGAATATTTATTTATTATTAACAACAATTAACTATATTTCTTTATTCAAAATATAGAATCTTATTTTATTTTTAATTTGATACTAGAGGTTTTTTGGAATTTACTTTATTTTTTTATTTGTAGGAGAAGCGGGTATTGAGATTAACAATTGAATATCAAGTCATTGCGTAAAAGCGCTGTAATACTGATTACGCTAGTGTGTGGTACCTCAACATTTGTATAATTATCAAATCATCAAAACAAGAAATTTGATACCTTTCTATAACTTAAAACTTTACAAACAAACTCAAATTTAAATTTTTTTATTTTAATGTATATTTATTAATTATTAACAACAATTAACTATATTCTGTTTTTTAAAATATAGAATTTCTTTTTATTTTTAATTTGATATTAGAGGTTTTTTGGAATTTACTTTGTGAGTGCATCTTTGTAGGAGAAACGAGTATTGACATTAACAATTGAATATCAAGTAATTGCGTAAAAGCGCTATAATACTAATTACGCTAGTGTGTGGTATCTCTAGAGATGTATAATTATCAAACCATCAAAACAAGAAATTCGATACCTCTCCACAACTTAAAACTTTACAAACCAACTCAAATACAATTTAACAATTAACTATATTCCTTTTTATAAAATATAAAATCTTATTTTGTTTTAATTTGATATTAGAGGTTTTTTGGAATTTACATTATAAGTGCATCTTTGTAGATAGAAACGGCTATGAAGATTAACAGGGATATTACAATTAAATATCAAGTAATTGCGTAAAAACGTTGTAATACTAATTACGCTAGTGTGTGGTACCTCTACATTTGTATAATTATCAAAACATTAAAACAAGAAATTTGATACCTTTCTATAACTTAAAACTCTACAAACCAACTCAAATTTAAAATTTTTTAATTTAATGTTTATCTATTAATTATTAACAACAATTAACTATATATATATTTTTTAAATTTAGAATCTTATTTTATTTTCAATTTGATACTAGAGGTTTTTTGGAATTTACTTTATAAGTTCATTTTTGTAGGAGAAACGGGTATTGAGATTAACAATTGAATATCAAGTAATTGCGTAAAAGCGCTGTAATACTAATTACGCTAGTGTGTGGTACCTCTACATCTGTATAGTTATCAAATCATCAAAACAAGAAATTTGATACCTTTCTATAACTTAAAACTTTACAAACAAACTAATTTGAAATTTTTCAATTTAAATTATATTTATTAATTATTAACAACAATTAGCTATATATTTTTTTTCAAAATATAGAATCATATTTTATTTTTGATTTGATATTTAAGGTTTTTAGGAATTTACTTTATAAGTGCATCTTTGTAGGAGAAACGGGTAGTAAGATTAACAATTGAATATCAAGTAATTGCGTAAATACAGCTCTAATACTAATTACGCTAGTGTGTGGTATCTCTACATTTGTATAATTATCAAATTATTAAAACAAGAAATTTGATACCTTTCTATAACTTAGAACTTTACAAACAAACTAATTTAAAATTTTTCAATTTAATGTATATTTATTAATTATTAACAACAATTAACTATATATATTTTTATAAATATAAAATTTTATCTTATTTTTAATTTGATATTAGAGGTTGTTTGACATTTTACTTTATAAGTGGATCTTTGTAGATAGAAACGGGTCTTAAAATTAATAAAAATATTACAATTAAATATCAAGTAATTGCGTAAAACCGCTGTAATACTAATTACGCTAGTGTGTGGTACCTCTACATTTGTATAATTATCAAATCATCAAAAACAGAAATTTGATACCTTTCTATAACTTAAAACTTTGCAAACAAACTCATATTTAATTTTTTTCAATCTAATAAATATTTATTAATTATTAACAACAATTAACTACACATATTTTTTTTGTCAAAATATAGAATCTCATCTTATTTTTAATTTGATACTAGATGTTTTTTGGCATTTTACTTTATAAGTGCATCTTTGTATATACAAACGGGTATTAAGATTAACAATTGCATATCAAGTAATTGCGTAAAAGCTCTGTAATACTAATTACGCTAGTGTGCTGTTTTTCTACATTTGAATAATTATCAAATTATCAAAAAAAGAAATTTGACACCTTTCTACAACTTAAAACTTTAATTACAAACAAACTAATTCGAAATTTTTCATTTTAATGTATATTTATTAATTATTAACAACAATTAACTATATAAATTTTTTTTAATATAAAATTTTATCTTATTTTTAATTTGATATTAGAGGTTGTTTGACATTTTACTTTATAAGTGGATCTTTGTAGATAGAAACGGGTCTTAAGATTAATAGAAATATTACAATTGAATATCAAGTAATTGCGTAAAACCGCTGTAATACTAATTATGCTAGTGTGTTGTACCTCTACATTTGTATAATTATCAAATTATCAAAACACGAAATTTGATACATTTCTACAACTTAAAACTTTACAAACCAACTCAAATTTAATTCTTTTTAATCTATTGACTATTTATTAATTATTAACAACAATTAACTATATTCTTCTTTTCAAAATATAGAATCTTATTTAATTTTTAATTTGATGTTAGCGGTTTTTTGGAATTTACTTTATAAGTTCATTTTTGTAGGAGAAATGGGTATTGAGATTAACAATTAAATATCAAGTAATTGCGAAAAAGCGCTGTAATACTAATTACGCTAGTGTGTGGTACCTCTACGTATAATTATCAAATCATCAAAAAAAATAATTTTATACTTTTCTACAACTTTGAAATTTGTACTGAAAATGGATTCATCGCAACTCTCTTGTTATGTAGAGGACACATTCTTATCTCACTTTTTTACTGACACGAGAATGCCGGTTTGGAATTTATGCTGTCGTTTTAAAACGGGACATAGGCTATGTTCAGAAACTAAAAAAAAACGCGCGGTATACATTTGTCAACAGCTCTTACCACAAAAATGTATTTTTTTTTATTAAATTAACATTGCAATTGCGGCATAAGTGCATTTTTTTTCACAAATGGTAGCGTTTCATTGGCTTATATTATAAGCAGCGCCTTTTAGCATTTCGGCGCCAAGTGCATTGTTGTTCTAGACACTTTCACTCTTCTGATAAACCATAATAATAATAAATCATACAAGAGTTGAATAAAAGCGCTGAAAAGTTCAATATTTATTGCATCTAATCGAAAAGCAATTAAATGGTCTGAAGGCTTTATTCATGAACTTATAGAGCCAATAACACTGAGAAAGTCATTAAACTCAAAGTAAGACTGTATCACTGTATAACCGTACAGAAATGCAATAATAGACGTTTTAATTATAAATCGAGGTTTCGGTTAAAAATGTTGACCTCTTTATTAATAGATCGCCTCGCTTAAATGCGTGAGCGAACAATGATGGCGGTTGAAAACACAAGAAATTTCATCTATAACTTTTCACTTTTTTGTACAGATGGCGTCGGATAGCCCCAACTCTCAATTTTGAAGTTTTGGAAAACAACTTCCTCTGTTGAGGAGTCAAGAAAGTTTTAAAATGTTGATAGCTTTTTTAGTTCTAATATGAGAACAAAGTATAGTTTGCTTAAGCGCCAAAATTGCCAAAAAAAGAAGACCCTTTTTTTTCAATTATAAAAATAACAAAAGAATATCTATTAAAACACGTTTTTTTACCTTAAAAACTTTTTTGATTTTATGCTTTTTAACTTTTTTTCATTTGTAGTTTTTTCAAAAAAACAAAAAATTATGAATTTTGTATTTTTTTTTGAACCGCTCACTTACAGTTGATTCTCAAAAATTCCATAAATATGGAAATTTTTTTCGATGTAAACTGATCATTATTGACAACAAAAACACGTTGCTTTTCTATTTTCACCGTGAAAATAGGTCAAGATGTAAGTTTTTGAAAAGATTGTTAAAGAGAGAATTCTGACCAAAAGGAAACAATGGCTAATGGTTAATGATTAAAAATTGCACAGCGTCTCTAATCCTCTCTTTAACCTATTTGTTTCAAACGGCCGTATAGATAAAAATCAGCCATGGTCGAATCGGGGCTCCTTGGTGGCCATAGCACGAGACCATTTTGACCTATCCAATTCTGTCCAAATTGCTGATTTAAACATTCTACAATAATGGGCCAGACAACCGTCTTGTGGATAATGTGAGGTAATTAATCGGTAATTCGTCTCACTTTTAGTTAAACAATAATAGTTTATTACAAGAAGAGTCACACATCCAGTATAAAATCATTTTATAATAAACAAAAAACCTAAAACCAATTTTTGATTTTTATCAGAAACTTTAAAAAAATTGTAAAAAGTTAAAGCTGAAATGGCCGTTTTTGGACATTCAAAAACTCTTATCAAGAATACTTGATTATGAGACGTTTTCCTGGTCAAATTCCCTAATACAGTAATTGGTATTTAATATTACTTACAGTACTAGTAGTACTGAAATATTACTATAGATAACCATGAAAAAGGCACATTTCTAAAAAATCTCGCTTATTGTGAAACTTATGGGTGTACCCATGAGTGATACCCACATATGGGTAATTTTACCAATTTAAAAAAAATAAAATTTGCGCACTTTTTGTATAGAATTTGTACAAAATAAGGCTTTATTGACTTTTGTTGAATGTATAGCTGGATTTGAGTGAAAAGCTATAAGGATATAGATTAATAAATAATAGAGAAATAAACTTTTGTAGTTGAACTATTTATTTAATAATTTGAGTATTCACACAGTTTTACCACTAGTCAAAAAGTTTGTTTATGAGATCTTGAGAGGTTTTTTGATTACCAAGTGGTGATCTATCAATGATGATGATCACTTGGTAGCCGAAAGAGCTTTCAAGATTGATTAAACAGTTTTTTTGGCAAGTGGTAAAACTGTGTGAATAGCTTATAGTGCTGAAAATTCTAAGCCAATCAATTAATTTGATTATGTACCCACCAAAATTTCGTATAAAAATGTTTTTTTTTGCGTTTTTTATTTTTAAAACTATTTTATGAGTTTGCGTACACACGAGTTTTTGCAGTTGGCGACAATGTTTATGAAAGCTGAAAACTATTCCGGTTATGAGGTAGACGGCCCTTTTCAACAACTTTTTGTTTTTTTTTCCTAATCGAATTTAATAATTGTGTGACATCACGTGATTGATAATAATGACGCTTTAATGTGTAAATGAAAGCGCCGGGACGCTTGTCCATTTCCAAATTTAGCCACGTCGCTCATTGGAATGGGTCGGCAATCTTCGGCTCAATGTTGCAATGTGAATCACTGCGTCTAATGTCAGTTTTTATGCGAAAAAGCAACTATTTTGAGACTTTAGTTTAAGCGACTTTATTGGCATTGGCATAATTTTAAGTAAGTATTATGTGTGGGGTGGAATTTTGGCCGTTTTTTTGCGCTTTTTGTGTTTTATAAGCTTTATGGAGATGCTAATTTTCAATTTTGTGCGTTTAAAGCAATTTTTTTTTTGTTCAAAATGGCTTTACTAAATTTTGAAAACGGCGCATATTTGCAAAAATTAGAGAAATGCAAGAAATTCTTGCATTGTTATCACTTTAAATGCTCTGAATCGCTCAAGTTCCAAGAATACGTCACATACACAGGCCATGTGATACGAAGATCTGTGAATGAAATGAATTCTTTATAACAAAATATGTAATAAGCGCTACAAACAAGAAACTAATTTATTTAAACAATTGCCATTGTACCTACTCAAAGGTTAAATATTTTGCATATCAGCTAAAGTGTCCGTGACGTCAGAAATTGTGATAAAATGTGGACAAAAGTGATTGCAAAACGCTACTTTTGACTAATAATAGTCTTTTTAACATAAAAAAGCCAAAAACCACGTGCACAACCTTAATTCTGGGCTGAAATAGAGCAAACACCTACGTAAAACAGAAATTCAAAGACACAAAGACAATTTCTGGAAAAAAAAATGTTGACAAATGACCATGAATCATTCGGAAAAATAATGCAAGACTACAATTATTTTTCAATTTTTTTCTGTCTAAAATCACGTCAAAAAAGACTCATTTTAACTATTTTTGTATAATTAATCTAATTAATTTAATTAAAAATTAGCAAATTTCAACAAGGAATACTTTTTTTATCTTCTTAATAATTTTTGAAAATTTATGATTTTTTTTTGTTTAATCTTCTATAACTTTTTTTTTTTTAATTTAAGATAATTATAAAAACTAGAAAGAGAGAATTAAAAAATATAAGATAGAATATTTAAAAGAATTAAAAAATTTTTTTTTAAATAAAAGTGATAAAAAATTAAAAGATATTGTTCTAAAATCAATAAAAATAACAAAAAAAAACAAAAAAAACACAATAATAATGAAAAAATACTAAAACTATAGAAACTAATAAAAAATTTTAAAATTTTTTGTAAAACAAATATTTTTCGAATTATATTTCAGAACAGTGGAAGTACAATATATTATCATTTTATTATCACGTTTACTATTGATGTTCTATTATTTTGTTTTTTGATTGTTTTTTTAGTTGATTGTCTTTAATAATTGTTTATAATTTTTTTCGTGTAGCTGTCGTTGTCAAAAAACAAATTGTTAAAAATAGCTTTTCAAATGTTGATCGAATTTATCTAAATAAAAAACACAAAAATCACTAAAAAAAATATCAAAATTAGTTCACCACTTAAAAATTTTGAGGTAACACACATAGAACAATAAAGTTAAATTGAATTTTTTTTAAAGTCGGTTAAAAACTGAGAAAATAGAAACAGTGGTTTTAACAAACAAAAACAACGACAATTGTCAAAGAACTTGCAAATGTGTTTATAAAAATTCAAGATAATTATAAAAACTAGAAAGAGAGAATTAAAAAATATAAGAATATTTAAAGAAATTAAAAAAAAAATTTAAAATAAAAATTATAAAAAATTAAGAGATTTTGTTCTAAAGTAAATAAAAATAACCTAAATAAACAAAGAAAAAATCCAATAATAATAAAAAAATACTAAAACTATAAAAATTGATTAAAAATTTCAAATTTTTTTGTAAAACAAAAATTTTTCGATTTATACCTGAGAACAGTGGAGGTAAATGATTATCATTGTATTACCACGTTTACTATTGATGTTGTTCTATTATCTTGTTGTTTGATTGTTTTTTTAGTTGATTGTCTTTATTTTTTGTTTATAATTTTTTTTTCTTTAGCTGCCGTTGTCAAAAAACAAATTGTTAAAAATAGCTATTTAAATGTTGATCCAATTTTTCTAAAAAAAAAAAGTAAAAAAGCATTGGAAAAATTATCAAAATTAATTCACCACTTAAAAATTTTGAGGTGTCACACATAAAACAATACAGTCTATTAAAAACAAAAAAAATGCGTAAACATTGCATATTCCCGAGAAAAAAAACAAAAATTATCAATATAAACCGTTGTTTTAAAAAGTACAAAACAGCGGCAGTTGCCAAATGACTTGCAAATGTGTTTCTAAAAATTATAAGATGTTCATAAAAACTAAAAAAAGAGAATTAGAAAGTATAAGATAGAATATTTAAACAAATATAAAAAATAAAATTTGGCTAAAATAAAAATGATAAAAAATTGTTATAAAATAAATAAAAAAATCGAGAAAAAAAACAGAAAATAACACAATAATAATAAAGAAAAAATTTTAATATAAATAACTCAAAAAATTAACAAATTTTTTCAAAAGCATAATTATGCATAATGCCAGTCGAATTAAAACGGATATTTTTTAAATTTAGATTGCTATATTATTTCATTAAAAAATAAAATTTATTTCGGTAAATAAATAATTAAAACAAATTTTCATTTAAAAAAAACAATTGTTTGCAATTTTTTGACAGACTGCCGTTTATCAAATAGTTAATAAATGTCAAAATCTTAAACAACTATCTACATAATTTGTTTTAAATCAGTATATAATTAAAAATTTGCAATCCACTACATTAAATTAAATGTTTTTAAAAAAAATTAAATTGTGAGATTTTTTAAATTTTAGTAATAGCTTATTTTTAAAAATAATAATTTAAAAGAGGTCTTTAGGCTATTAATTATCATATTTTAATATCATCAAACAGTAAATAAATTAACAAATTTGTTTTTTTTTAAACGCAAACATGTGACTTTTTTAAAAAAAATAACAGCTGCTGTATCACTTAATTAAAAATTAAAAGCAGTTAAAAACAAAAAAATACGTAAACATTGCATATTCCCAAGAAAAATTATCAATAAAAACAGTTGTTTTAAAAAATAAAAACAAAGACAGTGGTCAAATGACTTGCAAATGTGTTTATAAAAGTTATAAGATGTTTACAAAAAACTAATAAAAGAAAATTAGAAAGTATAAGATAGAATATTTAAAAAAATATAAAAAATAAAATTTCTTTAAAATAAAAATGATAAAAAATTGTTATAAAATAAATAAAAATATCAAAAAAAAAACCAAAACATAGCACAATAATAATAAAAAAAAATATCGATTAAAATAACTCAAAAAATTAATAAAATTTTTCAAAAGCATGTGCATAATGAGCGATACTTTTAAAATTTAGATTGTTATATTATTTCATTAAAAAATAAAAAATAATTCGGTAAAAAAACAATTAAAACAAATTTTCATTTAAAAAAAAAACAATTATTTGCAATTTTTTGACATACTGCCGTGATACTTTTTTATGTTTTAAAAATATATATATTTTTTGTTCTTCCAAGTAATTCTTACGTAATTTTTCTTTTTCTGTCTTGGTGTGTTTCGTTCTTCTGTATTTTAGCCTTTTTTTAACAATATTCTCAGACTTACTAGATGGTTAGCTGTTTTTTGCTGATAGTTGTTTTTGTTTATTATTTACAAAAATTTCCTCTTCAGTAGACTTTTCTATTTTTTTTAAGTAATAGCATAATATTTAAAATGACGTATTGTTTTGAATTATGTTGGTTTTTTGTCCGGTGGCGTATTTTGAAAAATTATAAATTTGTGCTTTTTTATTAATTGAGAAAAACATTTTTTGATTATTTTTTTTATTTGTGCTATCAGTTTTGCATTTTTTTTTATACATATCGTTTTTTTTTATTATTTTAAAATAGCTACTAATTTGTGCATTTTCAAATGTTTTATTTCTGTTTATTTTTTTTTCAAATTTAATTTTTTTATAAGTTTTATGACTTTTTATTTGGATTTACTTCTTCTGCAACGATTAATTTTTTCAAATCTAACAAAATAAAGAAGTTAACCTAAATAATTGTTTATATTTAGAGAATCTCAATCTGGTCTTCTACAATTTGGTATTTTTTTTACAATTTGCAACTGTCAAAAAGACAACTTTCTTTAATCTTTTGTTAATAATATCACTGAGGCCTGTCAATAGCAAACAAAAAACAAAATTGTTGTTTTTTGTGTATTTAAATACTAATCAAAACAAAAATAAGTCAGGTCAGGTCAGGTCAATTAAACAAAATGGTTAGTTAGTTTTTGTTTTAATATTTGGTTTTTGCTATACTAAGCTTAGTTTGAAATGTTTGGTTACCGAGATCGTTTTTTAATTTTATACGTCACATTAATTTTAAAAAAATATTTTTTACATTTTTTGAGTACTGATAACTATTGTGTACGTACACTGACTAATAGTTTTTTTATTTTTATTTATTTTTTTTATAATAATATTAAAATAAAACAATTACGTAGCTTTATTTAAGTTTCATGGTTACCTGATTATAATTGTAACTCGGAACTGTCAAAAATAATTGGCAATTAAATGACAGCGCATCTACCATTCTGCCAAAAAGAAATTTTTCATAAAGTATAGAAAAAAATTTGTATGTATTTCGAGTGTAAAACGCGATTTTGGTATGTGGTTGTTTTGTTCGTACCTCGCTAGCGCTCGGCACAAATTTCGCATCTTTATACCAAAATGGCTCTCTTTACAATTAAATAACTAGATTTTCTTTTTGATATTTTTTTTCTTTTGTATTGTGAACTTTTTTCCTTTGTTTTTTCTGATAGTTGTTTCTGCAGCTTAATTTTCTAATTTTTAATTTTTTTAAAGTTTTTTAAAGTTATAAGGCATAAGATTTTGGTTGTATTGTTCGCCTTCATTTGCAATATTTAAAAAAATGTGTATTTTTTTCAATTATTTTGTTTTGTCAAGGTTTGACTCTTTTTTTCATTTTGAGTTTTTTTTTCTCAAAAATATTTTTAGTTTTGCCAGGTGGTTTTCCTGATGGTTGTTCATAAACAGTAAATGTGATTTAAAATTTCAACACCTTTCATAAATAGTGAGACGTTTAGAGTTTAGAGTAATTTTTCTTATAACAGCGACTCCTGACGGAGAAAATCAGAATTTTTTTTCTCGGCTAGCCGAGAAAGTACATCTTTTCTCGGCTAGCCCGAAAATGATGTACTTTCGCGGCTGTCGAGAGACGAGAAAATTTTATTTTGAGTTGGTGTAGGATAAAAAATTATTTTTTCTCTACGGTTATTCACATGTTTTTCAGGTTAGGTTTTTTTTTAGACGTAAATACCACAAATTATTTATAGGTTTGATGGTAAATGAAGCCATCATTTTTAGAAATGATAAGAATTTACCGCATTTCCTTCCTATAGTAGAAATTTATTTATTTACCAGCTAATCTAGTCAATAATAATGACAGTATGAGTTAGAAACCGATATAAATAATTTAATTTTTACATTATTTTGATCATTATATAATAATTTTGTAAAACGAGCGACATCTATTATCTTGCATCAAAACATTTTAAAACCAACATTTCCACATGTTTTAATGCAAATAGGTCACTCTAAATAACATATATCAATTTTGATAGATATGAATTGAAATAAAACGTATATCGCTGACTGGACAACCAAGTTATCACGTTAGCGCCTTTTGCCTCAAACGTAATTTATCTTCTGTGGCTACTACCAACAAGTATCAAATTAAAGAAAATTTAGGTACCAAATTTGGTACTAAAATAGAATTTTTTAGTATTCAATAAATAATACAAACCCACTTTTTATTTCCATGGGAAAAAGTTATTTATATAAATGATATCTTTGTGTTTTTAATTAAAAACAAATTATAATGAGCGTTTTTTTTTTGTTTATATCGTGGGTAAGTGACAACAATATCCTTGAACGAGAAAATAGCCACTTTAAAAATATATAAAATGGACTCTGTTCGCAGTTTTCGGCTCATTAAAGTCACTCAGCTTTTTAATAAGTATCAAAAATAAGTGCGACTTGAATGATCTGCTTAAAAAATTTTTGTACTTAAGTTAATTGCTGGCTAAGCTTAATTCAGCTTAAGATTTTATCAAAAGTAATACTTATTTTTGTGGCATGAATTACAATTTGGTATGTTAATCAACTTTGAAAGTTTCCAATAAAGCATTTTTAGTCACTTTTCGTACTATTTAATGCATAAAATACTTTTTTTTTACCAAAAATGATTTACAAGATCTTAAGTTATTCTGTAGCGGCTTTATTTACTATTTTAGAATAAATTTTATTTAAATAATAACATAACATTATTATTAATATTATAACAAAGATTTTGAATATTTATATGTCTCATCAGTCAAGTTGATTGCATGTAATATTTATAAACAATTAACGCATCAATTTGTTTATCTTGAAGAATTTAAAAAAAGTGTAACCAATTATTGTTGTTATATTTGTATACAACTTTTATTTTCAGGCTTAAAAGACACGTGCTACAAAATGTTTAAAAAAAAGATGTTTTTTAGAAAAGTTTAAAATAAACAATTTAAAAGAGATGAAAAACAATTTTTCCGAAATTTAGAAAATAATCATAATAATAATGAAAATAATATTGATCTCCCAAATATGGTCTAATAATTGATAATTTGTCAGAAAATATTGAGCTCTTTTAAATACTATTAGAAATATATTCTAATACAAATTTGTCAAATACAATTAATTGGAAATAGTTAAGAAGAAAGTATTTTCTTAAAAATATTTTCAGGAGATTTATTAAGCTTTTTATGGTTTTGATCAAAAATTAACCTTTAATCAAATTTTTTTAATAATTTAATTTGATTGCAGACTAATAATAAGCCACATTAATTTCTTAGCTATTAGTCATTTTATAAAAATATACGCGTACAACAAAAATCAGCTATTGAGCTCAATAAAACTCACTGAGTTATTTTCAAATAGTATTGGTATGAATTTTGGTGTTTATACAAAAATAAACTTTAAGATACAAATAATGGTAAAAATAAGCCTTTATTTGTTAAAATTAAAAAAACAAAAACTATTAACAATTTAAATTAACATTTTCACAGTTTTACCACAATTTTTATTTTAGTTCAGTTCAGTTCTTTTTAGTTTAATTTAGCTCATTTCAGTCTATTCAAGTTTATTCTAGTTTTTTTAAATATATTTGAGTTTGTTTTAGCTTATTACAGTTTAATTAATTTTATTTTACTTGAAAAAACTGAAATATACTAAAATTAACTGATTCGAACGAAGATAAACTAAATTTATCTTAAATAAACTTAATTAAATTAGATTAAATTAAAATAAATTGAAATAAATTATAATAAATTAATATAAACTAGAGTAAACTGCAAAAAAACTGAAATAAACTAGAATAATATAAATTAAACTAGATTAAACCGAAATAAACTGAAATAAACTAATTTAGACTAAAATAAACTGAATTGAGCTAGAATAAATTAAAATAAACTAAATTAAACTAAAATAATTTGAATTAAACTAGATTTAACTGAAATAACAAAAATCAGCTATTGAGCTCAATAAAACTCACTGAGTTTTTTTCAAATAGTATTGGTATGAATTTTGGTGTTTATACAAAAATAAACTTTAAGATACAAATAATGGTAAAAAGAAGCCTTTATTTGTTAAAACTAAAAAAACAAAAACTATTAACAATTTAAATTAACCTTTTCACAGTTTTACCACAATTTTTATTTTAGTTCAGTTCAGTTCTTTTTAGTTTAATTTAGCTCATTTCAGTCTATTCAAGTTTATTCTAGTTTTTTAAAATATATTTGAGTTTGTTTTAGCTTATTACAGTTTAATTAATTTTATTTTACTTGAAAAAACTGAAATATACTAAAATTAACTGATTCGAACGAAGATAAACTAAATTTATCTTAAATAAACTTAATTAAATTAAATTAAATTAAAATAAATTGAAATAAACTATAATAAATTAATATAAACTAGAGTAAACTGAAAAAAAAACTAAAATAAACTAGAATAATATAAATTAAACTAGATTAAACCGAAATAAACTGAAATAAACTAATTTAGACTAAAATAAACTGAATTGAACTAGAATAAATTAAAATAAACTAAATTAAACTAAAATAATTTGAATTAAACTAGATTTAACTGAAATAACAATAAAACAATATAACAATAAAATAAAACTCACTAAGTTTTTTTCAAATAGTATTGGTATGAACTTTGGTGTTATCAAATATAAACTTCAAGATACAAATAAAGTTAAAAATAAAACTTTATCTTTTAAAACTGAAAAAACAAAAATTATTAACAATTTAAATTAACATTTTCACAGTTTTACCACTTGTCAAATATTTGTTTAACATATCTTGAGGGCTTTTTCGAACACCAAGTGATTACAAATAATCAGTTTGTTTGATCTCCTGTAATCGAAAGAGCTTTCGCGATCTATTAAACAAATTTTCTGGCAAGTGGTAAAACTGTGTGAATAGTTTATAGTGCTAAAGATTCTAAACCAATCAATTATTTTAAATAAAGCAAAACTGCACAAATACCTAGGTTATAGTCAAAATTTTAAAATCTCATAACAAAAAAAAAACTCACTTAAATAGTAAAAAATTGATTCAAATAATAAATTATTATTTTGTTGCTTTATTAGCTTGATAGCAACAAATATTAGTCACATTAATATCAAAATTTGATAAATATTATCTAAAATTTTTAATTAACTAGGGAAAATGAAAGAAAATGTATTTTGAACTTATTAGTATTGTTAAATAGCTAAATATCTAAGTTTCAAAATTATTTTTATAATTATACAACAAACAACAAATTATTGAAATTTTGCTATTTACAATATTTTTTTATTAAAATTAAACATTACGTCATAATATTTTTTAAACAAACTAATTTAAATGGGATAGACAAACAGCTTAAAAAGGTCTACTTTTTTTTAATACGAATGTTTTGTTTTCACTATTTAATAACAATTGAAAAACAATTACTTAAAAACAATTCTTAAGTGGGTGGCTATTTCCATCAAAATTAATAGAATCTTAATAAAAACAGGAAGCGGTTGCAAAAATAGTTTATCCAAATTTAGCTTTTAAATTTAACTAATTAAAAATTTTTCAATTGTTTTCTAAAAAATCAATATTAGAAGTTATATTAGGATCGTTTACTTTGAAAATTAGAGCCAAAAGAGCGAATATTGTTTAGAAAATAAAAAATTCTGTATTTTATAGATATTGTTTATTACTTTTAATAGAAAAAAAATTAAATATTTGCTAGTTTTGATGATTTTTCAATTTAAAATTTAAAAATTGTAAAAATTTTACTTTTAGTTATTTCAAATATGGGTTTCAACAATCTCCAAATTTCAGAAAAATACTGAAAAGAGCATTATATATATGTCATATTGTTCAAATGTTCTTAAATGTTAATTCTGACAATTCAAATATGTAGTATAATTGCAGATTCGTGAGGAAATAGTAATTTAGCTTGTTTTCTGCTTAGCTTGAAAAACAATTTGCAGTTGTTTTAGTTTTTAATAATTTTCGAATTAGATTTTATATTTGGAAAATAAAAACTTGCAAATTTGCAAATTTATTCAAATCAGAATCAGTTGCAACTCGCCGACGAGCTCCAATAAGAGCGAAACATGTCCAGCTTACAGATGTGATGTGAATGAATTTGCATTAATCTTATTTTATTTATTTTTGTTTGTAAAAAAAATATTTTTCGAATTTGATTGGATAAATTTTGATCTCGATTGTTTTATTCATTTTATAAAAAAAACATTAATTAAAATTTTTTTATCTCAAAACACAATTTATACTTGTTTTGTGATTTTCTTCAAAACCTTTTCTAATTTTAGATATGAATAAACTTGTCGACTATTAGGACCATTCCCAAATTCCAAAAACACATTTACTTTTTTCTTTTGTTGTCTAAACATAAAATAAAGTTAAGCAGGAAGCTGTCAGAGGTATTTTTGAAAAACCATCGGCCACAAAGCATGACGCACATGACTCTAAAGAAAAACAAAATTTTAATATTTAAATCTGGGTTATAGCAGATTGTTGATCATTTATAATAAATGATTGTTTATAATTAAGAGATTATGGCAAAAGGAAATATTTAAAGTACGAGGAACAAGGGCTATAATCGACATTTATTCCAACCTTCTATTCTATTTTGCAGTTCTAGAAGATTTAAACAAATATTTAGTATTCCTCAAAGATCTATGCAAATTTTAGTGTTGGATAGCTATTTTGATGTTGTTAAGGTTACTGCGTTTGTAATAATAACTCGAGTATAGCACTTTAACCTATTTTTGCTAAAAATGAGCCATCTATATCTAATTTAAGCTAGACTGCTGCAATTCTATTTTAGTAAAGCTATTTTTTGGTGAAGAGAGAGAGTATTGTTACTTTTGAAAATAGAATCAAGAAGCTGGTCGCGTAATGAGCGAAATTTCAATACAAACCCATTTCGATTTCAATCAACAACTTTCACAATATGTTGTTATTTATTGATGATCGTTTTTACTTTTCTTAGTTTAGCAAAAACCGAAAGACGCCGTAAAAGCTGTTTTAAAGCCTTTTAAATAACAGATTTCTTTTCAAGTAGCATTGGAAATGCCTTATAAGGGTACCATTTAACAAATGGTCATCTCCAAGGTAAAATACTGCTCGGACTCCAACAGTACCAATATCACGTTTGGTGCTGCGAAAGACGTGTGTGTTTCGGTAAATTATTCTTTTAAATGGTCTAATTTTGGTGAATGTTGCTCCTTTAATTCGTCTGAAAATAGTACATAGTGTGAAATAAAAGAAGATTTAGACTTCCGATGATTACAGCCAACTCGGTCACGAGAACGTTTTGCTTTTTTGATTTCCAGACGCAGACAGGGAATTTCCAAATTGCTGACTTATATAGGACACTTAAATTATTGGTAAAACATATTTCTTAACACTTATTTAGATAATTATTATTTAAATTACCAAAAAAAAAATACATAATTAATTAGAAAAAATATATGCGCAAATGGGATTCGGCTAGATAATCCCAAGACGCTTTTAAGAACTTCAGAAGTGAAATTTGAACATTATCAAAATATGATGCTACATCGTAGAAAACATTATTTTTTTCAGTAATTATTCATCAAAAATTGTTTCTAAATTTTTAATGGTTCTAAAAATTATCACTTATTAATATCAGCTATGGTAGAAAAAAAATATTTTGCGACTATCATGGAAAAGCCTTAAAATCTCATTCTCTGATTGGTTCATATTTGACATTCTCATATAAAATTTTTAGTATAAATTAAAAAAAATTATTAACATTATATTAAATATTTACATTTTTTTAGTATAATTTATTAAAAAAAATATATTATCGCTTGGAGCACACGTCAAGAAAGTTAATTGACACAATTTTGTCACAACTCTAATTATTAGAATTCTTATCTAAAAAACGTATTATTAGTATTTTTATACGGTGCGTTTATAAATTATTTAAATCATCCCTTGCTGTGTAATTTAGTTTGACAGATTTTTATTGTCTTTGATAATATCATTGGCGACAAATGTCAAACAAACGACAAAGCTCGTCTATAATATCGTACGTTTCTTTGTATGAACTAATCAAAAATTAAGCATACGTAAGAATTCCATGGCAATTTCTTGCTTTGTGTTTTATTTTAACTTTTTGTAACTATTTTTTAGTTTTTTTCTGAACTTTTTACATTTTTTTTTAGTTTTTGTTGTTTTTTTTAAATTTTTTTTTGTTTTTTTAAATTTATTTTATGTATTCTAAACTTATACTGCTGTCATTTGTAATATATTTTCATTATTGTTTAAATCAGTTTATTTTATTCCAATTCAGATAATGTTTGTTTATTTTAGTTGAATTTGGTTCATTTTTGTTTATTTCAGTATTATTTAAAAAAATATATTTGATTTTAAAATATAATTTTTAACTAAATTAAAATGAAATAACTAAGATAGACTGAAAGAAATTTAAATAAACTAAAAGAAAATAAAAAAAACTAAAATAAACTGAATTATTGAACTAAAATTGAACTAATTGAACTAAAATAATTTCAATTTATCTAAAATAAAATTAATTAAAATAAACTAAAATAAGCTAAAATAAACTAAAATAAACTAAAATAAATTAAAATAAACGGAAATAAACTAAATTAATCTAGAATAAACTAAAATAAATTAAAATAAACTAAAATAAACTACAATAAACTAAAATAAACTAAAATAAACTAAAATAAACTAAAATAAACTAAAATAAACTAAAATAAACTAAAATAAACTAAAATAAACTAAAATAAACTAAAATAAACTAAAATAAACTAAAATAAACTAAAATAAACTAAAATAAACTAAAATAAACTAAAATAAACTAAAATAAACTAAAATAAACTAAAATAAACTAAAATAAACTAAAATAAACTAAAATAAACTAAAATAAACTAAAATAAACTAAAATAAACTAAAATAAACTAAAATAAACTAAAATAAACTAAAATAAACTAAAATAAACTAAAATAAACTAAAATAAACTAAAATAAACTAAAATAAACTAAAATAAACTAAAATAAACTAAAATAAACTAAAATAAACTAAAATAAACTAAAATAAACTAAAATAAACTAAAATTGAAGCAAAATAACTTAAAATGACCTAGAATAAACTAAAATTTATTGAAATAAACTAGAATGAACTGAAATAAATTAAAATAAACTAAACTAAACGCAAAGAAACTAAAATAAATTAAAAATTGAAATAAACTAAATTAATCTGAAATGATTTAAAATAAACAATAATAAACTGAAATAAACTAAATAAAACAAAAAAAATTTAAAATAAATTAAAATAAATTGAAATAAACTAAAATAAACTAAATTGAACTAAAATAAACTAAATTGAACTAAAATAAACTAAATTATTCTTGTTTTTTTTCAATTTATGTTAGTTTATTTTATTTCAATTGTATCTACTTTAAATTATTTAAGTTTAATTCAGTTGTTTTTAGTTCAATTTAGTTGATTTTAGTTCAATTTAGTTGATTTTAGTTCAATTCAGTTTATTTTAGTTTAGTTCAATTTATTCTAGTTTATTTTATATAATTTAGTTTATTATTTTTTATTTATTATTTTTTTAGTTGATTCTATTTTATTTTAATTTACTTAAGTTTAGTTTAGTTTATTTTAATTTATTTTAATATATTTTAGCTTATTTTGGATTAATCAATTTTATTTTAGTTCAGTTTAGTTCTTTTTAGTTTAATTTAGTTCATTTTAGTCTATTTCAGTTTATTCTACTTTTTTCTAATTTATTTAAGATTGTTTTAGTTTATTATAGTTTAACTCAGTTTATTTGTGTTCAATTGATTTTATTTTACTTTATTCTAGTTTATTATAAATTATTTCAGTTTATTTTCAATAAACTATACATATATAATATATATAATAAGAACAAACTAAAATAGAAAAAAATAAACAAGAAAAAACTGAAATATACAAATATTAACTGATTCTAACAAAAGATAAACTAAATTTAACTTAAATAAACTTAATCAAATTGAATTAAAATAAATTGAAATAAACTATAATAAATTAATATAAACTAGAGTAAGCTGAAAAAAAACTGAAATAAACTAAAATAATATAAATTGAAGTAGATTAAACCGGAATAAACTGAAAGAAACTAATTTAAACTAAAATAAACTAGATTGAACTAGAATAAATTGCAATAAACTGAATTAAACCAAAATAATTTGAATTAAACTAGATTTTACTAAAATAAGCTGAATTAAACTAAAATATTTTAAAATAAAATTGAAATAAACTGGAAAAACCAAACTAGACTATGTCAAACTAAACAAAACTAAAATAATCCTAATAAAACTAAAATGTACTAATATAAAATAAACTTCTAAAAAGTTTTATTTTAACTTTTTTTAAATATTTTTATATTTTTTTCTCAACTTTTGTATTTTTTTTTAGTTTTTGTTATTTTTTATCAGAATGGTTTCTTTTAATTTTGATTTTTTTTTTATTTTTTAATAATTTTATGTATTCTAAACATATATTGTTGTCATTTGTAATATATTTTCTCATTTTTTTATTTCTATTGAACTAGTATTTGTTTAATTTTTACATCTAAACCGGGCAATAAATTTTACTTTTAAAGCTTTCTTTTAAATAATTTTTCTATTTTTTACAATTTAAAAATTTTTTTTTCAATTATACATAATGTAGATTTTATTATTTTGGCTTTTCTTTCTTGATTATCTATATCTTTATCTCTATTTTCACTTTTCTAAATATTGGTTTATTATTTCTTGTTTTCTCAGTCTTTACTCAACTGTATTATTCTCTTGTTTTTGCGTTTTTTTATCTTTTTTAACATTTTTGCAGTATTTCACATTCTGATTAATTTTTTTATCTTGTCTTTATACTTTCCCTCTCTTTCATCTGTCTTGACTCTTATTTTACCTTATAAACTATCATTAGAACATTTGACAGATAGCAGCTAATTCGATCTTATTTTTTTCCACAGCTTTTGCTGCATGTAACAAATTATTTAGATTAAATTTAATAAATAAATAATACAAATGTTTAGTTTAAAATAGACAAAGTTTGAAGATTTAATTTTGGCTGTAAAGTTACGTCTTGTAATTATATATTCTATTGTGCCAAGTGGTTAAAGACAGTGCCTTCAAAGCCTAACCGAATGAGTGGCGTGAGTTCGAGTCTCACCTAGGCGAGAGTCAAGTTAAATAATTTGACGTTATAATTTTGGTTATAAACTTACGACATATCTCGCACGGTAGCCAGGTAGTTAAAGACAGTGCTTTCAGAGCCTGGCCGCATTAATGGCCAAATGCTGATCAACATTATTTGTTTTCACATTCACACAAGAAAATGCATATTTACAGGTAATAAGAAAAAAAAAGCTCGTTTTATTTGATGTTAATTTCTCATTATGTCTACATGTATGTACAAAACAATATTATTCTCTATTGTGGCGTGCGGGAAAGCTATTTTTCTTCAAAATATAAAGGTGGACGTGGTGACTAACAATTTTCTTTTTTTTTAACATTACAACAGCTGTACTAATGACAATATTATAAATCTGTCTACCCAACTGCATTTTAATCCGCCTACTATCAGTCTGCAGAAAAACCTGAATAACTGCAAAAAACTTAAATATCTATGCAAATTAATCTTATTTATGTATATCAACATGAATATAATATTTTATTATGTTGGTATTAACGTTTATTGTTTTAAAATTTAAAAAAAAGATAACTTGGAAAAGATAACCAATATATTATAAAACACTTTCGTAACGCTAATTTATTACTATAATATATTCACAAATAAATTGAAATATGAACCACCCAGATGTACATTTTATGACATAATTGAATTATCAGCATTTTAAATTAAAGCATTTACAATTTTTTTTTATGGCCAGACGAAAGTTATTTTTCTTATTCGGCCAGGCCCTTTTTTCAGCCACCGAGAATACGTGCGATTCTAAATTGTTTTTGCAATTTACAATTAAACTTGTTGCTTTTATAATTAATGATTATAGTTTGTCTCAAGTTGTGAAAAACGCAGAAAAAACGTTTTCTTAAACTAGCCGGCCAATCAACGCACTTTCTGCTAGGTCATGTAATGGTTCAACCAATGATCTCCAATCAAACGCCTCTTTTTGTTTACACCCACTTGGCCTTTAAATTGAAAAAACGATAAATGTGCTTTTTATATAAATTAGCATTGTTGAATTAATAGATGATAGAAGTTTTATTAAAGCTGAAAGTACACTATAGTATTTTCAAAGTGGAGGTCAAGCCTGTCCAGCCGGCCAATCAACGCACTTTCTGCTAGGTCATGTAATGGTTCAACCAATGATCTCCAATCAAACGTCTTTTTTTGTTTACACCCACTTCGCTTTTAACTTGAAAAACGATAGATTTGCTTTTTATATAAATTAGCATTGTTGAATTAATAGATGATAGAAGTTTTTTTAAAGCTGAAAGTGCACTATTGTGTTTTTAAAGTGGAGGTCAAACCGGGATCCACCCGGCCAATCAACGCACTTTCTGCTAGGTCATGTAATGGTTCAACCAATGATTTCCAATCAAGCGCCTCTTTTTGTTTACACCCACTTGGCCTTTAACTGAAAAACGATAGATGGGCTTTTTATATAAATTAGCATTGTTGAATAAATAGATGATGGAAGTTTTTTTAAAGCTGAAAGTACACTATAGTATTTTCAAAGTGGAGGTCAAGCCTGTCCAGCCGGCCAATCAACGCACTTTCTGCTAGGTCATGTAATGGTTCAACCAATGATCTCCAATCAAACGCTTCTTTTTGTTTACACCCACTTGGCCTTTAACTTGAAAAAACGATAGACGAGCTTTTTATATAAATTAGCATTGTTGAATTAATAGATGATAAAAGTTTTTTTTAAAGCTGAAAGTACACTATAGTATTTTCAAAGTGGAGGTCAAGCCTGTCCAGCCGGCCAATCAACGCACTTTCTGCTAGGTCATGTAATGGTTCAACCAATGATTTCCAATCAAGCGCCTCTTTTTGTTTACACCCACTTGGCCTTTAACTGAAAAACGATAGATGAGCTTTTTATATAAATTAGCATTGTTGAATAAATAGATGATGGAAGTTTTTTTAAAGCTGAAAGTACACTATAGTATTTTCAAAGTGGAGGTCAAGCCTGTCCAGCCGGCCAATCAACGCACTTTCTGCTAGGTCATGTAATGGTTCAACCAATGATCTCCAATCAAACGCCTCTTTTTGTTTACACCCACTTGGCCTTTAACTTAAAAAAACGATAGATGTGCTTTTTATATAAATTAGCATTGTTGAATTAATAGATGATAGAAGTTTTTTTAAAGCTGAAAGTGCACTATTGTGTTTTTAAAGTGGAGGTCAAACCGGGATCCACCCGGCCAATCAACGCACTTTCTGCTAGGTCATGTAATGGTTCAACCAATGATTTCCAATCAAGCGCCTCTTTTTGTTTACACCCACTTGGCCTTTAACTGAAAAACGATAGATGGGCTTTTTATATAAATTAGCATTGTTGAATAAATAGATGATGGAAGTTTTTTTAAAGCTGAAAGTACACTATAGTATTTTCAAAGTGGAGGTCAAGCCTGTCCAGCCGGCCAATCAACGCACTTTCTGCTAGGTCATGTAATGGTTCAACCAATGATCTCCAATCAAACGCTTCTTTTTGTTTACACCCACTTGGCCTTTAACTTGAAAAAACGATAGACGAGCTTTTTATATAAATTAGCATTGTTGAATTAATAGATGATAAAAGTTTTTTTTAAAGCTGAAAGTACACTATAGTATTTTCAAAGTGGAGGTCAAGCCTGTCCAGCCGGCCAATCAACGCACTTTCTGCTAGGTCATGTAATGGTTCAACCAATGATTTCCAATCAAGCGCCTCTTTTTGTTTACACCCACTTGGCCTTTAACTGAAAAACGATAGATGAGCTTTTTATATAAATTAGCATTGTTGAATAAATAGATGATGGAAGTTTTTTTAAAGCTGAAAGTACACTATAGTATTTTCAAAGTGGAGGTCAAGCCTGTCCAGCCGGCCAATCAACGCACTTTCTGCTAGGTCATGTAATGGTTCAACCAATGATCTCCAATCAAACGCCTCTTTTTGTTTACACCCACTTGGCCTTTAACTTAAAAAAACGATAGATGTGCTTTTTATATAAATTAGCATTGTTGAATTAATAGATGATAGAAGTTTTTTTAAAGCTGAAAGTGCACTATTGTGTTTTTAAAGTGGAGGTCAAACCGGGATCCACCCGGCCAATCAACGCACTTTCTGCTAGGTCATGTAATGGTTCAACCAATGATTTCCAATCAAGCGCCTCTTTTTGTTTACACCCACTTGGCCTTTAACTGAAAAACGATAGATGGGCTTTTTATATAAATTAGCATTGTTGAATAAATAGATGATGGAAGTTTTTTTAAAGCTGAAAGTACACTATAGTATTTTCAAAGTGGAGGTCAAGCCTGTCCAGCCGGCCAATCAACGCACTTTCTGCTAAGTCATGTAATGGTTCAACCAATGATCTCCAATCAAACGCTTCTTTTTGTTTACACCCACTTGGCCTTTAACTTGAAAAAACGATAGACGAGCTTTTTATATAAATTAGCATTGTTGAATAAATAGATGATGGAAGTTTTTTTAAAGCTGAAAGTACACTATAGTATTTTCAAAGTGGAGGTCAAGCCTGTCCAGCCGGCCAATCAACGCACTTTCTGCTAGGTCATGTAATGGTTCAACCAATGATCTCCAATCAAACGTCTTTTTTTGTTTACACCCACTTCGCTTTTAACTTGAAAAACGATAGATTTGCTTTTTATATAAATTAGCATTGTTGAATTAATAGATGATAGAAGTTTTTTTAAAGCTGAAAGTGCACTATTGTGTTTTTAAAGTGGAGGTCAAACCGGGATCCACCCGGCCAATCAACGCACTTTCTGCTAGGTCATGTAATGGTTCAACCAATGATTTCCAATCAAGCGCCTCTTTTTGTTTACACCCACTTGGCCTTTAACTGAAAAACGATAGATGGGCTTTTTATATAAATTAGCATTGTTGAATAAATAGATGATGGAAGTTTTTTTAAAGCTGAAAGTACACTATAGTATTTTCAAAGTGGAGGTCAAGCCTGTCCAGCCGGCCAATCAACGCACTTTCTGCTAGGTCATGTAATGGTTCAACCAATGATCTCCAATCAAACGCTTCTTTTTGTTTACACCCACTTGGCCTTTAACTTGAAAAAACGATAGACGAGCTTTTTATATAAATTAGCATTGTTGAATTAATAGATGATAAAAGTTTTTTTTAAAGCTGAAAGTACACTATAGTATTTTCAAAGTGGAGGTCAAGCCTGTCCAGCCGGCCAATCAACGCACTTTCTGCTAGGTCATGTAATGGTTCAACCAATGATTTCCAATCAAGCGCCTCTTTTTGTTTACACCCACTTGGCCTTTAACTGAAAAACGATAGATGAGCTTTTTATATAAATTAGCATTGTTGAATAAATAGATGATGGAAGTTTTTTCAAAGCTGAAAGTACACTATAGTATTTTCAAAGTGGAGGTCAAGCCTGTCCAGCCGGCCAATCAACGCACTTTCTGCTAGGTCATGTAATGGTTCAACCAATGATCTCCAATCAAACGCCTCTTTTTGTTTACACCCACTTGGCCTTTAACTTAAAAAAACGATAGATGTGCTTTTTATATAAATTAGCATTGTTGAATTAATAGATGATAGAAGTTTTTTTAAAGCTGAAAGTGCACTATTGTATTTTTAAAGTGGAGGTCAAACCGGGATCCAGCCGGCCAATCAACGCACTTTCTGCTAGGTCATGTAATGGTTCAACCAATGATTTCCAATCAAGCGCCTCTTTTTGTTTACACCCACTTGGCCTTTAACTGAAAAACGATAGATGGGCTTTTTATATAAATTAGCATTGTTGAATAAATAGATGATGGAAGTTTTTTTAAAGCTGAAAGTACACTATAGTATTTTCAAAGTGGAGGTCAAGCCTGTCCAGCCGGCCAATCAACGCACTTTCTGCTAGGTCATGTAATGGTTCAACCAATGATCTCCAATCAAACGCTTCTGTTTGTTTACACCCACTTGGCCTTTAACTTGAAAAAACGATAGACGAGCTTTTTATATAAATTAGCATTGTTGAATTAATAGATGATAAAAGTTTTTTTTAAAGCTGAAAGTACACTATAGTATTTTCAAAGTGGAGGTCAAGCCTGTCCAGCCGGCCAATCAACGCACTTTCTGCTAGGTCATGTAATGGTTCAACCAATGATTTCCAATCAAGCGCCTCTTTTTGTTTACACCCACTTGGCCTTTAACTGAAAAACGATAGATGGGCTTTTTATATAAATTAGCATTGTTGAATAAATAGATGATGGAAGTTTTTTTAAAGCTGAAAGTACACTATAGTATTTTCAAAGTGGAGGTCAAGCCTGTCCAGCTGGCCAATCAACGCACTTTCTGCTAGGTCATGTAATGGTTCAACCAATGATCTCCAATCAAACGCCTCTTTTTGTTTACACCCACTTGGCCTTTAACTTAAAAAAACGATAGATGTGCTTTTTATATAAATTAGCATTGTTGAATTAATAGATGATAGAAGTTTTTTTAAAGCTGAAAGTGCACTATTGTATTTTTAAAGTGGAGGTCAAACCGGGATCCAGCCGGCCAATCAACGCACTTTCTGCTAGGTCATGTAATGGTTCAACCAATGATTTCCAATCAAGCGCCTCTTTTTGTTTACACCCACTTGGCCTTTAACTTAAAAAAACGATAGATGTGCTTTTTATATAATTAGCATTGTTGAATTAATAGATGATAAAAGTTTTTTTTAAAGCTGAAAGTACACTATAGTATTTTCAAAGTGGAGGTCAAGCCTGTCTAGCCGGCCAATCAACTCACTTTCTGCTAGGTCATGTAATGGTTCAACCAATGATCTCCAATCAAGCGTCTTTTTTTGTTTACACCCACTTCGCCTTTAACTTGAAAAACGATAGATTTGCTTTTTATATAAATTAGCATTGTTGAATTAATAGATTATAGAAGTTTTTTTAAAACTGAAAGTGCACTATTGTATTTTTAAAGTGGAGGTCAAGCCGGGATCCAGCCGGCCAATCAACACACTTCCTGCTAGGTCATGTAATAGTTCAACCAATGATCTCCAATCAAGCGCCTTTTTTTATTTACACCCACTTGGTCTTTAACTTAAAAAAACGATAAATGTGCTTTTTTAAAAAATTAGCATTGTTGAATTAATAGATGATGGAAGTTTTATTAAAGCTAAAAGTACACTATAATATTTTCAAAGTGGAGGTCAAGCCTGTCTAGCCGGCCAATCAAGGAACTTTCTGTTAGGTCATGTAATGGTTCAACCAATGATCTCCAATCAAACGCCTCTTTTTGTTTACACCCACTTGGTCTTTAACTTGAAAAAACGATAGATGTGCTTTTTATATGAATTAGCATATTTTAGCATTGTTTTTAGCAATAGTTTATGAAGTATTGTTGCAATATTGCAATTTGGCAGTAATATTAAAAAAATCTGCAATAGATTTTTTAAGATTAAAACAAATTTAAATTAGTAAAACAACGTTTAATATGTAGCCCAATAACATAACAATCAAATTAAACAAAAGATCAAAACTAATGATGTTTGTGTTTATGTTCATGCTTTGCGTGATGTCCATGCTTATGATTGTGTTTGTGTTTATGTTGCCATTTATGTTCGTGCGTATGCTTATGGTCTTGTTTATGATCATGGCCGTGGTAATGATTGTGTCCCTGATGATGATCATGAACGTGGTGAGTATCATGTTTATGATCATGGCCATGATGTCCGTGATGTTGATGTTTGTGATTATGATTATGCTTATGATTGTTGTGCTCCATATGATCATGCTTGTGATCATTATGATGAGTATGCTTATTATGATTTATATGTTCATGTTGATTACTATGTTGATGTTTGTGATTATGATGTCCATCGTGTTGATGATGATGACTGCCATCATGCTTATGTCCATGATTATGCTTATGATCATGATCTTGTTTGTGTTTATGAAGATGCTCTTGTTTGTGATCGTGCTCATGAACATGCTTATGTTTGTGATAATGCACTTCTTTCTTCTTTTTATCTTTGGATTCTTGTGAATAACTGTCAATTGTGCGGATTCTTTGAATATCTTCTTGTGGATCTGCATCTTCTTCCATTTCTTCTTCACCAGTCTGTTTTGTTGTACTTTCTGTTGGATAATCTGAACTATATTCCTTCAAATTCTCATATCTCTTGTCATCGAGTTTTTTTGACGGCCTTAATAGATAATTGCTATAGAAATTTGTAGAAGCATCTTGCAGCGGCGATAATTCTTGATAAAATTCCATAAAGCTACTCCCATGCCTCAACTCTGTATTATCATCAGCGATAGCATTCGCTACAATTGTAATTAAAGATAGCTTGAACACTAACATACCAGCTCCAGTCTAAAATTAATATTTTATTATTGAATATTTTTTGTTTTTTTCTTACCTTGGCTCCCATGGTGCTAAACCAAAGACCTTAGCGTCCAAGCTGAGAGTAAAGATTTTTTGATAAATTCAACTTTTATAGTCATTTCTACTCGTTGAAATTGCTTTACGCACGAGTTACTTAAAGCAAATGAATTAAATATTAAAAAAAAATTATTAATTGGTATCATGATGCACGGCACGATACTGCTAAATATTCAATTTTTGCTATTAAGGCACGCACCCCTTTCTTGTAGTTGATGAGGAGAAACTTAGTTTCTTTAATTATGATCATAGATAATTCCAATAAAATCTTGTTAATCGCCTTTTTCAACAATTATCCATCAATTCGAAGAAAAGCACTTTTTAATTGTAATCATTATCAGATCTAATTGCCATAGCATGACAAATTGTTTTAAATTTTGATAATTGATCAATGTAAATAATTTTAAAATTGATAACAGTTTAAATTATGAATTTATAAATTTTATTTGATTTTTCCCAAAAATCTTTAAAAAAAAATTAATTCTAAAATTGCACACCTAGATTAAAGCTCAAACAGCTCAATAAAGGTAATTTTATAATAGTCAAAAAAAAGTTTTTTATTTTTTTCTATTTTCTTAGTGAAGTTATTCATTTAAAATACATTTTTGGGTCACAAAATACCACTCTTTGGGTACTGAGATTCCCAGATAATTTTTTAAGCGGTTTAGAGAACAGTTTTAATATCAATGGAACATTCTGGGTTATGCTTAGAATTAAAATAAAAAACAAAAGAAAAATTTGAACAAACAAATGAATTTTTTGTTTTGTAGACTCGCTAGAGCCCAAAATCCGTCGTCTTGTTTTTCCAAAATCTTTTCTTGTTTTTTTGTACTGGTCATTGCAATCTAAAGTAACTCTACAGTGAGATGTGTTTTTCTAACAGAAACTGAAAATGAAAAAAGAGATCAACGGTAAAAAAAGGACAATGATAATATTCTGGAATATAATGGAAATCGGAAAAAAAGAAAAAAATCATAAATCGAAAAAAAAAACTGAGAAAAAATAAAGAGTGGGTTACCAGCAAAATTCAAGTTGAATGTTCAGGGGCGAAGCGAAGAAAGAAAGAGCAGCAGAGGGAATAGTACTAGAGTGAGAAAAAGAATAATAAAAAAACCAAGAGAGATAAAAAGCACAGAAACGCATAGAGAGAAATATCAAGATAAACAAAAGGTGGTGGAAAATATAGACAATATACAGTAAAGAGAAGAAATAGACAAAAAAAAAAGCATAAAAGAAACAGTAAAAATATATACAGAAAATTGCGGATTTTAGCGGGAGATTAGGTAAAAGAAAAGCTAAAAATTGAATGATGAGAGGGAAAATATGGAAGAGAAAAAGTTGATGGAATAGATAAAAAAAAATAGATGAGAGGTATTGAATGCTATTATGGAATTTCTATGCAATTAAGCATTGAAGATAGAAAACACCAAAAATAAGAAAAATGAAAAACAAATGTAGAAGATAATAATTAAAGTACGAGACAAACAAAACAAGGCGTGAAAAAGTACAGAAGAAAGCTAGAAAACGTTAAAGAAAACAGTAGAGAAGACGAAAGTGGAATTGAAAGAAATATTAGAAGAAGCAACAACAAGAACAGAAATAAGCAGAAAAGAACCAAGAAGAAAAATGAATGATGAGATAAAGATAGCTAGAGCTTATTTGTTTTCTCTTGGCGGCTGTGACGTCACTAATCTGCGCGAACATTGACAGCTGATGGAATAAGTGAGCGCTGAAAACATTCGACCATCTTTTGAACCGCTCCAAATTAAATTAATGTAATTTATGTAATCTAAATTAAATTACTGTGCTAATATGCTGTAAGTATTGAGCTTGTTCTATTTATATTAAAGCAAGCAAGCAAAGTAAAAAAATTAAGATTTAGCTGACGTTTTTAGTTTAGTTAGTAATAGCAAGGAACTACCAATTACAGCTTCTGCGCATGAACACGTGACCCGCCAACAGAAAACAAATAAGCTCCACCAGCTAAAAAAAACTATAAGACAACTTAAAAGAATGCAAGTTAATAGAAGCGTTTTTCTAGAAACAAAAAAACATATTGAAAGAAACAAATAGAAAAAAACCGACAAAAGAAACAACACTATTACAAAAGAAAAGAGATGTGGAAGTACATGAACAAGAAAATGTCGCAAAAAAAAGCGGCAAGAGAGCAGATAACGATAAATAAATGAGAGAAAATCTTTCAAAAATTCATCAAAGAGAAATATTTTATAAAAAATGTTGAAAGAAGTAGAGAGACAGATAAAAAAACTGAAGAAGAAGAAGGCACTATAGAGAAATAGAATACAGAATAAACACTGAATGTATGGGACCAAAAAAGAGAGAGAAAACAAGAAAAAAAGCATAATAAGACTTATCTACAAAAAGTGTGATAAAAGTAGAGTAAAAAACTATTAAAAAAAACCTCGGCTAAACACAGGCTATAAATTGAATCCGTCAATTCTGAAAAGAGATGAAAAAAAATGGTGCAATACTAGACAGCCTTGAATCACCTATCTAAGAACAAGATAAAAAAAAGAGAGAAAAACTGTATGATAAATTAAATAGAAAAAAAAATGTGGGAAAGTATGAGAGAACAAGAAGTAAACAAAAAAGATATATGTAAGAACAAAAAGCAAAGTAAGATCAGAAGAGAAAGAGAGTGAATGGTTTGTAACATTAAAAAGAATGAGACTAGGGTGCCTGCTTATCTCTTTGTTATCTATGGTTGACGTTGACGGAAAAACAAGAGAGACTGTGTAAAATGTGTTATAAAGAAAGAGAGGCAATAGAGCACATCTGAACTAAATGCGATGAAATAAGAGAGAGAGATGAAGCGGAAAGAAAAGAAATACTGAGAGAAAACGGAAAAAAAGATAAAGTGGATGAAAGAAGAAAGAACAAAAATAAAGACAGAAGAAGAGGACACAAAATAAAAGCCAGAAAAAAAATTGTGATAAACTATTAATAAATGTATATATTCTAAGTCTATATAGACAAAAATAAACCTATTGGTAGTTTTTGTATCAGAATTTAAAGTACTAGAACTTGACAAAAACAAAAAATACCTAGAAAATTATTTTTTTTATTTTTTTCCTTTTTCCTGCTGGCTAGAAAAAGATGTGATCCGTAAAAAAGTGTTAATTGGTATTGTTTCTTTGTTTCTCTTTGTCTTTGTCTCACCTTTCTCACCCACCATTGACGGAGTGTCTCAATATATTTTTGTAGACCAAATCCACAAGAAAACGGCTTTGATTGTTCATTTCACTGTAACCATCAACTCAAAACGTCTCTTTCAAAACCAAATATTAAGCCAAAGAGTCTAAAATTTTATGCATTTTGAATAGATGGTACAATACCAAACAGATCTATAGATGGTCCAAGCAAATAAATTTTGTATTTAAAAAAAATAATATTTTATAGTTTCATTTGAAAGATTAATTCGACTGCCAAGCCACGCATAATAAATGACAGTTTTTTTGTTTTGGTTAAAGGCCAAAATTGTCAAAAATATTTGAATTGATATATTCCATTTTATTGATAACCAAGTTTTACGCGAGACTTCTAAGATGTTGATGAAGAAGCATCAAGCTGTCATATTTTTTTGTTTTTATTAGTACGTTGCTAATAAAAGTAGTAAATAAACTTAATAAATCGTATATTCAACAACAAAAATACAAATAAATGTTTGTTTTTAAAATAGGATTATAATTAATGGTGTTTGTGATGACTATGTTTATGCTTTGATTCATGCTTGTGTCCATGCTCATGTTTGTGTTTTCCTTCATGCTGATGTTTATGTTTGTGCATTCCATGATGACTATGATCATGATGATGATCGTGCTTATGATCCTGATGATGATCATGTTTGTGCTCTCCATGATGCGAGTGTTTGTGAGTATGCTTCTGCTCGTGTTTGTGATCCTGCACATGCTTATGTTCATGTTTGTGATCTGCATTATGCTTGTGGCTATGCCCATGATTATGCTTATGGTCGTGTTCGCCTTTGTGATGATGCATATGTTTCTGTTGGTGTTCGTGTTTATGCTCGTTGTGATGTTTGTGATCATGTTCGTTTTTGTGTTGGTGTTTGTGACCGTGCATGTGTTCGTGCTTCTGACTATGTTTGTGCATATGCTCCTGCTTATGGCTGTGTTTGTGAACATGTTTGTGCTGGTGATAATGGACCTCGGCGTGCTCTTCATCATGATGATGATCATCATTTGAAAATGAGGATACTTCATAAGGGTCAACTTCTTTGTGGTAACTTTTGGTATTGATGGTTTCAATTTGTTTTGGACCTTCTAGATTAAAGCTGTTGGACGTTTTGTAGTGCGTGTAGCCATTTAAATCGCCGAAAAACTGCTCATTGTCATCATTTTCTATGGAGTGATCTTCGTTTTGGGGATGGTAATCTGATGGTGCATATGGTTCATATTGTTCTTTGTAATCGGGATCGTTGTATCCTCTGTAGGCTATAGGTTGATAGCTGGCTGCCATTAACATAGGTGATGCGCTGTGTAGACTTGGTAATATCGTCAAACTGTCAGGTTTATAAGCCTGAGGAAGCAATGGTTTAAGGTTTTTTCCTTCTAAGACGATAAATACCGTCAGAAACACACTCGCTGTCACCTAGAAAAACAATAATACAAATATTAATAATTAGTGACTGATGGGGTCTTACCAAAGCTCCCATGTCGCTTAAGACTAATGGCAAAGCAAACCAAGCTGAGAATGATTTTTCTAGCCCACAAGACTATATTTATATAGGGATCTCTTGAATTATTTTCACTTTATGCATTAGAAGTGTTCATAATTAAGTTTAATTGTTTTGCACGATTTCAGTAAAGCGTAGAACAAAATGTCTGATAGCGATCATTGTTTTGAGAAAAAATTGCAATTAATAGCAAAATTACCATATTGCCAATTTACAATACCAATTAGGATTAATTTTTTTTTATTTTCTTTCAGGTAGCAGTCAAGGCTCCCTGATTTTGGTCCTGGCATTAGTTGAAAATTGGAGGAATATACCAATAAGACAAATATCTAAGACAAAGGTGAGATTTAAATTTTATTACTTTAATAATTGTATTACATTGCTGCAAAAAAAAGTAGTACTATTTTTTTGATATACATTCTCTTATATTGTACTTAATTTTAGTTTTTGCTGTCTACCGGCTTTTTTTCTTTTGTTTAATTTGTTTGCCTTTTTGTTTATTAATATTATCTATTTCAATATTGTTAATTGGTTTTCTTTTTTGTTTCACTCTCTCACTTTTTTAAATTTTTTTCTTTTATTGTCGTTTTTTTTTTCAGCAGATTTTGTTTTTTTTCAAATTATTACAATAACACTCTGCGATTGTTTGTCCCTATTTTTTTTTCTACTTTTGAAATATTTTCTTATTATACTTTAGTACGTTCTATTATATTTTAAATTTGCAATTTCTATTTTTTTTTCAATTTATATATTTATTTATTTTTGCAAACAATTTTATATTTTTTTATTTTATCGAATATTTTAGGAGAAAATATAAGTTGAAAAGTGACATTTAATAAACGGATTACCTTTATTTATTACAAAAATAAAATAATATGATTTTTTGTTGCACATTCTCTTATAATGACTTAATTTTAGATTTTGCTGTCTACAAACTTTGAATTGTATATATTGTACAATTTATTTTATTTTTATAAGTTTTTTTGGTTTTTTTCTGTTTCTTAATATTTGCTTTTTTCTTTTGTTTATTTTTTTTATGTTTCATAATTATCTGCTTTAATATAGTTAATTTGTTTTCTTTTTTTTCCTCTCTATCACTTTTTTTAATTTTTTTGTTATACGTACGTTTTATTGTCGCTTTTTCTTTGCTGCAGATTTTGTTCTATTTATTTTTTTCTAATTGTTACAATCATACTCTAAAAAGTATTTTTTTATCACGCTCTATTATATTTTAAATTTGCAATTTCAGAATATTTTTTCACTTTTATATTGTTTTTTTTATTTACTTTATATATTTATTTATTTTAGCAAACATTTGTTAATTTTTTTATTTTTTTTGACTTTTACTCTTGATAGTTTGGATGTTATGAGCTTTAATAAAATAGAAAATGCTCTTAAGGTCTATATTAAAAGCTCAAAATTTATTATTTTTTTTTATTTTATAGAATATTTTAGAAGAAAAGATAAGTTGATAAGTGACATGTAATCAACGGATTACATGTCACATTTATTACAAAACTATAAGTAATATAATTTTTTCGTTGTACATTTTCATATGCTTTTTTTAGTTTTTAACTTAATTTTAAATTTAAATAAAAAAACTTAATTTTAGTTTTTGCTATCTACCGACTTTGAATTGTACATATTGTCCAATTAATTTAATTTTTTAATGTTTTTCTAGTTTCTTTTGTTTTTTAATATTTGCTATTTTCTTTTGTTTAATTTTTTTAAGCTTTTTTTTATGTGACATAATCATCTGTTGTAATATTGTTCTCTTTATTTCACTTTCTACCACTTTTTTAAATTTTTTTGTTATACGTTTGATTGTCGCTTTTTCTTTGCTGCACATTTTGTTTTATTTTTCTTTTCTAATTATTACAATAATACTTTGCAAAGTATTTTTTTATTACGCTCTATTGTATTTTAAATTTTCAATTTCAGGATATTTTTTCACTTTTATCTTGTTTTTTTTTATTTTATATATTTATTTATTTTAGCAAACATTTGTCAATTTTTTTATTATTTTTTTTGACCTTTACTTTTGATAGTTTGGAAGTTATGAGCTTTTAAAAAATAAAAATTGCTCTTAATGTCAATATTAAAAGCTCAAAATTTAATTTTTTTTGTATTTGATAGAATATTTTACGAGAAAATATAAGTTGATAAGTGACATGTAATCAACGGATTACCTTTATTTATTAGAAAAATATAAGTAATATGATTTTTTGTTACATTCTCTTATAATGACTTAATTTTAGATTTTGCTGTGTACTGACTTTGAATTGTACATATTGTACAATTTATTTTATTTTTATAGGTTTTTTTGGTTTTTTCTGTTTCTTAATATTTGCTTTTTTCTATTGTTAAATTTTTTTTGTGTTTTTTTTTATGTTACATAGGTATCAGTTTTAATATTGTTAATTTAAATTTTTTTAATCACTCTTTTTTTTTAATTTTTTTGTTATTGTCGCTTTTTCTTTGCTGCACATTTTGTTTTTTTTTTTCTAATTATTACAATTATATTCTGCAGAGTGTTTGTTATTACGTTCTTTTATATTTTAAATTTGCAATTTTAGGATATTTATTCACTTTTATATTGTTTTTTTAACTATATATATTTATTTATTTTTGCAAACATTTGAAAACTTTTTTTTTTGTTTTTTGACAGTTTGAAAGTTATGAGCTTTAAAAAATTGCAAAATGCTCTTAATGTCAATATTAAAAGCTTAAAATTTCAGATTTTTTTTTTATTTTAAGGAATATTTTAAGAAAAAATATAAGTTGATAAGTGACATGTAATCATCGAATTACCTTTATTTATTATAAAAATAAAAGTAATATTATTTATTTTGTTGTACATTCTAATTAATTTTACTTTCTACTGTTTACCGACTATTGTATATAGTGTTACACAATTTATTTAATTTTTTTTAGTTTCATCTGTTTTTTAAATTTGTTTTTTTTTTTTTGTTTAATTGATATACATAGTTAAATTGTTTTTTTTTCACTCTCTCTCACTTATTTAAACTTTCTTGTTATACGTTTCATTCTCGCTTTTTCTTTGCTGCACATTTTATTTATTTTTTTTTTAAATTATTACAATTATACTCTGCGAGTGTTTATCTCTATTTTGGTTTTCTAGTGAACAATTTGTAATTTTTTTTTTTTATTATACTTTAATACGCTTTACTATATTTTAAAGTTGCATTATTTCTGCTTTTATATTGTTTCTCTTTATTTTAGTTATTTTTATAATTTTGCAAATATTTGTTGACTTTTTTTAGACCTTTACTCTTGATAGTTTGAGCTTTAGAAAGAAAACAAAACGTTCAATATTAAAATCTTAAAATATCAGTTTTTTTTCATTCCAAGGAATACTTTAGGGAAAATCCAGTCGACATAGACATAAACATAGCCTTAAATAGAAAAAATTAAAAACAACAATTTTTTTTTAAACGTCGATGGAAGTCTAAACTTTGATTTTTGAGACAATCCCGCCGCTGCGGCCGCCGCCATGTTGATTCAACGTTCAATTTATTTGTTTTTTGAAATAATTCGTTTAATTACAACTTTAGAGCGAAAATGGAAGTATTTAAAAATGTTGAAAATTTAATTTTCTACAATTTAGTTATTTAAATTTTTATGCAGAATTAATATTTTCCGAGTTATCTAATTTATAAAAAAAATTGTAATGGGAGGAAGTTTACTTTCTTCAATTTTAGTTTTTGCACTTTTTTAAATCTACGATAAATATTTTCAAATTTATGCTTGAATACAAGACAAATTTTTTAATTTTTTAAATATTTTGTTTATTATGTAGTTTATTGACAAAAAATTGTATTATAAACTTAATAGTATAACTTTGCAAATATTAATCATTAATCTAAGCCTAAACTTGTAGAAAATCAAATTTTCAACAACTTTTAATATCACTTTTTTTGCTTTGAAGTTGTAAATTAAAGAGTTATTTTAGAAAAACCAAAAAAATCAACTTTAAATCAAAATGGCGGCGATCACAGCGGCGGGATCGTCCTGAAAATCAAGATTTAGACTTCCAACCTTAAAAAAAACCGCAGTTTCTAATTTTTTTTATTTCTAAATGTATCTCAACTGGACTAAAAATATAAGTTGATTTGTTTGGCCTAATCTATTGTCCATACTTTATTGTTAATTTTTATTACAAATTTTTTTTTGTAATTTGCTCTTTTTTTTTGTTTTTTATTCAACTGTTTTTTTTCTTCTGTGCTCATTTTGCTTAATGTATTTATTAATTATCCTAGTTTATCTAAAATACATTTTATTATGGTTATCAGGTATAAATTTTCTTTTGTTTTGATAATAATTTTTGTTAATAGAAATTTGACAAAAAAAGAAAAAATGGAACCCCCACCGTGTGTACAAAACGCAATGATGAAACAAGACAAAAAGCCTTTTACTTACACCCCTGGTGGCTTAGACTTATCCGAGATTCGCTCTCCCCGAATGGCTCGACGAATTGAACGCAATGCGAACTATAGTGGCGCTCCTGAAGCTCCTCGTCCGCCTCCTTCACAGTACCCTACTGGACCTTTGCCTCCTTCAGCCCTAGCAGCAATGCAGCCTCAAATGCACGTCCAAGTTTTTCCTGCTGGTCCCCCACCTCCACCTCCAGCTCCCAGAGGAGCTCCTCCACCACCTCCACCGCCACCTTCTGGTATTCCGCCACCACCTCTACCACCAAGTGGGCCATTACCTACTCAAAAAGTGGTTTTGTCAGATAATCAGGTTCTTGAGCGACCAGATATGACCAAAATTATACCAGATAATCCAATGGCTTTATTGAGAAAGACTGGAGGTCCTCAAACAAGAAACACATTTGTAGATGAAGCGTTCAGTCCTAAAGGCTTGAAGCCAGTTCAACAACCACAAATATCACAATCTATACAACAGCAACCATCAGAAAGATCACAACAGAATATTCCCTCTTCAGCTCAACAGTGGACACCAACAGCTCAACAACAGCCGCAGTTGCAACAACAGTGGTCTCCTCCGCCTCAACAACAATGGTCTCCACCAATTCAGCAGAAGCAGCAATTGCCTTCACCACAACAAGCGCCACCTCAAAAGTAAACATCAACATTAAATTATATTTTATAATATTTTTTCAAACTTTTAGCCAAAAAAGATGGCCTCAGAACCTTCCACAGCAAGCCAGCTATCAACCACAAAATCAATCGTCTCCACCAATCATTGAACGTAACAATATTCAAAAGCCAGAAGAGTCACCAACGATAAAAACCAGTACCGCACACTTGGGTTCCTTGTATATTCCTCCAATAAATCAACATCCACAATTGTATACGGTTAGCTCTCCCCCATCTCCTCCAAAACGGGATTTACAAAGTCCTCAAATTCAATCACCTTCTTTGAAAGAGGCCCCAAAACCGTGGCAAAAGCAGCCAAAACAAGCAGAAGAATTGCCTGCTTGGGCAAAGCGAGAGCCAGTGCAGGAACATGTACAATTGCCTTCTCCTCAGCAGCAGCAGCAGCAACGATTTCCGTCGCAAAAAGTGCAACAGGTTTCTTCACCGCCGAATCCAGTGCCCCAATCAGCTCCAAATGCTGTTTATGTCACACAACCTGTGGTATACCAACATCCAGGATCAATGCCTAACCAACATCAGCCACGTATAGATGGTCAGGGAGCCGTTATTATTCCTGTAAGAATTGAAAGCAGCAGAGGACCTATTAAAGGAACTGCTCCTGTAACACCTGTAACTCCTGGAAGCGAAAGGTATATTCTATTTGAAAATAATGTTAAAAAACTGTGGAATGAGCAATTTACAGGCAAAATCTCAATCGACAACAAAGTTGGAATAATCATCCACCTCAATCAAATGCATTCAAAGTGATTCAAAAGATCACACAAACTGATGGTGATGATGATGATGAGAATGAAGATGGTACTGTAGTTGAACATAGTCCCAGATATACTCAACAGTTCCAGCAAGGACCACCAGTTAACCAAATGGGAAAACTAAAATTGTCAGAAGGGGATAGAGAACTAATGAATAGATTTAAACAAGGTAAATAACGAAAAAAACTTGTACTAAATTTGTAATCCATTTGTTGTTCTTAAAGAGGAAGAAGATTTCCGCTACAGAGGTGGCGTAATACCGTCGAGAATTTTTAAATATCTTGATGAAAGTGGTACTTATTTTTTTTTGATTATTTTCTTCTATTAGGTTTGGGGTCTTTTGCTGTTATTACCAACAATAAAATAATAATTTACTATCTGTTGCTTTAATAAAACTAACGCACCAATATGTGTATAGGTGTAGATGATGACACTTCTCTTCATAACGAGGTTGACCCCAGATACCGGGGCGCAGCTATCCCATCGAAAGCATTTAAAATACTTCAATCAATGACTGATGGATCTTCTGACAGTTTTCCTTCTTCGGGTGCTACTGGTACGATGGTTTGAAGCTTGTGGACATTTATAACTGTTTTGCTTTTTTCTATTAACCATCTGACATTTTTGGGAATCGGGAACTTGTTCATTGGTCTATTTTCAGTTTCTCGAGGTCCATCCAATGCCAATAGAGGTCCCCAAGTGAGGAATATACCCATTCAAATCGAAAGTAAGTTTATTATTATAGAGTAGATACCTAAGACAAAAACTATGGCTAGTTTTAAGTAGGTGATGCAAAACATTTTTTGTTTTTTGGAGTTTTTTGCTTTTATTTTTTTGACTAGTTTTTTTAAAAAGTCTACACTTTTTAGGTCAACAATGCATAAAAGCATATAAGCCTTTAATTTTTTTCACTTTCAAAACTTTCGCCAGTTTGCTTAAGAAATTTTTTTTTTAAGAATGTTTATTATTATATTTTTTGTTCGTTTGTTTTTGTTTTTAATTTGCTTTTTTCTCTTTTCTCACTCTACATCATTTACTATTTTGTTTAATTTTTTTACTATTTTTCTTGCTTTGTTTCTTTTACGGTCATTCCATTATCATGTGCTTTGTTTTTGTACATTTTATTTTTTCTTTCTTTATTTTTGCATATAAATTTTTCAATATTCTCATTTTTTTCTTTCACATCTCTTGGCAGCTTTTTACTTACATTTTCTACTGAACCTGATCTCTTTAATTTTTTTGCAGTTTTTTTGTTTGACTAGTTTTCTATTTTTCTATGCATTTATTTTTGCTTTTTTTCTTTAATTTCGTTTACGTTAAGCTTTATTTTATAGTTTTTAACTTTTTAATTTTTTTATCTGTTTTTCTGTCTACTAATTTCTAATACTCTTGCAATATCTCTCGTTTTTCTCTCATTTTATCTTTTCTCTTTTGATTCTATTCTTTCTTTTTCTATTTATTATTTTTTAGTATATTCTAGAAATTCTACGTTTAATCTTAACATTAATTTTACTTATTTTTCTTGCAACGTTTGTGTTTATACTTAATTTCTTATATCTATACTCTATTTGTCTGTGTAGCATTCTTTATCCCATCATTAATTTCTATTTTTTGTTCTTTTCTTTCTTTTGATGTTGCTTCTTCTAATAGCTCTTTTAGTTTCACTTCCATCTTTTGTATCTTATAGCCTTCTTCTGAATTCTTCCACGCCTTGTTTGTCTCATACTATAATTTACCTTCTGTTCTGCATTTGTTTTTCCTTTTTCTTTTCTTGATATTTTTAATTTTTTGTTTATTCTTATTGATAAGTGGTCTGACTCTATTCTGTCTTTTATTTTAGTTTTCTACTTTTCTCATTCGTTATTCTATAGTCTATCACTGATTACTGTCTATATATGTCTACTCACCTTCTTCATCCCCTTGCTTATCCCTATTTAATATCTCTCATTTTGTTCTACTTATTTTATCAACTTTTTTCTCTTTAATTTTTTTTTTCATATCTTTCATTTTTTTCCAATCTCCTCATTTTTCCTCCTAATTTTTAGCTCCTCTAAACCCTCTCCCATAAGTATACATTCTTCTGTATTTTTCTTTCTATTGTCTTTTTCATCTCCTTGCTGTATATTGTCATTATTTTTCACCACTTTTTGTCTATTTTTTACCCTTGTAATTATTCTCCTAGCTGCGCTTTTTTCTTTTTTTTTCTCTACGCTTCTTGACATTTTCATTTAAATTCTACTGGCAACCTATTCTTATTTTTGTTTTATCTTGTTTATCTAAACCCACTATGACAAATGATTTTACGTAATTTTAAAAATGTGCGTTTTTTTTTTCTAATTTTGCTACATTTTTAAATAGTACTTTTTTCTTTTTTTACCGTTGCACTTATTTCCTTGCAGTTCTGGTATTTTTTTGGTTTGTTTTTATTTTGCTACTTTTTTTTGTTTCTATTGTACATTTGCCTGTATGTTCTTCATTGTTTCTTTTTCCTTTCTCTTTTGTTTCTAAAAAAATTACAATTGTAAATTTTTTTCATTTTATTTGCAAATTTTTTTCCAAATTCAACTTTTGCTTTTGTTCCTTGCCCTCTCTTTTCTTTCGCAATTTTTTCAACTTTTTTTGAACTTTCCTCTTCCTTTTTGTTAAATCTTTATTTATGTAAATGTTTTTAGCTTTTTATTTTTCAACTTTTTTTATGTCAAAACTTTTTTTTTGCTTTCCAGTCTTAGAGTTCCACAATTTTTTTTTAGCAATTTTGTGCCACTCTTTTATTCTTCCTTTTACCGCTTCTTTTAGCTCTTTTTTAATTTCTTTTTTTCTTTCTTTTTTCGTCAGTTTGAGTTATTATTATATACTATTTCTGTTTTTTTTAAATTTTCTATCGTTTCTAGCATTTTACCCTTCTCTTCCTCCTATTTTTTCTCTTTCTTTTTAAACTCATCTTTTATCTCTTCTATTTTTTAACTTTTTGTTTTTTTGTCTCAACAGCTTAATCCCTTCAATTAATCTTTACAAAGAATTCTAGCTTTGTCTTCATATCTGTTTCTTTCTTGTTTTTTGCTGTTTTCGGAAATCTTAATATTTTTTACTAGTTGCAAAAACTTCTGCTTTTTCTAGCTTCATTTTTTCTTTTTTGTTTACTTTGCTTTCTTTTTTCTTTTCCTAGCACTTAGGTTTCTTCTCCAAAACTGGAATTTTTTATTTTGTTATTTCACTTATTTTCTTTTTTTTTATAGCCATCATCACTATATGATTTACATACGCCAACATTTCAATTTTTTTTTTCTTATTATTAATCTATTTTCTTCTTTTTTTACTAGTAGTTTTTTTATATTATTCTATACTTTGAAGTATAACGGCTTAGAGGGCATTCTTATTGAAGGAAATTATCCGTTCATAGTTACTTCTCTATCCCCTTACACTTTGACTTCTCATTTTTTTGTTATTATTTTCTACTACTGTTTTTCATATTTCTCTCCTTTTTTTTTATATAATTTTATAATTGTTTTTTATTTACCCTATGAGACGCTGTTTTTACTTCCACAAACTTTTTACAAGCTTTTTCTTCTTTCTTCCATCTCTGAGTCTTGCTTGCCAGTCTGGTAGCCCTCTCACTCTTATTTCTTAATATTTTTTTATGTTCCTTTTTTTATCCTCTTTCTGTCTATTTCTAAAAATATTTCTATTTCCTTAGATTTTCTTCTAGTTTATAATTCTTATACATCTATGCCACATTTGGTATTTCATCTGTTCCTGTCAATTTTTAAATTTTTTTTTTCTAGGTTTTTTTGATTTTTTTTTAGTAAGTTTTTAAAATTTTGTAACTGTTTATTAATTCTAATTTTATTAGATATCTTTTTTTTTTTTTTCTTACTAAAGTACTTTTTTTTTCTTGCGATGTTGTTTTATCTATTCAGTTTTCTTCATTTTTTTTTTAATATTTTAGTTTTTTTATTCTTATTCTTAGTTCTATTAAACAAAACTACATTTTTTTTTGATACATTTGTGATGTTTTTGAGTTAATTTTGTTTTTAGGAGACGACCAGCCTAAGAATTACGTTCACCCCAGTGAGCAAACGGTTCCGGAGCCAAAAAAATATACAGGAAGTTCAATACCATCAAGATCTTTCAAAATCTTACAAGCAATGACTGCGCCTGATAGTTGTGGTGAGTTGGTTTTCAAATGCAAAACGAGAAAAACATTTTTGTACATACTTCAAAATAAAAAAAATATTTTTTCGAGAAAAAATTTGACAGAAGTGTTGACTAACGCAATAAAATTCTGTCATTTTCATTGTCATTACTAGTGCACCGACTTTTTGAGGCCTACCCGAATTTTTTTTCAAACATGAACCAAATTATTTTGTTATAGCCAATGCCAATGAAGTAAACGAAAACTACGACCCCTCCTCGTATAACCCCTGGTCCTATGATCCCGCCAATTATCCTGTAATGCCCCCATTTTTCCCCGATTATTATTACAATTATTATCCAAATATAAAAGAGAAAGATATTGAGGAGAAAGACAATCGCCAGACACCTGTTCCTTTTTGGGGATATTATCCCCCACCGTCACCATATTCTTTCATGCCCCAACCTCCACCAGAATCAGATACCGAAACTGGTCGCAATACTCCTCTACCATACTGGGGCTATTACCCCAATTACTTTGCCCCAACTCCAAATAGAGAGGTAGAAGAGTATTTCAAAAACTGTCAAAGCAATAAAGAAGAATCTGTAATGATGAATTGCCCACAAACTCCTTACCAATATCCCCCATATTGGGATCCATATTACTACTATTACGGTTATCCTCCAATGTATTCACCATACCCATACTATGAACATACTGACAGTGAAGAAGTTGCTGGATACTCATCAACAGATGAAATGACCTATTTTGCCCAAAAAATGAAGAATGAACATCAAGAAAATCCTGATCCAAAAATCTCTGAGCAAAATATTAAAATAAAACCAATCCAGCAGCAAATTGAGACAGAAACTGAATCAGATACTGAAGTAGAAACTGAAGATGATGAGGAACAAACTCAGCAACAAAAATGCCAAACCGGTTTACAAACCATTCGATCTGTCAAAGATATCAACATTTACAATAATCAAAAAGAAAACAGCTCTGACAGTGAAGAAGAAGCAACCAATGAGGAGGATAACGATGACTCCTTGTCTTACCCACTTGAAGAAGACACAATTCCCCATCAGCTAAGCGTAATTTTCGAAGAAAGTGAAAGGAGCGATTCTAAAAGAGAAGCGAGTGTTTTAAGCGATTCCACTACAATCGCGGAAAAAAGTGAAGACGAAGAAGATGAAGAAGCGTTAAGTCTCAAGCCACCATTGGAAATAAATGAGATGTCTTCAAATGAAACTAAAACTGTGATCAATGATTGTGATAAAAATAAAGAAATTCCAAATTGTACAAAAGAGGAGGAGGAAGATGAAGATCAGGATTGGTGGGAAATTTTGAAGAAAGATGATGATTGTGTTCCGGTTAAGCGAAAAGTAATTGAGAATACAACTATCTCTGAGGAAAAGACTATAAAAGCTGATAAGGAAAATTATGACGATAAGTGCTCCACTAGCTCTAGAAATAGCAGCTCAGGCGAGAGCTCAAACGCGTCTAAAATGGAAAAAGCTGAGGTTAATGAGAGTTTTTCTTCTGAATCGGAAGATGATGATGAAGAAACGGACTCTGATGAAGATAGTGATTCTTCAGATGACAATGAGCCAAATGAGGTGTCTGAGTCGACATCTTTGTCAATTAAAGAGCGCATTGAAGCGTTGAAAAGAAGTATTAATGCAAAACGTGAGAAATTGAAAGACAGTAGTGATATAAAAATGTCTGTGAAAGATAAGATTAAGGCGATTGAAATAAATTCAACGCAGAACAGTAGTAAAGCAACATCGACCAAAAGCAGTGTTAAATCTTTTGAGGAATTTAGTGAAGAAGAAGGGGATTCAGGTGTTACTTCTGACATGAGCCGACATATATCTGACAGTGAAGAATTCCCGGAATTGAAGAAGATGACCAGGTATGAGCGAGCAGCTACTCACTCTAGATTGTTCAAATTGTTACAAGAAGTATGTGAAGAAGAAGATGAACAAGAAAGATTAGAGGAACAGCTTGCTGAAATGAATAAAGCTAAAGAAGAAACAAATTTGCGACGTGATCATTTAAGTTTACCTCTTAAAAATGTTAATAATGAAAGCTTTTCTTCAAGCGGTATTACTTCTCCTGTGTCGCCTTTGAATGAAAAATTGGTAACAGAGTTAGTTCAGAGTATTTTGAAAAGGAAGAAAGGGCAGATCTTCAAACATCTTCCAAAAGAAAAACTGCAAGCTGCTGCAAAACGAATATTAATGGAAGAGTTTGATGATTTGTCGACACCAGACAGTAGTTTTCTGTCACCTCTTCGGAACAGTACTGAAAGCTCAACTCCAGCCCAAACTCCTCAAGAGTTTTATAATGATTATATCCAATATTATGATACATTTAGTGATGCTGAATTGTACAATCAGCAGTATAATATTCTCCCCTCAAAAGCATTTAAGCTATTGCAAGAGCATTCTGGTCTTAATAAAACCGGCGCTATAGCGGGTCTGCTGGCAAAATGCCCCAAAATTCTAAGCTCCAAAAACATCCATCAAGAAATAATGAAATTATTAGAAGAAACTCCCGACTCCCTTTCTCCCAATAAATCCCTTGAACCTGACGAGGTCACAAGTGCTTCTTGAATCGAAACGAGGAGGCGGATTAATCGAAATTGTTTTACGGACCCGGTTTTGCGAGAGGTAGCTACTATTAATTGAATTGGTATTTTTTTGCCTTTTTTTTGTATTCTACTGCACAAAGTAGGAAGCGTTTTTTTTTTTGACTGGTAGGCTTTAAATTTTACATTGAAATCTGTTAAAAAGAGCAGATTTTTGTGAATTTTTAGATATTTTTTTTATCTCTATGGAGTAAACTCCACCTTAATTATTAAAGTAGATTGTAAGTTTAGAATTTTATTTGCATTTGTTAACAAAGTCACTATGTAATAATGCCTCTTGTCAAAGGCGATACTAAAATCATGGTTTTAATCAATTAACACAATCAGAAGCTTTTGTTTTTTTAATAGTGACTTCTGGAAGTTTGCTTCTTATTTTTTTGGATTTTATTATAAGGTGTAGTTTGCTAATAGAGACACTTAACAAAAAAAAAAAAAATGTGTGAACTAATCTGGCATTATTACCATACATCTTTCGCATGTTGTTTGCTTAATTATTTTCATTTTTGGCAACTAAACATAGCTAGTTTGTTTCAAATGCAAATAAAATTCAAAATCTCTGCTACAATTTTGAATTTATATTGTTTTCTTCTGATTATAGGTCCTGATCAATCTGATTTGTAACTCTACAGATGTTCGTGCCGAATAAGCAGATTTTTAGAGTTTTTTTTTTGCCATCGTTGCAACAGTTGGAAAAAGCGATTTTTTTGTTTTTCAAGTTTTTGCTTATTACAATCGCATTTTGATTTGACACTTTTTTGTGTATGATTGACTGTATGACTTGTAAATATACTGCTGCAATCTAGAGGTAATCAGATATTTTAGTAAAGATGTGGAAGCTAATAAAACTTGCAAGGATTGTTGATGTTTAATTCAAAATTTTTAATCATTTTTTCGCTATTGTTGTAAATAAATTGTCTTATAGCTGTATTTGTTGTATACTTATTAATTATTGTATTATTTATGTAACATATTTTTAAATAAACGTACTTATTCAATTGTTATTTGAAATTTTTTATTCTTTTTTTTCAATTTTTTTTTCACTCACTTTACTTCACTTTTTGTTTTGTCTAATCTTTTTCTCTTTCTTATTATCAGTTTCATCTATTCTATTCCTTCTTTTTTTTCTGTCATTATGTTTTTTTCTTCAGCTTGCTCCCTTTTAATGTGTTTTAATCTTTTTCTTTCTGTGCCACACATCTTACATTTTCTTCTATTTTTATCAGTTTTTTTTCTTTATTTTCGCACCAAAATCATCGTTTTCTCTCATTTTTTAGACGACTTTTTTGCTATTAGAAAAATGGGTTTTTTATTGTACTTGGCTTAATTTATTTCTTTGTCTTGTCTAGTCTTTTTCTCTCTCTTCTTATTAATTTGATTTATTCTATTTCTTCTTTTTTTTCTGTCATTATGTTTTTTTGTTCAGCTTGCTTTCTTTTAATGTGTCTTAATGTTTTTCATTCTCTTCCATTTTTATCTATTCAATATCTATTTTTTTTCCGCACCAAAATCATCGTTTTCTCTTATTTTTTAAACAACTTTTCTGTGATTAGAGAAATGTGTTTTTTATTAAACTTGGCTTAATTTATTTCTTTGTCTTGTCTAATCTTTTTCTCTCTCTTATTATTAATTTCATCCATTCTATTCCTTCTTTCCTTTCTGTCATTATATTCTCTTTCTTCAGCTTGCTTTGTTTTAATGTGTCGTAATCTTTTTCTTTCTCCCACACATTCTACATTCTCTTCCATTTTCATTTATCTAAAACCTATTTTTTTTCTTTATTTTCGCACCAAAATCATCGTTTTCTTTTATTTTTTAGACAACTTTTCTGTGATTAGAAAAATGTGTTTTTTATTGTACTTGGCTTAATTTATTTTTATGTCTTGTCTAATCTTTTTCTTTCTCTCCCACACATCCTACGTTCTCTTTTATTTTTATCTGTTTAATACTTATTTTTTTTTCTTTATTTCTGCACCAAAATCATTGTTTTTTCTTGTTTTTTTAGACAACTTTTCTGTGATTAAAGAAATGGGTTTTTTATTGTACTTGGCTTAATTTATTTTTTTGTCTTGTCTAATCTTTTTCTTTCTCTCTCACACATCCTACGTTCTCTTTCATTTTTATCTGTTTAATACTTATTTTTTTTTCTTTATTTCTGCACCAAAATCATTGTTTTTTCTTATTTTTGAGACAACTTTTCTGTGATTAAAGAAATGTGTTTTTTATTGTACTTGGCTTAATTTATTTCTTTGTCTTGTCTAATCTTTTTCTCTCTCTTATTAATAATTTCATCCATTCTATTCCTTCTTTTTTTTTCTATCATTATGTTTTTTTTCTTCAGCTTGCTTTTTTTTAATGTGTCCTAAAGATTTCCTTTCTCTTTCACACATCCTACATTTTCTTTCATTTTTATCTATCTAAAATCCTTTTTTTTGCACCAAAATCTTGCTATTATCTTTCTTCAAAAATTTAGACAACTTTTTTGTGATTAGAGTAATGTGTCTTTTATTCTACTTGCTTTAAATTATTTCTCTTTTCTTTTTTTTTTGTTTGTCTGTATCTCTATCTCCATCTTTTATTTCACCATAAATTCATTGTCTGGTTTCTCTTTTTTTTATCGAGCTCTTCTACGCAAATTCTTTTTTTTAGTATTTTTTTTTCCTTTTATTATTTCTTCATTAGCTTTTTTACTCACCACTTCACTGCTCTTTTCCTTGCTTTAATTTTTATTTTCTTTCTGACTATTTATCCTAGAGTTTCTTTGTTCAATCTTTACACATTTCTCTTCCACTCTCTCTATTTTTTCTCTTTTTTTTTATTTCTAAATTTTCACACTTTTTACAAAACTTTCAAACATTGTCATTTTGTTTTATAATTTTTTCAAAGTTTCTTTCTTTTTTCATTAGTTTTTTCACCTGTTTCTTTCTTCAAACAATTGTTTTAAATACTTCCATTCTTTGTCTTGCTTTATTTTTTATTTTTCATTTCTAAGATACTTTTTTCTTTACTCTTTTTTGAATATTATTATCTATGTTTGAAAATATATTCATTTTAAATCCCGTCTTATTCAAGATTTTCTTGTCATTTTTCTTTTTTTTTTTCATTTGTTACCATCACTATGTCATTTGCATCAACACTTTTTTTACCTACAACCACTCTTTTCTTTTGTTTTTGTCAAAAGCCGCTTTCAAATCCACAAACATCTGACATACTCTCTCTCCTTCCTTGTCTAACTCACTCTCTATTATTGCATTTACTCTCTATAAAACATACACCCTTCACCTTTGTCTAAATCCCTCTTGCCAATCTGGTAATCCTCCCACTCTTTCTTTCATTCTTTTTAATTTTTTATCATACACGTCGCATATATTTTATGCATTGTTTTGAAAGAGTTCCTTGTCGGAAATTCTTTTTTCTTCCACACTTGATTCAGTACCTACTTCTTTCAGTTTTTCTTTAACTCTTTAATTTTCATACATCTATGCCTCATACTTCTTGTTTTTAATTTTATGATTTGTTTATCTATCTTTTTTTATGTTATTTCTTCTTCTGTGTTTTTTTTTTTAGTTTTTTCTAAAAATTTTTTAAAATGTTATACTCACTTGCTCATTTCTATTTTATTATTTTTTCTCTTTTGAGTATTTTCAAATTTTATTTTGAGTTGTGATTGCTTTTAATTTTTGGTATTTATCATCTTTTTGTTCTCGCATGTTTTCCTGTATTTTAATTTTACAATAATTTTTTTTCGTTTTTTGTATTCTTCGGCCCACCAATTGTTTTTTTCTCATTTTATTGTCTTTTTCTTATTTATTTCTAATTCTTGTACTATTTTCTTATATCTTTTTTATTCAAATTCTGTCTTTTCCAACTTTTTTCTATATATTTTTTCTGATCTTTTGACCCATTTTATTATTAATGTCTTCTTTTTTTATGTTTTCTTTTTTAATTATTTTTTTTATAATTTTTCGTTTTTATTATTAGCGGTGTATGGTTTATTCAACCTTTTCGCTTATCTCAATTTTTTTTACTTTTCCCCATTCTTTCTGGTTTGCTATCCTGTAATGAATTGCCGTTCCTGCCTGTCTTCCTGTATATGTCCATCTCTTTTTCTCATCTCCTTCATTATCTTTCACCCATTTTTAAAAAAAAATTACGAAAACTGAAAAAAATATAGATACAAGAAAAGGTTTGGAATAGAACATGAAAAAAGAGAAGAAAGTTTAAAAATAGGTTACAGAAAAGAAAAAATGAGTGGTGCTAAAAAATAAAAAAAAAGTTGATTAAAACAGTTTTATCAACATTTTAACAAATAAGTATTGTTTATTTAATCTATTAAAAAATAAAATATTTAATTTACGTCAGTTTTACTCTCTTTCATAAACAGTTTTCATGTATATTTTTAAATTTTTTAATAAATAGTAGATATATATATATATATATCTTAATAATAAAAAATTAAAATATTCAATTTAATTTAATAATCAAAAAATAAAAATTTAACATTACTTATGTTAATTTTAAAAAACCGACAAGTTCTGAATCTAACTTGGCAATCACACTAATTGAACGAGTTAGCCAGTAAACAAACTGTGGTCAATATAAGAAAAACAAATTGACCGGTTCTATAGCCGGAGAATACACGGGTCATATATTCCCTGCATCAACAATAAAGGTCTCAATTTAATCAATTTAATAAATATAAACAAATTGATCAAGCGCTACGCTAATCTTATTGATCATACGGTATAAAATTAATCGGTATTTAATTGTTTGAATATGATGAAATCTAATTGTTGTTGATAAGTGGCAAAATTATTTGTTTTTAGTTAGTAGGCCAATAAATTGCAAGTGTCAACAAATTTTATTGCAATGTTTTTTTTTTATAAAAAATTGGTCAGTGTGTGTGTGCTGATTGACTAAGTAATAATGGTAAGTAACATTATTTTTCTGTAAACAAAAAAATTCACTTCATTTGTTTTGCAAAAACATTTGTTTTTTGATAATTTTAGAAATCTTATTTTTATAAAAAAAAAATAACAAAATGTTTGGACTCAATTCTCTACCTGTATCTTTTAGTTTGTGAAAAACGTAGAATTTTTTTTAAAGAGGTTTTTCATTTTAAATGATCTAAAATTTCACTTTTTGGTGTTCAAAAAGGTTTAATTGTCAATATTAATTACAAAAATGTAAATAAAAATAATAATAAGAATTCTTAGGCAATACTTTTTAATAATTAATAAAAATATATAATCAAAAATTAAGAAACACGTCGAAAATTCAGAAAAATTTAGAAACAAAAGGCGCTAACGTGATAACTTGGTTGTCCAATCAGCAGAATTTGTTTTGGTTTGAATTGTTTCTATCAACCCTGACATTATTTAGACCAAAAATTATGTGAAAAAAATTTTTTCAAAAAAAGTTTTTGTTTTTAAATTTTAAGTGCGTATACGACAGCTTTGTTGCGCACCCTCCGTGTGCTGACTACCCTCTCTCAAACTTTTTTCAAATTTATCAATTGTTTTAAGAGCATAAAGTATTTTGTTTCTTATTTTTTTGTTTTTAGCCACAACTGACGTGTTTTTATCACCTCTTGTCAAAAAATGTCGCTGTTTTTACAGCTTTAAGTAGGATATTTAATCAAATGGCATTATAGAACATTTTACCAATTGCCAAAAAATATTGAAGAGCGCAAAATAATATTATCTTAACAAAAAATTGCTTTATGGCGCTATTTTTTAGACGTGCTATCAATTTTTGTAGTCACTCTGTAGAAATATACTTGTTAAAACAATATTTTCTTAATAAAATTTTTTTCTGATATATTATTCTAAATAAAGTTTTTTATTTTTTTTTATTGTGGATTATTTGTGGATTCACTTTTTATTTCTTTTTGTATGCTGTTACTTTCTATTGTTCTCTTTTAAATGTATTATTGTTAATAAGCCTTTTTCTACTATTATCACTATTATTTTTAATATTATTATTATGTTGTTATGCCTTGTATACTTTCCAATCTAAAAATTATTTAACTTATTGTTAAATTATCTAGTCTTATTCTTTTTGTTATTACATTGTTACTACATTTATATCACCTCTATCTAGAGTTTTTGTAGCTTTTTTGTTTGCTTCTTAGTTTTTTCAAAGCGCTAGTTTGTTTTTTGTAAGTATATTTTTATTACATTTTTGTTTCTCTCTAATTGCTGCTTTTCTTATTTTTTTTCTTAAATTTTTTGCTGTTTAAATTTTTTCTGTTTTAAGCTCTTTTTTGTAACATCGCGGCTTTGTCTTGTCTTCCCAAATAAGTATTTTTTTATATTGTCTATTGTTATTTTATTTATGTTTGCAAGATTTTAACTCTTCTCATCTTCTATTTTAAATAGATGCTTTTTTTTTTCTATTACATTTAAATTTTTGTATTAATTTTTTACAATTTGTTGTATGATTTTTCATTTTAGGATTCTTAACTGTATCTTTAATTTTGTTTTTTAGATTCATTAGCATTTTCATTATTACTTTCATCTCAGCTCTTTTTGTTTTTGTTTTCTTCGTCAATGTTTACTTTTTAAATATTTTTCGTCTTCATTTTAATAACTCTCATCTTAAATGTACTACGCATGGCACTCAATTCTTATTGTAAAATATATCACAAATTTACAATTATATTTTCTCAAAATTTATGTTTTTTCTGAATTCTACTACAACGCTGATGACTATTTTTTTCTTGGCGTAGGCCGCAGATTTAGGTTTTTCTGTAAAAATAGAAGTGTTTAACTAAAATATTAATTTTTTTATTTGTTTTGGAAAAAAAATTATGTGAGCAATAAACCGCTATACTTATTTGACTATAAATTATTTTCATTTTTCTAGGTTGGCTGCATCTATCAAATTGCTGCCGTTTTGGTGATAATATCAGCTCATTTAGTAATTAGTGAAAAAGAATTACAAGAAGAGGCTCAGCAGTTTCCTTTAGCTGGACAATTTCCAGCAGAAGAGGAGCAACTAGAAGCAGAAGAACGTTGCGCCACAGGAGATGAAGAAGAGTATCCATTTTTTATGCGCCAAGCAGATCCGAATTCGAAAATCAGAGCTGAAGAACAGAAAATAGACAGTTGGCTGCAAAATGAGCAAAACGTTGCCAAAACATTAGAAGCCTTGATACATCCCAAACATAATTTGGAAAGTATCCCATCGATGAAATCTGCTCAACCTCATTTTCATTCTGGATTCCACAGACATAAGCATTTGCATCGTGGAGACTATGAAGCAAGTCTTACACCATCTATCAATCTTAATATCAATCAAAATCAACAAGTACATTCCCCAAAACAATTTCCAAATTTTTACAACAACGGCTTCCAACCAAATCAACAGTTGCACAATGTTGATATGAATCAAAACCAACAAGTACATTCCTCAAAACATCTCCCAAATCACAACAATTTTCAACAAAACCAACAGCTGCACAACAATCAGTTTCATGGGGCACACCAAAGTCAACAATTCCACAAATCAGTTCACCATGGATCATTTAATCCAACCCATGAAGAGCTGTTTGCATCTCAAAATCAAGAAATATTCAGAAGCAATCCCCAGAACAGTTTCATGAGAGAAAATGTTCATCAAGATCCTCTCAATTTTTTCCCAACGGATAATCATGCAATACCAAAATGGACAACATCTAGAAATTCAGATGCAACAGACAGCAGTCTTATTAGAAAAACCAATCCAAAAATCAAAAACCAAAAGCTCCAGCCAATGATCTACGCGCCACAATACTACCCAACACTTAAAAGCGCTGATGAGACCAATCAGAAACCGTTTTTTGAATCTTCAAAATTTGATATAGTTGGAAGTCCACATTTCAAAATGAAGATGAAAAAGAAGAAAATGCCTACAATGTTTTTGTATCCTGCATATAATCCGGGATATCAATCTTATGGTCAAGGATTTTACAGATCAGCAGATGATGGTAATGAAGAAACAGTAGCAAGTCCACATTTATTTGCCAAAAAAATGAAAACTTTATATTTATATCCTTCACCACAATTTGATAGCTATCAACATTTTGATAATTATTTTGATAAAACAGAAGGTTTTCGAGAAGCCAGCCCAGATCCACATAAATTCAAGCATAAGAAATTTAAGAAAGTTTCTCATTATCCGGCGTATTATGGTGGCTATGGAAATCTTTACAAAGAAGCTGAAAATGAAGAAAACAAAAATACAGAAGATACCCTTCGATCTCCTTATCTCTTCAATGTGCAACCTCGGTTTACATCTTTGCATTACAAACGGTCAATTGATAATACAATGTCATCACCAAAGAAGATATCAAAAAGATCAGTTATTCCATTAACACGTTTGATACACGATCCAAATGTGAAACTAGATATACCAAAAACAATTGAAAATTTTGGTACTGCTACAAAACAAGCTTTTGAAGATGATAAAGCTCCTATCAATCATTTGAAACATTTGATTGGATCATCTAGAAATGCAATTCTTTCAGCACTAAAAGTAGCCCCACAGAATTTGATAATTCCAGCAAAATATCAAATTGTTAAAGATGAAGATAATATGGTAAAAAGTGCCCAAAATGAAAACACCCCTGAATATCCAGAATTTTCCAAAACATTTAATAGATTAGGAGAAATTATCCGAGATAGCATAAGATCTGGACAAGAAACAGCCGAACATATCAACAACGTGGCATATAGAGCTAGAAATATCATTCATTCAGCAAAACACTCCACTCCACGTTTGATATTCCCCTACTCAAAAATTCCGGCTTTGCAAGATGTCCGTTTCCAAAAACCACATAAAGCCGTTTTGATAACACCAAGAGTTTTTGACTTAGCCGAAGGAACCGGTACCGCAGCCGAACCAAATCCAGATTTTGTCAAGCTCAGCCACATAATGGACGCCACAGGCTTTTCAAATCCTCAATCCACATCTTTAGATTTTCAAAAAATTATCTTCGAACCACATTCGATAACGGATACAAGCGTCGGTAAGACACTAGATCGGCTACAAGAAGAAGAGATTGTCGGAACTGCCGTTGATGCACTTGAAAACGCAAAAGTTTCAGTTGGTGCGAAAAACTTGCGCCAATTTTTGCTCAAAATGAAGCACGAGTTGGCGGATTTTGCAAATCCAAAGGAAACAAAAGCAAAACAAAAGCTGCTTTCAAGCGATAAACATGAGAGGAAAAAGGAGATTGATAAGTTTATTGAGACGCTTTTTGATGGGAAGCAGAAGAAGGGGAATCTTAAGCGAGAAAGTAAAGGAGAGGAAACTGTTGGCAGTGAATTGTTTCTTCCGGCGGAATTGCTACATCCTTTCATGAACAGAGCTTCCAAATCAGAGCTGCATAGCTTTTTGAAAGAAAATGGTGATTTGGATGATGAAAATGGAGCTGATGATCCAATAATTGGGAAAAATTTAGACCAAGAGGAGGAAAATGAAGCTATCCTAGGTGCTATTAATCCTCTGATGATGGAAAGAATGTTCAATGAAAGTGTTTCCACTAAGGAAAACAATGCTGAAGAATTGGGAAAACTGTTTCCAAATCATGACAATCCTTCTGGAAATGATAATTTAGGAACAATTATGGATCTGACTGATATAATGATGAAACCCTTTATGGGAGCTTCGCCTCAAGATTTTCCAGATCCACCTGTTACAAGGACAGAAAATGGGAATTTCTTGCAAGTGCAAGAATAATACACTTTATTTATATTTTTGTATTTATTGTTTACAAATCATTTTTAGACTAATCTTATATTGTTATTACGACTAGTTTGATATGGACGTGGTCTTGAATAGTATGGACCTAAAAATAAAAAAAAATTGGCATAATGCAATAAATTGAAAGATATCATACACAAGCAGAAGTTATTATTTTACATTTTGAAATTGTAAACAAACATTATTGCTTTTGTTTGGTTTTTGTTAATTTTTAATTACCTAACAATAGTTGTATAAAATTAAAAATGTAGTTGGAACACCAATACTATAATTTGGTATCTTATCTGTTGATGCAACAAGAAGATGGAGCGTATTTTTCAGTTATCTGCTGAATATATTCTGCTTATTTCTGTTTCTGTTGGTGCTTCTTCTAATATTTTCTTGTTTGTCCCATACTTTAATTATTACCTTCTGCTGTTCTGCATTTGTTTTTCTTTTTTTTGTTGTTTTTTGTCTTCTATGTTTATCTCTATAGGAAGGTGGTTTGACTTTATTCTCTTCTCCATTCTAAAGCCTTCTACTTTCCTCCATTCCCTGTTCTGTCTACATACGTCCTCCACTCCTCTTCTTGATCTTCTTGCTTATCACTTATCAATAATTCTCATCCTATTTGTTCTATTCATTCCATCAGCATTTTTTTTTTATTTTTAGATTTTTTTTTTAACTCTTTCTTCTTCTTCCTAATGTTTAGCTCTTCTAAACTTCCTCCCATAACTGTATTTCCCTCTACTGTTTTTTCTATACTTTTTATTGTTTTTTTTTTCAATTTTTTTGTTGTATATCGTTATTATTTTCCATGACCTTTTTGTCTATTTTTCTATTTTTATCTATAAGTTTTTTTCTTTTATTTCTTTTCTCATCTTCGTAACTAATCTCCCTGTTGCTCTTCTTTTCTTCTTTTTCATGACATTCTTACTTAAATTCTGCTCTATATTTTTTTAATGTTTTTTTTTATCTTTTTTTCTACTAAACTCACTACGTCGAATAGTTTTACGTAAAGCCAGAAATTTTCGTTTTTTTTTTCTAATCTAGTCTAGTCGAGATAGACATAAAAATAGCCTTAAATAAAAAAAATTAGAAGTCAAAATTTTTTTTTTCAAATATTTTGTTTATTATGTAGTTTATTGACAAAAAATTGTATTATAAACTTAATGGTATAACTCTGCAAATATTAATCCTAGCATAAAATAAAAATGACCAAACTTGTAGGAAATTAAATTTCCAACAACTTTGAATACCACCAGTTTTGCTCTAAAATTGTAAATTAACAGTTATTTTAAAAAAACAAAAAATTGAACTTTAAGTCAAGATGGCAGCGACAATTGAGATTTCGACTTCCAACCGTTAAAAAAAATTGCGGTTTTTAATTTTTTCTATTTTAATGTTTATCTGGAATAGACTAATCTCGCTACATTCCAAAAAAATACCTTCGTTTTTTTTCATTGTTGTTTTTTTCCTTGCATTTTTGTTTTGTTTCTATTCTGCTAGTGTTCTTTGTTTCCATGGTACACTTGCCTGTGTTTTGATCATTGTTTATTCTTCTTTCTTCTTTTTAATAGTATCCTCGCTCTTTTTTTTATTGTTGCTTTTTTTCTTGCATTTGTTTTGTTTTCATTCTGCTAGTGTTCTCTGTTTCCATGGTACATTTAACAGTGTTATCATCATTGTTTACTTTTTAATCTTCTTTTTTTTTTAAAAAATCTCTAGTATTAGGTTTTTCTTATTCTATTTGTTTGTTTTTCTCTCTATGAGTATTTGTTCATATCCAACCTTTGCTTTTGTTTCTTGCTCTCTAAACTTTCTCTAAACCTTCCTCTTTTTCTTGTTAAATTTTTATATATGTGAATGTTCTTAGTTTTTTCTTTTTTTTTCAGCTTTTAATTATATGTCATAACTCTTTTTTTTGCTTCCCAGTCTCGGAGTTCTATTAGTACTTTTTTACCTATTTTGGATCACTCTTTTATTCCTGCGCTTACCACTTTTTAATATCTTTTTTTTTTAATTTCTGTTTTTTTTTCTGTCTTCTTACGTCAATTCTAGTTATGACTACATTATTTCTCTTTTCTGCTATTTTTGTTTCTCTTTCAAATTTTCAATTTGTTTAAGCATATTACTCTTTTCTTCTTTTTTTTCAACCCATTTTTTATCTCTTCTATTGCTTTTTTAACTTTTCTGTTCTTTTCTTGTCTTAACAGTTCAATTTTCTCGGGTATTATATCTAGTTTCTTTTTTTTTTTTTTGTTTTTTGTTTTTTTCGGTAATCTTAACATTCTTTTACAAATTGCAAATACATACTTATGCTTCTTCTAATTCACTTCTTTTTTTTTTGTTTTGCTTTTTCTTCTTCTTCTTTCCCTTGCATTAGCGTTTCATATTCAACCTTTGCTTTTGTTTCTTGCTCTCTCATTTCTTTTGCAAACTTTCTCTAAACCTTCTTCTTTTTTTTGTTAAATTTTTATATATGTGGATGCTCTTCATTTTTTCTTTTTTTTTCAGCATTTATTTATATGTCATAACTCTTTTTTTTGCTTTCCAGTCTCGGAGTTTAGCTAGTACTTTTCTCTTTTACCTATTTTAGGCCACACTTTCTCATACCTTTTTTTTAATTCTTTTTTATCTTTCTCTTCCTACGTCAATTCTAGTTATGACTACATTTATTCTCTTTTCTGATTTATAATTTTCTATTTGTTTCAGCATTTTACTCTTTTCTTCTTTTTCATCTTCTATCTCTTCTATTACTTTTTTAACTTTTCTGTTTTCTTGTCATAACAGTTCAATTTTTTCGGTTATTATATCTAGTTTCTCCTTTTTTTTTGTTTTTTGCTCTTTTCGGTGACCTTAATATTCTTTTACAAATTGCAAATACTTATGCTTCTTCTAAATTCACTTCTTCTTTTTTTTTGCTTCTTCTTCTTCTTTCCCTTGCATTAGCGTTTCATAACCTTCTTCTTTTTTTTGTTAAATTTTTATATATGTGGATGCTCTTAGTTTTTTCTTTTATTCTCAGTTTTTATTTATATGTCATAACTCTTTTTTTTTGCTTCCCAGTCTCGGAGTTCAATTAATATTTTTTTCTTTTACCTATTTTGAGCCACACTTTCTCATATCTTTTTTTTAATTCTTTTTTTTCTCTCTCTTCTTACGTCAATTCTAGTTATGGCTACATTATTTCTCTTTTCTGAATAATTTTCTATTTGTTTTAGCATTTTACTCTTTTCTTCGTTTTCATCTTTTATCTCTTCTATTGCTTTTTTAACTTTTCTCTTTTCTTGTCTTAACAGTTAAATTTTCTCGGCTATTATATCTAGTTTCTTTTTTTTTTTTTGTTTTTTACTCTTTTCGATGAACTTAATATTCTTTTACAAATTGCAAATACTTATGCTTCTTCTAAATTCACTTTTTCTTTTTTTTTGCTTCTTCTTCTTTTTTCCCTTGCATTAGCGTTTCATAACCTTCTTCTTTTTTTTGTTAAATTTTTATATATGTGGAGGCTCTTAGTTTTTTTTTTCTCAGCTTTTATTTATATGTCATAACTCTTTTTTTTTGCTTCCCAGTCTCGGAGTTCAATTAATACTTTTTTCTTTTACCTATTTTGAGCCACACTTTTTCATATCTTTTCTTTAATTCTTTTTTTTTCTTTCTTCTTACGTCAATTCTAGTTATGGCTACATTATTTCTCTTTACTGATTTCAAATTTTTTATTTGTTTTAGCATTTTACTTTTTTCTTCTGTTTCATCTTCTATCTCTTCTATTGCTTTTTTAACATTTCTTTTTTCTTGTCTTAACAGTTTAGTTTTTTCGGTTATTATATCTAGTTTCTTCTTTTTTTTTTGATTTTTGCTCTTTTCGGTGATCTTAATATTCTTTTACAAATCGCAATTACTTCTGCTTCTTCTAACTTCACTTCTTCTTTCTCTTTTTTTTGCTTTTTCTTTCTCTTCCTCTTGCAATAGCGTTTTTCCCTAGATTGTGTGCCTTTTCCCAAAGAGTTTCTATAGATGTAAATTTGAACATGTTTTATTCTTATTGGAACTTTTCAGCTCTCAGATTTGTTTGAGAATAGTTTATGACGCTTTCAATAAAGTACCGCTTTCTAAGCAACAAGATTTAGTTTTTTGAACGCGTTTTCATCGCTGTTTTTCCAAAACGTCTCTTAGTATAAGATACAGTACGGTTCTGTCATACACGTGCCAAACACTTCGCTGACTAAAGCCATAATCGCCAAATTAATATTGATAACCGTACTATAATAAGTGTTAATAGTGTTTAATATGCTAAAATAAAATTAGTGTTTCGGTGTTTTTAAAATCTAATTGATACCATTGGTCAATTGTCATCTAATTGAGTCTTATTGGTAAATTTAGGTTCTTTTTTTGTCAAATGTCTAAAAATAACTTCTGTTATGTAAATAATGGATGACCTTACTTCTTATCAGATTAAAAGTTGTGCTATAGATCCAGCCACCTGATTAAGCTCTCTGTTAATTCTATTAAAGCTAATCTTATTCAAATTCTGAACATATCCACCAAAAACTGGATTGTAAGCCACAAGATACTGACCAGGTCTGTTGGGTTTATTGTAGAAATCTGGAACAACATCATCATGATCTTCATTTACTGGTTTTTCATCATTATAGATAATATCATCAGGATCTTGACCATTGGGGGTAGTCATGGGGGAAGGTGTTTGAATGATTGGGGGGCGCCCGACGATTGGAGGCCTAGTAACTATAGGACCTGTAGGAGCTACAGTAGGTGTATTTGTATTTGAAGGTCTATTATCAAAAATACCACCAAATAAACCGTTTTGAAATAAAGAAGAAATGCCCTGACCGTTAAAGAGGCCGTTCTGGGGAAGCCAAGAGCCCAAACCGCTAAAGAAATTACCTATACCATCTTGGGACACGAGAGAACTTATACCTTGCCCAATGTCCGATATTGCATTAGTTATAGTACCTTGGCCATTCGAAAAGATGTTTTGGACTTGCTGCTGAGCAGACTGCAACGGATTATTGCCTCCAAATAACCCCCCACCGGACTGATGATTACCCAATGGAAGATTAGAAACTAAGAGCGAAAAATAAATTTAAAAAAGTAGGCACTTGCGCTTGCGTTTGACAACGAAAAACGAAATTTTCTGACTATTGTTATTTTCAAATAATGTTTTTAATTATTGAGCAGTGCAATTTTTATGTGTGGTACAACCGCTGTGATCAAAAAAACACACAATGTTTAAAGATCTATGGTACATGCTAATTTGACGCGCTCGAGTTACTCTTCTGAGGCTTTTTTATTATTAGTTTCCACTTGACAGTGGCTTTTTTGGCTATACTCACTCTGTTGAGCTACAGCTGATAAAATTGGCTTAGGAGGGCGTGAGCCCCCAAATCCAGGGTTAAAATCATTACTGGGGTAGTTGGCTCCACCATTGTTGCTTCCCCCGCCACAATTAGTGTTATAATTATAATTCACATCGTAATACGAAAAAGACCAATCAAAAAATGTCCTTCCTTGTTCACTGTTGTTATCATTGCTTCTTCCTCTACAAGGATTATTCCCATTCCCATTTGGTTTCTTTCGTCTGTTGTGGTTTTTGCGCGAATTTTGATAATAAGGATCATAGAGAGCTTTATCATTTGGTGGCGGCGCTGACACAGAATATTCCACTAGAAATAAAACAAAAAAAACCTAAAAAAATAAATAATTGTTTTTGTATAAGGACTTACAAGATTTTTTGAAAATAGCATTGTAGAAGTAAATAATAGTCACAGCTTCTCTGCTGGGAAAGCACTGGATTTTCAGACGAAAAGTGAGAGTATTCTTGTTTTTGATTATATAAATGTGATGTCATAAATTCAGACCATTTCTTAATTGTGAAGTAATAATAAAAAAAATATTAGTAATGGCTCTAGCCTACTAGATATAAATTATTTAAAAATAATAATCTATTTTTTGTTAGTATTTTTATTTATTTTTATCAGACAATTGAAGCTCTAATTACATAATTAATTCCATAAATTATGTAATTTATATAAAAACAAAAATAATAATAGTTCCGTGATAAAGTGTGCCAACTCCCACGCATTCAAATCCTGCAACAGCATCCCACTGATTCCTCCATGTTTGGATGCTATTGCATTATTGGGAATTTATCAAACTATCATCAAACATCCAATTAAAACTATCAAATAACTGTCATTAAATGTCAAATGATTTGATAATTGTTAACTAGATTTAACCCTTATCAAATTCTTGTGCAACCTCACCCGAAGGGTCAATTTATAGAAACATAATTAAATATGTAATTAAAATTAAAGTTATTTTGTTACGTGATTGTTTGATCAAACCACCAATTAAAAATTAAAATTTTAAATTTAATTACGATTACGATAATTTTAGTTTAATTCAGCTTTAACAACTGCATAAACGCACTTCAAATCTCCAATCAACTGATGATCATCAAATGTTTTATTATCAGAACACATTCACAGTAGATGTTAACTGGATTTAATTATTTATCAAATTATAATGCAATCAGCTCTAAGAGTAAATTTAGCAAATGAGAATTGAATATTTAATTAATTAAAGCTATTTTGTTACGTGATTGCTTGAATTTAGTCAAACAAATAATCAAAAATTGTAAATTTAAGTTAAACTGCAATTAATTTAAATTTAGTTTAATTCAGCTTCAACAAATCCACCTTAAATAATTTGATGATTGTTAACTGGATTTAACCCTTATCAAATCCTTGTGCAACTTGAAACGTAATTAAATATGTAATCAAAATAGAAGTTGTTTTGTTTCGTGATTGGTTGAATTTGATAAAAGAACTAATCAAAAATTAAATTTTTGAATTTAATTACGATTACTTTAATTTTAGTTTAATTCTATTTTAACAACTGCATAGACGCACATCAAATCTCTAATCAACTGATGATCATCAAATGTTTTATTATCAGAACACATTCACAGTTGTTGTTAACTGGATTTAATTATTTATCAAATTATAATGCAATCGGCTCTAAAAGTAAATTTAGCAAAAGAGAATTAAATATTTAATTAATTAAAGTTATTTGGTTGCGCGATTGGTTGAATTTAGTCAAACAAGTAATCAACAATTATTATTTCAATTTAATTCTAATTAATTCAAGTTCATCAAATCTCTAATCAACTGAAGATCATCAAATATTTAATTATAACTGCGCGTTTATGACTGCACGGTTGATAATTAGAGATAACTATTATTCAATTTGTTTGCAACCGGCTTAAAAAATGAAATTAGAATAACTGAATTAGTTATTTTAATTAATTAAAGTGATTTTGTTACGTGATTGCTTGAATTTAGTCAAACAAATAATCAAATATGGTAAATTTAAGTTAAATTGCAATTAAATTAATTTTAGTTTAATTTAGCTGCAGCAAATCTAACCTAAATTAACGCAAATCTAATCTTCAATCAACTGATTGTCATCAAATTTTTAAAATTTTATGATTTGGTGTTAACAATCATCAACTTGATTTAACCTTTGTCAAATTCTTGTGCAACTTCACCTTAAAGGTCAATTTATAAAAACATAATTAAATAAGTAATTAAAAATAAAGTTTTTTGTTACGTGATTGGTTAAATTTTATCAAACAAATAATCAAAAATTGTCTATTCAGGTTTAACAAACTTATCCTACTTAAGAACCAGCCATCAAATCTCCAATCAACTGATAATCATCAAACATTTTATTATCAAAACGCATTCTATGACTTTACAGTTGTTAAGTGGATTTAATTATTTATTAAATTATAGCGCAATTGGCTTTAAGAATAAATTGATTAAAGCAAAATTAAATATTTAATTAATTAAAGTTATGTTGTTACGTGATTGCTTGAATTTAGTCAAAACAAATAATCAAAAAATTTATATTAAATTTTAATTAACTTAATTTTAGTTTAATAAACTTATCTTAAAAACCAATTGCATAAACGCAAATCAAATCTCCAATCAACTGATAATTATTGTAAAAATTGTAAATTTAAGTTAAATTGCAATTAATTTAATTTTAGTTTAATTTAGCTTCCACAAATCTACCTTAAACCAGCGCAAATCAAATTTTCAATCAACTGATTGTCATCAAATATTTAAATTTCAATCAGTATTTTATAATTTGATAATTGTTAACTGGATTTAACTCTTACCAAATTCTTGTGCAACCTCACCCTAAAGGTCAATTAATAAAATATGTAATTAAAAATTAAGTTATTTCGTTACGTGATTATATTAAATTTATTTACATACAATTATTTCAATTAATTTAATTTAGCTTTACCAAACTTATTCTACTTGAGAACCGGACATCAAATCTCCAATCAACTGATGGTCATCAAATGTTTTATTATTAAAACGCATTCTATGACTTCATAATTTTTAAGTGGATTTAATTATTTATCAAATTATGATGCAATCGGTTCTAAGATTAAATTAATCAGAACAAAATTAAATATTTAATTAATTAAAGTTATTTTGTTACTTGATTGCTTAAATTTAATCAAACAAATAACTAAAAAAATTAATTTTAATTGCAATTAATTTAAATTCAATTTTAGTCAGCAATGAACTTTTATGCAATATAATTGTGTTTTTATTTGTTGGCTGAAATTAAGTATATTTTCACTTTTGAGTTTAGAGATAATTTCTAATTATTAATTTATTATTTCTTTTTAATTTTTTTTTCATATATATTTTTTTCCTTACTAATCAAGTTTGGTGATCTTGGTAGCCATAGAAATACACATTCTCTCTCAATCTATGCCTTATTAATGCTTTTTTTAACACTTGCAACTGATTATAAAATCAAATAAAAAAATAAAATTGAATATAATTAGATAGTTTAATTATTTAATTAATTTAAACAAATTAAAAAAATAGTAGTTAATCATATTAAAGTAGGTTTTTTCTACAGTTGTTTAAATATTAATTCAAACTGCTTTTGTAATACTACAGTTAATAATTAATAGAATTATTAATATGTGGTTAAAAGGCCTAATTAGAAATTATCTAAAATCCAACAATTTAATAAAAAATAGAACTGATTTTTTTAATTAAAAAAAATAAAAGTTTGTAATATGTTACAAATAGCGACATCTATTAGAATTAGAAGCTTCTTACATAAAAGTCGAAAAACCAGGTTTCTACATGTCAATGTATAGTGTCAATATGTATTTTCTATTATTAAAAAATTAATTAATTTTTACTAATTAGCTACTTACCGAATTGCACTATGTTTCGTTAGAATATAGTAGCACAGCAATTAATCCAAAACCAAAAATTTGATTTATTCTCGTTTTACTGATAGGGTAGTGATTAATATTCAATTTAATTTTTTTTTTAATTTAATGATAAAGATATTATAAACAAAAATAATAAAAAAAAATTAAAAAATTTAAATGATTAAAACTATTTAAACAAATTTCAATTTTCTAAAAAATTTTGTTTATTGAACACATATTTATAAATATCAAACAACAATTTGTAAAAAAAAAAAATAAAGTTATGTTATTGAACATAAAATTGTTTATTAAGTAAATGCGTCTCGCAATAAAAATGTATTTCACAGCTCAACACGTCATAAAAACCTATTTATTATGCATAACATATACAACGTAAAAAATGCGCTATTTTTAAAAATATCACGTCATGTTTTAATGTGCAAAAAACTATATTAGATACAGTGCTTCCAAGCAAACATGAGTCAAATTATCCAATCAGAAGCTCAAAACAAATCAGGTGGGGGTGTTTACATGTTTGCTTGGAAGCACTCTAATAACGTTTTTGCTTTGTTAGTTCTCTATTTTCTATAATAATAGCTACTATAGCTATTGCACCCGGGCCTATACATTCCAATACTTCCGATACAATTTGAACCATATCCATAAGACCGTCCATAGCCCCCGCCTCCATATCCCATACCATACCCACTGCCATACCCACTGCCATAGCCACTTCCATACGATCCATACCCACTACCGATCCCAGATCCATAAAGTGAGCCATAATATCCAGGACGGTAGCTCATATAATTATAAGAAGGGCTGTATGTGCTACCGGAATATCCATAGTATGGCCTATAGTAACTGCCATAACCAAGACCATTATAACCATAATCACCCATCGGACGGTAGTAACTGTAACTGTTGTAGTAGCCAGGACTGTAACCAGAATTTTGTGAGCCTGATGTGTATCCACTAGAAGTATAGGAACCATACGCTGAAGACGTTTCAGAACTGAGGAGATCATAACCTCCTCCACCTACTAGGGGAAAAGTATGAGCTCCAGTGGATACTATCCAAGTAACAATAATCTGAAAATAACATTAATAGTGCAAAATTATTTAATAATTTTATATAAGGAAAAAAAATAAGAGCAAAATACTAGGACAGCGCTGTTTCGTTTTTATTTTGCAAAAGTACTAGCCCAGTACTAGCCTTAGTATTTATAACTTTGTACTTACTAGTATTTTAAGACAAATAGTAAATACCTTAAATTATCTGTCTAACTAAAGAAAAACTTTCAAAGTTTGTTTTGTACAAAAATTGTCTATGGGCTTTTCTATAGCATAGAAGTATTTTTTTTATTTCTCAACCGTTATGGTCTCAATTTAAATATAATTAAAGTGGAGTTAACAAGTTAATTGCAATTAAATTAAAAAACAAAATGGTTGATTCGTTGTTCTTTCAAATTCAACCAATCACGTCACGAATTATCTTTAATTTTAAAGAAATATTTAAATCAGCCAGAAGTGAATAAATCTCACGAAAGTATCAGTAAGGCTAGTTTAAGACACTGCAATAATAATAATTGACCTTGTGCTAAGAAGCTGTAAACCAATGCGTCATAAATAAAATTTTAACCAGTCGACTCCAAGAGCGTACAAAGCCGTCTATACCTGAAATTTTTCTTTGCTTATTTGCAAATCATTTACAAACAGTTATCAGTATCAATAATAATAAACTACGCTTCTTAGTAAAATCGTATATTCCTTTGCTTTTACCTGGTCAGACTTTTATTTATGACTTATTAATAATCCCTATTGAAAATCTACACAATTTTATTTTTCTTTTATTTTATTTTATTGTCTTTAGAGGTTCTTAGATTAAGGAGAACCTTTCCTATTCTAAAGCCACATCAGACAAATCTGACAAAATATTAGAACTAAAGAATTAATATCTGTAACGTGGCATTATGGTGGTAATTTAGAGATTGCTATAGGTAATGAAAAAAACTCAAAGGATCAGATGGCCAACGATAGTGCGTTGAAGTCTGGTCTGACGGGGTCGTGGGATTGATTCCCACCCAGGCAAGAATCGTGTTCTACAAGAAGGATGGCTTTTGTCTGGCTTATCGGTGTATATATAATATATATACAAACGCGAAATATTTCAAGGAGATTCAGTAAGCTTTATTGTAGAATATATATATATATATATATAAGAGACGTTTGATCACCTAAGCCGAAAATTTTACTTTTTCTGGAAAGAAATTGCAAGTTCAGAAAGTCTAAATCAATAAAAATAAGTGTTTTTTTTATGCGAAACTACTCCTTAACGTACCAGCACCAAAAGACTTTTTTTATCCAAAAAACCCCATTAAAAAGTTTGCGCCCAGGCACGCCCGCCCGGATATATATATTCTACAATAGAGCTTAATGAATCTCCTTGAAATATTCCGCGTTTGATTGGTAATAATACAGTTTTTATTGATTCGTTTCGATGTGAAGTTTGCCAAAATTGCATTATCACTTTTAATAATTGAATTAAATTTGTATTAATCTTTATACAACTGTAAAAATTTTATTTTATTTTTTATGTAGAAAAAAATTGTAGGAAAAATAATGCAATTATCAAAAAAATATAAAAAACCTATTTTAAAAAGAACTTTTAATTTCCGATAAAAATATGTTTTGACCAAAACAATTTTTTTGTAGATATAGTTTTAAAGCGCTTTTTTTCAATATTCTGAACGATATTTTCAGTATAATTTTCAAAAAAAATCGATTTTTTCGGTACAACCTGAAATATACAGAATCAAAAATTGTTTTTTTAGTTTTTTAGCCTAAATCTTATAAATTATAAGCAGTTTTGACCCTATTTACAAACTTTGTTAATTAATAATAATTTTAAACTGATAAAAAACTTTATTAAATTATCTTTATAAAATAATTAAACTGTCAATTTTAGTTTTATTTACATACATTTTTTAATTATATATAGTAGCTTAACGAGAAAATGTATCAATTATTAAAAAAAAAACATTGAGATAAGTAATTGACTTTTTTTAATGCCTTATGTGTTAATAAAAATAAAAATCAAAATAAGATTAAAAAAAATTTTTTAGATTTTATACCGAATAAATTCAAAATGTAAAAAAAATCCGAATTTTTAATTTAATAATTAATATAAATAATAGAAAAAATTTCTTATATAAAAATAAAAGAAACATAAATAATTGTAAAATGTTCTACTAACAAATTATTAAATAAAGAGAGTATCTAAATAATTTTTTTGTTTTTTTTAAATTTAATATTTGATAACTATTTTCAATATATATTTTTCAAAAAAAAGAAGGAATTTTTTTAAAATAGCCTAAAATATACAAAATCAAAAATAGTTTTTTAAATTTTTAGCCCAAATCTCATAAATTTTAATTTCAAACTTTGTTAATTAAAAATTTCGGAATTAATTTACAGTTTATTGTAACTTATTTTTTTTTGATATTTATAAAATAATATTTTCAATGTTAATTTTTCATTTATTTATGTATTGTTTGAATCATGTATTAATTATTAACATACGTATTCAAAAAAAATCTTAAGATATGTATTTTCCTAACTTTTTCATTTTTTAATGTCTTATTTCTTAATAAAAAGTGAAAAAAGCGATTTTTCTTGATTCAATACATAGTTTTCAAAATATTTGCAAAAATAGAAGTTTTTTTGCTTTATCATTTGTTTTTTTTACTTTCAATTGTTTATAATAAGTTTTGTTTTTTTAAGAAAATTTCTTATTTAAAAAAAAATTAAAATTCACTCATCAGTGCGCCGTCACTCAGTTTTTGGTAACGGCGCACAAAAATGCCTAAAAATACTACTTGTTGACCAAAATTAATCTAAATTTTTAGCTAAAAAACCACCTAATAAAAAGTTTACCACGTAAGATGCTCAATTTGGCGACGAATTTCAATTGGTACTTACAAAAAAGTACATCCTGCCACACTTATTATCACACAATCACTTGGACAAATTAAAATAATCGGGCAGAATACCACCTTTATAGACCTAACTTTAACCTTGCGCTTTTCTCCCACCTGTGAAGTTCAAGTCGTTGACTTAATCTAATAAAACATTTTGGCGTAAACATTGACCTATTTTTCATTTCTACATATTATGTTTTATGACAATGTAGATTTCCTACGTTTGTATAAATATTTTAAGAAAAATGGAATTTCACTGCTTAACCCTGAATTTTTCAAAATTATTATAAATTAATAAAAGAATGAATATAAAAACATGAGATAAAATGTGCCATAAAAAGGCACTAAATGTTTTATGAAACACTTTTGACCGATTCTTCAAGGGTCAACCATGACAAAAATCTGCTTTAAAATAGTACTTTTACATGTCTTAGGTATATTTGTTTTTTTGTGACTTTAATGTTTTAATCTAATTTTATTTATTAATTTATCTATTTTTTATAGCAATTGTCAAACAGTTTTAATGTTGGCAACGCAAATTTAAAAGTAAATGTCAAAAGCGTTTAAATAGTGCTCTTATAGATATGATTTTAAAGGTTGGTATTGCATAAGTGTCATAATTGCGTCAAATGTCAAGAGCGTTTGACATTTACTTTCCAACATTAAAACTGTTTGACTATTGCTTATAAAAAAAAATACACTTTTTACCTATTATTTAAGACTATTAGGTACTAATATCACTTTTAATATAAAAATACTTAATTATACTTATTTTTTAGAAATTATTTTTGCTAATTTTTAACTAATTAGTCATTATTTTATTAAAATTAGTAGAATTTTCAACAATATAAAACCAACTTTCGACACACTGATTGTGCAACAGCGCATTATTTATTGCCAAATTTTGATAGAATAATGGTCCCCAAAAATTCTATCACTACCTATAAATCAGTGTAAATTTTAGAAGTACATCTATTTATACTTAATGGAAAGAAAGAAAACATGTGCCATTAACATACGTAATAGGCATTGTTTTTAGTCGAACCCATTTGGCAAACAAAATGACATCACAATAACAATTATAGATGCACTTTTGTTATTTAACTAACACGATTATTAGGTATTTATAAAAAAATTTATTATTTTTTGTATTTTTAGTGATAAATAAGTAGGTGATATGCTAGCGTTTATTAAATATTTTTTCGAATTTAAGCCAATAATAAACTTTTTAATTTGGACTAATTTATAGATATCTATAAACGCACTAGTGCTCTTATAGATATGTTTTCAATGGTTGGTATAGCATAACTGTCATAATTACCTCAAATGTCAATATTTTATGATCAAAGGTTAGCTATGTTACAAATAAATTTTATGTAAATAAATAATTTTTTTCTTAATTAATTAATTAAAAGTATTTTTTTTCTAAACCGATTATTCATTTATGTATTACCTAAAAAAAAAGATAAATAATTATAGACAAATTTTTGAGATGTGAGAAATCAATAAACCGTATGATTTAAACTAAGACAAACTTTTCGATAAAACAAAAGATAAGGTAGTAGCACTCTTGATTTGTTTTCTTTTTGATCACTCTGTATAATTATTATACTACCAGTTATGTATAAAACATTTTTTACTTAAAATTTATTATTAAATTAATAAATTAATGTTTAATTTTATCTTTAATCCAATCAAAAACTAAAATGTTTCAAGACCGGCAGCCCCTTGTATATTACCTGTCAAAAATAAATGTCAATTAATTGACGTAAAAAATAGACATAACCTAACTTTATCTTGTCAATGTCAAACTCAGCTCAATTTATTAAAGTAGGACTGCTAAATATATGAATGAGTCATTTGCAGAATCAATAATAATATCAACATAATATTTAAAAATGTTTAATTTCTTTTCCAAGCCTGATCCTAAAGGTAAAATGCTTCACTTAACCAACAAATATTTTGATGTCTTTTCTAGAGGAGCAGCGTCAGGTCGACAAACAATTAAGAAAGGTAGGACGGGACCTGGAAAGGGACCGTCGAGAACTCGATAGAGAGGAGAAAAAATTAGTAATATTTTGCCCAAAAGTTGACAAAATGCAGGAAATTACGGTCATTTTGTTGCAGGAATTAGAAATAAGGAAACTGGCCAAGGAAGGCAACAATGAAGGATGTAAAGTTCTTGCAAAGCAACTGATTCAATTGCGCAAGCAAAAGAATAGATCATACTCGGCCACGAGCAAAGTTCGTGGTATTTCCGCCCAGAATAAGGCCATGGGAGCCAATGTCAAACTGGCAAATGCCATGGGGGTGGCTGGCAAGACTATGTCGGATATGAATCGGATTATGAAACCTGAACAAATTGCAGCTAATGTGAATGCTTTTACTAGAGAATCGACGAAAATGGATATGACCGAGGAGATGAGTATGTCTCAAATTGCCACAAAAGCTGATTTTTTTATGAATTTGCCTTTTTTCTTCTCAATTTTAGTAAATGATTCCTTGGATGACATGCTGGAGGAGTCAGGTGACGAAGAGGAAAGTGATAACATTGTCACTCAAGTACTTGATGAAATCGGTATTGAGTTTAGTGGCAAAATGGCTGGGGCGCCGTTGCCTGAATCTGGAAAAATTGGAGAGAATTCGAAAAGTCGAGGTCTTTCAGATGAAGAAATTGAAGCACAGCTAGCCAAGCTAAGAGCCTAACATCCATTGCATTTATTACACTTGTTAAGAACAATTTTTGGCAAGAAAGGCCTGCCAAACCAAAAAAATGCTTGTATATATTATATAATTTTTTTTATTACTTTCAGTGTTGATTACAGTTATATATTTTGTATTAAAGTTTCTGCTGATATTTAAGGAACGTTTATATTTGGTCATTTTTGACTACCAAATTGTGTTTTCGGCCATATCCACTATATTCAGTCCAAAAGTTGGGTGCGCAGTGTGCCCGAAAAGTGGCTACATCAACGGCGTGTAAGGGACAAAAATAGTTCCTCCATCATTAACTTTTTTCGTTGTAACAATCCGCATAAAAATCTGTCCTGTAGTTGTGCAGAAATAAACAGACACCAAATTTGTTTGGTTGCTCTGAAGATGACCATTTTTTCGAAACTAGTTTGTAAAAAATATACAAGTGGACTTATTTTTATCAATTTATTACAAGAAACTGTCACCAAAAGGGTTTTTACACTAAATTTGATTTTAAATTCTGCCTTTCAGTTGATTGAAAGTTTCAGTCATTTGGTTCCAGACACAATTGGAGAGGTCCCCAACATTGTTAGAAGTATAAGAATTTGTCTTGACAGGCGGCAAGACTTTTATGAGTACTTTCCCCCCATCAAACCGTTTAAAATGTTCGTACCATGTATATTGGCTGACCACTACTGGCACAATGGGCACTCCGGCTTGTATTGCCATATGAAACGCCCCTTTCCTAAATGGATGAATGATGCCAGTATTTTGATCAGTCGCCTCAGGAAAAATTAAAATTTGCCTTGGCTCTTCTTTCATCTTTTGTACAGCTTCATCTAGTGCTCGTTTAGTGGTCTCGGTATAAGTTCGATCAATAAATATCATCCCTCCGATCCAACCCCCTAGAGCGTAGACCAATTCTCGCCGCAGTTCAGTGCGCGTAACTACTGCGCATTTTCTCAAAAACGGATAGAAATGTGACACTGTGAGTGAGTCCAACGGGCATTGGTGGTTCACCACCACAATAAAAGATTCTTTTTTTTCTAAAAATTCTTTTCCTTCTATTTCAAACTCTAGTCCAGTGAGATAATGCGTACATTGTGCCAATTTTGTTGCAAATCTTCAATTATAATATTCAATTTACAGTGATTTTTGTTAATACTTACAAAAAATTTCTGGGATTATTGGGCCGCCAAAAGCCTACTATTACAGTAGATGCGAAACAAACAAATACACCAACGAAAAAGATGCACATTTTGATAACATATTTAAATCTAGTAGAAATATTAAAGCAAAGTGTCCCTAACAGAACAGCAATAATTAAAAAGCCAATCATATTTTGTGTATGTTGCAGAAGTTCTGATCAATATTATAAAAAAAATTGCCATTTCTGGCCAGTTTTTTGATAAGATTAGAATAACGGGTTTTTTGACTTTACTTTTATAAAAGTGGGTTAAAATGTTTACGACTTTTGGGTAATACAGCCGACCTTTACATAAAAGATAAGCGAGTTTTCGATATTACAATATTGTCTTTTTTTAAAAAACAAAAATTTTTTTTTTTAATAAAAAACAATTTAAGTATCAGATTCCATAAACAGGTTAGATTTTGTTGAGAAAATATACATTAGTTTATTTAAAAGGTCCAAAACTAATAATGCATAGTATGCTATTAGCACTTTTTCAATAATTTTGATTAGATAATTATTATCAAGTTTTTTTTAAAAAAAATCAATGCTTTTGTTTTATTTTGTTATCAATTTTTTGCGGTTTTATGTAATGCTTTTCTTTTGTTTTCAAAAGAATAGCCTACGTTAGGTTAGTTTTAGACTTCGTGCACTTTGCGTCGAATTTTTATGCGTCATAATAAAGTAAAAAATGCATTAATTAAATTCTCGTGTTTCTGATAATTATTGTAAAGTGCAGTGCATCCTATTCTGTTTCTTCATTTTATCCATGGAGACGAAGTCCAATATTTAAATATATACAGAGTGAGTCCGTTTCCAATGTTATATCAGTTTATAGATCGATTTGAATAATTTTTAATTTTGCTTGAAAAAATGGTTTACAAATGGTCTTATACAAATTTGGTAATAATCTGCATAACTTTTCAGAAAATTTGAGAAAATCAAATAAGTTTGCATTCTTTTTTTTAATAAATACCTAAAAATTGAAATTATTTGCTTGAATAGAATAGATAATTCATCAGGTTTTTCATTAAAAAAACCAATTCTTTTGTTTTATTTGTTATCAACTTTTTTGCAGTTCTATGTAAGGCTTCAATTCTCGTGCTTGTGATAATTATTGTGAAGTGCATTGGCTATTTTGCTTTATTATTTTATCCATCCAGTATTTTAATATACAGAGTGAGTCAGTTTGCAATTATATGTCTGTTTATTTATAGGCCGATTTTGATAATTTTTGTTATGTTTGAGAGGGAATGTCTTAAAAATTTAGTAATAATCTGCATAAAACTTTTAAGAAAATCAAATAAGTTTGCATTTTTTTTTTCAATCAGTAGCTTCCTAAAAATTGAAATTATTTCCTGAATTAGATATTTCAATTTTTTCTTATTAAAACCAATCATTTTATTCAATATCTTTTTTTTCTAGTCTTATATAAGATTTTTCTGTTGTTTTTAAAAGTATTATCTACTTTAGTTCAGTTCCAAACTTCTTTACAGTTTGTCACGTGATCATTAAATGAAAACAGTATTGAAAAATGCAGCTTCTGCATTGTGCTTATAGGCACAATGTTCAATATTTAAATATACAGTTCACACATTATAGAAGAAATAGAGTGAGTTTCTTTTAGCGTTATTAAATTGTTTCCAGACATAGGTGATGTTTAGTTAAAGAAAATATTCCAAAAATGAATCAATTTTTCTGTCCACCGTTTTTCTTTTTTAGAAACATTTGCAGTGATTGGTGTTAAATGTATATTTGTTACTCTTAACTTTGTTTGGCTCTGCGTAAGTGCACGATAGTCCTCATTGAGGAGCGTATCAAACTCTGACCCTTGGTAATGCGAGCCTCCAAAACTCGTTGAGAGTCGTTAAGGAGTTAGGTATAATAGTGTTCCTTATAACGATTGTTTCTTGCTGCGGCAAGAAGGAATCGGCATGGTCCCTCTGTGAATATGTCTTGTACATACATATGTGAGGGCATGTGAGGGAAGTCTGCATTGTGGGGTAATTAATATACATTTGATGCTTTTTGCTGTTTATGTATTTCGTTTCCACTACAATTTTCGAAGGTTTCTCTCTTGATTTATCTAAAATGCCATTATCACATCTCAATTTCCTTATTATGGTAACACCTTTGAGATATCTCTTTTCTAACAAAAAAAAGTATTATCAATATCAATTTACATTTGACAAACGCACTATATTTTGATTATCAAATCCCAAATTCTTTATTGTGATACCATCTTCGAGATATCTCTTGTCCATCAAAGAAAGAATTATCAAAATTGCTTTATAAATAACATACGGATAAAAAAACAAATTTTTTGCATCAAATGGATTTTTTTAAAAATATTTTATTGTTTGGCCTGTTACGGCACTTTTGAATATGTACATGTAAAAATTAGCTGCAGAAAAACCAAACTAGTTAAAATAAAAAAAAATAACAATGATATGGTCACATAAAAGATGGGCGGCAGGAATGGACTCAAGATACAAAAAGAAAATGGAAACAAAAAAATAAAAACCGTTTAAAAACTTGAATATTAATATTATTTGATTTCAGTATGATGGATATCCAATTCTAGTATTTGTTTTGAAGTGTCAAGTCCAAAACATTTTTGAAGGAATAATCTCCATGACAATATGACTTATCTTAGAATATAATTATTGTAAATAAATTTATTATATTGTAAATAAAGTTTTTTTTTGTCTTACATGTTTCTTTTTATTTATATTGGCGCTTTGTGATCATGTGTTGGAATGACAATACAACACATTATCGAGACGTAGACAACGACCAGCACAACAAGCAAGTTTATCCGTATGACTCAAACTAAGACAAACTTTTTCATCACTGTGCCCTTCTAACAATACATTTGAAACGTTGCATTAATTAAAAACAGCAAACTATTTTAAAACAAACAAAATTAAATAAACTCAATAATCTTCTTCTGTTTCGATAAAAGCTTTTAGCCACTCCCACAGACCTTTCGTTTCCAAGAACTCAACATTCTTCAGCTTTATATAAACCTTTTTGCTTGTAATTAAGTCATGTAATTTAGAAGATTTTGTTATAATCAACAATGATTAAAATGAATTTCCAACATTTGACTTCGTCCACTATCCAATTATTAAAAATAAATAACAGCTTAAATTGAATTAATTAAAATCAGGTGTGTTTTGCTTACTATTTCTCAAATTGTACCTATTGGGCGATATACTAATCAAAGGCGAATGAATTCTAGTGGCGTAATTTCTCCTACTTTTTATAATTTCTGAATGCGTAGAGCTACTACTATCATCATGATCAATATTATCAGTCTTTTTTAATAAATCGAACATTGAATGTTCATTGATTACATCAAACTTTCCATTTCCTGTTGGATTCCCTTTAATCCAACACTGCAGTAAATCATAAATTTTTGAATTTTGATTTACAATCAACTGTAAATATTGATTATTTTCCCTATGAATATCTCTATATTTGTAGAAATCATAAACAAAATAAGAAATCATCAAAATAATAAAAAAATACCGCGAATACCAAATCCACGAATGAATATCTTGATATAAGAGTTTCGCATTTGAGAGTGAATCTTCATAAAGTAGTGTTTGGCAAATAATTCGTTCAAATAAAAAATTTAAAAATAGCAACGCCAAAAGCCCCAATCTGGCATTCGACGATCGTTTCATGGAAGTGAAAACATAAATGGAAATTCCAATAAAAAAATAAAATACTATCGAATCGACCCAAGACACTTCACCTATCACCCAGGTCTGAAAAGTCGCAAGACTTCTTGTCATCATTTGTATAATTTCCTGGTGCGCTTTCGTGGAAATATATAAATCGCTTAGGACTTCTTCCAGCATTTTCTCATGCTTCAATATTTTCTTTTGTAACTCCACACTTTCCTGCTGAGTCGCCAACAATTCCCCTTGATTTTTAGCCGATTCCTCTAATTGTTTTCCCACTTTAAAGCTGTTGTCGGTGATTGTCTCGTACCAGATTTGTCCGCGCAAAAACCAACAAATGTTCTGAACGTGTGTGTAGAACTCCGTGTATACATTAAATGCTCTATCTGACATATTGTTTATGCAAATACTTCGCAAATTTTGCTTTTTATTCAATTCACAATTATATGTGTCGTGTCCGGACATTTCCAGAAAACAGTTAGTCAGATGGAGAGCCATATCGCTTTGTGAGTCTTCGGACAAATTCCTACAACCATCCTCAACGTGGTCGATTGCACTTTTCCAGCAGATACCATACTTCGGAAGATTACTCTTCTCTCGAAGCAACTTTAAACAAAATCCTCAATAATAAATCACATAAAAAAGTCTAGTTTTATCCACCTGATATTGGGACCGGCCTTTATCGATCAGCTCCTGGGAATTGTCCCCTCGAACCAACATATCCTCGAATGCTAAAGCTGATACTAAAACTGATACTAAAAACATTTCTAGAACCATCTTCATCCAATAATTAAAATACTAATTAATAATTATTGTTTACATTTAAGCTTAGAGGCTAGGATTTTGAAAATTTGCTTTTGGCAGTTAAATTTTGACAATTCACATTAATGACAGTTGACATTTGACGTTAGTGAACAAATGAGTTTAGAGATTAGGTAGGTAGTTCCAAAGACTGCATATTTAAAGGTCGCTTCAAATTGGTAAATTCACTTAAAAATGGCCTTAATTGACGTGATCTACAAAGTTGGGATTTAAAAACTTTCAGTTTTTCAATTATAAAAACAAAATTTATTTTAAATATTTATTTGTTTATTACTAAATATCTACATTTATGTCAAAAGTATTAATGTTATAAAATTACGTATAATTTCACATGCGACGATATTCCAAAACAATTTTCAATCTTATTACATAATAAAATTATTTAACAATAACTACATTATCTACAAAGATGAATATTGCACCACGAGCCAAGCGAGTCCTTTATACTACTCGCAAAGCGAATAACATTGCACCACTTATTTCTGCTAAAATATCAAATATTATTATAAATAACTTTAAATAAAACGTAATTTATTTAAATTTATATTATTTGAAAAATATTTTTTTTTTCATTTTGAGACTGCTACAAACACGTCAAAATAGACTGTTTTATGTCATTTTCGACATTTGACAATTTTTTGACATTAGATAATAAAACGTCAAAATGATTTTAATAATTTCGAAAATCTTAAAATACTACTTTAATTAATTGAAACGAACAGTGGAAATGCCTATTTTATGTTAAAAAAATATAATAAATATGGTAATTAATTTTTTTTATAATTTCGCTTTCAAGACCTATCCTAACCTCAATTAATTTAAGTAATTTTAATTGTGGTTTTCGTGTATTTTAAGGCTCATAATGAGAACGATTCTTTGGCTGCCTTGGAGTATTTAATGGAAGAATTTTTCAGTCCAACTACAAACAATTTGAGGAAACATGAGATTGAAGTTCAGCTGAACTCCTTCAAATGTTTGCCAGAATTCTGGAAATTGGCTTTGTACTTTCTTAATAACACTTCTAGTCAATATGTGACTATGTTTGCCTTATCTACTCTAGAGGTATTGAATTTAATGCCTTTTTTGTACATTTTGAGTCCATAATATTTGTAGCTTTTGATCTACCAACAATGGAATAGTACAGACTGGCAGTTTCGGGAAGATCTAAAATCTGTATTATACAGTTATCTCATCGAAAAAGGGGTACAAGCCCCTTATTTCATTAGAAGAAAATATGCAAAGCTATTGGTAGCCATTGCAAAACAAGATTGGCCTTCGCAATATCCAAATTTTTTGAATAATTTATTAGAACTTTTAAAATCCGAACCAAATCAAATGATCGGATTGATCCTATTGCGAACAACGAGCGAGGAATTTGTTGGACTTTCAGGCCGTTTGAATGAATACATTCCGATCATGTTTCAATTGCTACATACAATTCTAGAGAATTTGGGTGAGTTCTAATTGAACTGAAACAGAAACGAGACTCATCGCTAAACATTAATTTCATTAGAGTTGGCGCTTAGGACAATATCTTGCTCATCATATGTTCTCTATTTTAATTTATTATTTGCAGGTTCTAAGCCTAGACATACAGCAACTGCCACACCTCCCCCCTCACCGACACACCCAAGCTCGACTCCTAGTCTTCCACAGTCGTTGAATGCCGCAACTTTTAAGCCTGATACAAAGGCTCTTAATAAAGAAGCCCTTGAAACTGTACAACATTTATTCACTTGGGTGGACATTAATCAAATCCCACCAACAATTATTAAAGCAATTTTTAATTTTACCAACATATCGAGCTATGCTCAGGTAAGTTATACAGGGAGAGCCAAAATTTATAAGGCCAAATAAGCTACCGGGTGTATACTATTAACATAGGTGCCTGCGGCAGGCATTTGTGCACGGCACTGTGCTATAAAATAGTAAAATAAAAGTATAAAACAGCTGAATCAAGCCACGACAATTGTTTTATCAATGTCAATGGAAAAAATTGATGTTTTTGTTTTAGGACGATCATGACATGTGCGTTTTAGCTATGTCAACAATTAATGAACTATTGTACCGCAAGGGTACACCACCTGGTAGCCAAGAGTTTTTTGTTCAATTGTATTTCTATACTATGGAACTTTTGCGAGATACCACATGTTCATCTACTTGCCGAGTGGATACTTTGGATCCAATGTATGTTAAAAAACAATGGGCAATTGGCTTAGTTTTATAGCTGTCTAAATATTTTGTCTCATATTATAACATATTTTTTAGTTTTGTCGAAAAACTCTCCGAATTATTGATTCTATTAATCGAACAACATTTATGGCGCTTGGAATTAGAATCTTGTTTTTCGGCTTTAGATTTTTTGTCACTTTTATACCAACTTACTATACAACTGCCGTCGGTGCAATGCTACTTAAGATGTCTAAATGTATGGGCTGCTTTTATTAAACAAACTAAACGGCAAAATAGTCAAAAGTGAGATTTACGAATTATACAGGATGGTTTTTTTCCAAAATACTGTTCATAAAGCATTTTGGAAGAAAAAAACATTTTGTATATAGTCTAAATAATTTTTTTTTTAGGTATCTTGAGGCATTTATGGGCTTATTATCGGCTTTATTAAAAAAAATTCAATTTACGTCGAATGCTTCTCAGCTTAAAGAGATTGATGACGTTGAACTGAACGATGACGTAAGATATTACTCTATTTTTCGAATTTGAGTCTTTAATTTGGAGTCTTCAATAAAAGCATTCTTCTCAGGTATAAATCGAAAAATATTATGGGGGCCAAATTGTAGGAGATTTTATTTTGAACAACTTTTGTAATTACTATTTTTTGCGTAATATTCAAAATAAACGTGACAATACAATGATAAGAGTTGACCCCCACTCTTCTGTGGTGTAAATAAAAAATATCGATCCTACAAAAAATTGATAAGAATCGAAATTGTAGGAAATTTTACTTTAAACAGCTTTGCTTATCGCATTTTTTTTCTTAAAATTGACAATTAACGTGATAATAGAATGATAAGATTTTATCCCCTCTTTTTCTCGGGTATAAATCGAAAAATATCGATCCTACAAAAAAATTGATAAGAACCAAATTTGTAACATATTTGATTTTAAACAACTTTTGTAATAACTATTTTTTGCGTAATACTCAAAATAAACGTGACAATACAATGATAAGATTTTATCCCCACTCTTCTGTGGTGTAAATAAAAAATATCGATCCTACAAAAAATTGATAAGAATCGAAATTGTAGGAAATTTTATTTTAAACGGCTTTGCTTATCACATTTTTTTGCTTAAAATTGACAATTAACGTGATAATACAATAATAAGATTTTATCCCCTCTTTTTTTTGAGTTTAAATCGAAAAATATTAATTCTTCAAAAAAATTAATAAGAAACCAAATTGTAGGAAATTTTATTTTAAACAACTTTTGTAATAACAATTTTTTGCGTAATATTCAAAATAAACGTGACAATACAATAATAAGATTTTACCCCCACTCTTCTGTGGTGTAAATAAAAAATATCGATCCTACAAAAAATTGATAAGAATCGAAATTGTAGGAAATTTTATTTTAGACAGCTTTGCTTATCACATTTTTTTTCTTAAAATTGACAATTGACGTGATAATACAATGATAAGATTTTATCCCTTCTTTTTCTCGGGTATAAATCGAAAAATATCGATCCTACAAAAAAATTTATAAGAACTAAAATTGTAAGATATTTGATTTTAAACAACTTTTGTAGTAACTATTTTTTGTGTAAAATTGAAAATAAACGAATTATTCAAGAGACAAAAAATAGCCCTTTAATTCAAGATGGCGGATGACGTAACAAGTTTGGCACCACTACTTTTCAAATACTTATTTTCCACTGCGAGTATTTTGAAAAGTAGTTCAGTACAAAGCGGCTTCAAGCTGCAAAAATTTGTTTCCTAATGGGACCTCGCTACATTCAGGAATTCGGACTACTTCGGATTTATCAAAAAATATTTTGTCAGTCGTTGTTTTTCGTTAAAATTGAACAAATTATGTCAAAGAAATTTAACTTTTTCTATATAAAAATTTTAAAAAAGACGCAAATTTGAAAAAATAGCCTAAAAAACACGTTTTATATGGGATATTGACAGTTTGGCGCACGTGCCAAATCACTCCTTATAAAACTAGTTCTTTAATATACTTTTTTCGTTATAAAATGTTTATATATTCTAGAACGAGACTGAATGGCAAATATTTCTCAAAAGTTCAATAGAAATTATTGCAATGATTGCAGAGCATGCGCTTTTAGAAACATTGAATCATGTAGTAAGTTTTTTTGTTTTAATTATAATTTTTTTTTGGTCATTATATGATTTTTTTTAAGTTGGTATTATGGAAAAGTTGTTATGATACCTACAGCAGGATTGAGACTATTATAGATCATCAAAGTTGCTCTTTAAAATGTACAATTTCGGAGAGTGAAAGACTGTTATACATTATTACTGACTTTTCATCATTAACTCAGACTTTAGCTAGGCTGTCACCACTTTTTTTTGACCAAGGTTAGTAATATAATTTTTCTTAGTGTTTAGTATATTATAACTGCTTTTTTCTAATTAAAACAAAAATTCCACAAAAGTGATTTTTTTCAAAAAAAAAATACATATACATATATAGTAAAAACGTTTGAGGTATACCCGGTAGTAAATTTTATTATAGCAAAAAGTTTGACTTTTTAAATCACAGACAGTACTCATCTACCTGGTTGGTTCTATTCTTAAGCTCCCGCGACACTTTGGATTGTAAATATTTTTTACCTTTGTTGTTTGTTCCTTTCATTATCAGCAATCAATTCGGGTGTCTCTCAGACGTTCCTAATCAGCTTTCTTTTGATGTGTGCAAAAATAATTATGGTTTTAGCTCGTTATATTTTTAGATGCTGAAGAAATGGGTAATGTTATATCGCCAATGATTAATAGTATCATTGAAAAAATTCTAGAAAGTGCCTCATTAGCGACATCTATTCGATTCTACAATTTCAAATCTGAAAATTCTAAACTGACTGAATCTTTTATTGACAAGTAAGTGACACTAATGCCGGTATTTATTGTCAAAGCTTTAGACTATACTATATGCTTCGGCTATTCCTAACCTCACTTTGGACTGCAAATTTTGTTTCGTTTGGACCTGAAAGCTTGGTTTTCATGGTAAATTATGTCACATTTTCATCTTCAGAGATTCCGGTGCTTGTGTGAGGTTAGATAGACATAAATAATTTATTGACACTAACACTATTGCTATAGTGTATGTAGGGTTTTTACGTTGCGCGCGCAAAAATAGAGTATATAACTTGTGTTTAAGCTTTGACTATAAATACGTACAAAAATTGATTGATTTGTAATTGAATTAATTTCAGCCACAGTCAGCTTCTTGCTGCTTTAAAAACGTACTTAATTTGGATAACTCGTAATAAAAAATTGGCAATTGACAATCTTAAGCTTATAGTTGACGTAACACTGCCGGTGATACATGATTCAGTTCCTCTTAAAATATGCAATTCATCAGCTTATTTACTATTGGGTTTATCTCATTTATCTTGTGCACCAAATTTGGTATTAATCCGAGATGTAGTTGATTTCATACATTTATCGCCTAGTTTTAAATTTCGAGATAATGAAACGAATTGTATTGTTCATAGTGCCATTTCTAATCTATTATTTAAACCATGGTCAGATTGTACGCCAGAAAGCTCACACAATCGAACGCTTTTGACATCAATGTATTTCAATCTATTGACGAGAGATTTTATCGAATTGAATCCGAATAGTGGGGAAGGAAGAACGAAACAAGTGGTCGAATCACATTTATCATTACTTTCACATATTGTGGATAGTTCAAAAGATTTTCCTGTAGCATCGAAAAAAAAGCTATTTGGAATGATGAAGACGTCTATAGATCGTGCTTTAGTGTTATTTTCTGTATATTCAAAAGATTCGGATATTAGTAATGGAATTTTAACATTTTTCTTATCTGTTTTGAAAGTACTACAAACCCAGCTTGGTTTGGAAGAAACCAGAAAAGCTGTGCAAATTTTCTTAGATATAGCAGTCAAGTAAGTATTCAGTGATGAAGCCCGATTCCAAACAAAAAATACTCTCACTATCCTCTTATTAATCTGATTATTTTTAGAGAGCATGAAGATGGTAATTTTTTCGATAAGCTTCTTCAAATATTTCAATTTGTGATAGAATCTCCTGGTTTGGGCTACAAAAATTTTTTACCGGGAGTTCTTCAGTTATGCATGGATAATGTTTATCCGTTTATTTTAGCGAATGGAAGTTATAAACCGGATGCTTTTGTAGCATTACTGACATTGTTACATAGGTGACAAATTACTGGATTTTTACATTTAGTAATTTTTTGTTTTTTAGTATTTTGTTACATCGTTGGCAATACTTTTACAGTTCCCAGGTGAGGCTTGGGTATTCCCCTGTTTATAGTGAAACGGAAGCGGATGTTCCCGAACCTGCGCAATTAATGGCAGTACTTCAAGTGTTTGGGCAAGGCTTACTCCAGCAGGATATTAACATTTTTAAATTGAGCTTAGCGTCATTGGAAGATTTAAATTCAAAATGGAAATTATACTCAAATGTAGATATTTGAAAATTATGGTAATTTAATCTAGTTTTTTTCTTTTTTTTAGGTTTTATATCGCTATAATAATTTATCAAAATTTCTTTCTGTATTATTGAAAGCGTTGCTGGAAAAGTCTCAAAGTTTACTTTCCGAGGAGATTCATATAGCAATTTATAATATGGCGAGTGTTAATTTTGATTATTTCTTTTCAACATTCCTTCCGGAGTTTCTTGGTGGTATTGATCGCGTAACTGATCAACAAAAAGAGGTTCTATTATCGAGTTTTTTGCAAAATCATGATAAGGTTGGTATTACTTAATAAAAAATGAGTCTATAACCGTTTTTTTTCTATAGGATGTGCCGACATTTATACAGAATCTACAAGTTTTTGTGACCAATGCGCAACATTTCAGGCTTTGCAGTTCGGCGGCGGGTTTTTTGTGATTAAATGCTCAAATGTTAATGAAAATGGATTATTTAAGATTTGTAATAAATTATTGAATATCGCTTAATTATTTATTTAATCCATCACCTGGAAAAACCTATAAATGTCCTGTTTACACAACACAATTTTGTGGAACATCTGTGACAGCCCGACTTATCAATTTATCCTAACCTCACTATTGCCAGTCGAGCATGTTTTTTTTTCAACGACGTGCAAATCCGGCGTTATTTGGAACGCAAAACTGACGTCATATTTGTCTCCACTATTGCTACTTTCTGACAGTTATTGGCAGCAGATTCTTAATTATTTTTTGGTACCGAAAACCCTGCGAGATTTAACAAAGTTGCTACAGGCCGTGCAAAACTAAGATGACGGTGTGAATTTGTTGCCAACTATTAATCAGCGAATATCCCTACATCGCTTAATATTTCCCCAGATTGAAAAAAACTATTTTTCCCAAATTTTTCTTATTTACACAAGTTAATACAAACATTAGTTTGTTGTTTTATAGACGTATGAAATGTTAAATAGTATATTAAAAAACAAGTTTCATAAGAGATGTCTTAAAGCATGCACTCAAGTTCAAAAAACGAGTTTTTTTGAAGAATAAGTGCTTCAAGCTCTTATGAAACAAGTTTTTTATACTATTTTTTGTAATTTGCCCTTTTTATGCTGTTTTTGAGCATTTTTTTGTAGTTTGATCGATTTAGGGATTTTTAGAGTAGGTTGGCGAACAAAAATTCACAGGATTAGACAGAAATTCTAATCTTGTCAGCCCCAAAATACGAAAATGGAAGAAAACTTTACATGTAGGCCTCCCGAAATCCGTGAAATAGCAAAAATTATTTTGGTTATCATTATTATTGTAAGATACCTACTTTTTTTAGGTTATGTCACTTTTGCATTATTGGAATCGGTTGTTCTTCCCAGACCAGGGCACTTATTATTTACACCATTATATTTCATATTTCACATAATATACTTTCCTTTAATTGTTCGAAATTGCAATTTCAAATTTTAATTCACAATATTATTGACAGACAGGGAAAAAGTCAAAATTCAGTTTTACCAACCTAAAAATTTTTTAAAGAAAAAAGTTTGGTGCTTTAATGGCTTATAACCACACCTAAACCTATTAGGGTCGCGTTTTCTAATGAGTTTATTAGAGTATCAAAATGGAGGCAATTTGCAAAAAGAATATGTTAATATTTTTGTATTATTTGAACACACTCTATATTATACAGTGTGATCAATTAGGACTGCTTGATTTGGCAATCGTACATTTCATTTAAAAATGATACAACTGCAACTACTTATTCCTATTGTTGTCGAGTGACATGTTTGACACTGACAACATCATTCAGATAAAAAGTGAGTCGCTGTGACATAACCTACAATTTTTTTATGATCTCAAATATTTGTCAATCAAGCGTACCTGGCCACAGGGTTGCAATTTAAACAGTCATTGTTGATTGCATAAGTCATAACTTTATTTTTTTGACGTTGAAACATTACTACCATTGTGGCAAACAAAATTCTCTAAAGCCAGTGACTTCCTTGTCTCACTTGCGACATTTTCATTTTCCATTCTTTGTTAACGACAAATCTTAGCAGGAATTATCTTACTTATCCGTCTTATCTTTATCTCTGTGCAGAGGTATAAAAAAGCAGAATATGCAGCTTGATACTACTTTTTCCACACATGTGGGGGCTTTTTAATTAAAATTCTTGTAAAGTTATAAAAAGAAGAATGCGGCTTTATCACAAAACTCTTGATAATTTTGTACAATTATTCTTCATTTTAAAACGTTGAAAATCAGAATTTAGGGGTCTTTTCCATTTAGCACAACTTTTGATGAGGCGCAGTGAGTAGTAATTTTCTTTTTTTTTTTAAAACAAATGCTACATTTTCTTCAATAATTCGTATAGCTTCGATAATAAATCATGGATGAAGCGGTTTTACAACCAATTACAGAACTAGTACAAAAAAGTGTTTTAATTTGATGAAATAATCTGTAACCCGGGAATGTGGATTGTCAAGAATAGTCCCAAAATTGTGTCAAAAATTAAGCAAAGAAATGGACGGTTCTAGAATTCTCTCAAAAATTGCCAATCTGCCAACCAATCTAGCAAAAGATGGATGTTTCGGCAAAAAAGCTGATAATGTAAAATTTTACAATAATCAACAGGTACAGACGGTTCCAGTACTAAATTTTATCTTAATTTAAAAAAAAATGACGTAAAAAGCCCTGGTGGCTAGCGATAGTGCGTTTGGAATCTGGTCTAACAAAGGGGCCGTGGGTTCGATTCCTACTCAGGCGAAAATTTTTTTTTACAAAAAATGGTTTTTGTCTGGCTATGAGTGTGGCTTGAGACCAAAAGGCGCTAAACTTGATTTTTTTATGAACTATCTGATAAAAAAACAAAAACTTTAGTGTTCAAGTGTATGTTAATTTTTTTTCTGGTATTTTTTTCCAGATTCTGCTGATTTGGCTAAATTTGTCTTTGCTTTAATAAAAAAAAGATAAAACTTATTTTATCTCCAAATGAACTACCCAGCGGAACTACTGTCACACGCAGATAAAGTAAATTTTATTAAATAATATGGTAAAAAAAAAACGTCTTGATAAGAAGGTTAATTAATAATTACTATTTATCCGTTGGTCTGTTATGTAAAATTGTAATAAATTGTAAATGTAAAATTTTGATAAATTGTTTAAATTAAATACGCTTTTGTTGTTAAACTGAACAGTTATTCAAGTTATTGTAAAGACAAGTTAATAAATTAGTTGAAAATTGAGCATTTATGTCATTTTATGGATTTTAAGAAAATGTTTAAAAATTGTAAAAGCGTCAAATGTAAAAATTTTAAAAAATTGTTTAAATTATATACATTTCTGTTGTATAATTGAACAGTTGATTAAGTTATTGTAAGGAGAAGTTAATAAATCAGTTAAAAATCAAGCATTTTATATAATTTTATAGTTTTCATAAAATATTTTAGTAAAATTATTATAAATTGTCTAAATTAAATACACTTTTGTTGTTAAACTGAACAATTATTTAAGTTATTGTAAAAAAAAGTTAATAAATTAGTTAAAAATGAAGCATTTATGTCATTTTATAGATTTTGAGAAAATGTTTAAGAATAGTAAAAGCGTCAAATGTAAAAATTTTAAAAAATTGTTTAAATTAGATACATTTTTGTTGTTAAATTGAACAGTTATTTGAGTTGTTGTAAAAGAAAGTCGATGAATCAGTTGAAAATTGAACATTTATATCATTTTATGGTTTTTGAAAAAACGTTTAAAAATGATGTAGGCGTTAAATCTAAAAATTTTAATAAATTGTTTAAAGTAGATACACTTTAACTGATTAATTGAACAGTTATTTAAGTTATTGTAAAAAAAGCTAATAAATCAGTTGAAAATTAAGCATTTATGTCATTTTTTGGATTTTGAAAAAATGTTTCAAAGTGGTGGAAGCGTTAAATGAAAAAAATTTATTAAATTGTTAAAATTAGATACACTTTTACCGGTTTATTAAACAGTTATTTAAGTTATTGTAAAAAAAAGTTAGTAAATCAGTTAAAACTTACATGTTTTTTTATAGTCTTTGATTAGAATGGTTAAAAATGGTAAAAGAGCCATTTGTGAGTTTTTTAGTAAATTGTTCACATAAGTTTTTATTGTTAAACTGACCAATTATTTAAGTTATTGTAAAGAAAAGGTAATAAATCAGTTAAAACTTATAAATTTTTTATTTTATAGTCTTTGTTTAAAATGATTAAAAATGGTAAAAAGGCTACTTGTAAGTTTTTTAGTGAATTGTTCAATTAGATAAGTTTTTTTTGTTAAATGTAACAGTTATTTAAGTTATTGTAAAAAGAAGTTAATAAATCAGCTAAAAATTAAGCATTTTATATAATTTTATAGTTTTTATGGAATGTTTGAAAATAGTGGAGACGCCAAATGCAAAAATTTCAATAAATTGTTAAAATTAAATACACTCTTACCGGTTTATTAAACAGTTATTTAAGTTATTGTAAGAAAAAGTTAATAAATCAGTTGAAAATTAAGCTTTTATGTCATTGTATTTTGAAAAAATGTTTTGAAGTGGTGGAAGCGTCAAATGTAAAAATTTTAATAAATTATTAAAAATAGAAACATTTTTGTTTTTTGTTTGAACAGTTATTTAAGTTATTGTAAAAAAAGCTAATAAATCAGTTGAAAATTAAGCATTTATGTTATTTTATGGATTTTGAAAACATTTTTAAAAATGATGTAAGCGTCAAATGTAAAAAATTTAATAAATTGATCAAATTAGATACACTTTTGTTGTTAAATTGAACAGTTATTTAAGTTACTGTAAAAAAAATTAGTTAATCAGTTAAGATTTATACATTTTTTATTTCATAGTCTTTGATTGGAATGGGTAAAAATGGTTAAAAGGCCACTGGTAAGTTTTTTAGTAAATTTTTTAATTTGATAGGTTTTTTTTGTTAAATTAAACAGTTATTTAAGTTTTTGTTAAAAGAAAGTGATCATAAATCAGTTAAAAATTGAGCATTTTATATCATTTTATAGTTTTTCATCAAATCTTTAAAAATAGTAAAGGCGTCAAATGTAAAATTTTATTAAATTGTTAAAATTAGATACATTTTTACCGATTTATTAAACAGTTATTTAAGTTATTGTAAAAAAAAAGTCAATAAATCAGTTGAAAATTAAGCATTTATGTCATTTTATGGATTTTGAAAAAATGTTTCAAAGTGGCGGAAGCGTCAAATGTAAAATCTTTAATAAATTGTTTAAATTAGATACACTTTTGTTGGTTAATTAAACAGTTATTTAAGTTATTGTAAAGAAAAGTTAATAAATCAGTTAAAACTTATACGTTTTTCATTTTAAAGTCTTTAATTAGAATGGTTAAAATTGGTAAAAAGGCCACTTGTAAGTTTTTTAGTAAATTGTTCAATCAGATAAGTTTTTATGGTTAAATTAAACAATTATTTAAGTTATTGTAAAGAGAAGTTAATAAATTAGTTAAAACTTATAAATTTCTTATTTTATAGTCTTTGTTTAAAATGATTAAAAATGGTAAAAAGGCCACTTGTAAGTTTTTTAGTGAGTTGTTTAATTAGATAAGTTTTTTTTGTTAAATGTAACAGTTATTTAAGTTATTGTAAAGAGAAGTTAATAAATCAGTTAAAAAACAAGCATTTTACATAATTTTAAAGTTTTTATAAAATGCTTGGAAATAGTGGAGACGACAAATACAAAAATATCAATAAATTGTTGAAATTAGATACATTTTTACCAGTTTATTAAACAGTTATTTAAGCTATTGTAAAAAAAAAGTTAATAAAGCAGTTGAAAATTGAGCATTTATGTAATTTTATGTATTTTGAAAAAAATTTTCGAAATGGTCGAAGCGTCAAATGTAAAAATTTTAATAAAATATTGAAATTAGATACATTTTTGTTGTTAAATCAAACAGTTATTCAAGTTATTGTAAAGAAAAGTTAGTAAATCAGTTAAAACTTATACATTTTTTATTTTATAGTCTTTAAATAAAATGGTTAAAATTGGTAAAAGCGCCACTTGTAAGTTTTTTAGTAAATTGTTCAATTAGATACGTTTTTATTGTTAAACTGAACAATTATTTAAGTTATTGTAAAGAGAAGTTAATAAATTAGTTAAAACTTATAAATTTCTTGTTTTATAGTCTTTGGTTAAAATGATTAAAAATGGTAAAAAGGCTACTTGTAAGTTTTTTAGTAAATTGTTCAATTAGATAAGTTTTTTTTGTTAAATGTAACAGTTATTTAAGTTATTGTAAAAAAAAGTTAATAAATCAGTTGAAAATTGAGCTTTAATGTCATTGTATTTTGAAAAAATGTTTTGAAATGGTGGAAGCGTCAAATGTAAAAATTTTAATAAATTGATCAAATTAGATACACTTTTGTTGTTAAACTGAACAGTTGTTTAAGTTATTGTAAAGAAAAGTTAGTAAATCAGTTAAAACTTATACGTTTTTTATAGTCTTTGATTAAAATGATTAAAAATGGTAAAAGGGCCAATTTTTTAGTAAATTGTTCAATTAGATAAGTTTTTATTGTTAAATTAAACAGTTGTTTAAGTTATTGTAAAGAAAAGTTAATAAATCAGTTAAAAATTAATTATTTTATATAATTTTACGGTTCTTATAAAATGTTTAAAAATAGTGGAGGCGCCAAATGTAAAATTTTGATAAATTGTTTAAATCAGATACACTTTTGTTGTTAAACTGAACAGTTATTTAAGTTGTTGTAAAGGAAAGTTTGGCGAATCAGATGAAAATTGAGCATTTATATCATAAAAAATTTCAATAAATTGTTAAAATTAGATACACTATAACTGGTTAATTGAACAGTTATTTAAGTTATTGTAAAAAAAGCTAATAAATCAGTTGTAAATTTAGCATTTACGTCAATCTATGGATTTTTAAAAAATGTTTCAAAGTGGTGGAAGCGTCAAATGTAAAATCTTTAACAAATAGTTTAAATTAGATACACTTTTGTTGGTTAATTAAACAGTTATTTAAGTTATTGTAAAGAAAAGTTAATAAATCAGTTAAAACTTATACGTTTTCCATTTTATAGTCTTTAATTAGAATGGTTAAAATTGGTAAAAAGGCCACTTGTAAGCTTTTTAGGAAATTGTTCAATTAGACAAGTTTTTATTGTTAAACTGAACAATTATCTAAGTTATTGTAAAGAAAAGTTAATAAATCAGTTAAAACTTATCAATTTCTTATTTTATAGACTTTGATTAAAATGGTAAAAATGCCACTTGTAAGTTTTTTAGTGAATTGTTTAATTAGATAAGTTTTTTTTGTTAAATGTAACAGTTATTTAAGTTATTGTAAAGAGAAGTTAATAAATCAGTTAAAAATTAAGCATTTTATATAATTTTATAGTTTTTATAAAAGGTTTAAAAACAGTGGAGGCGCTAAAAGTAAAATTTTGATAAATTTTTTAAATTAAATACACTTTTGTTGTTAAATTGAACAGTTAATTAAGTTATTGAAAAGAAAAGTTAATAAATCAGTTGAAAATTGAGCATTTATGTCATTTTATGGTTTTATGGGTTTGGAAAAATTTCAATAAATTGCTTAAATTAGATACACTATAACTGGTTAATTGAACAGTTATTTAAGTTATTGTGAAAAAAGCTAATAAATCAGTTAAAAATTAAGCATTTATGTCAATCTATGGATTTTGAAAAGATGTGTCAAAGTGGTGAAAGCATCAAATGTAAAAATTTTAATAAATTGTTTAAACTAGATAAACTTTTGTTGTTAAATTAAACAGCTATTTAAGTTATTGTAAAGAAAAGTTAGTAAATCAGTTGAAACTTACACGTTTTTTTTTAGTCTTTGATTAGAATGGTTAAAAATGGTAAAAAAGCCACTTGTAAGTTTTTTAGTAAATTGTTCAATTAGATAAGTTTTTATTGTTAAACTGAACAGTTATTTAAGTTATTGTAAAGAGAAGTTAATTAATCAGTTAAAACTTATAAATTTTTTATTTTATAGTCTTTGTTTAAAATGATTAAAAATGGTAAAAAAGCTACTTGTAAGTTTTTTAGTGAATTGTTCAATTAGATAAGTTTTTTTGTTAAATGTAACAGTTATTTAAGTTATTGTAAAAAAAAGTTAATAAATCAGTTGAAAATTGAGCTTTAATGTCATTGTATTTTGAAAAAATGTTTTGAAATGGTGGAAGCGTCAAATGTAAAAATTTTAATAAATTATTAAAATAAGAAACATTTTGGTTTTTTGTTTGAACAGTTATTTAAGTTATTGTAAAAAAAGCTAATAAATCAGTTGAAAATTGAGCATTTATGTTATTTTATAGATTTTGAAAACATTTTTAAAAATGGTGTAAGCGTCAAATGTAAAAAATTTAATAAATTGATCAAATTAGATACACTTTTGTTGTTAAACTGAACAGTTATTTGAGTTATTGTAAACAAAAACTCAATAAATCAGTGGAAAATTGAGCATTTATATCAAGCAACATTCAAGGCTAGTACTTTGTTTTTTTAATACAAAATATTCTTATTTATTTACGCCTTTTTATTTAATCTTTGAAAAATTTGTTTGTAAAAATAATCTAATTTATTTTCAGCATTATTTTTAGACTGAGAAACCAATAATTTTTAAAAATCGGCTTTAAATGCCGTTCTACAATGTTGTTCTGCTTAAAACAATAAAAATAAAGACAAATCAATATCAAATGACATTATTTAGATATGGGTGTTTTGCACATATATAGAATGCAGAAAGCAACATCATATTGTTCAAATGTTCTTAAATGTTAAATCCAGGAATTTATAATCGTTGATGCGTGAGACAAAATATAGGCATTAAAATTAATATTGAAATTTTGCAAAATTCTTGTTTCTTTAGAATAGGAAAGGTTGAACATAGTTACAGTTTACAAAATACAATTTTTAGACTTTTTGAGTAAAAACCTTTTTATATAAATTATGCTTTAAATGACAAATGTCAAAGTTAATAGATACCAATAAAATAAAACTTATATCGCTGATCGGACAACCAAGTCATCACATTAGCGTCTTTTGTCTCAAACATATTTTGAGTTACGTTTTACTTGGACATGTTTTGCTCTTATTGGAACTCATCAGCACGTTGAGATTTGAATAAATTTGCATTGATTCTTTTAGAAATAATTAAAAAACGACTAATTACTATTTAAACTGTTCCGTTGGAACTTTTGCCTTCTAATCAAAGACCAAAGAGCTGTCGGTTAGCATAATGATTTATTTTCGTGTCTTAAACAATGTCACGTCCCTATCTTTTCGAAAAATCGTCGTAATTGATTTCAATGCAAAGTTAGAACACACACGAAGGTGTGCGAGCGATCACAAGAATAAACTTTATTAAAACTAGAATCAAGTCGCCGTCGTCGGTGCGATTATATATCCCACAATGTCAAAAACGATCGCATGTCAGTCAATTTGTCCCGCCATAATTGGAAAATGAGAGAGGACACATTAAAGTGAGTTACATGTCCATCCAATCATGATGCAATCTCCAGAGGATAAGATGTTACGAAACCCTTTGCGTGATATTACTTATCATTGAACCGAATTTATATTGGAAAATTTACGCAAATTATGTTGTGGCTAGAGCGTTTTAATTCAAAAAAAAAACTTATTATTGTTCGATTAAAATTCGGTTCATTGAACAAGATTTAAAATTAACATTTTGATAGAAAGAAAACATCTTATCAGCAGTTGCCGGGAAAAGTACCCATTAATGCACAAAATCTACTTTTTCTAAAAAAAAACACAAAAATTAAATGGCTAGCTTATTGAAAAAAAAGAGCGGTTTTTTCTATTATCGGCTTATTTTGCATACAAGATAGCCAAATTATAAAAAATATTAATAAAAATAATATTTTAAAATGCAAAATTATTTGTAAACGGTTTAATTTGATAAGGTTTTATTGTTAAATTGAACAGTTATTTAAGTTATTGTAAAGAAAAAACTGTAAATCAGTTGAAAATTGAGCATTTATATCTTTTTATAGTCTTTGATGAAATGTTTGAAACTGGTAGAAGCGTCAAATGTGAAAATTTTAATAAATTGTTTAAATTAGATACACTTTTGTTGTTAAATTAAACAGTTATTTAAGTTAGTGTAGAGAGAAAGTAATAAATCAGTTAAAAATTGAGCATTTTACATCATTTTATAATTTTTTATTAAATATTTAAAAATAGTAGAAGCGCCATTTAATATTTTTGATAAATTGTTTAAATTAGAGACACTTTTGTTGCTAAATTAAACAGTTATTTAAGTTATTGTAGAGAGAAAGTAATAAATCAGTTAAAAATTGAGCATTTTATATAATTTTATAGATTTTATAGAATGTTTAAAAATAGTGGAGGCGCCAAATGTAAAATTTTAATAAATTGTTTAAATTAAATACACTTTTGTTGTTAAACTGAACAGTTATTTAAGTTATTGTAAAAAGAAGTTGATAAATCAGTTAAAAATTCAGCATTTTACATCATTTTATAATTTTTTATTAAAAATCTAAAAATAGTAGAAACGCCATTTAATATTTTTAATAAATTGTTTAAATTAGACACTTTTGTTGCTAAATTGAACAGTTATTGTAAAGAAAAGTTAATAAATCAGTTAAAAAGTAAGCATTTTATATAATTTTATAGTTTTTATAAAATATTTAAGAATACTGAAGGCGCCAAATGTAAAATTTTGATAATTTGTTTAAATTAAATACACTTTTGTTGTTAAATTGAACAGTTGTTTAAGTTATTGTAAAAAGAAGTTAATAAATCAGTTAAAAATTCAGCATTTTCTATCATTTTATAGTTTTTTATTGAATATTTAAAAATAGTGGAAACGCCAAATGTAAATATTTCAATAAATTGTTAAAAGTAGATACATTTTTACCGGTTTATTAAACAGTTATTTAAGTTATTGTAAAAAAAAGTTAATAAATCAGTTGAAAATTAAGCATTTATGTCATTTTATGGATTTTGAAAAAATGTTTCAAAGTGGCGGAAGCGTCAAATGTAAAATCTTTAATAAATTGTTTAAATTAGATACATTTTTGTTGGATAATTAAACAGTTATTTAAGTTATTGTAAAGAAAAGTTAATAAATCAGTTAAAAATTGAGCATTTTACATCATTTTATAGTTTTTTATTAAATATTTAAAAATAGTAGAAGCGCCATTTAATATTTTTAATAAATTGTTTAAATTAGACACTTTTGTTGCTAAATTGAACAGTTATTGTAAAGAAAAGTTAATAAATCAGTTAAAAATTCAGCATTTTATATCATTTTACAGTTTTTTATTGAATATTTAAAAATAGTAAAAACGCCATTCAAAATTTTCAATAAATTGTTTAAATTAGATACACTTTTGTTGCTAAATTAAACAGTTATTGAAGTTATTGTAAAGAGAAGTTAATAAATCAGTTAAAAATTAAGCATTTTATATAATTTTATTGTTTTTTATTAAATATTTAAAAATAGTAAAAACGCCATATATAATTTTTAATAAATTGTTTAAATTAGATACACTTTTGCTGTTAAATTAAACAGTTATTTAAGTTATTGTAGAGAGAAAGTAATAAATCAGTTAAAAATTGAACATTTTATATAATTTTATAGATTTTATAAAATGTTTAAAAATAGTTGAAGCGCCAAATGTAAAATTTTAATAAATTGTTTAAATTAAATACACTTTTGTTGTTAAACTGAACAGTTATTTAAGTTATTGTAAAAAGAAGTTGATAAATCAGTTAAAAACTCAGCATTTTACATCATTTTATAATTTTTTATTAAATATTTAAAAATAGTAGAAACGCCATTTAATATTTTTAATAAATTGTTTAAATTAGACACTTTTGTTGCTAAATTGAACAGTTATTGTAAAGAAAAGTTAATAAATCAGTTGAAAAGTAAGCATTTTATATAATTTTATAGTTTTTATAAAATGTTTAAAAATAGTGGAGACGCCAAATGTAAAATTTTGATAAATTGTTTGAATTGAATACACTTTTGTTGTTAAACTGAACAGTTATTTAAGTTAATGTAAAAAGAAGTTGATAAATCAGTTAAAAATTCAGCATTTTCTATCATTTTATAGTTTTTTATTGAATATTTGAAAATAGTAAAAACGCCATTTAAATTTTTTAATAAATTGTTTAAATTAGCTACACTTTTGTTGCTAAATTGAACAGTTATTTAAGTTATTGTAAAGAAAAGTTAATAAATCAGTTAAAAAGTTAGTATTTTATATAATTTTATAGTTTTTATAAAATGTTTAAAAATAGTGGAGGCGCCAAATGTAAAATTTTGATAAATTGTTTAAATTAAGTACACTTTTATTGTTAAACTAAACAGTTATTTGAGTTATTGTAATGAGAAGTTGATAAATCAGTTAAAAATTTAGCATTTTATATCATTTTATAGTTTTTTATTGAATATTTAAAAATAGTAAAAACGCCATTTAAAATTTTTAATAAATTGTTTAAATTAGCTACACTTTTGTTGCTAAATTAAGCAGTTATTTAAGTTATTGTAAAAAGAAGTTAATGAATCAGTTAAAAATTCAGCATTTTATATCATTTTATAGTATTTTATTAAATATTTAAAAATAGTAAAAGCGCCATTTATAATTTTCAATAAATTGTTTAAATTAGATACACTTTTGTTGCTAAATTAAACAGTTATTGAAGTTATTGTAAACAGAAGTTAATAAATCAGTTAAAAATTAAGCATTTTATATAATTTTATTGTTTTTTATTAAATATTTAAAAATAGTAAAAACGCCATATATAATTTTTAATAAATTGTTTAAATTAGATACACTTTTGTTGTTAAATTAAACAGTTATTTAAGTTATTGTAGAGAGAAAGTAATAAATCTGTTAAAAATTGAGCATTTTATATAATTTTATAGATTTTATAGAATGTTTAAAAACTCGTTGAAGCGCCAAATGTAAAATTTTAATAAATTGTTTAAATTAAATACACTTTTTTTGTTAAACTTACTGAACAATTATCTAAGTTATTGTAAAAAGAAGTTGATAAATCAGTTAAAAATTCAGCATTTTACATCATTTTATAATTTTTTATTAAATATTAAAAATAGTAGAAACGCCATTTAATATTTTTAATAAATTGTTTAAATTAGACACTTTTGTTGCTAAATTGAACAGTTATTGTAAAGAAAAGTTAATAAATCAGTTAAAAAGTAAGCAAAAATTAAAATTATTTATAATTTATAAAAGACAATTAAGTAATAATGGTGGAGGCGCCGGGATAGTTATAATATTATAATATTATAACAAGCCGCGAACGGTGGTGGCTAGTTGGGATTTTGGAAGTAAGGGTAAAAAGTAGGGCATGAGTGCTCCAGAAAACCAGCTACCCCCATTGTTATAATGTTATAATATTATAATTATCCCGGCGCTTCCACCATTTTTACTTAAGTGTCTCCTATAAATTGAGTTTAAAATAAATAAACCATATAACCTTATATTAGCTGATTTTGCTCGATTGTTAACTATTTTTAAATTATTATAAAAAGTCATTCTTGTAAAAATGTAGCACTTATAAATTACTATAATTATGCCGGCGCCTCCACCATTATTCATAGACAATTTATATTATGAAAAATTATTAAATTAATTTTCTCTTTGTTGATGGTGACATATGCACAATTGTTTTAATAAAATTAAATTAGAAGTTACAATCTAATCGTTGCAATTACTCTAATTTAATTATAATTACATTATATATCAAAGAATATAATTATTATATTATAATTATCCCGGCGCCTCCACCATTATTCATAGACAAATTATCATAAAAAAGTATTAAATTAATATTCTTTTTGTTGATGGTGACATATGCACAATTGTTTTAATAAAATTAAATTAGAAGCTACAATCTAATCGTTGCAATTACTCTAATTTAATTATAATTACATTATATATCAAAGAAGATAATTATTATATTATAATTATCCCGGCGCCTCCACCATTCTTACAAATAATTGCTTATATTATAAAAACAAATTATCCCGGCGCCTCCACCATTTTTCCACAATTGCCTCGCCTACGTAGAATAAAATAAATTGTTAATCTCATTACGATTCAGTTTTCATAAAATAGTTGATCCATTAATTTCCAGATGAAATACCAATAAATTAAAATATGATCCGTTTGAATATTGACGAGGTATTAGTTTTAACAAATTGAATACCAAATATCTGTTTTGAAAAGCGAATTGATTCTCTTTGGCAATGTAAATCGATGGTAATGTTTACGCAATCTACATCAAAATAATTAGTAAAACATTAAATTGATTGAATATTCTACAGTTCTGATGATGGCAAATGGAACAAAGCCGGTGGTGATTCCGACAAGTGCTATTAAATATGATTGGGAGAGATGGGAGATGTATCTCAAAAGAAAACATCAAAGTGTGTGTTTTTTTTTTGTTTATCTTTTATATACAGTACAAAATAGATTATAGAATCCCACAAACTTGCAAGAATTCAGAAAGCAGTATCATTATTTTCATGTCATATTGTTCGAATGTTTTTAAATGTTGAATCTGACAATTCAAATAACAATAGTGAAAGAATGACATTATTTATTTAAAAATTTGTAGATAATGTTTTTTCTTATCACTCTTATCATCAATTATTACCATTTGCTAAGTTGGGGTGTAGTCTGCCTTCTCTGATAGCTACAGCTCCGCCTTCTTTATTTCCTGTCCTGATTTAGGAAAGCTCTTAGGGAATTGCCTTGATGATTTGGTATTTTCTGTATATTGTACAGTGCATCCATAAATTCCCAGCATATACAGAAAAAAACTAAGTACCTACGTGAACGCTTTCCCTCCGATAAACCCGGAAAAGAAATCATTAAAAATTCAAATTATCGACTCAAAATATTCCGTCGGTGCTATGATTAGAATAAATTTTCAATTTGGTAACGTCATTAAGTTAATTGTTCAAACAAATCCAATAAAGCAAAATTTAAAGACTAATTGATTAATTTTGGACGACGGAGAGAGAACTTTTTCGACGATAATTGGAAGAATAAACTCAGTTTTTCTTCGTTTTGTTTTGTCGTCTTGAATTAATGTTGTGGCGAATTGTTCGAGGAAAAAACGTCATTAGATGGTGGATTTATGTGCATGCGGTCCTGTCAGCGGAAAATTAAGAATCCAAATCGATAAAGTCCTGTAGGAATAAATTCAGTTTTATTATAATACTCATTTTTTAGGGAAAAGTTTCCTATTGTGGCATAATTATATATTTTTGACTGCGCCATGCTGTCAATAGTAGACTAACTTTTACATAAATAGACAAATTATAAGAAATTTTAAATTTGGCGCCTCCACCATTTTTAATTTTTTTAATCAAAGACTATTTACTAACTTTTTTTTCATAATTTTTCTGATTAAATAGAATAAAAACCTTATTTACACAATTTTTTTTTAAAGTTACATCATTTTGAAACATTTCAATCAAAAATCAGAAATTAATATAAATATCTAACGTTTTACTGATTACTAATCTATTCTTATAAATAATTTTTAAATTTGACACAACAAAAGCCTTTCTAATTTAAAAATTAATTCAAAATATTGCATTTGGCGCCTCCGCCATTTTTGGAAAAATTTAGGTTAGGTTTCTTATAACCTCACTCTTAAAACTGTAAAAATTTGAACAAAAAAACCATAATATGTATAAATTAAACAACTAAATTAAAAAACAACATTTTAATTACATAAATAGGCAATTTATAAAAAATTTTAAATTTGGCGCCTCCACCATTTTTAATTTTTTTAATCAAAGAATATTCACTAACTTTTTTTCATAATTTTTCTGATTAATTAGAATGAAAAACTTTATTTAAACAATTTTCTTAAAAAATTACAATTGGCGCTTTTACCATTTTTAAAAATTTCAATCAAAAATCATAAATTATCATAAATATCTAACGTTTCATTGATTACTAATCTTTTCTTATAAATAATTTAAATTTGACATAATAGAAGCTTTTCTAATTTAAGAATTAATTCAAAATATTGCATTTGGCGCCTTTTTTGGAAAAATTTAGGTTAGGTTTCTTGCAATTATAGAACATTTCAATATTGAAAAATAAAAACACTTTTGAAACTGTAAAAATTTGGAAAAAAAACACACATAATATGTATAAATTAAACAAATAAATCAAAAAACGACATTTTAATTCGTTTGAAAATTGCATTACTCCTCTCCATCTTCAAAGTTATATAGAGTTGGAAATAATAATTTAGCTTTTTCAAAAAACCCATGAAAATGCCGTCGCGGCGCGTCGCTTCTAAATAATTTTAATATCCAGTTCCAATAAGACGCCGCACTTGACATAATCAAGTCCAATTTATTTAGGAAAAGCCAATTACAATTTCGGAACAAAGTATAACGGATTCGACGACTTCTTTAATATAATAAACGAATTTATTATTCATTTTCTTTTTTGCATGGAACGTTTATTATCCTCTTAACATTTCTCTTTGCTTCTGAGAGAATCGTCACAAAATTTGTGACAAAAAACAAATAAAAATTTTTAATGATGCGATTATAGGTTTTTATGACAGGCAAAAGCTTAAAATACAACTAGTTTTATTGCAGAAGTGGGTTGAACTGTCTATTTTACTTCTATTAGCCGTTATTATATACCTTTTACTCTTTTTATCTATTTAAAACCTTATAAACAGTGTTATATGCAGACATGTACTTCTAGCAAGACGGTGCCCCATGCTCATAGTGCGCATGATACAGTTATTTTACTAAACAAAACAGTTTTCAGACGATTAAATTTATATTACCTTACGACATAACTACTTTTTAAAGACGAACGGCTACAAATTTTTTTTTTAAGAATATAAAATGGTAAACTTTAAAAACTTTAAAATGTGGACAATAGTTAGTGGCTCATCAATTGTTTCTTTTACTAAAAACTTTACATTTGGCGCTTTCACCATTTTTTGAGATTTTAACCAACGTCTAAAAAAATAGTGTAAATGTTCAACTTTTTACCGATTTTCTCACTTTTTTTTTACAAAAACTAAAATAACAATTAAAGCGTATTTAAATTGTAAAATTTATTAATATTTTTACATTTGGTATTTTCAAACACTTTGCTCAATTTTCAACTGATTTATTAACTTTTTTTTTACAATAACTTAAATAACTGTTCAATTGACCAGTAAAAGTGTATCTAATTTTAACAATTTATTAAAAATTTTAGATTTGGCGTTTTTACCATTTTTAAAAATTTTTTTTAAAACCATAAAATTATATAAATTCTTAATTTTTAACTAATTTACCAACTTTCTTTTACAACAACTTAAATAACTCTTTATTTTAACAACAAAAGTGTATTTAATTTAAACAATTTATTGAAATTTTTTTGTCAACGTTTTTACTATTTTTAATTATTTAATAAAAAACTAAAAAATTATATAAAATGCTCAATTTTCTACTGATTTATTAACTTTTTTTTAACAATAACTTAAATAACTGTTCAAACTAAAAACAAAAATGTATCTGATTTTAATAATTTATTAAAAGTTTTACATTTGACACTTCCACCATATCAAAACATTTTTTCAAAATGCATAAAATGACATAAATGCTCAATTTTCAACTGATTTATTAACTTTTTTTTACAATAACTTAAATAACTGTTTAATTTAACAACAAAAGTGTATTTAATTTAAATAAATTATCAAAATTTTACATTTGGCGCCTTCAATATTCTTAAATATTATTATAATAAGGGAATGTATGTCAATATGGTCTTATTCGTGCCGAGCGAAGCGAGGTACGAATGATTACAAGCCGAAAATGTTAGTTATCCTGAAGGAAATATAAGTATATAAAGTGTGTTAAAAAGAAATAAGTGTCCTTAAAATAAGGGTAAAAAATAGGGGGGTAGGTGTTCTAAAAACCCAGCTCAAATCATTCATAAGACCATATTGACATACATTCCTTTATTATAATATTATAATTATTACGTAAAAAGGCTACATTTTTACAAGAATGACTATATTATAATAATATAAAAATATGTAATTAAAAATCAAGCAACCTAAGCTAATATGAGGTTATATAATTTATTTATGTTTAACTCAATTTATAAAAGACAATTAAGTAATAATGGTGGAGGCGCCGGGATAATTATAATATTTTAATACTAGCTGACCCGGCGAACTTCAGTCAATGAAAGTCGTGTTACTTTTTAGCTGAACTAATTTAGGCTTTGATGAACGTAAAACAATGATACAAAATAATATATTTATATAGATAGAAACAGAAAAGTATTTTATTATGATGAATGATGATGAAAACATACATACAAAATGAGAATGAAAATAAAAAAAAATAAAAAATAATAATTAAGTACTTCAAACTCGTGTCAGAAAAAAATTATGGAAAACTATGTTGTGCTGATTAGGAAAAAAAAATAAAACTCGGATTAATTCATTAATAGGATTTTCATTCAAGCCCTTTGTGGTAAACGACATTCTTTGTTTTTTGGTCAGGCGCAAGAACAAATAAAGCGGATGGTTTGCCGACACGTGAGCATGCCACGTACAATTGACCATGAGAAAAACATGCATTTTCTAGATGGAGACCACAAATAGTCAAGGATTGGCCCTGTGATTTATTGATCGTCATGGCGAAGGCAAGACGAATCGGGAATTGAATTCGTTTAAACTCAAAGGGCATATCCGTTGGGATCATCGAAATCCTTGGAATAAAAACTTCCTCATCTTTAAATTTTCCTTTAAGTATCGACGCGTGCAATTTCTCGCAGATAATTGACCAAATATAATAACAGTGCCTGAACTTTCGATACATAGACAATAGCTCAGAGTATATAACCACTACGTATGAATAATAGCTTATCAAAAAAAATCATAGACAACCTATAAAAAGACATTTACACTTTTGTTAACCTGTAGATTTTTTTTCCTTAATCTTATAACCTTTACCAACTGATTTTTTATTCCCTAAATTCCGTTCCTTTTTGATGATTTTATGTTTTTACTGTAGAATGAATCATAGGTATTATTTTCGGGAATTAAAAACAAATATAACCGTACCTGAACTTTGTAGACATTTTACAAAAAATAAATATCTGAACGCACACATGATGTCTTCAGAAAAAAATAAAGTTGTGGCTTAAAGGTCTCAGCAACCAGGCCATAAGCTCCAAAAAAAAAAAAAAATAGTTGTTAGAAAAAAGCTTATTTGTTTTCTCTTGGCGGCTGTGACGTCACTAATCTGCGCGAACATTGACAGCTGATGGAATAAGTGAGCGCTGAAAACATTCGATCATCTTTTGAACCGCTCAAAATTAAGTTGATGTAATTTATGCAATCTAAATTAAATTACTGTGCTAATAAGCTGTAAGTATTGAGGTTGTTCTATTTATATTAAAGCAAGCAAGCACAGTAAAAAAATTAAGATTTAGCTGACGTTTTTAGTTTAGTTAGTAATAGCAAAGAACTACCAATTACAGCTTCTGCGCATGAACACGTGACCCGCCAATAGAAAACAAATAAGCTCTACACTATTTGACAGGATTGGACAACAAATGTTTGACATGTAATAAACAAATCAGCATCTATTGAAATGATTAAGTATTTATTACACATATTGAGTTTTTATTGTTTCGGGACGAAAACAAATCTAACAAATTAAAAACCATGGCAATCGGTCCAGCCGTTCTCGAGTTATAAGTGTTGTAACAAACACGACTTTCTTTTATATATATATAGATTATAATTATAATTATTATGTAAAAAGGCTACATTTTTACAAGAATGACTATTTATAATAATATAAAAATAATTAACAATCGAGCAAAATCAGCTAATATAAGGTTATATGGTTTATTTATTTTAAACTCAATTTAAGTAATAATGGTGGAGGCGCCGGGATCATTGTTATATTATAACAGGCCGCGAACGTTGGTGGCTAGCTGGGTTTCTGGAACACCCACCCCCGATTGTTTACCCTTTCAAAGACACTAATTTTTTTTAACACATTGTCTGGACTTGTATTTCCTTCAGGATAACTAACATTTTCGGCTCGCTTCGCTCGGCACGAATAAGACCATTATGACATACATTCCCTTATTATAATATTATAATTATAATAAAAATGACTATTTATAATAATATAAAAATAATTAACAATTAAGCAATATAAGCTAATATAAGGGGTTATATGGTTTATTTATTTTAAACTCAATTTATAAAAGACAGTTAAGTAATAATGGTGGAGGCGCCGGGATAATTATAATATTATAACAGACCGCGAACGGTGGTGGCTAGCTGGGTTTCTGATACAACTACCCCCCATTTTTTACCCCTATTTCAAGGACACTCACTTTTTTTAACTTGCATTCCCTCCAGGATAACTAACATTTTCGGCTTGTGATCATTTATTATAATATTATAATTATAATTATTATATAAAAGTGCTACATTTTTACAATAATTAAACAAAAAGTGACGTATAATCTACAATCAGGATTATGGTCAGTTACAATTGCGTAATAATAGTAGTGGCGCCAAAATATCAGTATTTTTTTCTCCTTCATTTGTTTGAATAATGTTTTGTTTTGGTTTTTTTTTCAATTTGTATCAAAACTTGTTTTATTAAATTATTATTTAGTTTATTAATTTATAATTTGCTTGTTTCTCTAATCAACAATCAGTTTTTTTAAATTGTTTTTTTTTAATTAATTACTTTTGCTTTTTTTGTAATTATTTTTAGCAAATTGCGGTTTCGATAACTAATTTTCTCAAATCTATGACTTTTATGTCCTAATTTTAATTTATTATTGTCTATTCTTAACTTTAATGATTTATGCATTTTTTTAAAAAATAGCTAAATTTACGAATTAATAATAATTTTAAATTAATTTTAAAATAATTAATAAGTTTTTTATTATGTTATTATAAGCCAGATAAATTCTGACTTGATTATTACTGTCGATACTGTCGATACTAATTTTTGTGGTTTATTCTATATCTCTGAAGAGGCTAATTATCATTAAATTACTAATTAATTTCTCATAAAAAAATTATTAATTAATTATATAATTTAAAGCAAAAAGATGCAGTAGTCGGAGTAATAACAGTAACCGCATCTTTAAGCTTACTTCTCTCAGGAAAATCAGAAATGACCAATATTATTTTATTAGACGCGATAAAAAAAACAAATAAAGAGTGAAAGCTCTTCAAAGCCGATCTATAAAGTTGTTTCATAAACTTCTTTATTAGTTTATTGATTGTAAATAAAATTCGTTCTTATTTTGTTAAATCAAGACGGTTTTGGAATTTTAGTAAAAATAAAAAATTATTTTTATAGGTTGAGAGCTTCTCTCAGGAGAAAATTATTTTTAATACTCTAAAGTGGATCTAAAAAAACGCAGATTGGAGTTTTTATTGGTTAAACCGTCACATGTGTTAGAGCACAAATTGCGTTGATTGGCCGGCTAGACAAGCTAGAGCTCAAGATTGCGAATCATCTAAGTTTCTATTGGCTGGCGCATCACATGACTTAGCTAAAAAGACATTGATTGGCTGGCTGAACAAACTTAAGCAATATTTTTTTCCACTTTGTCTTCAACTTTAAAATACTATAGTTATAATATTTATTCTATCTAACTCGTTTCTAAAATTGTTTTAAAATGTTTTGATAATGGCGTAAAACTACCAGATTTAGTATCTTTAACTTAAAAGCAAAGTTGATGTAGAAAAAGACGCGGATTGGTTAAACCGTCACATGACTTAGTACAAACTGCGTTGATTGGCCGCCTAGACAACCTAGAGCCTATGATTGAAAATGATCAAAGTTTCTATTGGCTAAAGCATTACATGGTTTAGCAAAAAAAGCATTGATTGGCTAGCTGAACAGCTTTAAGCAATATTTTCTTCCTCTTTGTCTATAACTTAAAAATACTATAATCATAATTTTTATTTTGTCTACTTTTTTTCTAAAATTCTTCTAAAATGTTTTGTTAATGACATAAAACCAACAGATTTAGTATCTTTAAGTTAAAGGCAAAGTTGATGTAAAAAAAGGCGCGGATTGGTTGAACCGTCACATGACTTAGCACAAACTGCGCTGATTGGCCGCCTAGACAAGCTAGAGCTTAAGATTGAGAATCATCTAAGTTTCTATTGGCTGACGCATCACATGACTTAGCAAAAAAGACATTGATTGGCTGGCTGAATAAGCTTAGGCAATATTTTTTTCCACTTTGTCTTTAACTTCAAAATACTATAGTTATAATATTTATTCTATATAACTTCCTTTTGAAATTGTTGTAAAATGTTTTGTTAATAACGTAAAACCAACAGATTTAGTATCTTCAAGCTAAAGTCAAAATTGACGTATAAAAAGACGCGGATTGATTGAACCGTCACATAACTTAGCACAAATTGCGCTGATTGGCCGGCTAGACAAGTTAGAGCTAATGATTGAAACTAATCTAAGTTTCTATTGGCTAAAGCATTACATGGTTTAGCAAAAAAAGCATTGATTGGCTAGCTGAACAGCCTTAAGCAATATTTTTTTCTTCTTTGTTTATAACTACTTAAAAATACTATAATCATAATTTTAATTTTGTCTACTTTTTTTCTAAAATTCTTGTTAAATGTTTTGTTAATGACGTAAAATCAACAGATTTAGTATATTTAAGTTAAAGGCAAAGTAGATGTAAAAAAAAACGCGGATTGATTGGACCGAAAAACAGCTAGAGCTTAAGATTGAGAATCATCTAAGTTTCTATTGGCTGACGCATCACATGACTTAGCAAAAAAGACATAGATTGGCTGGCTGAACCAACTTAAGCAATATTTTTTTCCACTTTGTCTTTAACTTCAAAATACTATAGTTATAATATTTATTCTATCTAACTTGCTTCTAAAATTGTTGTAAAATGCGTAAAACCAACAGTTTTAGTATCTTCCAGTTAAAGGCAAAGTGCTATAAGTCACATGACTTATAGCACAAATTGCGTTGATTGGCCGGCTAGACAAGCTTGAGCTCAAGTTTCTATTGGCTGACGCATCACTTGACTTAGCAAATAAGATATTGATTGGCTGGATGAACAGGCTTAAGCAATGTTTTCTTTCTCTTTGTCTATGACTTAAAAATACTAAAATCATAATTTTTATTCTATCTACTTTCCTTCTAAAATGGTTGTTAAATCTTTTGTTAATGACGTAAAGCCAATAGATTTAATATCTTTAAGTTAAAAGCAAAGTGCTATAAGTCACACGACTTATAGCACAAATTGCGTTGATTGGCCGGCTAGACAAGCTAGAGCTCAAGTTTCTATTGGCTGACGCATCACTTGACTTAGCAAATAAGATATTGATTGGCTAGATGAACAGGCTTAAGCAATATTTCCTTCTACTTTGTCTTACAAATATTTAGTCATAATCTTTATTCTATCTATTTTGTCTCTGAAATTGTTAAAGGTTTTCTTAATGACTTAAATCCAACAGTTTTAGTATCTTTAAGTTAAAAGTAAAACGGATTTAAAAAAAGACGCCGATTGTAGTTTCTATTGGTTAAATCGTCACTGACTTGGCACAAACTGCGTTGATTGGCCGGTTAGACAAGCTAGAGCTCAAGATTGAGAATCATCTAAGTTTCTATTGGCTGAAGCACCACATGACTTAGCAAAAAGAGCATTGATTGGCTTGCTAGAAAAACGTAAAACCAACAGTTTTTTCAAAACATTTGAACAAAAAATCTTGTACTTCAAGCGCTGTTTGCATTACTAGATAAAATCCAGAGTAATTTGTCTGGAACTTTAAATCTGGATAGAATACTGGACACATAAGCGCAATTATCTTACAAAGCTGACTTTATGATAACATCTTTGACATATATCCAGCGAATAGCAGCCATGCTTTAATTAAAATTTATCGTTCCAGGAAAAGAGCTCTTCTTTGCTGGCTTAGCTCACTAGATTCCGGAAATTCTTCTAAATATTTCTTTTGAACATTCTATTTTTTTCAAAAATGAAAGCAAATTTTTGTTGCTTACGTTTCTAAAAATTCTCTTTTTATTTAATTACGTCGAAAACAAAAATTTTTTTGCAGCTTTTTTATTAACGCCTAAAAAGCAAATAAACTCACGGCTCGTAAAAATTATTAAATTACACCTAAAAAAAAATTATTAAAACTAGATCAGATGAACATATTTTGTTCTTATTGGAACTCTTCACTTTTCAGCAAGTGAAACTAAAAATAGCGACATCTATTAGAATTAGAAGCTAGCTTTATATTGAAGGTAGATTTCTACATGTCGATGCTATAATAGGTCATTTCAAATGACAGAAAGAGACAAAAGAGGTTGTTTGACTAGCAATATTTTTTTGGTTTCCAAGTTAATGCATTTCTGACCTTTGGTAACATCAACATGTTGACACCTAGTTTCTTTACTTTGACCTAAAGAACATCTGAATCCAATAGATGTCGCTACAGCATTAAGAAAAATGGCCGACTTGGCCTTAAGTTATGTGCGCCACTCAGTGGCTAGAACTATAAAAGCATCTGATCTATATTCGTCCAATTATCATCAAATTATGTTTTTGGCTGATAAATATGTTACGTCAACATTATTATTAAATGATTTTAAACTATTAACACTATTCCGGTGTGAAAATCTTCTATAAATATGGAATTTTTCCATAATTATTAATAATTCTACAAACAGTGACTTGCAATAATTTTATTTTTTGTTTATCTTAATCTCTAGATAAAGATAAATCACATTCTATTGACTATTTAATAGAATTTGCAATAGATAATTTGTTAATACTTGTTTTGACAGCATTTTAAAGGTACCATGGCTAAAATCCCTTCAATTAAGTTCAACAACGGCTTATCCTTCCCGGTTTTGGGCTTAGGAACCTGGCAGGTAGGTACCTTAAATTAATCTAATTAATTTTTTTTTTTTTTGACAAAATTAATAAAAAATAGGGACCTGTGGGGAAAGAAAATGAGGTGGGTCAAGCGGTTCGCGACGCTATTGACTTAGGCTATCGCCATTTTGATTGCGCTCATGTCTACCAAAATGAAGAAATTATTGGTGAAGCAATTGAAGATAAAATTAAAGAAGGCGTGGTGAAAAGAGAAGATTTGTTCATTACTACGAAATTATGGAATACTTTTCATCGGCCTGAAATAGTCGAAGCGACTGTAAGGGGGCAGCTTAAGAAGTTGAGATTGGAGTATTTGGACCTTTATTTGGTGCATTGGCCGTTCGCTTTTAAGGTGAGTAGGCTATAGGTATGTATAGCTTAGGCGCAGAAAAGTGAGACGAAAAGAGGCTTAAGGTACTTTTTTCTCCATCTTTTTTTTCGGTTTTTACTGATTTGAGCCCCATCAGCCAAAAACTGTAATTTTGCTGATTTGGTTATATTTTTCTGCGTTGACAACGTTTTTACCAATAAAAAGCAATTTTTTTTAAATATACGGTAAGTTTTTTTTGAAAAAAACACGTTATATCGAAAAATAATGACACATTTGCGGCAAAATCGCAAAAAACTGTATTTTTCTGTTATTTTTTCTTTGTATTATAGGTTAGAAAGTAGTTTTTTATAATAAAATTTGATGTTTTTTAAAACTGTAATGAATATTAAGATAAAGTTGTGTCTATAGTTTGTTTTTTTCTATTAGTCATAGTTTTTTAATTACGACAAAAGATAAAGATTTTCGAAAAACTAAAAAGAAAAAACTCTTTTATCAAAAATTATAAAAAAATTAAATATAGAATACTTTTTTAATAAGAAAATCAAGATTTACTTTATTTTATATAGTTTATTGGACAGGATTATAGAGTGTGATTATAAAAAAATTGATAAAACTGTGAAAAAATAGAAGTTTTTTAGAAAAACACAATATTTTGTCAAAAAATAATGACTCATTTGAAGCAAATTTGCAAAAAAACAAATTTTTATATATTTTTTCTTACTTGTACGTTTAACTCAAAAATAGCTTTTTGCAAAAAAGGGAGACAAAAAAAGTTTTACGTACATTCTCTTTTTTTATTATTTAAAATTAATAGAAATGCAAAAAAATTAATGTTTTTCGGAAAAACAATTTGTTTTGTCAAAAAATAATAACTCATTTGAAGCAAATTTGCAAAAAAACAAATTTTTAGTTATTTTTTCTTATTTGTACGTTTAACTCAAAAATAGATTTTTGGAAAAAAGAGAGACAATAAAAGTTTTACGTACATTCTCTTTTTTTATTATTTAAAATTAATAAAAATGCAAAAAATTATTGTTTTTTAAAGAAACAATTTGTTTTGTCAAAAAATAATAACTCATTTGAAGCAAAATTGCAAAAAAACCAATTTTTATATATTTTTTCTTACTTGTACGTTTAACTCAAAAATAGCTTTTTGCAAAAAAAGGGGACAAAAAAAGTTTTACGTACATTCTCTTTTTTTATTATTTAAAATTAATAAAAATGCAAAAAAATTAATGTTTTTTAGAAAAACAATTTGTTTTGTCAAAAAATAATAACTTATTTGAAGCAAAATTGCAAAAAAACAAATTTTTATATATTTTTTCTTACTTGTACGTTTAACTCAAAAAATAGCTTTTTGCAAAAAAGGGGGACAAAAAAAGTTTTACGTACATTCTCTTTTTTTATTATTTAAAATTAATAAAAATGCAAAAAATTATTGTTTTTTAAAGAAACAATTTGTTTTGTCAAAAAATAATGACTCATTTGAAGCAAAATTGCATAAAAACAAATTCTTAGTTGTTTTTTTTATTTGTACGTCTAACTCAAAAATAGCTTTTTGCAAAAAAGGGAGACAAAGAGAGATTTAAGTACATTCTTTTTTTTATCATTTAAAATTAATGAAAATGTAAAAAAATTAAGGTTTTTTAAAAAAACAATTTGTTTTTTCAAAAAATAATAACCTAATTGAAGCAAAATTGCAAAAAAACAAATTTTTAGTTATTTTTTCTTACTTGTACGTCTAACTCAGAAATAGCTTTTTGCAAAAAAGTAAGACAAAGAGAGATTAAGGTACATTCTCTTTTTTTATCACTTAAAATTAATATAACTGTAGAAAAATTAATGTTTTTTAAAAAAACAATTTGTTTTTTCAAAAAATAATGACTCATTTGAAGCAAAATTGCAAAAAAACAAATTCTTAGTTATTTTTTTTTATTTGTACGTCTAACTCAAAAATTGCTTTTTGCAAAAAAGGGAGACAAAGAGAGATTTAAGTACATTCTTTTTTTTTATTATTTAAAATTAATAAAAATGTAAAAAAATTAATATTTTTTAGAAAAACAATTTGTTTTTTAAAAATTAATAACCTAATTGAAGCAAAATTGCAAAAAACAAATTTTTAGTTATTTTTTCTTACTTGTACGTCTGACTCAGAAATAGCTTTTTGCAAAAAAGTGAGACAAAAAGAGATTAAGGTACATTCTCTTTTTTTATCACTTAAAATTAATATAACTGTAGAAAAATTAATGTTTTTTAAAAAAACAATTTGTTTTTTCAAAAAATAATACTCATTTGAAGCAAAATTGCAAAAAACAAAGTCTTAGTTATTTTTTCTTACTTGTACGTCTAACTCAAAAACAGCTTTTTGCAAAGAAGTGAGACAAACAGAGATTGGAGTACATTCTTTTTTTTTAATAGTTTGAAATTAATAAAACTGCATAAAAATTAATGGTTTTTAGAAAAACAATTTGTTTTGTTAAAAAATAATGACTCATTTGAAGCAAAATCTCAAAAAACGGTTTTTTTGGCTATTTTTTCAAACTTGTACGTCTAACTCAAAATAGCTTTTTAAAAAAAAATAAGACAAAAACAGGTTGAAGTACATTTTCTTTTTTTATTATTTAAAATTAATAAAACTGCAAAAAAATTAATGTTTTTTAGAAAAACAAGATGTTTTGTCAAAAATAATGACTCATTTGAAGCAAAAAATAATTTTTTTCTACATGTACGTCTAACTCAAAAATAGCTTTTTGCAAAAAAGTGAGGCAAAGAGAAATTGTAGTAAATTCTTTTTTTTATTATTTAAAATTGATAAAACTGCAAAAAACTGATGTTTTTTAAAAAAACAATGGGTTTTGTCAAAAAATAATGACTCATTTAAAGCAAAATTTAAAAAAAACGTTTTTTTTTTAGTTATTTTTTTTTTCGTCTTACTCAAAAATGGATTTTTGCTAAAAAGTGAGACAAGGAGAGATTGAAGTACATTCTTTTTTTTTTATTTAAAATTAATAAAACTGCCAAAAACTTAATGTTTTTTAGAAAAACAATTTGTTTTTTCAAAAAATAATGATTCATTTGAAGCAAAATTGCAAAAAAACGTTTTTTTTGGCTATTTTTTCTTACTTGTACGTCTAACTCAAAAATAAGTTTTGCAAAAAAGTGAAACAAAGAGAGATGAAAGTACATTCTTTTTTTTATCATTTACAATTAATAAAACTGCAAAACAATTTATGTTTTTCAGAAAAACAAAATGTTTCGTCAAAAAATAATGACTTATTTGAAGCAAAATTAAAAAAAAAACATTTTTTTTGTAATTTTTTTTACTTGTACGTATAAGTGCAAAAAAATGAGAGAAAAAGTACTTTCTCTACGTCAACACCATACGTATTTTTTCTGTTTTTTTTTTACTTTTTTGTTTTTTTTACCCTGACGACGTTTTTTTTTCCAATGAAAGACGAAACATCAAAACGGTTTTTTACGATTTACACATTTTCAGGAAGGAACTGATCTTTTTCCAATTGATCCCAAAACTGGTCTAAATATTGGCAGCGATTTTGATTTTGTTGACACTTGGAAAGCAATGGAGGAAATTCAGAAAAAAGGGCTTACAAGATCAATTGGAATTTCAAATTTCACAAGCCAGCAAATTGAAAGGCTTTTAAAGTCAGCGACAGTATTGCCAGTTACAAATCAGGTACCTAACCTACAAATTTTTGTACATCTAAAAAACTAAGCTAATTATAATGGGCACTAATTACAGCTGTCAAAGATTTTTGCCAGCTCTTTCGGTGTCCACTTTAACATTGAAAGTATCTTGATCGGTAGCCAGGCGGCTAACGATAGTGCGTTTAGAATCTGGTCCAACGTGGGTTCGATTCCCACTCAGGCAAAAGTCTTCTACAAGAAAATGGCTTTTGTCTGGCTATGGGTGTTTGGAATCTTGATCGGTACAATGTTTTATTCTTGACCATTTTTTCTATAGATTGAGTGCCATCCATACTTAAATCAAGCAAAATTGCGAAAATTTTGCTCCGAAAAAAATATAACCATAACGGCTTATAGTCCATTGGGCTCCCCATCCAGACCATGGCAGAAGCCTGGCGATCCCGACGTTCTCAACGACTCAAAAATTAAGCAAATTGCCCAAAACTACGGAAAATCTCCGGCACAAATCCTACTGAGGTATAACGTCCAATTGGGCAACAGTGTCATTCCAAAATCGTCAAATAAAAATCGACTGAAGGAAAATATGGAGATTTTTGATTTTGAGCTGAGTCAAAGTGATTTGGATTATATTAATACCTTTGACTGCAATGGGAGGATTTGCCCATTGGCCGAGTAATACAGAAAATCATAAATTTTGCAGAAAATAAAAAAAAATTTTTTTCAGGGCCAGGGAGCTGCCACAGTATCCGTTTCGACCCGACATTGAGTTCTAATTTTTGTCAATATTTATTAAATAATAAAAAATAAACAATTTCAAAAATTCTAGCTTTATTTATTTAAAACATATTATTATTTATCAAAAAATAAGTTAACTAATTTTTTTTTCTAATACAATTGAATTTTAAAAATTTGATTTTTTAGGTAGTTTTTTGCAAAAATTGTTCATCTGAATATGTAAATTATTAGTGAATAATTGAAGTAGCTGCAGATTGCAAATAAAACAAAAAAAAAATTTTTCTGATTTTAATGCTACACCGTGCTTTTTAGGCGTCAATTGATTTGTTACATAATATACAGAGTGTTTTATACAGGGTGTTTTTAAATACTCAAAATTCTTTTGTCAGATTTTGAGCGTTTTCTGGCCAATTAGTGATTATTTATGTTATATTTTATTATAAGTCTAAAAATACAACAAAAAGCTAAAAATAAAAAAAAATGATAAGAAGAAAGAAAAAAGGAACTAAATGCCGCAATATAAAATGTAACAGAAACAAAAGAGAGATAAAACATTACTCCTATATAGAAAAGTTGAATGATAGAGACAAAGGTGGAAAAAAATATTAAAAAAAAACATTTTTGATAAATACAGATAGAAAGTGTAAATATTCCACAAAAAAGCAAACAACACATTAACAAAAATAGATAAAAATAATAAAAAAAAGTAAAAACGATAAAAAAATAAAGAAACAAAAGCAAAAAATAAACAAATTTTATAAAACATAGAAAATGTTTTATAAAAATAAACAGTTTTAAAAATTTTGGTCTTATTTATTTTAAAAATACTATTATTTATCAAAAAATAAGTTAACCAATTTTTTTGTCTAACAAACTTGAATTTTAAAAATTTGATTGTTTAGGTTGTTTTTTGCAAAAATTGTTCATCTGAATATGTAAATTATTAGTGAATAATTGAGGTAGCTGCCAATTGCAAATAATACAAAAACAATTTTTTTTTTATTTTAATGCTACACCGGGCCTCTCAGGCGTCAATTGATTTGTTATATAATATACAGAGTGTTTTATACAGGGTGTTTTTAAATACTCAAAATTTTTATGTCAGATTTTGAGCGTTTTCTGACCGATTAGTGATTATTTATGTTATATTTTATTATAAGTCTAAAAATACAACAAAAAGCTAAAAACAGAATGAAATGCAAAGAAGAAAGAAAAAAGAAATTAAATGCCGCAATATAAATTGTAACAGAAACAAAAGAGAGATAAAACATTACTCCTATATAGAAAAGTTGAATGATAGAGACAAAGGTGGAAAAAAATATTAAAAAAACATTTTTTGAAAAATACAGACAGAAAGTGTAAATATTCCACAAAAAAGCAAACAACACATACTAACAAAAATAGAAAAAAATAATAAAAAAAAGTAAAAACGATAAAAAAATAAAGAAACAAAAGCAAAAAATAAACAAATTTTATAAAACATAGAAAATGTTTTATAAAAATAAACAATTTCAAAAATTTTGGCTTTATTTATTTAAAAGATATTATTATTTATCACAAAATAAAAAACAAATTAGCTAATTTTTTTGTCTAATAAAAGTGAATTTTAAAAATTTGATTTTTTAGGTTGTTTTTTGCAAAAATTGTTCATCTGAATATGTAAATTATTAGTGAATAATTGAGGTAGCTGCAAATTGCAAATAAAACAAAAAAATTTTTTTTTTGACTTTAATGCTACACCGTGCTTTTCAGGCGTCAATTGATTTGTTACATAATATACAGAGTGTTTTATACAGGGTGTTTTTAAATACTCGAAATTTTTATGTCAGATTTTGAGCGTTTTCTGACCGATTAGTGATTATTTATGTTATATTTTATTAGAAATCTGACTTCTAACAATAATCCAGTAATGTTTACATAATTATTTACTGCTATTATCTTCTTCTAAAAACCATATAATTAATGATATTTACAAAAATGGTTTCTGAACCGCTTTTTAGGTATAAAACGTGTAAAATAAAGTAAAAAAGAAAAAATTCATCAAATATTAGGAAAAAAAAACAATTTTTGCCACATTCTAAACTAACTAAATCAAAAATGGTTATATTTTCCAAGCTTATTTTGAATTTCGAACAGATTTGTCTCAATTTTCTTTTCTATTCTCTGCATCAATATTGACTTGCCATTTCTAAAGCTCAAAGATTCTGAATATGTTCATTGGATACTTTTCTAAGGAACGTATCTAGAAGCTTTCTGACATAATAGAAGTCAACAAGCTCATAAGTAAACAATCTTTGTATATTGTAAATAATTCAGAAAGAGGTCGGATATTATATGGGAAGATTCATCAGTCTGCGCGATAACATTCTGAATAAGTAATGCCTTTTTCAATAAATTTCTCACTATTTTTCTCCGTAAACTGGAATAAAATCACGGCTGAAAAAAAAAAGCCTAAAGTTTTAAAAAAAATAGACAAAAAACAAAAAAAAACAAAGACAACATAAAAAAACAAAACAAGTAGAAACAAAACAAAAATCAAAACTAAAAAAAAAAGCTTAATGTTTTAAAAAAATAGACAAAAAACAAAAAAAAACAAAAACAACATAAAAAAATTACATTCTCTTTTTTTATCATTGCAAATTAATAGAACTGCAAAAAAATTAATTTTTTTTTAGAAAAACAAGATGTACATAAACTGGAATAAAATCAAGGCTAAAAAATAAAAAAGCTTAAAGTCTTAAAAAAGATAGACAAAAAACCAAAAAAAAACAGCATAAAAAAATAAAGCAAGTAGAAACAAAACAAAAATCAAGGCTGAAAAAGAAAAAAGCTTAATGTTTTGAAAAAGATAGTCAGAAGCACATGAGAAAACATATGCAAACTAAACAAGAAAAGAATAAAAAAGAACAAAACAACAAGAATTGAAAGAAAACAAAAACAGCAACAATGTAAAACAAGAAAAAACAAAACACAAAAGAAATCAAAAATAAAGCATAAAAAAGAATATAATAAATACTACAAAAAAATTATAAGCATAAGCAAGATGTTAGACTAAAAAATAAGAAAAAAGAATAGAAGAGCTAAAAATACAACAAAAAGCTAGAAAACAGAAAAAAATGCAAAGAAGAAAGAAAAAAGGAACTAAATGTCGCAATATAAAATGTAACAGAAATAAAAGAGAGATAAAATATTACTCCTATATAGAAAAGTTTAATGATAGAGACAAAGGTGGAAAAAACATTAAAAAAACATTTTTTGATAAATACAGATAGAAAGTGTAAATATTCCACAAAAAAGCAAACAACACATACTAACAAACATAGAAAAAAAAAAATAAAAAGTAAAAACAATGAAAAAGTGAAGAAACAAAAGCAAAAATAAACAAATTTAATAAAACATAATGAGTGAAGAAATACAAGCACAATCTATAGTGACTTTATGTAAAAGAGTAGTTCCAAATTGTCAATCAACTGAAAATTTAGACGCCAGATGGAGTGGCTGCAATTCAATTAAAATTATATAAAAAAACGTGCATGTTTTGTTTTTATTCTAAGCTTGTCAGTTACATATTTTTTAATTTTATTGACAAAAAATGTATTTTTTTGTCAATATGACTCATGACTTGCAATTTTTACATTATTTTAACAGCAAAACTATACTATAAAGTAGATAGATAACTCTAATCAACTTTTGACATTATGATTACATGAAAAGAAGAATAAAGAAAAAAAAAAGTAAAAACAAAACAGCAGAAAATAATTTAACAAAAAAAAAGTAAAACAAGAAACAGTAAGAAAAAAAGAGAAATACCAGAACTAAAACTGAAATGAAATAAAAAAAAAATAAAGACAAAAAAAGTTAGACAACAAATTATAAAAAAAGAATATAAAAGCTAGAATGGCAACAAAATATAAAAGCAAAAAAAATTACTAAATGTGGTAATTAAAAATGTGACAAAAAAAGAAAAAATTCTAGACATACATAGAAGGGTAATAACAGAATGATGGAGATATAGGCCGATAAGAATAATTCGAAAAACACAATACATCAAAGAAAACTAATGTCTGAAAAATATGAATAGAAAGTGCAGTTTTGTTACAAAAAAAAAAAAACAAAAAAAACATAAAAAAACAAAACAAGTAGAAGCAAAAATAAAGAAAATAAAATAAAATAAAAAAAAATTAAAATTAAAAAAAATAAAACGATATATAGCAGAAGCAACAAGAAGATAAAGACAAAATCAAAAAATACCAAAAATTTATTGATAGAAAACAATTTTAATGCAAAAAAAACCAGCAAAAAAAAACGAGATATAAAAAGAACAAAAAAGCAAATTAACAAAAACAGCAATATTGATAAAAATAGGAATAAATATTAGGTAAAAAATTCTAAGCAAAAATATAAAAAAATACTAAAAAGTAGAAAATAAGGAGAAAAACTGTCACACATTATATTATAACGAGAGTATGGTTGGTTGTTTACTATATTTGTTCTAAGCCGTGCATGTTTTGTCTTCATTCTTACCTCATCAGTTACATATTTTTTAATTTCATTAGAAAAAAAAATTTTTTTTATAATAAAATTGAAGTACCTAATCTTAAAATAGAAATAATTAGAATTTATAACCAGACTTTTCTGACTTGCAATTTTTAAATTATTTAAAAAAAAAACTATACTTTAAAGTGGATAGATAACTCTTATTAAATTTTGACATTATCATTACAAAAAAAAAGAATAAAAAGAAAAAAAGACAAAGCAGCAGAGAATAATTTAACAAAAAAAAAGTAAAACAAGAACCAGTAAGAAAAAAGTAGATCTACCAAAAATAAAAGTGAAATAAAAAAAGAAAATATTAATGAAAAAAATAAGAAAAAAAAGTTATCAAAAGCAAAAAAAAAAAGTTAGACAACAAATTAGAAAAAAGAATACAAAAGCTAAAAATACAACAAAATTCTCAAAACAAAAACAAAAAAAAAGTAATAGAAAAAAAAAACGTAAAACAAATATAAATTGTCAATTTGAAATATTGTTTTAATAAAAATTAATTTTTTCAGTTTCTCTTTGCAATTGTGATATTATGAATCTAAAAGCGTTAGAATTGTTCTGTTTCTAGAAACACCCCCTTTTCTTGATTGACTAAATACCCTCTTATTTAACTAGACAAACTTATATAGTGATTGAATAATTAGTAAGATGTATTATAAATCTTGTTCTACAGTGTTGTTTTTTTATAAATTAAAGTATTGTAACATCTTTCCAAAATCTTGAATGATTGGCTGGTAATCAGCCAATCAAGCCTATCTCGATTGTTTAGAATCTTCTAGCGTTATATAGTCAATTGAGAAGGTAATCAGCCATTTATTAAAAGTGGGTGTTTCTAGAAATACAACTACTCCAACTTAGCCGTTTTAGATCTTTCCCAAATAATGTAGCAAAAGATTGTAATTTTTTTTTATTAAATTATAGTTTGCTTAATACAATTATAAATTAATATTTTCTAATATGTTTTAATAAAAATTAATCGTTTCTCTTCGCAATTGTGTTATTATGAATCTTGCGGCGTTGGAAATTGTTCTATTTCTAGAAACACCTTTATTCTTTGATTAGCTGAATATCCTCTCATTTAACTAGACAAACATATATAGTGATTAAATGTATTATAAATATTGTTCTACAGTGCTGTTTTTTATGTATTGTTACTTATTTCTCGAAACATGATTGGATAGAAATCATTTAATCATTTTATCTTGATTGTCTAGTAGCTTCTAGCGTTGTCTTATTCAATACGAGAGTAATCAGCCAATCATTGAAAGTGGGCGTTTTTACAAATACAACAATTCCAACTCAGTCGCTCTAAACTTTTCTTGAATATTGTAACAAAAGTTTGTAATTTTTTTTTATTAAGTCATAGTTTGCTTAATACAAATATAAATTGTCATTTTGTAATATGTTTTAATAAAAATTAATCGTTTCTCTTCGCAATTGTGTTATTATGAATCTTGCGACGTTAGAAATTGTTCTATTTCTACAAACACCCCTATTCTTTGATTGGCTGAATACCCTCTCATTTAACTAGACAAACATATATAGTGATTGAATGTGTTATAAATGTTGTTTCACAGTGCTGTTTTTTTATGTATATTGTCTAGTAGCTTCTAGCGTTGTCTTATTCAATACGAGAGTAATCAGCCAATCATTGAAGGTGGGCGTTTCTACAAATACAACAATTCCAACTCAATCGCTCTAAACTTTTTTTGAATATTGTAACAAAAGTTTGTAGTTTATTTTTATTAAATTATAGTTCGCTTAATACAAATATAAATTGTCATTTTGTAATATGTTTTAATAAAAATTAATCGTTTCTCTTCGCAATTGTTTTATTATGAATCTTGCGGCGTTAGAAATTGTTCTATTTCTAGAAACACCCCTATTCTTTGATTGGCTGAATACCCTCTTATTTAACTAGACAAACATATATAGTGATTGAATGTGTTATAAATGTTGTTTCACAGTGCTGTTTTTTATGTATATTGTCTAGTAGCTTCTAGCGTTGTCTTATTCAATACGAGAGTAATAAGCCAATCATTGAAAGTGGGCGTTTCTAAAAATAAAACAATTCCGACTTAATCGCTCTAAACTTTTCTTGGATATTGTAACAAAAGTTTGTGTTTTTTTTTATTAAATTATAGTTCACTTAATACAAATATAAATTGTCGTTTGGAAATATGTTTTAATAAAAATTAATTGTCTTAGTTTCTCTTGACAATTGTGTTATTATGAATCTGGAAACGTTAGGATTGTTCTATTTTTAGAAACCCCTCTTTTTTTGATTGGCTAAATCCTGTCTCATTTAAGTAGACGATCTTATATAGTAATCGAATAAGTAGTAAGGTGTATTATAAATCTTGTTTTTTTTATGAATTAAAGTATTGTTACATCTTTTCAGAATCTTAAATGATTAGCTGGTAATCAGCCAATCATAAAACTTCTAGCGTCGTATAATTAAATGAGGAGGTAATCAGCCAATCATTAAAAGTAGGTGTTTCTAGAAATACAACTATTCTAACATTGTAGTCCAACAACTATTAAAACTACAATATTGTAGTTTTTTTCTATCAAATTATAGTTTATTTAATACAAATATAAATTGTCATTTTGTAATATGTTTTAATAAAAATTAATCGTTTCTCTTCGCAATTGTGTAATTATGAATCTGGCGGCGTTAGACATTGTTCTATTTCTAGAAACACCCCTTTTTTTTGATTGGCTGAATACCCTCTCATTTAACTAGACAAACTTATATAGTGATTGAATGTATTATGAATGTTGTTCTACAGTGCTGTTTTTTATGTATTGTTACTTATTTCTCGAAACATGATTGGGTAGAAATCATTTAATCATTTTATCTTGATTGTCTAGTAGCTTCTAGCGTTGTCTTATTCAATACGAGAGTAATCAGCCAATCATTGAAAGTGGGCGTTTTTACAAATACAACAATTCCAACTCAATCGCTCTAAACTTTTTTTGAATATTGTAACAAAAGTTTGTAGTTTATTTTTATTAAATTATAGTTCGCTTAAGACAAATATAAATTGTCATTTTGTTATATGTTTTAATAAAAATTAATCGTTTCTCTTCGCAATTGTGTTATTATAAATCTTGCGACGTTAGAAATTGTTCTATTTCTAGAAACACCCCTATTCTTTGATTGGCTGAATACGCTCTCATTTAACTAGACAAACATATATAGTGATTGAATGTGTTATAAATGTTGTTTCACAGTGCTGTTTTTTTATGTATATTGCCTAGTAGCTTCTAGCGTTGTTTTATTCAATACGAGAGTAATCAGCCAATCATTGAAAGTGGGCGTTTCTCCAAATACAACAATTCCAACTCAATCGCTCTAAACTTTTCTTGAATATTGTAACAAAAGTTTGTAGTTTATTTTTATTAAATTATAGTTCGCTTAATACAAATATAAATTGTCATTTTGTAATATGTTTTAATAAAAATTAATCGTTTCTCTTCGCAATTGTTTTATTATGAATCTTGCGGCGTTAGAAATGGTTTCATTTCTAGAAACACCCCTATTCTTTGATTGGCTGAATACCCTCTCATTTAACGAAACAAACGTATATAGTGATTGAATGTGTTATAAATGTTGTTTCACAGTGCTGTTTTTTATGTATATTGTCTAGTAGCTTCTAGCGTTGTCTTATTCAATACGAGAGTAATCAGCCAATCATTGAAGGTGGGCGTTTTTACAAATACAACAATTCCAACACAATCGCTCTAAACTTTTTTTGAATATTGTAACAAAAGTTTGTAGTTTATTTTTATTAAATTATAGTTCGCTTAATACAAATATAAATTGTCATTTTGTAATATGTTTTAATAAAAATTAATCGTTTCTCTTCGCAATTGTGTTATTATAAATCTTGCGGCGTTAGAAATTGTTCTATTTCTAGAAACACCCCTATTCTTTGATTGACTGAATACCCTCTCATTTAACTAGACAAACATATATAGTGATTGAATGTATTATAAATGTTGTTCTACAGTGCTGTTTTTTATGTATTGTTACTTATTTCTCGAAACATGACTGGGTAGAAATCATTTAATCATTTTATCTTGATTGTCTAGTAGCTTCTAGCGTTGTCTTATTCAATACAAGAGTAATCAGCCAATTATTGAAAGTGGGCGTTTCTCCAAATACAACAATTCCAACTCAGTCGCTCTAAACTTTTCTTGAATATTGTAACAAAAGTTTGTAATTTTTTTTTATTAAGTCATAGTTTGCTTAATACAAATATAAATTGTCATTTTGTAATATGTTTTAATAAAAATTAATTGTTTCTCTTCGCAATTGTGTTATTATGAATCTTGCGGCGTTAGAAATGGTTCCATTTCTAGAAACACCCCTATTCTTTGATTGGCTGAATACCCTCTCATTTAACGAAACAGACGTATATAGTGATTGAATGTGTTATAAATGTTGTTTCACAGTGCTGTTTTTTATGTATATTGTCTAGTAGCTTCTAGCGTTGTCTTATTCAATACGAGAGTAATCAGCCAATCATTGAAGGTGGGCGTTTCTACAAATACAACAATTCCAACTCAATCGCTCTAAACTTTTCTTAAATATTGTAACAAAAGTTTGTAATTTTTTTTTATTAAGTCATAGTTCGCTTAATACAAATATAAATTGTCGTTTTGAAATATGCTTTAATGGAAATTAATCGTCGTCTCAGTTTCTCTTCGCAATTGTGTCATTATGGATCTTTGATGTAAAACAAATAACAAAACAAAATGTGATTGCGAGATTAAGCAAAGTCGGAAAAGCGGCCCCACTTTGTGGGACATTAACTTCAAAGCTGCGATTTTATCCGATATAATGAAGAATGATGGATTCCTTTCTATTTTCCTTTGAAAGTAGCTGCAGTCACAGGAATGAGTCCTGTCAAGCTTCTTAATAAAGATAGATTGATCGCGAAGATCCGTGCACATCGCATTATGTTGACAATGCTGACTAATCTCGTACCTTGACACAGAATCCAAAAAAAAAACTTGTGAAATTGCAAAAAAATTGAACCTAAAGTTGCTTTATTAATGGCAAGCTTACTGTCATTAGTCAGCCATATTTAGTATTAATTATATATTTTATTAAAAAAAAAAAAAACAAACATAATTTAAGCAAGCCATGAAATTTGGATGCAAGCCATGGAATCATCTAACCACTTGTTGAATCTGTAAAAATATATAGATCAAAATTCTATTGAATTTGAGTGTAATTAAATAAGATATTGTAATTATTTTAAGTTTATTGGGTTAAAAAATTATAATTTTATTTAAACATAGTTTTTTAAAACTTTATGTGCGGTTTAAAAGGATAATAAGGATGTTCTCGGGCCCTAAAACAAAAAAAAATCGTTAATTTGTTAAAAAAAAATCATTTTCATAGCTCACTTCGCCTGAGGACAAATTCTTCCATTACAATCGAACGAATTGATGTATTCCATGTCACTTTCACTCAATTCAAAGTCAAAAATGTTAATATTTTCGAGCAGTCGCCTCTTATTTGACGATTTAGGGATGACGCTATTCCCGAGTTGAACATTATATTTGAGAAGAATTTGTGCAGATGTTTTCCCGTATTTATCGGCAATCTCCTTGATTTTCGAATCGTTAATAACGTCAGGATCTCCAGGCTTTTGCCAAGGTCTTGAGGGAGATCCCAGAGGACTGTACGAAGTTATCGTTATGCCTCTGTCTGCACAAAACTTACGTAATTTGTGCTGATTTAAATAAGGGTGGCATTCAATCTGGAAGTCGAAAGATTACTTAAAAGCTCAAAAAGAATAAAATATTATTATTGTCTCAATCTTCAGTTTTTTGTTAACCGTTACTGTCTAAATTTTCTCAATTTTTAGTACTTTGTTTTGATTAAAAAGTCAAGTGGCGCTTTTTTTGCTATTTTTTTAAAAATAATCTACGACCTTTTTGCTGTAGCAGAAACGAGACACTCTTTTGCTCCTAACTTTTTGAGTGAGACAAAAATGATACATTGAACCTTTTTCTCAACTTGAGATTTTGAGTAAGCAGGAGCAAAGTGTCAACTAAAGATTTTATCAAATTGTCTTTGAAAGACGTAGTAAAATACTAATTCAAGTGAGGAGACGTAAGTGTAGAGTGAGTGAGACATTTTCTCAACAAGAAAATGATAGAATAAGCAGTATCATATTAGAGTTGTTCCTATAGAACCAACTGTCAATTGACCAAAATGCTGTTGAAAAACTCAACAAAATAGTAATTTGAGTGAGACTAAAGTGAGACATTTTTTGAGAATTTGAAATTCAAAGACAAACTGTCAACTGTTTCTAAAATAGTAAAGTTTAGCAATATAGTAAATTTGGATGAGAAATGGCTCACAAAGACGTCTCTCTCAAATAATCAGTAGATTTTGCTTCTCTTTGACAATCTGTCACTCAATTGTTTGACAAAATTGTCTTTGAAACACTCAAGAAAAAAAAATTTAAGTGAGACAGGAACATGAAGTGGCACGGTAAGACATTGACTTGATGGAAAAAGTGTTTTACAAAATTTTATTTTGCAACGTTTAGCAAAATAGTGAATTTGAGTGAGACAAAAGTGAGAAGTGACACACTGAAATTGACAAACAAATTTTGAGTAAGCAGTTGCAACAAGAATTGTAAACTGTCAATAAATTTTTTTACAAAAATGTTGATAAACTCAGAAAAATAGAAATTGGAGTGAGGAGACGTAAGTGTAGAGTGAGTGAGTGAGACATTTTCTCGACAAAAACATGATAGAATAAGCAGTATCATCTAAGAGTTGCTCGTATAGAACCAACTGTCAATTGACCAAAATGCTGTTAAAAAACTCAGCAATATAGTAATTTGAGTGAGACTAAAGTGAGACGTAGCAAAGACATTTTTTGAAAATTTGAAATTCAAAGACAAACTGTCAACTGTTTTGAAAAGTTTAGCAATATAGTAAATTTGGGTGAGAAATGGCTCACAGAGACGTCTCCCTCAAATAATCAGTGGATTTTGTTTTTCTATGACAATCTGTCACTCAATTGTTATACAAAATTGTCTATGAAACACTCAAGAAAAAAAAATTTTAAAGTGAGACAGGAACGTGAAGTGGCACGGTAAGACATTGACTTGATGGGAAAAGTGTTTTACAACTTTTTTTTTGCAATGTTTAGCAAAATAGAGATGAGAGAGACAAAAGTGAGAAGTGGCAACTAAAACATTTTTTTGACTAAAAAAAACTCCAAAAAGCAGTAGCATAAAGAATTTGTTCTTCCAGAGCCAACCGTCAATCAAAACTTTTATAAAAATGTGAGACAAGAGTGAGACGTGAGACACACAAAAACCATTTTTTGTCAAAGAAACGTTGAATGAACAGTTCCAGCGAGAATTGTAAACATGTCAAGAAAATGTTTTTCAAAATTGTTGTTGAAAAACTCAGCATAATAATAACTTGAGTAAGACTAGAGTGAGACGTTGCAAAGTAAGAGTGAGACATTTTGTCAACCGATAAAAGCTTAATTAAGAAGTTTGCAATAAAATTGATTTTCAACCGTAAACTGTCAACTATTTTGAAAAGATTAGGAAAAAAGTGAATTTGAGTGAGACAAAAGTGAGAAGTGAAACACTAAAACAATTTCTTAACAAAAAAATGTTGAATGAGCAGTTGCAACAAGAATTGTGAACTGTCAATAAAATGTTGATAAACTCAGAAAAATAGAAATTGAAGTGAGGAGACGTAAGCGAGTGGGTGAGTGAGACATTTTCTCGACAAAAAAATGATAGAATGAGCAGTATTATAAAAGAATTGTTTGTATAGAACCAGCTACTGTCAATTGGTCAACCAAGTGTTTTACAAAAATGATGTTGAAAAACTGGTAATTTGAGTGAGACTAAAATGAGACGTTATTTTCAGAATTTGATATTTAAAGACAAACTATCATTTGTTTCAAAAAGCTTAGCAATATAGTATATTTGAGTGAGAAACGACTCACAAAGACGTTTCACTCAAATAAGCTAAAGCTTTTGGTGCCAAACCAAATGTTTCACAAATTGTTTTTAAAACACTCAACAAAATAAAAATTTAAGTGAAACAGGAACAAGAAGTGGCACAGTGAGACATTTACTTGATGGAAAACGTGTTTTACAACTTTTTTCTTTGCAATATTGAGCAAAATTGTAGAGTTGAGAGAGACAAAAGTGAGAAGTGGCACAATATAACAATTTTTTGACCAAAAAATGTTAAATGAGCAGTTTTATTGAGAATTGTAAACTGTCAAACAAGTGTTATTTACAAAAATATTGTTGAAAAACTCAGCAAAATAAGAATTTGAGTGAGACGTAACAAAGTAAAAAAGAGACATTTTGTCAACCGAGAGAAGCCTAATTAAGCAGTTTACAAAGAATTTAATTTTTAAAGATTACTGTCAACTTTTTTGAAAAGCTTAGCAAAACAGTAAATTTGAGTGAAACAAAAATGAGACACTAAAAAAGTTTTTTGACTAAAAAAAACTTTAAAGAGGTGTAGCATAAAGAATTAGGTTTTCTAGAGCAAACCGTCATCAAAACTTCTTTGAGAACTTAACAAAACGCTGATTTGAGTGAGACAAGATTGAGAAGTGAGACACTAAGATATTTTTGTGACCAAAAAATCTTTAACAAGCAACAATTTGTTCTTTTAGAGCAAAATGTGTTTCACAAAAAAAATTTTTAAAATATGTAATCAGCAAAGCAAGAATTTGAGTGAGACTAGACTGAGAAGTGGCACACTGAGACATTTTTGTCTAAAAAGCTGTCTGTCTAGTAGCATAAATAATTGGTTTCTCTGAGACAAATTGTCAAACCAAAGTGTTTTTGAAAAACTTAGCAAAATTATAATTTGAGTGAGACGGGCATGAAAAATCACATATTGAAACGTTTTTTTCACCAAAAAAAGCTCAAATAAGCTAAAAAAATATGGTTTTTCAATGGAAAAATTGTTGTTTACAAAAATGTCTTAGTCATAGTCAACAATGACTCTTTGAGTTGACAATCCTACATTTCATTTTGAAATTGTACAACTGCAACCACTTCTTGTTGTTGACGGGTGACACAACATAATTGACAGATGCCAATTAAAAAGTTAGTCGTTGTGACATAACCTACAATTCTACAAAATCTTGAGAATTTTCTGCAATAACATTCGACCGACAGTCTAAAGTGTCTATTGCGACTATTTGTAGATTGGCTGACCTTTTTATCAGACAATTTTTGACAAGATTAGTTAAAAATTATGGTAATTTTTGTGTTAATTTGGCTTACCTGATTTGTCACTGGTACGACTTGTGCCTTTTGCAATAACCTGTCAATCTGTTCGCTATTGAAATTTGAAATTCCAATCGACCTAGCTAGCCCTTTTTTATTTACTTCCTCCATAGCCCTCCACGTATCTACATAATCAACATCGCTCCCAATCAAGAGTCCCGTGTTAGGATCCTCCGGATACAAATCATCCCCTTCCTAAATTCAAATCGAATTTTATCAAAATTTTCCAAAAATTCCCTCTGATTACTTACAATGAAACCTTGCGGCCAATGCACGAGATAAAGATCCAAATAATCAAGCTGGAGGTTTTTTAAAGTTTCTTTCAAAGCCGGCTCGACTAAGTCGGGACGATGGAACGTGTTCCAGAGTTTGCTGACGATGAAGAGGTCTCCTCTTTTAACAGCTCCTTCCTTTATTTTACTCTGGATAGCGTTCCCGATTATTTTTTCGTTTCCATAACAATGGGCGCAATCAAAGTGACGATATCCGGCGTCTATCGCTTCTCGGACGGCGTCACCCACTTCGGCTTCTTTTCCTGGAGGACCCTACAAATATAAATAAAACACCATTCTCCTACAGGATTCCGGTAATTACCTGCCATGTTCCCAGACCTAATGCTGGAATAGATAATCCATTATTAAACTTAATTTTAGTCACTAATTCTGCCATTGTATATAAATCAGCTAAACTATTAGAAAAACAATTTTTTTTTTGTATTTATACAGAGTTTATCTAAAGAGACAATGACGCAGCTAAACTTCTTTGTAGGATAATGATTTTTTATTTAATGATAATGACGACATCTGATTAGGCTTATCTATCCACTTCAAAGTATAGATTTTCTTTAAAAATAATTGCAAGTCAGGAATCGGTTCAGAATTTGAGACTACTTTAATTTTAAGGTAAAAAATCTACATAAAATGTGTGACTGATGAGCCCAGAATGGAGACAAAACATGCACGGCCTAGAACAGATACAGTAAGCAACCACTCTATCTGGTGTTAAAACTGTCAGTTAATTGTCAATTTTGAACAGAGAGGTCGTGCTTGAATTTTCTCACTCACTATGTTTTATTAAAGACATAGCTCCACCTACTCTTCTTTAAAGACACCCTAAATTGGGTTATTTTTTACAAAAGATTTTAGTAATAATTTTTCTATTAATCAAAAAATAGACTATTAAAATTTAAAAAAAAAAAACAGTAAAATATATCTAATCATTTTTTTACATTTTTTATTTACATATATGTTTTTATGATTTTTTGTCCTCTTTTATCTTTGTTGATTCTTTTTTTCCTTTTTTAGATTTTCTTTTTTTTATTTGGATTTCATATTCAAAAAGTAACAATTCTTTAATTCACAAAAAATAATATTACTACACTATTTAAGTTTATCTAGTTGAATAAAAGAAAATTGAACCAATCAAAAAAAAAGGTGTTTCTAGAAGTAGAACAATTACTACTTTAATTTTAAGGTATAAAATCTACATAGAAATATGTGTGACTGATGAGCCCAGAATGGAGACAAAACATGCACGGCTTAGAACAGATACAGTAAGCAACCACTCTATCTGGTGTTAAAACTGTCAGTTAATTGTCAATTTTGAACAGAGAGGTCGTGCTTGAATTTTTTCACTCACTATGTTTTATTAAAGACATAGCTACACCTACTCTTCTTTAAAGACACCCTAAATTGGGTTATTTTTTACAAAAGATTTTAGTAATAATTTTTCTATTAATCAAAAAATAGACTATTAAAATTTCAAAAAAAAAACAGTAAAATCTATCTAATCATTTTTTTACATTTTTTATCTACATATATGTTTTTATGATTTTTTGTCCTCTTTTATCTTTGTTGATTCTTTTCTTCCTTTTTCAGATTCTCTTTTTTTTTTATTTGTATTTCATATTCAAAAAGTAACAATTCTTTAATTCACAAAAAAACAACCTTACTACACTATTTAAGGTTATCTAGTTGAATAAAAGAAAATTGAACCAATCAAAAAAAAGGGCGTTTCTAGAAGTAGAATAATTACTACTTTAATTTACAGGTAAGAAATCTACATAGAAATATGTGTGACTGATGAGCCCAGAATGGAGACAAAGCATACACGGCTTAGAACAGATACAGTAAGCAACCACTCTATCTGGTGTTAAAACTGTCAGTTAATTGTCAATTTTGAACAGAGAGGTCGTGCTTGAATTTTCTCACTCACTATGTTTTATTAAAGACATAGCTCCACCTACTCTTCTTTAAAGACACCCTAAATTGGGTTATTTTTTACAAAAGATTTTAGTAATAATTTTTCTATTAATCAAAAAATAGACTATTAAAATTTAAAAAAAAAAACAGTAAAATATATCTAATCATTTTTTTACATTTTTTATTTACATATATGTTTTTATGATTTTTTGTCCTCTTTTATCTTTGTTGATTCTTTTCTTCCTTTTTCAGATTTTCTTTTTTTTTTATTTGTATTTCATATTCAAAAAGTAACAATTCTTTAATTTACAAAAAACAACATTGATCACTATTTAAGTTTATCTAGTTGAATAAAAGAAAATTCAACCAATCAAAAAAAAAGGCGTTTCTAGAAGTAGAACAATTACTACTTTAATTTTAAGGTAAAAAATCTACATAGAAATATGTGTGACTGATGAGCCCAGAATGGAGACAAAGCATACACGGCTTAGAACAGATACAGTAAGCAACCACTCTATCTGGTGTTAAAACTGTCAGTTAATTGTCAATTTTGAACAGAGAGGTCGTGCTTGAATTTTCTCACTCACTATGTTTTATTAAAGACATAGCTACACCTACTCTTCTTTAAAGACACCCTAAATTGGGTTATTTTTTACAAAAGATTTTAGTAATAATTTTTCTATTAATCAAAAAATAGACTATTAAAATTTCAAAAAAAAAACAGTAAAATCTATCTAATCATTTTTTTACATTTTTTATCTACATATATGTTTTTATGATTTTTTGTCCTCTTTTATCTTTGTTGATTCTTTTCTTCCTTTTTCAGATTCTCTTTTTTTTTTATTTGTATTTCATATTCAAAAAGTAACAATTCTTTAATTCACAAAAAAACAACATTACTACACTATTTAAGGTTATCTAGTTGAATAAAAGAAAATTGAACCAATCAAAAAAAAGGGCGTTTCTAGAAGTAGAATAATTACTACTTTAATTTTAAGGTAAGAAATCTACATAGAAATATGTGTGACTGATGAGCCCAGAATGGAGACAAAGCATACACGGCTTAGAACAGATACAGTAAGCAACCACTCTATCTGGTGTTAAAACTGTCAGTTAATTGTCAATTTTGAACAGAGAGGTCGTGCTTGAATTTTCTCACTCACTATGTTTTATTAAAGACATAGCTTTACCTACTCTTCTTTAAAGACACCCTAAATTGGGTTATTTTTTACAAAAGATTTTAGTAATAATTTTTCTATTAATCAAAAAATAGACTATTAAAATTTAAAAAAAAAAACAGTAAAATATATCTAATCATTTTTTTACATTTTTTATTTACATATATGTTTTTATGATTTTTTGTCCTCTTTTATCTTTGTTGATTCTTTTCTTCCTTTTTCAGATTTTCTTTTTTTTTTATTTGTATTTCATATTCAAAAAGTAACAATTCTTTAATTTACAAAAAACAACATTGATCACTATTTAAGTTTATCTAGTTGAATAAAAGAAAATTCAACCAATCAAAAAAAAAGGCGTTTCTAGAAGTAGAACAATTACTACTTTAATTTTAAGGTAAAAAATCTACATAGAAATATGTGTGACTGATGAGCCCAGAATGGAGACAAAGCATACACGGCTTAGAACAGATACAGTAAGCAACCACTCTATCTGGTGTTAAAACTGTCAGTTAATTGTCAATTTTGAACAGAGAGGTCGTGCTTGAATTTTCTCACTCACTATGTTTTATTAAAGACATAGCTCCACCTACTCTTCTTTAAAGACACCCTAAATTGGGTTATTTTTTACAAAAGATTTTAGTAATAATTTTTCTATTAATCAAAAAATAGACTATTAAAATTTAAAAAAAAAAACAGTAAAATATATCTAATCATTTTTTTACATTTTTTATTTACATATATGTTTTTATGATTTTTTGTCCTCTTTTATCTTTGTTGATTCTTTTCTTCCTTTTTCAGATTTTCTTTTTTTTTTATTTGTATTTCATATTCAAAAAGTAACAATTCTTTAATTTACAAAAAACAACATTGATCACTATTTAAGTTTATCTAGTTGAATAAAAGAAAATTCAACCAATCAAAAAAAAAGGCGTTTCTAGAAGTAGAACAATTACTACTTTAATTTTAAGGTAAAAAATCTACATAGAAATATGTGTGACTGATGAGCCCAGAATGGAGACAAAGCATACACGGCTTAGAACAGATACAGTAAGCAACCACTCTATCTGGTGTTAAAACTGTCAGTTAATTGTCAATTTTGAACAGAGAGGTCGTGCTTGAATTTTCTCACTCACTATGTTTTATTAAAGACATAGCTACACCTACTCTTCTTTAAAGACACCCTAAATTGGATTATTTTTTGCAAGAGATTTTAGTAATAATTTTTCTATTAATCAAAAAATAGAATATTAAAATTTCAAAAAAAAAACAGTAAAATCTATCTAATCATTTTTTTACATTTTTTATCTACATATATGTTTTTATGATTTTTTGTTCTTTTTTATTTTTGTTGTTTCTTTTCCTTCTTTTCTAGATTTTCTTTTTTTTTTAATATGTATTTTATATTCAAAAAGTAACAATTCTTTAATTCACAAAAAAACAACATTGATCACTATTTAAGTTTATCTAGTTGAATAAAAGAAAATTCAACCAATCAAAAAAAAAGGCGTTTCTAGAAGTAGAACAATTACTACTTTAATTTTAAGGTAAGAAATCTACATAAAAATATGTGTGACCGATGAGCCCAGAATGGAGACAAAACATGCAGGGCTTAGAACAGATACAGTAAGCAACCACTCTATCTGGTGTTAAAACTGTCAGTTAATTGTCAATTTTGAACAGAGAGGTCGTGCTTGAATTTTCTCACTCACTATGTTTTATTAAAGACATAGCTCCACCTACTCTTCTTTAAAGACACCCTAAATTGGGTTATTTTTTACAAAAGATTTTAGTAATAATTTTTCTATTAATCAAAAAATAGACTATTAAAATTTAAAAAAAAAAACAGTAAAATATATCTAATCATTTTTTTACATTTTTTATTTACATATATGTTTTTATGATTTTTTGTCCTCTTTTATCTTTGTTGATTCTTTTCTTCCTTTTTCAGATTTTCTTTTTTTTTTATTTGTATTTCATATTCAAAAAGTAACAATTCTTTAATTTACAAAAAACAACATTGATCACTATTTAAGTTTATCTAGTTGAATAAAAGAAAATTCAACCAATCAAAAAAAAAGGCGTTTCTAGAAGTAGAACAATTACTACTTTAATTTTAAGGTAAAAAATCTACATAGAAATATGTGTGACTGATGAGCCCAGAATGGAGACAAAGCATACACGGCTTAGAACAGATACAGTAAGCAACCACTCTATCTGGTGTTAAAACTGTCAGTTAATTGTCAATTTTGAACAGAGAGGTCGTGCTTGAATTTTCTCACTCACTATGTTTTATTAAAGACATAGCTACACCTACTCTTCTTTAAAGACACCCTAAATTGGGTTATTTTTTACAAGAGATTTCAGTAATAATTTTTCTATTAATCAAAAAATAGACTATTAAAATTTCAAAAAGGAAAAACAGTAAAATCTATCTAGTCATTTTTTTACATTTTTTATCTACATATATGTTTTTATGATTTTTTGTTCTTTTTTATTTTTGTTGTTTCTTTTCCTTCTTTTCTAGATTTTCTTTTTTTTTTATTTGTATTTCATATTCAAAAAGTAACAATTCTTTAATTCACAAAAAATAACATTACTACACTATTTAAGTTTATCTAGTTGAATAAAAAAAAATTGAACCAATAAAAAAAAGGGCGTTTCTAGAAGTAGAACAATTACTACTTTAATTTTAAGGTAAAAAATCTACATAGAAATATGTGTGACTGATGAGCCCAGAATGGAGACAAAGCATACACGGCTTAGAACAGATACAGTAAGCAACCACTCTATCTGGTGTTAAAACTGTCAGTTAATTGTCAATTCTGGACAGAGGTCGTGCTTGAATTTTCTCACTCACTATGTTTTATTAAAGACATAGCTCCACCTACTCTTCTTTAAAGACACCCTAAATTGGGTTATTTTTTACAAGAGATTTTAGTAATAATTTTTCTATTAATCAAAAAATAGACTATTAAAATTTCAAAAAAAAAAACAGTAAAATCTATCTAATCATTTTTTTACATTTTTTATCTACATATATGTTTTTATGATTTTTTGTTCTTTTTTATTTTTGTTGTTTCTTTTCCTTCTTTTCTAGATTTTCTTTTTTTTTTATTTGTATTTCATATTCAAAAAGTAACAATTCTTTAATTCACAAAAAATAACATTACTACACTATTTAAGTTTATCTAGTTGAATAAAAGAAAATTGAACCAATCAAAAAAAAAGGTGTTTCTAGAAGTAGAACAATTATTACTTTAATTTTAAGGTATAAAATCTACATAGAAATATGTGTGACTGATGAGCCCAGAATGGAGACAAAACATGCACGGCTTAGAACAGATACAGTAAGCAACCACTCTATCTGGTGTTAAAACTGTCAGTTAATTGTCAATTTTGAACAGAGAGGTCGTGCTTGAATTTTCTCACTCACTATGTTTTATTAAAGACATAGCTTTACCTACTCTTCTTTAAAGACACCCTAAATTGGTAAATTAAAAAGTTATTTTTTATGAGATTTTAGTAATAATTTTTCTATTAATCAAAAAACAGACTATTAAAATTTCAAAAAAAAACAGTAAAATCTATCTAATCATTTTTTTACAATTTTTATCTACATATATGTTTTTATAATTTTTTGTCCTCTTTTATCTTTGTTGTTTCTTCTCCTTCTTTTCTAAATTTTTTTTTTATTTGATTTCATATTCAAAAAGTAACAATTCTTCAATTCACATAAAAACAACAATGATCACTATATAAGTTCATCTAGTTGAATAAAAGAAAATTCAACCAATCAAAAAAAAAGGCGTTTCTAGAAGTAGAACAATTCTATCTCCGTCTCTCTATATTTCTGTCAAATACTTTTGCTCTAAAATCCTAAAATTATCTTTAAATCAAACAATAACCGTTTGATTAATTAAAAAGTTAACTGTGTGAAACGTATTTCGTTTTTCCACTAGAAACTTATCCAACCTGTTTTATTCCCCAAGTACTATTTACCCAAACAGGGATTACACATTTCCGCCACAAATTTAACAATTCAGTAGAGGTAGTCTTGTTTTCCTTATTAAATACGTATTAAATAAGCTTATGCTTCGGTCTAATTAATACCGTGGAAATTGGAAGCTTATGAAATTAAAGCCATGTTTCTCTTTAAGCGAAAATGGATTTTTGTGCGACAATAATAATAATAATAATAATAATAGAGGAAATGGCGTTTTAAAGTGACACATCTGAAAATGTCACATCTTCGACAAAGTGTTATCTAAATTTTATGTCTTTATAAGGTCACAAGAGCATTGGGAATATTTAACATTTTCGTTTCGACACAAATACCTTTCGATTTTACATCGATTGATATAGTCTATTGGTTCCTAAATGTTTCAAATGTCTTTTGAACATGCTGCATTTTATTTAAAAGGAATAAAAGGTCTTTTGACAGAAAATCAAATTTTATTTGACAGAATTCTGTCATCGTAGATGGTCCAAAACTGAATGCGTTTAGAGATTTTTGAAAAAATGGTGGATGCGCCAAATGGACAATTTTAAGAAAATTGTTTAATTATTGTATCAAATTCAAAAGTTATTATAAAAAAAAGTTATTTATGATATTTAATTAAAAAAATTAAAAATGGTGGATGCGCCAAATGCAAAATTTTTAAGAAATTAGTTGCTTAAGGGGACTTCTGTTGAATTAAATTTTTAAGTTATTCAAGTTACTGTAAAAGAAGTTAGTAGAGTAATAAAAAATTATTTATTAATAATATTTTATAGTATTTGGTAAAAATGTTTAAAAATGGTAGAGGCGCCAATTGCAAATTTTTTTGAAAATTGGTAATTTAAGTGAGCTTCTATTGTCTTAAATTTTTAAAGTTATTCAAGTTACTGTAAAAAAAGTTAGTAGAGTAATGAAAAGCTAATTATTTATAATAGTTTATAATCTGTAGCAAAAATGTATAAAACTGGTGGAGGCGCTAGATGCAAAATTTTTAGGAAACTGGTTACTTAAGTGGGCTTCTATTGCGTTAAATTCTTAAGTTATTTAAGTTACTGTAAAAAAAAGTTAGCTGAGTAGTAAAAGTTAATTATTTGTAATATTTTAAGACCATTTGTAAAAATGTTTTAAAATGGTAGAGGCGTCAAATGCAAATTTTTTTGAAAATTGGTAACTTAAGTGACCTTTTATTAAATTAATCATTTAAGTTATTTAAGTTACTGTAAAAATAAAGTTAGTAGAGTAGTAGAAGTTAATTATTTATATTATTTTAAGACCATTGGTAAAAATGTTTAAAAATGGTAAAGACGCCAAATGCAAACTTTTTAAAAAATTGATAATTTAACTAAACTTCTATTGTATTAACCTTTTAAAGTTATTTAAGTTACTGTTAAAAAAGTTAGTAGAGTAGTAAAAGTTAATTATTTATTATATTTTAGGGTTCAGAATGAAAATGTTTAAAAATGATAAAGACGCCAAATGCAAAAATTTTAGAAAATTGGTAACTTAAGTGAATTTTTATTGTGTTAAATATTTAAGTTATTTAAGTTACTGTAAAAAAAAAGTTAGTAGAATAGTAAAAGTTGATTATTTATAATATTTTATAGTCTTTGGTAAAAATGTTTTTGAATGGTGGAGGCGTCAAATGCAAAATTTTTTGAAAATTGGTAACTTAAGTGACTTTTTATTAAATTAATTATTTAAGTTACTGTAAAAAAAAGTTAGTAGAGTCGTAGAAGTTAATTATTTACAATATTTAAGGGCCACTGATAAAAATGTTCAAAAATAGTAGAGACGCCAAATGCAAATTTTTTTGAAAGTTTGTAACTTAAATGGACTTTTAATAAATTAAATATTTAAGTTGTTCAAGTTACCGTAAAAACAAAGTTAGTAGAGTAGTAGAAGTTAATTATTTATAATATTTGAAGACCATTGGTAAGAATGTTTAAAAATGGTAGAAGCGCCAAATGCAAAATTTATTAAAAATTGGTAATTTAAATAAAGTTATAATTTTTTAAAAGTTTACAGTTATTCAAGTTACTGCAAAAAAATTAATAGAATAGTGAAAAGTTAATTATTTATAATATTTTAAGAACATTGGTTAAAATGTTCAAAAATGGTACAGACGCCAAATGCAATTTTTTTTAAAAATTGATAACTTAAGTAGACTTTTATTGTATTCAATTTTTAAAGTTATTCAAGTTACTGTAAAAAAAGTTAGTAGAGTAATGAAAGTTAATTATTTATTATATTTTAAGGTCCATTGTTTAAAAATGGTAGAGGCGCCAAATGCAAAATTTTTTAAAAATTGGTAACTTATGTGGACTTTTATTGTATTAAATATTTAAGTTATTCAAGTTACTATAAAAAAAAGTTAGTAGAGTAGTGAAAAGTTATAATATTTTGTAGTCTTTGGTAAAAATGTTTAAAAATAGAGGAGACGCCAAATACAAAATTTTTAGGAAATTGGTAACTTAAGTGGACTTCTATTGTGTTAAATTTTTAAGTTATCTAAGTTACTGTAAAAAAAAAGTTAGCAGAATAGTAAAAGTTAATTATTTATAATATTTTAAGACCATTGGTAAAAATGTTTAAAAATGGTAGAAACGCCAAATGCAAGATTTTTTGAAAATTCGTAACTTAAATAGACTTTTAATAAATTAAATATTTAGGTTATTCAAGTTACTGTAAAAATAAAGTTAGTAGAATAATAAAAAGTTAATTATTTATGATATTTTAGAGCCATTGGTAAAAATGTTTAAAAATGGTAAATCCGCTAAATACAAAATTTTTTGAAAATTGGTAACTTAAGTAGACTTTTATTAAATTAAATATTTAAGTTATTCAAGTTACCGTAAAAATAAAGTTAGTAGAGTAGAAGCAGTAGTAATTAATTATTTACAATATTTTATAGTATTTGGTAAAAATGTTTAAAAATTGTAGAGGCGCCAAATGCAAAATTTTTTGAAAATGATAATTTAAGTAGACTTTTATTGTATTAAGTGTTTAAGTTATTCAAGTTACTGTAAATAAAATTTGGTAGAGTAGTAAAAAGTTAATTATTTACAATATTTTATAGTATTTGGTATAAATGTTTAAAAATTGTAGAGGCGCCAAATGCAAATTTTTTTGGAAATTGATAACTTAAGTAGACTTCTATTGTATTAAATTTTTGAAGTTATTCAAGTTACTGTAAAAAATGGTTAGTAAAGTAGTAAAAAGTTAATTATTTATAATATTTTAGGGTCATTGATAAAAATGTTTAAGAATGGTGGGTCCGCCAAATGCAAAATTTTTTGAAAATTAGTAACTTAAGTGGACTTTTATTGTATTAAATATGTAAGTTATTCGAGTTACTGTGAAAGAAGTTAGTAGAGTACCAGAAGTTAATTATTTAAAATATTTTAAGACCATTGGTAAAAATGTTTAAAAATGGTAGGGACGCCCACTGCAAAGTTTTTTTTAAAATTAGTAACTTAAGTACACTTTTATTGTATTAATTTTTTAAGTTATTCAAGTTACTGTAAAAAAAGTTAGTAGAGTAGTAGAAAGTCAATTATTCATAATATTTTGCAGTATTTGGTAAAAATGTTTAAAAATGGTAAAGACGCCAAATTCAAATTTTTTTGAAAATTGGTAACTTAAGTAGACTTTTATTGAATTAAATTTATAAGTTATTTAAGTTACTGTAAAAAAAAGTTTGTAGAGTAGTAGAAGTTAATTATTTACAATATTTTAAGACCATTGGTAAAAATGTTTAAAAATGGTAGAAACGCCAAATGCAATTTTTTTGAAAATTGATAACTTAGGTGGACTTTTATTGTATTAAATTTTTAAAGTTATTCAAGTTACTGTAAATAAAAGTTAGTAGAATAGTAACAAGTCAATTATTTATAATATTTCATAGTATTTGGTAAAAATGTTAAAAAATTGTAGAAACACCAAATGCAAAATTTTTTGAAAATTGATAACTTAAGTGGACTTTTATTGTATTAAATATTTAAGTTATTCAAGTTACTGTAAAAATAAAGTTAGTAGAATAATAAAAAGTTAATTATTTATCATATTTTAGGGTCATTGGTAAAAATGTTTAAAAATGGTGAATCCGCTAAATACAAAATTTTTTGAAAATTGGTAGCTTAAGTAGACTTTTATTAAATTAAATATTTTAGTTATTCAAGTTACCGTAAAAATAAAGTTAGTAGAGCAGTAGTAATTAATTATTTATAATATTTTAGACCCATTGGTAAAAATGTTTAAAAATGTTAGAAGCGCCAAATGCAAAATTTTAGAAAATTGGTAACTTAAGTGGACTTTTATTAAATTAAATATTTCAGTTATTCAAGTTACTGTAAAAACAAAGTTAGTAGAATAATAAAAAGTTAATTATTTATGATATTTTAGGGTCATTGGTAAAAATGTTTAAAAATGGTGAATCCGCTAAATACAAAATTTTTTGAAAATTGGTAGCTTAAGTAGACTTTTATTAAATTAAATATTTTAGTTATTCAAGTTACCGTAAAAATAAAGTTAGTAGAGCAGTAGTAATTAATTATTTATAATATTTTAAGCCCATTGGTAAAAATGTTTAAAAATGTTAGAAGCGCCAAATGCAAAATTTTAGAAAATTGGTAACTTAAGTGGACTTTTATTAAATTAAATATTTCAGTTATTCAAGTTACTGTAAAAATAAAGTTAGTAGAGCAGTACAAGTTAATTATTTATAATATTGTAGAGCCATTAGTAAAAATGTTTAAAGATGGTAGAGAAGCCAAATGCAAAATTTTTTGAAAATTGGTAACTTAAGTAGACTTTTAATAAATTAAATATTTAAGTTATTCAAGTTACCGTTAAAATAAAGTAAGTAGAGCAGTAGTAATTAATTATTTATAATATTTTACGACCATTGATAAAAATGTTTAAAAATGATAGAAACGCCAAATGCAAAATTTTAGAAAATTGGTAATTTAAGTGAGCTTCTATTGTTTTAAATTTTCAAAGTTATTCAAGTTACTGTAAAAACAAGTTAGTAGAGTAGTAAAAAGTTAATTATTTATAATATTTTATAGTATTTGGTAAAAATGTTTAAAAATGGTGGAGACGCCAAATGCAAAATTTTTTGAAAATTAGTAACTTAAGTAGACTTTGATTGTATTAAATTTTCAAGTTATTTAAGTTACTGTAAAAAAAAGTTAGTAGAGTAGTAGAAGTTAATTATTTACAATATTTAAGGGCCACTGATAAAAATGTTTAAAAATAGTAGAGACGCCAAATGCAAATTTTTTTGAAATTTTGTAACTTAAATGGACTTTTAATAAATTAAATATTTAAGTTATTCAAGTTACCGTAAAAATAAAGCTAGTAGAGCAGTAGAAGTTAATTATTTATAATATTTTAAGACCATTGGTAAAAATGTTTAAAAATGGTAGAGACGCCAAATGAAAAATTTTTTGAAAATTGGTAATTTAAATAAAGTTATAATTTTTTAAATGTTTACAGTTATTCAAGTTACTGCAAAAAAAAATAATAGAATAGTGAAAAGTTAATTATTTTTAATATTTTAAGAGCATTGGTTAAAATGTTCAAAAATGGTAGAGACGCCAATGCAATTTTTTTTAAAAATTGATAACTTAAGTAGACTTTTATTGTATTCAATTTTTAAAGTTATTCAAGTTACTGTAAAAAAAGTTAGTAGAGTAATAAAAGTTAATTATTTATTATATTTTAAGGCCATTGTTTAAAAATGGTAGAGGCGCCAAATGCAAAATTTTTTTAAAATTGGTAACTTATGTAGACTTTTATTGTATTAAATATTTAAGTTATTCAAGTTACTGTAAAAAAAAGTTAGTAGAGTAGTGAAAAGTTATAATATTTTGTAGTCTTTGGTAAAAATGTTTAAAAATAGAGGTGACGCCAAATACAAAATTTTTAGGAAATTGGTAACTTAAGTGGACTTCTATTGTGTTAAATTTTTAAGTTATCTAAGTTACTTAAAAAAAAAGTTAGCAGAATAGTAAACGTTAATTATTTATAATATTTTAAGACCATTGGTAAAAATGTTTAAAAATGGTAGAGACGCCTAATGCAAGATTTTTTGAAAATTCGTAACTTAAATAGACTTTTAATAAATAAAATATTTAAGTTATTCAAGTTACTGTAAAAATAAAATTAGTAGAATAATAAAAAGTTAATTATTTATGATATTTTAAGGTCATTGGTAAAAATGTTTAAAAATAGTGAATCCGCTAAATACAAAATTTTTTGAAAATTGGTAACTTAAGTAGACTTTTATTGAATTAAATATTTCAGTTTTTCAAGTTACTGTAAAAATAAAGTTAGTAGAGCAGTAGTAATTAATTATTTATAATATTTTACAACCATTGGTAAAAATGTTTAAAAATGATAGAAACGCCAAATGCAAAATTTTAGAAAATTGGTAACTTAAGTGAGCTTCTATTGTTTTAAATTTTTAAAGTTATTCAAGTTACTGTAAAAAAAAGTTAGTAGAGTAGTAAAAAGTTAATTATTTATAATATTTTTTAGTATTTGGTAAAAATGTTTAAAAATGGTGGGTCAGCCAAATGCAAAATTTTTAGGAAATTGGTAACTTAAGTAGACTTTGATTGTATTAAATTTTCAAGTTATTCAAGTTACTGTAAAAAAAAAGTTAGCAGAATAGTAAAAGTTAATTATTTATAATATTTTAAGACCATTGATAAAAATTTTTAAAAATGGTAAAGACGCCAAATGCAAAATTTTTTGAAAACTGGGAACTTAACTGAACTTTTAATAAATTAAATATTTAAGTTATTCAAGTTACCGTAAAAACAAAGTTAGTAGAGCAGTAGAAGTTAATTATTTATAATATTTTAAGACCATTGGTAAGAATGTTTAAAAATGGTAGAAGCGCCAAATGCAAAATTTATTGAAAATTGGTAATTTAAATAAAGTTATAATTTTTTAAATGTTTACAGTTATTCAAGTTACTGTAAAAAAAATAATAGAATAGTGAAAAGTTAATTATTTATAATATTTTAAAAACATTGGTTAAAATGTTCAAAAATGGTAGAGACGCCAATGCAATTTTTTTAAAAATTGATAACTTAAAGAGACTTTTATTGTATTCAATTTTTAAAGTTATTCAAGTTACTGTAAAAAAAGTTAGTAGGGTAATAAAAGCTAATTATTTATTATATTTTAAGGCCATTGTTTAAAAATGGTAGAGGCGCCAAATGCAAAATTTTTTAAAAATTGGTAACTTATGTGGACTTTTATTGTATTAAATATTTAAGTTATTCAAGTTACTGTAAAAAAAAGTTAGTAGAGTAGTAAAAAGTTATAATATTTTGTAGTCTTTGGTAAAAATGTTTAAAAATAGAGGAGGCGCCAAATACAAAATTTTTAGAAAATTGGTAACTTAAGTGGACTTCTATTGTGTTAAATTTTCAAGTTATCTAAGTTACTGTAAAAGAAAAGTTAGCAGAATAGTAAAAGTTAATTATTTATAATATTTTAAGACCATTGGTAAAAATGTTTAAAAATGGTAGAGACGCCAAATGCAAAATTTTTTGAAAATTGGTAATTTAAATAAAGTTATAATTTTTTAAATGTTTACAGTTATTCAAGTTACTGTAAAAAAAAATAATAGAATAGTGAAAAGTTATTTATTTATAATATTTTAAGAACATTGGTTAAAATGTTCAAAAATGGTAGAGACGCCAAATGCAATTTTTTTTAAAAATTGATAACTTAAGTAGACTTTTATTGTATTCAATTTTTAAAGTTATTCAAGTTGCTGTAAAAAAAGTTAGTAGAGTAATGAAAGTTAATTATTTATTATATTTTAAGGCCATTGTTTAAAAATGGTAGAGGCGCCAGATGCAAAATTTTTTAAAAATTGGTTTTTTATGTGGACTTTTATGGTATTAAATATTTAAGTTATTCAAGTTACTGTAAAAAAAAGTTAGTAGAGTAGTGAAAAGTTATAATATTTTGTAGTCTTTGGTAAAAATGTTTAAAAATAGAGGAGACGCCAAATACAAAATTTTTAGAAAATTGGTAACTTAAGTGGACTTCTATTGTGTTAAATTTTTAAGTTATCTAAGGTACTGTAAAAAAAAAGTTAGCAGAATAGTAAAAGTTAATTATTTATAATATTTTAAGACCATTGGTAAGAATGTTTAAAAATGGTAGAAGCGCCAAATGCAAAATTTATTGAAAATTGGTAATTTAAATAAAGTTATAATTTTTTAAATGTTTACAGTTATTCAAGTTACTGTAAAAAAAAATAATAGAATAGTGAAAAGTTATTTATTTATAATATTTTAAGAACATTGGTTAAAATGTTCAAAAATGGTAGAGACGCCAAATGCAATTTTTTTTAAAAATTGATAACTTAAGTAGACTTTTATTGTATTCAATTTTTAAAGTTATTCAAGTTACTGTAAAAAAAGTTAGTAGAGTAATGAAAGTTAATTATTTATTATATTTTAAGGCCATTGTTTAAAAATGGTAGAGGCGCCAAATGCAAAATTTTTTAAAAATTGGTATTTTATGTGGACTTTTATTGTATTAAATATTTAAGTTATTCAAGTTACTGTAAAAAAAAGTTAGTAGAGTAGTGAAAAGTTATAATATTTTATAGTCTTTGGTAAAAATGTTTAAAAATAGAGGAGACGCCAAATACAAAATTTTTAGGAAATTGGTAACTTAAGTGGACTTCTATTGTGTTAAATTTTTAAGTTATCTAAGTTACTGTAAAAAAAAAGTTAGCAGAATAGTAAAAGTTAATTATTTATAATATTTTAAGACCATTGGTAAAAAAGTTTAAAAATGGTAGAAACGCCAAATGCAAGATTTTTTGTAAATTCGTAACTTAAATAGACTTTTAATAAATTAAATATTTAGGTTATTCAAGTTACTGTAAAAATAGAGTTAGTAGAATAATAAAAAGTTAATTATTTATGATATTTTAGAGCCATTGGTAAAAATGTTTAAAAATGGTAAATCCGCTAAATACAAAATTTTTTGAAAATTGGTAACTTAAGTAGACTTTTATTAAATTAAATATTTAAGTTATTCAAGTTACCGTAAAAATAAAGTTAGTAGAGCAGTAGTAATTAATTATTTATAATATTTTATAGTATTTAGTAAAAATGTTTAAAAATTGAAGAGACGCCAAATGCAAAATTTTTTGAAAATGATAATTTAAGTAGACTTTTATTGTATTAAGTGTTTAAGTTATTCAAGTTACTGTAAATAAAATTTGGTAGAGTAGTGAAAAGTTAATTATTTACAATATTTTATAGTATTTGGTAAAAATGTTTAAAAATTGTAGAGGCGCCAAATGCAAAATTTTTTGGAAATTGATAACTTAAGTAGACTTTTATTGTATTAAATTTTTAAAGTTATTCAAGTTACTGTAAAAAATGGTTAGAAAAGTAGTAAAAAGTTAATTATTTGTAATATTTTAAAACCATTGGTAAGAATGTTTAAAAATGGTAGAGGCATCAAATGCAAAATTTTTTGAAAATTGGTAACTTAAGTGACCTTTTATTAAATTAATCATTTAAGTTATTTAAGTTACTGTAAAAATAAAGTTAGTAGAGTAGTAGAAGTTAATTATTTATAATATTTTAAGACCATTGGTAAGAATGTTTAAAAATGATAGAAGCGCCAAATGCAAAATTTATTGAAAATTGGTAATTTAAATAAAGTTATTATTTTTTAAATGTTTACAGTTATTCAAGTTACTGTAAAAAAAAAATAAAATAGTGAAATGTTAATTATTTATAATATTTTAAGAACACTGGTTCAAATGTTCAAAAATGGTAGAGACGCCAATGCAATTTTTTTTAAAAATTGATAACTTAAATAGACTTTTATTGTATTCAATTTTTAAAGTTATTCAAGTTACTGTAAAAAAAGTTAGTAGAGTAATAAAAGTTAATTATTTATTATATTTTAAGGCCATTGTTTAAAAATGGTAGAGGCGCCAAATGCAAAATTTTTTAAAAATTCGTATTTTATGTGGACTTTTATTGTATTAAATATTTAAGTTATTCAAGTTACTGTAAAAAAAAGTTAGTAGAGTAGTGAAAAGTTATAATATTTTATAGTCTTTGGTAAAAATGTTTAAAAATAGAGGAGACGCCAAATACAAAATTTTTAGGAAATTGGTAACTTAAGTGGACTTCTATTGTGTTAAATTTTTAAGTTATCTAAGTTACTGTAAAAAAAAAGTTAGCAGAATAGTAAAAGTTAATTATTTATAATATTTTAAGACCATTGGTTAAAAAGTTTAAAAATGGTAGAAACGCCAAATGCAAGATTTTTTGAAAATTCGTATTTTAAATAGACTTTTAATAAATTAAATATTTAGGTTATTCAAGTTACTGTAAAAATAAAGTTAGTAGAATAATAAAAAGTTAATTATTTATGATATTTTAGAGCCATTGGTAAAAATGTTTAAAAATGGTAAATCCGCTAAATACAAAATTTTTTGAAAATTGGTAACTTAAGTAGACTTTTATTAAATTAAATATTTAAGTTATTCAAGTTACCGTAAAAATAAAGTTAGTAGAGCAGTAGTAATTAATTATTTATAATATTTTATAGTATTTAGTAAAAATGTTTAAAAATTGAAGAGACGCCAAATGCAAAATTTTTTGAAAATGATAATTTAAGTAGACTTTTATTGTATTAAGTGTTTAAGTTATTCAAGTTACTGTAAATAAAATTTGGTAGAGTAGTAAAAAGTTAATTATTTACAATATTTTATAGTATTTGGTAAAAATGTTTAAAAATTGTAGAGACGCCAAATGCAAAATTTTTGGGAAATTGGTAACTTAAGTAGACTTCTATTATTAAATTTTTAAGTTATTCAAGTTACCGTAAACATAAAGTTAGTAGAGCAGTAGTAATTAATTATTTATAATATTTTATAGTATTTAGTAAAAATGTTTAAAAATTGAAGAAGCGCCAAATGCAAAATTTTTTGAAAATGATAATTTAAGTAGATTTTTATTGTATTAAGTGTTTAAGTTATTCAAGTTACTGTAAATAAAATTTGGTAGAGTAGTAAAAAGTTAATTATTTACAATATTTTATAGTATTTGGTAAAAATGTTTTAAAATTGTAGAGACGCCAAATGCAAAATTGTTGGGAAATTGGTAACTTAAGTAGACTTCTATTATTAAATTTTTAAGTTATTCAAGTTACTGTAGAAAAAAGTTATTAGAGTAGTAAAAAGATAATTATTTATAATATTTTATAGCGTTTGGTAAAAATGTTTAAAAATGATAAAGCCGCCAAATGCAAAATTTTTTGAAAATTGGTAATTTTAGTAAACATCTATTGTATTAAATATTTAAGTTATTTAAGTTACTGTAAATAAAAGTAAGTAGAATAGTAAAAAGTTAATTACTTATGATATTTTAGAGCCATTGGTAAAAATGTTTAAAAATGGTGCAGGCGCCAAATGCAAAATTTGACAAAAATTGTTATTGGGTAATAGTTACTAAATTTAAATGATTAAGTTATTATAAAAAAAACTAAGTTATTATAAGAAATCCCAGACACAAAAAAAAATTTTTTTGTATTTTTATAGCTTTTTTCTGTATTCTTTCTCTATTTTTCTTTTTTTCTCTGTTTTTTTGCCAAATTTCGATACAACAAAGACGTATTTAAGTATGTAAAATACAATTTATCCAAAACTCCTCTAAAATAGTCGCTATATAAACCCTTTTAGGCACTGCACTTGTCATTTGGTGCGTGATTCCGCATGTCTAACGGTAAAAGGTTTTATTAAATATGTAAAAGTAGAACCTAAACGCTGGATTCTATCTAATTCAATATTGATGCTTCTGAAGCGACCCACCATGTACATGCATATTTCAACACAAATTCTCGTAATGGACGTCACACTATAGAATTTTTGCTTAATTTTTGTCGTATTTACTGAAAATATTAAATAATAATGCTACAAAATCATGTAAATATTATCAAAATCTTGCTTCGTACACAGAATAAGTACATAAACATCGTGTTTCTTTTATATTTATGATAATTGACATATATGTCAAGCTCGGTGACGTCACATCAGCCGGCCAATGCAATGTAACTAGTCAGTAACTTTTTATTGACATAGACCTAAATTATGTACTTTAAAAATCCTTACAAAATAAATTTTAATCATCTTAATTCACTTCAACTCTACGAGAAATAGCCACTCTCTTAAAACTTGCTTGCTGAGTAGCACGTAGCGCCATCCTCTTAAAACCACATGTTGCTTACATTCATATCGTTATCTTTAAGCTAAAAAAATTCTAAATATGTAGCAAAATATATATTTTTAACCCTGATAATCGTAAATTTTTGCTGTATTGGAGCCTAGCCAGAAACGTTTCCAAAAATAGCAAATTAGTCGACCTTAATCCACTTGAATCCAGTGTGCAGTGTGTAACAAAATGTCAATTATACCAAAAATTGAGTTAAACAATGGCATCGAAATACCAAATTTTGGCTTAGGAACTTGGCAAGTAAGAGCAAAACAGCTCCACAGACCACTTTTTTGTTTATTATTTTAGGGAGAGCCTGGAAGGGAAGAGGAAGTTTACGAGGCTGTAAAAGCAGCTATTGATCTTGGATACAGACTTTTTGATTGTGCCAATTTCTACAGCAATGAGAAGTCCATCGGAAAAGCTTTTAGAGAAAAAATGGATGCTGGAGTAATCAAACGAGAAGATATTTTCATCGTCAGTAAGCTCTGGTCAAACAATCACCGTCCAGATTTAGTTAAACCTGCCATACAAAAGACTTTAACCGATTTTCAAGTGGATTATATAGATTTATATTTAATTCATTGGCCCCAGGCCTTCCAAGAAGGAGATTATCTGATTCCAAAAAATCCCAAATCTGGGAAGATTGAATTTAGTAACGTTGACTATACCAGTACCTGGACAGCCATGGAAGAAGTATACCGATTAAATCTCACAAAAGCTATTGGAATTTCAAATTTTAATAGTAAACAAATTGCTAGACTTTTAGATATCTGTACTGTAGTTCCGCAAGTCAATCAAGTAAGTTGAGTCTTATTCTTCATTTTTTTTTATTAATCTTCCATGTATCTTCTTTTCTTTTTTTCTCAGAACTTTCTACATATTTTTTTTCCATCTTTCAGTTAGTACAAATTTTAATTCACTAAACTTTGCCATCAAACTTCTTTCTTCTTTTTATGTTTTTCCTAATTTTTTGGCACATTTTTCCACGTAATTCAAGTAAATCAATCAGTAAACCATTTTTCCAAGTAAATCAAGTAAGTTGAGTTCTATCTTTATTTTTTCTATTAATCTTCCATGTATCTTCTTTTTTTTTTCTCAAAACTTTCTACATATTCTTTTTCCATCTTTCAGTCAGTACAAATTTTAATTCACTAAACTTTGCCATCAAACTTCTTTCTTCTTTTTATGCTTTTCCCAATTTTTTGGCACATTCTTCCACGTAATTCAAGTAAATCAATCAGTAAACCATTTTTCCAAGTAAATCAAGTAAGTTGAGTTCTATCTTTATTTTTTCTATTAATCTTCCATTTATCTTCTTTTTTGTTTCTCAGAACTTTCTACATATTCTTTTTCCATCTTTCAGTCAGTACAAATTTCAATTCACTAAACTTTGCTATCAAACTTCTTTCTTCTTTTTATGTTTTTCCCAATTTTTTGGCACATTCTTCCACGTAATTCAAGTAAATCAATCAGTAAACCATTTTTCCAAGTAAATCAAGTAAGTTGAGTTCTATCTTTATTTTTTCTATTAATCTTCCATTTATCTTCTTTTTTGTTTCTCAGAACTTTCTACATATTCTTCTTCCATCTTTCAGTCAGTACAAATTTTAATTCACTAAATTTTGTCATCAAACTTCTTTCTTCTTTTTATGTTTTTCCCAATTTTTTGGCACATTCTTCCACGTAATTCAAGTAAATCAATCAGTAAACCATTTTTCCAAGTAAATCAAGTAAGTTAAGTTCTATCTTTATTTTTTCTATTAATCTTCCATTTATCTTCTTTTTTTTTTCTCAGAACTTTCTACATATTCTTTTTCCATCTTTCAGTCAGTACAAATTTCAATTCACTAAACTTTGCTATCAAACTTCTTTCTTCTTTTTATGTTTTTCCCAATTTTTTGGCACATTCTTCCACGTAATTCAAGTAAATCAATCAGTACACCATTTTTCCAAGTAAATCAAGTAAGTTGAGTTCTATCTTTATTTTTTCTATTAATCTTCCATTTATCTTCTTTTTTTTTTCTCAGAACTTTCTACATATTCTTTTTCCATCTTTCAGTCAGTACAAATTTCAATTCACTAAATTTTGTCATCAAACTTGTTTCTTCTTTTAATTTTTTTGGCACATTCTTCTACGACTATAGCAATACCTAGAAAACTATTAAAAAGCTGCTATTAGTAAATAAATAGCTAGACTATTAGATATCCGGATAAATCAAATATGTTAAGTTTTATTCTTCAATTTTTTTTATCAGTTTTTTTATTTATCTTCATGTATCTTCTTTTTTTTTTCAGTATAATAAAAATAGTACCCTTTTTGGTAGAATACAATTTTTTGAATCTTTAATGATTGTGATTAGTGCTCATTGATTATGACAAGATTATTTTTCTATGTGTTCTAATATCTTGTTTCTTTAACAATTATATAAACTTAAAGACAGTTTTAAGTTTTTGAAATTATTAGATATTTCAAAGCATCTAAATAAGAGCTTAACATCGTACGATTTTAAAAAGTTACTGATAATTTTAAAAGATGTTAATTTTTTAATTATTATTATCAAAAGTTGTTTTTTAGTTTTTTATCATTTGATTTCTACAATTTTTTATTTATAAAAAATGGTATATACATTGTTTTTGTTATTATTTATTTATACAGTTATAGTAACGATAAAGATATAAGGTTATATAAATCTTCTAAAATTACTTAATCGACAACAATTAGAATTTGTCAATAAATACATTTCATAGAATAATTAAGTCATAGTTGAACGTTTTATAAAAAAAAATGTTCCGTAAAATTTAAATAAAGTTAAAAAGTTTTGTTTTTTGTTAATTTTAATTTTAAAATTTCTAAAACGACTAATTTTTTTTAATTTTATAAAAAGCATTAATAACAATAAAGCTAAAGCAAGTTTATTCAAAATTGAGACAGGTTTTGTGCTTTTTGGCGCTCTGTGGTGAAACCGAACAAGTTCTTGTTTGAATAAATTTGCTGTAAATGATGAGTCTTACAAAAGAGCTTAACAATATAAAGGCATCATAAGGTAGATAGATAAAAGTATTTATCTATCTTAAATTTGAATAAATTTGCTTCAACTTTGCTCTATTTTTTGGTAGCAATAGCTAAGCAGGTAGAAAATATGGCATATCTTAAATATTCGTTTTATACAAAACACGCTAATGTAATAACTTGGTTATCCGACCAGCAATTTATCTTATTTGTCTTGTCAGAAAGCTGATTTTTGATTAAATTGACAAATCTCATCAGTGATTAAGATTAAAATATAGATTAAGATTATAGAAGATAAATTTTGCTTAGACAGGTTTTACGTTAGAGATAATATTATTAAAAAAACAAAAAAAAAATTTAATTAATTATTATAACATGTTTTTTAAAAACAGAAGTCGCTTTAGATTTAATATTTTTCTAAAAATCTTCTATATATATCTTCTATATATATATATTTTTTTCTCTCAGTTAGTACAAATTTTTATTTACTAAATTCAACCCTCAAACATTTTTCTTCTTTTTATTTTTTTCCCAAATTTTTGGCACATTTTTCCAGGACTATACCTGTACCTGGAAAGCTATAGAAGAAGTATACTAATTAAATCTGACAAAAGCTGTCAATATTTTAAATTTTAATAGTAAAAAAATATTTTTTATTTACTAAACTTCACCATCACTTTCTTCTTTTAATTTTTTTTCCATTTTTTTGGCAAATTCTTCCAGGACTACACCAATTTCTGGAAAGCTATAGGAGAAGAATACCGATTAAATCTGACAAAAGCTGTTGGAATTTTAAGTTTGAATAGTAAAAAAATAGCTAGATTTTCATATATACATATCCGAGTAAATCAAGTCTTATTTTTTTTCTTTTTTATCAGTTTTTCTATTAATCTGTATTTATCTTCTTTTTTTTTTCTTTTCAGTATTTTATATATTTTTTTTCATCTTTCAGTAAGTACAAATTCTAATTCACTAAACTTTGATATCAAACTTTATTTTTTTCTCAATTTTTTAACACATTCTTCAAGGACTATACCAATTCCTAGAATTTTTTGTTTTTTCTGTCAGTATTTTCTATATATTCTATTTTCGCCTCTCAGCCAATACAATTTTTTATTTACTAAACTTTGTTATTAAACTTCTTTCTTCTTTTAATTTTTTCTTAATTTTTTGGCACATTTTTCTAGGACTATACCAATTTCTGGAAAGCTATGGGAAAAATATACCAATTAAATCTGACATAAGCTGTTATTAGTAAACAAGTAGCTAGACTCTCCGATATCCAGGTAAATCAAGTATGTTGAGCCTTATTCTTCAACTTTTTCTATCAGTTTTTCTATTCATCTTCTTTTATTTTTTCTTTTTTTCTTTCTCAGCATTTTCTATATACTCTTTTTTTATCTCTCACCCAGTACTAGTTTTTATTCATTAAACTTTGCCATCAAACGTCTTTCTTCTTTTCATTTTTTTCCCAATTTTTCGACACATTCTTCCAGGGCTATACCAATTTCTAGAAAGTTATAGAAGAAGTATAGCGATTAAATATGACAAAAGCTGTTGCAACTCCAAATTTTAATAGTAAAAAAATTGCTAGACTTTCAGATATCCGCGTAAATCAAGTATGTTGAGTTCTATTCTTCAACTTTTCTAATAGTTTTTTTATTCATCTTCCTTTATATTCTCTTTTTTTCCTTTTCAGCATTTTCTATATATTTTTTGTATCTCTCAGTCAGTACGTGAAACTTCTCTCTTTTTTTTATTTTTTTCTTATTTTTTTTGCTAGGATTACAAACTCCTAAAAAGCTATGAAAAAAGTATACCAATTAAATTTGACAAAAGCTGCTATTAGTAAACAAATACATAGCTAGATTTTCAGATATCCGGGTAAATCGAGTAAGTTGAGTCTTATTCTTCAACTTTTCTATTAGTTTTTTTATTAATCTTTATTTATCTTATTTTCTTTTCTTTTCAGTATCTTCTATATATTTTTTTTCATCTCTCAGTTAGTACAAACTATTATTCACTAAACTTTGCCATCAAACTTCTTTCTTCTTTTTATTTTTTTCTCAATTTTTTCGCACATTTTTCTAGGACTATAAGAGTATCTGAGAAGCTATGAAAGAAGAATATTAAGTATGTTAAGTCTTATTCTTCAACTTTTCTATCAGTTTTTTTATTCATCTTCATTTATCTTCTACTTTTTTCCTCTGAGCATTTTCTTTATATTTTTTTTCATCTCTCAGTCAGTACAAACTGTTATTCACTTAACTTTGCCATGAAACTTCTTTCTTCTTTTTATTTTTTTCCCAATTTTTTAGCACATTTTTCCAAGACTATACCTGTACCTGGAAAGTTATGGAAGAAGAATACCGATTATATCTGACAAAAGTTGTTAGAATTTCAAATATTAATAGTAAACAAATAGCTAGACTCTTAGATATCTATTTTTATTAATTTTTTAATTTCTTTTTATTTATCTTCATTTTTTCTTTTCAGCATTTTCTATATATTCTTTTTTTTATTTCTCAGCCAGGACCATTTTTTATTCATTAAACTTTGCGATAAAACTTTTTTCTTCTTTTTATCTTTTATCTAATTTCTTATCAGCTTCTCTATCCATCTTCAATTATCTTGTTTTTCTTTCTTTTTTTTCTGATTTTGGTTCTTTTTCCATCTCTAATCAAGTAAAATTTTTTATTCTTTTAATATAAAGTTTTTTCGTCTTTTGGTTTTTATCTCTGTTTTTTGGCACATTTTTTATCACTCAGTTGTCTCACTATTTTTCACTTGAGTACTTTATTTATTTTTTAATTAAAATTGAATCACTAATATGAGTATACGTTTTTTTAAAAAAAAATTTAGCGTTATTTAGTTAAATAGAAGTTGATTAGCCAATCAGAAAAGATGGGTGTCTCCAGAAATAGAACAATTCGAACAAATTGTGTCAAAATAAACAATTTTTTATCAGTTCTTCTATTCATCTTTATTAATCTTCAATTTTGTCCGCTCCGCATTTTCTATATATTCTTTTTCATCTCTGTCAGTACAAACTTTTATTCACTAAACTTTGCCATGAAACTTCTTTTTTCTTTTTATTTTTTTTCTAATTTTTTATCAGCTCCTCTATCTATCTTCATTTATCTTTTTTTTTCTTTTTTTTACGTATTCTTTTTTTCATCTCTCACCTAGTAAAATTTTTTAACCATTAAAGCTTTTACATCTTTTGGTTTTTTCTCAGTTTTTTGGCACATTTTTTATCACTCAGTTGTCTTACTATTCTTCACTTATGTATTCTATTTAATTTTTTTTTATTGAAATTGAATCACTATATAAGTATACATTTTTTTTAAAAAGATTTTAGCGTTATTTAGTTAAATGGAAGTTGATCAGCCAATAAGAAAAGATGGGTGTTTCCAGAAATAGAACAATTCGAATATTAGATTGCTCTCAAATTGTGTCAAAATAAACAATTTTCTATCAGTTTTTCTATTCATCTTCATTAATCTTCTACTTTTTTCCTCTCACCATTTTCTACATATTCTTTTTCATCTTTCAGTCAGTACAATCTTTTATTTTTCTTCTGTTTATTTTTTTTCTAATTTTTTATCAGCTTCTTTATCTTTCTTCATTTATCTTTTTTCTTCTTCTTTTGTTTTTTTTCTTTACGTATGCTTTTTTCATCTCTCACCTAGTAAAATTTTTTATCCATTAAAGTTCTTTCATCTTTAGGTTGTTTTCCCAGTTTTTTGGCACTTCTTTATCACTCAGTTGTCTTACTATTCTTCACTTATGTATTCTATTTAAATTTTTTTTATTTAAATTGAATTACTATATAAGTATACGTTTTTTTTTAAAAGATTTTAGCGTTATTTAGTTAAATGGATGTTGATCAGCCAATAAGAAAAGATGGGTGTTTCCAGAAATAGAACAATTCGAACATTAGATTGCTATCAAATTGTGTTAAAATAAACAATTTTTTATCAGTTTTTCTATTCATCTTTATTAATCTTCTACTTTTTTCCTCTCACTATTTTCTACATATTTTTTTCCATCTTTCAGTCAGTACAAACTTTTATTTTTCTTCTGTTAATTTTTTTTCTAATTTTTTATCAGGTCTATCTATCTTCATTTATTTTTTTTTCTTCTTTTTTTTCTTTACGTATTCTCTTTTTATCTCTCACCTAGTAAAATTTTTTATCTAAGTTTTTTCCATCTTTTGGCTGTTTTTTTTCAGTTTTTAGACACATTCTTTATCACTCAGTTGTCTCACTATTCTTCACTTATGTATTCTATTTGATTTTTTATTGAAATTGAACCACTATATAAGTATACGGTTTTTTAAAAAAAACTTTAGCGTTATTTAGTTAAATAGCAGTTTATCAGCCAATCAGAAAAGATGGGTGTTTCCAGAAATAGAACCATTCGAACATTAGATTGCTCTCAAATTGTGTCAAAATAAACAATTTTCTATCAGTTTTTCTATTCATCTTCATTAATCTTCTACTTTTTTCCTCTCACTATTTTCTTCATATTTTTTTTCATCTTTCAGTCAGTACAAACTTATATTTTTCTTTTGTTAATTTTTTTTCTAATTTTTTATCAGCTCTATCTATCTTCATTAATTTTTTTTTTCTTTTTTTTTTCTTTACGTATTCTTTTTTTATTTCTCACCTAGTAAAATTTTTTATCTAAGGTTTTTTCATCTTTTGGTTGTTTTTTTTCAGTTTTTAGACACATTCTTTATCACTCAGTTGTCTCACTATTCTTCACTTATGTATTCTATTTGATTTTTTATTGAAATTGATTCACTATATAAGTATACGTTTTTTTTTTAATTTTTGGCGTTTAGTTAATAGCAGTTGATCAGCCAATCAGAAGAGATGGGTGTTTCCAGAAATAGAGCAATTCGAACATTAGACTGCTCTCAAATTATGTCAGAATCAACAATTTTTTTTTTGCAGATCGAATGCCATCCATATCTAAACCAAACAAAACTGCGAAAATATTGCAAAGACAAGGGCATTGCTGTAATGGCCTATTGTCCACTGGGGGGCCCTCGGGCGAATGTTCAACCCGGTGCTCCAGATGTTCTTAATGATGCCCGAATTAAAGAAATTGCCACAAAATACAATAAATCACCGGGACAAGTTCTATTGCGTTATAATTTGCAACTGGGAAATATCATAATACCAAAATCGGCAAACAAAAACCGTTTAGGGGAAAATATGGGAATTTTTGATTTTGGTTTATCTTCTGAAGATGTGGATTATATAAATACGTTTGATTGTGGGGGACGAGTTTGCCGCTTTGAAGAGTGAGTGTTTCAAATTAAAAAAAATATATTAAAAAGATATTATTTTTAGGTGCAAGGATCATCCAGACTATCCTTTTAATAGTGAATTTTAATGCCAAAAAGTCATTTTTCTATTGTCTCTTTTTTATGAAAAAAAATATTCTTAGATCTTGGTGGTCATTCTGGAGCGCCGCTTTGACTATCAATTATTTACAACTGTCACTGAATGATTGATATTGAAAAAGTTGACAATCTATCTCATTATTTTTTTCGTTTCTAACGATTAAGTCACTTACAACGCAATTGCTTTTGTATAGACATCAATTTGTTGTAGATTGCCATTATAAAGCAATTTTAAAATCTCGTTAAAATGTAATTTCTTCTTCGGCAAACTGCAGAAGAAAAATAAAACAAATCATGTCCCTTTCATTATATGATAGTCGCATTTCCCTTTGTTATCACTTTTTACAGAGGAAAAGGGACGCCTTGATATAAAATAAATATCATAAAGGATAGATCAACAGGGGAGACTGTAGCATTGCTATTGTGGAAAATATTCCACTTTTTCTTTTGAGGAAATAAAGTTTTATGCGAGTTTAGCGGATTTTTTAAGAGCACTTGCAATCAATACCCTTTGTTGTTTTGTTTTTTGCAATTATTCGAAATATGCTCAGGAAAATTAATTTTGAAGTTAACAATTTTTTTTTCTAAAATGTACGGATTATAAGGTTTTTAGTAGTTTAAATTAAAAAGTTCTATTATTTTTACATTTTTTACTATTAAAAGTTTTTTTTTTAAATCCGCTTACGGTAGAAATAATTTTTTTTATTTTAAAAAATGGCTAATTGTGACTATTTGTTAATACTTTTTGAGTATAATGGATTATTATCATTTTAAGCAAGTATTTAAAATAAAAATCAGCTAATAAAGACTTAGAAACAATAAACCTTGAAGATAAAAAAATATTGCCATGTGCTTAATTTGGCAGTTAAAGCATACCATAATAATAATAATAATAATAATAATAATAATAATAATAATAATAATAATAATAATAATAATAATAATAATAGAAGCAACATTATTATGTTTATGTCATATTGTTTGAATGTTTTTAAATGTTGAATTTGACAAATGCGTGGGGTGATAGTAATTTAGCTTGATTTTTCAAAAAACAAACTTGTATAGTCTATTTAGTTTGAAACAGAATTTCTTGTCTTTGTGTGTTATTTAATTCTTAAATTAGATTTTAAACTAATTGTAAAATAAAAGCTTGTTTTCAACCATTTTTATATTATTTGATAAATAATATTGTCATTATCATTATTTGTCAAAAGCCGTAATAATTTTTAGATCCTGCAAAATTGCTGTACCTCCGTGACTGAAAGAATCGAACATAATAATAATAATAATGCAATGACATTTTTATAACAAAATTTAATGTCAAAATAAATAAGTTTTAGGAGAAAATGCATAAACATCTATTTGGATTAATTTCTATTATAAGCTTATTTTTATATAATTAATTAATGAAGTGAATTATTAATTTATTATTTTTCTAATCAAGTAAACAGATTAAGAAGTGATAACTACTAATTTAATTATTTCAATTTAATTAATTATTTTACTTTTTATTATTCGAATTTAATTAAATTAATAAATATTTAAATATTATAACTAGATTTATTTCCTAATTTATGATATTTATTATAATTACTAAAACTCTTTATTTTCAATCTAGTTGCAAATTTGCTGTTTTGGGGCCAATTAAATCGTTTAAGCTTTTTTTCTACAGCTTAATTTATTAATTTCAATTAATAAATTAAACTAATTATCATTATTTTTATTAATTTTATTTATTATTAAACTAGAGCAGGAAAACATATAGTTAAACATTGCTATCTTCTACCCTAGTTTCATTATCGTTATTATTTATAAAAAAATGCAAAAAAAATAATAATGCATTTAAAAAATAAATTTAAATAAATATTTCGAACTCAAAAGTGACAACAAATTTTGAAAAATTTTATACGGCGATAATTTATTTTAATTTATGATGTATAGATAATATAATGTTTTAATAATATTTTTAGGGTTTATTTTTTACCCTGCTATATTGTGTTAAAGCAGAGGAGCAAATCGGCTAAGGCCCTAAAATGTTTAAGAAAAAACAAAAGAGTTAAAGGAAAAAACAAAAGAGTTAAAGAAAAAAACAAGATAGTGTATTACAAAAAAATTAATTGTTGATTAAACATACCATAATAATAATAATAATAATAAAAGCAGCATTATTATGTTCATGTCATATTGTTCGAATGTTTTTAAATGATGAATCCAACCAATGCGTGGGGTGATAGTAATTTAGCTTGATTTTTCAAAAAACAAACTTGTATAGTCTATTTAGTTTGAAACAGAATTTCTTGTCTTTGTTATTTAATTCTTAAATTGAATTTTAAACTAATTGAAAAACAAAATTTTTTTAACCATTTTTATATTATTTGATAAATAATATTGTCATTATCATTATTTGTCAAAAACCGTAATAATTTTTAAATCCTGCAAAATTGCTGTACCTCCGTGACAGGAAGAGTCAAACATAATAATAATAATAATGCAATGACATTTTTATAACAAAATTTTATGTCAAAATAAATAAGTTTTAGGAGAAAATGCATAAACATCTATTTGGATGAATTTCTATTATAAGCTTATTTTTATATAATTAATTAATTAAGTGAATTATTAATTTATTATTTTTCTAATCAAGTAAACAGATTAAGGAGTGAAAACTACTAATTTAATTATTTCAATTTAATTAATTAATAAAAATATTATAACTAGATTTATTTACTAATTTATGACATTATTTATTATAATTTCTAAAACTCTTTACTTTCAATTTAGTTGCAAATTTGCTGTTTTGGGGCCAATTAAATCGTTTAAGCTTTTTTTCTACAGCTTAATTTATTAATTTCAATTAATAAATTAAACTAATTATTATTGTTATTTTTATTAATATTATTAATTATTAAACTAGAGCAGGAAAACATATAGTTAAACATTGCTATCTTCTACCCTAGTTTCATTATCGTTATTATTTATAAAAAAATGCAAAAAAAATAATAATGCATTTAAAAAATAAATTTAAATAAATATTTAGAACTCAAAAGTGACAACAAATTTTGAAAAATTTTATACGGCGATAATTTATTTTAATTTATGATGTATAGATAATATAATGTTTTAATAATATTTTTAGGGTTTGTTTTTTACCCTGCTATATTGTGTTAAAGCAGAGGAGCAAATCGGCTAATGCTCTAAAATGTTTAAGAAAAAACAAAAGAGTTAAAGGAAAAAACAAAAGAGCTAAAGAAAAAAACAAGATAGTGTATTACAAAAAAATTAATTGTTGATTAAACATACCATAATAATAATAATAATAATAAAAGCAGCATTATTATGTTCATGTCATATTGTTCGAATGTTTTTAAATGTTGAATCCAACCAATGCGTGGGGTGATAGTAATTTAGCTTGATTTTTCAAAAAACAAACTTGTATAGTCTATTTAGTTTGAAACAGAATTTCTTGTCTTTGTTTGTTATTTAATTCTTAAATTGAATTTTAAACTAATTGAAAAACAAAAGCTTTTTAACCATTTTTATATTATTTGATAAATAATATTGTCATTATCATTATTTGTCAAAAACCGTAATAATTGTTAAATCCTGCAAAATTGCTGTACCTCCGTGACAGGAAGAGTCAAACATAATAATAATAATAATGCAATGACATTTTTACAACAAAATTTTATGTCAAAATAAATAAGTTTTAGGAGAAAATGCATAAACATCTATTTGGATTAATTTCTATTATAAACTTATTTTTATATAATTCATTAATTATGTGAATTATTAATTTATTATTTTTCTAATCAAGTAAACAGATTAAGGAGTGATAACTACTAATTTAATTATTTCAATTTAATTAATTATTTTACTTTTTATTATTCGAATTTAATTAAAATAATAAATATTTAAAAATTATAACTAGATTTTTTACTAATTTATGACATTATTTATTATAATTACCAAAACTCTTTACTTTCAATCTAGTTGCAAATTTGCTGTTTTGGGGCCAATTAAATCGTTTAAGCTTTTTTTCTACAGCTTAATTTATTAATTTCAATTAATAAATTAAACCAATTATCATTATTTTTATTAATTTTATTTATTATTAAACTAGAGCAGGAAAACATATAGTTAAACATTGCTATCTTCTACCCTAGTTTCATTATCGTTATTATTTATAAAAAAATGCAAAAAAAGCTAATAATGCATTTAAAAAATAAATTTGAATAAATATTTAGAACTCAAAAGTGACAACAAATGTGAAAAATTTTATACGGCGATAATTTATTTCAATTTATGATGTATAGATAATATAATTTTTTTTTTTTAATTTTTTTTTTTTTTTTATTTGGGGTTCGTTGTCTTTTATCTTAGGAAAAAGATTTTTTTGTAACATAATTGTGTATAGAATTTTTGTTTGTAGTTTTATTATAAAGGTGTAATAATAACATTAATTAAGAGTGTATATGCTTTTTGGCCAGCAAGTCTTAGATCGGCTCGTACAAAAGCCGGTAACAATCTGTAAACATAAAGTCGCAATGGCGTAGAGATTTCTTCGAATTTTAATATAGCAAATTAATTGGTTTGCGTTATGGGTTTTGAATGCTATAAAATAAGAAAGCTTTTTTCCTTCAGAAAATGGCTGCGGCAGGCATTTGTGCACGACACTGTGCTCAAAAATGTCAGTTGAGAATAGACACCTGCAATACCGCCTTAGCTAAATAGCTAAATCAAGCCAAGGCAATCGTTTTATTTTTCAAAGCCACTCTGATTAATGTTAATATTATACACCGTGTATATATTTTTTCTGTTTAGTTTTTATTTTTACTAATATTAATCTTGTTGTGATTTGAAACCAGTCGCTTAATATTTTTTTATTTATTTGTCGATATATTTTTTTAACTGTCTTTGAACAAATAAAAACATTCTTAATTTGACTTGTTTTGACTTTTTTGTTGTGTGTTTTACTTTTCATAATGTTAGTCTAATTTTTTATTGGTTATGAAGTTAATTGTGTTATATCTTATTTTGTTTTTTTTTTTTGATAATTTTTTTCAGTTTGTGGCTATAGAACGTTATTTTTCTCTAATATTTGTTGTGTATTTTATTTTTGTTAAACATTTTTTCATGCGTTTTATTAATTTGCTTTTATTTATATATATTTTTTAATTTAGATCTTTTTTTTTTGCTTATTTTTTTTAAAAATTTTTAACGTGTTGGTGTTTTGTTTCTTACATTTGCTTTATTCACTGTCTTGAGTTGTTTTACTTTTGTCATTATGCAATTTTATTTCATTTCTGTTTTTTTTTCATTTATTATTTTTAAAAAGTTTACTTATTTATTTTGGATCAATTTTGCTTTTTACAATAACTGTTTCCGGACATTTTAGGTTTTGTCAGAATTTTGTAAGAAATTTTTGGTCGTTCAATGATTTTTATGCAGATTTGTTGTTTTTTTTATTCAGGTTTTTGTTTTTTTAAGCATTTTTCTCCTTGCGATTTGAAAGCAGTAGCTTTTTTTTGTTCATTCTCTACACTTTCTATCTATTTTTTGATAATTTGTTTTAAACCGACTTCAAATAATGAAGGATCTCTTGCGTAGCTTTTTTTTGCCTTGTTTTTATTTTCTATTAGTATTTATCTTGTTGTGATTTGCAAGCCGTTGCTGATTTTTTCTTTGAAAAATTTTATGCTGCGTTAATTTATTTTAATTTATGATGTATAGATAATATAATGTTTGAATAATTTTTTAAGGGTTTGTTTTTTACTCTGCTATATTGTGTTGAAGCAGAGGAGCCAACCGACTAAAGCCCTAACTAAAATGATTATAAAAAAACAAAAGAGTTAAAGGAAAAAACAAAAGAGTTAAAGAAAAAAACACGACAGTGTAATACAAAAAATTCAATTGTTGATTACAAATGACCACACATTTTTAAAAAAACATAATTTTTTGATATCTTATTTTTGAAAAAAACTATAAGTAACAAAATATAAATAAACCAATAAAAATATTTATATTTCTGATAATATTCAAGTTTAGAGACATTATTGTGTTCTAACTGCTCAAATTTCCATATTTTAATAATTTTTTACTATTCAAGGTCCAGTGTGCCAATACCTTTCTATTAGTTAAATTTACATTTTAAGTATTTGTGTTATCAACACCAATAAAACAAACAATAACAATGTTTTATTGAAAAATAAATAGCCGCACTAGAATTATCGCAAAAATAATTATTATAATACATAATTTCTCAAATCTTGTTTGATTTTACCGCCTATTGCCGGTGGATCAGATGGCCAACGATAGTACGCCGGAGTCTGCTCTGGCAGAGTCGTGGGTTCGATTCCCACCCAGATAAGGAACATGGCTTTGTCTGGCTCATGCCTTACCTTACTCATTTGATATATATTACTGCATTAGCTCCCAAATTAAACCCATGTTTAAGATAAAAAAGCAAAATGTAAACAACATAAAAAACGATAAACAATTAAAGTTTCCCGTTTAAAATTAAAAAACATCATTATGCATAACAATCTACGACCCATTTTAGGACAATAATTAGATAAGAAAACCGTATAAAAACCATATTCGAAATATGTGGCTAGTACACTCCGGGAAGGTGTTTGAACAATGAACAACATTGTGGGCTTTTTTTTATTTTTGTTACCAGTTGTAACAAGTATTTTTTTGTGTGTCCAAAAACACTTTAAAGGTATTAGTTTTTATTTTTAGATGCGTCTTTTCGGATTGTTGGGGGGCGTGAAATTGAAATAACTGAGGCACCATATATAGCACGAATATACGACCCTGTAAGAGGGGCTGTGTGCGGGGGTACTATTTTGAATGAAAAATTTATAGTAACTGCAGCTCATTGTATTAATGTGACAACTGCTGGGAAGTTATTAATAAGGGTTGGTTCTAAAAAGTTAGAAAGAGAAAGTACAGACGTCTACAGGCCCAGAAGTATTTCTATTCACACATCCTGGAATCGTACCATAATGGCCTATGATATTGCCCTTATAGAGGTAAATAAGCCCTTTACTTTTTCGGAATCGGTTCAAAAAGTGGAATTGCCTGAGAAGGATGCTCCTGTCGAAGCAGGAACCGTTGGGAAAGCATCTGGATGGGGAACAGTCGATCCAGGATATCCCTATCCCTCAAACTGGTTAAAACAAGCAGAATTGACAGTATTAGAACAAAGCGTCTGTGCAGAAAAACTCGAATGGGAAAGAAAAAAATTAAGTGGAGAAACCGTGTTCTGTGCAGCAGGAGAAAACTATGAGTCAAGTACTTGTGAGGTAATATATATTACCGCACCGTTTTCAGCTAAAGCGTTAATCATCTTGGTGACCCAGTAATAAACTATAGCTTCTGCCATAGGTCTTTGTAATCTAACATTATTTTACCATAAACATGTGAGTAATTATTTGGAAAATAAACAAAATATTATTGTGTTTTAGGGTGATTCTGGTGGTCCTTTTGTAGTGGGAAACACTTTGATTGGTATAACATCTTATGGGATTGCATGTGGATCATTTCGTCGCCCTGTAGCTTTTACAAATGTTGCTTTCCTAAGGGACTTTATTGACGAAAAAGCAGTTATAACATAAAATCTGACATTTAAGAAAATTTTTTGTTTATGTAAACTTCTAATATTTATTTATGTTTTCAATTTAAAAAATAAAATGCTGGTAAATATTTAAGTAGTTTTATCAGACACTCATAAAACAAACAACAAACCATTTTGAATTTTTATTCAAACTATTGAAACAAATAAAAACATTGAAAACTTTTGTTTTTTGTAACACCAAACCCAATATTTTCTTTAATAATTTTTTCTTTTTTTTTGCTTCCGACCTGAAAAAATGTTATTTTTCCATTGTAAAGCTCTTTCAAAGTTGTGATATAAAGCACTTTTGCTGCTACGCCTGAAGAATCAGTTTAATTGCTACGTAAGTGGTTTTAATTAAAATAATTGTTTTTGTGAAAGAATTCTGTCGGAGTGGAATTTTTGCTTTAGATGCAAATTATTCATAAAAACATTTTGATGTAGAAAAAAGCGTTGCTAAAACGAAATTCCTGTTTTTATGAAAGAAAAAACCAAAATTTTATAAAAAAAAACATTTGAATATCGCTTGAGAAACAAAAAAATCTAAATTTTAAAAAATAAACAAAGGTTATTATTACTCATCAGTGTTAACTAATAATTATTAATTCTTCTTTTTTCTATTTTATTTAAAAAAAGAAAAGTATTTTATCAAAAATTTGTTTTTTTTCTATGTAGTTTCTTAAAATTTACTACTAAAATTCTTCATGTAAAAATTTGTTTATATTTTAGTCATTGCAGTTGATATTTATTAACTGATTGGCTGACACTGATTTATTTCAACTATATTTACTTAAATCAGTTAAAGATTAACTGATTATTAATTTAGAATGGTTTTTATATGTTGTTTATTTTTAAACTATTTTAGTTTATATTGATTAACTGTTTGACTGACACTGATTTATTGTAAAACTATATATATATATATATATACTGTCACTTATAACTAAATCAGTTAAAAATTAACTTAATTTAATATTGAATAGTTTTCAGTTGCTTTTTATTTTTAAATCAGTTTAGTTAATATTGATTTACTTATTAACTGACGCTGATTTATTATAAAACTATATTTATTATTATTTATTACTAAATCGCAAAAAGATTAACTGATTATTAATTTGGAAGAGTTTTTATTCGTTGTTGATTCTTAAATCGTTTCAGTTAATATTGATTAACCGATTGACTAACACAGATTCACATACTGTCACTTATCACAAAACCAGCTGAGTATTAACTGGTTAATGACTTATTATTGAAAGACTAGTAACTTATTATTAACTTTGAATTATTTTAAGTCGCTTTTTATTCTTGAATTTTTTCAGTTAATATTGATTGAGTGATTAACTGATACTGATTTATTAAAAAATTATATTTACTATCACTTATCACTAAATCAATTGAAGATCAACTGAATTTAATTTTAAAATAATTTTTTATTTGTAGTTTATGCTTATTAATTATTTCATTTGATATTGATTAACTGATTGACTCAGCTGATTTATTATAGAATTATATTTACTATGATTAAATCAGCTAAAGATTAACTAATTATTAATTTAAAATGGGGTTTGCTTGTTTTGAACATTTTAAGTTGCTGTTTATTCTTGAATCGCTTCAGTTAATATAGATTCAATGATTAACTGACACTAATTTTTAAAAAAATATATTCGATATCAATTATTACTAAATCAGTTAAGGATCAACTGATTATTAATTCAAAACGTAATAATTTTTGAATCAATTTAGTTAATATTGATCTACTAATTGACTGACAATTATTTATTATAAAACTATATTTATTATTATTTATTACTAAATCAAGTAAAGATTAACTTATTTGTGGTTTGTGCTTATTTATAATTTCATTTTATATTGATTAACTGATTGACTGACGCTGATTTATTATGATTTATATATTCACTATTACTGATTACAAAATCAGTTAAAGATTAACTGTTTATTAATTTAAAATAATTTTTATTTGTTGCTTATTCTTGAATCATTTTAGTTTAGATTGATTAACTGATTGACCAACACTGATTTATTGTAAAGTTATATATTTACTGCCACTTAGTTGAAGATTAACTGATTATAATTATTTATTTAAAATTAATTTTTTTCTGTTAATCAATCGCTTTAACTGACAGGCTGACATTGATTTATCAAAAAACTATATTCCTCATCACTTATTTTTCAATTTAATATTATCAAATCAGTTAAAAATTAAATATTTTGAAATAATGTTCAATATTGACAGATTATCAATATTTAAACTGTTAATTCAAACTTATAATTAACAAATTATTATTTCTGTCACTCAATCGTTTAACTGATTAACTGATACAGATTTAATTGTGCTGATTAATAATTGAGCTTTAAACTGATTCAATTATCAGTTATTTCTGAGTAATAAAATGATAAAAAAATTATATTATTTGTTGCTAAATCGCTTAACTGATTAACTGACACGGAATTAATTGTGTTGATTATTAAGATTTAAACTAATTAGAAAACATTTTTGCCACTCAGTTTTATTATTGAATTAAATAAGTTATAATTAACTGACTGATCATTTTAAAATAGCGTTATAACTAATTAACTGACACCGATTCAACTGTGTTGATTAATTTAATTGTTAAGTTTTAAACTCTTTCAGTTGTCAGTTAATCACTTGTTTTTAGTTATCACATTTATCTAGATTAACTGATTAATTAATTATTTTTTATTAAAACGCATTTTTGTCAGTTTTATTACTAAATTAACCAAGTCGTACTTAACTGATTGACTAATGAATGATTGAGAAACCATTTCTTTCATTTATTACTTTATCGTTTAACTGATTAACTGACACAGACTTAATTGTGTTGATTAATAAGATTTAGACTAGTTATTGATTAAAAACGCATTTTTTGTCACTCAAATTTTATTACTGAATTAAATAAATTATAATTAACTAACTGAGCAATTTAAAAAAGCGTTCTGTTGTTATTGTTTAACTGATTAACTGACACCGATTCATTATTGAATTTTAATTTTTTTTAGTTGTCAGTTAATCACTTACTTCTAGCTGGCAAATCTATATTAATTAACTGATTAATTAATTATTTTTTATCTAAATTGCATGTTTTGGCAGTCAGTTTTATTATTAGATTGACAAAGTTATACTTAACTGATTGACTAGTTAATGATTGAGAAATTATTTATTTTTGTTACTCTATCGTTTAACTGATTAACTGACACAAACTTAATTGTTTTGATTATTAAGATTTAAACTAGCTATTGAATTAAAACGTATTTTTTGTCACTCAGTTTTATTACTGAATTAAATAAATTATAGTTAACTGACTGATCAATTTAAAAAAACGTCGTGTTGTTATTGCCTAACTGATTAACTGACACCGATTCAAATGTGTTGATTTATTATTGAGTTTTAATTTTTTTCATTTGTCAGTTAATCACTTGCTTCTAGCTGGCAAATCTATATTAATTAACTGATTAATTAATTATTTTTTATTAAAACGTATTTTTTGTTTGTCAATTAACCAAGTTGTACTTAACTGATTAAATAATTAATGATTAAAAAACTATGTATTTGATTTGTTACTCTATCGCTTAACTGATTAACTGACACAAACTTAATTGTGTTGATTAATAAGATCTAAACTAGTTATTGATTTAAAACGCATTTTTTGTCATTCAGTTCCATTACTGAATAAGCTCAGTTATAATTAACTGACTGATTGATTTAAAAAAGCGTTCTGTTGTCACTAAATTGTTTAACTGATTAACTGACACCGATTTAACTATGTTGATTAATTATTGTGTTTTAAACTCTTTCAGATGTCAGTTAATAATTTATTTTTAAATTACAAATTAATATTGATTGATTATTTAATTAATAATTATTAATTTAAAACGCATTTTTTGTCACTCAAGCTTTATTACTGAATTAAATAAATTATCATTAACTAACTGATTAATTTAAAAAAGCTTTGTGTTGTTATTGTTTAACTGATTAACTGACACCGATTCAACTGTGTTGATTCATTATTGACTTTTAAATTTTTTTATTTGTTAGTTAATCACTTGCTTCTAGCTGGCAAATCTATATTAATTAACTGATTCATTAATTAATTTTTATTAAAACGTATTTTTTGTCTGAATTAACCAAGTTGTACTTAACTGATTAAATAATTAATGATTGAAAAACTATGTTTTTGATTTGTTACTCTATCGCTTAACTGATTAACTGACACAAACTTAATTGTGTTGATTAATAAGATCTAAACTACTTATTGATTTAAAACGCATTTTTTGTCATTCAGTTCTATTACTGAATAAGCTCAGTTATAATTAACTGACTGATTGATTTAAAAAAGCGTTCTGTTGTCACTAAATTGTTTAACTGATTAACTGACACCGATTTAACTATGTTGATTAATTATTGTGTTTTAAACTCTTTCAGATGTCAGTTAATCATTTATTTTTAAATTACAAATTAATATTGATTGATTATTTAATTAATAATTATTAATTTAAAACGTATTTTTTGTCACTCAAGCTTTATTACTGAATTAAATAAATTATCATTAACTAACTGATTAAATTAAAAAAGCTTTGTGTTGTTATTGTTTAACTGATTAACTGACACCGATTCAACTGTGTTGATTCATTATTGAGTTTTAAATTTTTTTATTTGTCAGTTAATCACTTGCTTCTAGCTGGCAAATCTATATTAATTAACTGATTAATTAATTATTATTTTTTAAAACGCATTTTTTGTCTGAATGAATCAAGTTATACTCAACTGATTAACTAATTAAAAATTGAGAAATCATTGATTTAATTTGTTGATCTATAGCTTAACTGATTAACTGACACAAACTTAATTGAAATGATTATTAAGATTTAAACTAGCTATTGTTTGTCACACAGTTTTATTACTGAACTAGCTAACTTATAATTAACTGACTGATTGATTTTAAAAAGCATTCTGTTGTCACTCTGCTGTTTAACTGATTAACTGACACCGATTTAACTGTGTTAGCTAATTATAAAGTTTTCAGTTCTTTCAGTTGCCAGTTAATCACTTATTTCTAGCTAGCAAATTTATATTGATCAATTGATTAACTGATTTATTAGTTATTATTAAAAAATAAATCTTCTGTCAATCAAATAATTTTATAGCATAAAAAATCAGATTTTACAAAAAATTCCAATAACTTTTAGAACTTCACCTGATAGCATAATTTTTTTTTAACCTGAAACTTTTTAGGTATAGTTTGGTAAAGTCGGAGGATCTAGGCAGCCAGTTTATTGGTCCTCTTCTGTCAATCCAACAGTTATGCAGCACATTTTGAGTTATTAACAAAGCTCAAACTTTATAATGAGTTTAAGAAAAGTTTTATTAACTTTTAAACCTTACCAGACTTAATTTGACACTATGCAACTCTTATTTTCGAATATTTTCCCCTAAAACTGTTATGATTCAGTCTCTGTCAGTTTTGACGTCTATTTGTAGTAATTTACATAAATCTACGTCAGCGAAAGAATATCTTTTTATATTTCATAATTTAATAATTATTATTGCATTGCATAAAAGCAAGCAATCTAAAGATAAAAAAAAACAAATTTAATTATCTTTTTGCTCATTTAAAATGAGAGCAGCTTTCAGGGCATGTTAATACAGCAAAATCTCTAGAAGAATTACGTCTAATTCGCGATTTAATTCTTTCGCCGTCAAATTAAAATCGCAAAGCTTTTTAATTAAAAAAAAAAAACATCTCTGAATTTAGACTTATAATCATCAAAAAGTGAGAAAGTTATGAGAAAAATTTACTTTCAGATAAATTATTTGCATAAAATATTAAATTTTAATAAAATATTTCTCATCAAAAGCAAATATTTTATTTTTAAATACTTATAAGGCTTCAAATTGCAATTTTTTTAATTATTATAAAATTTTTTATAAAATTTGTTAAATATTTATATAAGTTTTTCTATATAATAAATAAAAATTAAGTGGAAAACTATTGGAATAGCTATTTACGTTATTCCTGCAGTAAATTTTATTCTACAGCGCAAAGAAAGTTAAGCCGAGCGCTGTAAAATGATTAACGCACTATTATTGTATTAAACTTTTCAACTTTTTACCACAAAATAGCGCTTTAAAAATTGCACTAAAAGCATTTAGCTGTCTTTATTTTTCAAATCTATAAGCCTGCGGTAATGTCTCTTGGTATAAACAAACTACTTTTTTTATAATTTTTATTATTTCAAAAGTGATTTATTTTATATTTGCTAAGCCTTTAGAAAAAATGTAATTCGTACTATAAATGTCACTATTCAGTCAAGAATAATATTTTGTTTTTATTTATGACTAAAAGCAGCAGGTGGTATATACCATACAAGGACATTCATGCTTTATGTAAATGGTGATTATACAATCCCACTTCTGATTTTAAAAATGTGCTTGTCAGAAAGGTGATTTATTTATTTGTTTTTTACTTTTTGTGACGTATAAGCAATGAATTTGACACAAAAACTATTCTGTGTTTATGACATCAAATTCTAAGTTGCTCCAGAATTAGTAAAAAACATAATCAACTGTAAAATATCCACGTCGCAATGTGGTTATGCCCTATCTACACGCTACGGACAATGAACGATTGATTCAAGTAACGATTAAGCAGGGGCGTGCGTGTCCTGAATCGTCAGATTGATTTAGCTAGTTTGGCTGGAACAAACACTAAGTGCGCTTTTGCACGCTCAACAACCGCTCCTATTATAATACCAAATATACGCCACTGCTTTGTAGCTTTTTCCCTAATCTAATAACAAATAAATTTGTCTTCTACATGTTTAGCCAGTTTTCACGCAAATGATCACTATACTGTGCTTGAGAACGTCTATAGCTCAAGATAAAAATTTTGGAATCACTCGAGCGCGTCAAATTAACAGGTACAGTTTTTATGTCTCTTACGTATACTGTATGAGATAAATTGGTGTTTTTTTGTTTAGCTTTAGTAAAATGAGTTCAAGATAGGTAATTAAAGAGAAGGAAAACTCGTTTATCCTGTTAGCGTCCCAGCTCTAACCTAAAATAGTCCTTCGAATCGATACAACGCCATCACAATAATGAAATTAACTCCAAGTAAAGCCTTGAATCAGAGTCGACCTAAGTGTATCAGAAAAGCAATTTGTTTACATGTCACGTCCTCCGAGTCGAAATCTGTGTCCTTCATATTGTCAACACGAACTTCAAGCATTGTCCTCCAACCCTAACGTTTATTTAACTAAAGGTGTGAGGTTATATAGCGTTTTTAAAAGTACTTGAATTGTTGGCATTGACAGTAAGCGGTTAAGTCTAACGGTTTATAATCATCTTAGGATTATTTTAATATTGCCATATAATCTTATATTATAATCCACACGCAACATTCATTCATGCATTATTCTCGTCCTCTTTCGTGACTTTCTATCGTATGTTTGAACAAGAGTCATAACAAAATATTTGTTATCAAGACTTGGCCGTCATTTGGCTTAAGGGCTTGAAGAGGAACAGAAAATGTACTTAAGAATCGACAGGAGCATTGACGCCTCGAGTCACCCCAGTCTATTAAGGGCTTTATTGGTTAAGGGACAAATTTCATTTTGGGGGAATGCGCACCAATGTTAAAAAGTGTAATTATGGTTTTTGTAGAGCGTTTAATGAAATGAGTAGAAAACGCTTCAGAAAGGCTAAAGTGACAAAGAGAAGTCGTTTTCTAACCAATTCATTCAATCTCTTTACTCGACTAATATCTCCAAGTTAAAAAGTGGTCCTTCTAAAAGCAATATTTCTTACTAAAGCTGCAAAAGTTGGCTTTTCTTCAATACCAACGGTATAATTTAAGCCATTTTTAACTTAAAATAAGAGCTAAATTCAATTTATGCAATAAAACGCAGTTATAAATGAGATACTATTCATTCAACCTATCAAGTATGACAATGAGCGAGACGCAGCTATGCCTCAAACAGCAAGAAAGAGAGAGACGCAACGCTCCGATTTTATTATAAAATATAGAAAAAGATGAAGTTTTTATGCGTAAGCCAAATTTGGAATAATATATAAAATAGTTAACTTAAAATAAGAGCTAAATTCAATTTATGCATTAAAACGCAGTTATAAATGAGATACCATTCATTCAACCTGTCAATTATGATAATGAGCGAGACGCAACTATGCCTCAAACAGCAAGAAAGAGAGAGACGCAACGCTCCGATATTATTATAAAATATAGAAGAAGATGCAGTTTTTATGCGTAAGCTAAATTTGAAATAATATATAAAATAGTTAACTTAAAATAAGAGCTAAATTCAATATATGCATTAAAACGCAGTTATAAATGAGATACTATTCATTCAACCTATCAAGTATGACAATGAGCGAGACGCAACTATGCCTCAAACAGCAAGAAAGAGAGAGACGCAACGCTCCGATATTATTATAAAATATAGAAAAAGATGCACTTTTTATGCGTAAGCTAAATTTGAAATAATATATAAAATAGTTAACTTAAAATAAGAGCTAAATTCAATTTATGCATTAAAACGCAGTTATAAATGAGATAATATTCATTCAACCTATCAAGTATGACAATGAGCGAGACGCAACTATGCCTCAAACAGCAAGAAAGAGAGAGACGCAACGCTCCGATATTATTATAAAATAAAGAAAAAGATGCAGTTTTTATGCTTAAGCTAAATTTGAAATAATATATAAAATAGTTAACTTAAAATAAGAGCTAAATTCAATATATGCATTAGAACGCCGTTATAAATCAGATACCATTCATTCAACCTATCAAGTATGACAATGAGCGAGACGCAACTATGCCTTAAACAGCAAGAAAGAGAGAGACGCAACGCTCCGATATTATTATAAAATATAAAAAAAGATGCAGTTTTTATGCGTAAGCCAAATTTGAAATAATATATAAAATAGTTAACTTAAAATAAGAGCTAAATTCAATTTATGCATTAAAACGCAGTTATAAATGAGATACTATTCATTCAACCTATCAAGTATGACAATGAGCGAGACGCAACTATGCCTCAAACAGCAAGAAAGAGAGAGACGCAACGCTCCGATATTATTATAAAATATAGAAAAAGATGCAGTTTTTATGTGTAAGCCAAATTTGGAATAATATATAAAATAGTTAACTTAAAATAAGAGCTAAATTCAATATATGCATTAAAACGCAGTTATAAATGAGATACCATTCATTCAACCTGTCAAGTATGACAATGAGAGAGACGCAACTATGCCTCAAACAGCAAGAAAGAGAGAGACGCAACGCTCCGATTTTATTATAAAATATAGAAAAAGATGCAGTTTTTATGTGTAAGCCAAATTTGGAATAATATATAAAATAGTTGACTTAAAATAAGAGCTAAATTCAATTTATGCATTAAAACGCAGTTATAAATGAGATACTATTCATTCAACCTATCAAGTATGATAATGAGCGAGACGCAACTATGCCTCAAACAGCAAGAAAGAGAGAGACGCAACGCTCCGATATTATTATTAAATATAGAAAAAGATGCAGTTTCTATGCGTAAGCTAAATTTGGAATAATATATGAAATAGTTAACTTAAAATAAGAGCTAAATTCAATTTATGCCTTAAAACGCATTTATAAATGAGATACCATTCATTCAACTTGTCAAGTATGACAATGAGCGAGACGCAACTATGCCTCAAACAGCAAGAAAGAGAGAGACGCAACGTTCCGATTTTATTATAAAATATAGAAAAAGATGCAGTTTTTATGCGTAAGCTAAATTTGAAATAATATGTAAAATAGTTAACTTAAAATAAGAGCTAAATTCAATATATGCATTGAAACGCAGTTATAAATGATATACCATTCATTCAACCTGTCAAGTATGACAATGAGAGAGACGCAACTATGCCTCAAACAGCAAGAAAGAGAGAGACGCAACGCTGCGATATTATTATAAAATATAGAAAAAGATGCAGTTTTTATGCTTAAGCTAAATTTGAAATAATATATAAAATAGTTAACTTAAAATAAGAGCTAAATTCAATTTATGCATTAAAACGCAGTTATAAATGAGATACTATTCATTCAACCTATCAAGTATGATAATGAGCGAGACGCAACTATGCCTCAAACAGCAAGAAAGAGAGAGACGCAACGCTCCGATATTATTATAAAATATAGAAAAAGATGAAGTTTTCATGCGTAAGCCAAATTTAGAATAATATATAAAATAGTTAACTTAAAATAAGAGCTAAATTCAATTTATGCATTAAAACGCAGTTATAAATAAGATACTTTTCATTCAACTTGTCAAGTATGACAATGAGCGAGACGCAACTATGCCTCAAACAGCAAGAAAGAGAGAGACGCAACGCTCCGATTTTATTATAAAATATAGAAAAAGATGAAGTTTTTATGCGTAAGCCAAATTTGGAATAATATATAAAATAGTTATCTTAAAATAAGAGTTAAATTCAATATATGCATTAAAACGCAGTTATAAATGAGATACTATTCATTCAACCTGTCAAGTATGACAATGAGAGAGACGCAACTATGCCTCAAACAGCAAGAAAGAGAGAGACGCAACGCTCCGATTTTATTATAAAATATAGAAAAAGATGAAGTTTTCATGCGTAAGCCAAATTTAGAATAATATATAAAATAGTTAACTTAAAATAAGAGCTAAATTCAATTTATGCATTAAAACGCAGTTATAAATAAGATACTTTTCATTCAACTTGTCAAGTATGACAATAAGCGAGACGCAACTATGCCTCAAACAGCAAGAAAGAGAGAGACGCAACGCTCCGATATTATTATAAAATATAGAAAAAGATGCACTTTTTATGCGTAAGCTAAATTTGAAATAATATATAAAATAGTTAACTTAAAATAAGAGCTAAATTCAATTTATGCATTAAAACGCAGTTATAAATAAGATACTATTCATTCAACTTGTCAAGTATGACAATGAGCGAGACGCAACTATGCCTCAAACAGCAAGAAAGAGAGAGACGCAACGCTCCGATTTTATTATAAAATATAGAAAAAGATGAAGTTTTTATGCGTAAGCCAAATTTGGAATAATATATAAAATAGTTAACTTAAAATAAGAGCTAAATTCAATATATGCATTAAAACGCAGTTATAAATGAGATACTATTCATTCAACCTGTCAAGTATGACAATGAGAGAGACGCAACTATGCCTCAAACAGCAAGAAAGAGAGAGACGCAACGCTCCGATTTTATTATAAAATATAGAAAAAGATGAAGTTTTTATGCGTAAGCCAAATTTAGAATAATATATAAAATAGTTAACTTAAAATAAGAGCTAAATTCAATTTATGCATTAAAACGCAGTTATAAATAAGATACCATTCATTCAACCTGTCAAGTATGACAATGAGCAAGACGCAACTATGCCTCAAACAGCGAGAAAGAGAGAGACCCAACGCTCCGATTTTATTATAAAATATAGAAAAAGATGCAGTTTTTATGTGTAAGCCAAATTTGAAATAATATATAAAATAGTTATCTTAAAATAAGAGCTAAATTCAATTTATGCATTAAAACGCAGTTATAAATGAGATACCATTCATTCAACCTATCAAGTATGACAATGAGCGAGACGCAACTATGCCTCAAACAGCAAGAAAGAGAGAGACGCAACGCTCCGATTTTATTATAAAATATAGAAAAAGATGAAGTTTTTATGCGTAAGCCAAATTTAGAATAATATATAAAATAGTTAACTTAAAATAAGAGCTAAATTCAATTTATGCATTAAAGCGCAGTTTTAAATGAGATACTATTCATTCAACTTGTCAAGTATGACAATGAGCGAGACGCAACTATGCCTCAAACAGCAAGAAAGAGAGAGACGCAACGCTCCGATTTTATTATAAAATATAGAAAAAGATGAAGTTTTTATGCGTAAGCCAAATTTAGAATAATATATAAAATAGTTAACTTAAAATAAGAGCTAAATTCAATTTATGCATTAAAACGCAGTTTTAAATGAGATACTATTCATTCAACTTGTCAAGTATGACAATGAGCGAGACGCAACTATGCCTCAAACAGCAAGAAAGAGAGAGACGCAACGCTCCGATTTTATTATAAAATATAGAAAAAGATGAAGTTTTTATGCGTAAGCCAAATTTAGAATAATATATAAAATAGTTAACTTAAAATAAGAGCTAAATTCAATTTATGCATTAAAACGCAGTTATAAATGAGATACTATTCATTCAACCTATCAAGTATGACAATGAGCAAGACGCAACTATGCCTAAAACAGCAAGAAAGAGAGAGACGCAACGCTCCGATATTATTATAAAATATAGAAAAAGATGCAGTTTTTATGCGTAAGCTAAATTTGAAATAATATATAAAATAGTTAACTTAAAATAAGAGCTAAATTCAATTTATGCATTAAAACGTAGTTATAAATGAGATACTATTCATTCAACCTATCAAGTATGACAATGAGCGAGACGCAACTATGCCTCAAACAACAAGAAAGAGAGAGACGCAACGCTCTGATATTATTATAAAATATAGAAAAAGATGCACTTTTTATGCGTAAGCCAAATTTGGAATAATATATAAAATAGTTAACTTAAAATAAGAGCTAAATTCAATTTATGCATTAAAACGCAGTTATAAATGAGATACTATTCATTCAAATTGTCAAGTATGACAATGAGCGAGACGCAACTATGCCTCAAACAGCAAGAAAGAGAGAGACGCAGCGCTCCAATATTATTATAAAATATAGAAAAAGATGCAGTTTTTATAAGTAGGCCAAATATAGAATAATATATAAAATAGTTAAGTTAGTAATGAGAAACTGAATGACATAAAATCGGTTAAGAAAATTTTAATCTTAATAACTAACACAATTAAATATTGGTGTCAGTTAATCAGTTAAGCGGTAGAGTATCAAGTGAAATTTTGTTTTTTGTGACTTAAAGTTTGCTATAAAGTTATTAGATTGGCAGAAGAGGTTCAACCAGGTGGCTACCTAGATCTTTGGATTTAAATTTCTGCGAGGTTATGTAGAAACATTATTGTTTATTGAAAACCTTTCACAACTAACAATTTCTAAAAAAATTAAAGTTGAAAAATGTGCATAGATTCAAATCAGGTGGCCGTGCTGGCTAATCGACATTTCCTAAATATAGAATATTTGTAGAAAAAATCAACATAACCTAAAATGTGACACAAACCAAAAATCGTTTGCATGAAAGCTTGAAAAAGTGGAATAAGACATTTGTATATGCAAAAATTGAGTAAACACAAAAAAGTACATAAAATGACTACAAAAAAAAAACTGATAAAAAAAGAAAAAAATATTATAATAGTTGGACAAATTTCTTTAGATATTTTGCTCGTCTTAGACTCAATTAGACGTAAATAATAGGATTTCGCTAATAAATTAGGAGGTGTTTGCAGAAACCACAGCAGCGAAACCAAGCGCGTTTAATCCCCTAAAGATGGCGTTTATTGCAGAACACCGGAAGTCATCAAGCACTTGCAAGAATAGATGTCTATCGACAGAAATTAACGGTGCATGAGTTAATTTAGTCAAGGATTAAATTCAGCTTTTACACGAAAGCGGGAGATTTTTCATTATTTCGAGTTTTATGGAAATGTAGATTAGGACGTAAAAGTAAGTAAATCATTTTAAAAAGATTAGCGGTAATTGGTTGGAAATACTGATGAAAACAGCATTTGGTACTTAGCTTTTCTTCGAAAATGACATTTAAGAGCAAAAGCGCTTGCAAAACGAATATTGACAGATAATCTGTCAATTATGTCAAAACAAATTTTATAAGCTTTCTACTTTCTTCAAATAAGCTTACAATTTTGTGTGCAAAACCCGCCAGATACATAACTTTTTTATTGATAAAGTGTAAAAAATTATAGAGTTTTAAATATATCTTAGACTCAATTGAGTTAACGTCACAATTACAAATCACTGTAAGACCAGTATTGACAGATAATGTGTCATTTTGCGAGCTCACTGCAAATCACTGTAAGACTAATATTGACAGATAATCTGTCAAATATGTCAAAACAAATGTTATAAGTTCATACGTCAAAAATTTCAGTCTTGAAAAAATAAGCTACGTAGATACACACAATGGTAAAATTGTTGAAATTTTCTACTTTTTTCAAATAAGTTTACAATTTTTTTATATAATATTTATTAAAATAGTCAGATACATAACTTTTTTGTTGATAAAATGCAATAAATTATATTGTAGAGGAAAAGGACCAGTAATGAGCTATGATATAGTGACCAAAACTCTCTAAAAACAAATGAAAGGTTAAATAAAATTAAGACAGATATCGTTTGACATTTTTTAGTTAAATTTTACAAAAAACAAAACTTTTTTTTTCTAATCTAATAAAAGCTCTAATTATTTTTGTAAAATACACACAAATTATAAAATATTATCTCATACTTAATACAAATTATATTTTGTTTTAAATTATTAAATTAATTAAACAAATATTTTATGATTATAAAAAAATTTATTTTGTTTTTTCTCAATTTTCAAAACAATTCTAATTAATTAATAAAAATAAAAAATTAATTTAAAAACTATTTTATGTAGAAACTCAAAGCAAATATTACCCTGTCTCATTTTATCCATTTTTTTTAAAAATTTTTTACACAATAATAATTTTTAACCGGGCGCAAAATAGCCCATTTCTGTTTGCATCTGCGGGCGCAAAGTAGACTATTCTTTTCTGGAAGCGGAAAAGTAAACTTTTGCAAAGCATTATATTAATTATTTATTTTGTTTATTAGTCTCAACAAAAAAACTGTTTAGATAAAACAATATACAGAAACAAGAAATAATTACAAAAGATTAACACATATAACAAAAAATATGAAACAAAAAAGAAAACAGTAAATGAAAAATATGGTAAAACAGTTTATGAATAAACAGAAAGTAATAAAATATAAAAATATAGATAAAGTTAAGTATAGAAACAATTATAATAGAGAAAAAATAAAAATAATTTTTTTTTTAATTTTTTTATTTATAATTAATTTTTAACCGGGGGCAAAATAGCCTATTCTCGCTTGCATCTGCGGGCGCAAAGTAGACTATCCTTTTCTGGAAGCAGAAAAGTAAACTCTTGCAAAGCATTATATTAATAATTTATTTTGTTTATTAGTCTACACACAAAAATTGTTTAGAAAAGACAATATCCATAAACAAGAAATGATTAGCAAAAACAATAAAAAATATAAAACAAAAAAAAAACAATATTTAAAAAAAAAAAAAGTCTAAAAAAATGATAAGCAATTTATGAAGAAAAAAAAGATAATAAAATATAAAAACATAAATGAAAACAAGTATGGAAACAGCTATGATAGAGGAAAAAGATCAGTAATGAGCTTTGCTATAGTGAGCAAAATTGTGATCGTTCGAATATTGACTTGTATATAATCCTACAGCGTGTACTTTTTCTATTGATGAAATATATGTGACTGATAAGCTCTAATAAGAGCAAAACATGTTACAAAACTATTAAAAATGTTCTAAATTTGAAGCTTTTGTCTCTAAAAAGCATCGTGACAAACATATCGTAGATAAAAATTTTCCAAACGAGACAAAGATTCACTTAAGCGTAATAAACGAAGAGCGTGCCAACGCAATTTGACTTGGCTTGTTAGGGAAGAAAACAATAGAAAACAAATAATGTGACAGTGGTGGTAAAGCACTCTTTGTTAGATATCTTTTCTAAAAATTGAAGGTAATTTACTTTAAGATATATCACGTGCGACTGAATTTGACGCAATTTTCACAAAGATTTTCTTTTCTAACGGAAAAAAGTTTAGATGTTGAGGCTAATCTGCAAATCCAATAATCTAATTTCAAAAAAAATTTTACTATTATTTAAAATTATTGTTCCAAAAAGACATAGACTATATATCATCTCGGTAAAGTATAGTAAAAACGTTTGAGATATAATCGGCAGTTGCACTAAGTTATTAGAAAATTGGACACTTGAAACCACAGTTATGAATTAAAGAAGACTGTTTTCTATTCAGGGTAGTAATCAGCTACCTGGTTAGCTCTCTTCATATACTCAAAGCACGCAACACTTTGGGCTGTAAATTTTTCTTACTGTTATTGCCTGGCCTTTCAATATAATTTTCTGCCGAATATATCTAAAACGTTCCTGCTCTCTGTAACAACAAATTTTGCAACAATATTTGTTTTTGAAAAAAAATTTTATGAAAAAAACTTTGATATAATAGAACTAAAGTCGGTATTTATAGTCAAATCTTAAACCGAATTTTTTTTCAAGTTGCAGTTTAAAATTTTTAAATCAATCTCGAATAATTCGATATTAAAGTCGATTATATAACTATAATTTGAAAAAGACTTCAGTTTAAGCTTTAGTTATAAATACGGACCTAAATATTTTTGTAGAAAATGAAATATTTAAAAAATCAGACAATTCGTGAGAATTATATAAATATTATTTGAGATAATCATGGCTGGATAAATTACTAAGATTCTGGAATTTCTCATTATACAGTCTGGAGTTATAGTAATAATTAAATGAGACATTTATAGCCGTTTTGCAACTTTGTGCTAATTAAAATGAGCGCCACGTATGGTCTAGGAAACGATTTCCTTAATCTCATACAGTTGGTCATACTAGTGAGCTCTTATAGTAAGAACAGTTTTGTTTTATAATCTCATTTCGAGATATCGTCTAATTTTAGTATCCTACAGAGCTGCTGAGATAATATCTTACTACATATCTGGCAAGTTTGTAGTTTAGATACATTAAAAGTCTAGAATATCATAAAACTGTCTAAAGATTCCTCATAAAATTGGCTTTTTAGATTGTTGGATTGACAAAGGAGGTTCAATCAGGTGGCCACCTAGATCTCCCGACTTAACAAAACTAAATTTTTGTGTGAAGCCATGTGTTCTATCTACAAAAAAAGCTATAAACTTTTATACAATTTATTTTTGTAAAGATAGCACAATAGAAATTAAAATTTTTTTAATTTTTGGTTTCAAATTATTGTTTTACATAATAAAAATAATTTTTGTTGTTGAAATCTGACAAGTGCGTAGTTTAGATACATCAAAAGTCTACAACATTAGAAAACTCTAAAAGTTTCTCAATAAAAATTGGCTTTTTAGATTGTTGGATTGACAGAGGAGGTTTAATCAGGTAGCCACCTAGATCTCCCGACTTAACAAAACTGATTTTTTTTGTAAAGCCATGTGGTCTATCTACAATAAATGTCATAAACTTTGATACAATTTATTTTTGTAAAGATAGCACAATAAAAATTAGAATTTTTTAAAAATTTTGGTTTCAAATTATTGTTTTACATAATAAAAATAATTTTTGTTGTTGAAATCTGACAAGTTTGTAGTTTAGATACATTAAAAGTCTACAACATTATAAAATTCTAAAAGTTTCTCAATAAAAATTGGCGTTTTAGATTGTTGGATTGACAGAGGAGGTTTAATCAGGTAGCCACCTAGATCTCCCGACTTAACAAAACTGATTTTTTTTGTAAAGCCATGTGGTCTATCTACAAAAAATGTCATAAACTTTGATACAATTTATTTTTGTAAAGATAGCACAACAAAAATTAAAGAATTTTTTAAAATTTTTTGTTTCAATTTATTGTTTTACATAATAAAAATAATTTTTGTTGTTGAAATCTGACAAGTTTGTAGTTTAGATACATTAAAAGTCTACAACATTATAAAATTCTAAAAGTTTCTCAATAAAAATTGGCGTTTTAGATTGTTGGATTGACAGAGGAGGTTTAATCAGGTAGCCACCTAGATCTCCCGACTTAACAAAACTGATTTTTTTTGTAAAGCCATGTGGTCTATCTACAAAAAATGTCATAAACTTTGATACAATTTATTTTTGTAAAGATAGCACAACAAAAATTAAAGAATTTTTTAAAATTTTTTGTTTCAATTTATTGTTTTACATAATAAAAATAATTTTTGTTGTTGAAATCTGACAAGTTTGTAGTTTAGATACATTAAAAGTCTACAACATTATAAAATTCTAAAAGTTTCTCAATAAAAATTGACTTTTTAGATTGTTGGATAGACAGAGAAGGTTCAATCAGGTGGCCACCTAGATCTCCCGACTTAACAAAACTAAATTTTTGTGTGAAGCCATGTGGTCTATCTACAAAAAATGCTATAAACTTTTATACAATTTGTTTTTGTAAGAAAGCACAATAAAAATTTAATTTTTTTAAAATTTTTTGTTTCAATTTATTGTTTTACATAATAAAAATAATTTTTGTTGTTGAAATCTGACAAGTTTGTAGTTTAGATACATTAAAAGTCTACAACATTATAAAACTCTAAAAGTTTCTCAATAAAAATTGGCTTTTTAGATTGTTGGATTGACAGAGGAGGTTTAATCAGGTAGCCACCTAGATCTCCCGACTTAACAAAACTGATTTTGTTTGTAAAGCCATGTGGTCTATCTACAAAAAATGTCATAAACTTTGATACAATTTATTTTTGTAAAGATAGCACAATAAAAATTAGAATTTTTTAAAAATTTTGGTTTCAAATTATTGTTTTACATAAAAAAAATAATTTTTGTTGTTGAAATCTGACAAGTTTGTAGTTTAGATACATTAAAAGTCTACAACATTATAAAATTCTAAAAGTTTCTCAATAAAAATTGGCGTTTTAGATTGTTGGATTGACAGAGGAGGTTTAATCAGGTAGCCACCTAGATCTCCCGACTTAACAAAACTGATTTTTTTTGTGAAGCCATGTGTTCTATCTACAAAAAATGCTATAAACATTTATACAATTTGTTTTTGTAAAGATAGCACAATAAAAATTTAATTTTTTAAAATTTTTTGTTTTAAATTATTGTTTAAAAATAATGTTTGTGGTTGAAATCTGACAAGTTTGTAGTTTAGATACATTAAAAGTCTACAACGTTATAAAACTCTAAAAGTTTCTCAATAAAAATTGGCTTTTAGATTGTTGGATAGACAGAGAAGGTTTAATCAAGTGGCCACCTAGATCTCCCGACTTAACAAAACTGAATTTTTTTGTGAAGCCATGTGTTCTGTCTGCAAAAAATGCTATAAACTTTTATGCAATTTATTTTTGTAAAGATAGCAAAACAAAAATTTAATTTTTTAAAATTTTTTGTTTAAAATTATTGTTTAAAAATAATGTTTGTGGTTGAAATCTGACAAGTTTGTAGTTTAGATACATTAAAAGTCTACAACATTAGAAAACTCTAAAAGTTTCTCAATAAAAATTGGCTTTTTAGATTGTTGGATAGACAGAGAAGGTTTAATCAAGTGGCCACCTAGATCTCCCGACTTAACAAAACTGAATTTTTTTGTGAAGCCATGTGTTCTATCTGCAAAAAATGCTATATACTTTTATGCAATTTATTTTTGTAAAGATAGCACAATAAAAATTATAGAATTTTTTAAAATTTTTTGTTTCAAATTATTGTTTTACATAATAAAAATAATATTTGTGGTTGAAATCTGACAAGTTTGTAGTTTAAATACATTAAAAGTCTACAACATTATAAAATTCTAAAAGTTTCTCAATAAAAATTGGCTTTTTAGATTGTTGGATTGACAGAGGAGGTTCAATCAGGTGGCCACCTAGATCTCCCGACTTAACAAAACCTCAATTTTTGTGTGAAGCCATGTGTTCTATTTACAAAAAAAAGCTATAAACTTTTATACAATTTATTTTTGTAAAGATAGCACAATGGAAATTAAAATTTTTTTAATTTTTGGTTTCAAATTATTGTTTTACATAATAAAAATAATTTTTGTTGTTGAAATCTTGTCATTATCATTAGTTGTCAAAGACGGTAGTAATTTGTAAATCCAGCAAAATTGCTGTGCTTCTGGGACAGGGAGGGTTGAACACAATAATTAAGCGGAGCTAGGTGAATTATTTTAAAAAAAATCTTTGCTTTAACAGTCACTAAAGTTTTGAAAAATTAACAATTAGATTTTGAACATTTAAAACTTAGCTGATAGATTAATTACGTTAACTTAACTTGTCATTTAGTGTGTTACAGTGCCGGAATGAGTTATAAATAAGAAATTTTTTGTTTTTTTTCAAATTTGTTTGACTTTATATCTCTTTAAGAGTGTTTTAGATAATTTTGGCCGCCCTGCCTGGTTTACAACCCATTATTTTCTTTTTCTTTGAAAAAAAAATGTTCAATTATGCCGCAAAACGAAAATAATAGTCTATTAGATATCTTGTCAGAAATGAAAATTTATTGAAGGAGGAATGTAGTTAAGTGCCTCTTTTCCTTGCTCTATTCAAAGGGAACCGTGCCGAGAACGAAAGTGATATTGGAGGGATGTCCATTTCACAAAAATGTCTAGAAAATATATCGAAATAAAAAATGTGTTTCGATTTATGAGAAGAAAATAGACATATTTTATTTCAAATTTTTGCCAAAAACAAAAAATATAGCAAAATTATTAAAGTCTATTTAAATAATATAATAAAGTAAACAATTAATAAATATTTAAGAGTTTATATAAGTTGGCACTACATTTTAGACACTTTTTTTATTTGCCTAGTTGCAACACTGTAACCAGATTCGCGTGTTTGACAAATATTTGACATAACACTCATAAAAAAAATTGTAGGTTACGTCACAGCGACTAACTTTTTAAGTGACATTTGTCAATCATCTGTCAACATTAGGAAGTGGTTGCAGTTGTACCATTTTAAAATAAAATGTAGGATTGCCAACTCAAACGATCATGTATTAAGAAGTGTATTGTTATTGTTCAGCATTCTCAAAATTATTATTATTTTTGAATTGATTTCATATTTACAATTTTTCTAAAAAAATCAGTAGAAAATCAAACATTTTTACGTTTTTATGGTTTTTTATTAAAATGTTTAGAAATGGCGCCAATTGCAATATTTGTAGTAAATTGATCAATTAATTACATTTTTATTGTATTAGATTAAACAGTTTCTATCATTTATTCCATTTTATTATTTTTAATAAAAAATTTTACAAATTGAAAAAGCGCCAAATTAATTTAAATTTTAAAAAATTGTTTAAATAGAAAAGGTTTTTTATATCAATTCAAGAGTTATTTAAGTTATTATGAAACAAGTTAGTTAATTAGTTGAAAGATTAATATTAAACAACTGAAGTTTATTAAAATTAATATATTTTTATAAATTATTAGTATAAACCGAGGTTATATCAAAAAATAAGAGTTACAATGTAAAAAAATTTAAAAGCTATTATAGAAAAATGCTAGCAGAGCAGGAGAAAATAAAGCATTTAAGCTATTTTATAATCTTTAAGAAAAAAAATGGTGGAGGCGCCGGGTAAATAAATTTCAAAAAAATGTCTAATTAGGTGGATTTCTATTGTATTAATTCAAAATTTTTTTTAGATTTATATAAAAAAAAGATTTTAAATTATTCTATAAAAAAATCCTATAGGAAAAGATTAGCAGAGCAGAAAAATAAAGCATTTAAGCCATTTTATAATCTTTAAAAAAAAAAGAAAAATAGTAAAGGCGCCGAGAAAAAAAATTAAAAAAAGATGTTGAATTAAGTGAATTTTTGTTGTATTAATTCAAAATTTGATTATGTTTTTATAAACAAAAGTTAGTAAATTGTTTTATAACATCTGAACATGAAAAAATGGTGGAGGCGCCGGGTGAATAAATTTTAAAAAATTGTTTAATTAGGTAGATTTTTATTGTATTAAATTAATTTTTTTTCCAATTTTTAAATAAAAACTTACTAAATTATTCTATTGTACTAGATTGAAAAATCACTCAAGTTATTATAGAAAAATGTTCGCAGAGCAGGAGAAAACAAAGCATTTAAGCCATTTTATAATCTTTGAAAAAAAAATTTAAAAATGGTGGAGGCGCCGGGTTAATAACTTTTAAAAACTTGTCTAATTAGGTGGATTTATATTGTATTAATTCAAAAATTTTTTAGATTTATATAAAAAAAGTTTTTAAATCATTCTATAGAAAAATTCTACAGAAAAAGATTAGCAGAGCACAAAAAAATAAAGCATTTAAGCCATTTTATAATCTTTAAAAAAAAAAGAAAAATTGTAAATGCGGAAAAAAAGAAATTTAAGAAAATTGTCCTATTAACTGAATTTTTGCTGCATTAATTCAAAATTTGTTTATATTTTTATAAAAAAAGTTAGTAAATTATTTTATAACGTCTTAACATAAAAAAATGGTAGAGGCGCCGGGTAAATAAATTTCAAAAAACTGTCTAATTAGGTAGATTTTGTTGTATTAATTCAATTTTTTTTTCAATTTTTATATAAAAACTTAATAAATTATTCTATTGTACTAGATTGAAAAATCACTCAAGTTATTAAAGAAAAATGTTCGCAGAGCAGAAGAAAACAAAGCATGTAAGCCATTTTATAATCTTTGAAAAAAAATATTAAAAATGGTGGAGGCGCCGGGTTAATAAGTTTTAAAAACTTGTCTAATTGGGTGGATTTCTATTGTATTAATTCAAAAATTTTTTTAGATTTATATAAAAAAAAGTTTTTAAATCATTCTATAGAAAAATCCTATAGAGAAAGATTAGCAGTGCAGAAAAAAATAAAGCACTTAAGCCATTTTATAATCTTTGAAAAAAAAAGAAAAATTTTAAATACGCGAAGAAATAAATTTAAAAAAATTGTCCTATTAACTGAATTTTTGCTGCATTAAATCAAAATTTGTTTATATTCTTATAAAAAAAAGTTAGTAAATTATTTTATAACGCCTGAAAAAAAAATAATTAAAAAATGGTAAAGGCACAGGGTGAATAAATTTAAAAAAATGTTTAATTATAGTTTATTTATTAAAAAATCCTATAGAAAAAAATTAGCAGAGCAGAAAAAATAGAGCATTTAAGCCATTTTATAGTCTTAAATAAAAAACGGTGAAGACGCCGAGGAAATAATTTAAAAAAAATTGTTTAATTAGGTGAATTTCTGTTGTATTAATTCAAAATTTGTTTATATTTTTATAAAAAAAAGTTAGTATATTATTTTAAAACGTCTTAAAAAAAATCATTTAAAAATGGTGGAGGCGCCGGGAAAAAATTTATTTTAAAAAATTGTCTAATTAGGTGGATTTTTATTGTATTAATTCAAAAAAAAATTGAATTTTTATCAAAATAGTTAATAAATAATTCTATTGAACTAAATTGAAAAATCATTCAAGTTGTTATAAAATATTGTGCTATATTATATTCATTTTATGCTTTTAGGAAAAAAATTTGAAAATAGTAGAGGCGCTGGGTAAATAAACTTTAAAAAATTGTCTAATTAGGGGGATTTCTATTGTACTAATTCGAAAACTATTCAGATTATTATAAAAAAAAGTTTGTAAATCATTTTATAATGTCTAAGAAAAAAAAACTAAAAAATGGTGGAGGCGCCGGACAAATAAATTTTAAAAAATGTTTAAGTGCATTTCTATTGTATTAATCCAAAAAATTTTTAGATTTTTATAAAAAAAAAATTGTAAATCAGTAAAAAATTAGCAATTCATAATATTTCATAGTATGATAAAAATTAAAAAAGCAGCAAATGCAGCTTTTAGTAAATTTTTCTTCTAAATATCTTTTTTTTCTATCAAATTATCAAGGTTAATATACAAAAAAATTAGTAAAAAGATAAGAATTTATAGTATTTTATAGCCTTTTTTGTTAAATATGTATTCCAAAAAATACTTTTCATGCTGGACGTGCAGAATATGTAACTTTTTCCACCATTTATTTTTCCACAATCATTTTTGGATATTTCCCCGATTAATGCGGAAAGGAATTTGATCTACACGAACCAATAGCATGTTCGGCAAACAAAAAACAATTTTTCGAAATAGATTTCTTCCAATGTTTAAATCCAAAACAAAATACCACAAAGCTGTACAAAATATGCAGAAAAATTGTTTCTCGCAGCTGCTATAAATCCATATTTTCAGAACTGTATTCGAAAACGTTCCCAGAAGCTGCATTATGTTCACTACATAAATAACGCTCAGTGCATTAGTTTTGGGGTTGTATTAATTTATTTGTTTATGAACGAACATCGAAACAATGTATCTTTTGTACGTAATACAATGGGTCAGAATGAAAAAAATATATATTTATAAGCTAAGTGCTTATCCCTGTTATGTATCAGCGTTAGTATTGGAAAAGCAGTTATCTAGACATAAGGCCATTAGTTAACTTGTGAAACTACAAAGTTACTTTCTAAGGATAAATATAAATGGAGCAATTTTCTTTTTATGAGACGTCTCAAGCAAAAAGTGCAGATTTTAAAACATTAAAAAAAAAAAAAATTTTTATCATTTTTGACATTCTATCAATAAAAAAGTTATGCATCTGGCTGCTTTAAAAGATACACAATAAAATTGTAAACTGATTTGAAAAGAGTAGAAAATTTGAACAATTTTATATATGTAGCTTGCTATTTCAAGTCCAAAAATATTGACGTATAAACTTATAACATTTGTTTTGACATATTTGACAGATTATCTGTCAATATTAATCTTACACTGATTTGTAAGTGGCACGCAAAATGACACATGATCTGTCAAAACTGGTCTTACAGTGATTTGTATTTCCCAAGCAAAATGACGTTAACTCAATTGAGTCTAAGATATATTTAAAATTATATCATTTTTTACATTAAATTGGTAAAAAAATTATGTATGTGGCAAGTTAAATAGATATTATATAAAAAAATTGTGAACTTATTTGAAAAAAGCAGAAAATTTCATCATTTTTACCATTGTGTGTATCTACGTAGCTTCCTATTTCAAGTCTACAAATTTTGACGTATGAACTTATAACATTTGTTTTGACATATTTGACAGATTATCTGTCAATATTAGTCATATAGTAATTTGTAGTTAGCACGCAAAATGACACATTATCTGTCAAAACTGGTCTTACAGTGATTTGCAATTGTGACGTTAACTCAATTGAGTCTAAGATATATTTAAAATTATATCATTTTTTACATTTTTTTAATAAAAAAAAATATGTATCTGACGGGTTAAATAGATATTATATAAAAAAATTGTAAACTTATTTGAAGAAAGTAGAAAATTTCAACAATTTTACCATTGTGTGTATCTACGTAGCTTGCTATTTCAAGTCTACAAATTTTGACGTATGAACTTATAACTTTTGTTTTGACATGTTTGACAGATTATCTGTCAATATTAGTCTTACAGTGATTTGTAATTGGCACGCAAAATGACACATTATCTGTCAAAACTGGTCTTACAGTGATTTGTAATTAACACGCAAAATGACACATTACCTGTCAAAACTGGTCTTACAGTGATTTGTAATTGTGACGTTAACTCAATTGAGTCTAAGGTATATTTAAAACTAAATCATTTTTTACATTTTTTTAATAAAAAAATTATGTATCTGGCGGGTTAAATAGATATTATATAAAAAAATTGTAAACTTATTTGAAGAAACTAGAAAATTTTAACAATTTTACCATTGTGTGTATCTACGTAGCTTGCTATTTTAAGTCTACAAATTTTGACGTATGAACTTATAACTTTTGTTTTGACATATTTGACAGATTATCTGTCAATATTAGTCTTACAGTAATTTGTAGTTAGCACGCAAAATGACACATTGTCTGTCAAAACTGGTCTTACAGTGGTTTGTAATTGTGACGTTAACTCAATTGAGTCTAAGATATATTTAAAACTATATCATTTTTTACAATTTTTTAATAAAAAAATTATGTATCTGGCGGGTTAAATAGATATTATATAAAAAAATTGTAAACTTATTTGAAGAAAGTAGAAAATTTCAACAATTTTACCATTGTGTGTATCTACGTAGCTTGCTATTTTGAGTCTACAAATTCTGACGTATAAACTTATAACATTTGTTTTGACATGTTTGACAGATTATCTGTCAATATTAGTCTTACAGTGATTTGTAATTAGCACGCAAAATGACACATTATTTGTCAAAACTGGTCTTACAGTGATTTGTAATTGTGACGTTAACTCAATTGAGTCTAAGATATATTTAAAACTATATCATTTTTTACATTTTTTAATATAAAAAATTATGTATCGGGCTGGTTAAATAGATATTATATAAAAAAATTGTAAACTTTTTTGAAAAAAGTAGAAAATTTCAACAATTTTACCATTGTGTGTATCTACGTAGCTTGCTATTTTGAGTCTACAAATTTTCACGTATGAACTTATAACTCTTGTTTTGACATATTTGACAAATTATCTGTCAATATTAGTCTTACAGTGATTTGTAATTAGCACGCAAAATGACACATTGTCTGTCAAAACTGGTCTTACAGTGATTTGTAATTGTGACGTTAACTCAATTGAGTCTAAGGTATATTTAAAACTAAATCATTTTTTACATTTTTTTAATAAAAAAATTATGTATCTGGCGGGTTAAATAGATATTATATAAAAAAATTGTAAACTTTTTTGAAGAAACTAGAAAATTTTAACAATTTTTCCATTGTGTGTATCTACGTAGCTTGCTATTTTAAGTCTACAAATTTTGACGTATGAACTTATAACATTTGTTTTGACATATTTGACACATTGTCTGTCAATATTAGTTAAACAGTGATTTGTAGTTAGCACGCAAAATGACACATTGTCTGTCAAAACTGGTCTTACAGTGGTTTGTAGTTGTCATGCAAAAAAACGTTAACTCAATTGAGTCTAAGATATATTTAAAACTGTATCATTTTTTACATTCTATCAATAAAAAAGTTATATATCTGGCTGGTTTAAAAGATACACAATAAAATTGTAAACTGATTTGAAAAGAGTAGAAAATTTGAACAATTTTATCTACGTAGCTTGCTATTTCAAGTCTAAAAATTTTGACGTATAAACTTATAACATTTGTTTTGACATATTTGACAGATAATCTGTCAATATTAGTCTTACAATGATTTGTAATTGGCACGCAAAATGACACATTATCTGTCAAAACTGGTCTTACAGTGGTTGGTAATTGTCATGCAAAATGACGTTAACTCAATTGAGTCTAAGATATATTTAAAACTATATCATTTTTTACAATTTTTTAATAAAAAAATTATGTATCTGGCGGGTTAAATAGATATTATATAAAAAAATTGTAAACTTATTTGAAGAAAGTAGAAAATTTCAACAATTTTACCATTGTGTGTATCTACGTAGCTTGCTATTTTGAGTCTACAAATTTTCACGTATGAACTTATAACTCTTGTTTTGACATATTTGACAAATTATCTGTCAATATTAGTCTTACAGTGATTTGTAATTAGCACGCAAAATGACACATTATCTGTCAATACTGGTTTTACAGTGATTTGTAATTGTGACGTTAACTCAATTGAGTATAAGATATATTTAAAACTATATCATTTTTTACATTTTATCAATAAAAAAAATATGTATCTGGCGAATTAAATAGATATTATATAAAAAAAATGTAAACTTATTTGAAGAAAGTAGAAAATTTCAACAATTTTATCATTGTGTGTATCTACGTAGCTTGCTATTTTAAGTCTAAAAATTTTGACGTATGAACATTTGTTTTGACATATTTGACACATTGTCTGTCAATATTAGTTATACAGTGATTTGTAGTTAGCACGCAAAATGACACATTGTCTGTCAAAACTGGTCTTACAGTGGTTTGTAGTTGTCATGCAAAAAAACGTTAACTCAATTGAGTCTAAGATATATTTAAAACTGTATCATTTTTTACATTCTATCAATAAAAAAGTTATGTATCTGGCTGGTTTAAAAGATACACAATAAAATTGTAAACTGATTTGAAAAGAGTAGAAAATTTGAACAATTTTATCTACGTAGCTTGCTATTTCAAGTCTAAAAATTTTGACGTATGAACTTATAACATTTGTCTTGACATATTTGACAGATTATCTGTCAATATTAATCTTACACTGATTTGTAGTTGGCACGCAAAATGACACATTATCTGTCAAAACTGGTCTTACAGTGGTTGGTAATTGTCATGCAAAATGACGTTAACTCAATTGAGTCTAAGATATATTTAAAACTACATCATTTTTTACAATTTTTTAATAAAAAAATTATGTATCTGGCGGGTTAAATAGATATTATATAAAAAAATTGTAAACTTATTTGAAGAAAGTAGAAAATTTCAACAATTTTATCATTGTGTGTATCTACGTAGCTTGCTATTTTAAGTCTAAAAATTTTGACGTATGAACATTTGTTTTGACATATTTGACACATTGTCTGTCAATATTAGTTATACAGTGATTTGTAGTTAGCACGCAAAATGACACATTGTCTGTCAAAACTGGTCTTACAGTGGTTTGTAGTTGTCATGCAAAAAAACGTTAACTCAATTGAGTCTAAGATATATTTAAAACTGTATCATTTTTTACATTCTATCAATAAAAAAGTTATGTATCTGGCTGGTTTAAAAGATACACAATAAAATTGTAAACTGATTTGAAAAGAGTAGAAAATTTGAACAATTTTATCTACGTAGCTTGCTATTTCAAGTCTAAAAATTTTGACGTATGAACTTATAACATTTGTCTTGACATATTTGACAGATTATCTGTCAATATTAATCTTACACTGATTTGTAGTTGGCACGCAAAATGACACATTATCTGTCAAAACTGGTCTTACAGTGGTTGGTAATTGTCATGCAAAATGACGTTAACTCAATTGAGTCTAAGATATATTTAAAACTACATCATTTTTTACAATTTTTTAATAAAAAAATTATGTATCTGGCGGGTTAAATAGATATTATATAAAAAAATTGTAAACTTATTTGAAGAAAGTAGAAAATTTCAACAATTTTATCATTGTGTGTATCTACGTAGCTTGCTATTTTAAGTCTAAAAATTTTGACGTATGAACATTTGTTTTGACATATTTGACACATTGTCTGTCAATATTAGTTATACAGTGATTTGTAGTTAGCACGCAAAATGACACATTGTCTGTCAAAACTGGTCTTACAGTGGTTTGTAGTTGTCATGCAAAAAAACGTTAACTCAATTGAGTCTAAGATATATTTAAAACTGTATCATTTTTTACATTCTATCAATAAAAAAGTTATGTATCTGGCTGGTTTAAATGTCTTGACATATTTGACAGATTATCTGTCAATATTAATCTTACACTGATTTGTAATTGGCACGCAAAATGACACATTATCTGTCAAAACTGGTCTTACAGAGGTTTGTAATTGTCATGCAAAATGACGTTAGCTCAATTGAGTCTAAGAAATATTTAAAACTATATATTTTTTTACATTATATCAATAAAAAAGTTATGTATCTGGCTGGTTTAACAAATATTATACAATAAAATTGTAAACCTTTTTGAAAAAAGTAGAAAATTACAACAATTTTACCATTGTGTGTATCTACGTAGCTTGCTATTTTGAGTCTACAAATTTTGACGTATAAACTTATAACATTTGTTTTGACATATTTGACAGATTATGTGTCAATATTAGTCATACAGTGATTTGTAATTAGCACGCAAAATGACACATTATCTGTCAAAACTGGTCTTACAGTGATTTGTAATTGTGACGTTAACTCAATTGAGTCTAAGGTATACTTAAAACTATATCATTTTTTACATTTTTTTAATTAAAAAATTATGTATCTGGCGGGTTAAATAGATATTATATAAAAAAATTGTAAACTTATTTGAAGAAAGTAGAAAATTTCAACAATTTTACCATTGTGTGTATCTACGTAGCTTGCTATTTTGAGTCTACAAATTTTGACGTATAAACTTATACGTTTTGTTTTGACATATTTGACAGATTATCTGTCAATATTAGTCTTACAGTGATTTGTAATTAGCACGCAAAATGACACATTATCTGTCAAAACTGGTCTTACAGTGATTTGTAATTGTGACGTTAACTCAATTGAGTCTAAGATATATTTAAAATTCATTTGTTTTTAAAGAGTTTTGTTTACTATATCATAGCTCATTACTGGTCTTTTTCCTCTACCATATAAAACTTATTTTTCCATTGTTTCTCTACATATTTTATTCTCTATTTTTCTATTTTACTACCTTCTTTCTCTTGATAAAATTGCTTCACTTTTTTTTAAACTTCTTTTTATTATTTATTCTTCTATGTTTTTTATTATTTTTTGTATTCTTTTGCAATCATTTCTTGTTTATGTAAATTGTTTTTTCTATACAATTTTTTTGTTCAGACTAATAAACAAAATGAAGAATTATTAGAAGTTCACTTTCTGTCTCCGGAAAAAACTAATAAAAGACAAAAAGAAAAACAAAAATAAGAATAGCCAAATTAAAGTTTGTGGTAATTGAAAAATAATTATTTAATTAATTCTATAATTTAAAAAAATAATTAGTTTATAACGACAGAATAAATATTGTAATAATTCACTTCAAAAAAAAAACAAAAATAGTTATTACCGAGAATAAACTTAATAAAATTTGTAATAATTATAAGCTAATTATTTAATTAATTTTATAACTTTGTTATAAAGATTTGTTAAAATCGGCTAGAAAAATTGTCAATAAGTCAATTTTCCACTTATTTACAAACAATTTCAGAAGAGGATAAATAACATTTATAGTAGTTGCAAATTCATTGTTTATTCAATTTTAAAATTGGTATTTTGTCCCAAAAATTTTCAAAAAGTAGTTTTACATTTTTTAAAAATAATTACTAATGTGACAAAAAATTAAAAAAGTGACAGTGGCGTAGATTTGATTTAAATCAAGCCAAAAACTAAAAGTTAATTACTTTGTGTCTTTCTACCTCATAATTTGTAATTAGAAGATGACTACTTTTTTACTATTTTAAGTACCGGTTTGAGTAAAAAAACAAAAAAATAAACAAAGCAGAGCTTTAAGTCTATGAAATTTTACTTTTTCTGCTTAAAATTTAAAAAAATGGCTGAAAATTGAATTTTACCTGCCTTTATCAAGTGCCAGAAGTTTATTGCTGACTTGGCTAAGTTCATTAGAAAGCCATTGTCTTGTTCAGACGGATACTCAGGAAGTGCAGCTATTAAATCCAAGAGAATTGTTTGCAGTGTGGTGCAGAAACTTAAAATCACCAAACTTAATCAAAAAATTCAAAAAGAGCAAAGAAAGCAAATTAAAGCTTTTGAAAAGTTTGGCGATCAACTGCTCTCCAACTCTTCGGTGTATTTAAACCATAAATAAAACTAAAGAAATCCTGCTTCTGATGTGCTCTTAAATTATATTTATATTTTAATCTGGCAGAGAAAACTTGGATAATTTAATAATACCTACCCCAGCTCCGTCTCGTAAGCTTAGACTAAAGTAATGAACACGGATGCCCCGGAAAGATTACGCCAAAATGGCCACCTCACATCGCGCAAATTAAAGATAATTAATTTAGGAGAGAACAAGACCTCTGTCAGTATAACGGAATCAACAATAATTAGACCGGAGGTAACAAATTTACAGTTAAAAACAACATCGGAAATCTTCAAGAAACTTGCAAGAAAAACTGATTAAAAATTAAATGCGCAAACAAAAAAGCACAAACTTCTCAAAGTTAAAAAAAAAATCCAAATTCAAAGGTAATTTTTTTTAATCTTTAATAACTGTAATTAGTGTCTAACTTTAGCCTATAGTTTAATGAGTACTCAACTGATCTGACCTGACTCGTCACAGTAAGATTAACCGCTGACCTGACCTGACCTGACTTGACCTAACCTGATTTGACCTGACCTGGTCTGACTTGACCGGTCACAGTAAGATTAACCGCTAAATCTAACAACTAGACAAAAAAAAAGAATTCTGATCATTCTTGAGAGCGAATTGTACACTCTATTGTCTGAAAATGTTTATAAGATATTGTGTTCTTGTGGAAAAGTTTACATTGAAGTAGGTACATTCTATTGTCTAAAAATGCTTACAGAATTTTGTGTTCTTGTGGAAAAGTTTACATTAAAGCAGCAGACCGTACATATAAGCCCACTTTTCATTAGACAGTTGAAAAATTATTTTGAAAAAAAAAACAATTTTTGACAACTCTTAGGGAAAATTTGATATTTTGTTGTCTAAAAATGCTTACAGAGTTCTGTGCTTTTGTGGAAAAGTTTACATTAGACAAAAGCAAAAACAATGCTTTGTTTACCTCTCGTATTTAGGTTTGGTTTTCAGATTAAAAACAATGTTTCTGGAATACAATCTGTGGATTTACTATAACATCTGCGTCAATTTGCCACAAATCCGCCGAAAAACAATAATAGAAACTCTATTACCAATAAACTCATAAAACATAATCGTAAATATCAATTTCACGTCAGCAGTATTGAAATAAATGGTAATTATCTCTATAAATTTGAAGCAATGCTAGAATATACAATGTTTAGTAGCAAAAATCCCACTTCTGATACCAATTGCTTAAAGTAAAAAATAGACCGTTTTTTTTTTGTTTTCCGGTAACTGTCATTGCTGAAGACAGATAATAATAAGAATAAAATATTGTATGAGAATTTCCGTTTACTAAATCGAAATCAATAGAGACCATAGCGTATAGAAGCCGCTTATGAAGAATAAATCGCAAAGTTTTCCTAAAGCATTTGGAAAAGATCTACCGTTCTGCGACTGCAAAAAATCGTAAACATTCCAGCGGATGCAAATGATAATGTGTTTAATTTCCTCTAGATTTAGGGTCGAAGAAATTTATTACGGCCTTTTGGAAAGGATCTGGTTATATAAAGCGCAAATAATTAAGATAAATAAACTAATAAATAACAAAAGAATAGTTAGCTTGTCTTGTGGTTTTTTTCTTTAAATGATAAAAGCTTTTTTGGCAATTTTTTGATGTATATAAAGATTAATAGCTAATAAAACTGCGTGGCAAGCACGTGATACTAGTCTCCGAGCGCTCTGATTGGTGTTTTGTTAAAATAATAAAATTCTATTAAAAAAACCAGCTTAATCTTAAAATAAGTGCATCATAATTGATAATAAAAAATCGCTACTTACTTTCAGAAAAATAAGACACTTATAGATATTGTAAAAACACCAGAAACGTAGAGAAAAAAACAGCGTATTTTAGAACTTACCTCCAGTCAGTCTGCCAGACTAAACTTGACTTAAACACAACAAACAGCCTAATAAATATTTTTAATTTTTTTTATTAAAAATTGTGGTGTTCAGCTAATGCAAGAAGATTAAAAAGTGGGTTGTTGCTCCATCCTGCTAAAACCAAACAATTTCTGAGCTAAAATTATTGACTTTTTGTGTTCAGCACTTTCAGGAGATTTTTTTAGCTGTGCTGATGCGGTAAATCATTTTGTATTATCATTCTTTTATTCATAAAACTTTTTTTTTATTTTTACAATTGTTTTGCAATTAAGTTGTCTATTAAATGTCATAGTAATGACTTTTTGATAAGAAATGTTTGTTTATAAGAGTTGCTGCTAATAAAACTGCGTGGCAATCATGTGAGACCGCTCTGATTGGTAGAGAGTTACAGAGAGTTATAGAGATAAAAAAAACTCGATTACATAGATAAAAAAAATTGTGAAATAGGTATATCGAACCTTAAGTGACTGTTATCAGCGTATATGTCAGACTAAAGTCAATTTATATTTTTTATTTTTTTATAGGTTTGCGTCAGATTACAGTACACTTTAAGTTTAATAGCTAGAAGATTGATTAGTTTTTAGGTATTGTGAGCTGTCGCTCCATCTCCCTGAAAACAAACGTTTTTTAAACTCAAATTTTTGATTTTTTTTTTCAGCCGTTTAAGCACTTTGTGAAGATTTTCTTAGCCGTTTGCTTTTGGATAGTTTTTTTTTGTATTTATTACCTTTATTATTATTTATCACATTTATTTTTTGTTAGAATCTTATGGACTTTGCGGCAGATTAAAGTGAACTTAAGATTTCTGTAATCTCTTGAAGAAATTGCAAGTTGTCAGTTCTGGCAATTGTGCTGCTTAGTCAACGCAAGGAGACTAAACAGTTCTTGAACGTTTTAAAACGTGAGTTGTAGCTCCATCCTGCTGTAGTCCAATGATTTGTAATCTAAGATTATTGATTTCTTGTTTGTTTTCTGATATGTTTCTGTACTATCTCTTTTATCATTAGAAATAACTTATTTTTTTATTTTTACATTTATTTGGTCTGTTTGATTTAGAAGTCATGTGCTATAGAACTAAACTCCCTAAGTGACTGTTATCAGAGGGTCTGTCAAAACGTAAAAGTCAAATTATAATATGCTTTTTCTGAAAATTTATGGGTTTGCGTTAGATTAAAGTACACTTTATGTATAATAGCAAAAAAATTGATTAGGTTAGACACATTTTTCAAGCAGTGGGAGCTGTTGCTCCATCTCCCTGAAAACAAACGTTTTATAATCTCAGATTTTTGATTTTTTTTTTCAGTTGCTTAAGCACTTTGTGAAGATTTTCTTAGCCGTTGTGCTGATAATGTTTGCTTTTTGGATCGTTTTTTTTTTGTATTTATCACTTTTATCATTATTTATCACATTTAATATAGTCTTGTTTGTATTATTATATAAAATATTTGAAGTATTTTTAGTATTCCTCATAATTTAAATTTAGGCGAAAATAAATTTCGTATATAATGCCATAAATCCATGCATTTAGTTTAGAGCCAAGAAACATGTACAGAAAACAAGCTTAAAGTTGGAACGAGCAGGTGGTGCAGACAAATTTGTAAGATGTTGTTTGTTTACAATCTATAATTCCAGGACTAACGTTATGACTACTTATATCCTATAGCTATGTTTGCCAAAATTAATTATTTGCCGCATTTTAGATAAAATATACTTACAGGATTTACAAAAGAAATAACTTTGAGAAAAAATATTGAAAATTATATTAGTTGCATTTGAACTACTCAATTGTGAATAGAAAATTTAAGTAGGTAAAATGTAGGCGTAAGTGCGCGTACACAACACAGCAATAGAAGGACGTATAGCTGTGGGAGATCAAATAAGCGCTTTTTCAAATGACAGCTCTGTCACGGCTCATCTTTAGTTAATGATTTTCAAGTGCTTTTAAGCAAATTTTTCAAAGTGAGTTTTACAATCATCCAGTTTTTTTTTTGGTAGGTTATTTGCACACTTGTTTCCAAAATCTAACAATGTCGGTAGTACAAAAAGTGCAAAAAATAAATTTAAACATTTATCTTGTTTTTAGGTTATGGTTTATTGTCTTTACGGCGTTGTCAATTTATTAGAGGTTATGTTCTCTTACGTAAAAAAGATGGCGCATTACATCTATACAGCATCTCGCTCAACTATTGTGATGCTGTCAACTAAGAGCAAAATAATTCTGTTTCAAAAGGCTTAATTAACGCAAACTTTTAAATTGGATGTTAATGTCTTAAGCCAATTATCACAATATGAAACGTAAAAGAACTTTTTCGGAAAACTTTCAGACTATTAGAAATAAGATGTAGAAACTTCAAAAGTACTAAAAGCGGCATAATAGGTTATCTAAAGTTATTCTACAAAAGTGTCTTATTTTTAATAATATTGGATTATCTTTTTGTCAGCTTTCAAAACTTTCTTGTTGACCGCTGTCGGCACTTCATCGATCTTTAATTCCATAAAGTCACTATCATCGAAGATCATCAATTATTTTATCAGCAGCTAAAGATTTCGTTTTGACGTTAATGTGTTTGGGAGTTCGATCAAAATCAGTCGAGGAGTTTTTAAAGTGATGCTTTCTGCCTTGGCTTCTAGGAGTAGTTAAACAAAAAGTAGAATATTTAAACTTAAACAATAATTTTATAATAACCTAATTGTTATTAAAGCTTAAAGAAAGATTTTACGTTAATCTAAACTCAAGATGTGCTTAGAAGCAAAGACTGTGAAAATGGTTTATTCGGTTGAACATAAGACTTTCATTGTAATGTCTACAAAGTAGAAGAGGCGGAACACTTCCTACGCCAACTGTGTCATTAGAATCATTTATAAAAGCCCTTTATACTTTTACATATATCTTCTATTCTAATTGGTTTAAATTTAAGCAAAATAGACTAAAATATCAATTTAGAGTATTAAGACTAAAATTGTTTATTAAAATGATTATTAAATACTAATATTTACCACAACAAGTTGAATTTCATGACTAACACTACTTGATTGTTTAGATAATCACTTTAAATTATTTTTATCTATTTTTTTTTGTGCATTCGTGTCATATCCTCGATCAAAACAGACGTGTTTGTTTTTTTCGAAAAACATTATAGATTAATATAATTATGTTGTGACTATTGCTAATGGTAACAAAAATGTTTTTGTAATTCATTTTAGATTTGACGCAAAACAAAGTGGATTGCGTGTCAAGTGTTACATGCAAGCAAAATAGTTTTCAAAGCAAAAAAAACTTTTTTTTTTGTAAAAAACATAAGCGGATTTGTTAGAGCTGTAATCGTATGCGGAAAAGCATATTTTTTGTAAAAAATCATCATAAATTTGAAAAATATTTTATTGATTCTATATTATAAAATAATTCTAGAGAAGCAAGTTGATTAAAATATTAAAAAAATAGAACTATATAAGAAATTTTTTATGTTAGATTGCTAAAAAAAATTTTTTCTAATGGTTATGCAACCTGCAACATTTTTTTTGGTGCTTGAAAAAGTGTTTTTTGTCAAAACTGACATCTGGTGTTGGTCACTCTAAATAATCAAAATGTAGAAACTGTGTCTCTCCGCTTAGATTAATAAGAGATTAACCTTGTATATTGTTATTAGCATCATAATAATCTTATCAACAAAAGAAAAAACCAAGAAAGTAAAACGACAAAAGAATAGAAAATAAGAACAAAAAGACGTAAGTACGTTTGCGCAGTCATTTAAAAAAAAAAGAAAGCGCTAAAAAACTTAAATAAAACAATAAAAGATGTTTGAAATTTAAGAATAGATAACACAAATATATAAAATCAATTAAAAAAGTAACAGAAAAAATACAAAAAAAAGTTAAAATTAGAGAAAGATAGAGAAAATAAAAAAAATGTAGAATGAATACTCAAAGACAAAGTTTTTACATTTTAATTATTGTTAGAGTCGCAGACAACAGATGTCAGTTTTGACAAAAAACACTTGTGTTACAAATACCACATTTTTTTAACAATCTAACTTGAAAATTAAAGGAATGAAAACTATAAACAAGATTAAGAAGATAAAAAAAAAACAGATAGAGATTGATAAAAATTAATTAAAGAAAGATATTTGTACCAACGGATTGAAAAAATTATTATATTAACTTAAAAAAATAAATGAAAAAACCCAAACTTAGAAATAAAAAAAGTCTGAAAACATATTTATAGATGAGGATTTAACAAAGAAAGAAAAGCAACTAAACGTAGCAAGAAGCTGAAAAAATAATGAGAGAGAAAAGAAAATCATTCATAAAAGCAAAAATAGAATACAAAAAACATAAAAAATTAAAATAAAGTGAAGAAGAAAATAAGCTAGACGATATTTATTGACAAAAAAAATTATTGAAAGTGTTGAAAAAGGCATGTAATCCAAAAATAGAACAAATCTTAGAAAAATTTAATAAAACAGAAAATCAAACAGAAGACAAAATACAAAAACAATTAAATAAAGCTAAACGGAGAAGGAAAAAAAAACAGCAAAAAATTAACAAAATAGAAAAACGTAAAAAAAATTTGTAGAAAAAAAAATATGATAAAAAACTTGAACCAGTGAAAAAAACAATAATTGAAAAAAAATTTTGAAAATCCGAAAAAGAGAATAATCAATTATGAGATAAAAGAAATAAAGAATATAAATTTAGAAGTAAGAAAGTTCTTAACAAAATAGAAAAAAAAGAACAAATAACAATTACATAGAAAGAAAAAAAAAACAAAAAAAAACATGTAAGGAAAACAAATGAAAAAATTGCTTGATACATAAATTATTTATAAAAGCAAATTGGCGTTTAATGCAATAGAAAAGACCAGTTTATAGAATTTACAAATATTAAAAAAAAAAATGAGAAATTCTTTTGATCAAATACAAAAATAATATGACACTTATGAAACTCTTTCTATCACATAGAAATATAGAACCTTTGTCTCTCGATTTAGATTAATGAAGAAATAAATTTTTTTATTTAATTTTTGAGATATTAATTCTTTTATCAACAGTAGAAAAAACCAAAAAAGTAAAACAGCATAAAACAATAGAAAAATTGAAAAAACATCAAAAAGAAGTAAAAACAAAGAAATTGCAAAAACGATAAAAAAATTTTAAAAAATAATAAAATATTTAAGAATAGAAAACAAAAAAAATAATTAAAAAAGTAACAGAAAACACAAAAGGAAATAATACAGTGTTTAAAAAATTTAAACTAAAAACCAAAAAAAAAAAATAAAAACTAAGATTGAGAATATAATAAAAAAAAACAAAGAAAAAAAATAAAAATAAAAAAATGCAATAAAATAGAAGAAGATGAGATATTAATGCTAGCGAAAAAAAAAATTATTATAATAATTTGAAAATATAAACAAAACAACAAACGCTTTGAAACCAAAAAATTCATATCATATTTATAAAAAGTTATTTAACAAGAAAAAAGCAACTACATATACAAAACCAAGCTGAAAAAAAAGAGAATCAGGCATAAAAGCAAAAGTGAAATACAACCAAAAAATTATAAAAGGAAAGAAAATGAAAATAATGTAAAGAAAAAAATAGGTTAAAATAAAAAAAACAAGTAACACAAAAAAAAATATAGAAAAAGGCCGAAAAAAAAAAGAATTTGTAGAGAAGCAGGTGGAAAAATGTTAAATGTTAAAAACATTAAGCAGTAAAAAAAAACAAAATTTGAATAGAAAGTTTTAAAAATATAAAGATAAAAGTTTGGAAAGATAAAAAAAAGTAAAAAAGTGATTAAGGAAACAGAAAAAAGAGAACAAAACATAAAAAGAAAAAGTGATATATAAAAAAAAGCGGAAGAAAAAGTGAAGAAAAAGAAGAAAATGCACAAATAACTTGATACCTAATAACCCCGTTTTAGTTAAAATATTTTTATTTTTTTCCAGCCAAGGCGACAAGTTCCAGATTAAAACGCGTCAAAAACTATTCATATTCATTTATTCAAATTTCAACATTTCCCACAAATGCCACTCTTAAAAACGTAATCAAACAACATAAATAATTTTTTTGTCATTTGACCATAACTCTAAAGCTAAATGGGCCATTTTAAAAAATACAAATTAAAATCACAAACGCTATTTATCTGGAAGTTTTATAAAAGTGCGTGCGGAATATAACGCACCGTAAATAGCAATAAACCCGTACGATTTTAGCGCTTTGATAACCTAGGGTGATAAAAAATCAGTTTTATGGCAGTCTTAGCAGGAAAAATGTGCAAGTTTTTAAAAAGAAGTGACATTAATCAAACTTGGAAAGATGATGTAGATTAAGCACTTCCTAATTCGAAAAATAGATCCTAACATGCACAGTTTATTTGCACAAATAATAGTGGAAAAAATTAAATTTTGCGCAATTTTTACTAAAACTTTGTGCAAATGTCCAATAACCACAAGATAAAAGAGTAAGCGGTAGCGCCAAGTAGATTAAAAGAGAAATGCAAAATAAGTCGATAGTTCAGTGGTCAAAGATAGTGCTTCTAAACTAAATTATAGAATCGAAGTGAGTTCGATTCTCACCTAATCGAAAAAAACACATTTCTTATATGGCTGCAGAGGCTTTTTGAAAATAAGATGCTAACATGCACAGTTTATTTGCACAAATAATCGTATAAAAAATTGAATTTTGCACAATTTTTACTTGATCTTTGTGCAAATGTCTATTAACAACAAGATGAAAAAGTAAGCGGGAACGCCAAGTAGAATAAACATTATATGCAAGATAAGTCGATAGTTCAGTGATCGAAGATAGTGCTTCGATACTAAATTATAGCATAGAAGTGGGTTCAAATCCCACCTAAGCGGAAAAAACCGGTTTTTATTTGGCTGTAGATGTTTTTTTTTATAATTTAAATATAATAAATTATTCTGTAATAATCCTCTAATCTTTGCCTGAAGCAGCCACTTGATAGGGCGACTTGACGATGTTAACCATGTATCTTTAGGGATTGTATTGACAGGATAATCCTGGTACGGGATATCTAAATATATGATCCAGGATTATGCATAGGGAGCGCCCAGTGTATCTGTCTCGACATTGATAAGAAGTGAAGCAAAGTACTTCAGAGTTACAGGAATTTGATATAACCTAAGCTTCCTTACTTTAAACCGCAATTTACCCTCTGTTAATGCAACCCCTTGGAAAACAAAGCTAGTTCTATCTAAATAGGGATTGTTCAAAATGATTATTTTAGTAATAGCTTTTTATATTATAAATATAATTAAAAAAATCAATAAATTATAAAATTGTTTTTGCTAAATTATATGTGACTGATAAGCTATAATAAGAGCGAAACATTTTGTTTGTTAGCTTATACACGTGATTTTTTAATTTAAAATTTTAATAGAAATAGAATAGAAAAATTATTACAAATCATAATTGACACACTAGGGCTATAAAAAAGCGGTTCAATTTTCGAGGTAACTAGTATATATGCTAAGTAATAAAAAACAATTTTGACTAGAAAATGTGACAAAAACTAATTTATCAACTTCAAGAAATAGTCATTAATGCGCTAAGAATTTAAAAAATATTACGAGTTAATTGTTTAATTAATTTTATAATTTGTACATAATTACGATAAATAATTAAAGTTTTTACTAAGTTAACAAAAAAATTGTATTAATCGAAAAAAAAATGTTTAAAATTACAACTTTAAACTTCAACGCAAACGTCTCCACAATTGAGAAAAAATTAGATAAAATTTATAATAATTAATTAATTAATTTTATGATTTGTAAATAATCGCAATAAATATTTAAAATTTTTATTAAAACTGAACAAAATTGAAAAAAAAATTGTAAAAATTTCTACAAAAAAACGTTTTGTGTCAAAAATTAGAAAAAGGCTTAATTAAATTTATGATAATTATAAAAAAAAAAAATATTTAATTTAGTAATTTTTGTACAATAAATAATTACAGCTTTGCTAAATTAAAAAAAGACAAAATTGAAGTTGTGACCGTCATAAAATCATTGTTTAACAATGTTTGTAATTTATTTTGTAGGTAATCTGATTAATTAATTAATTAATTAAAACTTTAATGTAATTGAGAAACCAATTTTGGTGTCTATTTAATTATTTATAATTAGAACTTTTGTTAAATTAAGAAATAAATTGGATTTTTTGTGAAAACTGTCTAAAAAATGTCATATTAAACTTTTAAAAGTTATTGATAATTAAAAGAAATAAATAATTACGATAAATAATTAAAGTTTTTACTAAGTTAACAAAAAAATTGTAATAAACGATAAAAAATGTTCAAAATTGCAATTTTTAACTTCAGCGCAAACGTCTCCACAATTGAGAAAAAAAAATAAAATTTATAATAATTGTTTAATTAATTTTATAATTTGTACATAATTACAATAAATAATTAAAGTTTTTACAAAGTTAACAAAAAAATTGTATTAATCGAAAAAAAATGTTTAAAATTACAATTTTAAACTTCAACGCAAACGTCTCCACAATTGAGAAAAAATTAGATAAAATTTATAATAATTAATTAATTAATTTTATGATTTGTAAATAATCGCAATAAATATTCAAAATTTGTATTAAAACTGAACAAAATTGAAAAAAAAATTGTAAAAATTTCTACAAAAAAACGTTTTGTGTCAAAAATTAGAAAAAAGCTTAATTAAATTTATGATAATTATAAAAAAAAAAAAAATTTAATTTAGTAATTTTTGTACAATAAATAATTACAGCTTTGCTAAATTAAAAAAAGACAAAATTGAAGTTGTGACCGTCATAAAATCATTGTTTAACAATGTTTGTAATTTATTTTGTAGGTAATCTGATTAATTAAATAATTAATTAAAACTTTAGTGTAATTGAGAAACCAATTTTGGTGTCTATTTAATTATTTATAATTAGAACTTTTGTTAAATTAAGAAATAAATTGGATTTTTTGTGAAAACTGTCTAAAAAATGTCATATTAAACTTTTAAAACTTATTGATAATTAAAAAAAATAAATAATTACATACAAAAAATAAATAATACATAATTACGATAAATAATTAAAGTTTTTACTAAGTTAACAAAAAAATTGTAATAAACGATAAAAAATGTTCAAAATTGCAATTTTAAACTTCAGCGCAAACGTCTCCACAATTGAGAAAAAAAAATAAAATTTATAATAATTGTTTAATTAATTTTATAATTTGTACATAATTACGATAAATAATTAAAGTTTTTACTAAGTTAACAAAAAAATTGTATTAATCGAAAAAAAATTGTTTAAAATTACAATTTTAAACTTCAACGCAAACGTCTCCACAATTGAGAAAAAATTAGATATAATTTATAATAATTAATTAATTAATTTTATGATTTGTAAATGATCGCAATATATATTTAAAATTTTTATTAAAACTGAACAAAATTGAAAAAAAAATTGTAAAAATTTCTACGAAAAAACGTTTTGTGTCAAAAATTACAAAAAGGCTTAATTAAATTTATGATAATTATAAAAAAAAAAATATTTAATTTAGTAATTTTTGTACAATAAATAATTACAGCTTTGCTAAATTAAAAAAAGACAAAATTGAAGTTGTGACCGTCATAAAATCATTGTTTAACAATGTTTGTAATTTATTTTGTAGGTAATCTGATTAATTAATTAATTAATTAAAACTTTAGTGTAATTGAGAAACCAATTTTGGTGTCTATTTAATTATTTATAATTAGAACTTTTGTTAAATTAAGAAATAAATTGGATTTTTTGTGAAAACTGTCTAAAAAATGTCATATTAAACTTTTAAAAGTTATTGATAATTAAAAAAAATAAATAATACATAATTACGATAAATAATTAAAGTTTTTACTAAGTTAACAAAAAAATTGTAATAAACGATAAAAAATGTTCAAAATTGCAATTTTAAACTTCAGCGCAAACGTCTCCACAATTGAGAAAAAAAAAATAAAATTTATAATAATTGTTTAATTAATTTTATAATTTGTACATAATTACGATAAATAATTAAAGTTTTTACTAAGTTAACAAAAAAATTGTATTAATCGAAAAAAAAATGTTTAAAATTACAATTTTAAACTTCAACGCAAACGTCTCCACAATTGAGAAAAAATTAGTTAAAATTTATAGTAATTAATTAATTAATTTTATGATTTGTAAATAATCGCAATAAATATTCAAAATTTTTATTAAAACTGAACAAAATTGAAAAAAAAATTGTAAAAATTTCTACAAAAAAACGTTTTGTGTCAAAAATTAGAAAAAGGCTTAATTAAATTTATGATAATTATAAAAAAAAAAATATTTAATTTAGTAATTTTTGTACAATAAATAATTACAGCTTTGCTAAATTAAAAAAAGACAAAATTGAAGTTGTGACCGTCATAAAATCATTGTTTAACAATGTTTGTAATTTATTTTGTAGGTAATCTGATTAATTAATTAATTAATTAAAACTTTAGTGTAATTGAGAAACCAATTTTGGTGTCTATTTAATTATTTATAATTAGAACTTTTGTTAAATTAAGAAATAAATTGGATTTTTTGTGAAAACTGTCTTAAAAATGTCATATTAAACTTTTAAAAGTTATTGATAATTAAAAAAAATAAATAATACATAATTACGATAAATAATTAAAGTTTTTACTAAGTTAACAAAAAAATTGTAATAAACGATAAAAAATGTTCAAAATTGCAATTTTAAACTTCAGCGCAAACGTCTCCACAATTGAGAAAAAAATAAATAAAATTTATAATAATTGTTTAATTAATTTTATAATTTGTACATAATTACGATAAATAATTAAAGTTTTTACTAAGTTAACAAAAAAATTGTATTAATCGAAAAAAAATGTTTAAAATTACAATTTTAAACTTCAACGCAAACGTCTCCACAATTGAGAAAAAATTAGATAAAATTTATAATAATTAATTAATTAATTTTATGATTTGTAAATAATCGCAATAAATATTTAAAATTTTTATTAAAACTGAACAAAATTGAAAAAAAAATTGTAAAAATTTCTACAAAAAAACGTTTTGTGTCAAAAATTAGAAAAAGGCTTAATTAAATTTATGATAATTATAAAAAAAAAATTATTTAATTTAGTAATTTATGTACAATAAATAATTACAGCTTTGCTAAATTTAAAAAATACAAAATTGAAGTTGTGACCGTCATAAAATCATTGTTTAACAATGTTTGTAATTTATTTTGTAGGTAATCTGATTAATTAATTAATTAATTAAAACTTTAGTGTAATTGAGAAACCAATTTTGGTGTCTATTTAATTATTTATAATTAGAACTTTTGTTAAATTAAGAAATAAATTGGATTTTTTGTGAAAACTGTCTAAAAAATGTCATATTAAACTTTTAAAAGTTATTGATAATTAAAAAAAATAAATAATTACATACAAAAAATAAATAATACATAATTACGATAAATAATTAAAGTTTTTACTAAGTTAACAAAAAAATTGTAATAAACGATAAAAAATTTTCAAAATTGCGATTTTAAACTTCAGCGCAAACGTCTCCACAATTGAGAAAAAAATAAATAAAATTTATAATAATTGTTTAATTAATTTTATAATTTGTACATAATTACGATAAATAATTAAAGTTTTTACTAAGTTAACAAAAAAATTGTATTAATCGAAAAAAAATGTTTAAAATTACAATTTTAAACTTCAACGCAAACGCCTCTACAATTGAGAAAAAATTAGATAAAATTTATAATAATTAATTAATTAATTTTATGATTTGTAAATAATCGCAATAAATATTCAAAATTTGTATTAAAACTGAACAAAATTGAAAAAAAAATTGTAAAAATTTCTACAAAAAAACGTTTTGTGTCAAAAATTAGAAAAAGGCTTAATTAAATTTATGATAATTATATAAAAAAAAAAATATTTAATTTAGTAATTTTTGTACAATAAATAATTACAGCTTTGCTAAATTAAAAAAAGACAAAATTGAAGTTGTGACCGTCATAAAATCATTGTTTAACAATGTTTGTAATTTATTTTGTAGGTAATCTGATTAATTAATTAATTAATTAAAACTTTAATGTAATTGAAAAACCAATTTTGGTGTCTATTTAATTATTTATAATTAGAACTTTTGTTAAATTAAGAAATAAATTGGATTTTTTGTGAAAACTGTCTAAAAAATGTCATATTAAACTTTTAAAAGTTATTGATAATTAAAAGAAATAAATAATTACGATAAATAATTAAAGTTTTTACTAAGTTAACAAAAAAATTGTAATAAACGATAAAAAATGTTCAAAATTGCAATTTTAAACTTCAGCGCAAACGTCTCCACAATTGAGAAAAAAAAAAATAAAATTTATAATAATTGTTTAATTAATTTTATAATTTGTACATAATTACGATAAATAATTAAAGTTTTTACAAAGTTAACAAAAAAATTGTATTAATCGAAAAAAATGTTTAAAATTACAATTTTAAACTTCAACGCAAACGTCTCCACAATTGAGAAAAAATTAGATAAAATTTATAATAATTAATTAATTAATTTTATGATTTGTAAATAATCGCAATAAATATTCAAAATTTGTATTAAAACTGAACAAAATTGAAAAAAAAATTGTAAAAATTTCTACAAAAAAACGTTTTGTGTCAAAAATTAGAAAAAGGCTTAATTAAATTTATGATAATTATAAAAAAAAAAAAATATTTAATTTAGTAATTTTTGTACAATAAATAATTACAGCTTTGCTAAATTAAAAAAAGACAAAATTGAAGTTGTGACCGTCATAAAATCATTGTTTAACAATGTTTGTAATTTATTTTGTAGGTAATCTGATTAATTAATTAATCAATTAAAACTTTAGTGTAATTGAGAAACCAATTTTGGTGTCTATTTAATTATTTATAATTAGAACTTTTGTTAAATTAAGAAATAAATTGGATTTTTTGTGAAAACTGTCTAAAAAATGTCATATTAAACTTTTAAAAGTTATTGATAATTAAAAAAAATAAATAATTACATACAAAAAATAAATAATACATAATTACGATAAATAATTAAAGTTTTTACTAAGTTAACCAAAAAAATTGTAATAAACGATAAAAAATGTTCAAAATTGCAATTTTAAACTTCAGCGCAAACGTCTCCACAATTGAGAAAAAAAAAATAAAATTTATAATAATTGTTTAATTAATTTTATAATTTGTACATAATTACGATAAATAATTAAAGTTTTTACAAAGTTAACAAAAAAATTGTATTAATCGAAAAAAAATGTTTAAAATTACAATTTTAAACTTCAACGCAAACGCCTCTACAATTGAGAAAAAATTAGATAAAATTTATAATAATTAATTAATTAATTTTATGATTTGTAAATAATCGCAATAAATATTCAAAATTTGTATTAAAACTGAACAAAATTGAAAAAAAAATTGTAAAAATTTCTACAAAAAAACGTTTTGTGTCAAAAATTAGAAAAAGGCTTAATTAAATTTATGATAATTATAAAAAAAAAAAAATATTTAATTTAGTAATTTTTGTACAATAAATAATTACAGCTTTGCTAAATTAAAAAAAGACAAAATTGAAGTTGTGACCGTCATAAAATCATTGTTTAACAATGTTTGTAATTTATTTTGTAGGTAATCTGATTAATTAATTAATTAATTAAAACTTTAGTGTAATTGAGAAACCAATTTTGGTGTCTATTTAATTATTTATAATTAGAACTTTTGTTAAATTAAGAAATAAATTGGATTTTTTGTGAAAACTGTCTAAAAAATGTCATATTAAACTTTTAAAAGTTATTGATAATTAAAAAAAATAAATAATACATAATTACGATAAATAATTAAAGTTTTTACTAAGTTAACAAAAAAATTGTAATAAACGATAAAAAATTTTCAAAATTGCAATTTTAAACTTCAGCGCAAACGTCTCCACAATTGAGAAAAAAAAATAAAATTTATAATAACTGTTTAATTAATTTTATAATTTGTACATAATTACGATAAATAAATAAAGTTTTTACAAAGTTAACAAAAAAATTGTAATAAACGATAAAAAATGTTCAAAATTGCAATTTTAAACTTCAACGCAAACGTCTCCACAATTGAGAAAAAATTAGATAAAATTTATAATAATTAATTAATTAATTTTATGATTTGTAAATAATCGCAATAAATATTCAAAATTTGTATTAAAACTGAACAAAATTGAAAAAAAAATTGTAAAAATTTCTACAAAAAAACGTTTTGTGTCAAAAATTAGAAAAAGGCTTAATTAAATTTATGATAATTATAAAAAAAAAAAAATATTTAATTTAGTAATTTTTGTACAATAAATAATTACAGCTTTGCTAAATTAAAAAAAGACAAAATTAAAGTTGTGACCGTCATAAAATCATTGTTTAACAATGTTTGTGATTTATTTTGTAGGTAATCTGATTAATTAATTAATTAATTAAAACTTTAGTGTAATTGAGAATCCAATTTTGATGTCTATTTAATTATTTATAATTAGAACTTTTGTTAAATTAAGAAATAAATTGGATTTTTTGTGAAAACTGTCTAAAAAATGTCATATTAAACTTTTAAAAGTTATTGATAATTAAAAAAAATAAATAATACATAATTACGATAAATAATTAAAGTTTTTACTAAGTTAACAAAAAAATTGTAATAAACGATAAAAAATGTTCAAAATTGCAATTTTAAACTTCAGCGCAAACGTCTCCACAATTGAGAAAAAAAAAATAAAATTTATAATAATTGTTTAATTAATTTTATAATTTGTACATAATTACGATAAATAATTAAAGTTTTTACAAAGTTAACAAAAAAATTGTATTAATCTTCAACGCAAACGTCTCCACAATTGAGAAAAAATTAGATAAAATTTATAATAATTAATTAATTAATTTTATGATTTGTAAACAATCGCAATAATTATTTAAAATTTTTATTAAAACTGAACAAAATTGAAAAAAAAATTGTAAAAATTTCTACAAAAAAACGTTTTGTGTCAAAAATTAGAAAAAGGCTTAATTAAATTTATGATAATTATAAAAAAAAAATTATTTAATTTAGTAATTTATGTACAATAAATAATTACAGCTTTGCTAAATTTAAAAAATACAAAATTGAAGTTGTGACCGTCATAAAATCATTGTTTAACAATTTTTGTAATTTATTTTGTAGGTAATCTGATTAAGTAATTAATTAAAACTTTAGTGTAATTGAGAAACCAATTTTGGTGTTTATTTAATTATTTATAATTAGAACTTTTGTTAAATTAAGAAATAAATTGGATTTTTTGTGAAAACTGTCTAAAAAATGTCATATTAAACTTTTAAAAGTTATTGATAATTAAAAAAAATAAATAATTACATACAAAAAATAAATAATACATAATTACGATAAATAATTAAAGTTTTTACTAAGTTAACAAAAAAATTGTAATAAACGATAAAAAATGTTCAAAATTGCAATTTTAAACGTCAGCGCAAACGTCTCCACAATTGAGAAAAAAAAAATAAAATTTATAATAATTGTTTAATTAATTTTATAATTTGTACATAATTACGATAAATAATTAAAGTTTTTACAAAGTTAACAAAAAAATTGTATTAATCGAAAAAAAATGTTTAAAATTACAATTTTAAACTTCAACGCAAACGTCTCCACATTGAGAAAAAATTAGATAAAATTTATAATAATTAATTAATTAATTTTATGATTTGTAAATAATCGCAATAAATGTTTAAAATTTTTATTAAAACTGAACAAAATTGAAAAAAAAATTGTAAAAATTTCTACGAAAAAACGTTTTGTGTCAAAAATTAGAAAAAAGCTTAATTAAATTTATGATAATTATAAAAAAAAAAAATATTTAATTTAGTAATTTATGTACAATAAATAATTACAGCTTTGCTAAATTAAAAAAAGACAAAATTGAAGTTGTGACCGTCATAAAATCATTGTTTAACAATTTTTGTATTTTATTTGGTAGGTAATCTGATTAATTAATTAATTAATTAAAACTTTAGTATAATTGAGAAACCAATTTTGGTGTCTATTTAATTATTTATAATTAGAACTTTTGTTAAATTAAGAAATAAATTGGATTTTTTGTGAAAACTGTCTAAAAAATGTCATATTAAACTTTTAAAAGTTATTGATAATTAAAAAAAATAAATAATTACATACAAAAAATAAATAATACATAATTACGATAAATAATTAAAGTTTTTACTAAGTTAACAAAAAAATTGTATTAATCGAAAAAAAATGTTTAAAATTACAATTTTAAACTTCAACGCAAACGTCTCTACAATTGAGAAAAAATTAGATAAAATTTATAATAATTGTTTAATTAATTTTATAATTTGTACATAATTACGATAAATAATTAAAGTTTTTACTAAGTTAACAAAAAAATTGTATTAATCGAAAAAAAATGTTTAAAATTACAATTTTAAAGTTCAACGCAAACGTCTCCACAATTGAGAAAAAATTAGATAAAATTTATAATAATTAATTAATTAATTTTATGATTTGTAAATAATCGCAATAAATATTTAAAATTTTTATTAAAACTGAACAAAATTGAAAAAAAAATTGTAAAAATTTCTACAAAAAAACGTTTTGTGTCAAAAATTAGAAAAAGGCTTAATTAAATTTATGATAATTATAAAAAAAAAAAATATTCAATTTAGTAATTTTTGTACAATAAATAATTACAGCTTTGCTAAATTAAAAAAAGACAAAATTGAAGTTGTGACCGTCATAAAATCATTGTTTAACAATGTTTGTAATTTATTTTGTAGGTAATCTGATTAATTAATTAATTAATTAAAACTTTAGTGTAATTGAAAAACCAATTTTGGTGTCTATTTAATTATTTATAATTAGAACTTTTGTTAAATTAAGAAATAAATTGGATTTTTTGTGAAAACTGTCTAAAAAATGTCATATTAAACTTTTAAAAGTTATTGATAATTGAAAAAAATAAATAATTACATACAAAAAATAAATAATACATAATTACGATAAATAATTAAAGTTTTTAGTAAGTTAACAAAAAAATTGTATTAATCGAAAAAAAATGTTTAAAATTACAATTTTAAACTTCAACGCAAACGTCTCCACAATTGAGAAAAAATTAGATAAAATTTATAATAATTAATTAATTAATTTTATGATTTGTAAATAATCGCAATAAATATTTAAAATTTTTATTAAAACTGAACAAAATTGAAAAAAAAATTGTAAAAATTTCTACAAAAAAACGTTTTGTGTCAAAAATTAGAAAAAGGCTTAATTAAATTTATGATAATTATAAAAAAAAAAAATATTTAATTTAGTAATTTTTGTACAATAAATAATTACAGCTTTGCTAAATTAAAAAAAGACAAAATTGAAGTTGTGACCGTCATAAAATCATTGTTTAACAATGTTTGTAATTTATTTTGTAGGTAATCTGATTAATTAATTAATTAATTAAAACTTTAGTGTAATTGAAAAACCAATTTTGGTGTCTATTTAATTATTTATAATTAGAACTTTTGTTAAATTAAGAAATAAATTGGATTTTTTGTGAAAACTGTCTAAAAAATGTCATATTAAACTTTTAAAAGTTATTGATAATTGAAAAAAATAAATAATTACATACAAAAAATAAATAATACATAATTACGATAAATAATTAAAGTTTTTAGTAAGTTAACAAAAAAATTGTATTAATCGAAAAAAAATGTTTAAAATTACAATTTTAAACTTCAACGCAAACGTCTCCACAATTGAGAAAAAATTAGATAAAATTTATAATAATTAATTAATTAATTTTATGATTTGTAAATAATCGCAATAAATATTTAAAATTTTTATTAAAACTGAACAAAATTGAAAAAAAAATTGTAAAAATTTCTACAAAAAAACGTTTTGTGTCAAAAATTAGAAAAAGGCTTAATTAAATTTATGATAATTATAAAAAAAAAAAATATTTAATTTAGTAATTTTTGTACAATAAATAATTACAGCTTTGCTAAATTAAAAAAAGACAAAATTGAAGTTGTGACCGTCATAAAATCATTGTTTAACAATGTTTGTAATTTATTTTGTAGGTAATCTGATTAATTAATTAATTAATTAAAACTTTAGTGTAATTGAGAAACCAATTTTGGTGTCTATTTAATTATTTATAATTAGAACTTTTGTTAAATTAAGAAATAAATTGGATTTTTTGTGAAAACTGTCTAAAAAATGTCATATTAAACTTTTAAAAGTTATTGATAATTAAAAAAAAATAAATAATTACATACAAAAAATAAATAATACATAATTGCGATAAATAATTAAAGTTTTTACTAAGTTAACAAAAAAATTGTAATAAACGATAAAAAATGTTCAAAATTGCAATTTTAAACTTCAGCGCAAACGTCTCCACAATTGAGAAAAGAAAAATAAAATTTATAATAATTGTTTAATTAATTTTATAATTTGTACATAATTACGATAAATAATTAAAGTTTTTACAAAGTTAACAAAAAAATTGTATTAATCGAAAAAAAATTTTTAAAATTACAATTTTAAACTTCAGCGCAAACGTCTCCACAATTGAGAAAAAATTAGATAAAATTTATAATAATTAATTAATTAATTTTATGATTTGTAAATAATCGCAATAAATATTCAAAATTTGTATTAAAACTGAACAAAATTGAAAAAAAAATTGTAAAAATTTCTACAAAAAAACGTTTTGTGTCAAAAATTAGAAAAAGGCTTAATTAAATTTATGATAATTATAAAAAAAAAAAAATATTTAATTTAGTAATTTTTGTACAATAAATAATTACAGCTTTGCTAAATTAAAAAAAGACAAAATTGAAGTTGTGACCGTCATAAAATCATTGTTTAACAATGTTTGTAATTTATTTTGTAGGTAATCTGATTAATTAATTAATTAATTAAAACTTTAGTGTAATTGAGAAACCAATTTTGGTGTCTATTTAATTATTTATAATTAGAACTTTTGTTAAATTAAGAAATAAATTGGATTTTTTGTGAAAATTGTCTAAAAAATGTCATATTAAACTTTTAAAAGTTATTGATAATTAAAAAAAAAAAATAATTACATACAAAAAATAAATAATACATAATTACGATAAATAATTAAAGTTTTTACTAAGTTAACAAAAAAATTGTAATAAACGATAAAAAATGTTCAAAATTGCAATTTTAAACTTCAGCGCAAACGTCTCCACAATTGAGAAAAAAAAATAAAATTTATAATGATTGTTTAATTAATTTTATAATTTGTACATAATTACGATAAATAATTAAAGTTTTTACAAAGTTAACAAAAAAATTGTATTAATCGAAAAAAAATGTTTAAAATTACAATTTTAAACTTCAACGCAAACGTCTCCACAATTGAGAAAAAATTAGATAAAATTTATAATAATTAATTAATTAATTTTATGATTAGTAATTTATGTACAATAAATAATTACAGCTTTGCTAAATTAAAAAAAGACAAAATTGAAGTTGTGACCGTCATAAAATCATTGTTTAACAATTTTTGTAATTTATTTTGTAGGTAATCTGATTAATTAATTAATTAAAACTTTAGTGTAATTGAGAAACCAATTTCGGTGTCTATTTATTTATTTATAATTAGAACTTTTGTTAAATTAAGAAATAAATTAGATTTTTTGTGAAAATTGTCTAAAAAATGTCATATTAAACTTTTAAAAGTTATTGATAATTAAAAAATTAGAAAAAATTACTTTATATATAATAAGGCTTTCATAAAATTAGAAAATATATTTAAAAAAAATTTGGAAATAATTTACTACAGAAAAACGTGATAAACGTTAAAATACTAAGTATTTTTTTAATACTATTACTGTTGTCAAAAATAGCTGTATCTTTTTCTATCATATTTATATATATATATACTTCTGTCTTTGTTGACAACCACTTACAAATATATTTAAAAAAAGAGAGAAAGAAAGAGAAAATATTTAAAAATCTATTTTTTTTTGAAAAGAATTTTCGTAGTTGACATTTACATTCCTTTCACCCCACACCAATAAAACATTTTAAAAGTAAACAAATAAAAGTAAAATATTACTATATTCGCTGCGGACTTATCTGCTTTTTGCAAACATAAATTGTCAAATAAAATCGTAGCCGACTAGATTGCGTGTCATATTCCTTCAGGAAGTTGCCACCTTATGCAAGACAAATGTCTACGATAAGTCTAGACTTCATTGCTATTTGTCTTATATTTTATATTATATATATGAAATGGACCGACTCAAAGTGGAAAATACTGTCAGCGAGGTTTTAAGCGTAAAATATCTTCCACATAAAATTTTTACTGCACAACATCTAGGTATTTTAGTTTTATAGCGAATCACTTTTAGATCAAATAGACAAAATAAATAAAAAAATTAATAAAATAAGATTAGAATGACAGCTAAGAAATTTTCTTCAAATTGCTGAAAACAAGAAATTAATAATTTTAAATTACAAAACATTTGACTACAGCAGGATGGAGCCACAACTCACAATGCTTAAAACCGTTCAAAAAGGTATCTAAACTGTCAAGTCCTCTTGCGCTGACTAACCAGCACAATAGTCAGATTTGACAGCGTGCGAATTCTTTAAGAGATTACAGAAATCTAAGCCCAAAAGATTTTTACAAAAAAATTAAAATAGAATAGAGTATCCATCAATTAAGAAAAAATATTTAAAAAAATTATAATTTTATTGAAAATATTGTACATTTATTAATTTTTATATTAAAATTTTGGTGGATGCGCCAATTTAAAAAAGCTTTAATTAGGCAATCAATCATTTCAAATTATAATTTATGCCTTAATTAAAAATAATAATAAAAAATTTATATTAGGTAATAGTACCAAAAAACAAAGAATTATAATTTCATTAAAATAATTTTGCATTTATTTCACTTTGTAGAGAAATTTTGGTGGATGGGTCAACTGAAACACGTTTTAATTAATTAGCAATTATTGCAAATCTTTGTATTAATTAAAAAAAAATTAAATAATTTGTGCTTTAATTAAGAATAATAATAAAGCTTGTATATTAGGTAATATTACTAAAAAACAAAATAAAATTATTTAAATAATTTTGCATTTATTTACTTTTATACCAACTTTGTAGTGAAATTTTGGTAAATTTGTCAATTGAAACATGTTTTAATTAATTAATCATTAATCGCAAATTATTTTATTAATTAGAAGAAAATTAGACAATTCGTGTTTCAATTAAGAATACTGTATATTAAATAATAGTACCAAAAAACAAAATAAAATTATAATTTTATAAAAATAATTTTAGATTTATTTACTAAAAATATGTTTTAATTGATTAATCAATAATTGCAAATTATTCTAATAATTAGAAAAAAATTAAATAATTTGTGCTTTTATTAAGAATAATGAAACTTGTATATTAGGTAAAAGTACCAAAAAACAAAATAAAATTATAATTTTATTAAAATAATTTAATATTTATTTACTTTTATACCAACTTTTTACTGAAATTTTGTTAGATGCGTCAATTAAAACTTGTTTTAATTAATTAATCAATTATTGTTAATTATTTGATTAATTAGAAAAAAATGAGATAATTTGTGCTTTAATTAGGAATAATAATAAAACTTGTATTATAAGTAATAGTACCAAAAAAAAATCAAATATAATTTTATTAAAATAATTTTGCATTTATTTACTTTTATACCAACTTTGTAGTGAATATTTGGTCAATTAGAACCTGTTTTAATTAATTAATCAATAATCGCAAATTAGTTTATTAATTAGAAAAAAATTAGATAATTTGTGTTTCAATTGAGAATATTGTATATTAAATAATGGTACCAAAAAACAAAATAAAATTATAATTTTATTAAAATAATTTTACATTTTTTTACTAAAAACATGTTTTAATTGATTAATTAATAATTGCAAATTATTGTAATAATTAGAAAAAAATTAAATAATTTGTGCTTTTATTAAGAATAATGAAACTTGTATATTAGGCAAAAGTACCAAAAAATAAAATAAAATTATAATTTTATTAAAATAATTTTACATTTATTCACTAAAAACATGCTTTAATTGATTAATCAATAATTGCAAATTATTGTATTAATTAGAAAAAAATTAAATAATTTGTGCTTCAATTAAGAATAATAATAAAACTTGTATATTAGGTAATATTCCTAAGAAACAAAATAAAATTATAATATTATTAAAATAATTTTTGCATTTATTAAATTTTATACCAAGTTTGTAGTGAAAATTTCCTGAATGCGTCAATTAAAACATATTTTAATTGATTAATTAATTAATGCAAATAATTTTAATAATTAAAAAAAAAATAGATAACTTGTGCTTCAATTAAGAATAATAATAGAACTCGTATATTAGGTGATAGTACCAAAAAACCAAATAAAATTATAATTTTATTAAAATAATTTTACATTTATTCACTAAAAACATGTTTTAATTGGTTAATCAATAACTGCAAATTATTGTATTTATTAGAAAAAAATTAAATAATTTGTGCTTCAATTAAGAATAATAATAAAACTTTTATATTAGGTAATATTACTGAAAAACAAAATAAAATTATAATTTTATTAAAATAATTTTACATTTATTTATTTTTATACCAACTTTGTAGTAAAATTTTGGTAGATACGCCAATTAAAAAAAGTTTTAATCAATTAATCAATTATTGCCAATTATTTTATTAATTAGAAAAAATTAGATAATTTGTGCTTTGATTAAGAATAATAATAAAACATGTATTATAAGTAATAGTACCATAAAAAAAATCAAATATAATTTTATTAAAATAATTTTGCATTTATTTACTTTTATATCAACTTTGTAGTAAAATTTTGGTAGATGCGCCAGTTGAAACATGTTTTAATTAATTAATCAATTATTGCAAATTATTTTATTAATTAGAAAAAAATGAGAAAATTTGTGCTTCAATTAAGAATAATAATAAAACTTGTATTTTAAGTAATAGTACTATAAATAAATTAAAATTTTACATTTATTTACTTTTATACCAACTTTGTACTAAAAGTACCAAAAAACAAAATAAAATTATAATTTTATTAAAATAATTTAATATTTATTTACTTTTATACCAACTTTTTACTGAAATTTTGTTAGATGCGTCAATTAAAACTTGTTTTAATTAATTAATCAATTATTGTTAATTATTTGATTAATTAGAAAAAAATGAGATAATTTGTGCTTTAATTAGGAATAATAATAAAACTTGTATTATAAGTAATAGTACCAAAAAAAAATCAAATATAATTTTATTAAAATAATTTTGCATTTATTTACTTTTATACCAACTTTGTAGTGAATATTTGATCAATTAGAAATTGTTTTAATTAATTAATCAATAATCGCAAATTAGTTTATTAATTAGAAAAAAATTAGATAATTTGTGTTTCAATTGAGAATATTGTATATTAAATAATGGTACCAAAAAACAAAATAAAATTATAATTTTATTAAAATAATTTTACATTTTTTTACTAAAAACATGTTTTAATTGATTAATTAATAATTGCAAATTATTGTAATAATTAGAAAAAAATTAAATAATATGTGCTTTTATTAAGAATAATGAAACTTGTATATTAGGCAAAAGTACCAAAAAATAAAATAAAATTATAATTTTATTAAAATAATTTTACATTTATTCACTAAAAACATGCTTTAATTGATTAATCAATAATTGCAAATTATTGTATTAATTAGAAAAAAATTAAATAATTTGTGCTTCAATTAAGAATAATAATAGAACTCGTATATTAGGTGATAGTACCAAAAAACCAAATAAAATTATAATTTTATTAAAATAATTTTGCATTTATTTACTTTTTACATCAACTTTGTAGTGAAATTTTGGTTGATGCGTCAATTGAAACATGTTTTAATTAATTAATCAATAATTGCAAATTATTGTAGGTATTAATTGGAAATAAATTAAATAATATCTGCTTCAATGAAAAATAATATTAAAACTTGTATATTAGGTGAAAGTACTAAAAAACCAAATAAAATTATAATTTTATTAAATTAATTTTACATTTATTTACTAAAAACATGTTTTAATTAATTAATCAATTATTGCAAATTATTGTATTAATTAGAAAAAAACTAAATAATTTGTGCTTCAATTAAGAATAATAATAAATCTTTTATATTAGGTAATATTACTAAAAAACCAAATAAAATTATAATTTTGTTAAAATAATTTTACATTTATTTACTTTTATACCAACTTTGTTGTCAAATTGTGGTAGATGCGGTAATTAAAACATGTTTTAATTTTTTAATCAATTATTGCAAATCTTTGTATTAATTAGCAAAAAATTAAATAATTGGTGCTTTAATTAAGAATAAAAAAACTTGTTAAGTAATATTACTAATTAGGTAATATTCCTAAAAAACAAAATAAAATTATAATATTATTAAAATAATTTTGCATTTATTTACTTTTATGCTAAGTTTGTAGTAAACATTTTCTGAATGCGTCAATTTAAACATGTTTTAATTGATTAATTAATTATTGGAAATAATTTTATTAATTAGAAAAAAAATAAATAACTTGTGCTTCAATTAATAATAATAATAGAACTCGTATATTAGGTGATAGTACCAAATAACAAAATAAAATTATAATTTTATTAAAATAATTTTACAATTATTTACTTTTATACCAACTTTGTAGAGAATTTTTATGATTGCGCTAATTAAAACATGTTTTAATTAATTAATCAATTATTGCAAATTATTTCATTAATTATAAAAAATCTAAATAATTTGTGCTTCAACCAAGAATAATAATAAAACTTGTATTTTAAGTAATAGTACTAAAAATAAATTAAAATTTTACATTCATTTACTTTTATACCAACTTTGTACTGAAATTTTGGTAGATGCGCCAATCAAAACTTGTTTTAATTAATTAATCAATTATTATTAATTATTTTACTAATTAGAAAAAAATTATATAATTTGTGTTTCAATTGAGAATAATAATAAAACATGTATTATAAGCAATAGTACCATAAAAAAAGTCAAATATAATTTTGCATTTATTTACTTTTATACCAACTTTGTAGTGAAATTTTGGTGGATGCGCTAATGGAAACATGTTTTAATTAATTAATCAATTATTGCAAATTATTTTATTAATTAGAAAAAAATTAGATAATTTGTGTTTTAATTGAAAATTTCGTATAGTAAATAATAGTAACAAAAAACCAAATAAAATTATAATTTTATTAAAATAATTTTACATTTATTTACTTTCATACTAACTTTGGTAGATGCGCTAATTATAACATGTTTTAATTAATTAATCAATTATTGCAAATTATTCCATTAATTAGACACAAATTAGATCATTTTCTTAATTTTTATACAAATTTTGTACTGAAATTCTGGTAAATGCGCCAATTTAAAAGAGTTTTAATTGGTCAAGACTATTTTAAGCCCCAATGACCCATTTCTACTAATTTAATTTTAATCTATTGGGTTACAACACATAATAATTAATTTAACAAAATAAACTATAATTAATATAATTAAAACTTTTTTATAATTTTTTTTTTCGTAAAAATAGCTTAAATGTCTTAAGTAAAATCGTTTCAAACATGAATAAAATATAAATTCAAGAAAAACCTACCACCTTCTCACCACACCCTTCCGTGACCTGTCACCATCTATTTTTTCTCCAATGTCAAAGCTTATCAGCTGATAACGTGCCTCGTTGGTCTTTGACTGACACAAAAGCGGTGCATTTCTAATTATAAAAAGCGTAAAACTCGGTTTTTGGCTTTAGTTTCATAAACATTCTGATTGTTGTTGTTATTATTTACATGATCTATGTGAACGCAAAGCCGACATAAACGTCAAATTGTAGAAAATTAACGAGGATTCTTTATAGCCGCTAAATTGTATCCCAAAAAGAACAAAATCGGAATTGGAGACAGTTGCAAATACTGGCACAACACTTTGGGTTGCAAATATTTCTTACCATTGTTGCCTTGTCCTTACTATGAGCAATCAAATTTCAAGTGGTTTTTCTTATAGAAAAATAGGGTTAGAGCACAAAATATCATAAAATAATCAAAATTATATTCTATTTATTATTTTATAATTTTTAAACACAGTTACTAACAATTATTAATAAACAACTATTGATAAAAATAAGTTAACTCTATTATAAACTATAATCGCAGCTGATTTTAAAATTAACATAATTCTTTTTTGAGAAATTAAAGAGGTAAATAAAATTATATATTCCTTCAAAAAATGATACAACTAGTGACATCTATTAGAAGCAAAATTACATCAAAATGTTGAGAAACATATAAATCTCTCTAAAAAAGTATATTGCTGATTGGACAACCAAGTGATTACGATAACGCCTATTGTCTCAAACGCATATCTATGATATGCAATTTATTTACTAGCAAAAAACTTGTCACTTCAATTATAATTCAAATATAATTCTGTTGCAACCTGCTGAAGAGTTCCAACAAGAACTAAACATGTCCAAGTTTCAGAATAATTTTGCATTTAAAATATGAGCTCCAAATTTATTTTACTTCACGTAGTCTTCCTTATAAAAATTAAAAAAATGCTAAAAATAAAAAAAATTTTTAGATGATGCACAGTTTTTTACAAAATAGTTGTTTTTTTAAATCATAATATCATTAATTTTTGCTAATTTAAAAAAAAATCTAATATAGTGCTTAAAGCAATCAAATTAAGCTGGTTTTTGTTAAAATCTACCTCTTTTTGTGCAAAATTTTAAAATTATCCGCCAAAAACCAAAAAAAAAATTTTTTTTATATTAAATCAAATAAGCCTATATTTAATAATTTACATCAAAGCCGTTATTATATATTATTTTCACCACTACTTATGTCGCACAAGCTTTTACACGAGCGTGAAAGTAATCTCACGAAAGGACATTGTCGGCAAGAGAAGCACGTAAGATTTTTTTTCAAAAAACTTTTATTTATGTTCGGATAATTATAGCAATTATTTCTTAATAAGCGGTTGCGGTAAATAAAAATAAATTGTGTTTTAAGTAGACTCATGTCGGGGAGATGTTATGGAAATGTATAGATTATATTGTAATCATCTGTGTTTTGATACTTTTATCTATTTACAAATAGTAAATTAAAATATATTTTTAATAAATTATTTTTCTAGTATTTTGTAGAAAATAGTGGCGCTTTATCAAGCCATTTTGTTCAAAAATCTACAACCTCTCCTTTGAGATTTTTGCTAAACCAACGTTAAAATTTGTCTGTCAAAAAAGTCAAAACAACAAAGATTTGAAAAAAATCAGTTTTATTTAAAAAAAAAGTATTGTCAGCAAGTTTTGTTTTGAATAGTATTTTTTAGAAAGTGAAGACCCTTTCTTAGGCTATCTTATTCAAAGATCTACAACCTCTCCTATGAGATTTTTATATTATCTGTCAATCTGATTTTTAACATATCTGTCAAAAAAATCAAAAAAAAAAAAATTTGAAAAAAGTCGATTCTATTTTTAAAAAAGAAATATTGTCAGCCAGTTTTGTTGTGAATCGTGTTTTTTAGAAAGTGAAGACCCTTTCTTAAGCTGTCTTATTCAAAGATCTACAACCTCTCTTATGAGATTTTTGTTAAACTAGCGCTAGCACTTATCTGTCAAAAAAGTCAAAAAAGCAAAAAACTTAAAAAAATTGATATTATTTTTTTCTGTTTTTGAAAAAAGAAACATTGTCAGCAACTTTTGTTTTGATTATTATTGTCTAGAAAGTGATGACAATTTGTTAAGCTATCTTATTCAAAAATCTACAATCTCTTCTATAAGATTTTTGTAAAGATCTACAACCTCTCCTATGAGATTCTTATATTATCTGTCAATCTGATTTTTAACTTATCTGTCAAAAAAATCAAAAAAACAAAAAACTTTAGAAAATCGATTATATTTTTAAAAAAGAAATATTGTCAGCCAGTTTTGTTGTGAATCGTGTTTTTTAGAAAGTGAAGATCCTTTCTTAAGCTATCTTATTCAAAGATCTACAACCTCTTCTATGAGATTTTTGTTGAACTAGCGCTAGAACTTATCTGTCAAAAAAGTCAAAAAAGCAAAAAACTTAAAAAAATTGATTTTATTTTTTTCTGTTTTTGAAAAATAAACATTGTCAGCATCTGTTGTTTTGATTAGTATTGTGTAGAAAGTGATGGCAATTTGTTAAACTATCTTATTCAAACATCTACAATCCTTTCTATAAAATTTTTCTTGAACCAGTGCTATAACTTAGCGGTCAAAAAAATTAAAAAAACAAAAATTTTTAAAAAATTGATTTTATTTAAAAAAAAATTTCTGTATTTTAAAAACTTTTGTTGTGAATCGTATTTTCTAAAAAGTGATGACAATTTGTTAAGCTATCTTATTCAAAGATCTACAACCTCTCCTATGAGATTTTTGTTAAGCCAGCATTAAAACTTATCTGTCAAAAAAGCCAAACATTGATTTTTTTTTCTGTTTTTGAAAAATAAATATTGTCAGCAACCTTTCTTTTGATTATTATTGTGTATAAAGTGATGACAATTTGTTAAGTTATCTTATTTAAAAATCTACAATGTCTTCTGAGATTTTTGTTAAACCAGCGTTAAAACTTAGCTGTCAAAAAAATCAAAAAAACAAATATTTTTGAAAAATTGATTTTATTTTTAAAAAAGAAATAATATCAGCAGGTTTTGTTGTAAATCGTATTTTGTAGAAAGTGATGAACTTCTCTTGAGCTATCTTATTCAAAGATCTACAACCTCTCCTATGAGATTTTTATATTATCTGTTAATCTGATTTTTAACTTATCTGTCAAAATAATTAAAAAAACAAAAAAATTAAATAAATTGATTCTATTTTTTAAAAAAAAAAATGTCAGCAAGTTTTGTAGTAAATTGTATTTTCTAGAAAGTGATAACCTTTTCTTAAACTATCTTATACAAAGATCTACAACCTCTCCTATGAGATTTATGTTAAACCAGCATTAGAAGTTATCTGTCAAAAACGTCAAAAAAGTAAAAATTTTTATAAACTTGTTTTTATTTTTTTCTGTTTTTGAAAAATAAATATTTTCAGCAACTTTTGTTTTAATTATTATGTCCATAAAGTGATGACAATTTGTTAAGCTATCTTATTCAATTTCTTCTATAAAATTTTTGTTAAATCAGCGTTAGAACTTAGCTGTCAAAAAAACCAAAAAAACAAAATTTTTTAAAAAATTGATATTATTTTTAAAAATAAAATAATATCAGTTGTAAATCGTATTTTGTAGAAAGTGATAAACTTTTCCTAAGCTATCTTATTTAAAGATCTACAACCTCTCAGATTCTTATCTTATCTGTCAATCTGATTTTTAACTTATGTGTCAAAAAAATAAAAAAAAAAACTTAAGAAAATCGATTTTATTTAAAAAAAAAAATATTGACAGTCAATTTTGTTGTGAATCGTGTTTTCTAGAAAGTGATGACCTTTTCTTAAGCTATCTTATTCAAAGATCTACAACTTCTCCTATGAGATTTTTGTTAAGCCAGCATTAAAACTTATCTGTCAAAAAAGTCAAAAAAGCCAAACATTGATTTTTTTTTCAGTTTTTGAGAAATACATATTGTCAGTAACTTTTGCTTTGACTATTATGGTCTAGAAAGTGATGACAATTTGTTAAGCTATCTTATTTGAAAATCTACAATCTCTTCTATGAGATTTTTGTTGAGCCAGCGTTAGAACTTAGCTGTCAAAAAAATCAAAAAAACCAAAATTTAAAAAAAATTGATTTTATTTTTAAAAAAGAAATAATATCGGCAGGTTTTGTTGTAAATCGTATTTTGTAGAAAGTGATGAACTTTTCTTAAGCTACCTTATTCAAAGATCTACAACCTCTCCTATGAGATTTTGTTGAACCAGCATTAGAACTTATCTGTCACAAATGTCAAAAAAGCAAAACATTTAAAAAAATTGATTTTATTATTTTCTGTTTTTGGAAAATAATCATTGTTAGCAACTTTTGTTTTGATTAGTATTGTCTAGAAAGTCATGACAATTTGTTAAGCTATCTTATTCAAAGATCTACAACCTCTCCTATGAGATTTTTGTTGAACTAGCGCTAGAACTTATCTGTCCAAAAAGTCAAAAAAGCAAGAAACCTAAAAAAAATTAATATTATTTTTTTCTGTTTTTGAAAAATAAACATTGTCAGCAACTTTTGTTTTGATTAGTATTGTCTAGAAAGTTATGACAATTTGTCAAACTATCTTATTCAAAAATCTACACTCTCTTCTATAAGATTGTTGTTGAACCAGCGCTAGAACTTATCTGTCAAAAAAGTCAAAAAAGCAAAAAACTTAAAAAAATTGATATTATTTTTTTCTGTTTTTGAAAAAGAAACATTGTCAGCAGCTTTTGTTTTGATTATTATTGTCTAGAAAGTGATGACAATTTGTTAAGCTATCTTATTCAAAAATCTACAATCTCTTCTATAAGATTGTTGTTGAACCAGCGCTAGAACTTAGCTGTCAAAAAAATCAAAAAAACAAAAATTTTTAAAAAATCAATTTTATTTTTAGAAAAATAAATATTGTCAGCAAGTTTTGTTGTGAACCGTATTTTCTAGAAAGTGATGACCTCTTCTTAAGCTATCTTATTCAAAGATCTATAACCTCTCCTATGAGATTTATGTTGAACCAGCATTAGAACTTATTTGTCAAAAAAGTCAAAAAAACAAAACATTTAAAAAAATTGATTTTATTTTTTTTTGTTTTTGAAAAATAAACATGGTCAGCATTTTTTGTTTTGATTATTATTGTCCAGAAAGCCATGACAATTTGTTGAGCTATCTTATTCAAAAATCTACACTTTCTTTTATGAGATTTTTGTTAAACCAGCGTTAGAACTTATCTGTCAAAAAAATCCAAAAAACAAAAAACTTAAAAAAATCGATTAAGAAATGTTGTCAGTCAATTTTGTTGTAAATCGTGTTTTCTGGAAAGTGATGACCTTTTCTTAAGCTATCTTATTCAAAGATCTACAACCTCTCCTATAAGATTTTTGTTAAGCCAGCATTAAAACTTATCTGTCATAAAAGTCAAAAAAGCCAAACATTGATTTTTTTTTTCAGTTTTTGAGAAATACATATTGTCAGTAACTTTTGTTTTGACTATTATTGTCTAGAAAGTGATGACAATTTGTTAAGCTATCTTATTTATAAATCTACAATCTCTTTTATGAGATTTTTGTTGAACCAGCGTTAGAACTTAGCTGTCCAAAAAATCAAAAAACAAAAATTTTTGAAAAATTGATTTTTATTTTTAAAAAAGAAATAATATCAAGTTTTGTTGTAACTCGTATTTTGTAGAAAATGATAAACTTTTCTTAAGCTATCTTATGCAAAGATCTACAACTTTTCCTATAAGATTTTTATCTCATCTGTCAATCTGATTTTTAACTTATCTCTCAAAAAAATCAAAAAAACAAAAAACTTTAAAAAATCAAATTTATTTTTAAAAAAGAAATATTGTCAGCCAATTTTGTTGTGAATCGTGTTTTCTAGAAAGTGATGACTTTTTCTTAAGCTATCTTATTCAAAGATCTACAACCTCTCCTATAAGATTTTTATTGAACCAGCATTAGAACTTATCTGCCAAAAAAGTTAAAAAAGTCAAACATTGATTTTATTTTTTTCTGTTTTTGAAAAATAAATATGGTCAGCAACTTCTGTTTTGATTATTATTGTCTAGAAAGTGATGACAGTTTGTTAAGCTATCTTATTCAAAAATCTACAATTCCTTCTATGAGATTTTTCTTAAACCAGTGCTAGAACTTAGCTGTCAAAAAAATCAAAAAAACAAAAAATTAAAAAAAATCGATTTTATTTTTAAAAAAGAAATATTGTCAGCCAGTTTTGTTGTAAATCGTGTTTTCTAGAAAGTGATGACTTTTTCTTAAGCTATCTTATTCAAAAATCTACAATCTCTTCTATAAGATTTTGTTGACCCAGCGCTAGAACTTGATTGTCAAAAAAATCAAAAAAGCAAACATTTTTTTAATAATCGATTCTGTTTTTGGAAAAAATCATTGTCAGCAAGTTTTGTTTTGAATAGTATTTTCTAGAAAGTGATGACTCTTTGTTTGCTATCTTATTCAAAGATCTACAACGTCTTCTATGAAGTTTTTGTTGAATCAGCATTAGAACTTATCTGTCAAAAAAGTCAAAAAAGCAAAAGCTTTTAAAAAAAACTATATTATTTTTCTTTTATTTTTAAAGTCAGAAAATTTTGTTTCGACTAGTACGTTCCAGATAGTAGTGATGCTTTGTCAAGCTTAGTAGATTTTGTCTAAAAATCTACAAACTTTCTGTTAACGTCTTAGCTTAAGCAGCATTACAACTCATCTCCCAAAAATGTTAAGATGTTTACAATTGGTAATTAGTAAATTTATAATATCAGAATACAGGTCTTATAGGCCCAAGCCTTCATATTAATTGTTTTGTTCTGATTCTTTTTCTTTATTTTTTTCCAGTCTACTATTCTTTTCTGTTTTAGATCCGTTGTAATGGTGCCTAACTTCATTTTTTTTTCTCAGTTTGTTTTTTTTCTTGACCCTCCAAATAGTACCTTACTAGGATGTTCAAACTCTTATATTTTGTTTACATATTCTAACCACCTAGCTCTTGGTGCTTTTGTATGGCTTTTGTAATATTATTCTTCAGTTCTTCATTAGTTCGTCTTCTCCATGATTCATCTTCTGATTTTTTACCACCCAGTGTCTTCCCAAGAGTTTTTCTTCCCCATATCTCAATCTTTTCCTCATTCTTTTGTGTCAGGATTCATGTTGTACACCAGTAGAGTACTAGTTGTTCTACATATCCTTATTTTTGCTTTTCTTGGTACTTCTTTTGCCTTCGCTACATTTTTAAAACTTCCAACTGCTCTTCCTCTTTTTGCTAGTTTCTTCTCTATTTTCATCGTATTGTCTGCTTTATTGTTAATTATTATTTCAAAGTACTCAAAATTATCAACTTTTTTAAAAGAATGTATTTTGCTGTCTGCCCAAAACCATGTATATCTTGTTTCTTCATTTGGGTCTTGTTCTAATTCCATTTATTTGTAGTTTATTGAGTTTACAATTACTCCAGCTTGTATTTCTTGCTGTGCTCTCTAGTCTTCTGAAATTTTTTTCCAGTTTTCTTTTGAATCTAGTTGGCAATGTGAATCTAGTTGCAGTTATCTAATGACCACAATGGTACGTAATTCCTTTGGTTTGAAGTTGGACTTTTCTTGTAATCCATTCTAGCACAGGATTAAATAAGATAGTAGGCCGAAGATTTTCTTGTTCTAATCCTCTTTTAGAGGCAAAGCTTTTAGACAATTTTCTTTCTACTAGTACTTTTAATAATTTTTAGTAAGTAACATCTAAGTATGCTATTCTTCTCTAATTGTTGCAATGAGTTCTGTTTCCTTTTTTATATACTGGGCAAATAATGGTAATGTTCCATTGTTCAGGTATAGTTGTTCTTTTGTTCAAATTTTTCTGACTAGATTTCCAATCTTTTGCTGTAATTCAGTCTCGCCTATTTTTAGAAGCTTACCTACCGCCACTTTTGTTATTTTTTAATCATTATCTTAGAATTTGAAAAGTTTTCTATTTCTTTCTTTTTATTGTATGTTGCTATGTTGTTCTCTGTCTCTGTTTCTTCTTTTGTGCTATTTAGCAACACATCAAAGTACTCTGCCCATCTGTCCAATCATTCTTGGTGCTGTTTAATTGTTTTTTTTTATTTTTACAGGAGTCGAATGGTCTAGGTTTTTTTTGTAGTATTTCTCAATTCTCTGTAGTGTTTGATTCTGTCTTTCTTTTTCTTTCTACACACTTGTTTAGTCTTTTTTCTTGCTTCTTTGTATGCTCTTTTGCTTACCTCTGCGAGTTGATTCTGGATTTATTTTTCTTCTTCAATACATTCTTACATTCTTCATCAAACCAGTTTTTATTCTGGTGCAATCTCGTATTCTTTATGCCGTACTTTATATCTTCTTTCATTCTTCCTCTACATTTTTTCTTTCTTTTTCTTTTTCTTTCTACACATCTCTGTAGTTTTTGGCTCCTTTCTTTTTTTTTCTACACACTTGCTTAGCCTTTTTTCTTGCTTTTTTGTATAATCTTTTGCTTACCTCTGAGAGTTGATTCTGGCTTTATTTTTCTTCTTTACTATGTTCTTACATTCTTAATCAAACCAGTCTCTATTCTGGTGCAATCTCGTATTCTTTATGCCGTATTCTTCCTCTACGTTTTTTTTTTCTACACATTCTTGTAGTTTTTGGTTCCTTTCTTTCTTTTTCTTTCTACACACTTGCTCGGTCTTTTTTCTTGTTTTTTCGTATACTCTTTTGCTTACCTCTAAGAGTTGATTCTGCCTTTATTTTTCTTCTTCAATACATTCTTACATTCTTCATCAAACCAGGCTTTATTCTGGTGCAATCTCGTATTCCTTATGCCGTACACTCTATCTTCTTTTTCTTTTTCTTTCTACACATTCCTGTAGTTTTTAGTTCCTTTCTTTCTTTTTCTTTTTCTTCCTACACACTTGCTTAGCCTTTTTTCTTGCTTTTTTGTATACTCTTTTGCTTACCTCTGAGAGTTGATTCTGCCTTGATTTTTCTTCTTCAATACATTCTTACATTCTTCATCAAACCAGTCTTTATTCTGGTGCAATCTCGTATTCCTTATGCCGTACACTCTATCTTCTTCCATTCTTCCTCTACTTCTTTTCGTTCTTTTTCTTTTTTTTCTACACATCTCTTTAGTTTTTGGTTCCTTTCTGTCTTTTTCTTTCTACACACTTGCTCGGTCTTTTTTCTTGTTTCTTCGTATACTCTTTTGCTTACCTCTAAGAGTTGATTCTGCCTTTATTTTTCTTCTTCAATACATTCTTACATTCTTCATCAAACCAGTCTTTATTCTGGTGCGATATTGTATTCCTTATGCCGTACACTCTATCTTCTTCCATTCTTCCTCTACTTCTTTTCGTTCTTTTTCTTTTTTTTCTACACATCTCTTTAGTTTTTGGTTCCTTTCTTTCTTTTTCTTTCTACACACTTGCTCGGTCTTTTTTCTTGTTTCTTCGTATACTCTTTTGCTTACCTCTAAGAGTTGATTCTGCCTTTATTTTTCTTCTTCAATACATTCTTACATTCTTCATCAAACCAGGCTTTATTCTGGTGCAATCTCGTATTCCTTATGCCGTACACTCTATCTTCTTTTTCTTTTTCTTTCTACACATTCCTGTAGTTTTTAGTTCCTTTCTTTCTTTTTCTTTTTCTTCCTACACACTTGCTTAGCCTTTTTTCTTGCTTTTTTGTATACTCTTTTGCTTACCTCTGAGAGTTGATTCTGCCTTGATTTTTCTTCTTCAATACATTCTTACATTCTTCATCAAACCAGTCTTTATTCTGGTGCAATCTCGTATTCCTTATGCCGTACACTCTATCTTCTTCCATTCTTCCTCTACTTCTTTTCGTTCTTTTTCTTTTTTTTCTACACATCTCTTTAGTTTTTGGTTCCTTTCTTTCTTTTTCTTTCTACACACTTGCTCGGTCTTTTTTCTTGTTTCTTCGTATACTCTTTTGCTTACCTCTAAGAGTTGATTCTGCCTTTATTTTTCTTCTTCAATACATTCTTACATTCTTCATCAAACCAGGCTTTATTCTGGTGCAATCTCGTATTCCTTATGCCGTACACTCTATCTTCTTCTATTCTTCCTCTACATCTTCCAATTCCAGTGTTTCGAATAATCCCATTTTAACCCACTTTATTCCGTATCTCTTTGACTACTTTATTAATTTCCAGATGTTTTAGGTTAAGCTTTTGTACTCTTTTGTTTTCCTCTTTCCTAACAACTGTTGCTTTATTTTTGCTTTTACTAAAATATGGTCTAAATCAGCGCCGTCTTTTATGGCTTTATTCTAGGTCTTTTTTCTATGAACACATGGTCTATTTGATTTTTTGATTTTTTGTCAGGACAGACCTGTGGTCAAAACTTGTACTCTTTATTACCATGTTGTTTTGTTTTGCAAAGTCTATTAGTATTTTTCCGTTTTCATTTGTTTTTAGATGCAGACTTTTTCTTCCTAAACTTTCTTTTCTTTGTATTGTTTACATCTCCTATTAGGTACTATTTTTAAATCAATTTTCTGTATCTTTTTTAGTTGAAAGTTTGTAGAAATCTGTGAGGTTTGAGTCACATTACACATTATCTGCAGTTAGTATCGGTATTTAGTAGCTTTAACTTGACACTTGATTAAGCCGAAGAAGCGAAAAACCGGTAATGAACCAGATAAATCAGGCCAAACAAAACATATTGGCTAAAACACATATAAAGGCAAACGAAGCTTATTCAACGTGCGTATATACTCCAATATTTGCATATCCTTCTCGTTAGTATCACCACAAAGGATTCGCTCGAGACCAAGATAATGCATTATTCATTTCAACTTTCGAATAATTGCATGACTTTAGCGAAAAACAAGGAAACTGAATGAATATATTTCAATAAAAAAAAAACTTGAACAGAAAAATGTGTATTGGGTGGGCGAGCGCCGAATGCGAAAAGTATAATCTTTCCGTACGCGCGCGTCAGATATTTGACGATGATTGATATTGAAATGATGGATAAAGTGAATTTGATTGTGGAAAACTGACTGATAAAGTCAAAAATAAAACGTCAGCTTTTTAATTCAACATTACATTGAATACAAAAATGTTTTTTCAATTAAAATACTGAAAGCCAATCCATTATTTTTTCAAGAATAAAGCTTTTCATTAATATTCTACTAATTGTAACACTGCAGTTTTGTTATATTTTTTTAAAATACCTCTATTATTAATCTAGCTTATGAAAATTTTAAATTTAAATTAAAAAGCCGTGCTATACATAGAACGTTTGTAGATTTAGTATTTTATCGCGGAAAGCTATGGAATCTGGATCATACTATGTAAATATTTGAATAATTTATGTAACGTTTCTTTGAAGATAATTAATTTCATGCTGTTATCAAAAAAACCTCTATTTCAATAGACTGTCTTAAAAAAGCTGATTTTATTGTTTTGCTATAGCCCTCTAAGTCGCCGGATTTGAACCTCATTGAACATGCTTAGAGAATAATCGTTGACCCAATCTTTGACTGATAGCAAACAAAAAAAATAGACTTTTTTGAAAAGTTTTTTTGCAATGACCCTCCAAATTCCCAGATTTGATCCTTATAGAACATGCGTGGATATAATAATAACTGTCCAATCGTAGATTATGTAAGCCAGAGCTTTTAAAACTCAAAATTTTCTTCATCAAGTCACTATTTTGTAATCTCTTATTGTAATTTTTTTTATACATATTTTAGAAAAAATAAGTTCAAGCTATAATGCCAAAAGTGCCATAAGTGTTTGGTCGATAGAAAATTTTCTTAAAAAATTGGTATCATTCTTTCGCCATAGCCTTTTCAGTCGCCAGATTTGAACCTTATTAAACATGCTTGGAGTATAATAATTCACTCATCGCAGATATGTAAGCTGGTGTTTTTGTAGCTCAAAACGTTTATAATGGTCTTCTTAATGTAACAGTTTATCATTTTAAGAAAATTATTTTTAAGATATTATGACATAAACGTTGGATCGATAAAAAAAATTTAACAAATAGCAAAACAGCAAAAAAACTCTCTTAAAGAAACTGATATTATTTTTTAGTTATGATCCTCTAACTCGCTGGATTTAAACCTCATTAAACAAAAACAATACACTTTTTAAAAAGTTTTTTTGCAATGACCCTCCAAATTTCCAGATTTGATCCTTATAGAACATGCGTGGATATAATAATAACTGTCCAATCGCAGATTATGTAAGCCAGAGCTTTTAAAACTCAAAATGTTCTTCATCAAGTCACTATTTTGTAATCTCTTATTGTAATTTTTTTTAACATATTTTAGAAAAAATATGTTTAAGCTATTATGCCAAAAGTGCCATAAGTGTTTGGTCGATAGAAAATTTTCTTAAAAAATTGGTATCACTCTCTTGCCATAGCCTTTTCAGTCGCCAGATTTGAACCTTATTAAACATGCTTGGAGTATAATAATTGACTAATCGCAGATGTGGGAGCTGGTGTTTTTGCAGCTCAAAACGTTTATGTTATTGTTTTTTAATGTAACAGTTTAATATTTTAATAAAATTATTTTGAAGATGTTATAAAATAAATGTTGAGTCGGTAAAAAAAAATTAACATATAGCAAAACAGCAAAAAAACTCTCTTAAAGAAGCTGATATTATTTTTTGTTATCCTCCAACTTGCTGGATATAAACCTCATTAAACATACCTGGGGTATAATGATTAATAAATTGCAATTGTGCAGTCATTTGTTTTTTAAAATTTTAAATCTTTTTCAAGAAGCTTATATAATGGCTCTCTTAATGAAACATTTCTATGATACATGTTTTAGAAATATTATGCTTAAGCTATTATATCATAAGTGCTATACGTATTCTGTCAAAAAAACAAAACTTTTTTTTAAAGAATCTGCTATCATTGTGTTGCCAAGGCCCTGTAACTTGCCGGATTTGAATCTCATTGAACTTGCTTGGAGTTTGATAATTGTACAATCGCAGATTATGTAAGCCAGAGTTTATAAAACTCAAAATTTTCTTCATCAAGTCACTATTTTGTAATCTCTTATTGCAGTTTTTTTTTTATACATATTTTCGAAAAATTATCTTCAAGCTATTATTCTAAAAGTGCCATAAGTGTTTGATCTATACAAAACTTTCTTAAAAAAACTGATATTATTGTTTTGCCATAACCTTTTCAGTCGCCAGATTTTAACCTTATTGAACATGCTTGGAGTATAATAATTGACTAATTGCAGCTGTGTAAGCAAGGGTTTCTGCAGTTAAGTTCTTTTTAATGTAACAGTTTAATATTTTAAGAAAATTATTTTTAAGATATTATGACATAAATGTTAGGTTGATAAAAAAAATTTTAACAAATAGCAAAACAGCAAAAAAAAATTTCTTAAACATGCTGATATCATTTTTTTGTCATGATCCTTTAACTCGCTGGATTTAAACCTCATTAAACATGCCTGGGGTGTAATGATTGACAAATCGCAATTGTGCAGTCATTTGTTTCTTGAAATTTCAAATCTTTTTCAAGAAGCTTATATAATGGCTCTCTTAATAGAACATTTATAAAATGGCTCTCTTAATGGAACATTTCTTTGAAACATGTTTTAGGAAAATTATGCTTAAGCTGTTATATCATAAGTGCCATACAAAGTGCCTGTCAAAAAAATAAAACTTTTTTTTAAAGAATCTGCTATCATTGTGTTGCCAAGGCCCTGTAACTTGCCGGATTTAAATCTTGTTGAACTTGCTTGGGGTTTAATAATTGTACAATTGTAGATTATGTAAGCCAGAGTTTTTAAAACTCAAAATTTTCTTGATCAAGTCACTATTTTGTAATCTGCTATTGTAATTTTTTTTTATACATATTTTAGAAAAAATATTTTTATATTATTATGCCAAAAGTGCCATAAATGTTTAGTCCATACAAAACTTTCTTAAAAAAACTGATATTATTGTTTTGCCATAACCTTTTCAGTAGCCAGATTTTAACCCTATTGAACATGCTTGGAGTATAATAATTGACTAATTGCCGCTGTGTAAGCAAGGGTTTCTGCAGTTCAAAACGTTTATGTTATTGTTTTTAATGGCCTTTTTAATGTAACAGTTTAATATTTTAAGAAAATTATTTTTAAGATATTATGACATAAATGTTAGGTTGATAAAAAAAATTTTAACAGATAGCAAAACAGCAAAAAAAAATTTCTTAAACATGCTGATATCATTTTTTTGTTATGATCCTTTAACTCGCTGGATTTAAACCTCATTAACATGCCTGAGGTATAATGGTTAACAAATTGCAATTGTGGACTCATTTGTTTTTTAAAATTTAGAATCTTTTAAGAAGCTTATATAATAGATCTCTTAATGGAACATTTTTTTGAAACATGTTTTAGGAAAATTATGTTTAAACTATTATATCATAAGTGCCATACGTATGACGTATTCTGTCAAAAAAACAAAACTTTTTTTTTAAAGAATCTGGTATCATTGTGTTGCCAAGGCCCTGTAACTTGCCGGATTTGAATCTCGTTGAACTGGCTTGGAGTTTGATAATTGTACAATCGTAGATTATGTAAGCCAGAGTTTTTAAAGCTCAAAATTTTCTTGATCAAGTCACTATTTTGTAATCACTTATTGTAATTTTTTTTATACATATTTAAAAAAAAATATTTTCAAGCTATAATGCCAAAAGTGCCCTAAGTGTTTGGTCGATACAAAATTTTCTTAAAAAAACTGATATCATTGTTTTGCCATAGCCTTTTCAGTCGCCAGATTTGCGCCTAATTAAACATGCTTGGAGTATAATAATTAACTAATCGCAGATGTGTAAGCTGGTGTTTTTGCAGCTCAAAACGTTTATGCCATTGTTTTGTCTTTGTAACATTTGAAACATATTTTAAGAAAAAAACAAAAAAATGTTGTTAAATATCATTGCGCTGCCATGGCCCTGCCATTTGCCGGATTTGAATCTTGTTGAACTTGCTTGGTGTTTAATAATTGTCAAATTGCAGATATGGACGCCAAAGTTTTTAAAACTCAAACTTTTTTGATCAAGTGGTCCATCTAGACGCATCTGCTGGCTACCAGTTTTTTGAAAATTGGGAGTTGGCCTGTTGTGAAGTATTCAAGAATACAACGTTGTAAGTTTAACTAAACAGAAGTTTTCTTCTTTATAGAAAAGACTCTCGCCTGGGTGGGAATCAAACCCAAGTTTCTCTATAGACCAGATTTTAAACGTACTATCGTTAGCCACCTGACCACCAAGCAATCTTATCAAGTCGATTTTCAACACTTTTAAGCTGTCTACATTGTCAGAAACGTTACATAATTGTAATAAACTTTATTTTTTAATAAATTTTTAATAAAAAATGTGTAAAAAAGCAGTAAATTGTTAGATTGCGCAAAACAATTTGAACAAAGCTGTGTTATTGTTATTTATCTAAATGTGTTTCATTTTTGTTTGTCTGAAAGCTTAGCACATTTCCTCTGTTGTCAGCAAAGCTTTCATCTAGTCTTGTAAAGCTTTCAAGCAAAAGCCTCTCATAAAGTGTTTGTAATTTTGTTTATTCACCGTCGTCGACAATCCTACAGGAAACGCCGCCGTATCCCATAGCGTTATTATTATAGAACTAGTTGGGAGTGCCGCGTACAATAATTAATCTGAGAGTTGAAATTGCGGAATGTTGCTTAAGAGTAGAAGAGTGATTTATCCGGAACCACTGTTATATTAATTGTAACATTTGTCAGCGCTGAAGTTTCTGAAATGCTGATATTAAATTCAGTTATATACAGAAGTTATATATCCGCGGTAACGGACTCCTAATAACTTACCCTCATTTCTTCTAAAAACATATTAGTTTCCAAATTTACGCTCGAATCATTTCAATATCTCAACCGGAAATTACACGAGGATGGAGCTGAACAATGTCAATATATAACCATAGTTAACAGCAAATTGTTCTGCGAGGCTAAGAGCCACTTACTGTTTGCAATCTTCTATAGAATTTAAATGCTCTAAAGCAATATATGTGTCAACTTTTATATCCCACAAATGTTCTAGAAGGCTTAAATCCGGAAATTTAGTGAACCATGACACAGCAATGACATCAGCTACTAGTAACAGGTTTTGAAAGACACGTCTGAGATTAGTAAATTGTCTGATTCCACTCATGTTCAATGAGGTTTAAATCCGACAACATGGAACACCATGAAAAACAATGATATCAGCTTTGTTAAGAAAGTTTTGAGCGATAAAAACTCTTGTTTACACATCTACAATTGGTCAGGTATAGGATCCTACGCATGTTCCATGGGGTTTAAATCCGACGACTTAGAGAACCATGACAAAACAGTAATATCAGCTTACTTCTTTTTTTGGCCATCAGGTGGAGTTTCTTTTATCAACCGAACACTTATGACACTTTAAAATATGTTTTGAAAAAATGTCACAATTACATCAGGAAAACCATAACACAACAATGAGATCAGCTTGAGAAAGCCACTATCAAACACGTCTGAGATTGGTAAATTGTATAATTCCACGCTAATTCAATGAGGTTTAAATCCGACGACATGGAACATCATGAAAAACATCATGAATTTTATTGGTCGACGGCTTTACCAATAGTACCTACGTGTACCAGTTTTTTATAAAATGCTATCATTTGTCGAAAACCAGTTGTACCGATAAGCCCCTCCTACAAATAAGATTGATTTGTTGATAACCACAGTCGTACCTGTTAGTCCCTCCTACAAATGAGTTTTAACTGTGGAAAAACAGACGCTATTGGTTCGAATTACCACCATTAATGCATCAATTTGTGTTAATTTACTTATTATTTTTACAATAGACTATCATTTTTTTTTACAATTATAAGTACCACAGTCATTTTTACAATGGTTTTACTAAAAATTGTTGAGACTTGTTTTTTAAATTAATTAAAGCTATCTTTAGGCTTTTTTTTAGAAAAAATAATAAATTTTTAAAAATTTTTTCAAACTAATTAATTATTTTAAATTAATTAACTTTTTTCACTAAAATGTCATTATTTACTGCAAAATTCACTGTCTAGTTTAGTGAAAATGAGTAAAGTAGAACAAAAAACTAGAAAAAAAAAAGAATAAGAAGAGGAATAATAGCAAGAGTAAAAAAGAAATAGAAGAAGAAAAAGCAGAAGAAGAAAAAATAAAAAGGAAGATAAAAATTGCGAAAGAACAATAGGAAATAAGTTATTTTCTTTTTGTACTTGGAAAAATATTTTTTTAAATAATTGTTGTTAAAAACATATATATATATATAGCAAGAGGATCAGCATGATAAAGAAAATAGAAGTAAAAAAAACAAAAACAACATAAATTTACTGAACGGGGGTGATTTTAATGCAAAAATAGGTGAAGAAGAGAAAATATATTAAAAAGAAGAAGAAATGATACAGTCAAAAAAACAACAAAAGATGAAAAAATAAACAAAAAAATAAATTTTTAATAAAAATAGATGGTAGAAGAAAATAAACGGGAGATTTTGAACGGACATAAAGAAGATAAGAAAAAAAAATAAAATAATAAAAAGGTTTTTTAAAAATCCTGATTTAAATTCCATTGAATTTGTTTGGATTATCGAAGTGCATCAACTGTCATAACCAAACAAATCAACAATTATTGAAAAAGAGTTTGATTAAGTATAGTTATTGATAAGATTAGCTTCTTGGCAGAAATATAAGTAACATTATATAACTAGGCTACTGAAAAAAAAATAAAAAAAACCGGAAAAAACTTAGATACAACAGAAAAAAACAAAAAAATTATTAAACAAAAAAAGAACGTTTTAAAAAACAAAAAAAGAGGTAAAAATTATATTAAGATTGATATAAAAAGAAACTAGAAAACAAAACAAAAAAAATAAAAATAAACAGTAAAATATTTTTTATTTACGGCGAAATTTACTGTCTAGTTTAGTGAAAATTAGTAAAATAGAACAAAAAACTAAAGAAAAGAAGAATAAGAAAATGAATAAAAGCAAGAGTAAAAAAAAATAGAAGAAAAAGACGAAGACAAAAGGAAGATAAACATTGCGGAAGAACAATAGAAAATAAGAACAAATAACTTATTAATGTTGTCAAGTTGTCCATGTCTGGTGGGAAGCATTAATAAGTTATTTTCTTTTTGTGCTTGAAAAAAATGTTTTTTAAATACATGTTGGTAAATACATATATATATAGCAAAGGCATCAGCATGATAAAAAAAATAGAAGTAAAAAAAAACAAAAACAACATAGATTTACTGAATAAGGATGATTTTAATGCAAAAATTGGTAAAGAAGAGAAAATATATTGAAAAGAAGAACAACAAAAGGTGAAAAAATAAACAAGAAAATAAAATTTTAATAAAAATAAATGGTAGAAGAAAATAAACGGGAGATTTTAAACGAACATAAAGAAGATAAAAAAGAAGATAATAAAAAGGTTTTTTAAAAATCCTGATTTAAATTCCATTGAATTTGTTTGGATTATCGAAGTGCATCAACTGTCATAACCAAACAAATCAACAATTATTGAAAAAGAGTTTGATTAAGTATAGTTATTAATAAGATTAGCTTCTTGGCAGAAACTATAAGTAGCATTATATAACTAGGCTACTAAAAAAAAAATAAAAAAAACCGGAAAAAACTTAGATACAACAGAATAAAACAAAAAAATTAGAAAATAAAAAGAAATTATTAAACAAAAAAAGAACGTTTTAAAAAACAAAGAAAGAGGTAAAAATTATATTAAGATTGATATAAAAAGAAACTAGAAAACAAAACAAAAAAAATAAAGATAAACAGAAAAATATTTTTTATTTACGGCGAAATTTACTGTCTAGTTTAGTGAAAATTAGTAAAGTAGAACAAAAAACTAAAGAAAAGAAGAATAAGAAAAGGAATAAAGGCAAGAGTAAAAAAGGAATAGAAGAAAAAGAAGAAGACAAAGAGAAAATAAAAATTGCGGAAAAACAATAGAAAATAAGAACAATAACTTATTAATGTTGTCAAGTTGTCCATGTCTGGTGGGTAGCATTAATAAGTTATTTTCTTTTTGTGCTTGCAAAAAATATTTTTTAAATAAATGTTGGTAAACATATATATATATAGGTATACATAGCAGGGCATCAGCATGATAAAGAAAATAGAAGTAAAAAAAACAAAAACAACATAAATTTACTGAACGGGGGTGATTTTAATGCAAAAATTGGTAAAGAAGAGAAAATATATTGAAAAGAAGAAGAAATGATACAGTCAAAAAAACAACAAAAGATGAAAAAATAAACAAAAAAATAAATTTTTAATAAAAATAGATGGTAGAAGAAAATAAACGGGAGATTTTGAACGAACATAAAGAAAATAAGAAAAGAAAATAAAATAATAAAAAGGTTTTTTAAAAATCCTGATTTAAATTCTATTGAATTTGTTTGGATTATCAAAGTGCATCAACTGTCATAACCAAACAAATCAACAATTATTGAAAAAGAGTTTGAGTAAGTATAGTTATTGATAAGATTAGCTTCTTGGCAGAAATAAAAGTAGCATTATATAACTAGGCTACTAAAAAAAAAAATAAAAAAAACCGGAAAAAACTTAGATACAACAGAATAAAACAAAAAAATTAGAAAATAAAAAAAAATTAATAAACAAAAAGAGAACGTTTTAAAAAACAAAGAAAGAGGTAAAAATTATATTAAGATTGATATAAAAAGAAACTAGAAAACAAAACAAAAAAAATAAAGATAAACAGTAAAATATTTTTTATTTACGGCGAAATTTACTGTCTAGTTTAGTGAAAATTAGTAAAGTAGAACAAAAAACTAAAGAAAAGAAGAATAAGAAAAGGAATAAAAGCAAGAGTAAAAAAAATAGAAGAAAAAGAAGAAGACAAAAGGAAGATAAACATTGCGGAAGAACAATAGAAAATAAGAACAAATAACTTATTAATGTTGTCAAGTTGTCCATGTCTGGTGGGTAGTATTAATAAGTTATTTTCTTTTTGTGCTTGCAAAAAATGTTTTTTAAATACATGTTGGTAAATACATATATATATATAGCAAAGGCATCAGCATGATAAAAAAAATAGAAGTGAAAAAAAACAAAAACAACATAAATTTACTGAATGAGGATGATTTTAATGCAAAAATTGGTAAAGAAGAGAAAATATATTAAAAAGAAGAACAACAAAAGATGATAAAATAAACGAAAAAGTAAAATTTTAATAAAAATAAATGGTAGAAGAAAATAAGTGAGAGATTTTAAACAGACATAAAGAAGATAAGAAAGGATGATAATAAAGTGGTTTTTTAAAAACCCTGATTTAAATTCTATTGAATTTGTTTGGATTATCGAAGTGCATCAACTGTCATAACCAAACAAATCAACAATTATTGAAAAAGAGTTTGATTAAGTATAGTTATTGATAAGATTAGCTTCTTGGGCAGAACTATAAGTAGCATTATATAGCTAGGCTACTAAAAAAAAAATAAAAAAAACCGGAAAAAACTTAGATACAACAGAATAAAACAAAAACTAAAAGAGTTAAAATTAAAAAAAAAAAAAAAATATTAAACAAAAAGAGAACGTTTCAAAAAATAAAGAAAGAGGTAAAAATTATATTAAAGTTGAAATAAAAAGAAATTAGTAAACAAAACAGAAGAAATAAAGATAAACAGGAAAATAGAAATAAAAATAGAAAAGCTAAAAATAAACAAAAGAAACAGTAGGAAAAGAAGAAGAAAAAGATAAATACAGATGGAAGACACAGTATGCAACAAAAATTAAAAAAAAAGATCAAGAGAAAGAATAATAATCGTAACTTTTTAAGAAAAAAAAAAGAAAAAAAAAATTTGTATTAGCCTTAAAAAAAGAAGCTCTACAGAAGCTTTAAAATGCCAAATTGTTAACACACGATATTATTTATTAGAAAAATAAGAAAAAGTGTAGATAATAAGAAATAATCTACAAAAAAAAACTAAAAATTTTTATTTCAGCTCTAAAAACATAAACAAACGTACTAACAAAAAAAAAACAAATAAATAAAAAACAAAAAATATAATTAAAAAGAGATTAGAGATAATAAAGTTACTTTTGGCTCAACAACAAAAAAAAAAGATAAGAAGTCTAAATGACAATTTTAATTCTCTATAATATTTGAAAAAAACACTAATAGAAAATAGCAAAAAAAATGTCTGCTGCTCAGAGAGGCTCTGGCAAAAAGATTCTAGACTCGAGAGTTTTAACCACACAATATTTGATTGCAGCATGTGCAGTAAAATAAGAAAAAAAGTAAAAAAAAAAGAAACAAAAGAAAACTTGTTTCTGTTGATTAAAGAAAAAATATATAACTAATTTAGAGAAAACTTTAGAAGAAAAATGAGTGGATGCATAATCAAGGAGTGTTAGTGACCTGACCTGACCCAGGGTTTGTTAGCTGATTTTAGATCTTTTATCTGACTAGACACTTTTTAATCTTGCAAATACGCATAATACGCTGCATATTATGCGTATTATTATGCATATCGCATTTCAATACTAAAGTTAAAGCTTTTAATTATTTTTAAAAAAGACTAGTACATTAAAACGCTTTAAGTTTTGACCTGAGCTGACCTAACTTGAAGTTGGTTTGCAAGTTTTGAAGTTTTTATGAGATTAGACTTTTTTTAATCTTGCAAATACGCATTATATGCTGCATATTATGCGTATTATTATGCATATCGCATATCAATACTTAAGTTAAAGCTATTAATTCTTTTTAAAAAAGACTAGTAGATTCCAACGCTATAAATTTTGACCTGACCTGACCTAACTTGAAGTTGGTTCGCAAGTTTTGGAACTTTTATGAGATTAGACACTTTTTAATCTTGCAAATACGCATAATATGCTGCATATTATGCGTATTATTATGCATATCGCATATCAGTGCTTAAGTTAAAGCTATGATTCTTTTTAAGAAAGACTACTAAACCCTAACGCTTCAAATTTTTTTCAAAAAAACATCTTTGGCGATAATAATTTTGGTTCGATTTATTGAGAGTTGTTGCAATACATCTTCTGGATTTTCTATGAGACAACTCCGGGCTGGAAAACCTCTTGAAATTCCCCTAAAACTTTAAATTAGCCACACGTAACCGCAATCTTCGTCGGTCTGCGGCTAAAGACCAATGTTGAAAACCTCGGTTTACGTGAGGTCAAAATGGGTTAGAATGGACGAAATGACCCGGCGTGTTTTGTCGACTTTTGGGACAATCCGGAAAAGGACACGGAGACAAATTGATTTCGGTTAAAGACCACTTCTATAGCTTTTTGGTGCGTCAGACATTATTCCAAGGTGCTTTCAGCAAAACAAATCCTGAAAAGAACTTCCTTTTTTGAAGCCATGATGGATTGATGGGAAATATCAGGGATTGATACTCGAAAGTGCAGGAAAAAGCGCAAAATTATATGTCACAGGAATCACAGGACCGTATAGCCACCCCTAAATCCAGGAATTTTTTTTTGAATATATTCTATTTCAAATATAAAACATAATTCTACTACGTTGGCTGCTGACGTCTGACAGTTCTGAAATTTGATATTTTCTTCCACACAATATTAAACCAAAAACTCCAACATTTGTTATTTTGACTAAATAAACCTAATAAATTTCATCTTTTTAATTACCACAGAGTTTTTAGATCATGCAATGTAAACTTCTTCTCTCGCCCCCCACGTTACCAGACTTGTCACCTATTGAAAATGTGTGGAATATACTTTTTAAAAATTAGGAAAACTTGCAAATTTGATTATATAAAACAATATCTAAAAGCTGATCTAACTTAAGACGTCTTTTAGTCAAGCTAATTTAATATAGCAACGTTATTTTCCTGAAAAAAACAATTTTTAGAAAGAATTACAACTTGGTCTCTAGATAATACCAAATTTAGAGTCTTAACTTTCAAGTATCCAGACTTAACAAGCTGAAGGCAATGCAGTTTACTTAAGTTTTAAGTCTTAAACATCTTAAAATCTTGTTTTAATTAAAGAAGTTTTAATATTCCATTCCTAAGAAGATTAAAGCCATGCAAGAGTTTTTAAAAATTTAGTTTCAAGCTATAGTTTCAGCCGAAAAAAACCAAAACTTTTATGAAGAAGCCGATATCATTGTTTTGCCATGGTTTTTTAAGTCGCCGGATTTAAATCTCATTGAACATGCTTGGGGAATAATTATCAACCGATCTTAAACGTGTAAGCAAATGTTTTTAAGACTCAACATTTTTTTAAAAAATTGATATCATTGTTTTGCTATGACCATCTAAGTTGCCAGATTTAAGCCTCTTAGAACATGCTCGAGTGTACTAATTGACCAAGCGCAGATGCGTAAGCTCAAAACATCCTTAAAGAAACTTGTAACATTTTTTAAAACATATTTTAAAGTGCCATAAGAAAATGGTTTAATTACAAATCTTTCTTTCTCTTCTATCAAACTAAAAGTTTAATTTTATTTATTTTAAAAAAAGTTATTAGATCTGTCAGAACACAGAACCCAATTAATTCAGTTTTTTATTTTTTATTTTTTTAAAAATATAACAATTTTGACAGAAAAAGTAATAAAGCTAATAATAAAATTTGAGATAATAAAATGTCAAAATTATGCAAAATTTGGTAAAAAAAACAAATGTAGACAAATTTTAATAAAAAAGATGTAAAACTCATGAAACAAATTCTTTTAAAAAACAACAAAAAAATTTATTTAAATAGTCATAAAACTTTGGAAACATTTGGAGATAATAATAAAAATAGAAAATACTACATAGATAATAATCTGTCAAAAAATAAAAAAAATAAAAGAGACGTATTGAGTGGCTGAGATAAAAATGTAAAGAAACTAAAAAAAAAGAAGAAAAATTAGTCAGTTTAGATAAAACAGCAAAGTGAGAAACAAAACACTAAAAACAAAATATAAAAAAGCAAAAGATTATGCAAAATAGCCGTAAAAAAATAAAGTGAATGAAGTAAAATAAAAAATAAAATAATAAAAAATTTTGAGAATAAAAAAAAATATAAATAGTATAAATATATTAAAATTGGTATTAAGAACAGCAAGAATTAACAACTACAAAATAAATTGTGAAAAAAACTGCTTAAAAAGGTAAAATTAAAAAAATATAAGAATACGTAGAAATAACAAAGAAAATAGAAAAATCTTCATAGACAATAATTTGCCAAAAATTAAAAAAAGCAAAATGTCAAAAAATAAAATAAGGACGTATTCAGCCATTGAGATAAAAATGTAAGCAAACAAAAAAGATGAAAAAAATAGTTGGTTTAGATATAACAGCTTAGAAAAAGACAAAAAACTAAAGTATTAAGCAAAAATAATAAAAATATGCTGGCAAGACTTCAAAAAAGAACTTTATAATTAGAGAAAAGATATAAAATAAAAAAAAACCAAAAGATTATGCAAGAAAAACTTGAAAAAAAAATAGAATAAAGAAAAAAAAATTAATAAAATAATAAAAATACAAAAAGTAGAACAAAAAAGCAAGAATTGAAAACTACAAAAAAAATTGTGAAAAAAAAACTGCTTGAACGAAAGTGATGAAATTAAGAAAATCTACAGAAATAATAAAGAAAAAGAAAAAACCTACATAGACAAATTTGCCAAAAATTCAAAAATGCAAAAAAATTAAAAATAAAAAAAACACAAATTGAGTGACTGAGGTAAAGTTGTAAACAACAGAAAAAATTAGTCGGTTTAGATAGAACAGCTTAGTGAAAGACAAATAACTAAAATAATAAACAAAAATATAAAAAAGCTAAAGATTATGCAAAATAGGCTTAAAAAAAAATAGAATAAATGTAGTATAATAAAAAATAAATTAAGAAAAGTTTTTGAAAAAAAAAGAATTAATAAATAGTAAAAACATTCAGAATTAAAAACTACAAAATAAATTGTGGAAAAAAATCTGTTTAAAACGATAAAATTAAAAAAATATAAAAATATATAAAAATAACAAAAAAAAAAAATTTCCATAGAAAATATATTGCCAAAAATTGAAAAACACAAAAAAGTCAAAAAATAGAATAATAAGGACGTATTCAGTCACTGAGACAAAGATGTAAACAATCAAAAAAATGAGAAAAAATTAGATGGTTTAGATAGAACAGCTCAGTAAAAGACAAAAATATGAAATATTAAGCAAAAATAAAAGAAATATGCCGACAAGACTTAAAAAAAGAACTTGATAATTGGAGAACAGATATGAAATAAAAAAAAACAAAAGATTATGCAAAAAAATTTTTTTGATAATTGGAGAGCAGATATAAAATAAAAAAAAAACAAAAGATTATGCAAAAAAACTTGAAAAAAAGTAGAGTGAATGTAGTAAGATAAACAAAATATTGAGAAACAAAATTTAATAAATAATAATAGTACAAAAAATAGAACAAAAAAGCAAGAATTAAAAACTACAAAACAAATTGTGAAAAAAACTGCTTAAAAAGGTAAAACTAAAAAAATATAAGAATACGTAGAAATAACAAAGAAAATAGAAAAATCTTCATAGACAATAATTTGCCAAAAATTAAAAAAAGCAAAATGTCAAAAAATAAAATAAGGACGTATTCAGCCATTGAGATAAAAATGTAAGCAAACAAAAAAGATGAAAAAAATAGTTGGTTTAGATATAACAGCTTAGAAAAAGACAAAAAACTAAAGTATTAAGCAAAAATAATAAAAATATGCTGGCAAGACTTCAAAAAAGAACTTTATAATTAGAGAAAAGATATAAAATAAAAAAAAACCAAAAGATTATGCAAGAAAAACTTGAAAAAAAAATAGAATAAAGAAAAAAAAATTAATAAAATAATAAAAATACAAAAAGTAGAACAAAAAAGCAAGAATTGAAAACTACAAAAAAAATTGTGAAAAAAAAACTGCTTGAACGAAAGTGATGAAATTAAGAAAATCTACAGAAATAATAAAGAAAAAGAAAAAACCTACATAGACAAATTTGCCAAAAATTCAAAAATGCAAAAAAATTAAAAATAAAAAAAACACAAATTGAGTGACTGAGGTAAAGTTGTAAACAACAGAAAAAATTAGTCGGTTTAGATAGAACAGCTTAGTGAAAGACAAATAACTAAAATAATAAACAAAAATATAAAAAAGCTAAAGATTATGCAAAATAGGCTTAAAAAAAAATAGAATAAATGTAGTATAATAAAAAATAAATTAAGAAAAGTTTTTGAAAAAAAAAGAATTAATAAATAGTAAAAACATTCAGAATTAAAAACTACAAAATAAATTGTGGAAAAAAATCTGTTTAAAACGATAAAATTAAAAAAATATAAAAATATATAAAAATAACAAAAAAAAAAAATTTCCATAGAAAATATATTGCCAAAAATTGAAAAACACAAAAAAGTCAAAAAATAGAATAATAAGGACGTATTCAGTCACTGAGACAAAGATGTAAACAATCAAAAAAATGAGAAAAAATTAGATGGTTTAGATAGAACAGCTCAGTAAAAGACAAAAATATGAAATATTAAGCAAAAATAAAAGAAATATGCCGACAAGACTTAAAAAAAGAACTTGATAATTGGAGAACAGATATGAAATAAAAAAAAACAAAAGATTATGCAAAAAAATTTTTTTGATAATTGGAGAGCAGATATAAAATAAAAAAAAAACAAAAGATTATGCAAAAAAACTTGAAAAAAAGTAGAGTGAATGTAGTAAGATAAACAAAATATTGAGAAACAAAATTTAATAAATAATAATAGTACAAAAAATAGAACAAAAAAGCAAGAATTAAAAACTACAAAACAAATTGTGAAAAAAACTGCTTAAAAAGGTAAAACTAAAAAAATATAAGAATACGTAGAAATAACAAAGAAAATAGAAAAATCTTCATAGACAATAATTTGCCAAAAATTAAAAAAAAACAAAATGTCAAAAAATAAAATAAGGACGTATTCAGCCATTGAGATAAAAATGTAAGCAAACAAAAAAGATGAAAAAAATAGTTGGTTTAGATATAACAGCTTAGAAAAAGACAAAAAACTAAAATATTAAGCAAAAATAATAAAAATATGCTGGCAAGACTTCAAAAAAGAACTTTATAATTAGAGAAAAGATATAAAATAAAAAAAACAAAAGATTATGCAAGAAAGACTTGAAAAAAAAAATAGAATAAAGAAAAAAAAATAAATAAAATAATAAAAATACAAAAAGTAGAACAAAAAAGCAAGAATTGAAAACTACAAAAAAAATTGTGAAAAAAAAACTGCTTGAACGAAAGTGATGAAATTAAGAAAATCTACAGAAATAATAAAGAAAAAGAAAAAGCCTACATAGACAAATTTGCCAAAAATTCAAAAATGCAAAAAAATTAAAAATAAAAAAAACACAAATTGAGTGACTGAGGTAAAGTTGTAAACAACAGAAAAAATTAGTCGGTTTAGATAGAACAGCTTAGTGAAAGACAAATAACTAAAATAATAAACAAAAATATAAAAAAGCTAAAGATTATGCAAAATAGACTTAAAAAAAAAAGAATGAATGTAGTAAGATAAAAAATAAATTAAGAAAAGTTTTTGAAAAAAAAAAAATTAATAAATAGTAAAAACATTCAGAATTAAAAACTACAAAATAAATTGTGGAAAAAAATCTGTTTAAAACGATAAAATTAAGAAAATATAAAAATATATAAAAATAACAAAAAAAAAAAATTTCCATAGAAAATATATTGCCAAAAATTGAAAAACACAAAAAAGTCAAAAAATAGAATAATAAGGACGTATTCAGTCACTGAGACAAAGATGTAAACAAACAAAAAAATGAGAAAAAATTAGATGGTTTAGATAGAACAGCTCAGTAAAAGACAAAAATCTGAAATATTAAGCAAAAATAAAAGAAATATGCTGACAAGACTTAAAAAAAGAACTTGATAATTGGAGAACAGATATGAAATAAAAAAAAACAAAAGATTATGCAAAAAAATTTTTTTGATAATTGGAGAGCAGATATAAAATAAAAAAAAAACAAAAGATTATGCAAAAAAACTTGAAAAAAAGTAGAGTGAATGTAGTAAGATAAACAAAATATTGAGAAACAAAATTTAATAAATAATAATAGTACAAAAAATAGAACAAAAAAGCAAGAATTAAAAACTACAAAACAAATTGTGAAAAAAACTGCTTAAAAAGGTAAAATTAAAAAAATATAAGAATACGTAGAAATAACAAAGAAAATAGAAAAATCTTCATAGACAATAATTTGCCAAAAATTAAAAAAAGCAAAATGTCAAAAAATAAAATAAGGACGTATTCAGCCATTGAGATAAAAATGTAAGCAAACAAAAAAGATGAAAAAAATAGTTGGTTTAGATATAACAGCTTAGAAAAAGACAAAAAACTAAAATATTAAGCAAAAATAATAAAAATATGCTGGCAAGACTTCAAAAAAGAACTTTATAATTAGAGAAAAGATATAAAATAAAAAAAAACAAAAGATTATGCAAGAGAAAAAAAAATAGAATAAAGAAAACAAAATTGATAAAATAATAAAAATACAAAAAGTAGAACAAAAAAGCAAGAATTGAAAACTACAAAAAAAATTGGGAAAAAAAAACTGCTTGAACGAAAGTGATGAAATTAAGAAAATCTACAGAAATAATAAAGAAAAAGAAAAAGCCTACATAGACAAATTTGCCAAAAATTCAAAAATGCAAAAAAATTAAAAATAAAAAAAACACAAATTGAGTGACTGAGGTAAAGTTGTAAACAACAGAAAAAATTAGTCGGTTTAGATAGAACAGCTTAGTGAAAGACAAATAACTAAAATAATAAACAAAAATATAAAAAAGCAAAAGATTATGCAAAATAGACTTAAAAAAAATAGAATGAATGTAGTAAGATAAAAAATAAATTAAGAAAAGTTTTTGAAAAAAAAAGAATTAATAAATAGTAAAAACATTCAGAATTAAAAACTACAAAATAAATTGTGGGAAAAAATCTGTTTAAAACGATAAAATTAAGAAAATATAAAAATATATAAAAATAACAAAAAAAAAAAAATTCCATAGAAAATATATTGCCAAAAATTGAAAAACACAAAAAAGTCAAAAAATAGAATAATAAGGACGTATTCAGTCACTGAGACAAAGATGTAAACAAACAAAAAAATGAGAAAAAATTAGATGGTTTAGATAGAACAGCTCAGTAAAAGACAAAAATCTGAAATATTAAGCAAAAATAAAAGAAATATGCTGACAAGACTTAAAAAAAGAACTTGATAATTGGAGAACAGATATGAAATAAAAAAAAACAAAAGATTATGCAAAAAAATTTTTTTGATAATTGGAGAGCAGATATAAAATAAAAAAAAAACAAAAGATTATGCAAAAAAACTTGAAAAAAAGTAGAGTGAATGTAGTAAGATAAACAAAATATTGAGAAACAAAATTTAATAAATAATAATAGTACAAAAAATAGAACAAAAAAGCAAGAATTAAAAACTACAAAACAAATTGTGAAAAAAACTGCTTAAAAAGGTAAAATTAAAAAAATATAAGAATACGTAGAAATAACAAAGAAAATAGAAAAATCTTCATAGACAATAATTTGCCAAAAATTAAAAAAAGCAAAATGTCAAAAAATAAAATAAGGACGTATTCAGCCATTGAGATAAAAATGTAAGCAAACAAAAAAGATGAAAAAAATAGTTGGTTTAGATATAACAGCTTAGAAAAAGACAAAAAACTAAAATATTAAGCAAAAATAATAAAAATATGCTGGCAAGACTTCAAAAAAGAACTTTATAATTAGAGAAAAGATATAAAATAAAAAAAAACAAAAGATTATGCAAGAGAAAAAAAAATAGAATAAAGAAAACAAAATTGATAAAATAATAAAAATACAAAAAGTAGAACAAAAAAGCAAGAATTAAAAACTACAAAAAAAATTGGGAAAAAAAAACTGCTTGAACGAAAGTGATGAAATTAAGAAAATCTACAGAAATAATAAAGAAAAAGAAAAAGCCTACATAGACAAATTTGCCAAAAATTCAAAAATGCAAAAAAATTAAAAATAAAAAAAACACAAATTGAGTGACTGAGGTAAAGTTGTAAACAACAGAAAAAATTAGTCGGTTTAGATAGAACAGCTTAGTGAAAGACAAATAACTAAAATAATAAACAAAAATATAAAAAAGCAAAAGATTATGCAAAATAGACTTAAAAAAAATAGAATGAATGTAGTAAGATAAAAAATAAATTAAGAAAAGTTTTTGAAAAAAAAAGAATTAATAAATAGTAAAAACATTCAGAATTAAAAACTACAAAATAAATTGTGGAAAAAAATCTGTTTAAAACGATAAAATTAAGAAAATATAAAAATATATAAAAATAACAAAAAAAAAAAATTTCCATAGAAAATATATTGCCAAAAATTGAAAAACACAAAAAAGTCAAAAAATAGAATAATAAGGACGTATTCAGTCACTGAGACAAAGATGTAAACAAACAAAAAAATGAGAAAAAATTAGATGGTTTAGATAGAACAGCTCAGTAAAAGACAAAAATCTGAAATATTAAGCAAAAATAAAAGAAATATGCTGACAAGACTTAAAAAAAGAACTTGATAATTGGAGAACAGATATAAAATAAAAAAAATCAAAAAATTGTGCACAAAAAAATTGAAAAAAAAATAGTAAATGTAGTAAGATCAACCAAATATTGAGAAACAAAATTTAATAAATAGTAAAAGTACAAAAAATAGAACAAAAAAGCAAGAATTAAAAACTACACAATAAATTGTGATAAGACTGCTTGAAAAGGTAAAATTAAAAAAATATAAAAATACATAAAAATAAAAAAGAAAATAGAAAAATCTTCATAGACAATAATTTGCCAAAAATAAAAAAAGCAAAATGTCAAAAAATAAAATAAGGACGTATTCAGCCATTGAGACAAAAATGTAAGCAAACAAAAAAAAAGAGAAAAAATTAGATGGTTTAGACAGCTTAGTGATAGACAAAAAACTAAAATATTAAACGAAAATAATAAAAAAATATGCTGGCAAGACTTTAAAAAGAAACTTGATAATTAGAAAAAAAATATAAAATAAAAAAAAAAACAAAAGATTATGACAGAAAGACTTGAAAAAAAATAGAGTAAAGATAAAAAAAATGTAATAAATAATGAATGTACAAAAAGTAGAACAAAAAAGCAAAAACTTAAAATACAAAAAAAAGAGAAAAAATTAGATGGTTTAGACAGCTTAGTGATAGACAAAAAACTAAAATATTAAACGAAAATAATAAAAAAATATGCTGGCAAGACTTTAAAAAGAAACTTGATAATTAGAAAAAAAATATAATATAAAATAAAAAAAAAACAAAAGATTATGACAGAAAGACTTGAAAAAAAATAGAGTAAAGATAAAAAAAATGTCATAAATAATGAAAGTACAAAAAGTAGAACAAAAAAGCAAAAATTTAAAATAAAAAAAAAATTTGTGGTAAAAAAACTGCTTGAAAAAAAGTGATAAAATTAAGAAAATATCCTTAAAGAAACTTGTAACATTTTTTAAAACATATTTTAAAGTGCCATAAGTGCTCGGTTAATAAAAAAAACTCCACCTGATGGTCAAAAAAGGAATAAGTTGCTTTATAAAAGCTGATATTATTGTTTTGTTATGGCTCTCTAAGTCGTCGGATTTAAACCTCATTGAATATGCGTGGAATTGTACAATTTACCAATCTCAGACGTGTTTTAAAGCATGTTGATAGTGGCTTTCTCAAGCTGATCTCAGTGTTGTGTTTTGGTTTTCCTGATGGAATGGCAACATTTTTTCAAAACATATTTTAAAGTGCCATAAATAAAAAAAACTCCACCTGATAGCCAAAAAAAAAAAGAATAAGCTGACATCATTGTTTCGTCATGGCGCTCTAAGTCCTCGGATTTAAACCTCATTGAACATGCGTGGGATCCTATACCTGACTAATCGCAAAGTCTAGATGAAAAAAAGCAGTACCGCATTGTTGCCAAATAGTAAATTAGTCAGCGAAAACTTTGATATTTCAAAAATATTATATACCATAATAAAAAATTGTTTTTTATTTTAAGTTTTGACCTTTGTTTTGTTGTTTTTTTTTTGATAAATTGTTAATTCAGTCTACACTACAAAATGGCCACTTGCCGAAAAATCTGCAGTTTTTCCCCTCTAATTGTAATTATTTTTTGTTAATTATTTTCGATCAATACAGGGTGTTTAAGTAAGCAATTAACCGAGAAAAAGCTATCAACTGAAATGGCGCAAACTGACTAAGAAATCTGTTTGTTTAGGGTTTACATTCCGGTACTTTTACGGCTCATTCCCGGACTTTCCGCACATAACTTTAACAACCCCTATCTTACGTTGCTCAACAATAATTAAGATATCTCATTTAATTAAAACCGTACTTAAGAAAACTCATAATTTCCCTATTCCAACAAGTTCTGGTTGACGACGACAAAAACATAAACAGTCGTGCAGATTAAACTCGGAAAAAGTATCACGCTTGACCTGTTTCGCCCTTATTCTCGCAGAGAAAAAAAAACAAAACAACAACGAAAACGTCAAACATAAAGGCGTGATGAAACACAGCAAACGTATTGTGATAAAATATAATAATAAAATTCAATTGTTTTCGGCGGGAAATGAGAGAGAAAATATTCTAATTTAGTCATGAAATGTTAAATGATAGATTAGGTCTGATGACAACCAACAATGATAAATAACACACCTGTAATTGATGAATACATGTTTGTCTAGATTTTAGATTACGACTTTTTTTTTGTTTTTAGCTGAGCATAATTTAAGCCTGATAAAAACATTAGAAGGTGTGACAAATTTGTCAAAACAAAAATAAATATTTATTCAAATTCATACAAATTTTTTTGCAAATTCCACCTAAAAAATATAAGTATGTTATAATTGAAGCTATAACTATCCTGAAATTAAAATTCTAGACCACTCAATCTGAAAAACAGTGCACGTCATAAAAAAAACTAATTAAAATTGTTATAGCGTTTTAGAAATTAAAATACTTGAAGATAAAAACAAAAAAAAAATGTAGAAATTAGTCAAAACAAAAGAGTAGGCTCCCAGCAGATTTAAATGAGAATGTCAAAAGAGAAAAAAAAAGAACTACAAGAGAAACAGTACGAGGGTGAAAAAAGAAATGAAGAAAATTCAAGATAAGAGAAAAGAAGAGAGAAATATAGAAATAGACTTAAAGTGGTAGAAAATTGTGACGATAGAAAGTAAACAGATGGAAAAGACAATAAGAAGCCTAGAAGGGAAAATGGAGCAGATACAGAAAAATATATTTATAGAAGGAGATTTTAACCAGCAAATAACCGAAAGAAATTCAAAAGAAGAAAAAGAGAATAAGAAAAAAAAAACTCAAACAAGAGAAAAAATGTAGAGGAGAAAGAGTTGATGGATTATATGGAAGAAAAGGGATGGGAGCTATTCAGTGGTGATAAGCAAGAGGATAAAAAAAGGAAGTGAACGTATAGGAAAATCAGTGTAATAGCTTTTTAGAAATTAAAATATTTGAAGACAAAAACAATAAAAAATGTGATAAAATAGTCAAAACAAAAGAGTAGGCTACCAGCAGATTTAAATCAGAATGTCAAAAGAGAAAAAAAAAGTAGCTACAAGAGGAATAGTTACGAGGGGGAAAAAGAAATGAAGAAAACCCAAGATAAAAAAGAAGAGGAGAGACTCATAGACAGAAATATGGAAAATAGTGACGATAGAAAGTAAACAGATGAAAAAGACAATAAGAAGCTTAGAAGGAAAAAAAGAAGAAGATACAGAAAAATGTAAGTATATTTATAGAAGGAGATTTTAACGAAAGAAATTTAAAAGAAGAAAAAGAGAATAGAAAAAGAAAACTCAAACAAGAGAAAAAAATATAGAGGAGAAAGAGTTGATGGAAGAAAAGGGATGAGAGGTATTCAGTGGTAATAAGCAAGAGGATGGAAAAGGGAAGCGAACGTATGGGAAAATCAGTGATAGACTATGAAATAAAAAATAAAAAGGCATGGAGGAAAATAGAACTTTAGAATAGAGGTCTCAGACCACCTTCCTATAGAGATAAATATAGAACAGAAAAAAAAGACAACCAATTTAGAACAAAGAAGGTAACAATTAAAGTATGAGACGAACAAGGAGTAGAAGAGTACAGAAGAAAGCCAGAAAACGCTAGATTCGAAGAGCAAGAGGTAGACAAGATAGAAGTGTAACTGAAACAGAGAGTGGTAGAAATACACAAACAAGAGGAAAACGATTAAAAAAACGACAAGTGAACGGATAACGATAAATGAGTAGTAAAAGTTTTTCAAAAAACTGATGAAAAAAATAAAAAGTAGATATAGGAAAATCAGCAAAACAAACGAACGAGACCACCCCATTAGGAACAGAATTTTACGTTGGAGGAAGTAAAGCGACAGATTAAAATACAAAAAAAAGAAAAGCGTCAAGGGGAGATAGATTACATAATAAACATGAAACAAAAGAAGGGATAGAAAGACTGGTAGAAGTAATGAAGCGTGGAAAGAAGAAAGATTTCTGGCAGGTTGGACAGAAGACATAATATAGCCTATCTACAAGAAGGGTAGAGACAGTGGAGTAGAAATTGTGCATCAATCCTGAATGAGAGAGTTAGAAAAGAGATGAAGGAAAATAGTGCAAAAGCAGACAGCTAGACGGAATTCAGACAAAGGAGAGAAATTTTGGATAAAGTATACATCCTGGACCACTTATCTAAGAACAAGAAAAAAAAAAGGGAGGAAGACCGTATACAAGATAGAATGAAAATGTGTGAAAGTATCAGAGAACAAAGATTCTACAGAGATACATGTAAAGACAAAAAGCAAATTAAGATCAGGAGAAAAGGTTTTGTAAAGGGTAAAACACCAAAGTGCCCATAGATATAGAAAATTTATATAGCTGACATAAAAAGGGCAAACAGAAGAACGTGTGGTCAGAAAGGAAAAATTATGAAGTCTGGCGTTTGCAAACGATTTGATAATAGTAGCAAAGAAAGAAGGAGAAATAAAATCGAAAGAAAAAATAATGAAGAACTTAAAAAAGTATGTGAGGAAAAAAAAAGCTAGAAATTAATGTAAAGGAAAAAGATAATGGTGTTCAACAAGAAGAAGAGAAAGGAAAGAAAAGATGATTTAGAAGAAAATAGAGATTATTCAGCGCAGACGTTTAATAAAAAAGCTACAGACAAAGTGCATGTTAGAAAAAAAGAGTGAGAATTTAACACTTAGAGCAGAAGATTTTACCAAATGAAGATTTAAACAATATTCCTAAATTCATTGTAGCTACTGAAGATTTTACAATTAGATGAGAAGCTGTAGACAAAGAAACACTTCTGAAAGCACAAAGAAAGGAAGCTAAACACCAAGATAATGTTGCTTAAAATTCCTTTGAGGGTTGGTCGAAGGGCAATAATCTTCTGCCGCCTCTAGAAGCTTTGTCATCTTTGACTTAGTCGGCTCAGTTACTTTAGTCAACAAAAAACTTTTTAGGCTTTGATAGAAATATTTTCATCTAACATCTAGCAGCCAAAACAATATCAAAGCCATCTGTATCTTCCTGCTTAAAAATATTAAAAAAAATTTTTTTTTAAAGATTTGATTGTGTAAGATCAAAGAAAGAAAAAGCTTTGAATTTTTTTCTGATTTTTCTACAAAAACAAATGCAAAAAGAGAAGAAAACTTTATAACAAAGTGCTTTGCTTTCAAACAACGGAAGCAGAATAGACACTTTTACCTACTAGATTTACATTTCATTTTCTTTTTTTTTTTCGGTACATAATGGATTAATAGAAAACAACAAACATAAAAAAAACGTACAAGATCTGTTCTTATTTAATAGTTTTAGGAAAGACAATAAATAGCATTACCTACATGATTTAAAAAAAATTGCTAGAGAAAGCATTGAAAAAGCAGTAGTTAGTTTAGTTTTGACATGTAACATTGCTTGATATTCTTACGTGGTGCCACCCATTCCTCAAGATTTTCGCTTGGCCAACTGGTCTACTAAGACCTCTTTAAGATTCTGATCAAATTGAAACTCCTCGTTATTTGTAAAAGATCCGATAGATTCTGATCAAAATGGCAGATTACTTTGGGATATGTACTGCGATTCTTTTCTATTAAGGTTCTATTGTACTCTCACATACAATGCAGACATCTATACCCATGATCCAGACAAGAGCAATACTCCCTGTAGAAAAATGCAGTTGCTTAAGTGGGAATTGAACCTTCACCTCGTAGACCAGTTTCCAACGTACTTTTGCTTGGCCAACTGGTCTACTAAGACCTCTTTAAGATTCTGATCAAATCAAAACTCCTCGTTGATTTGTAAAAGATCCGACAGATTTTGATCAAACTGGCAGATTACTTTGGGATATGTACTGCGATTCTTTTTTATTAAAGTTCTATTTTACATTCACATACAATGCAGATTTTTATACTCATGATCCAGACAAGAGCAATACTCTCTCATGTTCTTGCCTTAGTGGGAATTGATCCTACACCTTGTGTAGACCAGTCTTCAACGTACTTTCGCTTGGCTAACTGGTCTACTAAGCCCTCTTTAAGATTCTGATCAAATCAAAACTTTTCGTTGATTTGTAAAAGATCCAATGATTCTAATTATAATAGCAGATTACTGCAATTCTTTTTTCTTAAGGTTCTATTGTACTTTCACATACAATACAGACATCTATACCCATGACCCAGACAAGAGCAATACTTCCTCATGTTCTTGCTTGAGTGGGATTTGAACCTACAGCTCGTAGACCAGCTTCCAACGTACTTTCGCTTGGCTAACTGGTCTACTAAGACCTTTTTAAGAATCTGATCAAATCGAAATGATGGAATTCTTGGTTTGAGCGTTATGAAATTGAAAATTATACTAAAACGAGTATAAAGTGTCTTGCTCAACATTGCGTAAGAGTAAATAGAAGGCTCAACGATTAAGCGTTAGTAGAGCAGAGCATGTCATTAGTTTTGCGTGTTTTGTTGTACTACATTTCGCAGATATCAGACCACCAAGTGAAAATCTCTGTCCAACTCAGGAAAATAATCAATCCACCCCAGCCCTTAATTACCATAACCACATGAACGACTGTTTAATAAAAACGCTAAAACCATATTTGATTTCTGGCTAGCTGCCAGAATGGATCATAAATCATCATTTGTTGTACACAATTAATAAACTCTCTAAAACTTCTGACTGCTCTCGCACGTTCTCTCTATTCACGAATATCATTTTTAAATCTTTTGGGATTATGTCGATGTTGGTGGAAACCCACTTACATCCGCTGCCAACCCGAACACTCTCTGTGATTAACAAGTTTTGTTGCAGAATCCGCCTCTCGCGCTACAACGCTTTTATCCGACCCATTTATTTGAGTCGAATCTACACGCGTTTTTCATTCTTTGACAAAATCTATACAAAGCAGTCGCCATTGATCTGAAGTCATTACGCAAAAATAAACCGTTTTGATGCGTGTGATACTTGATTTCTATTCTAGTTTTTCAATAGAAAATAAAAAGTTTTTGAAGAAAACACTAAAGCATTAAAGTCCTAAGCGCACAGAGAGATGCAGACGGCTAGCAATGCTGTATAGAACTTGTTAAGAAAGTCAGAAACAATAAAGTGCAGCTGTATTACAGCTGGACATTGTTTGAATCAATTTGTAGATCATCTTCTACAGAGCTTGTCTATAGCTACCAGATTGTTGTTGAAACTAAACTAACACAATTAGACTACATTTTTTTTCTAAAAGTGTTGTACTGTTTTGCTGACAACACTATAGAAAGTGTAAGAAAATCTGTATCTTAGCTTGTTATTGTTTAAAATTTGTCTTCTACAGAGCTTGTCTTGCTTCCAGATTGTTGTTGAAACTGAACTAACAAAATTAGACTACATTTTTTTTCTAAAAGTGTTGTACTGTTTTGCTGACAACACTACAAAAGATGTAAGAAACTCTGTATCTTGGCTTGTCACTGTTAAAAATTTGTCTTCTACAGAGCTTGTCTAGCTGCCAGATTGTTGTAGAAACTAAATTAACACAATTAGACTACATTTTTTTTCTAAAAGTGTTGTACTGTTTTGCTGACAACACTATAGAAAGTGTAAGAAAATCTGTATCTTAGCTTGTTATTGTTTAAAATTTGTCTTCTACAGAGCTTGTCTTGCTTCCAGATTGTTGTTGAAACTGAACTAACAAAATTAGACTACATTTTTCTTCTAAAACTGTTGTACTGTTTTGCTGGCAACACTACAAAAGATGTAAAAAATTCTGTATCTTAGCTTGTCAATGTTAAAAATTTGTCTTCTACAGAGCTTGTCTAGCTGCCAGATTGTTGTTGAAACTAAACTAACAAAATTAGACTACATTTTTCTTCTAAAAGTGTTGTACTGTTTTGCTGGCAACACTACAAAAGATGTAAGAAACTCTGTATCTTGGCTTGTCACTGTTAAAAATTTGTCTTCTACAGAGCTTGTCTAGCTGCCAGATTGTTGTTGAAACTGAACTAACAAAATTAGACTACATTCTTCTTCTAAAAGTGTTGTACTGTTTTGCTAACAACACTACAAAAAATGTAAAAAATTCTGTATTTCAACTTGTCATTGTTTAGAATTTGAGGTTTGTCTTCTACAAAGCTTGTCTAACTACCAGATTGTTGTTGAAACTGAACTAACAAAATTAGACTACATTTTTCTTCTAAAAGTGTTGTACTGTTTTGCTGGCAACACTACAAAAGATGTAAAAAATTCTGTATCTTAGCTTGTCATTGTTAAAAATTTGTCTTCTACAGAACTTGTCTAGCTGCCAGATTGTTGTTGAAACTGAACTAACAAAATTAGACTATATTTTTCTTCTAAAAGTGTTGTACTGTTTTGCTGGCAACACTACAAAAGATGTGAAAAATTTTGTATCTTAGCTTGTCATTGTTAAAAATTTGTCTTCTACAGAGCTTGTCTAGCTGCCAGATTGTTGTTGAAACTAAACTAACAAAATTAGACTACATTCTTCTTCTAAAAGTGTTGTACTGTTTTGCTGGCAACACTACAAAAGATGTAAGAAACTCTGTATCTTGGCTTGTCATTGCTTAAAATTAGTCTTCTACAGAGCTTGTCTAGCTACCAGATTGTTGTAGAAACTAAATTAACACAATTAGACTACATTTTTTTTCTAAAAGTGTTGTACTGTTTTGCTGACAACACTACAAAAAATGTAAAAAATTCGGTATCTCAAACTGTTATTGTTTAGAATTTGTGGTTTGTCTTCTACAAAGCTTGTCTAAATACCAGATTGTTGTTGAAACTGAACTAACAAAATTAGACTACATTCTTCTTCTAAAAGTGTTGTACTGTTTTGCTGGCAACACTACAAAAGATGTGAAAAATTCTGTATCTTAGCTTGTCATTGTTAAAAATTTGTCTTCTACAGAGCTTGTCTAGCTGCCAGATTGTTGTTGAAACTGAACTAACAAAATTAGACTATATTTTTCTTCTAAAAGTGTTGTACTGTTTTGCTGGCAACACTACAAAAGATGTGAAAAATTTTGTATCTTAGCTTGTCATTGTTAAAAATTTGTCTTCTACAGAGCTTGTCTAGCTGCCAGATTGTTGTTGAAACTAAACTAACAAAATTAGACTACATTCTTCTTCTAAAAGTGTTGTACTGTTTTGCTGGCAACACTACAAAAGATGTAAGAAACTCTGTATCTTGGCTTGTCATTGCTTAAAATTAGTCTTCTACAGAGCTTGTCTAGCTACCAGATTGTTGTAGAAACTAAATTAACACAATTAGACTACATTTTTTTTCTAAAAGTGTTGTACTGTTTTGCTGACAACACTACAGAAAATGTAAAAAAATCTGTATCTCAACCTGTCATTGTTTAGAATTTGTGGTTTGTCTTCTAGGGAGCTTCTCTAACTACCAGATTGTTGTTGAAACTAAACTCACAAAATTAGACTACATTTTTCTTCTAAAAGTGTTGTACTGTTTTGCTGACAACACTATAGAAAGTGTAAGAAAATCTGTATCTTGGCTTGTCATTGTTTAAAATTTGTCTTTTACAGAGCTTGTCTAGCTGCCAGATTGTTGTTGAAACTAAACTAACACAATTAGACTACATTCTTCTTCTAAAAGTGTTGTACTGTTTTGCTGGCAACACTACAAAAGATGTAAGAAACTCTGTATCTTGGCCAGTCATTGCTTGAAATTAGTCTTCTACAGAGCTTGTCTAGCTACCAGATTGTTGTTGAAACTAAACTAACACAATTAGACTACATTCTTCTTCTAAAAGTGTTGTACTGTTTTGCTGGCAACACTACAAAAGATGTAAGAAACTCTGTATCTTGGCTAGTCATTGCTTGAAATTAGTCTTCTACAGAGCTTGTCTAGCTACCAGATTGTTGTAGAAACTAAATTAACACAATTAGACTACATTTTTTTTCTAAAAGTGTTGTACTGTTTTGCTGACAACACTACAGAAAATGTAAAAAAATCTGTATCTCAACCTGTCATTGTTTAGAATTTGTGGTTTGTCTTCTAGGGAGCTTCTCTAACTACCAGATTGTTGTTGAAACTAAACTAACAAAATTAGACTACATTTTTCTTCTAAAAGTGTTGTACTGTTTTGCTGACAACACTATAGAAAGTGTAAGAAAATCTGTATCTTGGCTTGTCATTGTTTAAAATTTGCCTTCTACAGAGCTTGTCTATAGCTGCCAGATTGTTGTTGAAACTAAACTAACACAATTAGACTACATTCTTCTTCTAAAAGTGTTGTACTGTTTTGCTGGCAACACTACAAAAGATGTAAGAAACTCTGTATCTTGGCTTGTCATTGCTTAAAATTAGTCTTCTACAGAGCTTGTCCAGCTGCCAGATTGTTGTTGAAACTAAACTAACAAAATTAGACTACATTTTTTTTCTAAAAGTGTTGTACTGTTTTGCTGACAACACTATAGAAAATGTAAAAATATCTGTATCTCAACTTGTCATTGTTTAGAATTTGTGATTTGTCTTCTACAGAGCTTGTCTAACTACCAGATTGTTGTTGAAACTAAACTAACAAAATTAGACTACATTTTTTTTCTAAAAGTGTTGTACTGTTTTGCTGACAACACTATAGAAAGTGTAAGAAAATCTGTATCTTAGCTTGTTATTGTTTGAAATTTGTCTTCTACAGAGCTTGTCTAGCTGCCAGATTGTTGTTGAAACTGAACTAACAAAATTAGACTACATTTTTCTTCTAAAAGTGTTGTACTGTTTTGCTGACAACACTATAGAAAGTGTAAGAAATTCTGTATCTTAGCTTGTCATTGTTTAAAATTTGTCTTCTACAGAGCTTGTCTAACTACCAGAATGTTGTTGAAACTAAACTAACAAAATTAAGCTATTTTCTTCTTCTAAAAGTGTTGTACTGCTTTGCTGAGAACACTATAGAAAGTGTAAGAAACGCTGTATCTTATTATATTTGGTATCTGGCTCTTGAACTATAAATAAATTTTAAAATCTAGCAAAACTATGGTGGAAGATTATTTTAGCAAATGGTAACACATCTCAATTGCATTGAAATAATTAAAGTCAACATTGTAGGCATAGAAGCCATAAAACGTATATATGAGACATGCAATAATAAAATAGTAAGAAATTTGCATGTAAATTGCTACTACAACCATGGCTGTGTAGAGCTATAACCTTTCTTTTATCAAAAATCTTTCGTGATGAACGCTATGGTGTACGTTTTGCGGCTTGAGACAAATTAATTTTTAATTAACTTCACAAATCAGCTCATATCTTATGTGTTTTTTATGTGCTGATAGTAAAAAACACACTGTAATAATAGTGTTGTACGAAACTTCTACTATTATAAAATATTTCTATAACCACACAGAGCGCGGTAGTGCGCTTAAAGAGGGAAAAGTATCCTGAGCCTTGATTTGTGGGTTAACCAGTTAGCTACTGCTTGAGATTTACTTAAAATTCTAGCCCATTGGTTCTGTTATTTTGTAAAAAAATTAAAGTGTTTTGATTGGTTGCTTGGAAATATTGAAACATTTATCCTACATTAATTTGTTTTTCATCTTATGATTGTGTATTATGTTAGAGACTTGTTTTCAGCTAATTAACCTTTATCATACTCAAGAAACACAAGATCATGTCTGACATTTATTGTTTTCCTCAAAGGTTAAGCGTGTAAGAACCCAAAAAAACATTTTTTTCTTATTTATTTTCTACGATAATAATGAATATTTTCTCTTGTTTGTTAAAATGGAGCTTATTTTGGCTTAAATCCAGGAACAATTTACGTAGTAAAACTCATTACGTCAATGGAGGCTAAAACATGTAATATTCTTGTTTCAATGCATTGTAAACAAACACCAGATAATTTAGGACAATGTAGTTAGTGGAACTGGAGAGATTTATGGGGGATTATTTTATTACATAGCTAACAGTGATTTGCAATTTAATACAGCAACAAATAAAGCAACTACTTTGTCAATTAGAAAGCCATTTTGTCAGAAAAAGTGCAATTTGTAGAAGATAATCCTTTTTTAAATTATTTGCTGACAGATTAATACTGTTTTTATTTGGAAAAAAAAATCCTAGTTAGATTGTTAGTTAGGTCGCTCGGTGGCCAAGTGGCCAACAATAGTGCGTTTAGAATCTGGTCTATCAAAAGCCGTGAGTTCGATTCCCACCCAGGCGAAAAATTTTTTATACAAAAGCCTGGCTATGGTGTTTGTGTATGTTAGTATATTTGTAAACATAGGGAGCACAATAAATCAATAGGTCACACACAGTGCAATATCTTAAATAATTGTTAATTTTTTTTATTTTGAAAAATTTAATTTTTTATATCTCAGACAGAGAACACGGTTTTCCGGCATTATGTGGCTATTAAGAATTTGAATGAGATTGTAAATAGTTTGAAACTGACTTAAGTTTGAAAAATCGGTCTATAATAAGTTTTTTTATTGGCCATTGCACTTCTGAGTAAACTTTGTTTTGTTAAATAACAATTTAACAAAAGAAAGTTTATAAAATGTACAACAATATCTTTTACTGAAGTTTGTCAGTTTATGTAGGAACAATAACAGCTAATCGGTTAAGTCAGGTCAAGTCAGGTTAGTACTAAATACCGCAACTTATTTTATTTAGAACGATGACAATAATGAAACACTTTTTTGCAATAAAGTAAAAACTTATTTTTCCTTAATTCAGCTTTACTATTCTATTGTCTTTAAATTTTCATATAGTTTCATATATCTTTTCTTCTACTTCATTGTTTTTTTATAATCCAATTTCTTTCTCTTTATTGTTGTTTTATTTTACAGTATTAATTTCTTTCAATAAAGCTGTTTTTTATTGTTTTTTTTTTCTTTTTCATTTATTATGTTCTTTTACAACTGCTAAAAAATGCACTTTTTTCTACGTCGTTAATTTTTAACTAGACAAAAAGCAATGACAATGTTATTTTTAATATTTTTCTTATTTTTAATTGTTTTTCTGGTTGGGAGATGTCATAAAAGTTATAAATTCCAACCAATTTGTAAATTAATTTTTAGTTACATCTTATATTGTTTTCTGATCATATTTTGCTTTTTTTTACTAAAATACGTCTTATAGTAATCGAGTTTATTAAAAAAATTTTTTTCTTGTTTTTTTTGCAAAAGAAATGCAAAGTTCATTTATTCTCAAACAATTATCACAAAAAATATATTATTGCAACAATATTTTGGCTAAAAACGTTGTATACAACAGCCAATCGGTTCCAGTCAGGCCAAGTCAGGTCAGGTTAGTACTAAATGCCGCAACTTGTTTTATTTAGACGATGAAAATAATTATACAATTTTTCCAATAAAATAAAAACTCATTTTTCCTTAATTCAGCTTTACTATTCAACTGTCTTTAATTTTTGATATAGTTTTATATATCTCTTCTGTGACTTCATTATTTTTTTCTAAAAATATTGATTATTTTTGGTTTTTTATCGCCCAATTTCTTTCTCTTTATTCTTGTTTTATTTTATTAATAAAGATGTTTTAAATTGTTTCTTTTTATCATGTTTTTTACAACTGCTAAAAAAGTTTACTTTTTTCTATGTCGTCAATCTTTAACTAGACAAAAAACAATGAAAATGTCATTTTAAATATTTTTCTTATTTTTAATTGTTTTTCTGGTTGAAAGATGTCATAAAAGTGATTAATTTCAACCAATTGCTAGTTTTATGCAAGTTTGTCAAAAAAATTTTATATCTTATATTGTTTTCTGATCATATTTTGTCTTAAAGCTTTTTTTTACTGAAGCTTTATTCCAAATTTTGATTATTTTGTTTCTGTTGCAAAAGAAATGCAAAGTCTATTTCTTCTACAACAATTTTAACAAAAAATATATTATTGTAACAAGTTTTTGGCTAAAAACATTGTATAAACAACAGCCAATCGGTCCAGTCAGGTCAGGTCTGGTCAGGTCAGGCCAAGTCAGGTTAGTACTAAATACCGCAACTTATTTTATTTAGACGATGACAATAATTATACACTTTTTGCAATAAAGTAAAAACAAATTTTTTCTTAATTCAGCTTTACTGTCTTTAGCTTTAGCTACTGTTTTTAATTTTTCATATAGTTTCATATAACTTTTCTTCTACTTCTTTGTTTTTTTTCAAAAACTTTGTTTTTCTTGCTTTTTTATAACTAAATTTCTTCCTCTCTATTCTTGTTTTATTTTAAAGTATTTACTTTTTTTAATAAAGATGTTTTTAATTGTTTTTTTTCATCATGTTCTTTTACAACTGCTAGAAAAATTCACTTTTTTCTACGTCGTCAATCTTTAACTTGACAAAAAGCAATGACAATGTCATTTTTAAAATTTTTTCTATTTTTATTTGTCATAAAAGTGATAAATTCCAACCAATTTGTAAATTTTTATTTACATCTTATATTGTTTTCAGATCATATTTGGCTCTTTTTTTTACTAAAATACGTCTTATAGTAACCGATTTCATTCCAAAAATTTTTTTTTTATTTCTGCTGCAAGTTTAATTTTTTTTTAAACAATTTTAACAAACAAATTTATTATAATAGATTTTCGGCTAAAAACGTTGACTGTTTCTGTATGAAAACAATACAATAACAGCCAATCGGTCAAGCCAGGTCAAGTCAGTTTATTTTACTTTACGCACCGGGCACTGCCGTTGCCATTGCTAGCTGATTATTATTGTCAAATCAAAACTGTCAAGAATTATTTGCAATTAGATGACAAGAGAATAATAGAGAGTAACAATTTTGTCATTTATCTTTGGCCATTGAAAAATTTTTGTATGTATTTCGAGTGTATGAAGTCATTTTGGTATTCGGTTGTTTTTTCGGATCTCGCTGGCGCTCGGCGACTTTTAAGACTTTTATTATAATTTTTTTAAAAATTTTCTGTTTCGAAGTGCTTACTATTTACAAATTTAATTGAAACTTTCTTCAATAACCCTTATCGCAAGATCTTCCCCCAAACTCTGGGGTAAATGATAAATCAAAACAGGTGACATGTTTTCCTAGGAGGAAATTTGCATAGATTTAACGGAAGTTTATCAAACCAATGTGAAATTAGAGCAGATTGCAGCAGGTGCGGTTCAGGCTCGGATGGCTAATGGTAAAGCCACCAAATGGTGTGCTTTCTTGTGGTCCAAAACACTTTCTCCTTGTGCTCCTTTGCTAATGGAATGCTAAACTTAAGGTGGCCTAATTAGACGCAAAAAACTTCCCAAGACACAATTTATAGATATAAGAAGTGGTCTAGGAAATGAGTGGCCTGTATATGTGAGACATATTTAACAAACTCACTTATGCCGGTAATTTAAATGTACAAAATAGTTTAAAAGAGCTCAAACTGTTTCTTTTTTGTAATTTTACTTTCTTTATGTTTTTTTCATATTATATTTTTGTTTTATTCTTACCTCTTTTATTCTTTTTTTTATTTTGCTGTTTAACTTTGGCTCTGGTTTTGGTTTCTTCTTACTCTCATTCCATTTTTCTTTTTTTCTTTAATTTTTCAGCATGGTAGTTTAAGCATTATATGTCTTACAGTGCCAAACTCTGTATTATTTTTAAAATGCAGCTTGTTGTATCGCTAAAATAAATAATATGAGCCTTATTTCACCTATTTTTGAAGTCTGTGAGCAGATCTCTACTCTTTTGTATGAATAAACTCAACTTTTTCGAGAATTTCGAGATGATTATTTTCAATGTGTTTTAGTTGGTAGTTTTTACCGTGTAACATTTGCCGAAAAGTGACAGGCGTAATAGTTTCAAGAATAAACCCTGTCGAGTGCTTAACATGCCGAAACAAATAGCTTCTGTTTTTGCGGTCGGTATAAATAACATAGTCTAAAACACGCGGTGACAGATCGAAAATTTAATTATTTTTGCTGTGCTGAAACCGCAAAAAGTAAAAGGCGGAATTCGTTTGCTTATTTTATTATTTGAGATGGGAAAATTTTGTGGACACAAATAACAACGGAGCGACGACATTATTTGTGCGGATGAGACTTAATTAAATTCTGGTCAATTCCGAATTAAAGTCGATCTGTTTTTTGCCACGGCGCTAATTAAAAACGGTCTGTTTATTGGCGATTTATAATATTTGGTTAAAGTATAACCAGTTTGCTTTTATCAAGGTGTCTATTGTGTAGAACATAGGGACTTACCGCTAACCATCATCCGGTCATAAATAAAAGTATAACCAGAGGTCTGGTCTTATACAAAACCGTATTTTGACAGATTTGTTTACGGCTTCCTAACTTTAAGTCAATTGTTATTTCACTGTCATAAAAACAAAACAGTTTTTGCACGACTATACCAATACGAACTTAAATTTAAAATTTCATTATTAATTTCGACCAATTGGTCAGTAAAAAGTCAAATTTAGGTTGTGACGTCAGCTGAAAATAGTATTAAATAGTCAAATAAAGTAGGTATAGCTTATTTATTTATTATGCATTGTTATTTTTAGCAGCTGTTTACGTCAAACCACCAATTCAACGTTTTTTAAGCTTTACTTGAAATTGGTCACAATTGATAACAAAATTATTGATTTAAGTTTGTATTTGTATAAAAATATATATTTCAAATAGGGCTTTCTATTTTGAAAACAACTTGTAAACAAATAATTATTTCTTAACAATAATTAAAATGCAACAAACTATTTATTTATAAATATAGTTAGTCTTAAAGTAAATCTTACATAAATGGCAACGTCGTAAACACACATTTTATTGTTATTTATTATTATTTTGCTAGTTTTTATATATTCTTAATTTTTTACTATTTTTTTAGTTCAAACACTTTTTTATTTAACCGATGCTTTTCTTTCTGTATTAACATCTGAACCCACATATGAACAAACATCTAGAAAAAATAGTCTGATTAGTCTAAAAAATGGATTTAGCTTAAATAAATCTTTTGGCTTTTTTTATAATTTTTGGTTAACTAATCACAGTTTAACCCCTATTTATGTCTTTTTCCACTACTTTGGTGTGTACTTTTTCTCATCTATTTTCATAATCTTTAATTTTTTTTTATCTTTTGTTGTTCTTTTACTCTTGTCTGGTTCTTTTTTTTTCAATTTTTTTTTTATTAATGTATTTTCGAATTTTATATTAGGTGTTATTTTTTAAAATTAAGTGTCATTTATTACTTTGCTGGTTTTTATATATTCTTAATTTTTTTAAAATTTGTTTATTATTTTTTTAGCTCAACCACTTTTTTCTTTTTTATGCTTTTTTATTTAAACGAAGCTTTTCTTTCTGTATTAACATCTGAACCCACATATAAACAAACATCTAGAAAAAATAATCTAATTAGTCTAAAAAATTAATTTAGCTCAAATGAATCTTTAGGCTTTTTAATGATTTTTGGTTTACTACCTCTATTTTTGTCTTTTTTGACAACATTTTTTTGTAAATTTTCTCATCTATTTTCATAATCTTTAATTTTTTTTTATCTTTTGTTGTTCTTTTACTCTTGTCTGGTTCTATTTTTTTATTTTTTTTTATTGATGTATTTTCGAATTTTATTTTGGGTGTTATTTTTTAAATTTAAGTGTTATTTATAACTTTGCTGGTTTTTATATATTCTTAATTTTATTTAATTGTTTTTACTATTTTTTTAGCTCAACCACTTTTTTATCTTTTTTATTCAACCAATGCTTTTCTTTCTGTATTAACATCTGAACCCACATTATAAACAAACATCTAGAAAAAATAGTCTGATTAGTCTAAAAAATGGATTTAGCTTAAATGAATCTTTTGGCTTTTTAATAATTTTTGGTTAACTAATCACAGTTTAACCCCTATTTTTGTGCTTTTTGACGACATTTTTGTGTAAACTTTCTGATGTATTTTTTGGTACTATTTTCATAATTTTTACTTTTTTTATCTTTTGTTGTTTTTTTACTCTTGTCTGGTTCTTCATTTTTAATTTTTTTTTCTTTATTAATGTATTTTCGAATTTTATTTCAAGTGTTATTTATTACTTTGCTGGTTTTTATATATTTTTAGTTTTATTTAATTTTTTTCTATTTTTTTAGCTCAACCACTTTTTTATCTTTTTTATTTAACCGATGCTTTTCTTTATGTATTAACATCTGAACCCACATATAAACAAACATCTAGAAAAAAACAGTCAGTCTAAAAAATGGATTTAGCTTAAATAAATCTTTTGGCTTTTTTTATAATTTTTAATTAACTAATCACAGTTTAACCCCTATTTATGTCTTTTTTCACTACATTTTTGTGTAAATTTTCTCATCTATTTTCATAATCTTTAATTTTTTTTTATCTTTTGTTGTTCTTTTACTCTTGTCTGGTTCTTTTTTTTTTAATTTTTTTTTTATTAATGTATTTTCGAATTTTATTTTAGGTGTTATTTTTTAAAATTAAGTGTCATTTATTACTTTGCTGGTTTTTATATATTCTTAATTTTTTTAAAATTTGTTTATTATTTTTTTAGCTCAACCACTTTTTTCTTTTTTATGCTTTTTTATTTAAACGAAGCTTTTCTTTCTGTATTAACATCTGAACCCACATATAAACAAACATCTAGAAAAAATAATCTAATTAGTCTAAAAAATTAATTTAGCTCAAATGAATCTTTAGGCTTTTTTTATGATTTTTGGTTTACTACCTCTATTTTTGTCTTTTTTGACAACATTTTTTTGTAAATTTTCTCATCTATTTTTTTCTAGCTTTTACTCTTGTCTGGTTCTTTTTTTTAAATTTTTTTTTATTGATGTATTTTAGAATTTTATTTTGGGTGTTATTTTTTAAATTTAAGTGTTATTTATAACTTTGCTGCTTTTTATATATTCTTAATTCTATTTAATTGTTTTTACTATTTTTTTAGCTCTACCACTTTTTTATCTTTTTTATTCAACCGATGTTTTTCTTTCTGTATTAACATCTGAACCCACATTATAAACAAACATCTAGAAAAAATAGTCTGATTAGTATAAAAAAAGGATTTAGCTTAAATGAATCTTTTGGCTTTTTAATAATTTTTGGTTAACTAATCACAGTTTAACCCCTATTTTTGTGTTTTTGGACAAGATTTTTGTGTAAACTTTCTCATTTATTTTTTAGTACTATTTTCATAATCTTAATTTTGTTTTTATCTTTTGTTGTTCTTTTACTCTTGTCTGCTTCTTCTTTTTAAATTTTTTTTTATTAATGAATTTTCAAATTTTATTTTAGATGTTATTTTTTAAATTTAAGTGTTATTTATTACTTTGCTGGTTTTTATATATTCTTCATTTTTTTACTATTTTTATAGCTTAATCATTTTTTTTTATCTTTTTTATTTAACCGATGCTTTTCTCTCTGTATTAACATCTGAACCCACATATAAACAAACATTTTGAAAAAGTAGTCTTAGTCTAAAAAATTAATTTAGCTTAAATGAATCTTTTGGCTTTTTTTTTATTTTTGGTTTACTAATCACAGTTTAGCCCCTATTCTTGTCTTTTTTGACGACATTTTTGTGTAAATTTTCTCATCTATTTTTTGGTACTATTTTTAAAACCTTTATTTTTTTTTATCTTTTGTTGTTATTTTACTCTTGTCTGGTTCTTCTTTATTAATTCTTTTCCTTTATTAATGTATTTTCGAATTTCATTTTAAGTGTTATTTTTTAAATTTAAGTGTTATTTATTAATTTGCTGGTTTTTATATATTTTTAACTTTATTTAATTTTTTTTACTATTTTTTTAGCTCAACCACTTTTTTATCTTTTTTATTTAAACCATGCTTTTCTTTCTGTATTAACATCTAAACTTACATATAAACAAACATCTAGAAAAAATACTCTTAGTCTAAAAAATGGATTTAGCTAAAATGAATCTTTTGGCTTTTTTTTTATTTTTGGTTTACTAATCACAGTTTAACCCCTATTTTTGTCTTTTTCGACGACATTTTTGTGTAAATTTTCTCATCTATTTTTTGGTACTATTTTCATAATCTTAATTTTTTTTTATCTTTTGCTGATCTTTTACTCTTGTCTGGTTCTTTTTTATTAATTTTTTTTTCTTTATTAATGTATTTTCAAATTTCATTTTAGGTGTTATTTTTTAAATGTATGTGTTATTTATTACTTTGCTAATTTTTATATATTCTTAATTTTTTTTAAATTTTTTTAGCTCATTCACTTTTTTATCTTTTTTATTTAACCGATGTTTTTCTATCTGTATTGTTGTTGTCTTTTTAAATGTTTTTTTGTTATACTAAATATTACATATAACTAATAGTCTGATCTAGAAACAAAAATGTAAAGAAAATAGTCTTAATCAGAAAAATAGATTTAGCTTAAATAAATCTCTTGACTTTTTATGATTTTCAGTTTACTAATCTAAAATCTATCACAGTTTACTCCCTATTTTTGTATTTTTTAGAATTTTTGTGTAAAGTCTCTCATCTATTTCTTTCTACTATTCTAATAATTTTTATTAATTTTTGGTTTTTATCTTTTGTCGTTTATCTACTCTTGTCTCGTTTTTCTTTTTCTTCTTAATTTATTTTGTGTCTTCTTTTATTTTTCTTGTTATCTATCAGTAAATTAATGTTATTTTTTGCTTTGTTTTGAAAAATTTGGGCATAAGCTTTACCAGTGGAACAATGTTGATAAATCTGCTGAGATCCAGGATAGTGGCTTTTCAGTTCCTTTCATATCAGCTTCCTGAAAATTTGGTTACACCTTATAATTTTATTTGTAGAAAAGCCTTTTCTGAAAATATTAATTGCGAGAAGCTTTCACAGCTTTCGTTTCGTGAACAAAGTCACCCTCAGGGGTAATTCAAGCAATAATTCAATTTTGTTCCGAAAGTGTAGATTACGCTACGCTCATCTTTGCAGTGAGTGAGTGCACTTACTTTCCTAACCCCTAAAAAATGCAAAAATTTTTCCCTTATCCGTCTCAAATTTTTTACGATCGATCTGCCTCAATTATAGATGAAAGACGCAGATATTCAAACGGATTCAGCATAAATTTTCTACTTTCACGACAAAGTTAAAATTGAATACATAAAATATGTTTTGAAATGAGATCCTTCAGACTTAACGATTTGCTCAAATTCCACGTCGGGTGCTGACGTTTTCTTTACAAATTGGAGGAATGGAGAGTAACAGAAACTTTTTATAGAGAAAGTTATCAGTTGTAGGAATGTTATAAAATATTGAAACATTAACGTCGCATAAATCTTGACATGAATCCTCTGTCTTTACTTTAAATTATAATCCTATCTCAACAACAAGTCCACCTAATACCTCCAAAAGTAAGGCTGCTGGTAATAATTAATTTCTTTATCGTGGCTTTACGCTTTGATGACATTAACGAATCACCATAATTAATTTTTTTGATTAAAAGTGATAAGAAATCTCGTAAGAGTAAAAAATTAAAGCAAGGTGGCGCTAAAAATAAGCAGGAGCTGTCACTCACGCTCCATTTTGATTGACAGGTGAGAGCATACACTTCAAAAAAAATTGACAGTTTTACGAAAATCAAGTATGAACCAGTAAACAACTTGCTATATAGACAATAAACTTAGTTTTTTCACAAGTGAAGAAGCTTTAGTGGAAAGAAACTCATCTGAATTAAAAGGTGTATTATTTTCTAAGAAATTTTGTTAATTTTTGAATTTTTGACTGTTAAATGTATTTATAGATATTTCCATTATTATATAAAATGTTTATTTGTATAAAATAAATATTTTCTTCTTTCTGTTTCTTATTCTTTTCTCTTTTTCGATTTTTCATTATTCCTTTACTATTTTGCCTTATCTTTTTAATTAGTCTTTGTCTTTTTTTAATTTTATAAACTTATTTGGTCTTTTTTTTTCATTTTCTCTCTTCTTATCATTTCTTCTTTACCCTCTGATTTAATCTTTCTCTCTCCCTCATTATCGTTTTCATTCATTCTATTCCTTGTTTTTTTCTTTTCATTATTATCTTAAGCTAACATACTCCTTGTTTACTTCTACGAATTTTTTTATCATGTGCCTCAATGTTTCTCTCTCTCTTCCACACATTTTCTTCCATTTTCTTCCATTCAAAATCTGTTGTCTCTTTCTTTATTCTCACATCTAAATCTTGTTATCATCTTTTAGTTTTTTTTGTTTTCTTTCTTTACATATCCCGGCAACTCTTTTGTAAACAGATTCCTGCATCCATTATTATAACTGTTCTCTCTAATTTTTCCTCTCTTTTCTTGAGCTCTGCCACCCTTGACTCGCTTTTTTTTCTTTCTTTTTTTTTCTATTCTTTTATTTAATTTTATACTCAACACTTTTCAACTTTTTTTCAATATCTCGCCTCTTTCTCTATCTTTCATCCTATCTTTTCAAGCTTGACGGCTTTTTTTTGCTTCTATTCTTAATTTTTCTTTTTTTTTGTTTTTTTATCATTCTTTTACTATTTCTTCTTATCTTTTTGATTAGTCTTTGTCTTTCTTTTTATTTTATATACCTTTTATGTCTTTTTTTATTTTGTCCTTTTCCATTATTTTTTCTTTACCCTCTGATTTAATCTTTCTCTCTTCCTCATTATTATTTTTATTCATTCTGATTCTTCTTTTTTTCCTTTCATTCCATTATCTTTAGCTAACATACTCTTTGTATACTTCTACGAATTTTGTTGTTATGTGCTTCAATGTTTCTCTCTTTCTTCCACACATACTGCATTTTCTTCCATTTTCTTCCATTCAAAATCTGTTATCTCTTTCTTTATTCCTACATCTAAATCTTGCTATCTTTGCTCTTTACATATCCCGGCAACTCTTTTGTAATCAGATTCATGCTTTTTTATTATACCTGTTTTCTCTAATTTCTCCTCTCTTTTCTTGACCTTTGCATCCCTTGGCTCGCTTCTCTTTTTTCTCTTTTTTTCTATTTTTATTTTTTTATCTGATTTTCTTCTCAACACTTTCCAGCTTTCTTTCAATATCTCGCATCTATCTCCATCTTCAAACTTGACAGTTTTGTTTCCTGCTTCTATTCTTAATTTTTTTCTCTTTTTTACTTTTTCATCATTCTTTTACTATTTTTCCTTATCTTTTTGATTAGTCTTTGTCTTTCTTCTTATTTTATATACCTCTTTGTTTTTTTTTATTTTCTCCTCTTTCATCATTTCTTCTTTACCTTCTGATTTAATCTTTCTCTCTCCCTCATTATTATTTTCATTCATTCTAATTCTTTTTTTTTTTTTTCATTCCATTATCTTTAGCTAACATACTCCTTGTTTATTTCTACGAATTTTTTTATCATGCGCCTTAATGTTTCTCTCTCTCTCTTCCACACATACTTCATATTCTTCCATTTTCTTCCATTCAAAATCTGTTGTCTCTTTCTTTATTTCTACATTTAAATATTGCTATCATCTTTCGCTCTTTGTTGTTTTCTCTCTTTACAGATCCTGGCAACTCTTTTGTATCATGCATCCATTATTATACCTATTCTCTCTAATTTCTCCTCTCTTTTCTTGACCTCTGCATCCCTTGACTCGCTTCTCTTTTTTTCTCTTTCTTTCTATTTCCATTCTTCTATCTTATTTTCTACTCAACACTTTTCAACTTTCTATTAATATCTTGCATCTTCCTCTATCTTTCATCCTATCTGCAAACTTGACAGTTTTTTTTCCTGCGTCTGTTCTTTATTTTTTTTTCCTTTTTTGTTTTTTCATCATTCTTTTACTATTTTTCCTTATCTTTTTGATTACTTTTTGTCTTTTTTTTTATTTTATATACCTCTTTGTTCTTTTTTCATTTTCTCCCTTTCTATTATTTCATCTTTACCCTCTGATTTAATATTTCTCTCTCCCTCATTATTATTTTCATTCATTCTGATTCTTTTTTTTTCCTTTCATTCCATTATCTTTAGCTAACATACTCGTTGTTTACTTCTACGAATTTTTTTGTAATGTGCTTCAATGTTTCTCTCTTTCTTCCACACATACTGCATTTTCTTCCATTTTCTTCTATTCAAAATCTGTTGTCTTTTTCTTTATTCCCACATCTGAATCTTGCTATCATCTTTCGCTCTTTTATCCATTATTATACCTGTTTTCTATAATTTCTCCTCTCTTTTCTTGACCTCTGTATCCCTTGACTCGCTTTTCTTTTTTTTTTCTTTCTATTTCCATTCTTCTATCTAATTTTCTACTCAACACTTTTCAACTTTCTTTCAATATCTCGCATCTTTCTCTATCTTTCATCCTATCTTCAATTTTTTTGTTTTTTTATCATTCTTTTACTATTTTCCCTTATCTTTAAGATTAGTCTTTGTCTTTCTTTTTATTTTATATACCCTTTTTGTCATTTTTTCATTTTGTCCTTTTCTATCATTTCTTCTTTACCCTCTGATTTAATCTTTCTCTCTACTTCATTCTCATTTTCATTCATTCTGATTCTTTTTTTTTCCCTTTCATTCTATTATCTTTCTTCTCTTTCTTTCTATTTTTACTATATATCCTGGAGTTTCTGTACCTAACATCTATCTGATATTCTTTTCTTGCACTTTTTCTATTTTCTCTCATTTTTTCCATCCCCAAATTTTGGCTCTATACATCATTGCACTTTTTACCAGACTGTCAAACATTGTCATTCCTATTCCATACTCTCCTTCAAAATTTTTCTCTGTCATAATCCATACTTTTTTGGTTTCTTTTTTTTACTAGTTCTCTCACTTGCGCTTCACATATATTTCTTTCTTCAATCATAAATCTTACAAACTTCTATTCTTTCACCTGTTTTATATCTTTTTCACCATATTTCTATTCTAACATTTTTCTTGCTCTGTTATTATCTTTGTTTTACTTTCATTTACCTTAAATGCTTTTCTTCTCATGTATCTTTCTCCAATTTTTATCATTTCTCTCTAGATATCATAACTATATCGTCCGCATTCGCCAAAATCCAAATTTTTTTTTCTCTACTATTACTTCTTTTTCTTGCTTTTTTGCTACCACTTTATTCATATTACTTATTTATATTGTAAACAGTAATGGGGTGAGAAAGCACCCTTGTTTTAGGACACCCTTTGTCTATAGCCATTTGCTTTCTCTTTCATTTTCTTCCACCTTGCACTTGGTTTCTCTGTACATTTTCTACATTTTTTTTTATTGCCTTCTTTTCTATTCTCTTTTTTCCCATACATTCTTACAACTTATTTCTATACACTCTCTCAAACGCTGCTTTTAAACTTACAAATACTTTACATACTTTCCCTTCTTTCTTTTCTATCTCACTCTCTATTACTGTCTTTAAAATATAGACATTGTCTATCAGACCTCTTCCTTGATTAAATCCCGTTTGTCAGTCTGGTAATCCTCCCACTCTCTCTAACTTTCTTTTCAATTTCTCAGCCAGACACATTGCATACACCTTGTACATTGTATTAAAAAGAGTTATTTCTCTATGGTTTTTTGCTGTCTTTTTATCTTTTTTTTTGTAGATTGGTATTATTGTCCTTTTTGTCCACTCCAGAGAAAACTCTTCTATCTTTCACGTTTTATTTAACACTTCTGTCAGTCTAATATTTACCTTTTCATTCCCATACATTTATGCCCTATTTGGTATCCCATCGGTTCCAAGAGTTTTTCTTTTTTTAAGTTTTATTAAAATGCTTTCTGTTTCTTGTCTTGTTATTTCTTCTTCTACTATCTTCTATTGTTCTTTCTTAATTTTTTCTTTATCTAAAATTTTCTGCTGGTCTTTTTCCTTTTCCTATTTTTTCTTTCTTTTTAGTAATTCTTTGAGTATTCCAACCACCTGTTTTTTTCAATTATGTTTGTTAAGTTTTTTTTTTCCTCTTTATTCTCCTTTACGTATTTCCAAATTTTGTTTAGCGCTCTTATTGCTTTTATTTCTTCTTGTCTTTTCTCTTTTTTCTTTTACATGCATGCTTTTTTTCATATTTCTCCAGTTTTCCAACTTTTTTTTACTCCTTTTTTTTCACATTTGCTGTTTTACCATTTTTTTTTCTTTCTTATTTTACAGATTTTTTTCATTACTTTTCTAGTTTTTTTATCATCCTTTTAACTTTTTTTTTCACCCATTCTTCTTCTTCCAGCTTTTTTCTACATCTTTCTGTAGATTTATTGTCATATTTTATGCTTGTTTTTTTTTCACTCTATCTTTTGTCTTTTTCTTTTATTTTTTGTTAGTATTTTCAAAGGCATATAGTCCAACTCTATCCTCTTCTCTATCTCAAAGCTTAGTAGCCTTTCTCAAGCTCTTTGGTTCACTATTCCAAAGTCTATCACCGTTTTTGACTTTATTCCTCTATAATTTCACAACCCCCTCTCATATTTTTTTCTACCACTTAAATCAATGCTACTTCTTCTCTGTTGTTCTTTTTATCTTCCGTTGAGCTTCTTTTTTCTTTTTTTTTTCTTTCACACAATTTTTTGTTTTTTTCTGCCTTATTTTTGGGTTGAAATTGACTTTTATCAGTGGATTTTTGTGTTCTTCAGTTGTGTTTACTTTACCATTCTTTTTATCTCTTTTTTTTCTCTGACATTTTCTTCTTTTTTCAGTGGATTCTTGTGTTCTTCAGTTGTGTTTAGTTTACCATTCTTTTCATCTCTTCTCTTTCTCTGACATTTTCTTTTTTTTTTCAGTGGATTTTTGTGTTCTTCAGTTGTGTTTAGTTTACCATTCTTTTCATCTCTTCTTTTTCTCTGACATTTTCTTCTTTTTTCAGTGGATTTTTGTGTTTTTCAGTAGTGTTTAGTTTACCATTCTTTTCATTTCTTTTTCTTCTCTGACATTTTTTTCTTTTTTCAGTAGATTTTTGTGTTCTTCAGTTGTGTTTAGTTTACCATTCTTTTTATCTCTTCTTTTTCTCTGACATTTTCTTCTTTTTTCAGTGGATTTTTGTGTTCTTCAGTTGGTTATAGTTTACCATTCTTTTCATCTCTGCTTTTTCTCTGACATTTTTTTTTTAGTGGATTTTTGTGTTCTTCAGTTGTGTTTAGTTTACCATTCTTTTCATCTCTTCTTTTTCTCTAACATTTTCTTCTTTTTTCAGTGGATTTTTGTGTTCTTCAGTTATGTTTAGTTTACCATTCTATTCATCTCTTTTTTTTCTCTGACATTTTCTTCTTCTTTCAGTGGATTTTTGTGTTCTTCAGTTGTGTTTAGTTTACCATTCTTTTCATCTCTTTTTTTTCTCTAACATTTTCTTTTTTTTTCTCTAATTTTGTCTCTATTTCTGTTATTATGCTTTTCTTGCGCTGTTTTTCGGTTTTTATTGCATTTTCGATCTAAACTTTTCAGACATTTTTTTTCTTGATCTTCTTCTCGTCTTCTTTGACTACTTATGTCTCTTCCGTTCTTATAATGTCAACTCTTTCAGTATACTCTTAAAACTCTTTTTTCTTATGTTTTTTAATCTTTGCTACGTTTCAGAATACTGTCTCTTCTGTCTCATGTTCTTTTTCTTCTAATGTTCTTTTTTGCTTACTTTTTGCTTATAGATATTTCCTTAATTGTGCGTATCTTTAAAAATAGGCTTTATTCAAATTGTGGCTTCTATTGAAAAGGTTAGAATGATTCTAAATTACTTTTTAGACAAAAAGTCTTTATATCACCTGAGTTCCTATCAGATTCACTGACTGAAGAACGTGACACATATTCCAATCGGTTATTCGCTCCAACTCAGCTCCAGAACTTCAAAATCTCATAAAACTATTCGGAAGTTCTTCAGCTTAGATAAGACAATTTTAAATTTAATGCGACGTTTGGCTCGCAAGCCAAATAAATCATGGACATCTAAGCAATAATTTTTGTTCTTTTACTTTTTCTAAGACTATAATTCACAAGAATTCCATCTATAAGTCTACGGCTTATAAAATATGAAAAAAAACTTTATTGTCACAAATCTTAATGTAATTGTCAAAAAAAAAAGAAAACTTTTTGGATTTTTATAATTGGAGTTTGATGTCTTATAACATTTAGCAAGCTTAACTTCAGACCTGACCTGACATGACTTAATTTTTAGTAAAAACAGGTCTAGCTAAAGTTCAGTCTAACATAAAAAAAGTCTATTTTTTATTAGACCTATGCCTGAAGTCGCTCGGTGGCCAGGTGGCTAACGACAGTATTGTCAAAAGAAACCGAAAACTTTTTGTGTTTTTATAATTGGATTTTGAAGTCTTATAACATTTAGCAAGCTTAACTTCAGACACTTGATATGACCTGACCTGACCTGACATGACTTATTTTTTATTAAAAACATGTCTAGCTAAAGTTCAGTCTAAGATAAAAAAAAGTCTATTTTTTATTAGACCTGTGCCTGAAGTCGCTCGGTGGCCAGGTGGCTAACGATAGTATTGTCAAAAAAAAACAGAAAACTTTTTGTGTTTTTATAATTGGATTTTGATGTCTTATAACATTTAACAAGCTTAACTTCAGACACTTGATATGACCTGACCTGACCTGACATGACTTAATTTTTATTAAAAACTTGTCTAGCTAAAGTTCAGTCTAAGATAAAAAAAGTCTATTTTTTATTAGACCTGTGCCTGAAGTCGCTCGGTGACCAGGTGGCTAGCGATAGTACGTTTGAAATCTGGCCTATGTTAAATTTCCGTTCAAGATGGCTTTTGTCTTGCTTTGTCAATAGATCAAAAGGTTCGAGTGAAATTCCTCTATTAATCTTGATCTAGGTCTGTGTCTGTTATCAACTGTAAATAATAATAATAATAATAATAACAAAAAAATTATTAAAAAAATGCGTCAAATTGGTCACAAAACATTAGTCTTGAGCAAATCAAATTTGCGTTGCAAATCAAAAGTTAGCTATTATTTAAAAAATAATTAAATAAATTAAATCAAACAAAAAGAAAACTTTATGAATAAAAAAAGTTTAAAAAAATAGTTCTAAAAAAAACGTAAAAATTATTCAAAAATTTTTAAGCTTTGCAAACTGTTTTATAAAAAATAATAAATATTTTCAAAAAATAAAAAAAAATTGTTATCAGATTTGTGCCTGTTTTAATTATAAATAATAATAACAATAATAAAAAAATGTATTAAATTGTTCACAAAAAATTAACTTGACCAAATCAAAATTGCAAAAATCTATGCTTTTTTGGAAAAACGTTTTTATAAACCAATGAATAATTATGAGCTAATAGTTCGAAACAAAACAATAATTAAACAAATAAAAATATAGAAAAAATCTAAAAATAAAAACAATTTAAATAAATAGTTCTAAAAAAAACCTAAAAAATGATCAAAAATTTTTAAGCTTGGCAAACTGTTTTATAAAAAAAAATAAATATTTTCAAAAAATAAAAAAAAATCTGTTTTCAGATCTGTGCCTGTTTTAATTATAAATAATAATAACAATAATAAAAAAATTTATTAAATTGCTCAGAGAAAATTAGTCTCGACTAAATCAAATTTGCGTTGCATTGCAAAAATCTATGTTTTTTTGGAAAAACGTTTTTATAAACCAATGAATAATTATGAGCTAATAGTTCGAAACAGAATAATAATTAAATAAATAAAAATATAGAAAAAATCTAAAAATAAAAACAATTTAAATAAATAGTTCTAAAAAAAACCTAAAAATTATTCAAAAATTTTTAAGCTTTGCAAACTGTTATATATAAAATAATAAATATTTTTTAAAAATAAAAAAAAATTGTTATCAGATTTGTGCCTAATTTAATTATAAATAATAATAACAATAATAATAAAATTTATTGAATTGCTCACAAAAAATTAGTGTTGACCAAATCAAATTTGCGTTGCATTGCAAAAATCTATGCTTTTTTGGAAAAACGTTTTTATAAACCAATGACTAATTATGAGCTAATATTTCTAAACAAAATAATAATTAAATAAATAAAAATATAGAAAAAATCCAGAAATAAAGAAAGTTTAAAAAAATAGTTTTTAAAAAACCTAAAAAATATTCAAAAATGTTTAAGCGTTACAAACTGTTTTAAAAAAAATAATAAATATTTTCAAAAAATAAAAAAAAATCAGTTATCAGACCTGTGCCTGTTTTAATTATAAATAATAATAACAATAATAAAAAAATGTATTAAATTGCTCACAAAAAATTAGTCTTGACCAAATCAAAATTGCAAAAATCTTTGCTTTTTTGGAAAAACGTTTTTATAAACCAATGATTAATTATGAGCTAAAATTTCTAAGCAAAATAATAATTAAATAAATAAAAATATAGAAAAAATCTAGAAATAAAGAAAGTTTAAAAAAATAGTTCTTAAAAAACCTAAAAAATATTCAAAAACAAACTGTTTTCAAAAAAATAATAAATATTTTCAAAAAATAAAAAAAATCTGTAATCAGATCTGTGCCTGTTTTAATTATAAATAATAATAATAATAATAATAAAATGTATTAAATTGCTCACAAAAAATTAGTTTCGACCAAATCAAATTTGCGTTGCATTGCAAAAATCTATGATTTTTTGGAAAAACGTTGTTATAAACAAATGACTAATATTTCTAAACAAAATAATAATTAAATAAATAAAAATATAAATAATAAACAAATAAACTTTGAAACTAATCTTAATCTAGATATAAAAAACTGAAAAATTATCTTTCTACTTTTTAAAAATGCTAATTGCATTAACGTCGCTTTTAGTCTTAAACAGAAGTGCAATTTCAGCTTTGGCCGACGGTTTATTTCTTAATTATTTCACCAAATGCATTTTGAGAGCAGCCAAGATTTCTCGCTTATTCTTAATTCTAATTAGAGTTCTCATTAAGCAAGAAACCTTAATTATTGTAAACCGCCGCAAAAACTTTGTTAGCATAAGCGGCCGACAGTTTATAATTTACCTTTTTTTCTTTAGAGATGTATTTCTGACAGATAAAATTAATAGCGCATTATTCAATTACCAAGGGATTATCTGTCTAGGTAGGTAATGGCCATTACCTACCTAGACCTAGTTTTGCATCGAATACGGCCATGCGCAGCATAAAAGTAGATGATTTCTTAGGTCTTTATTTAAAAAAACACAAAGATAGCTTTAATATCCTAATAAAAATTGTCTGACTTAAATTTTTTCTTTTATATTTTGTTTTTTAGAATTTTGTTCGAATACTTAATCTAGACTTTTCCTTTGACAAAGAATTATTAGAAAATTGCAGTTTTCTTTCTATAAAACTCGAGTATTCCTGCAAGTTAATTACCTGGAATTAGTTACAGCTGCTTGATTTCAAACATTTCTAGAGATTTGTTTCAATAGAAAATTAAACGTCTCAAACAATAATAATTATTGCTCGCTCAACTGTAAAAATGAATTTCAATAGTAGAAAAGCTTTTTGTGTGATTAATAAGTGCATTTTCCAATAGTAAAAGATTTATTTTTGCATAAAAATTGATACAGAGTTGTAATTTTGCTGTCAGAAGCGGGGATAAAAACAAAAGAAAATAAACGTAATTAATTAACGTTCTAGATTAACCACGTCAAAAAGATTAAAGGTATTTAGTAAAGTGTTTGTTTACCAAAATAATTTTCCGCTATGCACTCGAATTATCTGTGATGTTTATGACAAACAATAAATAATTTTTACATCTGTGTTTGATAATTAACAATATTTACTTTTTAAATTAATATTTTCATTTTTAGAAAGCTCTAAGTATTCTGTGCTCTTGTGGAAAAATTTACATTAGAAAATTCGGACATTTGTTTAAGTTTCAACGCTTATCATCACAGTTTTCAGTTACTGGACATTATTGAGATAACTGGATAATTTTTTTTTTATAATATATATAAAAAATTGATTTTTGTTATTTTTTTTTAGACAAAAAGACAATAAAATGTAAAAATCAAAAAAAATTAAAATATTTTATATGCTGTCAATTTATTCTACTTTACGTAGTCTATCTGAAAGGATTATAGAGTTTAATCATTTTAAAAATTAATAAAATTATCAAAAATATAAATGTTTTTGAAAAAAAAGTTGTTATATGACGAATTTTGAACTTAAGCCGCATAATATTTTTTTTTGTATTTTTTTTCTATTTTCAAAGATTAGGAAAAATAGTGACTGTTATAAAACTGATACAAAACTATAGTTTTTTAGAACAAAATCTGTATCAAATATTTTAAAAACTATAAAAAATATTAAAATAAACTTTTTCTCATTTGTTTTTGATTATTTAATAATTTTTTTTAAAGAAACAACAATGAAATTTGAGATAAAGAAAAATTTTGTACAAAAATATTAAAAAATTTTTTTAAAAAATTCAAAAATATTTAAAATTAAAACAGTGCATATGCGGAAATAAAATTTTTTTTAATAAAGAGTTATAGCACTTTAAAAACTGATAAAATCGCAAAAAATTGAAATAATATCAACAATACTCACATTATATCACAAAATAATTCATTTGAAGCAAAATTGTAAAAAACTTTTTCTTTTTGTTATTTTTTTCTATTTTAAAAAAATGAAAAAAAAACAATTATTATAAAGCTGATATAGAGGTGAAAAATTAAATTAAAAAATTCAGTTTTTTTTAGCAATATTTTAAGAAACTGTATGGAATATTAAAATGAGCTTTTTTTCATTTATTGTTTATTTATTTTTTAGTTATTTTGTTTATAAAATCACAATTTGATACAAAATAAAATTTCTCAAAAAACCAAAAAATGTCAAAAACTAAAATAGCTTTTATGCTGCGATAGAATAGTTTTTAATAAGTAAATCAAAAATTACTCCACTTTAGGTGCTCTATTTTCAAAGAATTATAGAGTTTAGAGCACTTTAAAAACAAATGAAATTACAAAATATTAAGCATATGGCATTTGAAGCAAAATTGCAAAAAACTTTTTTTTTTGTTATTTTTTCCTATTTTATAAAAATAAAAAAAAACAATTATTATAAAGCAAAAATTAAATTAAAAGATTCAGTTTTTTCTAGCAATATTTTAAAAAACTGGGTGGAATATTAAAATAAAATATTTTCCATTTAATATCTATTTATTTTTTAGTAATTTTTTCAAAAAATCACAACAATTAGATACAAAATAAAATTTCTCGAAAAACCAAAAAATGCCAAAAACTAAAATAGCTTATATGCTGCGATAGAATAGTTTTTAATAAGTAAATAAAAAATTACTTTATTTTATGTAATCTATTTTTAACAAATTATAGAGTTTAGAGCCTTTTAAAAACAAATAAAATTACAAAAAAGTAAGCAAATGGCATTTGATAAAAAATTGTAAAAAAACTTTTTTTGTTATTTTTTTTTATATTTTCTAATTTTAAAACAATTAAAATTGCCATATAACCAATATAAAAATTAGTAATCTTAATAGTTTTTGATAACAAAAACTAATTTGATTAAAATCTATTTTGGTTTATTATTAGTTTTTTGGTGTATATTTTTTAAAAAACTTAATTATGCGCAAGATAACATATTTCAATAAAATTAATAGAAAACACTTTTCTTAATTTCTTTTTTTTTGTAATTTTTTTCTATCTTTAAAGATTAGGAAAAATAGTAACAGTTATAAAACTGATACAAAAATTACAGTTTTTTAGAATACCATCTGTATCAAATATTTTAAAAACTATGAAAAATATTAAAAAAAAATTTTTTTATTATTTTTTAATTACTTTTTTAAAGATTTTTTTTTAAAGAAATAACAATAAAATTTGAGATAAAGAAAGATTTGGAACAAAAATACCAAAAATTCGTCTCTAAAAAATCAAAAATGGTGAAAGCTAAAACAGTGCATATTATGCTAAAATAAGACATTTTTTAATAAAAAATTGCACTTTAAAAATTAATAAAATTGCAAAAAATTAACATAAAACCAACAAAACTCACATTATACCACAAAATATTAACTCGAAATTGCAAAAAACTTTTTCTATTTGTTATTTTTTTCGATTTTATAAAAGTAAAAAAAAAACAATTATTATAAAGCTGATATAGAGGTGAAAAATTAAATTAAAAATTTTAGTTTTTTTAGCAATATTTTAAAAAACTGTATGGAATATTAAAATCAAATATTTTTCATTTAATGTCTATTTATTTTTTAGTTATTTTGTTTATAAAAACACAATTAGATACAAAATAAAATTTCTCAAAGAACTAAAAAATGTCAAAAACTAGAATAACTTATATGCTGCGATAGACTAGTTTTTAATAAGTAAATCAAAAATTAATCCACTTTAGGCGCTCTATTTTTAAAGAATTATAGAGTTTAGAGCATTTTAAAAACAAAACAAAATTATTAAAAATTAAGCAAATGGCATTTGAAGCAAGATTTGCAAAAATACTTTTTTTTGTTATTTTTTTTCTATATTTTTAAAGATTAAATAGATAAAAATTGCCATAGAATTGATATAAAACTTAGTATTCATAGTTTTTGATAATAAAATCTAATTTGATTAAAATCTATTTTTGTTTATTATTAGTTTTTTGGTCTATACTTTTTAAAAAACTTAATTATACGCAAAGCAACATATTTCATAATTACAACATAAAATTAATAAAGCTCTTATTATATATCTTTTTTTTTAAAAACAGAAAAATTTTGAAAACCAAAATGGCTCGTATGTTGAGATAGGTAGATTAAAATTTTCTCCACGTTGCTTGATCCATATAAATTACAGAGTTAGACTTTATGATAATTAGAAAAATAACAAAACTAAACATAAAAAAATGGATTTGAAGAATAAATTAAGAATAAAAACATAGTGATAAATTATAAAAACAAAAAAAACATAAAAAGACAAGGGTTTGAAAAAGCAAAACTAGATATACTAAGAATCACAAAAACAATACAGAAAGATTAAAGAAGAAGAGAAATAGAAGAAAGGCATTTGTTAACATATATCAAAATAAACAACAACAGTCGGGATAAGAGATGTATGATCAACAAAGAGCATAAAAAATAGATTAAAAAATCGACCAAAATTTTAGAAAAAATACTTAAAGCAGGATAGAATCTAAAAGGACAACTATAATAGTGAATAACAAAATAATAAATAACAAAAGACCAATAAAAACAAATTGTCACAGCAAAAAAAAAAACAAAAAAAAATAGTCCAAGGAAAACCTGAGAAAATGCAATGATAGAAATACTAGCGACCAACAAAGCAAAAAATTAGAAAAAATTTAAGAAGTGTGTAAACAATATTATATAACCTCCACTATAGGTATAAAAAGCTTTTTGGTACTATTTTGACGTTTTAAATTGTTTGATCTATACCATGAGCTCTATGAAAATTATAAAAATAATAGCAATTGTAAACTTCTTTTACTTACAATTTCTTCATACTTCAGAAGTTACGAGACAGTTATAAGCCTGGTAAGGAGTTTGAAGCAAAAGATATAGAATTTCTCTATTCTTTCTGTAATATTTTAATATCAAAGAATTTTTTTTCAACCAAAAAAAAAATAAAAACACTCTATAACATATTTTCTTGATATACGCGTATATAAAGTTGAAGTGACGGCAACAAGAAAACACAAATATCCACCTACTCACCACGATATCTGACAAGCGATGGAATTTTTCTAAAATATACCGACAGGTGAGGGAGGTTATTGCACATAAATTTAGACAGAATAATGAAAATTTCAAGATAAAGTGGATTTTTAGATATAATGAAACGAATTTTCGTAAATTATTTGAATTTTTGAGCGAGGGATGCATCTGTGGTGATAAAACACCAGGAAGTAGAACATTATTTTACGAAATTTACGAAAATTGCAAAGTCTTGTATAAAATAGATAAGAATTAAATTTGCTAAATACTCTTCTATATAAAAGAAAAATTATTTGCAAAATTCTCATTCATTCGTTTTTTAATTGTATAAGATTATAGTGCTCTTATAACACTAATGTTAATAAAAATAAATACAATAATTGGCACCATTGATTATTAATATTATATGTTATATCTTGAAAAGAAAGAGAATAAGCATTCATCTTTAACCGAGAATATTTTGAAAAGTGGCTTAACTAAAAATCAAAGTGGCTTTTAGACGAGCTGCAAAAATTTGATCTTTCAAAAAATAAATCTAAAATATCCTAGCATTTAAAACTGTTAGGTTATTTCCGATTTATCAAAATTATGTCAAACATAAGTTAAAAGTAAATTTGAAATTAAATAGCTTGTGCTTATAACACATTTTATAAGAGCTTTGGTGCATTTGTTTTAAAGAAAACTTGTTAAAGACAATGTAGAGGTAAACATATCACGTGCTCAAGCTTGTCTAGCTAGCCAATGAGCGCACTTTCTGCTAAGTCATGTAATAATTCAACCAATAAAAACGTGATCTACATGCGCTCTTTCTTGTTTACATCCATTTAAAATTACTATAGAATTTTTTATAGTTTATTTCTCATTTACTTTTTGTTTCTTACTATTTTTTAACCAGTTTTTACAGCTACAAAAACAGACTTTGTTAGTTCTAATCTATTGTTTTTTTACAAAATTGCAATTGTTTTTTTACAAAATTGCAATTTTAATTGAAGTTGCTTGATTTTGCTTTTTAATTGAACATATTATATCTTATTAGATTGAAGACAATTTGTTGCCAACTGTAATTAATAAATATTTTAATACAGCTTTACGCAACATAATTATCCCACAGTGACATTCGCCAGTTAATAGCTCGTAAATAAGCTAGCAACTGAGTAGAGACATTGGAGACTTTAATGACGTACTGCAGTGAAATAATTAAAGCTGGTTAGTAGTTAACTATTCTATTAGATGCGGAAATGCATACAAATTACACGCTGCCATTTTGTTTTTGCCATTTTAAATACAATATTTTATAGCTGATAATTAGTGACGAAAGTTTATAGCTTTTTAGGTAAAGTAGGGATTAGAAAGCTGCTATTGAGACCTCAATCTCTCAAAGTAAATATAATTAAGGTGGCTAAAGATAGTGCTTTTAGAGCCTGGCCGAATGAGCGTGAGAATAACGTGGCTTCAAATCCCACCCAGGTAGGAGTCTTTTATCAAAAAAAAAGATGAATTTCGTCTGGCCGTAGGTGTTGCAGGAAGAGCATAATAATATCCTACACTCTCACAATAATATCTTACGTCAATTTGACTCTTTAACTTTTTCTCAATAATAATCTATTTCGGTACCACCCTTAAAATTATAAAAGCTTTAAAAATTGGCGTGTAGAGCAAAGACGTAATTTAGTAGATATGAAATGTGAACGAAGCACAAAGAAAGTATTAAAAACCTATAAAAATGTCAAAGTTTGGAATTCAATTTATGATATGCAATAAACTTTGACTGTCAACTTTTGCCCAATGGCGTCTAAATCAAATTGGGACATTTCAATTTTCGATTTCCTCCCTTACATGTACATAGAGCTATTTGAAAATATTATGCATTTTGGAGAAAAATCATCTAAAAACAGAATTATTTATTAAAAACTTATCCTATAATTGAATATAAGAGAACTAAGATTCTAATAGAGGCGACTGACTATACAGGCCACTCTTTTCGACGAGCATTTGCTGCAATTAACCCGAATACATCATTTTAGTAGAATTGCCCATACTTATCCCTTTTCTTTGTACTAAACCTAACACAAAAACTCAAAAAATACGCATAAATAAGTTAAAAAAAACGTTCATAAAGCAGAAACAGCAAAAAAACGAATAAATAATAGTAGGGTTCATTTGAGAACAAAAATATACCACTGATCAGATTGGAAAAAACCACTTATCTTGATTAGATTATCTAAAAAGTTGACCAAATAAAAGATGACTAAGATAAAAACGGAAATAGTTTTCACTTCAAAAAATGATACCACATGGTAGAAACAAATAAGAGAGAGTAGCTGCAAAAAACATTATACTCAAAAACTCAAAAAAAACGCATAAATATGTTAAAAAAAACCGTTCATAAAGAAAAAACAAAAAATCGAATAAATAATAGTAGGGTTCATTTGAGAACAAAAATATACCACTGATCAGATTGGAAAAAACCACTTATCTTGATTAGATTATCTAAAAAGTTGACCAAATAAAAGATGACTAAGATAAAAACGGAAATAGTTTTCACTTCAAAAAATGATACCACATGGCAGCAACAAATGAGAGCGAGTAGCTGCAAAAAACATTATACTCAAAAACTCAAAAAAAACGCATAAATATGTTAAAAAAACCGTTCATAAAGAAAAAACAAAAAATCGAATAAATAATAGTAGGGTTCATTTGAGATTGAAATATAACTCTAATCAGATTGGAAAAAACCGGTTATCTTGATTAGATTATCTAAGAAGTAGACCAAATAAAAGATGACTAAGATAAAAACGGAAGTAGTTTTTACTTCAAAAAATGATACCACATGGCAGCAACAAATGAGAGAGAGTAGCTGCAAAAAACATTACACTCAAAAACTCAAAAACCCATAAACTCAAAAAAAAACACATAAATAAGTTAAAAAAACCGTTCATAAAGCAAAAACAACAAAAAAACGAATAAATAATAATAGGGTTCATTTGAGAACAAAAATATAACACTAATCAGATTGGAAAAAACCGCTTATCTTGATTAGATTATCTAAAAAGTAGACCAAATAAAAGATGATTAAGATAAAAACGGAAATAGTTTATGATACCACATGGCAGCAACAAATGAGAGAGAGTAACTGCAAAAAACATTATACTTTCTCAAGTTTTATTTAATTTTTTGGTAACATTTTTTCATAAATTTTGATATTTTGCTTTTTAGGATGATTTTGGTTTAGCTTTTTGGTAAAAAGGGAGTAGATGAGATTTGCCAAATTTAGCAAAGTAAATTGAAAAGAAGATTTTAAAGCGGACGGAGGGAGATTTAATCGAAGAGCGCCTTGTGTGCAAATACCAAAGCCATCTCTAAAGTGGTGTATATTGCGTCTGTATTCAGCCGAACAACTTCTAAACATTAATGTATATTAGATTTAAAGCGGTTTATATTAAATGTTGAATCAATTCCTCGCAGAAGGGTTTGATTAAAACAATATTTTATGTACAAACTTGTTTTGTTCTCATTAGCACTCATCAGTAAGACCCAATAAAATTCAAATGTGCAATTAAAACAATGTAATTTTGAATAAATTTGCTCTGATTGAGATTTATTACTGGAGTAAACTATAGTACGTAGTGACACCTATTGAAAATTTCTTCAATAAATACTGGAAAACTAGGCTTCTACGTTTTGGTCTTAAAAACAAGACAGGTGTCAACGATTAAAACTCAATTCTAGTTTTGAATAAAATTATTTTGTTTATTAACGACGTAAACTGTTGAGAATTTTTTCAGCCAAAATTGAAAAAATAAGCTTTTACCCTTAAATGTCAAAATTATAAATGTGCGATTATAAAAAATTTAAAAATTAACAATTATAAACTAAATAATCAATTAACAATAATCAATATAGAAAAAAAATATCTAATTTTAATTTAATTATATTGCTATAGTAAAAATTGTTAATTTTTTTTTTAAATTAACAAAAATAATTTTAATAAAGTGGAGTAATTAATTAACAATAATAAATAAAAATAGAATGATAATAAACTGTAACAAAAATAAAATTGAAAAAGCAAGGCTGTCTCTTTACAAATAATGCAAAACAAGTGCTAATTAATTAAATAAAGTACAACAAACTTAATTAATTTTGATTTAATTAAACAAACTTAGCAGAATTGAAAATTAGCAAAGCTATTAATATGTTAATTAAAATGAGTAATTAATTAACAATAATCAAAGTAGTTTTACGAACTTGATTATTTGATAATGTCGTATGGCCATAGAATATATGCCAAACAATGCTTTGATTAATTAAATAATGCACATCAAACGCACTTAATTTTAATTAAATTAAGCAAATTTAGCAAAATTTATTATAATTTTTAAAAATTTGCAAAGCTAATAAAATATTAACTATATTAACTATATTAATTTACAATAATAAAAGTAGTTTTACCAAATTGATTATTGAATAATAAGGCTATAGAAGATAATTATTCCAAACAATGCGCAACAAGCTTTAATTAATTGAATAATGCACATCAAACGCACTTAATTTTAATTAAATTAAACAAATTTAGCAAAATTTAATACAATTTTCCAAAGTTAGCAAAGCTAATAAATTATTAATTAAAATAAGTAATTAATTAACAATAATAAAAGTAGTTTTAGAAACTTGATTATTTGATAATGTAGTATGGCCATAGAATATATAAAAAACAATGCTTTGATTAATTAAATAATGCACATCAAACGCTATTAATTTTAATTTAATTAAGCAAATTTAGCAACATTTAATACAATTTGTTAAAATTAGCAGTGTTAATAAAATATCAACTATATCAAGTAATTAATTAACAATAATAAAAGTAGTTTTACCAACTTGATTATTTAATATATAGCCTGGCTATAGAATATAATTATACCAAATATAGAGCAACAAGCTTTAATTAATTAAATAATGCACATCAAACGCTATTAATTTTAATTTAATTAAGCAAATTTAGCAAAATTTAATACAATTTTTAAAAACTAGCAATGCTAATAAAATATTAACTATATTAAGTAATAATTAATTTACAATAATAAAAGTAGTTTTACCAAATTGATTATTGAATACTAAGGCTATAGAAGATAATTATTCCAAACAATGCGCAACAAGCTTCAATTAATTGAATAATGCACATCAAACGCACTTAATTTTAATTAAATTAAGCAAATTTAGCAAAATTTAATACAATTTTCCAAATTTAGCAAGGCTAATAAAATATTAATTAAAATGAGTAATAATAAAAGTAGTTTTAGAAACTTGATTATTTGATAATGAAGTATGGCCCTGGAATATATACCAAATAATGCTTTGATTAATTAAATAATGCACATCAAACGCTATTAATTTTAATTTAATTAAGCAAATTTAGCAAAATTTATTACAATTTGTTAAAATTAGCAGAGTTAATAAAATATCATCTATATCAAGTAATTAATTAACAATAATAAAATTAGTTTTACCAATTTAATTATTTAATAATATAGCCTGGCTATAGAATATACTTATAGAATATAATTATACCAAATAATGAGCAACAAGTTTTAATTAATTAAATAATGCACATCAAACGCTATTAATTTTAATTTAATTAAGCAAAATTACCAAAATTTAATGCAATTTTTAAAAATTAGCAAAGCTAATAAAGTCTTAACTATATTAAATAATTAATTAACAATAATAAATAACTTTTATTAACTTGATTATTTAATAATATAACGTGGTTTTAGAATATAATTATACCAAACCATGAGCAACAAATTTTAATTAATTAAATAATACATATCAAACGCAATTAAATTTAATTAAATTAAGCAAATTTAGCAAAAATTAATACAATTTTCAAAATTTAGCAAAGCTAATAAAATATTAAATAAAATGAGTAATTAATTAACAATTTCAAAAGTAGTATTACAAACTTGATTGTTTGATAATGAAGTATGGCCATGGAATATATACCAAATAATGCTTTGATTAATTAAATAATGCACATCAAGCGCTATTAATTTTAATCTAATTAAGCAAATTAAGCAAAATTTAATACAATTTGTTAAAATTAGCAGAGTTAATAAAATGTCATCTATATCAAGTAATTAATTAACAATAATAAAAGTAGTTTTACAAACTTGCTTATTTAATAATGTAGCGTGGCTATAGAATAATATATACTAAACAATGCACAACAAGCTCTAATTAATTAAATAATATACAACAAACTTAATTAATCTAATTTAATTGAGCAACTTTAACCGAAATTTAATAAAAAAAAATTGAAATTTGAAATTTGCAAAGCTAATGAAAAATTAATTAAAATAAACAATTAATTAACAATAATAAAAATAATTTAGATTAAAATTTTAGATCAAAAATTAATTAAATTTTCAAAACATTAACAAAGCCAATGAAATAAGTAATTAATTTACAATAATTAAAGTGTTTTTCACATTTGATTATTAGATAATATAGCATGGCTATACCAAACAATTTACAACAAGCTTTAATTAATTAAAAATGCACATCAAACGCAGTTAATTTTAATTAAATTAAGCAAATTTAACAAAATCAAAAAAAAAATTTAAAATTCTATAAAACTAAACTTAATAAAAATAAGTAATAAGTAGTTTTACAAATTCGATTATTTGATAATGTAGCATGGCTATACCAAACAATTCACAACAAGCTTTAATTAATTAAAAATGCACACATCAAACGCAATTAACTTTAATTAAATTAAGCAAATTTAACAAAATTAAATAAAATTTTTGAAAATTTTGTAAAACTAAACTTAATTAAAATGAGTAATTAATTAACAACAATAATAGTACTAAATTCATTTTCAATTCAAATTCAATTCAAATTTTTAAGTTAACTCTCTAAACTTAGTTTGTTTGTTATGTTATAAACAAAAATCTTTTTGTCAATAATAAATATTATGTCAGTGCCAATCATTGGCAACTATTACTTAAGAAATTATGAAAAAATTATTTTTTATTTAATCACTCTATAACTACGACTGACTTTATATTCAAATCCAATGCACTAGAAACTTCCAACGTCGCTCAGATAAATAAGAGATTATTCAGCCAATCAAAGAAGATGGGCGTTTCTAGAAATATAATAATTCAAATAAGTCCCTTTAGGTTTTTTTCTAATAATGCTACAACATTATTGATAGAATTTGTTTTTGATATTTTTCTCTAAACTTGACTGTTATTTATGTAAAAACAAATTTTTTTTTTGTCAATAAAAAATATTATTTCAGTGGCAATCATTGGCAACTATTACTTAAGAATTTGTAATACAAATTATTATTTATTTAATCACTCTATAAGAACGGCTGACTTTATATTCAATCCCAATGCATTAGAGACTTTTAACGTCGCTTAGATAAATAAGAGATTATTCAGCCAATCAAAGAAGATGGGCGTTTCTAGAAATATGATAATTCAAATAAGTCACTTTAGGTATTTTTTGGAAAAATGTAACAAAATTATTGATAGAAGATTACATCCCAATGCACTAGCGACTTCTAACGTCGCTTAGATAAATAAAAGATCATTCAGCCAATCAAAGACGATGGGCGTTTCTAGAAATATGATAATTCAAATAAGTCACTTTAGGTTTTTTTCGAATAATGTAACAAAATTATTGATAGAAGATTACATCCCAATGCACTAGAGATTTCTAACGTCGCTTAGATAAATAAGAGATTATTCAGCCAATCAAAGAAGATGGGCGTTTCTAGAAATATGATAATTTTAGGTATTTTTTGGAAAAATGTAACAAAATTATTGATAAAAGATTACTTTTCGTACCTAGACTGTTAGTTATGTTAAAAACAAACTTCAAAGCTGAAATTTAATTAAACTTAACCGTATTGCTGGCAACTTTTATGGGGTCGTAACATAACGTAGATATATAGCTAATAATGATTTATGAGCGTACGTTACTCACGTGCAATTTAATTAATTAAATAAAACTTCTAAAATTAGACTAGTTTCATTTGCTTTCACACGTTGGCTATTCATTACAGCGGAACACGTTATGTTGTCGTTTGCATGCCGCCATTAAAACTCGTGTAAAAATATTAAAAATATTTTTTGGATAATTTTATACAAAAAAATCACGCATAGGCGCTATTAAAGCGATTGGTGTAATTCTATTCAAAGTCATGGTTTTGTGTCGTTAATATTTATTTCTATTGTACTCGGATTTGTACGCTAAATTATCAAAATAAACACGCACCATTTTTAAAAAAAAAATTTTTTTTTAGGTGAGAAATGTTTTTTATGGCAAGGAAAAATGTACGTTGTGTGAGTGTATAAGATCTTTGAAAAAAAAACTTTTAACATTTTTTTTTTATTTTTTCGTCATTTTTTTTATGCATTTCTAAATTTAATTTTTATAAGTATTTCTTTTTTTTTTGGTTTTTTTGTGAGATTTTTTGTTTATCAGATAAATTCCCTGTTTGCATACAGGAAAACTAATATTTCTCTGAAGCGTTGGTAAACTTTCTATAAAAAAGTAATTTTAAACGCAAAAATCTATTTGTGTTTTTCATAGCCCTGCGGCATTTCTATTCCATAAAATTCAATGCATTTTATAGCGGAAATGATTTTCAGCAACCATACTTTGCAAATCGTGTACTTTACGTGTTCAAAGCCAGAAGTGGGTTATTTTTAGAAATGCATGCTTTGAATAATAATAAAATAGCAAATAGTTTTTATTCCGAATGAATTTGAGTGATTGGAAATTATTTTCTTACGTTGGTAAGATATTTGAGTTCTTTAGTTGGCAACATTGCTATCATCATGACACATGACACATCAATTCAAACAAATGTCATTACTTTGTGACATAACCTAAATAAAGACAATTGACAAGTGACAGGTTACACTACCAACCTACTCAGTCTTGCCACTGTTATTTTTTTATTTATTTATAGTCGAAAATCAGAAAAGGGAAAATTTGTTGTACAAATATAAACATAAATTAATAAGTGTATTGAAAATTTTTGAATCAAAAGTTTGACGTAAACAAAAGCTAAATATAACATTAGTATTTTATAGACAATATGTATTATGCAATGAAATGACAAATTAGTTTAAAAAATTTTCTTTTTTTTAATTTTGGAAAAAAAGTGGCTTAACCTTAAAAAAATTCTGTGTTAAGAGTGAAAAAATGTGGCATTTTCCAAAAAAAATTTGAAAAATAATTTGTTTTGAAAAAAAGTTTTTATGTTAAATTATATTTTTTGAATTTTTTTTTTTAAATGGTTTGAATTTAGAATGATCAAAACTGTTCTGAAATATTTTTTTCCAATTTTTGCTGGCATATTTTGAAATTTCGATGTTTTTTAAAGTTTGTCAAAATGTTTAGCACAAGATTTTTTATTTTCAGAAAAAAATCAAAATATAAATTTGTTTACAAAAAAATCTATTAATAAAATAAAAATATCATCAAATGATAGTAAACACAACTGAGTATTCTCCAAAAAAATTTGGAAAAAAAATTTTATAAAAAAATTCTTATGTTAAGAGTTGGAAAATCTTGACAAAACTTAAAAAAATTGACGATTTTTGAAAAAATATGCTGAAAGGAAACTATAAAATAAAAAATAAATCTATATTGTTAATAAAAAAAATTTAATAATTATTGAAATTAATTAAAATGTAATGAAAAATATGATATGCTATATAATTTGTTAATAATATTACAAAAAATAAAAAAAAAACTGTTTTTTAAAATTAATAAATAAAATTAATTTGAAAAAATCTTCTGTTAAAGTGGTAAAAACTTTTTGAAAATCTTGAAAATAATAACTTACAAAATAATTCAAAAATCTAATATTAATATTTAAAAAAACAAAATTTTACATAAAATGACACATAATTAGTGTAGATTTTTTTTATAAATTTTTACCTAAAAAAGATTTGTGTTGAAAAAAATTAAAATTCTAAATTACGATATCAAAAATCTAAGAAAAATAATCAAGAACAACTTAATAATTCTAAATTCAAATCTGTTTTTAAAAAAAATCTACTTATAATATTAATAAAAATATAACATAGCATATAAATAACTAAATTTTTTTTTTTAATTTAAAAAAAAACGTTTTTAACCCATAAAAACATTATAAAAATTATTATTATTTATAATAAAGATTTATAAAGATTTGTACAGCTAAAATAAAAAAGTTTTTTAAAATTTCAAAAAAAAAACAATTAGAAGTCTAAAATTTGTCAGCAAACCAATTAAAAAAATAATTTAGAGTAATTTAACCATTCTTAGCTAAAATTAAAAAAAAAAATCTAAAATTAAAATTTATAAAAATAAGATATAAAATCTTATTTAATAAATAATCAGTTAAAGAACTTTTTCAAAAAAAACCCTATTTGTTTAAAAAAACACAAAAACAAAAAAAAGAAATATTAGCTATTTTTTTAAATATTTAATTTTGACAATAAAAACTGTTTCATTTGAAATTATAATATAACTAATTAGTCACACTGTATATATATTTCTAATAATAAGTCAATATTCATAAAAAAAATTCCTAAACTAAAAATACGTCTTAATAAAATATGATAATTAAATGATCACTTTGTATATTCCCAATTTAAACTATATCAAATAAATTCTATTCTGGCTTAAGTCAAATAATGTCAACTGTCAAATTTTTAAAATCAACGCCGCTTTAGCTTTAGAACATTTTGAAAATTTTCTACATAAATTATAATATTTTATATAATAACACTGCCTTTTATTTTTTAATTATAACTTAGAAATTAAAAATTTCACATTATAAAACTCAAGTTTGAGATAAAAACTTCTAAAATGTTTATTCTAAAAAAAATACACAAAATCTTACCTTTTCCGAAGTTTTCCAGCACTAATGAACCTTATTTTTGACAAATTTCCACAATTTTCACTTATTTTTCGAGATTCTCCCTAAATTTGCAGCACTTTTCGACGCAGGACCGATATTCTACTGAACTTGACCAGACCTAACCTAACCTGAATATTTAAACAAATTGACATTAAATCCAGTGGCGCGGTAATAAGCAACATTAAATAAATTATGAATTATTAAAATATTAATTATTAATAATTATTATTAGTTATTGTCAATTAATATTGACTAATAATTACTATTTTTAGTTATTAGTGCTTATTATCTATTATTATTTAAAACAAACTGCTTACTCAAATTGACATTAAATCCAGTGGCACCGTAAAGAGCAACATAAAATAAATTATTAATTAATAATAATTATTTTAATATTTATTATTAATTATAATCATTAGTTATTGTCAATTATTATTAATTAATAATTACTATTTTCAAGTTTTAGTGCTTATTATTTATTATTATTTATAAAATCAATTGTTTACTCAAATTGACATTAAATCCAGTGGCGTCGAATTAAATAAGATTGAAATGTTATTGCTTATTATTAAATATATTTAAAAAATTGACTGCGCATCTTTCGGGTGCTAACCAATTTCTTATAATATCGAAAGCGGCTGATATTTAAAAATATGGGCAAAAAAAAAATTTTTACTTACCATGATAAAAGTAAATTTTGCTTTACTCAAAAAAAAATTTTTTTTAAATTAATTTTGATTATAAAAACTGTTTCATTTGAAATTATTTACGCTTAGTGGCGTATTCAATAAAATATAACTAAATGATCACACTGTATATCTTTCTAATAATAATAAGTCAATATTCATAAAAAAATGCTTAATCTGAAAGTATGTCTCAATAAAATATGATAATTAAATGATTACATCGTATATTCCCAATTTAAACTATATCAAATAAATTTTATTCTGGCTTAAGCCAAATGTCAACTGTCAATTTTTAAAATTTTTAAAATCAACGCCGCCTTACCTTTAGAACATTTTGAAAATTTTTTTACATAAATTATAATATTTTATATAATAGCAACGCGTTTTTGTTTTTAAATTATAACTTGGAAAATAAGAAAAACACAAAATTTCCATTAGAAAACTCAAGTTTGAGATGGAAACTTCTAAAATGTTTATACTAAATAAAATACACAAAATCTTACCTTTTTCGAAGTTTTTGAAAGTTATTATTGACGAATTTCAACACTTTTCACTTATTTTCCGAGATTTTCTCTAAATTTGCAGCACTTTTCGACGCAGGACGGACCTGACCTGACCTAACATAACCTCAATATTTAAACAAATTGACGTTGAATCCAGTGGCGCCGTAATGAGCAACATTAAATAAATTATTAATAATGAATAAACTATTAATTATTAATAATTATTATTAGTTATTGTCAATTATTATTAACTAATAATTACTATTTTTAATTATCAGGGCTTATTATTTATTATTACTTACAACAAAGTGCTTACTCAAAATGACATTAAATCCAGTGGCGCCGTAATAAGCAACATTAAATAAATTAATAATTAATAATTTTATTAGTTTAATATTAATTATTGATAATAATCATCAGTTATTGTCAATTATTATTAATTAATAATTACTATTTTTAAGTTTTGGTGCTTATTATTTATTATTATTTATAAAATCAATTGCTCACTCAAATTGACAATTAAATCCAGTGGCGCCGCATTATACAGGATGGAGCTGCTATTGTTTATTATTTAATATTTTTAAAAAATTTACTCTGCGCACCCTTCGAGTGCTAACCAATTTCTTAAAATTACGAGAACGGCTCATATTTAAAAATATTGGCAAAAGAAAAAAATTTTGACTTACCTTATAAAGTAGGTTTAGCTTTACTCAAAAAAAATGTTTTTTTTGTAAATTTTAGAAAAAACACTATAAATACTATTTAAGCTTTATTTACACTTTATTTGACATCGGTATTATCGGAACAATTATAGAACTAATACATCGTATTGCACTCTTATAAAAATAGTTCAGTCTTTATATACATGACATTTACGTATAATAATGTGTGCAAGCAAAAAAGCTGTGAAAACAATTGTAGAAAAATGTACATTGACATTGTAGATTTTTAAACCAAAAACACTTCGCATAGACAACAGTAAGAGATAAACATGTGCCAAGTAACTTGCTATGGTACGAATATACACAGTGAATCGTTAAAATCTTACATCTTCTCCAAAGTGTTTCCAGGCTGTATGTCCTAAACAAACAATCAATCTATAAATGCGTACTGATCTAAGCAAATTCGCCAAAAAGATCGCGCAAATGCTCAAGTGAGGACCGATTTGTGCGCGCCCCAAAACCAACAAATTCGCTCAAGTCAGTACGCACTTTTGTGGTTTTCTAATGTGAAAAAGTCAAGTTGAACAAATTTTATTTATTAAATACGTAGGTATCTATACATTTAAGAAGCAACATCTGAAAATGCAGTCTTTCACTTAATTTTAAGAATTTTTTAACTGCAGTCGTTCCTCACTTTTTTTTTATCCACTGAGTTATCACAGTTTTTTTTTTATAGATAACACTTCACGTGGTCAATTTAACCTCACTATTTTTGTTTGTTTACAGCCACTGAATCACTAGAACAAGAGCAAAGGTGAATGTTGACAATAATTGGTCACGAACTCCACTACTGAAAGGAGCCATTCCCTGCTGGCTGATGCCGTAGACGGCAGGCTGAGCGGACGGTTCGACCATATTTTCGGAATCTTAAAAAAAAACGCTCAAAATAGTTCAAATTTTTAGGTTATAATAGTGTAAGGCTTCAGATTGTTGTCAAATATGTTACTTGAAGCAAGCTCAAATCACACAATTCTGGCAGTCAACTTACAGCACCTCCAATAGGCAAAATGCTCATTGTGACACGTCACGCCGTCTTGTTGAAACAATATGTTGCTCACGCAAAAAACGCTCAAGTTACTTCAAGTTTTTAGGTTATAATGTGTAAGGCTTCAGATTGTTGTCAAATATGTTACTTGAAGCAAACTCAAATCACACAATTCTGGCAGTCAACTTACGGCACCTCTAATAGGCAAAATGCTCATTGTGACACGTCACACCGTCTTGCTGAAACAATATGTTGCTCACCCCTTTATAGCTCAATTTAGACCAAAATTAAGTAGTAATCATAGCTTTCAAGAGTTGGTTTCTGACAGTATTGGGCCTAAAATTGCTAACTAGTTGAAATCAAATAAATAAAGCTAATAAAGCAAAATTATTGCTATTTGGGTACTAGTATGACATAAGCAAGCCTTTAATTGAAAAAATTAAAGAAAAAAAAATGTATAATAGAGTGAAATCACACGATCTTGGTAGTCAGTTTACGACACCTCTACCAGTGATCACTAAGCAAAATGTCTATTGTGACATGTAGCGCCGTCTTGCTGAAACATATGTATTGTTTATTATTACCTATAGATCTAGTAGTAAAATGAAAAATAGGAGACAGTTTATTCCACCCATGTTCATTACGAGCCTGTACCCTGACTTCAAAAGTAGTTGACGGATGCAATCCCTTGATAGTGTACCACATTTTCTGCTTGGTCACTCCAGGAAACGGTGGTGGAATAGGCATTTGCATGTTGGTGACTCCAGCTCCAGGCAGGACAACGCTATTCCAGTCGCTTCTGTAGCCTAATTTTGAGTTGTTGTACAATTCCTGATGATGACTGTGGTGATGACTGTGAGGCTGTTGCCTGTAGAATAGGCGGTACTCAGTTATGGCGGCGTGGCTGTTGACTGTCCAGGATATATTGTAGGATTCCTTCTCGGTTCCTAGAGGAGGTGTGTCGAAAGCTGCAAGACCTGCTGTGCCTGTGAGGCATAACTGGCCACGAGCTTTTCCGTGAGTGTTGCTTGCCACACAACTAGAAACAGATATTTACTTCAATGACTGGTTGCTGTAAAAAAAAGTCAAATCACACGATCTTGGTAGTCAGTTTACAGCACCTCTACGATGGATCACTCGACAAAATGTTTGTTGTAACACGTAGCGCCGTCTTGCTGACACAATATGTCGATTACCGATACATCTCTACTGTTTTAAACTGAGCATCAAATAGTGCCAACATAAATATTAAAAACAGAAAAATATCCCTAAAATCTGTAAGACGTTTTAGACCAAATGTAAGCTTCTTGTCACGTATGCTTTTGATATGATCCGCTATTTCGTCTATAAATTTGGAACAATATTCGTGAAAATACTTTTAAACTAAAAGAAATTCCATTTTATATTATTCTATATACTTTATAGTCTCGGACTGGGTCAGCGTTTATGAGCTTGGCAAATCCACAACTCCATATCCGGACAATAAAAAAGAAGTCTTATTTGCTGGATACGCCAGGTTTCGGCAATCTCACTAAACTATAAAATTCCTACTAAGCTTTCTGTTTATTTTTATGCATTCGGTGCTGTTTTCAATGATATTATAAGAAAATGTAAGTAAAAACATTATAAAGCTGAATATAATTGTAATTTTCTATGAAAAACCGCCTATAAGAATGAGAAAAACTCAAAATGTTAGAAATTGCGCGCGCGAGTAAGTCTACTTCAAGACTGAAATGCGGTAACTTTCATGTAAATAAAGCTGTCTATACGTTTTGTTGCAATTGTAGTGTGATAACGATTTCCTCTGGATTTCCCTTGCAAATGAGTTGGACTAGCAAAAAAATCTCTTACAGCATAGCAAGTTTGCGAAATCCTCTTCGTTATGTCTAAACTTCCAAATTATCTGTCTCAGAGCTTAAAGCGGAAACAAAGGGAACTAGTTTATACAGACCTGTAGTTTCCAAAGTCCTGTGATGTAACATTTCGTATTACAAGAGTGTATCTGTTGCCTCTTGCATGGGCGGCGTGTTGTTCTGTTGTCCCTAATTGAGCTGTATCTTTAAACCAAAGCACCTAAAACAAATTTCAATTGTAGACAAAATACGCAATCAATTTGAAATTCAGCACTCTGAGACGCAAATTGAGTGCGGGAAGTGAACAATTATCGCACTAGTGCGGCAATAATCCAATGAAACATTCCTAGTGTGACAACAGATTAATTGCCACATTTTTTTGGTTGCGTTTAATAGTAGCAATATGTGAGAAAATTTTCCAACCAATTAGAGCAAAGTGGTAGATGACGTCACAATGGTAGTTAATGCTTACACGTCAGTTTAATGATTATAACATTGTCTATAAGATGAATGGATGCATTTTTCTTTGCAAAATTATTGGTTTGATGTGAAACACACCGACTGTCAAATACAATATCTGTAAATTGAAAATAAACTTTGAAAGGAGATTTAAAAATTCAGTAAGTATTCATCGATATGCAGCCAAAACTTCAAAAGCGGCCGATATATTCTTGTCAATAAGTCTTGCAACTCGTATAAATTTACGAATATATCCACATTCTTATTCAAATGGAAATAAAATATCAAAATCTTCGTTACAAAAATAAAACAACTGTTATATCTCCTGGGGGCGAACATAAAGTCTCTAAACTTAATTTAAAAACTGAGAGATATATAGAGAAAAGGAATAAGGGAAGTTTTATTTAATATATGTATATATTTTGATTGACAATATCACGTTTACGAACGCACACGTAATGTAATATATCCAAACGCACTCTACATGACAGATAGCAGCGCCACTGTCAACTGTCACAAACAGACCTAGATTAACGAACGCACTGTAATTAATCAAGTTATAACTTATTAATTTATTAATAAATTATTATTATTTATTTATTTATTTATTTATTTATTTATTTATTTATTTATTTATTTATTTATTTATTTTTTTATTTATTTATTTATTTATTTATTTATTTATTTATTTATTTATTTATTTATTTATTTATTTATTTATTTATTTATTTATTTATTTATTTATTTATTTATTTATTTATTTATTTATTTATTTATTTATTTATTTATTTATTTATTTATTTATTTATTTATTTATTTATTTATTTATTTATTTATTTATTTATTTATTTATTTATTTATTTATTTATTTATTTATTTATTTATTTATTTATTTATTTATTTATTTATTTATTTATTTATTTATTTATTTATTTATTTATTTATTTATTTATTTATTTATTTATTTATTTATTTATTTATTTATTTATTTATTTATTATTATAATTAATTAAGTTATAATTTATTGCTGTTATTATTTTTCTTAACAATATTTTATAATCTTATAATTAAAAAAGCGTTTTTAGAATGTTATCTCTGATCTGCGGCAGCTCATTGGTCTATTCCTATCTTTTACACTTTTATATGGCCTTCCACTGACTATCTCTCTCACTTAAAAATCCCAAATCCAAAAAATATCATTTGAAATAATTCAACTAAATATTTTTCTAGCTTATTTCTCAATAATCACTACGCTATCTTATTGGATGATTTCAATAAAATAAGAATGTTAAATCTGTCGAAAGAGACGCGGTTAGAATTCATTTGTTTTCTCTTGACAGCTGTCACGCATGAGCACGTGGCAGCTGATGGGATTATTGGGCGCTAAAAACATGTGACTAACTTTTAAACCGCTGAAATTCAAAATTTAATGTTCATTTTTATTTGCTTTTTATCAAATAAGTTTAGAAAATTTATTGTTGATATTATTCTTTTTAACAATATTTTATAATCTTATAATTAAAAAATCTTTGTTAGAATGTTATCTCTGATCTGCGGCAGCTCATTGGTCTATTCCTATCTTTTGCACTTTTATATGGCCTTCCGCTGACTATCTCTCTCACTTAAAAACCTTAAATCCAAAAAATATCATTTGAAATAATTCAATTAAATATTTTTCTAGCTTATTTCTCAATAATCACTACGCTATCTTATTGGATGATTTCAATAAAATAAGAATGTTAAATCTGTCGAAAGAGACGCGGTTAGAATTCATTTGTTTTCTTTTGACAGCTGTCACGCATGAGCACGTGGCAGCTGATGGGATTGGTGGGCGCTAAAAACATGTGACTAACTTTTAAACCGCTGAAATTCAAAATTTAATGTTCATTTTTATTTGCTTTTTATCAAATAAGTTTAGAAAATTTATTGTTGTTATTATTTTTTATAACAATATTTTATAATCTTATAATTAAAAAATCTTTGTTAGAATGTTATTTCGAACGCATACCTAATGTAATATATGCGAACGCACTCTACATGACAGATAGCAACGCCACTGTCAACTGTCACAAACAGACCAAGATTAACGAACGCACTCTAATTGATCAAGCATAATTTATTTTTTGCTTGTTTATTTAATAAACATATTTTTTTTATAATTTGTATTCTGGCTTTATCTAGCTTTACTTTGTTTTATTTTATTATCTTTTTTTTATGTTTTCTCTTATAATTAATATTGTCTTACGAATTTTTGTCTCTATTAGGTATCTTTTTACTTATAACATTGTTTTAGTTATTTTGTTTTTCTTTATATTTGTTGTAAAATTTTGTTTTAATTTTTTTTATTTTACTAATTTTACTAATTTTACTAATTTGAAATAACACATTTTAATTTTTTTAATATTATAGTCTATTTAGTTTAGTTGCGTTAATACAACCAAAGAGAGGAAAGCACCTCGAGGTTTTGTTTTAATAATAAGTTATTCATTTGTTTTTATCATTTTTATTTGCTTTTTGTCAAGTAAGTTTGAAAAATTTATTGTTGTTATTATTTTTTTTAGCAATATTTTATAATCTTATAGTTAAAAATTTTTGGTTAGAATGTTATCTCTGATCTGCGGCAGCTCATTTACACTTTTATAGAGCATTCTCTATCTCTCTCACTTAAAAAGTAATAAAACTCCTAACCCAAAAAATATTATTTGAAATAATTCAATTAAATATTTTTCTAGCTGATATCTCAATAAACCGTACGCTAACTTATTGGATGATTTCAATAAAATAAGAATGTTAATCTGTCGAAAGAGACGCGGCTAAAGTTCATTTGTTTTCTCTTGACAGCTGTCACGCATGAGCACGTGGCAGCTGATGGGATAAGTGCGCGCTGAAAACATGTGACTAACTTTTAAACCGCTCAAATTCAAAATTAAATGTAGTTTATGTAGAATAAGTTAAATTATGTTATGTTATATTGAAGCAAGCAAGCGCAAGGAATTTGAGCTTCTGCGCATGGAGAAGCGAGCCGTTAACAGAAAACAAATGAGCTCTACATATATGACGAGAGTTGAGTTGCGCATCCTCCGGGTGCTTACCTTGTCTCTATTTTACGTTTATAAATAAAATTTCTTTTATTAATTTCTAAAATAAAATTTTGCTACTACTAATTGTTAATCCTGTCTTTTCGTTAATAAAAGATAGTTTAGTAAGAAAACAATTTGCCTAAAAGCCGCAGCTCTTTGATTAATTATAAAAAAAAACATAACCTTTAAAAACTAAAAAACAAAAGCAAATTTCACTGGAATTATTTTTAAATGTAACGTAACATAACCTCCAAACGTAATCGTTTTGTGAAAAAATCCTTAAAAACCTAAAAGCTGACCTCATTAAAATATTTTATTGGTTAGAAAAGCCTTTTTATTGGTTAAAAAACGTCTTTTTCGAATTTTAATCTACTGCAGCTACTAAAAATAGCCGCTACCCTCTCAAAATTGCCGTTCGTGTTTTATTAAAGCTATTAATTTGATGAGGACGTTACAATTAGGAATTAACTATAGGGAGAGAAGATTAACTGTGATGATAAACTTCTTAAGCTTTTGAAATTTGCTAAAAGGGGTTGAAATAAATCAATATTTTCTAAAGATTTCTTATCAAGATGTTAACACTTTTATGGCAGACATTAATCTTGTTCGTAATTAAATCATAGAATAGCTATTTTGATAAGAGAAAGTTTAAAAAAAAAAGTTATTTGGCCGACAGAAGAGCTTTTCGATGGTTTTTTAGCATTAAAAAATGCTTTTATATTTGGTCTAAGAGTTACTTTGCTGTCTAAGACTTAAAAGACGACTGTAAAATAAGGTTGAAACGCAAAGCTGACATTATCTCTACAGAATTTATCTACAGAATAAGACTTAATTGCAAAGTAATAAACAATACCAGAAAATATACAAAGTGGTACATAAACTTATCTACAAAATGAAGCTTAAACAAAAATATTATCTAAATTTTACGATACACAAGATAACTGACGTAAGTATTTTTCTACAGAATAAGATCTGAACACTAAGGTGACACTGTCTGTAGATGTACCAACTGGTTGATGTACTTATCTACAGAATGAGACTTGAACCATATCTGTAGATCCTTAGAGTGGTTAATTATTTATCTACAGACGCAAAGTTAACTATATCTCAAGATATGCAAGATAGTTAATCTACATATTTATCTACAGAATGGAGCTTAAACACAAATTTAACTAAATCTTACAATACACAAGATAACTGATGTAAGTATTTATCTACAGAATAAGACCTGTACACTAAGGAGACAATATCTGTAGATATACAAACTGATTGATGTACTTATCTACAGAATCAGACTTGAACCATATCTGTAGATCCTCAGAGTGGTTAATTACTTATCTACAGATGCAAAGTTAACTATATCTCAAGATATGCAAGATAGTAAATCGACTGATTTATCTACAGAATGTAGCTTAAACACAAAGTTAACTAAATCTTACGATACACAAGATGACAGATGTAAATATTTATCTACAGAATAAGACCTAAATGCTAAGGTGACAATATCTGTAGATGTACAAACTGATTGATGTGCTTATTTACAGAATGAGACTTGAACCATATCTTTAGATCCACAGAACGGTTAATTATTTATCTACAGATGCAAAGTTAACTATATCTCAAGATATGCAAGATAGTTAATTTACTTATTTATCTACAGAATGTAGCTTAAACACGAATTTAACTACATTTCACGATGACTGATGTAAGTATTTTTCTACAGAATAAGATCTGAACACTAAGGTGACAATATCTGTAGATGTACAAACAGGTTGATGTACTTATCTACAGAATGAGATTTGAACCATATCTGTAGATTCTCAGAGTGGTTAGTTATTTTTCTACAGACGCAAAGTTAACTATATCTCAAGATATTCAAGATAGTTAATCTACTTATTTATCTACAGAATGGTACTTAAGCACAAATTTAACTAAATCTTACGATACACAAGATAACTGATGTAAGTATTTATCTACAGAATAAGACCTGTACACTAAAAAGACAATATCTGTAGATGTACCAACTGATTGATGTACTTATCTACAGAATGAGACTTGAACCATATCTGTGGATCCTCAGAGTGGTTAATTATTTATCTACATACGCAAAGTTAACTATATCTAAAAATATGCAAGATAGTAAATCGACTGATTTATCTACAGAATGTAGCTTAAACACAAATATAACTAAATCTTACGATACACAAGATAACTGATTTAAATATTTATCTACAGAATAAGACCTAAATGCTAAGGTGACAAACTGATTGATGTACTTATCTACAGAATGAGACTTGAACCATATCTGTAGATCCACAAAGTGGATAATTATTTATCTACAGATGCAAAGTTAACTATATCTCAAGATATGCAAGATAGTTAATTTACATATTTATCTACAGAATAGAGCTTAAACACAAATTTAACTAAATTTTACAATACACAAGATAACTGATGTAAGTATTTATCTACAGAATAAGACCTGTACACTAAGGAGACAATATCTGTAGATGTACAAACTGATTGATGTACTTATCTACAGAATCAGACTTGAACCATATCTGTAGATCCTCAGAGTGGTTGATTATTTATCCATAGACGCAAAGTTAACTATATCTCAAAATATGCAAGATAGTAAATCGACTTATTTATCTACAGAATAGAACTTAAACACAAGTGTAACTAAATCTTACGATACACAAGATAACTGATGTAAATATTTATCTACAGAATAAGACCTAAATGCTAAGGTGACAAAATCTGTAGTTGTACAAACTGATTGATGTACTTATCTACAGAATGAGACTTGAACCATATCTGTAGATCCTCAGAGTGGTTAATTATTTATCTACAGACGCAAAGTAAACTATATCTCAAGATATGCAAGATAGTAAATCGACTCATTTATCTACAGAATGTAGCTTAAACACAAATTTAACTAAATTTCACGATGACTGATGTAAGTATTTATCTACAGAATAAGATCTAAACACTAAGGTGACAAAATCTGTAGATGTACAAACTGATTGATGTACTTATCTACAGAATGAGACTTGAACCATATCTGTAGATCCACAAAGTGGTTAATTATTTATCTACAGATGCAAAGTTAACTATATCTCAAGATATGCAAGATAGATAATCTACTAATTTATCTACAGAATATAACTCAAACACTAAGGTTACAGTCTCTGTAGATGTACAAACTGTAGATGCTCAGAGTGGTTAATGTGTTGATCTACAGAGTGAGGATCTGCATCTTTAAAGATACAGGATGGTTAATTAGTCAACTTACTTCTTTATCTACAGAATGAGCTTTAGACACCTACTTAACTACATCACTCGATACAGAGAGTGAACTACAGAATAAAGTTGGCACAGAAATTTAACCAAACCTCAGCTACCTTGAAAATACCTCTCCAACAGCTGCCATTCCCTGGAATTCATCCCTTGCTCCAGAAGATATATTACTAGGAAAATGTAATGAATAAATAGAACAATAGATCACATCAGCAGATGTGTCCAAGTATTGTATTTGCATTGTTGTAAACACTATTAGCTTTATGGAAGCTGCGAAACCAGCCATTTCTCCTAAAGCTAACAGATCTCTGATGTTGTTTTGTTGATTGTTGTATTAGCAAAACAAAGTAAACGGGAGAACGTACACAAATGTAATCTGTTTTTTCCCTCATTAAAATGATGCAAATAAAATAATAAAAGTGGAATGGAAGCTTCTTACGCAACAGCAATTCTTAAGAGGTCTTATAGCACTTCTAAAGTTTGCTAAAGGATCTCTGATGAGTCGATAAGTCAAATAGCGGCCATTAAAGATAATAGACTTCTCCCGCGACGCTTTAATGATAATTCTCCCAGAGATTATCAGAGATAACATTGACTTCAGTGGAAATCTGTTTAAAATAATTTTTTTTTCATAGACCGCTTTGCAAATTTGCTTAAAAAACGTTTGATTGTGACAGTTCTTCTACTTTGATATGATAATCCAAACAAATTCGATGGGATTTAAGTCAGGACTTTTAGAAAACCGCTTCATTCACTTGATATCAACATGTTCTGTAACAATGTTGGTAATTTTTGGGTTCACATGACTTGTCAATGCACCCCGATACAATACTCCAAACATATTCAATAGGATTTAAGTCAGGATTCTTAGAGAACCATTCTATTCGGCTGATACCGACGCCATAGAGAGGTATTTTGCAACATATTCAAATAAATAAGTACCAAAATGTAGTATATTATCTTGAAAAACAATTTATCAATGTTTATAAGCAAAATCAAGTCAAGCTAACTTGACTTAATCAACTTTAGATTCCATTCTTTCTAAAGATTTAAAGAACTTGAGTATAAGCGGGAATAGAAGCTATAATTTGTTTTTCTGACATATGCCAAGCCTGCTCGATTGGACTCAAGTCTGGATTTCTAAAAGGCTATTAAATCTTAAAAGAACTGAAAGAAGAGTACAAATTGTAGATATTTATGTGTCAGAAGAATAAAATGTCTCTTAAAGTTTCTTTACATATGTTACTTCTACAAGACGATACAAGGCCTCTGAGAGAATCAAGTTTCTTTTGTTCAGCATTTTAAAAACGCCAAATTTTAGATCCAGATTGGTTGATTCTTTGCCAGAAATCAATCAAGTTCAATATTGCAGCAGATACCCAAATACCATTCTTTCTAAAGAATGTAAATTGACTTGACTACAAAAGCTATGACAAGAAAGCTTGTCTTCTTATGATATTCCAAATAAACTCGATTGGATTCAAGTCGGGGCTTCCACAAGACAAGATTAGAAAACCTAAGAATCTTATTGACTTGGTTTGGTATCATATTCCAAGCAAGCTCTTTAAGATTTAGGTCAGGGTTTCTAAAGTGCTATTACAAGAATACAAATACAGGTCAAGTGAGGGTAGGTCTGGTACCAAATTTCGGCTAAATCAAACCCAAAAATGCTCATGTTCCGTTCATTTGCAAACCAAACAAAAACTGATCATTTTCAAAAGTTATAGCTAATACCACTGTAAGTGGGCCTTTAACTAAAAAAAATAAATTATAATTGGTTAAGCCGTTTAGGAGTTATGATGCCATAAATAGACAAATTGTGTTTTACGATATGTGCAGATGTTATCCACGTTATCAAAGCCATTTCGAGGAATATCTGCTGATGCATGACTTTCCAGCATCCAAATAAAGTTTAATAACCGCAACAAACTTTCAAATGCAGAGCTACCAACAGTAAATTATCCTGACAGCAAAAAAAGAACTAAAAAACCAATAGTCGTTGCTTTTAGCAAAGTCAACTGAATCTCCAATTTCAACTATCACGTATCCGACAAACTGTGCTCGAATTTTCCCAGACTGCCATCAAACGTAAAATAGCTTAAATTACGCTTATAGGAATATAAGGCTTATAAACTGGTTCGGAATATACATTTAAAGAGATATTTTATATCTGTAAGCTTAAATTATCTCAAATTTTGAAAGTTCATCCGTCTAATTTCCAAATTTAATCTTGTATTTCCGATGCGAAAAAATTTTTTGTTTATCAAAATGATGTTTATTTTTGTTATTATACACTAAAGTCTCTGTTTTGTTTCAACTTTTCCATAAAAAAGTGCTTTTTTCTGGCAAAAAAGTTTGTTTTCCTCTTGGAAAGATATCAAAAATTTAGTACAGCATTGTCTAAAAGTTTTCGTGACTTCTTTATTTCCCTCTTAGACATTTCAAAGACACTTTAAAGCAAGTTTATTTAGAGCACGTAAACAGTTCGCAATCGAATGACGTCGGTGCTAACAAAATAACGACGTCTCAATGAATATTTCAAATGAGAGTTACCTGTGGAGCCGGCTCGGCATGAACAAGGCACACCAGCTGGGCCTCCAGGCCAATTCCCGTGTGGACTGTCGCTCTTTCGGCCTCCACTTCGGGGGGATCTAGAACAAACAAAAAAGGAAATCTTATTTTTACGGTGTTTTGTTTGATTTGGAAAGCAATCACCGCCAGACAGCTCAAGCGAGAGGGCTTTGCTGTTGTAAAACCGACCTGCAAAGCTTAAACATAACCTTTACTTCTTACAAATTTCTTCGTTTGAAGTCTCAGTGCCCAATAAACACGCTTGTTTGAAAGAATAAAGCGTAAGCATGATAAGCTTAAGCGTAAGCGAAGATACTACACGCGAGCGTAATAAGCGTGACCGTCATTGATGCTTTTTGAGTGAAAACAAATTAGAAAATTACACAATACATTTAAGTTTTAAAAAAATTGAAAGCTTTGTAGAGCTTAGGCTCCACTTAAGCAGGTTTTCTAGTTTTCACAAAAGATTTACGCTTGTTTGAAAGAATAATATTGATAAGCGATAACGTAATGAGCGTAAACGTAGTAAACAAAGGTACTACACGCGAGCGTAATAAGGGTGAGCGCAATTAATGCTTTTTGAGTGAAAACAAATTAGATTAAACATTACATTAAGGTTTTAAAAAAATTGAAAGCTTTGTAGAGCTTAGGTTCCACTTAAGCAGGTTCTCTAGTTTCTACAAAAAAATTACGCTAGTTTAAAAGAATAATATTAATAAGCGATAACGTAATAAGCATAAACGTGATAAGCTTAAGCGTAATCGAAAGTACTACACGCGAGCGTAATAAGCGTGAGCGCAATTAATGCTTTTTAAGTGAAAACAAAAAACTGCCATCTTAGAAAATTAGACAATACATTTAAGTTTTAAAAAAATTAAAAGCTTTGTAGAGCTTAGGCTTCACCTAAGCAGGTTTTCTAGTTCCAACAAAATAATTTTATTTTTTCATGAATGGAACATTGACACAATATAGAATAATATTATTAATTGATGAACGTGATGAACGTGAGCGCGATGAGCGTGATGAGCGTGATGAAAACATTTTTACTTTTTATTAACATAATTTAATTAATAGCAAGTAGCGCTCATAGCATGATTACTAAAGGTTGATGAGACTGATGAGCGTTATCGTGATGAAAATACGTAAAACTAGCGTGATGAGCGTAAGCGTAATGAGCGCGATGTTTCGAATACGCTCAATACAAGAATTGAGCTCAATTCAAAGATTATATTCATTATTAAAGTCAATAAACCATATTAATAACGAGTAACGCTTATCGCACGATCAGAATTATTATTTTATGACCGTGATGAGTGTAATAAGCGTGATGAAAGTGAACGTGATAAAAAACCCAAAAAAACCTAATAAATTCACTGTTTAAAAAATACTGTCTGCCAAATTCACTGTATTAAAAAATATTTTTAAGCTAATAACGAGTAAAAATATTGCACAGCTGTAAACGTGATGAGCTTAATAAGCGTGATGAGTTTGACAATCGTGATGAGTTTGACAATCGTGATGAACAAGATAATTGCAAACGTAATGATCTTGATAAAAAACCACAAAAAGCGTAGCACTTTAAAATTTTTTTAGAGTTTATGCTTTTTTACAATCGTCACGAACGTGAGCGTGATAAAAATGAGCGTGATGAGCGTGATAAAAACGTATTTGTAACAAGTTTCTATGAGTAAAGCCTAATAAGTCAGATTTCACATTAATATACAAGTGTTGTAAAATATAAAACACATTGAGCTTAAGCCCTTTGGAAACATGTTTTGATGTACTAATAAATAGTTAATTACGCTTTGCTATAATTAATTATATTCAATTGATTATAAATTAGATTACATTTGCTTTATTTATCATGCCAGACTAAAGTTATTAGCTTGTAAGCGTGATGAGCTAGCGTTTAAGCGTAATGAGCGTGATGTTTCCATTACGCTCAATACAAGCATTAAGCTCCATTCAAAGACTATATTTAATATTAAAGTCAATGAAACATATTAAAAACGAGTAACGCTCATCGCACGATCAGAATGATTCTAATAGACCGTGATGAGTCTAATAAGCGTGATAAAATTGAGCGTGATAAAAAACACAAAAAAACCTAATAAATTGACGGTTTAAAAAAAATTGTTTGCTAAATTCACTGCATTAAAAAATATTTTTAAGCTAATAACGAACTAAAATATCGCACAATTGTAAACGTGATGAGCTTAATAAGCGTGATGAGTTTGACAAGCGTGATGAACGTAATCATCTTGATAAAAAAACACAAAAAAACTTTAGAAAATGTTTAGAGTTAATGTTTTTTTACAATCGTCACAAATGTGAGCGTGATAAGAATAAGCGTGATGAGCGTGATAAAAGCATATTTGTAACAGGTTTCTATGAGTAAAGCTTAATAAGTCAGATTTCACATTAATATACAAGTGTTGTAAAATATAAATAAAACACATTGAACTTAAGCCCCCTGGAAACATGTTTTGATGTACTAATAAATAGTTAATTACGTTTTGCTATAATTTATAATATTTAGTTTATTTAGAATTTTATTACATTTGGTTTGGCTAAAGCTATTAGCTTGTAAGCGTGATGAGCTAGTGTTTAAGCGTAATGAGCGTGATCTTTCCATTACGCTCAATACAAGAATTAAGCTCCATTCAAAAAATATTTTTAATATTAAAGTCAATAAACCATATTAATAACGAGTAACGCTCATCGTCACGATCAGAATGATTATTTTGTGACCGTGATGAGTGTAATAAGCGTGATGAGAGTGAGCGTGATAAAAACCCCAAAAAAACCTAATAAATTCACTGTTTAAAAAATACTGTCTGCTAAATTCACTGTATTAAAAAATATTTTTAAGCTAATAACGAGTAAAAATATTGCACAGCTGTAAACGTGATGAGCTTAATAAGCGTAATGAGTTTGACAATCGTGATGAGTTTGACAAGCGTGATGATCAAGATAATTGCACACGTAATGATCTTGATAAAAAACCACAAAAAAACGTAACACTTTGGAAATTTTGTAGAGTTTATGTTTTTTTACAAACGTCACGAGCGTGAGCGTGATAAGAATAAGCGTGATGAGCGTGATAAAAGCATATTTGTAACAGGTTTCTATGAGAAAAGCTTAATAAGTCAGATTTTACATTAATATACAAGTGTTGTAAAATATAAAACACATTGAGCTTAAGCCCCTCAGAAACCTGTTTTGATGTACTAATTTATAGTTAATTACGTTTTGCTATAATCTATTATATTTAATTTATTAGAAATTATATTACATTTGCTTTATTTAGCATGCCAGACTAAAGTTAGTATCTTGTAAGCGTGATGAGCTAGCGTTTAAGCGTAATGAGCGTGATGTTTCCATTACGCTCAATACAAGAATTAGGCTCATTCAAAGACTATATTTAATATTAAAGTCAATAAACTATATTAAAAACGAGTAACGCTCATCGTCACGATCAGAATGATTCTAATAGACCGTGATGAGTCTAAAAAGCGTGATGAAAGTGAGCGTGATGAAAAAACACAAAAAAACATAATAAATTCACTGTATTAAAAAACATTTTTAAGCTAATAACAAGCTAAAATATTGCACAATTTAGAACGTGATGAGTTTAATAAGCGTGATGAGTTTGACAAGCGTGATGAACGTGATAATTGCAAACGCAATAATTTTGATAAAAAAAGCACAACAAAATGTAACATTTTAAAAAAAAATTAAAGTTTATGCTTTTTTTTAAAATTTTACAAGCGTGAGCGTGATAAGAATGAGCGTGATGAGCGTGATAAAAGCATATTTGTAACAGGTTTCTATGAGTAAAGCTTAATAAGTCAGATTTCACATTAATATACAAGTGTTGTAAAATATAAATAAAACACATTGAACTTAAGCCCCCTGGAAACATGTTTTGATGTACTAATAAATAGTTAATTACGTTTTGCTATAATTTATAATATTTAGTTTATTTAGAATTTTATTACATTTGGTTTGGCTAAAGCTATTAGCTTGTAAGCGTGATGAGCTAGTGTTTAAGCGTAATGAGCGTGATCTTTCCATTACGCTCAATACAAGAATTAAGCTCCATTCAAAGAATATTTTTAATATTAAAGTCAATAAACCATATTAATAACGAGTAACGCTCATCGTCACGATCAGAATGATTATTTTGTGACCGTGATGAGTGTAATAAGCGTGATGAGAGTGAGCGTGATAAAAACCCCAAAAAAACCTAATAAATTCACTGTTTAAAAAATACTGTCTGCTAAATTCACTGTATTAAAAAATATTTTTAAGCTAATAACGAGTAAAAATATTGCACAGCTGTAAACGTGATGAGCTTAATAAGCGTAATGAGTTTGACAATCGTGATGAGTTTGACAAGCGTGATGATCAAGATAATTGCACACGTAATGATCTTGATAAAAAACCACAAAAAAACGTAACACTTTGGAAATTTTGTAGAGTTTATGTTTTTTTACAAACGTCACGAGCGTGAGCGTGATAAGAATAAGCGTGATGAGCGTGATAAAAGCATATTTGTAACAGGTTTCTATGAGAAAAGCTTAATAAGTCAGATTTTACATTAATATACAAGTGTTGTAAAATATAAAACACATTGAGCTTAAGCCCCTCAGAAACCTGTTTTGATGTACTAATTTATAGTTAATTACGTTTTGCTATAATCTATTATATTTAATTTATTAAAAATTATATTACATTTGCTTTATTTAGCATGCCAGACTAAAGTTAGTATCTTGTAAGCGTGATGAGCTAGCGTTTAAGCGTAATGAGCGTGATGTTTCCATTACGCTCAATACAAGAATTAGGCTCATTCAAAGACTATATTTAATATTAAAGTCAATAAACTATATTAAAAACGAGTAACGCTCATCGTCACGATCAGAATGATTCTAATAGACCGTGATGAGTCTAAAAAGCGTGATGAAAGTGAGCGTGATGAAAAAACACAAAAAAACATAATAAATTCACTGTATTAAAAAACATTTTTAAGCTAATAACAAGCTAAAATATTGCACAATTTAGAACGTGATGAGTTTAATAAGCGTGATGAGTTTGACAAGCGTGATGAACGTGATAATTGCAAACGCAATAATTTTGATAAAAAAAGCACAACAAAATGTAACATTTTAAAAAAAAATTAAAGTTTATGCTTTTTTTTAAAATTTTACAAGCGTGAGCGTGATAAGAATGAGCGTGATGAGCGTGATAAAAGCGTATTTGTAACAGGTTTCTATGAGTAAAGCTTAATAAGTCAGATTTCACATTAATATACAAGTGTTGTAAAATATAAATAAAACACATTGAACTTAAGCCCCCTGGAAACATGTTTTGATGTACTAATAAATAGTTAATTACGTTTTGCTATAATTTATAATATTTAGTTTATTTAGAATTTTATTACATTTGGTTTGGCTAAAGCTATTAGCTTGTAAGCGTGATGAGCTAGTGTTTAAGCGTAATGAGCGTGATCTTTCCATTACGCTCAATACAAGAATTAAGCTCCATTCAAAAAATATTTTTAATATTAAAGTCAATAAACCATATTAATAACGAGTAACGCTCATCGTCACGATCAGAATGATTATTTTGTGACCGTGATGAGTGTAATAAGCGTGATGAGAGTGAGCGTGATAAAAACCCCAAAAAAACCTAATAAATTCACTGTTTAAAAAATACTGTCTGCTAAATTCACTGTATTAAAAAATATTTTTAAGCTAATAACGAGTAAAAATATTGCACACCTGTAAACGTGATGAGCTTAATAAGCGTAATGAGTTTGACAATCGTGATGAGTTTGACAAGCGTGATGATCAAGATAATTGCACACGTAATGATCTTGATAAAAAACCACAAAAAAACGTAACACTTTGGAAATTTTGTAGAGTTTATGTTTTTTTACAAACGTCACGAGCGTGAGCGTGATAAGAATAAGCGTGATGAGCGTGATAAAAGCATATTTGTAACAGGTTTCTATGAGAAAAGCTTAATAAGTCAGATTTTACATTAATATACAAGTGTTGTAAAATATAAAACACATTGAGCTTAAGCCCCTCAGAAACCTGTTTTGATGTACTAATTTATAGTTAATTACGTTTTGCTATAATCTATTATATTTAATTTATTAAAAATTATATTACATTTGCTTTATTTAGCATGCCAGACTAAAGTTAGTATCTTGTAAGCGTGATGAGCTAGCGTTTAAGCGTAACGAGCGTGATGTTTCCATTACGCTCAATACAAGAATTAGGCTCATTCAAAGACTATATTTAATATTAAAGTCAATAAACTATATTAAAAACGAGTAACGCTCATCGTCACGATCAGAATGATTCTAATAGACCGTGATGAGTCTAAAAAGCGTGATGAAAGTGAGCGTGATGAAAAAACACAAAAAAACATAATAAATTCACTGTATTAAAAAACATTTTTAAGCTAATAACAAGCTAAAATATTGCACAATTTAGAACGTGATGAGTTTAATAAGCGTGATGAGTTTGACAAGCGTGATGAACGTGATAATTGCAAACGCAATAATTTTGATAAAAAAAGCACAACAAAATGTAACATTTTAAAAAAAAATTAAAGTTTATGCTTTTTTTTTAAATTTTACAAGCGTGAGCGTGATAAGAATGAGCGTGATGAGCGTGATAAAAGCGTATTTGTAACAGGTTTCTATGAGTAAAGCTTAATAAGTCAGATTTCACATTAATATACAAGTGTTGTAAAATATAAATAAAACACATTGAACTTAAGCCCCCTGGAAACATGTTTTGATGTACTAATAAATAGTTAATTACGTTTTGCTATAATTTATAATATTTAGTTTATTTAGAATTTTATTACATTTGGTTTGGCTAAAGCTATTAGCTTGTAAGCGTGATGAGCTAGTGTTTAAGCGTAATGAGCGTGATCTTTCCATTACGCTCAATACAAGAATTAAGCTCCATTCAAAGAATATTTTTAATATTAAAGTCAATAAACCATATTAATAACGAGTAACGCTCATCGTCACGATCAGAATGATTATTTTGTGACCGTGATGAGTGTAATAAGCGTGATGAGAGTGAGCGTGATAAAAAACCCAAAAAAACCTAATAAATTCACTGTTTAAAAAATACTGTCTGCTAAATTCACTGTATTAAAAAATATTTTTAAGCTAATAACGAGTAAAAATATTGCACAGCTGTAAACGTGATGAGCTTAATAAGCGTAATGAGTTTGACAATCGTGATGAGTTTGACAAGCGTGATGATCAAGATAATTGCACACGTAATGATCTTGATAAAAAACCACAAAAAAACGTAACACTTTGGAAATTTTGTAGAGTTTATGTTTTTTTACAAACGTCACGAGCGTGAGCGTGATAAGAATAAGCGTGATGAGCGTGATAAAAGCATATTTGTAACAGGTTTCTATGAGAAAAGCTTAATAAGTCAGATTTTACATTAATATACAAGTGTTGTAAAATATAAAACCCATTGAGCTTAAGCCCCTCAGAAACCTGTTTTGATGTACTAATTTATAGTTAATTACGTTTTGCTATAATCTATTATATTTAATTTATTAAAAATTATATTACATTTGCTTTATTTAGCATGCCAGACTAAAGTTAGTATCTTGTAAGCGTGATGAGCTAGCGTTTAAGCGTAATGAGCGTGATGTTTCCATTACGCTCAATACAAGAATTAGGCTCATTCAAAGACTATATTTAATATTAAAGTCAATAAACTATATTAAAAACGAGTAACGCTCATCGTCACGATCAGAATGATTCTAATAGACCGTGATGAGTCTAAAAAGCGTGATGAAAGTGAGCGTGATGAAAAAACACAAAAAAACATAATAAATTCACTGTATTAAAAAACATTTTTAAGCTAATAACAAGCTAAAATATTGCACAATTTAGAACGTGATGAGTTTAATAAGCGTGATGAGTTTGACAAGCGTGATGAACGTGATAATTGCAAACGTAATAATTTTGATAAAAAAAGCACAAAAAAATGTAACATTTTAAAAAAAAATTAAAGTTTATGTTTTTTTTCAAATGTTACGAGCGTGAGCGTGATAAGAATGAGCGTGATGAGCGTGATAAAAGCGTATTTGTAACAGGTTTCTATGAGTAAAGCCCAATAAATCCGATTTTACATTAATATACAAGTGTTGTAAAATATAAAACACATTGAGCTTAAGCCCCTCAGAAACCTGTTTTGATGTACTAATTTATAGTTAATTACGTTTTGCTATAATTTATTACATTTAATTTATTAGAAATTATATTACATTTGCTTTATTTAGCATGCCAGACTAAAGTTATTATCTTGTAAGCGTGATGAGCTAGCGTTTAAGCGTAATGAGCGTAATGAGCGTGAGCGTGATGAGCTCAAGCGTGATGATCAAACAAAAAAAACATAAAAGTCAAGTCTAATTCAGCCTCTCAGAAACCTGTTTTGATGTACTAATTTATAGTTAATTACGTTTTGCTATAATTTATTATATTTAATTTATTAGAAATTATATTACATTTGCTTTATTTAGCATGCCAGACTAAAGTTATTATCTTGTAAGCGTGATGAGCTAGCGTTTAAGCGTAATGAGCGTGATGAGCATGAGCGTGATGAGCTCAAGCGTGATGATCAAACAAAAAAAACATAAAAGTCAAGTCTAATTCAGCCCCTCAGAAACCTGTTTTGATGTACTAATTTATAGTTAATTACGTTTTGCTATAATTTATTATATTTAATTTATTAGAAATTATATTACATTTGCCTTATTTAGCATGCCAGACTAAAGTTATTATCTTGTAAGCGTGATGAGCTAGCGTTTAAGCGTAATGAGCGTAATGAGCGTGAGCGTGATGAGCTCAAGCGTGATGATCAAACAAAAAAAACATAAAAGTCAAGTCTAATTCAGCCCCTCAGAAACCTGTTTTGATGTACTAATTTATAGTTAATTATGTTTTGCTATAATTTATTATATTTAATTTATTAGAAATTATATTACATTTGCTTTATTTAGCATGCCAGACTAAAGTTATTATCTTGTAAGCGTGATGAGCTAGCGTTTAAGCGTAATGAGCGTAATGAGCGTGAGCGTGATGAGCTTAAGCGTGATGATCAAACAAAAAAAACATAAAAGTCAAGTCTAATTCAGCCCCTCAGAAACCTGTTTTGATGTACTAATTTATAGTTAATTATGTTTTGCTATAATTTATTAGAAATTATATTACATTTGCTTTATTTAGCATGCCAGACTAAAGTTATTATCTTGTAAGCGTGATGAGCTAGCGTTTAAGCGTAATGAGCGTGAGCGTGATGAGCTTAAGCGTGATGATCAAACAAAAAAAACATAAAAGTCAAGTCTAATTCAGCCCCTCAGAAACCTGTTTTGATGTACTAATTTATAGTTAATTACGTTTTGCTATAATTTATTATATTTAATTTATTAGAAATTATATTACATTTGCTTTATTTAGCATGCCAGACTAAAGTTATTATCTTGTAAGCGTGATGAGCTAGCGTTTAAGCGTAATGAGCGTAATGAGCGTGAGCGTGATGAGCTTAAGCGTGATGATCAAACAAAAAAAACATAAAAGTCAAGTCTAATTCAGCCCCTCAGAAACCTGTTTTGATGTACTAATTTATAGTTAATTACGATTTGCTATAAATTATTATATTTAATTTATTAGAAATTATATTACATTTGCTTTATTTAGCATCCCAGACTAAAGTTATTATCTTGTAAGCGTGATGAGCTAGCGTTTAAGCGTAATGAGCATAATAAGCGTGAGTGTGATGAGCTCAAGCGTGATAATCAAACAAAAAAAACATAAAAGTCAAGTCTAATTCAGCCCCTCAGAAACCTGTTTTGATGTACTAATTTATAGTTAATTACGTTTTGCTATAATTTATTATATTTAATTTATTAGAAATTATATTACATTTGCTTTATTTAGCATGCCAGACTAAAGTTATTATCTTGTAAGCGTGATGAGCTAGCGTTTAAGCGTAATGAGCGTGAGCGTGATGAGCTTAAGCGTGATGATCAAACAAAAAAAACATAAAAGTCAAGTCTAATTCAGCCCCTCAGAAACCTGTTTTGATGTACTAATTTATAGTTAATTACGTTTTGCTATAATTTATTATATTTAATTTATTAGAAATTATATTACATTTGCTTTATTTAGCATGCCAGACTAAAGTTATTATCTTGTAAGCGTGATGAGCTAGCGTTTAAGCGTAATGAGCGTAATGAGCGTGAGCGTGATGAGCTTAAGCGTGATGATCAAACAAAAAAAACATAAAAGTCAAGTCTAATTCAGCCCCTCAGAAACCTGTTTTGATGTACTAATTTATAGTTAATTACGATTTGCTATAAATTATTATATTTAATTTATTAGAAATTATATTACATTTGCTTTATTTAGCATCCCAGACTAAAGTTATTATCTTGTAAGCGTGATGAGCTAGCGTTTAAGCGTAATGAGCATAATAAGCGTGAGTGTGATGAGCTCAAGCGTGATAATCAAACAAAAAAAACATAAAAGTCAAGTCTAATTCAGCCCCTCAGAAACCTGTTTTGATGTACTAATTTATAGTTAATTATGTTTTGCTATAATTTATTAGAAATTATATTACATTTGCTTTATTTAGCATGCCAGACTAAAGTTATTATCTTGTAAGCGTGATGAGCTAGCGTTTAAGCGTAATGAGCGTAATGAGCGTGAGCGTGATGAGCTCAAGCGTGATGATCAAACAAAAAAAACATAAAAGTCAAGTCTAATTCAGCCCCTCAGAAACCTGTTTTGATGTACTAATTTATAGTTAATTATGTTTTGCTATAATTTATTAGAAATTATATTACATTTGCTTTATTTAGCATGCCAGACTAAAGTTATTATCTTGTAAGCGTGATGAGCTAGCGTTTAAGCGTAATGAGCGTAATGAGCGTGAGCGTGATGAGCTCAAGCGTGATGATCAAACAAAAAAAACATAAAAGTCAAGTCTAATTCAGCCCCTCAGAAACCTGTTTTGATGTACTAATTCATAGTTAATTATGTTTTGCTATAATTTATTATATTTAATTTATTAGAAATTATATTACATTTGCCTTATTTAGCATGCCAGACTAAAGTTATTATCTTGTAAGCGTGATGAGCCAGCGTTTAAGCGTAATGAGCGTGAGCGTGATGAGCTTAAGCGTGATGATCAAACAAAAAAAACATAAAAGTCAAGTCTAATTCAGCCCCTCAGAAACCTGTTATGATGTACTAATTTATAGTTAATTACGTTTTGCTATAATTTATTATATTTAATTTATTAGAAATTAAATTACATTTGCTTTATTTAGCATGCCAGACTAAAGTTATTATCTTGTAAGCGTGATGAGCTAGCGTTTAAGCGTAATGAGCGTAATGAGCGTGAGCGTGATGAGCTCAAGCGTGATGATCAAACAATAAAAACATAAAAGTCAAGTCTAATTCAGCCCCTCAGAAACCTGTTTTGATGTACTAATTTATAATTGTAAATTAAAAAACACAATATCTTCCCATAGATGCTGTGTTTTTTAATTTACAATTAATTATTACAATCCCAATTTGTGTCAAAAAGATGGAACACCTTCACAAGTTACTAATTTATAGTTAATTATGTTTTGCTATAATTTATTATATTTAATTTATTAGAAATTATATTACATTTGCTTTATTTAGCATGCCAGACTAAAGTTATTATCTTGTAAGCGTGATGAGCTAGCGTTTAAGCGTAATGAGCGTGATGAGCTCAAGCGTGATGATCAAACAAAAAAAACATAAAAGTCAAGTCTAATTCAGCCTCTCAGAAATCTGTTTTGATGTACTAATTTATAGTTAATTACGTTTTGCTATAATTTATTTTATTTAATTTATTAGACATTATATTACATTTGCTTTATTTAGCATGCCAGACTAAAGTTATTATCTTGTAAGCGTGATGAGCTAGCGTTTAAGCGTAATGAGCGTGATGAGCGTGAGCGTGATGAGCTCAAGCGTGATGATCAAACAAAAAGAACATAAAAGTTAAGTCTAATTCAGTGCTTTTTAAAACTATATAAGACGTGCCAATATAATAAAAATAAATTTTTTTAACCTCAATTGTGTGACGCTTATCGCACGATCTCACAACTTTGTAGTTTCATATTCAAAAGCTCTATATATAATTTCCATATGTAGATTTCCCGGATATTTTCCAGGAAAACAACATCTATCAAAAGCTTTTTTGTTTGTTTTTTCTAACTTTTGTCCAAAATTCGATTGTTATTGTAAGCTTATACGCAAATATAAAATAAATGTTTGTTGTTTATCTAAAAATAAAATAAAAAAAATTGTAAATAACCTTATAATCCTATAGTATTGTTAGTATTTCTTCGAATTTCGTCAACTTTTGACATTTAACTGCTCGCTTGAGCTTTTGTGATAAATATAGCTTGACGTTTGAAAACTAGCCACAAGTGAGTTCCATGCAGCGGAATAAGCTGATTAAACACTAAAATAAAATTTATTGCCGAAGGGCTTTAGTACTGGCATCGTTAAACATTTTTTGAAATAAAACTTTTTAGAACTTTGTTGCAGATAAAGCTTATAGTTTCTTGAAATAATGATGAAATACGCTTTGTGCTCAACATTTTTCGCTCAAAAGATGCGCCGTTTTGTTTTAAAAAACGTACAACGAAACAAAAATGATTATTTTTGCTATAAGCTGCGCCAACTTTGCGCAGCTGCTCCGCCTGCTAAGGGTTTTCTGTAACGCGCATCACGCTCACGCTTGTTACGCTGACTTTCATCACTCATGCTTACAAAATACACATATTATTGCGATAAATATTACGGCATGCCAAGAAATACTATTTTTGCTTATAAATAAATAGTAAAAACTATAGTTGTTGCTGACCTAATACTTTTGTTTACTATTTATTATTTTAGGTTTTGGTATAAGCTTTACTATGTCAGTATATGCCAGTTAAATTATTTGCGCAACTGTTCTGCCTGCTATGAAATGTCGTAGATTACAAAAAATAGATTTTTCTACGACGATCATCACGCTCACGCTTGTTACGCTCACTTTTATCACTTATGCTCAGACAATAGTAATATTATGACACTCTATTTTTCTGATGCCAAAAAACATCATTTTTTTTTAAAAAATTAGTAAAAACTATAGTTGTTATAGACCTCATACCTTTGTTCACTGTTTATTATTTTAATTTTGCTATAAGGTCCACTGTTTCAATTTACGCCCGTTGGATTTTTATTCAAATTTATGCATTTTTTTTTTTATAAAAAATAATTAATTTTACGCCAAATAGCTAAAAATACAAAAATATATTCGAAATTGTATTAGTTTTGGTCGAAAACAAAGAAAGAAAAAAAAGGTCTATCTGACGTGCTTCACAGATTTTTAATTAATTTTTTAGTTTATAAACGTCGACATCAAACAAAGTCATGTAATTATTTTCCTGAGTGCTAGCAAACATATAAACACAAACTGGATTGCGCCGAATGTTAATTGGTTTTGTTTCATTTGGAATTTTTAAATAATTTTGATTGTGTGGTAGGACATGGGCGTAATTTTGATTTTATAGCTATTTTTGTAATAAAAAAAAACAATAATTAGACTAAAATTGACAAGAATGGCACAAAGTTCAATTTTTTGCAAAAAGCAATTACAGAAGTATTGGAAATATGACAAAAATTAAGTTATAAATCTAAAAACAAGGAGATTCACTCAGCTCAAATTTGCATTTTAAGACATTTTGAATTTGGCGCCTTTACCTTTTTTGCAGAATTAACATTTTAAATATAACATATTATATATACTTGTTTAACTTTATACGGAAATCTAATTGAAAAATTGACTAAAAATTCAAAAAAATTGGTTATAAAATATTATAAATCTTTAAATTACTGTTAGGCCGTTATGTTAAAAAAATTAAATAAAAGCAATAACAGCAAAACGACAACAAAAACAGAATAAAAGTAGATTAATATATATATATATTTTTTTTGTTTAAAATTATAGTATTTTGTTTTTCACTAAACTGTTCTATCTAAACCGACTAATTTTTTTTGTTTGTTTACAACTTTATTTCAGTCACTCAATTCGTCTTATTTTTTATTTTTCAATTTTTTTGCATTTTAGAATTTTTGGCAAATTATTTTCTATGTAGGTTATTCATTTTCTTTATTATTTCTGTAAATTTTCTTAATTTTATCACTTTTTTTCAAGCAGTTTTTGTACCACAATTTTTATTGTAGTTTAAATTTTTGCTTTTTTGTGCTACTTTTTGTATTTTTATTATTTATTACATTTTTTTTATCTTTACTCTATTTTTTTTCAAGTCTTTCTGTCATAATCTTTTGTTTTTTTTTATTTTATATTATATTTTTTTTCTAATTATCAAGTTTCTTATCAAGTCTTGCCAGCATGTTTTTTTATTATTTTCGCTTAATATTTTAGTTTTTTGTCTATCACTAAGCTGTCTAAACCAACTAATTTTTTCTCTTTTTTTTTGCTTGCTTACATTTTTGTCTCAATGGCTGAATACGTCCTTATTTTAGTTTTTGACATTTTGCTTTTTTTAATTTTTGGCAAATTATTGTCTATGAAGATTTTTCTATTTTCTTTGTTATTTTTATGTATTTTTATATTTTTTTAATTTTACCTTTTCAGGCAGTTTTATCACAATTTATTTTGTAGTTTTTAATTCTTGCTTTTTTGTTCTATTTTTTGTATTTTTATTATTTATTAAATTTTGTTTCTCAATATTTTGTTTATCTTACTACATTCACTCTACGTTGTTTTTTTGCATAATCTCTTGTTTTTTTTTTATTTTATATCTGTTCTCCAATTATCAAAAAGTTATTTTTGCATAATTTTTTGTTTTTTCTTTATTTCATATCTGTTCTCTAATTATCAAGTTCTTTTTTTAAGTCTTGTCAGCATATTTCTTTTATTTTTGCTTAATATTTCAGATTTTTGTCCTTTACTGAGCTGTTCTATCTAAACCATCTAATTTTTTCTCATTTTTTTGTTTGTTTACATCTTTGTCTCAGTGACTGAATACGTCCTTATTATTCTATTTTTTGACTTTTTTGCGTTTTTCAATTTTTGGCAATATATTTTCTATGGAAAATTTTTTTTTTGTTATTTTTATAGATTTTTATATTTTCTTAATTTTATCGTTTTAAACAGATTTTTTTCCACAATTTATTTTGTAGTTTTTAATTCTGAATGTTTTTACTAATTATTAATTTTTTTTTTTTCAAAAACTTCTCTTAATTTATCTTTTATCTTACTACATTCATTCTATTTTTTTTCAAGTCTATTTTGCATAATCTTTTGCTTTTTTATATTTTTGTTTATTATTTTAGTTATTTGTCTTTCACTATCTAAACTGACATTTTTTTCTTTTTTTTTACAACTTTACCTCAGTCACTCAATTCGTCTTTTTTTATTTTTAATTTTTTTTGCATTTTTGAGTTGTTGGCAAATTATTGTTCATGTAGGTTTTTTCTTTATTATTTCTGTAGATTTTCTTAATTTTATCACTTTTTTCTCAAGCAGTTTTTTTACCACAAATTTTTTTTGTATTTTAAATTTTTGCTTTTTTGTTCTACTTTTTGTATTTTCATTATTTATTACTTTTTTTTTATCTTCACTCTTTTTTTTTCAAGTCTTTCTGTCATAATCTTTTGTTTTTTTTTATTTTATATTATATTTTTTTTCTAATTATCAAGTTTCTTTTTAAAGTCTTGCCAGCATATTTTTTTATTATTTTCGCTTAATATTTTAGTTTTTTGTCTATCACTAAGCTGTCTAAACCAAGTAATTTTTTCTCTTTTTTTTGTTTGTTTACATTTTTGTCTCAGTGGCTGAATACGTTCTTATTCTATTTTTTGACTTTTTGATTTTTTTAATTTTTGGCAAATTATTGTCTATGAAAAATTTTCTATTTTTTTTGTAATATCTATGTATTTTTATATTTTCTTAATTTTATCTTTTTAAGCCGTTTTTTTCACAATTTATTTTGTAGTTTCTAATTCTTGCTCTTTGTTATACTTTTTGTATTTTTATTTTTTACACAATTTTTTTTTCTTAATATTTTGTTTATCTTACCACATTCACTCTACTTTTTTTCAAGTTTTTTTGCATAATTTTTAGTTTTTTTTAAATTTTATATCTGTTCTTCAATTATCAAAAAGTTTTTTTTGCATAATCTTTTGTTTTTTTTTATTTCATATCGGTTCTCTAATTATCAAGTTCCTTTTTTAAGTCTTGTCAGCATATTTCTTTTATTTTTGCTTAATATTTTAGTTTTTTGTCTTTTACTGAGCTGTTCTATCTAAACCATCTAATTTTTTCTCATTTTTTTGCTTGTTTACATCTTTGTTTCAGTGACTGAACACGTCCTTATTCTATTTTTTTTTCTTTTTTGCGATTTTCCATTTTTGGTAAATTGTTTTCTATAAAAAATTTTCTTTTTTTCGCTAGTTTTTTATATTTTAATATTTTCTTAATTTTATCGTTTTCAACAGATTTTTTCCACAATTTATTTTGTAGTTTTTAATTCTGAATGTTTTTACTATTTATTAATTCTTTTTTTCTCAAAAACTTTTCTTAATTTATTTTTTATCTTAGTACATTCATTATATTCTTTTTTAAGTCTATTTTGCATAATCTTTTGCTTTTTTATATTTTTGTTTATTATTTTAGTTATTTGTCTTTCACTAAGCTGTTCTATCTAAACCGACTAATTTTTTCTGTTGTTTACAACTTTACCTCAGTCACTAAATTTGTGTTTTTTTTATTTTTAATTTTTTTGCATTTTTGAATTTTTGGCAAATTTGTCTATGTAGGTTTTTTCTTTTTCTTTATTATTTCTGTAGATTTTCTTAATTTCATCACTTTCTTTCAAGCAGTTTTTTTTCACAATTTTTTTTGTAGTTTTCAATTCTTGCTTTTTTGTTCTACTTTTTGTATTTTTATTATTTTATACATTTTTTTTTCTTCATTCTATTTTTTTTTCAAGTCTTTCTTGCATAATCTTTTGTTTTTTTTTTTTATTTTATATCTCTTCTCTAATTATAAAGTTCTTTTTTGAAGTCTTGCCAGCATATTTTTATTATTTTTGCTTAATATTTTTGTTTTTTGTCTTTTTCTAAACTGTTTTATCTAAACCAACTTTCTTTTTTGTTTGCTTACATTTTTATCTCAATGGCTAAATACGTCCTTATTTTATTTTTTGACATTTTGCTTTTTTTAATTTTTGGCAAATTATTGTCTATGAAGATTTTTCTATTTTCTTTGTTATTTCTACGTATTTTTATATTTTTTTAATTTTACCTTTTCAAGCAGTTTTTTTCACAATTTATTTTGTAGTTGTTAATTCTTGCTGTTCTTAATACCAATTTTTTTATATTTATACTATTTATAGTTTTTTTTATTCTCAAAATTTTTTATTATTTTATTTTTTATTTTACTTCATTCACTTTATTTTTTTACGGCTATTTTGCATAATCTTTTGCTTTTTATATTTTGTTTTTAGTGTTTTGTTTCTCACTTTGCTGTTTTATCTAAACTGACTAATTTTTCTTCTTTTTTTTTAGTTTTTTTACATTTTTTATCTCAGCCACTCAATACGTCTCTTTTATTTTTTTTATTTTTTGACAGATTATTATCTATGTAGTATTTTCTATTTTTATTATTATCTCCAAATGTTTCCAAAGTTTTATGACTATTTAAATAAATTTTGTTGTTGTTTTTTAAAAGAATTTTTTTCGTGAGTTTTACATCTTTTTTATTAAAATTTGTCTACATTTGTTTTTTTTATCAAATTTTGCATAATTTTGACATTTTATTATCTCATATTTTATTATTAGCTATATTACTTTTTCTGTCAAAATTGTTATATTTTTAAAAAAATAAAAAATAAAAAACTGAATTAATTGGGTTCTGTGTTCTGACAGATCTAATAACTTTTTTTAAAATAAATAAAATTAAACTTTTAGTTTGATAGAAGAAAAAAAATCATTTGTAATTTAACCATTTGCATCTAGCGCCTCCACCATTTTTAAACATTAACGAGAGGATGGTTGCGCACTCTCCGGGTGCTTACTCTACTCTCTTGTGTAGCCTGCGGAAACATGTATAAACCTAAAGTAAACACTTTAAATTTTTTTCTTATAATAATTATTTAGATTTTGCTTAATTTTAATTTTATTAATTTTTAATTAATTTCAATTTATTGAAAACCCAGCGATGCTACACCCACCTGTCGACAAGTTAATGATTGTACGAAGTTTTCCGATTTTATAAATAATTTTTATTGTTTAAACGTTCAACAGTGTTGAATACAGTGCTTCCAAGTAGACAAGAACCTAGAAAATTATGCCAATTAAATTGGGGAAGTAAATTCACTTGAACCAATCAGAAATGAAAGCTTAAGCGCCCTCAGGCCACGCCTCTCTAGAGCTCATGTTTGCTTCTGTAGTAGATTTATTTAAATTAGTGAGTACTTATTTCATTGATATATTGTAATTGGGTATCTAAAAGGTATTATTTAGTAAAATATTACTCTTTTAATCATTAATCGCAGTAGTTTAAAAAGTTTGAATCCACCCTCTTATTAGCCTCTCTCGATCCACCCTTAGCTTTACAATTTGTCCTCTATTCATCACACATGACAAGTATTATCCTTTCTAAAGCCTCTACCTCTATTTTATCTCTAAACGACAGAACCATCATTTCATAACACAAAAAAAGGGGTTTTCTACTTACATAGAACGTTAAGGGTGATATGACGTGTGTCAGGTTGTCCAACCCCATTATCAGCCGAGCATTGATATTGGCCTGCCGAATGACGGTCAGCATGTTGGATAACCAGCGATAAGCCGGTAACGGTGCGTTCGCCACTGGGCAAAACGTTATTTTTTCGGGTCCACGCCACTGTCGGCACCGGGTTGCCTGATGCCCGACACTCCATTTTCACTGTTGCTCCCTGGAGGACTTCCAGAGATCCGGTGTGGGAGACGTAATGAATTCGTGGAGGCACTGAAAAGAGAAATAGTATCAGAAAAGCAATCAATTACACGATAAAAGTAAAATAATAGTCATACTACAAAAAAATGTAAGCAGCCGGTGGGTGCGCAACCATACTCTCGTTTATAATGGTTAAGACTTTTTGATAAAAATGTTTAAAAATAATGCAACATTTTTAGCAAATTGTTAAAAAAAAAGTGCTTTAGACTTCCAGACTTGTTACCTATTGAACATCTGTGGTACAGTACCTTACGCTTTAGAATATTAGCAACTAAAAAGTGACACAACTTGCAACAAAGTACTAACTTGAGATCATATTCCACAACAGTGACTAAATGATGAAAGTAAAATAACAGTCATAGTATTTTGTCACAACTTGTCACTCTTGTGGCACAATTTGCTTTTGCCTCACCGAAAAGAAATTTGCGTTGTAACAGTTTTTATCTTTTTTTTAATGTCATTTTTTGGCTTGGCCTTTAGTTTTCCAGATTTGTTACCAATTGAACATGTCTGGTATAGTATCTTACGCTTCAGAATTTCAGCAAATGCAGATTTAGCAACAATTACGTCACAATTAAGAGTGAGGCAACGATTTATAAAATAAAATTAACAATTTTTTTCTAAAAATCCTACGTTTTGTTGGCCAATAGAGAAGCATTTGAGGTAGAAGGCTCCGCCTGCAGGTGTCTATTTAAGGGATTTTGGACCAAAATGACCAGACATATACCTATTTCACCTGCTATATTCTTAAACAAAATAATAATTAAATAACTTTCTTATTTGAAATGGGAGAGTGAGAAAAGAAGCTCTTAGCACACTAGGGCTTTTACTGCCAAAAAACTAATTAAAACATAAAGATAATACACCAAAGGTTAAACGAAAATTGTTGAAAACAAACGGCTGAGCAAACATCTTCACTGCTCGCTCTAGTTTGATTTTGTTTAGAATTAAGTCAATAATGGGAGATGAGAATGGGGAGCTGAGAAAATTAGGGTTAGAAAGTTTGTTTTAAATTATAAAGAGAGATGTTTATGTTGTTGATGGTAAATTAATTTTGAAAGTATTCAAAAACAATTTTATGTAAGTACTGCGGGCGGAAAAGATGTATTTTACGCTCTAAGGCTGTAAACGTTTTTCGCACGCTTTGCTCGAATTTACTTATTGAAAAAAAAAACATTTGTTTCTAGTTTTTAAGACCATGCCTACTCAAATTTTGTTGGTATAACAATTTTTAAGCTGTTTTTTAAATCAAATCTGTCAAAACTGTCAAATTTCAGTCATAAATACATTTTTGGCAGCCACCGAATATAGCTAAGAACATGGCGCAGTCAGCTTATTTGTTCTCTCACCCAATATCTCCAAAGTATGTGTAATTTCTCGAGGCTCCATTGTTCCAATTTGGCACACGTAATCTCCGGCATCTTGTGGTCTAACATCCTTCAATTCCAGACTATATCCTCCCCCGGATAGTTCCGGTATTCCAGCTAAACTTGAAGTGCTCATTGGGGACGGCAGGAGTCTCACTCGTGGATCCGGGGTTACTTTCACAGGACCGGCTGTTAGGACAGCAATGCCCCGTTTCCAGACCAAAACGTAGCTTCCTGGAAGACACAATTAATGATAATTTAAAATGGGATTTTATCAATAATAATAATAAAAAACACAGTTTTACCACTTTTTCTAAGAGTTTATATTTAATTTTCCACTACCTAATTAGTTTAGATTTTAGAGTGAGAGGCCTTTGAGAAACTTTTGGGTTTTTAAACAGCTGGCTGACCAAAGACTGACTTCGGACTTGACCTGACCCCGGACTTAGCCCAAGATTTGTAAACTCTGACTTGCATAAGCAAATGAAGCTATACCTAAGGCTAAATATATTTTTTAATTTTTTGTAAGAGAAAATCAATTAGAAGTAATAGATAGCCTTGAAGTATAGCCTTGGATGCTAATAATTAAATAAAAGAAAATAAAGCCAAAAAAAAACACTTTATTCTACAATAAGCAAATAAATAACAAAATAAATCAAAAGTGATAAATAACCTTTAAGTATAGCCTTAGATGCTAATTAACTAGAAGAAAATAAAGACAGAATAAAGAAAGATTTTATTCTACAATAAGCAAGCATAATACATGGAGTAGAAACAAATAAAGTAAAAAAAGAGTAAAATCTAGAAAATACCACTTAATAACATAATAAATCAGAAGTGATAGAAAGTCTTGAAATATGGCCTTTAGGTATAGCCTTAGATGCTAATTAACGTAAAGAAAATAAAAACAAAATAAAAAAAAAATTTTGGCTTAGTAGATAAACTACAACCAAATAAAGTAAAAAAAGAAAAAAACTAGAAGACATTACTAAATAACAAAGTAAAAGATAGCCTTTACGTATAATTAACTTAAAGAAAATGAAGATAAAACAGAGAAAGATTTTATTCTACAACAAGCAAGCCTAATACATGGAGTAAAAACAAATGAAGTAAAAAAAGAAGAAAATCTAGAAAATACCACTAAATAACAAAATAAATCAGAAGTAATAGAAAACTTTGAAATTTAGCCTTTAGGTATAGCCTTAGATGCTAATTAACGTAAAGAAAATAAAAACAAAATAAAAAAAATAATTTTAGCTTAGTAGATAAACTACAACCAAATAAAGTAAAAAAAGAAAAAAACTAGAAGACATTACTAAATAACAAAGCAAAAGATAGCCTTTACGTATAATTAACTTAAAGAAAATGAAGATAAAACAGAGAAAGATTTTATTCTACAACAAGCCAGCATAATACATGGAGTAAAAACAAATAAAGTAAAAAAAGAAGAAAATCTAGAAAATACCATCAAATAACAAAATAAATCAGAAGTGATGGAAAGCCTTAAAATTTAGCCTTTAGGTATAGCCTTAGATGCTAATTAAAGTAAAGAAAATAAAAACAAAATAAAAAAAAAAATTTTAGCTTAGTAGATAAACTACAACCAAATAAAGTAAAAAAAGAAAAAAACTAGAAGACATTTCTAAATAACAAAGTAAAAGATAGCCTTTACGTATAATTAACTTAAAGAAAATGAAGATAAAACAGAGAAAGATTTTATTCTACAACAAGCAAGCATAATACGTGGAGTAAAAACTAATAAAGTAAAAAAAGAGTAAAATCTAGAAAATACCATCAAATAACAAAATAAATCAGAAGTGATGGAAAGCCTTAAAATTTAGCCTTTAGGTATAGCCTTAGATGCTAATTAACTTAAAAAAAATAAAAACAAAATAAAAAAAAAATATTTTACAATATGCAAGCTTAGTACATAAACTACAACCAAATAAAGCAAAAAAAAAAGAGAAACTAGAAGACACTACTAAATAACAAAAGAAATCAGAAGTGAAAGATAGCCTTTAGGTACAATTAACTTGAAAAAAATGAAGATAGAACAGAGAAAAATCTTATTCTACAACAAGCAAGCATAATACGTGGAGTAAAAACTAATAAAGTAAAAAAAGAAGAAAATCTAGAAAATACCATCAAATAACAAAATAAATCAGAAGTGATGGAAAGCCTTAAAATTTAGCCTTTAGGTATAGCCTTAGATGCTAATTAACTTAAAGAAAATAAAGACAAAATAAAAAAAAAAATTTTACAATATGCAAGCTTAGTACATAAACTACAACCAAATAAAGTAAAAAAGAAAAAAAACTAGAAGACATTACTAAATAACAAAAGAAATCAGAAGTGAAACATAGCCTTTAGGTACAATTAACTTAAAGAAAATGAAGATAGAATAGAGAAAAATTTTATTCTACAACAAGCAAGCATGGAGTAAAAACTAATAAAGTAAAAAAAGAAGAAAATCTAGAAAATACCATCAAATAACAAAATAAATCAGAAGTGATGAAAAGCCTGGAAATATAGCCTTTAGGTATAGCCTTAGATGCTAATTAACTTAAAGAAAATAAAAACAAAATAGAAAAAAAATATTTTACAATAAGCAAGCTTAGTACATAAACTGCAACCAAATAAAGTAAAAATAGAAGAAAAACTAGAAGACACTACTATATAACAAAAAAAATCAGAAGTGAAAGATAGCCTTTAGGTATAATTAAGTTGAAGAAAATGAAGATAGAACAGAGAAAGATTTTATTCTACAACAAGCAAGCATAATACATGGAGTAAAAACAAATGAAGTAAAAAAAAAAGAAAATAGACGACATTACTAAATAACAAAAGAAATCAGAAGTGAAAGATAGCCTTTAGGTATAATTAACTTGAAGAAAATGAAGATAGAACAGAGAAAGATTTTATTCTTATACATGGAGTAAACGCAAATAAAGTGAAAAAAGAAGAAAATCTAGTAAATACCACTAAATAACAAAATAAATCAAAAGTGATGGAAAGCCTTAAAATTTAGCCTTTAGGTATAGCCTTAGATGCTAATTAACTTAAAGAAAATAAAAACAAAATAAAAAAAAAATATTTTACAATATGCAAGCTTAGTACATAAACTACAACCAAATAAAGTAAAAAAAGAAGAAAAACTAGAAGACACTACTATATAACAAAAAAAATCAGAAGTGAAAGATAGCCTTCAGGTATAATTAACTTGAAGAAAATGAAGATAGAACAAAGAAAAATTTTATTCTTATACATGGAGTAAACGGAAATGAAGTGAAAATAGAATAAAATCTAGAAAATACCATCAAATAACAAATTAAATCAAAAGTGATGGAAAGCCTTAAAATTTAGCCTTTAGGTATAGCCTTAGATGCTAATTAACTTAAAGAAAATAAAGACAAAATAAAAAAAATATATTTTACAATAAGCAAGCTTAGTAGATAGATAAACTACAACCAAATAAATTAAAAAAAGAAGAAAAACTAGAAGACACTACTATATAACAAAAAAAATCAGAAGTGAAAGATAGCCTTTAGGTATAATTAAGTTGAAGAAAATGAAGACAAAACAGAGAAAGATTTTATTCCACAATAAGCAACTATAATACATGGAATAAACACAAATGAAGTGAAAAAAGAAGAAAAGCTGGAAAATACCATCAAATAACAAAATAAATCAGAAGTGATAGAAAGCCTTGAAATATAGTTTTTAGGTACAGCCTTAGATGCTAATTAACTTGAAGAAAATGAAGACAGAATATAGAAAGAATTATTTTACAATAAGCAAGCTTAGTAGATAGATAAACTACAACCAAATAAATTAAAAAAAGAAGAAAAACTAGAAGACATTACTAAATAACAAAAGAAATCAGAAGTGAAAGATAGCCTTTAGGTATAATTAACTTGAAGAAAATGAAGATAGAACAAAGAAAAATTTTATTCTTATACATGGAGTAAACGGAAATGAAGTGAAAAAAGAATAAAATCTAGAAAATACCATCAAATAACAAAATAAATCAGAAGTGATAGAAAGCCTTAAAATTTAGCCTTTAGGTATAGCCTTAGATGCTAATTAACTTAAAGAAAATAAAGACAAAATAAAAAAAATATATTTTACAATAAGCAAGCTTAGTAGATAGATAAACTACAACCAAATAAATTAAAAAAAGAAGAAAAACTAGAAGACACTACTATATAACAAAAAAAATCAGAAGTGAAAGATAGCCTTTAGGTATAATTAAGTTGAAGAAAATGAAGACAAAACAGAGAAAGATTTTATTCCACAATAAGCAACTATAATACATGGAATAAAAACAAATGAAGTGAAAAAAGAAAAAAAGCTGGAAAATACCATCAAATAACAAAATAAATCAGAAGTGATAGAAAGCCTTGAAATATAGTTTTTAGGTATAGCCTTAGATGCTAATTAACTTGAAGAAAATGAAGACAGAATATAGAAAGAATTATTTTACAATAAGCAAGCTTAGTAGATAGATAAACTACAACCAAATAAATTAAAAAAAGAAGAAAAACTAGAAGACATTACTAAATAACAAAAGAAATCAGAAGTGAAAGATAGCCTTTAGGTATAATTAACTTGAAGAAAATGAAGATAAAACCAAAAAAAATTTTATTCTTATACATGGAGTAAACGGAAATGAAGTGAAAAAAGAATAAAATCTAGAAAATACCATTAAATAACAAAATAAATCAGAAGCAATAGAAAGCCTTAAATTATAACCTTTAGGTATAGCCTGAGATGCTAATTAACTTGAAGAAAATAAAAACAAAAAAAAAAATTTTACAATAAGCAAGCTTAGTACATAAACTACAACCAAATAAAATAAAAAAGAAAAAAAAATTAGTAGACATTACTAAATAACAAAAGAAATCAGAAGTGAAAGATAGCATTTAGGTATAATTAAGTTTAAGAAAATGAAAATAGAACAGAGAAAGATTTTATTTTACAATAAACAATTATAATACATGGAGTAAAAACAAATGAAATGAAAAAAGACGAAAATCTAGAAAATACCATCAAATAACAAAATAAATCAGAAGTGATAGAAAGCCTTAAAATTTAGCCTTTAGGTATAGCCTTAGATGCTAATTAACTTAAAGAAAATAAAGACAAAATAAAAAAAATATATTTTACAATAAGCAAGCTTAGTAGATAGATAAACTACAACCAAATAAATTAAAAAAAGAAGAAAAACTAGAAGACACTACTATATAACAAAAAAAATCAGAAGTGAAAGATAGCCTTTAGGTATAATTAAGTTGAAGAAAATGAAGACAAAACAGAGAAAGATTTTATTCCACAATAAGCAACTATAATACATGGAATAAAAACAAATGAAGTGAAAAAAGAAAAAAAGCTGGAAAATACCATCAAATAACAAAATAAATCAGAAGTGATAGAAAGCCTTGAAATATAGTTTTTAGGTATAGCCTTAGATGCTAATTAACTTGAAGAAAATGAAGACAGAATATAGAAAGAATTATTTTACAATAAGCAAGCTTAGTAGATAGATAAACTACAACCAAATAAATTAAAAAAAGAAGAAAAACTAGAAGACATTACTAAATAACAAAAGAAATCAGAAGTGAAAGATAGCCTTCAGGTATAATTAACTTGAAGAAAATGAAGATAGAACAAAGAAAAATTTTATTCTTATACATGGAGTAAACGGAAATGAAGTGAAAATAGAATAAAATCTAGAAAATACCATCAAATAACAAATTAAATCAAAAGTGATGGAAAGCCTTAAAATTTAGCCTTTAGGTATAGCCTTAGATGCTAATTAACTTAAAGAAAATAAAGACAAAATAAAAAAAATATATTTTACAATAAGCAAGCTTAGTAGATAGATAAACTACAACCAAATAAATTAAAAAAAGAAGAAAAACTAGAAGACACTACTATATAACAAAAAAAATCAGAAGTGAAAGATAGCCTTTAGGTATAATTAAGTTGAAGAAAATGAAGACAAAACAGAGAAAGATTTTATTCCACAATAAGCAACTATAATACATGGAATAAAAACAAATGAAGTGAAAAAAGAAAAAAAGCTGGAAAATACCATCAAATAACAAAATAAATCAGAAGTGATAGAAAGCCTTGAAATATAGTTTTTAGGTATAGCCTTAGATGCTAATTAACTTGAAGAAAATGAAGACAGAATATAGAAAGAATTATTTTACAATAAGCAAGCTTAGTAGATAGATAAACTACAACCAAATAAATTAAAAAAAGAAGAAAAACTAGAAGACATTACTAAATAACAAAAGAAATCAGAAGTGAAAGATAGCCTTTAGGTATAATTAACTTGAAGAAAATGAAGATAGAACAAAGAAAAATTTTATTCTTATACATGGAGTAAACGGAAATGAAGTGAAAAAAGAATAAAATCTAGAAAATACCATCAAATAACAAAATAAATCAGAAGTGATAGAAAGCCTTAAAATTTAGCCTTTAGGTATAGCCTTAGATGCTAATTAACTTAAAGAAAATAAAGACAAAATAAAAAAAATATATTTTACAATAAGCAAGCTTAGTAGATAGATAAACTACAACCAAATAAATTAAAAAAAGAAGAAAAACTAGAAGACACTACTATATAACAAAAAAAATCAGAAGTGAAAGATAGCCTTTAGGTATAATTAAGTTGAAGAAAATGAAGACAAAACAGAGAAAGATTTTATTCCACAATAAGCAACTATAATACATGGAATAAAAACAAATGAAGTGAAAAAAGAAAAAAAGCTGGAAAATACCATCAAATAACAAAATAAATCAGAAGTGATAGAAAGCCTTGAAATATAGTTTTTAGGTATAGCCTTAGATGCTAATTAACTTGAAGAAAATGAAGACAGAATATAGAAAGAATTATTTTACAATAAGCAAGCTTAGTAGATAGATAAACTACAACCAAATAAATTAAAAAAAGAAGAAAAACTAGAAGACATTACTAAATAACAAAAGAAATCAGAAGTGAAAGATAGCCTTTAGGTATAATTAACTTGAAGAAAATGAAGATAAAACCAAAAAAAATTTTATTCTTATACATGGAGTAAACGGAAATGAAGTGAAAAAAGAATAAAATCTAGAAAATACCATTAAATAACAAAATAAATCAGAAGCAATAGAAAGCCTTAAATTATAACCTTTAGGTATAGCCTGAGATGCTAATTAACTTGAAGAAAATAAAAACAAAAAAAAAAATTTTACAATAAGCAAGCTTAGTACATAAACTACAACCAAATAAAATAAAAAAGAAAAAAAAATTAGTAGACATTACTAAATAACAAAAGAAATCAGAAGTGAAAGATAGCATTTAGGTATAATTAAGTTTAAGAAAATGAAAATAGAACAGAGAAAGATTTTATTTTACAATAAACAATTATAATACATGGAGTAAAAACAAATGAAATGAAAAAAGACGAAAATCTAGAAAATACCATCAAATAACAAAATAAATCAGAAGTGATAGAAAGCCTTAAAATTTAGCCTTTAGGTATAGCCTTAGATGCTAATTAACTTAAAGAAAATAAAGACAAAATAAAAAAAATATATTTTACAATAAGCAAGCTTAGTAGATAGATAAACTACAACCAAATAAATTAAAAAAAGAAGAAAAACTAGAAGACACTACTATATAACAAAAAAAATCAGAAGTGAAAGATAGCCTTTAGGTATAATTAAGTTGAAGAAAATGAAGACAAAACAGAGAAAGATTTTATTCCACAATAAGCAACTATAATACATGGAATAAAAACAAATGAAGTGAAAAAAGAAAAAAAGCTGGAAAATACCATCAAATAACAAAATAAATCAGAAGTGATAGAAAGCCTTGAAATATAGTTTTTAGGTATAGCCTTAGATGCTAATTAACTTGAAGAAAATGAAGACAGAATATAGAAAGAATTATTTTACAATAAGCAAGCTTAGTAGATAGATAAACTACAACCAAATAAATTAAAAAAAGAAGAAAAACTAGAAGACATTACTAAATAACAAAAGAAATCAGAAGTGAAAGATAGCCTTCAGGTATAATTAACTTGAAGAAAATGAAGATAGAACAAAGAAAAATTTTATTCTTATACATGGAGTAAACGGAAATGAAGTGAAAATAGAATAAAATCTAGAAAATACCATCAAATAACAAATTAAATCAAAAGTGATGGAAAGCCTTAAAATTTAGCCTTTAGGTATAGCCTTAGATGCTAATTAACTTAAAGAAAATAAAGACAAAATAAAAAAAATATATTTTACAATAAGCAAGCTTAGTAGATAGATAAACTACAACCAAATAAATTAAAAAAAGAAGAAAAACTAGAAGACACTACTATATAACAAAAAAAATCAGAAGTGAAAGATAGCCTTTAGGTATAATTAAGTTGAAGAAAATGAAGACAAAACAGAGAAAGATTTTATTCCACAATAAGCAACTATAATACATGGAATAAAAACAAATGAAGTGAAAAAAGAAAAAAAGCTGGAAAATACCATCAAATAACAAAATAAATCAGAAGTGATAGAAAGCCTTGAAATATAGTTTTTAGGTATAGCCTTAGATGCTAATTAACTTGAAGAAAATGAAGACAGAATATAGAAAGAATTATTTTACAATAAGCAAGCTTAGTAGATAGATAAACTACAACCAAATAAATTAAAAAAAGAAGAAAAACTAGAAGACATTACTAAATAACAAAAGAAATCAGAAGTGAAAGATAGCCTTTAGGTATAATTAACTTGAAGAAAATGAAGATAAAACCAAAAAAAATTTTATTCTTATACATGGAGTAAACGGAAATGAAGTGAAAAAAGAATAAAATCTAGAAAATACCATTAAATAACAAAATAAATCAGAAGCAATAGAAAGCCTTAAATTATAACCTTTAGGTATAGCCTGAGATGCTAATTAACTTGAAGAAAATAAAAACAAAAAAAAAAATTTTACAATAAGCAAGCTTAGTACATAAACTACAACCAAATAAAATAAAAAAGAAAAAAAAATTAGTAGACATTACTAAATAACAAAAGAAATCAGAAGTGAAAGATAGCATTTAGGTATAATTAAGTTTAAGAAAATGAAAATAGAACAGAGAAAGATTTTATTTTACAATAAACAATTATAATACATGGAGTAAAAACAAATGAAATGAAAAAAGACGAAAATCTAGAAAATACCATCAAATAACAAAATAAATCAGAAGTGATAGAAAGCCTTAAAATATAGCTTTTAGGTATAGCCTTAGATGCTAATTAACTTGAAGAAAATAAAGACAAATTAATAAAAAAAATTATTCTATAATAAACAAGCTTGGTAGATAAACTACAACCAAATAAAGTAAAAAAAGAAGAAAAACTAAAAGACACTACTAAATAACAAAATAAACCAAAAGTGAAAGATAACATAGACATAAGATTATAAAAAGAAAATAAAAAAGATTTTAATCTACAATAAGCAAGCATAGTACATAAAGTACAAGCAAATAGTCTAAAAAAAAAAGAAAAACTAGAAGACACCACTAAATATCAAAATAAATCAAAAGAGATAGACAGTCTTAAAGTATAGCTTTTAAGTATTCAACTAGAAGAAAATAAAAACAAAATAAGCAAATTTAATACATAAAGTACAAAGAAATAAAGAACAACTAGAAGACATCACTAAATAAAAAAAAAATTAGAAGTGATAGATAGCCTTAGAGTATAGCCTTCAAGTATTCAACTAAAAGAAAATAAAGACAAAATAAACAAAGATTTTATTCCAGAATAAGCCAATTTAATACATAAAGTACAAGGCCATGAAGTAAAAAAAGAAGAAAAACTAGAAAACATCACTAAATATCAAAAGAAATCAGAAGTGATAGATAGTCTTAAAGTATAATGAACTAGAAGAAAATAAAGACAAAATGAAGAAAGATTGTCTAAAAAAAAAGATTTTACTCTACAAGAAACTTGCGCAAAGGAAGAAATACTACAGTAAGATAAAATATATGTCAAAACAAATTGAAGATAAATCAAACTAATTTTAGTAAAAACAACAAACTACTAAAAAATAATGCAAAATAACTTTTAAAAAATACTGACAAGAGAAGTAGATGAGAAAAAATGAAAACATTTCTTCTTTATTTTAAAGCAAGTAAAGATAAATTATTAAAGAAATAAATAAAAACAAATAAATTTGAGATAATAATTGTAAAATGTCGTAAGATAACTTAGTGAAAGTGTAGTAGAAGTAGAAACAGCAGTAGAAATGTTGTAAATGTAAAATCAAGTATAATAGAAGAATATAAATACAATAACCAAAATTTTGAAAAAAATATTAAAAATCAAAAGAAAAAGCGTCAAGTCACAAAATACTTAAAAAAACTATTTCACAAGAAATTGACAACAAAATAAAGAAAATTTTCTTTACTTTGACACACAAGTGTAGTAAAACTCCACATAGTAATAGAAGCGCTGTAGAACTGAAAATAATTAGTAAACGGTTAAAAGAGAAAAATAAGCACGACAAGATAAAATACAAAAAATAAAAAAGTTGTAAAAATAACAACAACAACAAAAAAAAGAAGAAAAAAGTTGCTAAAACATTATAAAACATCAACAAAATTGTTGAAAAATTTAAGAAAAAAAAGAAGAAAATAGATTAAACACGGATTTTCAGCTTGGTAATAGTAAAATTAAATCACAATGGAAGATGAACTTGAATGGCTTAAAAATCATGGAACTTATAGCTTAAACCGCAGCTGTAGAAAAATTGACCTTGAGGTCAATATTAATAATAACCTATAAATAATAATTTGTTTATCTGAATAACAATTAAAACAGCTACTTTCAAAAACAAAAATTTAATACCCAAAAGACATAACTACAAAATAAAGCAAAGTTTTTTGATTTGACAAAAAGTGTAACAGATGTAATAAAAGTAGAAAAAAAATTGAAGAAAAAATAGTAGTAGAACTATAGTAGGAGAAGAAACAATATTATTTCAGTAGAAAAAGTACGAGTAGATAAAATACACAAACAAAAGCTGAAGAAATGATAATAAAACCATAAAAAAAAGAAGAAAAACTATATAAAACTAAGGAATATTACCAAAAACTAAAAAAAAGACTATTTTCAAAAAACTAAATTTTAATTTTTAAAAGATGTAAATACAAAATAAGAAAAAAAGTTTCTTTATTTAGTAAAAAGTGTAAAAAACGAAGTGGATAAAAAATTGAAGTAAAAATAGTAGTAGAAGAAGAAACAATATTATTGCAGTAGAAAAACTACAAGTAGATAAAATACACAAACAAGAGTTGAAAAAATAATAATAAAACTATAAAAAAAAAAAGAAAAACTATATAAAACTAAGAAATATTACCGAAAACTAAAAAAACGACGGTTTTCAAAAAACTCAATTCTAATTTTTAAACGAGATAAATACTAAATAAGAAAAAAGGTTCTTTATTCAATAAAAAGTGTAACAGACGTAATAGAAGTGGATAAAAAATTGAAGTAAAAATAGTAATAAAAGAAAACAATATTATTGCAGTAAAAAAACTACAATTAGATAAAATACACAAACAAAAGTTAAAAAAATAATAATAAAACTATAAAAAAAAGAAGAAAAACTATAGAAAACTAAGAAATATTACCAAAAACTAATAAAAAAGACTATTTTCAAAAAACTAAATTCTAATTTTTAAAAGAGATAAATAGAAAATAAGAAAAAAGTTTCTTTATCAAGTAAAAAGTGTAACAAACGTAATAGAAGTGGATAAAAAATGAAAGTAAAAATATTAGTAGAAGAAGAAACAATATTATTGCAGTAAAAAAACTACAAGTAGATAAAATACACAAACAAAAGTTGAAAAAATAATAATAAAACTATTAAAAAAAAGAAAAAAACTATAGAAAACTAAGAAATATTACCAAAAATTCAAAAAAGACTGTATTCAAAAAACTAAATTCTAATTTTTAAAAGAGATAAATACAAAATAAGAAAAAAAGTATCTTTATTTAGTAAAAAGTGTAACAGATGTAAGAGAACTGGATGAAAAATTGAAGTATAAATAGTAGTAGAACTATAGTAGAAGCACAGATTAGTTGTAGAAGTAGAAACAATATTGTAATAGAAAAACTACAAGTAGATAAAACACACAAACAAAAGTTGAAGGAATATTAATAAAACCATAAAAAAAAAAGAGGAAAAACTATATAAAACTAAGAAATATCATCACAACATTACCAAAAACTTGAAAAAAAGACTATTTTAAAAAAACTAATTTGTAATTTTTAAAAGAGATAAATAAAAATTAAGAAAAAAAATTTTCTTTATTTAGTAAAAAGTGTAACAGACGTAATAGAAGTGGATGAAAAATTAAAGTAAAAATAGTAGTAGAACTATAGTAGAAGTAGAAACAATATTGTAGTAGAAAAACTACAAGTAGATAAAATACACAAACAGAAGTTGAAGGAATATTAATAAAATCATAGAAGAAAAAGAAGAAAAACTATAGAAAACTAAGAAATATCACTACAATATTACCAAAAACTTAAAAAAAACTATTTTCAAAAAACTAAATTCTATTTTTTAAAAGAGATAAATACAAAATTAGAAATTTTTTTATTTTATTTAGTAAAAAGTGTAACAGACGTAATAGAAGTGGATAAAAAATTAAAGTATAAATAGTAGTAGAACTATAGTAGAAGAAGAAACAATATTATTGCAGTAGAAAAACTACAAGTAGAAAAAATACACAAACAAAAGTTGAAGAAATAATAATGAAACTATAAAAAAAACAAGAAAAATTATAGAATACTAAAAAATATTACCAAAAACTTGAAAAAAAAACTATTTTTAAAAAACTTAATTCTAATTTTTAAAAGAGATAAATACAAAATAAGAAAAAAACTATCTTTATTTTGTAAAAAGTGTAACAGACGTAATAGAAGTGGATGAAAAATTTAAGTAAAAATATCACCAAAAACTAAAAATAAACTATTTTCAAAACACTAAATTCTTATTTTTAAAAGAGATAAATACACAATAAGAAAAAAAGTTTTTTTATTTAGTAAAAAGTGTAACAAACGTAATAGAAATTGAAGTAAAAATAGTAGTAAAAGTAGATACAATATTGTAGTAAAAACTACAAATAGATGAAATACACAAACAGAAGTTGAAGAAAAAATAATAAAAAAATAAAAGAAAAACTACAGAAAACTAATAAGCATTACCACAATATTTCAAAAACCCAAAAAATAAAAAAAAATCTCTAATAAAAAAGTTCAGTTTAGCGATAAAATAAAAAACTGAGGTAATAATTATAACACATTTTTTAAGTATAACTATGTTTACTATTTAACCAATAAATCAATTAAAAAACGCATAATTCAATTAAAAAAATTAAATTCTAAAAGTAGTCGAAAAAAAAAATAGAGAAAAAATATTTTTATTTTAAATAAACTGTAGTGGAAATGAGAGCAGAAGTACAAAACTAAGAAAACAACATAGTAGAAGAAGATGAAGAACAAACAAAATAAAGAAAATTGTCGAAGAAAAAATAAGAAAAGTAACAAATAACACTTAAGTATGTAATTCAAAAATCTGGAAAAGAAAAACAAAACAACTCAAACACAGATCTTCAGTTTGACATTATAAAAACAACATTATGGTGGAAGATCAAAAACAAAAGTTTATAACCTTAAAGCAAAAACAATTGCAAGATATTTAACTCTAGCTCCTACTTATATAATGAAGCAATTAAAAGTTTTAAAAAACTTATAAGAAAAAATACTCTAAAAATAAACAAAAACAAAAATAGTGTAGTAGAAGTTGTAATAGAAGTGGAAACAATTGTAGTAGAAGACAATTACAAAAAATTCAAAAAATAAAACACTTATACACAGTTTTCTAAACAAAATTCAGCATTCGAAGATCAAATTCAAAATTTTATAGAATTAACTAATTCTAATAATTTAATAATTCATTTGTTAATATCTAGTAGAGTCTAGACAGTCACAATTCAACAAGGTGGCGCTATAAGAGCTGTCTAAGCATAACAAAAACGGAATAACTTGCAACAATAAAAAAAAAATAGCACCAAATCAAATTATTAAAAAAAAAATTACCTGAAGGTGTAATCCTACAAGGCAGAACCACAGTGCTCCCAGTTGCAATCCGATAGGTTTGACCTGGAGTTACAAACGTTGGAGGCTTCCCCTGGGGCAGAGCAATGTCCAAATCATTAACTCCCGGATAATGTTGAGCTTCTGGAAAAGAAAAACTGATTTTAGAACATGATACGATTCCTTAAAATGAAAAAAAAAAGTTTTTGGTGACACGGCGCTGGAAAATTACAAAGTCGCAAAGTTTCGTGTTTGGAAACTAAGCAAAGATCACGTTGAGTGAAAATTTAAGAGAAGCTTGTCAAATGCTTTGATGAGGTTTAACTTTGCAGCAAGCTGCTGCTGCTGCTGCTTCAGAAAAATAGGGCTTTTGTTCATTAGCTCGTCAAAGCACAAGGGCTAAATTAGCCCTAGCAGGTGTGGAAAAACAAAAACATGTTTTTGACAGAAATTTGTGCTACGAAAGATTTCAATTATGTCACATTTGGCTTTTGTACAAAAAACGTGTGCAAAACTCTATCAAATTTGTTCTTAATCTAAAAAAAATATTGTAATTTCATCAGGAAAACCTCAACAATTCTGTCACCCCAGAACATAATGGAGGTTGGAACCGGTAATAGATGGGGTGTACATATAAATTGTTGTCAACTATGAGATTTGATATGGTAATTAGCTAGTCAACTTGGTTTGTTGTGTTTATATTGAACTACAGTGGACGTGTAATATATATTATTACGTATGTATATATGCTATAAGCGGCTGCAGACGTGGTGAATCTGACAGATCTAATCAAATGTAGAGCTTTGCGTAATTATTGATGCAAAATTTTGATTTATAAACTCAATAAATGACAGAAACTGTTACACCATTGCTTAAAGTGTCAATTGTAAGCACGGATCTAACCTAAAAAGTACGCACGCAGAAGACGCCATTTTATCTAAAGAGACGCATGTTCAGTAACCATGATATTATGTGGTAATCTTGATAATATAAATTAAAAACGTCAAACTTGTAGTTGATTTGCCGCTGTTTCGGTTTTCAGTGTCAAATGAAATATTCATCTTCCACACCTTTTATCATCAATAAATACCTTTTTTAAACTCAGATCTTAAAACTAATTAAACTAAAACATAGCAAATGACCTAATTGTGCTCGATTTTCAAAAAAATTTCAGAAATCTTTTATGATGATCTTGATAAATTAAGATATATGTGAGACAAAATGGCGTAGCCACATGTTCCAAACTTTTTTGACTTACAATAAATGCTACTTTGAAGCACGCAAGTGAATACGCACGCAAATGACAAATGTTCAGTAACCATGGTATTACCTCTTGACGTATAGTATAAATTAAAAACGTCAGACTTGTAGTTGAGTTGCCACTGTTTTTGTTTTTAGTTTCAAATAAAATTTTCATTTTTTACATTTTTTATTTTTTCTATCAACAATAAATGCTTTTCTTAAACTCAGATCTTCAAACTAATTAAACTGAAACATGGCAAAACACCTAATTGTGCTCGTTTTCCAAAAATATTTTAAAAATCTCTTATGATGATCTTGATAAATTAAGATGTATGTGAGACAAAATGGCGTATCCACATGTTCTAAGATGCATGTTTAGTAACCATGATATTATAGTCCCTTGACGTACAGTATAAATTAAAAAAGTCAGACTTGTAGTTGAGTTGCCATTGTTTTTGTTTTTAGTTTCGAATAAAATGTTCTTCTTTTACACTTTTTATTTTTTCTATCATCAATAAATGCCTTTTTTAAACTCAGATCTTTAAACTAATTAAACTGAAACATGGCAAGAGACCTAATTGTGCTCGTTTCCAAAAATATTTTAAAAAACTCTTATGATGATCTTGATAAATTAAGATGTATGTGAGACAAAATGGCGTAGCCACATGTTCTATACTTTTTTGACTTGAGTCAAATGCCACTTTTAAGCACGCATAAAACGCCATTTTATTATAAAGACGCATGTTTATTAACCATGATATTATAGTTCCTTGACGTATAGTATAAATTAAAAACGCCAGACTTGTAGTTGAGTTGCCACTGTTTTTGTTTTTAGTTTCAAATAAAATTTTTATTTTTTATTTTATCTATCATCAATACATACCTTTTCTAAACTTAAATCTTTAAACTAATTAAACTGAAACATAGCAAAAGACCTAATTGTGCTCGTTTTTAAAAAAAATTTCAAAAATCTCTTATGATGATCTTGATAAATTAAGATGTATGTGGGACAAAATGGCGTAGCCACATGTTCTAAGATGCATGTTTAGTAACCATGATATTATAGTCCCTTGACGTACAGTATAAATTAAAAAAGTCAGACTTGTAGTTGAGTTGCCATTGTTTTTGTTTTTAGTTTCGAATAAAATGTTCTTTTTTTACACTTTTTATTTTTTCTATCATCAATAAATGCCTTTTTTAAACTCAGATCTTCAAACTAATTAAACTAAAACATAGTAAAAGATTTAATTGTGCTTGTTTTTCAAAAAAAATTATAAAATTTTCTATGATGATCTTGATAAATTAAGATGTATGTGAGACAAAATGGCGTAGCCACATATTCTAAACTTTTTTGACTTAAAACAAATGGCACTTTTAAGCACGCAAGTAAGTACGCAGGTAAAAAACGTTATTTTTCCAGAAACATGCATGTTTAGTAACCATGATATTATAGCCCCTTGACGTATAGTATATATTAAAAACGTCAGACTTGTAGTTGAGTTGCCACTGTTTTTGTTTTTAGTTTCCAATAAAATTTTAATTTTTTATTTTTTCTATCATCACCAAATGCCTTTTTTAAACTTAGATCTTTAAACTAATTAAACTAAAACCTGGCAAAAGACCTAATTGTGCTTGTTTTCCAAAAATATTTCAAAAATCTCTTATGATGATCTTGATAAATTAAGATGTATGTGAGACAAAATGGCGTAGCCACATGTTCTAAACTTTTTTGACTTAAGTTAAATGCCACTTTTAAGCACGCAAAAAACGCTATTTTATTATAAAGACACATGCTTAATAACCATGATATTATAGCCCCTTAACGTATAGTATAAATTAAAAACGTCAGACTTGTAGTTGAGTTGCCACTGTTTTTGTTTTTAGTTTCCAATAAAATTTTGATTTTTTATTTTTTCTATCATCACCAAATGCCTTTTTTAAACTTAGATCTCTAAACTAATTAAACTAAAACCTGGCAAAAGACCTAATTGTGCTCGTTTTCCAAAAATATTTCAAAAATCTCTTATGATGATCTTGATAAATTAAGATATATGTGAGACAAAATGGCGTAGCCACATGTTCCAAACTTTTTTGACTTACAATAAATGCCACTTTTAAGCACGCAAGTAAATACGCACGCAAATGACAAATGTTCAGTACCCATGATATTACCTCTTGACGTATAGTATAAATTAAAAACGTCAGACTTGTAGTTGAGTTGCCACTGTTTTTGTTTTTAGTTTCAAATAAAATTTTCATTTTTTACATTTTTTATTTTTTCTATCAACAATAAATGCCTTTTTTAAACTCAGATCTTCAAACTAATTAAACTGAAACATGGCAAAACACCTAATTGTGCTCGTTTTCCAAAAATATTTTTAAAATCTCTTATGATGATCTTGATAAATTAAGATGTATGTGAGACAAAATGGCGTATCCACATGTTCTAAGATGCATGTTTAGTAACCATGATATTATAGTCCCTTGACGTACAGTATAAATTAAAAAAGTCAGACTTGTAGTTGAGTTGCCATTGTTTTTGTTTTTAGTTTCGAATAAAATGTTCTTTTTTTACACTTTTTATTTTTTCTATCATCAATAAATACCTTTTTTAAACTCAGATCTTCAAACTAATTAAACTGAAACATGGCAAAAGACCTAATTGTGCTCGTTTTCCAAAAACATTTTAAAAATCTCTTACGATGATCTTGGTAAATTAAGATGTATGTGAGACAAAATGGCGTAGCCACATGTTCTAAACTTTTTTGACTTGAGTCAAATGCCACTTTTAAGCACGCAAAAAACGCCATTTTATTATAAAGGCGCGTTATAAATAAAAAACGCCAAACTTGTAGTTGAGTTGCCACTGTTTTTGTTTATAGTTCCAAATAAAATTTTTATTTTTTATTTTATCTATCATCAATACGTACCTTTTCTAAACTTAAATCTTTAAACTAATTAAACTAAAACATAGCAAAAAACCTAATTGTACTTGTTTTTCAAAAAAATTCCAAAAATCTCTTATGATGATCTTGATAAATTAAGATGTATGTTAGACAAAATGGCGTAGCCACACGTTCTAAACTTTTTCGACTTAAAACAAATGCCACTTTTAAGCACGCAAAAAACGCCATTTTATTATAAAGACGCATGTTCATTAATCATGATATTATAGTCCCTTGACGTATAGTATAAATTAAAAACGCTAGACTTGTAGTTGAGTTACCACTGTTTTTGTTTTTAGTTCTAAATAAAATTTTTATTTTTCATACTTTTTAATTTAAATATCATCAATAAATACCTTATTTAAACTCAGATCTTCAAACTAATTAAACTAAAATATTGCAAATGACCTACTTGTGCTTGTTTTTTGAAAAAAATTTAATAATCTTTTAGGATGATTTTGATAAATTAAGATATATGTGAGACAAAATGGCGTAGCCACATGTTCTAAACTTTTTTGACTTAAAACAGATGCTACTTCTAAGCACGCAAAAAACGTTATTTTTCTAAAAAAGTTTATGTTAAGAAATTATAATATTATAGCTCTTTGACGTATAGTATAAATTAAAATCGGCAGACTTGTAGTTGAGTTGCCGCTGTTTCTGGTTTTACTTTCAAGTAAAACTTTTATTTTTTACACTTTTTATTTTATCTATCATCAATAAATACTTTTTCAAAACTCAGATCTTTAAACTAATTAATCTAAATCATGGCAAAAGACCTAATTGTGCTCGTTTTTCAAAAATATTTCAAAAATCTTTCATGATGATCTTGATAAATTAAGATGTATATGAGACAAAATGGCGTAGCCACATGTTCTGAACTAAAACAAATGCCACTTTTAAGCACGCAAGTATTAAATAATACTGTCATTTCTAAGTTGAATAAAATGACACGTGACACATTTTCCTTCTTTTTTCGTTCTAAGACAAAACTCCAATTTAATAACGCTTCTAGAAGCTGGAGCCTTTTATTTTTCCGTTTCCGACAAGTTTACGTAATGTCTCTTTTATAGAAGAAACAACGCGGAATTTGTGACAAAGCGTTTTGCTTCTTAGGTGATTTATGGCCGCTTTCTGCAAAGCAAAGCGGTTAAATCAACAACAAGTGGAAACACATTTTATATTTACGTTTCTCTACCTGCTGTTCTGCTATCATCTCAATGCTTTTTGTGGTTTTTGCTAGACGCGGAGTTTTGTTGTGTTGTGTAAATAGTGACACCTTTCTCGGATTTTTCTTTTTTTTTTTTGGCGACGTTTTTTACGAGTGTTTACAGAAAAAGAAAACGGAAAATATCAAACAAACGGTTTTTAAGAACGTCCATCAATGTTGGCTTTCATCTACTGAAAATCCATTATCTAATGCGTTCAGCCATCTTGAATTATAATTATCAAGTTCATATGTTTCTTTGGTAGATATTATAGAACTAACTAGGTCCTAATTCTTATGATTAGTAGTGCTATTGAAATTCATAAAAGGATTTCGTACAGCAGCTGCTACCGATGAGACTACCGAATAATTAACAGCTAGCAAACTTAACAATAAAAAAATTCTTATTTTAAAACATTGTCAAAGACCTACTTGTGCTTGTTTTTCAAAACAATTTCAAAAATCTCTTATGATGATCTGGATAAATTAAGATATATGTGGAACAAAATGGCGTCGCCACATGTTCTAAACTTTTTTGACTTAAAAAAAATATATTATCTGCAGAGATATGTATTGTGGGTCACATTAAGTTTTGACTATTATTACATTATATTGTTTTATTACGTATTTTTACAGTAAAATTTGTTGTCGAAAGAGACAAATAGAGTTAACAAGGTCTAATAAGACAATTTTTTAGAATTTAATGCCGATCAATGACATATTTTTACAAAAGAAGGGGCAAAACATGGGATTAAAAGCGTCTACGATGCAAAACTTTTCGGGCGTTATTTTGGTGATGAAACTTTGTTTTGTGGTGGCAACAAAATAAACAAAGTTAAACTCAGTCAATTAGGTAGTTGTAGAACGAACTAATTTCAGCATCTTTATTCATATCCCTGATAGAACGAAACAATGATGAAGTCATTGAAACAAACGTCGGAAAGTTATAATTACTTTTGCCGCATTCGCGACGATTATATTTGTGCTAGAGGCAAAGATTAAGAAATTTCTTAACTAATTTACTTGCTATAATATGATTTATATAATAATTATAGATTTGGAGATGATATGAAGCATTTGGCGCTTCCGTCATTGGATTAAAGACCATGCCTGTGTGGGAATTGAACTCACACCTCTTCAGACCAGTCTCCAGCGTACTTTCGCTTGGCCAGCTGGTCTGCCAAGACCTCCTTTTACTAAATATTACAATAACTAGCAACAAATTTTCTAAAAAAAATATAATTTTCTATTTTGCTTTGCTGACTAATTTACATAACCTAAATTGATATTATAGCCTCTTGACGTATAGTATAAATTAAAAACGTCAGACTTGTAGTTGAGTTGCCGCAGTTTCTGTTTTTAGTTTCAAATAAAAATTTTATTTTTCATACTTTTTATTTTAAATATTATTAATAAATATCTTTTTTAAACTCAGATCTTTAAACTAATTAAACTAAAACATGGCAAAAGACCTAATTGTGCTTGTTTTATATAAAAATTTCAATAATCTTTTAGGATGATTTTGATAAATTAAGATATATGTGAGACAAAATGGCGTATTCACATGTTCTAAAATTTTTTGACTTAAAACAAATGCCACTTTTAAGCACGCAAGTGAGCACGCAGGCAAAAGACGCTATTTTTCTAAAAAGACGCATGTTTAGTAACTATGATATTATAGCCCTTAAACATATAGAATAAATTAAAAACGTCAGACTTGTAGTTGAGTTCCCGCTGTTTCTGTTTTTAGTTTCGAATAAATCTTATATTTTTCACACTTTTTATTTTATCTATCATCAATAAATACTTTTTCAAAACTCAGATCTTTAAACTAATTAAACTAAAACATGGCAAAAGACCTAATTGTTCTGGTTTTTCCAAAAAAATTCAAAAATCTATTATGATGATCTTGATAAATTAAGATGTATGTGAGACAAAATGGCGTCGCCACATGTTCTAAACTTTTTTGACTTAAAACAAATGCAGTTTTTAAGCACGCAAGTAAGTACGCACGCAGAAAATGCCGTTTTTCTAAAAAAACGCATGCTTAGTAGTCATGATATTATAGTCCCTCGACCTATAGTATACATCAAGAACGTTAGACTTGTAGTTGAGTTCCCGCTGTTTCTGTTTTTAGTTTCGAATAAAACTTTTATTTTTCACACTTTTTATTTTATCTATCATCAATAAATACTTTTTCAAAACTCAGATCTTTAAACTAATTAAACTAAAACATAGCAAAAGACCTAATTGTGCTGGTTTTTCCAAAAAAATTCAAAAATCTATTATGATGATCTTGATAAATTAAGATGTATGTGAAACAAAATGGCGTCGTCACATGTTCTAAACTTTTTTAACTTAAAACAAATGCAGTTTTTAAGCACGCAAGTAAGTACGCACGCAGAAAATGCCGTTTTTCTGAAAAAACGCATGCTTAGTAGTCATGATATTATAGTCCCTCGACCTATAGTATACATCAAGAACGTTAGACTTGTAGTTGAGTTCCCGCTGTTTCTGTTTTTAGTTTCGAATAAAACTTTTATTTTTCACACTTTTTATTTTATCTATCATCAATAAATACTTTTTCAAAACTCAGATCTTTAAACTAATTAAACTAAAACATAGCAAAAGACCTAATTGTGCTGGTTTTTCCAAAAAAATTCAAAAATCTATTATGATGATCTTGATAAATTAAGATGTATGTGAAACAAAATGGCGTCGTCACATGTTCTAAACTTTTTTGACTTAAAACAAATGCAGTTTTTAAGCACGCAAGTAAGTACGCACGCAGAAAATGCCGTTTTTCTGAAAAAACGCATGCTTAGTAGTCATGATATTATAGTCCCTCGACCTATAGTATACATCAAGAACGTTAGACTTGTAGTTGAGTTCCCGCTGTATCTGTTTTTAGTTTCGAATAAATCTTATATTTTTCACACTTTTTATTTTATCTATCATCAATAAATACCTTTTTTAAACTCAGATCTTTAAACTAATTAAACTAAAACATGGCAAAAAACCTAATAGTGGTCGTTTTTTAAAAAAATTTCAAAAATCTATTATGATGATCTTGATAAATTAAGATGTATGTGAGACAAAATGGCGTTGCTACATGCTCTAAACTTTTTTGACTTAAAACAAATGGTACTTTTAAGCACGCAAGTAAGTACGCACGCAAATGACAAATGTTCAGTAACCATGATATTTTAGTCTTTTGACGTATAATATAAATAACAAACCTCAGACTTGTAGTTGAGTTGCTGCTGTTTCTGTTTTTAGTTTTGTTTAACTTCCTTGCTATAATATGATATATATATATATATATATAATAATTATAGATTTGCGCCTCCACCATTTGTTTAAAGACCATGCCTGTATAGGAATCGAACTTGCACCTCTTCAGACTAGCCTCCAGCGTACTTTCGCTTGGCCAGCTGGTCTTCCAAAACCTCCTTTTACTAAATATTACAATAACGAGCAACAAATTTTCTAAAAAAAATGTAATTTACTATTCTTTACATAACCTAAAGTGCAAACTCGCAAACAACAAAAACAGAAAACATTTTTATTTCCGTTATTGAGTCCAGCAAACATTCAGATGCTCTGCACAAAAGTATTTAAATGTCAAATTCTGAATTTTATAAATCCGAGTCATACATATCGTTCGCATTTTATCTATCAAACATGGCTGCGATTGTCTGTTTGCATAAAACTTAATGTTACTGCAATACTTATCCCAAGCAATAATCATTATGAGGATAACCGACATGGTTTCCTTGTTCTACTTTGACACATGAAAGACCAAAACTAAAGCCTCAGGTCAAGATAAAGTACCCCTTTAAGAAGGGCGGCGTTTAGGGGTGGCTCAACCTGGCCAGATGTTGCTGCTTTCAGATGACTCTTAAGTAACCCTTAATTTTCACAGCCAACGACATTTTTATTTCAACATTGTTTTAGCAGAATAGCAAGCCTACTATGTTGCTTTTTAACATATTTATACCTAATTAATCTTACGTTTTTAAAAGCACTTTACCCTTAATAATAAAATTTTTATATAAAAAAATACACCACTGACAGATGTAATATAAATAAAAAAAAATAATTCTACTCATAAAACGTGCGATGGTTTATTATCATAAAAACATGTGGATTTTGCACGATGGTGCTACTTCTCATTTTACAATAGTGGTAAACCATACTGGAATCCAAATTATCCAAATCAATCAACTGAAAGAGGTTTTAAACCGACCAGCAAAGGCTCCAGATTTTACTCCAATTGAAATCTTTTTGTGTTGATGCTATGGCTCTTTAGACTGTTTTTAAGCAGATTTCCAAGCGTAAAACGCCACGTTTGATGTCAAATAGAGACATGAACGCCATATTCGCGCTGAAATCTGAAATGTTCAGAAGCAATAGTCATTATGAGGATAACTGACATGGTTTCCTTGTTCTACTTTGACACATGAAAGACCAAAACTAAAGCCCCAGGTCAAGATAAAGTACCCCTTTAAGAAGGGTGGCTCAACCTGGCCAGATGTTGCAGCTTTCAGTTTATTTACAAGATGACTCTTAAGTAACCCTTAATTTTCACTGCCAGCGGCATTTTTTTTTCAACATTGTTTTAGCAGAATAGCAAGCCTACTATGTTGCTTTTTAACATATTTATACCTAATAAATCTTACGTTTTTAAAAGCACTTTACCCTTAATAACAAAATTTTTATATAAAAAAATACACCACTGACAGATGTAATATAAATAAAAAAAAATTATTCTACTCATAAAACGTGCGATGGTTTATTATCATAAGAACATGTGGATTTTGCACGATGGTGCTACTTCTCATTTTACAATAGTGGTTAACCTGGACTGGAACCTAAATTATCCAAATCAATCAACTGATAGAGGAAATAATGCTTTTTCAAACCGACCAGCAAAGGCTCCAGATTTTACTCCAATTGAAATCTTTTTGTGTTGATGCTGTGGCTCTTTAGACTGTTTTTAAGCAAATTTCCAAGCGTAAAACGCCACGTTTGATGTCAAATAGAGACATGAGCGCCATATTTGCGCTGAAATCTGAAATGTTCACAAGCAATAATCATTATGAAAATAACCGACATGGTTTCCTTGTTCTACTTTGACACATGAAAGACCAAAACTAAAGCCCCAGGTCAAGATAAAGTACCCCTTTAAGAAGGGCGGCGTTTAGGGGTGGCTCAACCTGGCCAGATGTTGCTGCTTTCAGATGACTCTTAAGTAACCCTTAATTTTCACTGCCAGCGGCATTTTTATTTCAACATTGTTTTAGCAGAATAGCAAGCCTACTATGTTGCTTTTTAACATATTTATACCTAATTAATCTTACGTTTTTAAAAGCACTTTACCCTTAATAACAAAATTTTTATATAAAAAAATACACCACTGACAGATGTAATATAAATAAAAAAAAATTATTCTACTCATAAAACGTGCGATGGTTTATTATCATAAGAACATGTGAATTTTGCACGATGGTGCTACTTCTCATTTTACAATAGTGGTTAACCTGGACTGGAACCTAAATTATCCAAATCAATCAACTGATAGAGGAAATAATGCTTTTTCAAACCGACCAGCAAAGGCTCCAGATTTTACTCCAATTGAAATCTTTTTGTGTTGATGCTGTGGCTCTTTAGACTGTTTTTAAGCTGATTTCCAAGCGTAAAGCGCCACGTTTGATGTCAAATAGAGCGCTATTTGCGCTGAAATCTGAAATGTTCGTTAAAGAAAGCAAAAGCAAATATCGCTTTATTTTGAAAAATTGTGAGGTCTACGGATTAAGTTTCCCAACATTCAATACACCGAAATCCTTCCTCTTAGGTATTGAGTTATGTATTAAATCTCTCCAGAATTCACCCGGGATTTCCGGAGCGAAACCTTGTATTCCAGCTCAATCCCGGACTTTTCCTCTCCGAAAATTGTCATATCAATTATAAACCGACAAACAAACCTTTTATCAATATTTGCCACAAAAAAAAACATTTGTAATTAACCGAAAAAGAAGATGACGTCATCCATGTCAAAAGAGAGACCTGGGCATTACCTGTACCGTGGGCTTTGTAACGTTAATTAATTTTCTGAGAAAGTCTGAAAGGCAAGCTTTTATGGCTTCCGAAATTCGTTTAATTAAGAAAGATAAAACGAATATTTTTCTTATCAAAATAGAAATTTAATGTATAAGATTTTGGGGTCAGTGCGGGGGTTAACGAGCCTAAAACCAGCATTGCGCAATAATATTTGAGTATCATGTTAATGCAAGCTACACGAATTCATGCGGCACGCACGTCCTGACTTGAGCATTTCAGCGCGCATTTTGCAATATTTATGTAGAAAATTCAGGTTTTTTTTTGGATGAAAACTGTTTTGGCTTGTATTTCTAGCATTTTAGGGATAATTGCTGCGTGAAAAACTAGCAATTTCCGATAAAAAAGCCATGAATAAAATATTCTTTTCACATCGGCCGCCATTGAAACCGGCACACCGAACAATGCTCTAATTTAGTTTTTTTTTTTTTATTAAATAGACAGTAGTTTGCCATTACGAACGTGTAATTTGTCACACCTGCGTGACTGGAGGAAAAATTGACTGCGCCATGTGGGTGGTAAATAATTTAATGCAGTGGAACAGTCAGACCACCCGGAGGCCACGAAATTGTACCACTGCGTTGTATCTGGTACACACAGAAACTTAATTAATAAAGTACAAGTTGCTTTAATTAAAGGATTTTAGAAAAGCGGACCTTTGTGTTTTGGAGGGAATTTCTTGAAGCCGAGCATAATTGAGATTTACGTAAAGTTAACAATCATAAATTTTAATAGGAATTGTGCTGACAATTAAGCTGGTAATGTCAATATTTCAAGTGTAATGGGAGTGAAATATTGATAGGATATGAAAAATTAAACGCTGTTACAACATGTAATTGGAATAGCAGACAAGAAAACACGCATAACGTACAAATTTTGATAAGCGATTCCTCAACATAGCCTTCGGCAACTGTCAGAGATTTTTTTTTTTGTTTTAATAAGCTAACAAGATCGACGGAAACTGTGTCCAGTATATGTTTTAACATTCTGTTAATCAGGAATCTATTTTCTTAGTGCAAAGTCATTCATCAGTTAGAAAACAAAAAAATGCAAGAAACAACAGCCTGGCGCTCATATCCGAAGAGATCCATATGCGCTAAAAAATTCATTATTAATTTAAAAAATAATATTTTCAAATAAAATACCAACTGTGGAAAAAAATCCCTAAACCGACGCACTTTCATCCCACATCAGCTTTCCGCCCACATTTTATAAATTATATATCAACAATATGTGAATTAGCTCTAAAATAAATATTTATATTTTCTTTGTCATCCTCGCTTTTCCTTGAAAAGAGGAATGCTGTATTCAGCTGACGTAGGCTTTTATCAAGAAAAATTATTATAAAAGCAGACTGACGTTGAACTTAAAAGTTAAACGAATTTCTCCTATCTCAAGGCTGGCAAAAGCGCTGCGAAAAGCATTTTTTGTCAAAAATAATCAACAAGAGTTTACAATGTATTATGGCAAAAAAAAATGGAAATTTTAGCTTAAAAATGGGTTATTTTACTGTTTTTACCGTTGAGGAATAGTGTATTATTCAACGAGTGTAATATAGGGGGATTATTAGTATATTACACTACAAGGGCAGAAAGTTGAGATTCCTGCACTGCCCGCCATCATGGCGCGCAGTGCAGGGGCGCGCGCATAGCTCTACCAGTGCATGAATGATACACTTTCTGCCGTGGAATCGCAGCCGAAACCACGTACTTTCGACTGGGGTATTAAGAAAAATAATTTGTATGGTCTGCTATGGGGTAAAAAACAGCATTTATAACTTCCACTTAAGAAACTCGGGCTCAAACCTCGATAAAAAACATTTTTTTTATCATAATTAGAAAGATTAGAAAAAAAACAATTGTAAAAATTATAAAAAAATAAAAAACAACAACTAGAATGTAGAAAAGAAAGACTATAAAAGAAGAGCAAAAAAAACTAATAATTAATAAAACGATGCTAGAATTTTTTTATTCTAAGAATAAAACAAAAAGCAAGCGCTGAAAAAAACAACTGTCAACACAAAAAAAAGACAAATTACTATAATCAAAGAAAATTAAGTAGACAATTTTCAAACTCCAATATTAAGAATTATTTTTTTTATAAAAGTTTATTTATTTATTCAGTTTTAATAAAATAAAGGGTAAAAAAGATTAAATAGATTAAGAAATACTATATAAAGGAAAAAAATAGAACAAAATTAACAAAAATCAGAAGTTTGTAGCAAAAAGCTCTAAAAATTCTCAAGAATTCTTTTTTCGGTAATTGTTGTTGTATTTGTTTTTTCTAATTTTTTTATGTTTTTCAGCAAAAATTTGAAATAGCAGAGACAAAATATATTTAAAAATTTTTCAAAAAAAAACAATTGAACAAAGTTAGTGCATATTAATGTTAGATAAAACATTTTTTTATTTAGTTAATCTTACTCAGATAGACAGTACAAAGAAAAAAAACTTTTTTAAATAAGATTAGAAAAAATAAACAAAGAAAAAACATTGAAATAATAAAAAAACAATCGTAGAAGAAAGAAAACATTATAAAAATTTAAAAAATAGATAACAACTAGAATGTAGAAGAAATGATATAAAGGTATAAAAGAAGAACAAGAAATACTAACAATTAACAAAACGATGCTGGAATAAAATTATTCTAAAAATGAAAAAAACGAAAAAAATAATAAAAAATATCAAAAAAACGTTGAAAAAAACAACTGTCATTAGAAAAAAAACCAAAATACTATATTGAATCAAAAAAAATTGAATAGACAAATTTCAAAGTCTAATAGAAGTTATTTTATTTATTCAGTTTTAATGAAAGAAAGGGAAAAAAAGATTTAATAAATAAAAAAAATACTATAGAAAAGAAAAAAATAGAACAAAATCAACAAAAATCAGAATTTGTAATAAAAAATCCTATTTTTTATTACTCTATCTATTCTATCTAATTTTTTTAAGTATTTTTTTTTGATAACTGTTGTTGTTGTATGTGTTTTTTCTAATTTTTTTGATGTTTTTCAGCATTTCTTACAGCAGAAATTTAAGCTTTCATAAGATTTTTTAATATTTTTTTAAAATGTTTAAAAATGGTGGATGCGCCATTTGCAAAATTTTAAGTAAATTGTTTATTTAAGTGAGTTTCTATTGTATTAAATTAAACTATAACAAAAAACATTTATAATACTTTATAACTTAAAAAAAAATTTAAAATAGCAAAAGCAAAATTTATTTAAAAATTTAAAAAAAACCGTTTTTTTTTAATTAGCTAATCTTACTCTGATAGACAGTACAAAGAAAAAAAAACTTTTATAAATAAGACTAAAAAAACAGGAAAAACAAAAACATTGAAATAAAAAAAAACAACCGTAGAAGTGAGAAAACATTATAAAAACTAAAAAAATAGATAACAACAACTAGAATGTAGAAAAAAATAATACAAAGATATGAAAGAAGAACAAGAAATACTAACAATTAACGAAACGATGCTGGAATAGAATTATTCTAAAAATGAAAAAAGAGAAGAAAATAACAAAAAACATCAAAAAACGCTGAAAAAACAGCTGTCAACACAAAAAAAACAAAATACTATAAGTAATCCAAACAAGTTGAGTAGACAAATTTTAAAGTCTAATAAAAGTTATTCTATTAATTCGATTAAAAAGTTTAATAAATAAAAAAATACTAAATAGAAGAAAAAGATAGAACGAAATCAACAAAAATCAGAAGTTTGTAATAAAAAATTTTAATTTTTTTAAGTATTTTTTTTTCTGAAAAAATTTGATGTTGATGTTGTATGTGTTTTATCTAATTTTTTTGATGTTTTTTAGCATTGCTTACAGCAGAAATTTAAGCTTTCATAAAATTTTTTAATATTTTTTAATATTTATAAAAAAGAGAAAAAATTATAAAAAACATCGAATAAGCGCTAAAAAAAACAAAATATGTACTATAATAAATCAAACAAAATTGAGTAAACAATCTTCAAAATTCAATATTAAAAATTACATTTCCTGTAAAAGTTAATTTATTTATCCAGTTTTAATAAAAAAAAAAAGATTTAATACATAAAAAATACTATTTAAAAGGAAAAAATAGAACAAAATCAACAAAAATCAGAAGTTCGTAATAAAAAGTTCTAATTTTTTTAAAGTATTTTTTTTCTCTATAACGGTTTGTTGTTTATGTATGTATTTTCTCTAATTTTTTTGATGTTTTTTAGCATTGCATAGAGCAGAAATAATTTTTGATAAAAAATTTCAAAAATGGCTGAGACGAAATATATATTATAAATAATAATTTTTTAAAAAAAAACAATAGAGCAAAGTTAGAATAAATGTGATGAGATACAAAATTAATAAAAAAAATTGTAAGACAGCACAAAATACAACAAATAGAAAAAATACTGATAGTGCAAAAATTCTAAAATATAATCATTATTAGTCAATTTTTTTATCTGTTTATCTTTTATTTTAATTTTGTTTTTGTTATGTTGTATAATGTTTTTTTGTTTTTTTTTTTATATTTTATTAGCACAGAACACAACAGTAATTTGAACATTTATAATATTTTAGTAGTCTTTGATAAAAATGTTCAAGATTGTTAGAAGTAGCGTCAGATTCACTAAATTTTTAGTAAATTAAACTATTTAATTTAACAAAAAAGTTTGATAAATCAGTGAAAAGTTAAACATTTATATTATTTTAAGATCTTTGGTAAAAATGCTCACAAATTATTTGAAACCATGTCGGGCTTAGTGAGTCTCCTTGTCCCAATTCTTATTTTAGGTTTATATATTGTACTTTTCCGATAATTCTTCAGTTTTTTCTCATGTTTTATGTTTTTTTATAGATCTTTGATAAAAATATTCACAGATTATTTAGAACCATGTCGGGCTTAGTGAGTCTCCTTGTCCCAATTCTTATTTTACGTTTTTATATTGTGCTTTTTCGATAATTCTCCAATTTTTTCTCATGTTTTATGTTTTTTTATGGTAGTTTTTCCTAAAAAAATGGTTTTATTTATATTATTACGATTAAACAGAATCTATTAAGCTTAAGCACGACAACATAAGATTAGCTTTAGAGTTTTATGCGCCATTTACCTAACCAGAACTTTGGCAATTTCAACGTGAACATCTGCTCTAATATGCTTTTTTCTCAGCAACATTATCATCGTAGTAATTACAACTTTTATAGTTGATACAGACGCTTAAACAGACAGGAAAAGGCGATAAATTTGAATAAAAAGGCAACATTTAAAATTTAATTTGCAATAAATTTTCGAAAATGTGGACGTCTGACCTATTAGTGCCGTTTTGCAGTGTTTTGCACTTGGCTGCAGACGATATTTTGCAGTTTTTCCATTCTAATAAATATAGATGATTCCCTAAAAGCAAAATTATGGGGTCATATAAAAATGTCTGAAAAGTGACATTATGATAAGTCATAATGAGTCGACTTTAATTTGAGTACATCATTAACTTCTATTATTGACTAAATAGTAACCTATAGAATGTAAAATTTTATGACATTTGCGTATCGTAAGTTGACATTATGGTAAGTCATAAAAAAACTTTAACTTGACTAAATTATAACCTAAAACTAGTCTCAGTATTTAACAACCAATCAAAAAGATTGTACAATCTTTATGACCTCTGAGTAATACAAATGCCTAAATGATGACATTATGATAAATCATAAGCGAAATTTCATTTTGGATGAATCATAAACTTCTATGGTAATTGTAACCAAAGTTGTAAAAAATTGACATTATGATAAGTCATAAAAAACCTTTCAACTTGACTAAAGTGGAATTTAGACTATTGGTCACCATACAATGTTCTAAAAATTGTAACATTTTTATGACATTTGCCATATTGACATTATGATAAGTCATAAGAAAAACTGTTAATTTGAGTGAATTATAATCTTCTAATAGTCGGTATATGGCAATAAATGTCAAAATCTTTATGACATCTGAGTAATCGAAATGCCTAAAAGATGACATTATGATAAATCATAAGCGAAATATCATTTTGGACGAATCATAAACTTCTATGGTAATTGTAACCAAAGTTGTAAAAAATTGACATTATGATAAGTCATAAAAAAACTTTTAACTTGACTAAAATGGAATTTAGACTATTGGTCACCATACAATGTTCTAAAAATTGTAACATTTTTATGATATTTGCCATATTGACATTATGATAAGTCATAAGAAAAACTTTCAATTTGAGTGAATCATAATCTTCTAATAGTCGGTATATGGCAATATATGTCAAAATCTTTATGACATCTGAGTAATCGAAATGCTTAAAAGATGACATTATGATCAATCATAAGCGAAATTTCATTTTGGATGAATCATAAACTTCTATGGTAATTGTAACCAAAGCTGTAAAAAATTGACATTATGATAAGTCATAAAAAAACTTTTAACTTGACTAAAATGGAATTTAGACTATTGTTCAACATACAATGTTCTAAAAATTGTAACATTTTTATGACATTTGCCATATTGACATTATGATAAGTCATAAGAAAAACTTTCAATTTGAGTGAATTATAATCTTCTAATAGTCGGTATATGGCAATAAATGTCAAAATCTTTATGACATCTGAGTAATACAAATGCCTAAAAGATGACATTATGATAAATCATAAGCAAAATTTCATTTTGGATGAATCATAAACTTCTATGGTAATTGTAACCAAAGTTGTAAAAAATTGACATTATGATAAGTGATAAAAAACTTTTAACTTGACTAAAATGGAATTTAAACTATTGGTCACCATACAATGTTCTAAAAATTGTAACATTTTTATGACATTTGCCATATTGACATTATGATAAGTCATAAGAAAAACTTTCAATTTGAGTGAATTATAATCTTCTAATAGTCGGTATATGGCAATAAATGTCAAAATCTTTATTACATCTGAGTAATCGAAATGCCTAAAAGATGACATTATGATAAATCATAAGCGAAATTTCAATTTGAATGAATCATAAACATCTATGGTAATTGTAACCAAAGTTGTAAAAAATTGACATTATGATAAGTCATAAAAAAACTTTTAACTTGACTAAAATGGAATTTAAACTATTGGTCACCATACAATGTTCTAAAAATTGTAACATTTTTATGACATTTCCCATATTGACATTATGATAAGTCATAAGAAAAACTTTCAATTTGAGTGAATTATAATCTCCTAATAGTCGGTATATGGCAATAAATGTCAAAATCTTTATGACATCTGAGTAATACAAATGCCTAAAAGATGACATTATGATAAATCATAAGCGAAATTTCATTTTGGATGAATTATAAACTTCTATGGTAACTGTAACCAAAGTTGTAAAAAATTGACATTATGATAAGTCATAAAAAAACTTTTAACTTGACTAAAATGGAATTTAGACTAATACAATGTTCTAAAAATTGTAACATTTTTATGACATTTGCCATATTCACATTATGATAAGTCATAAGAAAAACTTTAAATTTGAGTGAATTATAATCTTCTAATAGTCGGTATATAGCAATAAATGTCAAAATCTTTATGACATCTGAGTAATACAAATGCTTAAAAGTTGACATTATGATAAGTCATAAGCAACATTTCAATAAAAATAAATTATAATTTAGATCATTGGTCACCATGCCATGGTAGCCAATAGTCTAAAGACTGTAAAATTTTTATAATATATGCAAATTGCATAATGACATTATGATAAGTCATAAAAAAAACTTTCAATTTGACTTAAATCTAATTTTCTAATAGTCAGCATATGGTCACATGTCAAAATATGTATGACATCTGGGTGATATAAATGCTTAATAATTGACATTATGATAAGTCATATACATAATTTCAATTTGACTAAATTAAAATTTGAACATTTAGTCTAAAGATTGTGAATTTTTATGACATTTGCAAATTACATATTGACATTTTGATAAGTCATAAGAAAAACTTTCAATTTGAAAGAATTATAATCTTCTAATAGTCGGTATATGACAATAAATGTCAAAATCTTTATGACATCTGAGTAATACAAATGCTTGAAAGTTGACATTATGATAAGTCATAAGCAAAAATTAAAATTTTATAGTAGCCAATAGTCTAAAGACTAAAAATTTTATAATATTTGCAAATTGCATATTGACATTATGATAAGTCATAAAAAACTTTCAATTTGTCTTAATTCTAATTTTCCAATAGTCAGTATATGGCCACATGTCAAAATATGTATGACATCTAGGTGATATAAATGCTTAATAATTGACATTATGATAAGTCATATACAAAATTTCAATTTGAGTAAATTAATATTTAGACATTTAGTCTAAAGATTGTGAATTTTTTATAACATTTGCAAATTACATATTGACATTTTGATAAGTCATAAGAGGAACTTCCAATTTGAGTGAATCATAGACTTCTAATAGTCACCATATGACAACAGATGTCAAACTTTTTGTGACATCTGGGAAATACAAATGTTTAAAAGTTGACATTATGATAAGATTGATAAGTCATAAAGAAAATATCTGTTTGAGTAAATCATGCAAAATTTGTATGGCAGGCTGCTTATGACAAGATATTAATGTCAAAATCTGTATGGCATCATAGCAAGATTTATGTGTCAGGATTTGCATGACAACATATTTGACATTTATGGCAAAATCTCTATGCCAAGCTCTGTATGGCAAAATATTTATCAGCTACATTAACAAATGAATTTTTAAATGTACATAGGTAGCAAAAAATTATGGTGAGCTGATTTTTAGTCATATTTAAAATGATATATGTCATTTTTTTGACACATATTTTTTTATAGAATTTTGTATCAGTTCCTAGTAATATTACAGAGTAATAATTTTTTGCAAATGAAATTCTCAGCTGGTCAGTTGATGAAAAGTAGTAAAAAACTGAGAGCTGTCTTAATATTGCGCCACCCTGTTTATTGTCTTGCACAAAAAAGTCTTAAGTGGAAATAATACACCATAATACTTAATTTAGTTAATTAATTGTTTAAAAATGTTTTTTTCTGAGAATTTTTCTAAAACTTGATAATTATTTATAAAACCAGCCTTAACCTATTCCAGGCTTTTACGACAATCTTGAACAAACACGTAGGTCGTTTCTTCCCGTCCGTTCCTGTAATCGAATACGATCCAGAATGGAAGCGATAACAATTTCAGGACTCTTTCAACCAGTTCAAATATTCATAGTGTCCAATTTTAAATGTAATATCTTAAGGAGGCTAACGTGCTTGATACAGGAAGGTCGGGACGTGCCTGTGAGAGGTTTTACTACAGGAACAATTGTGTTTGTTTGTTTCGAGCTGTTTAGTAATTGATTTAGACGACAATGGCGCTTTGCTTTGAGAACTTTTTCTGTTGGATTTAATGAGAAAGCTGCTTATTGGGTTTCGTATAAAAGAATTTTTGTGATTTTTTTTTGTCATAGTTTCTGTGGGAAAAAGTTTTAATAATCAGAAAGTTGTTTTTCTTCTGAAGAAACCTAACGATCGCGCTTTTTATAGTACAAATAAGCTATTAGATGGGTTTCAACCAATATTTTTCACTATTAGAGAGGAAAAAATATATAAAATTTTTGTTTTATTAGTTGACTATTCATAAAATGTTTTTTTGAGTTGGTAACATATTTGAATTATCTATAATTGACACGTAAAAAAAAATTTTTTTTTATATATCTGACGACATAACCTAACTAAAGACAATTGACAAGTATGACAACTGACAGGCTGCACTACCAACCTGCTCAGTGGTATCAATGTATTTTTGACTTTATTTATTGCTATACATTATCATGTAAAGCCTTTTTAAATTTGTTTTATTTAGTATTTTTTATTATTTCATTTAGTTTTCTGTTTTTATTAATCATTGTTATTTTTTTAAGTTTTCTTTTAAGTTTTCTTTATTTTAAGTTTTATGTTATTTTTTCTACTGTCTTCTTCACTCTTTTCTAATATTTTTGTGTTTTTGCTTTATTTTTCAATCTTTCAACAGCATTCTTTTCTATGTTCTTCTATTTTATTTTTTTTATTTTTTTTACTTTTTATAGCATTGTGTTTATTATTTCTTTTTCTAATTTTGTTGTTGTATCTGATTGTATAAGGGTAGTTATAATTTGGTATAATTTATGATTTACATGAAAAACTTTATGTAACTCCACAACTTTATGTTCTTTTAGCTCCACAAACAGCCCTAATTTCCTTTGTAAACTTTGTGGAAATCATCCCCGTACACAATGCATCCCTCTACGTTACGCCTCTAAACTAACCTGATTATAATCTAGTTGGCAACAAGTCTAAATAGTATCAGTTGTGTGAAACTATTTGTTTGAAGTTATAGTTTTGAAGCAAACAACAAAGAAAACTAGATGTAGGCCAATATGCCGCCCTTCTGCTAATTGAAACCTTTGCTAACGTCTACAGAAATCTAAATTATTAATTGTTATGACACTTTAGATAGTATAAAATTGACAGTTTTGTCATCTGTCAAATTTTTTTTTATTCAATCTATCAGAGGAATAAAGTCGCTCCAGCCTACTAATGTGACGTCATTAAAAGTATTTCTATTAGAAATCAAATGACATGGTTTAATTAAGCAGCACTTTTGAATCACTTTGTACTAGTTTGTTTGAAAAAAAAAAAAAAAAACAGTGGCGTTACATAAATTGGCTTCTAAATAAGCTAGAGGTTAATTATTTTGTGTCTTTGTACTTCTGTGAGTGGCGCAAAAGAGATAATTTAAGATAATAATACTTATTTAATTTTTTTGCAGCACTTTGTGACAGTAACAATTGCTTTATAAATATAAATTCCAGCTTAAAATTGATTTATGAATATTTTTTTTAATAAAATTGCAGAATAAAGCACTAAATTTCGTCGGAAAAATGCTTTATATGCTAATTTAAATTGCACCTTTACGATTCAGAAAAGCTTGCAGCTTGCAAACTACCTTTAATGGTCTTACAACAAATTTCAAACAAAGGTGCTGAGCTTTGCAGAAAGGATTACAATGTAATTTGGCACGCCTCTGACTATTTTGTTTTTTAAGCTTGGCAGCAGTTTTGAATTTTTCTAAAACAAGTGCTTTTTACTTGAAAATTTAAGTGTGCCAATAATTTGGTAAACCCGTTAAATAAGATTCTATTAAAACAACTTAGATGTAGTTGGGCTAAGAGATATATGGCATTATGTATTGATAAAAAAAATTAATTATTGTCCAATTGTAGCTCTAAGCTTTTGAATTTACAGCTTTTTTAAAATTTCTATTGTTTTTATTGTTTTTTTACTACTTTTATATTATGTACTTCTATTATTGTTTTATTTTGTTTACATATTTAGCATTTTGTTTACTCTCTGGTTTTGTTTTATGTAATTTTTTTTGTTTCTTTAATTTTTTTCTCAGATAATTTGGCACTATACTTTTTTTGTCTTTTATAATAGTTATAAAACGCTTTCTTTTGACAGTTTTTTTTATCTTATCCACTTTTTTTTTTAATTTAACTTTATTTTTTACCTGTTTTGTTTGTAATTTTGTTTACATGTTTATTTTTTGTCTTTTTTTAGAAAGCTTGTAATATGGTCTGCTTATTCAATTGTTTTTTTTTGTTTTATTCTTATTTTTTAGGTTTTACTTTTTTATCTGAGGTTTAATCCCTCATTAGTTTTTTTCATTTTTTTCTATATTTTTAATGTTTTCGTTCTAATAATTTTTTTTGTTCTATAATTATTTCTTCTTACCATATATTATATTTTTTCATTCTCATATCTGACCTCATCTTTAATTATAATATTTTTTTTTATTTTTTTTTTTATTATTTTTAGAATTTTTCTCACATCGGTCCTTTATAATTTTTATATATATAATATGTAAATTAAGTCAAGCTGCAATAAAAATTGGTTTTTAGAGCAAAAGAGTTGATTTATAAAAAAAATAAGTGAATTGAAGTTGGAAAAGTAGTTTCTGGTCTTAGGATTTTGTGCAAGCTGACTGATTATCCTAAACAATTGAGGTTTTAGCTACATAATTATGATAGCTATTAGCCTCAAACTTGTAAAAAATTGTCTATTGTCAAAAAAATAACTCTGTCAACTTAAAAAACTTATTTTTTAATTCGTTTTTTGTTGCTGATAAGGCACTAAATTGCATTTTAATATCTTTTAAATGCCTTTTCGACTGCTTAGAATTGAATATTTTCAGAAGCAAATTAATTTCCGTAAATATTTTTTCCTTGAAAATTTAATGAAATATCGATTCGTTGATCAATTTGAAAATATTGCAAAATAGAGTGAGAGTTGATTAAACGGAGCGTCGCGACGGCTGAAGCAGAACAAACAAATTTAACAAAAGATTTTATCGCCAATTGAGAATAATCTCTATATTTATTTATCCAGCAGCATCCCATTAAACTTTTCCTTTTACAGAAAGGCACTCAATTGTTTTAAATTTTTTTTTTTTCTAAATAAAATCAAATAATTCAAAACATTTTTTTTCAAATATTTAGGAGATCAAATTAAAAAATATATAAAGATTACAAAATAAGCTTTATAATAATACAAAAAACGACTAAATATTATAATTTTTGCAATCTTTTATATAGAGCGATTAGTTAAAAAAATAATTTTTGTAGGTTAGAAAGAATCTATAATTTAAGTAGAAGAAAAAAAATTCTTAATTCTAATTTATTCTTAATTAGTAGATTAATAATGCAACAAAACATGTTTAAGCAAAATAAAAAAAAAGCTAGGTTATAAAATTAAGTTTATTCTTATAAATATAAACATAAAAAATATAAATATTGTTATAAAGACCATAGAATAAGCTCTACTGTGGTACAAAACTTAACAAAAACCACAAAATGTTATAATTTTCAATCTTTTATACAAAACGATTAGTTAAAGAAGCAATTTTTGTAGGTTAGAAAAAATCTGATTGTGGATCTAGAATTAAAGTACAAACCCAGTACAAGAAAAAAAATTTAAAATTGAAAATTTTATTACAGTTTAACAATTCTATTCTTTATTTAGTAAGTTGATAATGCAACCAAACATGTTTAAGCCAAATAAAAAAAAAATTAGGTTATAAAATTAAGTTTATTCTTATAAATTTAATCATAAAAAATATAAATATTGTTAAAAATACCATAAAATAATCTCTACTGTGGTACAAAAGTCAACAAAACAATAAAATATTATTTTTGCAATCTTTTATACAAAACGATTAGTTAAAAAAACAATTTTTGTAGGTTAGGATAAATCTGATCGTTGATTTATAATTAAAGTACTATGCCAGTACAAAAAAAAGTTTAAAATTAGAAAGTTTATCATAATTTAAGAACTCTATTCTTTATTTTATAAGTTGATAATGCAACAAAACATGTTTAAGCAAAATGAAAAAAAGCTAGGTTATAAAATTAAGTTTATTCTTATAAATAAACATAAAAACTTTAAATATTGTTATAAAGACCATAGAATAAGCTCTACTGTGGTACAAAACTTAACAAAAACCACAAAATGTTATAATTTTCAATCTTTTATATAAAAAGATTAGTTAAAAAAACACTTTTTGTAGGTTAGGATAAATCTCATTGTTGATCTATAATTAAAGTACAAAGCCAGTACAAGTAAAAAAATTTAAAATTGAAAATTTTATTATAATTTAACACATCTATTTTTTATTTAATATGTTGATAATGCAACAAAACATGTTTAAGCAAAATAAAAAAAAAGTTAGGTTATAAAATTAAGGTTATTCTTATAAATATAATTATAAAAAATATAAATATTGTTGAAAATACCATAAAATAATCTCTACTGTGGTACAAAAGTCAACAAAACAATAAAATATTATAATTTTTGCAATCTTTTATACAATGCGATTAGTTAAAAAACAATTTTTGTAGGTTAGGAAAAATCTGATCGTTGATTTATAATTAAAGTACTATGCCAGTACAAAAAAAAGTTTAAAAATAGAAAGAATCTGATTGCTGATCTATGACAAGTAAAAAATTTAAATTTTTTTCATAATCTAGCAACTTTTCTTTATTTAATTAATGTTTTATTTTGTGTACAGTTCTGTAAAATTTGAAATATATTTTTGTTTTGACTGTGCCAGCTTTGTTTTTGTTTTTTTTTTTGCTGCTCTAAAGACATTTTGTCTATTCATATTATTCAAATTATCTGCATTTGAATAGTGGCTTTGATATCTTTATTGGTTTCTGTTTAGAACGTTGGCAATTTGGCAACGCTCTAAAGAGGGTATGTTTGATATTTACGCTTGCAGATAATTCTATTGTTTTATTTATCTGCTGTATAATTTCAGAAAGACAATAGGATAAAATGTTAGATAGCTTCCAGCAGGTACGGTTTTAAATGTCACTACTCATAATAATAATAATAATGATATAAAATTTAGTGACAAGGTGGCGCTATAATTAAAAAAAGAGCTGTTTTTTTTAGATAATTTGATACTTTTACTATTCAGCTTTTTATCAAATTGTACATCTGTTTGTACATAATGAACCCCAATTGATTAATCAACCCTTATACTTTCATTAAACTTTCATATTAAACACGCCTTCTAGCTAAAATTGCTTTGCACCAAGTTCACCAAATCGTTCCAATTTGGGAAAACAAAACCAAAACACTTTCCACTAATTATGTAATAGTAATTTTCTCGACGTTGTTTGAGGAAAGCTACAGTTCTACCAATATTGCTCTAATAGTTTTTGCACATTCAAGCAAGCACAAGCTGCACAAACAAACAAAGCAATGTTGTCAGAAGTTTAACTAAGATAAATAATAGCTAAAAATTGGCAATTTCAGGTTATTTTTTCTTTAACTGTTGTTTAATATTTTATTCATACTCTGTTACAGGTAGTTTTTTAATTGATGATTACTTTCTACAAGCTGTGAACATCAACTTGGCAACAGCGTAAGCGGGTTTATTGTGGCACTGAGCTCAGACTGTAGTAGACAATAGTAGAAATAGATAAGGATGACTTTCAGATCACATCAACTAATTGTCACTGTACAAATTTTGTAATCCGATTAAAATTATCACAAAATAATGCGACTAATGCACCTAACCTCAAAAAATTTACCAATGCTAAATAGTGCAATATTCACAACGGTTTCAGTTATTTGAAGCTTGAAACAAAAGTATTGCTACCAGAAAAATTGCGTAAACACACTTAAAACTTGAACTAGTGAATGCTAAGACCCGCTCGCAGCGTTGCCGCATTTTGTTATTTGCGGCTTGTTAAGTTAAGACGGCTTAGGCTGTGCCAAGACTTTTAATGTTCACATATATATTACTTGACGTTGCGTATTTAGGTTAGAGCACTGAAAGCTACATTGATATATATATATATATATATATATTTATTTATATAAACTGGTGTTTGTTTACTTGATCTTACATGGTCGCCAAATAAAAAACATATTTTCAATAATTTAGAATAGTATGTTTTATGTGGAACTTTATTTTGATTGATCTGCCATCTTGAGGTATGTAGATCACTTCTTGGTAACCATATGATCTCAAGTGGACACAAGTCTGGGCTTTTTTTAAGAGGTGGATGCGTCAAATGGAAAATTTTTAGTATTATCTTCTATGCCTGTTTCTATCATTCTTAATCTTCAAAAGAGAGAAGAAATAACTAAAAAAAGATGTTTTTCTTTAATTGTGCTTCAAATGAGTCACTATTTTGTAATATTTTATCAATTTTGATAAAAATGATGGAAAATGGTGGATGCGCCAAATACAAAATTTTTAGTAAATTATTCTATGGCACTCGCTACCGTTGTTTATATTGAAAAGAAAGAAAAAACAACTAAAAAAAATGTTTTTTATAAATTTTGTTTTAAATGAGTAACACTTTTGTAATATTTTATCAATTTTGATAATAAAAGATGAAAAATGGTGGATGCATCAAATACAAAATTTTAGTAAATGGTTCTATGGCAGTCGCAACCGTTCTTGATCTTTAAAAAAACGAAGAAATAGCTAAAATAAGATGTTTTTCTTCAATTTAGGCACAAATGATCCAAATCATATGATCTCAAGTGGACACAAGTCCGGTTTTTTTTCTTATAATTGAATATTCTGTAGTTATTATTACAATTAAAATAATTCATATGATTAGTGGTCATATAATTTGCTAGACAAGATTGTAATCTAACTTTCTAGGTTAGAAAAGTAACAATAAGAGACTATTGACTAAGAAAAACTATTCAAAAAAAATCAAAAAATGGCATTGAACAGGTTTAGTTGATATTTAAATCTAAAAAGCTAATTTTTTAAAATTATTATTATATCATTATGTAAATAAACTATATATATAAATATATATATATATATAAAATATATATATTAAAAAAAATTATACAAAAGCTTCCATTGTGTATTTAAAGCAAATAAACGGCGGCTTGTGCTTGCTTTTTAAAATACAAAATAAACTCTTGAGCAAAACAAAGTTTTCTCAAGATTCTGGCGTCCTTATTCCAAAAACATCAGAAACAGAAAATCGCTTACACCTGGCATTCCAAAACGGCTTTAAGCACTTTTCTCAGCAAAACAAAAAAAACCGGCTTCTAAAAGAATGCTTCTAAAATAAGAAGAATTTTCACAGCTATTTATTTCGCGTTTTTCCAAATACTTCACAGACAAATTTGCATAAAATGCGAATTTTCATGCTTACAGTTTTAGGTTTTTAATTGAAAATGGGCGAAAAATAAATAACATCTTTAGAATTCGCTCTAGTTCCACTTTTAATCGCACTTTTTTACGATAAAATACTATAAGCTGACGCGAAAAATAGTTTGAGAAATTCTCAGATAAGAAAATTTGCATAAGATCTCAGGCTATTATTTATTTTTATGCCTCCATTAATTTTGATAAAGTAAAGAAAAATTATTTTTTTTATAGTTGATTTCAACGTATTTTGAAACAAAAGCGTTTACTGATTATCTCCAATACTTCTAACCTTACTTTGTGATCAAAAACGGTAAAGAAAAGCACTGCTGCCAACATTTAATGTTAGTTTTTGTTACATTAAAGCCTTAAACGTTTTTTTGACATATCTGCTATATTGAGCTATAGGTCAAGATGGCAGATCAATCAAAATAGAGTTCAGAAAGCACATATTGTGTATTTTTTTTTAATTGGCAATTGACACATGTTTGCTTTTTTAGTTGATTTTTAGTTATTTTACAATTTTTTTAAATTTTTATAAGTCAGCAACTTTTTTCTCTTGCTTCTATCTTTGTTATCTTTTTTTTTCATTATTTTTTTTTACTTTGAACAAAGTTGGCTTTACACTAGAAATTTAATAATGATATAAAAATAACTGCAAAAATCTAATAAAAAGCTTGAATTCAGAAGCTTTTTAGATTTAACTATCAACTAAACCTGTTCAATGCCACTTTTTTATTTTTTTTTGAATAGTTTCCTTAGTCAATAGTCGATTATTGTTACTTTTCTAACCTAAAAAGTAAGAATACAATCTTGTCTAGCAAATTATATGACCACTAATCATATGAATTATTTTAATTGTACTAATAACTACAGAATATTAAATTATTACCAAAAAAGCCAGACTTGTGTCCACTTGAGATCATATGGTTTGAATCATTTGAACCAAAATTGAAGAAAAACATCTTATTTTAGTTATTTTTTCTTTTTTATAAAGATCAAGAATAGTTGCGACTGCCATAGAACGATTTACTAAAATTTTGTATCTGGCGCATTTACCATTTTTCATCTTTTATTATCAAAATTGATAAAATATTACAAAAACGTGACCCATTTAAAACAAAATTGATAAAAACATTTTTTTTTGTTGTTTTTTTTTCTTTTTAATATTAAGAATGGTTGTGAGTGTCATAAAACAATTTACTACAAATTTTTTATTTGACGCATCCACCATTTTTTATCATTTTTATCAAAATTGATAAATTATTACAAAATAGTGACTCATTTGAACCAAAATTAAATAAAAAAACATTTTTTTTTAGTTATTTCTTCTCTCTTTTGAAGATTAAGAATGATAGAAACTGGCATAGAAGATAATACTAAAAATTTTGCATTTGGCGCATCCACCACTTAAAAAAAAGCCCAGACTTGTGTCCACTTGAGATCATATGGTTACCAAGAAGTGATCTACATACCTCAAGATGGCAGATCAATCAAAATAAAGTTCCACATAAAACATACTATTCTAAATTATTGAAAATATGTTTTTTATTTGGCGACCATGTAAGATCAGTTAAATTTTAAATTTTTTTAAAAGCTTTTAAAATTTATAAAATATTTTCAAACACAGGCAAAGCCAATTTTAACGATTAGATAAACCTTCTAAATTCTCTGTTTTCAAATAGTTTTTTTTTAAATTCTAGCTCTTTTTTTCTGTTTTTTTTTTTTTTTTGTTTTTTACAGTTTAAAAAAATTATTTTTGACATGTCATATTCTACACATAAGTTCTAAATTTACTGAAGTAATTTTTATATACAAAAAAATCTAAGGTATAATATTTGAAAAATAATAAACAAAGTCTATTTCATGAAGTAAATAAATAATTTATTTACATAATGGTTAAATAATTATTTAAAAAATCTAAAAAAAAGCTTAAATTCAGAAGCTTTTTAGATTTAAATATCAACTAAACCTGTTCAATGCCACTTTTTTATTTTTTTTTGAATAGTTTCCTTAGTCAATAGTCGATTATTGTTACTTTTCTAACCTAAAAAGTAAGAATACAATCTTGTCTAGCAAATTATATGACCACTAATCATATGAATTATTTTAATTGTAATAATAACTACAGAATATTAAATTATTACCAAAAAAGCCAGACTTGTGTCCACTTGAGATCATATGGTTTGAATTATTTGATCCAAAATTGAAGAAAAACATCTTATTTTAGTTATTTTTTCTTTTTTATAAAGATCAAGAATGGTTGCGACTGCCATAGAACGATTTACTAAAATTTTGTATCTAGCGCATTCACCATTTTTCATCTTTTGTTATCAAAATTGATAAAATATTACAAAAACGTGACCCATTTGAAACAAAATTGATAAAAACATTTTTTTAGTTGTTTTTTTTTTCTTTTTAATATTAAGAATGGTTGTGAGTGTCATAAAACAATTTACTAAAAATTTTTTATTTGGCGCATCTACCATTTTTTATCATTTTTATCAAAATTGATAAATTATTACAAAATAGTGACTCATTTTAACCAAAGCTAAAGAAAAAAAACATCTTTTTTTAGTTATTTTTCCTCTCTTTTGAAGATTAAGAATGATAGAAACTGGCATAAAAGATAATACTAAAATTTTTGCATTTGGCGCAACCACCACTTAAAAAAAAGCCCAGACTTGTGTCCACTTGAAATCATATGGTTAGCAAGAAGTGATCTACATACTTCAAGATGACAGATCAATCAAAATAAAGTTCCACATGAAACATATTATTCTAAATTATTAAAAATATGTTTTTTATAAGGCGACTATGTAAGATCAGTTAAATTTTGAATTTTTTTAAAAACTTTTAAAATTTATAAAATATTTTTCAAACACAGGCAAAGCCAATTTCAACGATTAGATAAACCTTTTAAATTCTCTGTTTTCAAATAGTTTTTTATTAAATTCTAGCTCTTTTTTTCTGTTTTTTTTTTTGTTCTTTACAGTTTAAAAAAATTATTTTTGACATGTCATATTCTACACATAAGTTCTAAATTTACTAAAGTAATTTTTATATACAAAAAAATCTAAGGTATAATATTTTAAAAATAATAAACAAAGTCTATTTCATGAAGTAAATAAATAATTTATTTACATAATGGTTAAATAATTATTTAAAAAATCTAAAAAAAGCTTAAATTCAGAAGCTTTTTAGATTTAAATATCAACTAAACCTGTTCAATGCCACTTTTTTATTTTTTTTTGAATAGTTTCCTTAGTCAATAGTCGATTATTGTTACTTTTCTAACCTAAAAAGTAAGAATACAATCTTGTCTAGCAAATTATATGACCACTAATCATATGAATTATTTTAATTGTACTAATAACTACAGAATATTAAATTATTACCAAAAAAGCCAGACTTGTGTCTACTTGAGATCATATGGTTTGAATCATTTGAACCAAAATTGAAGAAAAACATCTTATTTTAGTTATTTTTTCTTTTTTATAAAGATCAACAATGGTTGCGACTGCCATAGAACGATTTACTAAACTTTTGTATCTGGCGCATTTACCATTTTTCATCTTTTATTATCAAAATTGATAAAATATTACAAAAATGTGACCCATTTAAAACAAAATTGATAAAAACATTTTTTTTAGTTGTTTTTTTTTTTCTTTTTAATATTAAGAATGGTTGTGAGTGTCATAAAACAATTTACTAAAAATTTTTTATTTGGCGCATCCACCATTTTTTATCATTTTTATCAAAATTGATAAATTATTACAAAATAGTGACTCATTTGAACCAAAATTAAATAAAAAAACATTTTTTTTTAGTTATTTCTTCTCTCTTTTGAAGATTAAGAATGATAGAAACTGGCATAGAAGATAATACTAAAAATTTTGCATTTGGCGCATCCACCACTTAAAAAAAAGCCCAGACTTGTGTCCACTTGAGATCATATGGTTACCAAGAAGTGATCTACATAGCTCAAGATGGCAGATCAATCAAAATAAAGTTCCACATAAAACATACTATTCTAAATTATTGAAAATATGTTTTTTATTTGGCGACCATGTAAGATCAGTTAAATTTTAAATTTTTTTAAAAGCTTTTAAAATTTATAAAATATTTTCAAACACAGGCAAAGTCAATTTCAACGATTAGATAAACCTTCTAATGCTAATTCTCTGTTTTCAAATAATTTTTTTTTTAAATTCTAGCTTTTTTTTTCTGTTTTTTTTTCTTTCTTTTTTTGTTCTTTACAGTTTAAAAAAATAATTTTTGACATGTCATATTCTATACATAAGTTCTAAATTTACTAAAGTAATTTTTATATACAAAAAAACCTAAGGTATAATATTTTAAAAATAATAAACAAAGTCTATTTCATGAAGTAAATAAATAATTTATTTACATAATAATTAAATAATAATTTAAAAAAATTAAAAAAAAGCTTAAATTCAGAAGCTTTTTAGATTTAAATATCAACTGAACATGTTCAATGCCATTTTTTTATTTTTTTTTGAATAGTTTTTCTGAGTCAATAGTCGATTATTGTTACTTTTCTAACCTAAAAAGTAAGAATACAATCTTGTCTAGCAAATTATATGACCACTAATCATATGAATTATTTTAATTGTAATAATAACTACAGAATATTAAATTATTACCAAAAAAGCCAGACTTGTGTCCACTTGAGATCATATGGTTTGAATCATTTGAACCAAAATTGAAGAAAAACATCTTATTTTAGATATTTTTTCTTTTTTATAAAGATCAAGAATAGTTGCGACTGCCATAGAACGATTTACTAAAATTTTGTATCTGGCGCATTCACCATTTTTCATCTTTTATTATCAAAATTGATAAAATATTACAAAAATGTGACCCATTTAAAACAAAATTGATAAAAACATTTTTTTTAGTTGTTTTTTTTTCTTTTTAATATTAAGAATGGTTGTGAGTGTCATAAAACAATTTACTAAAAATTTTTTATTTGGCGCATCCACCATTTTTTATCATTTTTATCAAAATTGATAAATTATTACAAAATAGTGACTCATTTGAACCAAAATTAAATAAAAAAACATTTTTTTTTAGTTATTTTTTCTCTCTTTTGAAGATTAAGAATGATAGAAACAGGCATAGAAGATAATACTAAAAATTTTGCATTTGGCGCATCCACCACTTAGAAAAAAGCCCAGACTTGTGTCCACTTGAGGTCATATGGTTACCAAGAAGTGATCTACATAGCTCAAGATGGCAGATCAATCAAAACAAAGTTCCACATAAAATATATTATTCTAAATTATTAAAAATATGTTTTTTATAAGGCGACTATGTAAGATCAGTTAAATTTTAAATTTTTTTAAAAATTTTTAAAATTTATTAAATATTTTTAAACACAGACAAAGCCAATTTTAACGACTAAATAAATCTTCCAATGCTAATTCTCTGTTTTTTTTTTAATTATTAGCTCGTTTTTTTCTGATTTTTTCTTCATTCTTTTTTTTTTCTTTACAGTTTAAAAAAAATATTTTTACAAAGTATATTTCATAACGTAAATGAATAATTTATTAACAATTGATATAATAAAAAACATTTTTGTAGATTTAATGACCTTACGATGCCAACTTTAAACCAGACTTGTGTCCACTTGAGATCATGTGGTTAGCAAAAGGTAAACTACTGATACAAGAAGTATGTGAGACATATTATAGATAATTTGAGTGATTCAACAATTGTTCAGATGTTTCAGAAGCATCATGTCAATTCTTTTACCTTTTTGGATAGTTTTTTGTTTTCCAACCTCAAAATTGAAGATTTAATTTAATTTATCCAATTAAATCTCTTCTGATTGGACATTTTTTTTGAAAATCTTTTCTTTATTCATATGAAAAATGATCAAACGACCGAGGCCTCGGCAAACGAGTGCAATGAAACAAATAAACCCTGAAACCGAAATGGATTGAAAACGTTTTCTTTCAGGGAATTCTACAGAAAATAGATAAAAGATGGATTTGTAAAACAACAAAGAGAATAGAAAGGAGGCTTGTAATTGGCGGGTTTGTTCATAAATTGTATTTGGATAACAATGCATAGCCGGTATCAATACTTAATGAATACTACAGTCGAAAAGACAGATTTAGGATTCATCAATAAAATATTAAAATTTATTATCTTTCCTGGTCCGATTTGATGATTTATTAATAATAAATTTCAATGAAAAAATAATCTTTATTTTCATGTTTTCTTATTTATTATTTATATTAGTTACGTGGAGGTTGCTTTATTTTTACAGCTTTACTTGCTGTATTGATTTAAATACTTGATTATTTTTTTAAAATTTTTTATATGCATCACAATTGGTGACGTATTGAAAAAACAATAAATAAATATCTGTTACTAAAACATAGGCTTTATTTAGGAAAAATTAGCTATAATGCATAATATGTAAATATGCATATTTTTGCAATAATATGCAAAATATGCAAAAAAATTTCCTAATTATTCTACTTTGAAATAGGTTATTTACCACCTGAGACACATAATTTTGAAAAAATAGAATAAATAAACTGTTTTTTTATGCTACTCTTGCTTTGATTTATCTACTTTTTTTTGACCATATTTTGTTCTTTCTTTCTCTCTAGTGATTTCTTGTTTTTGTTATTTGTTGTGATTGTTAAAAACCAAAAATTTTGATACAAAAATGTAACATAGTAAATATTAACAAAAATATTAAGTGACATGACAACATGGTTAACCAACGTGCGACATTTCTTTTTGTTACTTAACTAAATATGTAAATATAAGTAGTCTAGTTAATTTTGTTTTTATTTTATTTTATAAACAATTGCAATATGGCTGAAAATCGTAAATAGTCCACTATTTAGGTTGATGTGTTGTCCTAGAAACTCCTTTCCGGAAGTTGATTTAGTGTTCGTCTTATTTTAATAGACGGCGCAGTGCTCCAGTGTTTCTTTTGTGTTGTTTGCAAACAATGCCTTGAAAGCTCAATGTTTAAGTAGAATGAAAAAGTTGTCCTCGAATAGAAAAAGGGTCCGGATTAGAATGGGGAGGTTGTAGTTAATCTTGGCTGGAAGCTGCTGCAATCTCACTTCTGATACGGCATTCTAAAGTATAGCGTAAATAAAATAAAATAATACTAAGTGCCGCTTGCAGTTTTTGTCGCTTATACTGCCAAAATCATAAAAAACTATCAAAAAACGAAGTTGACCAAATTGTCTTGGCATATATTTTATATAAAAATTATCTTAGTAGATTTGGTTTGCACCAAAGGTACATTTACCAACTATGTCAAGTTTTAATTATTCTAAATTTAATTTTCTTTTTTATGTAAAATTTTTAAAAAATACCAAAAAATTTACCAAAAATATCAATTTTTTGTATCATTTATTTATTTTTTAGACTTGTTATTTTTTTATTGCATTGTTGTTTTTAAAAAATGTCTTTATCTTGCTTTCTTTATATTTGTTCTTTAATTTACTTTTCAATTAAATTTGTCATTGTAATGGCAATATTTTTATAGTCTGTTTTTTAGTAAATCCTTAGCTGTCAAACTACTTACTAAAAAACTAATATCTCTTATAAAAACTTTTTAAATACCTTAAAACAAAAAAAAACAAAAAAACTAAAAAAAATAACAATATTAATTAGAGATAAAATTAAATTCAATAACAAAAGAAAGAAAAAGTTTAATATATCTGAATCACTAAAACATATAGACCCAACAGTGAATGTGAAAAAAATATATTAATTAAAAAAAAAGTAGTAACAGTCAAAATAGATAGCTGCAATCAAAAAAATTATTTGGAAAAAAAACAAAAATCGAAAAAGAAAAGATTTCAAAGATACAAAAAAAACAAAAGAATGCCGTGTATATTTTTGAATTTTTTTTTTCGTTTTTTTTTAAGTGTGCCAGTGCTTTTTTTCATATGTTATAATCAATATAATTCTAAATTGTGCATTAGCATTTTTTTTGTTCTAAAAGTTGAGTTAATATACAAAAATAATATCAGACTAAAAAAAATGCACAAATAAAGAGAGAAAAGAATAGTAACGAGAAAATAAACAGCTGTAGACTGATCAAATTTAAAAAAATAATGTAAGAAGAAAAAATACAAAAATACTACATAAAATAAAAAAAAGATAAACAAAAATACAACAAAATAGATAAAAGTCTTTATATCAAGTTTTTGCTATTATTTTATATTTCTTAGTTTTTTTTATTTCTTTTGTTGCTTTTTTTTATTAACAAATAATAATTTTAATTTTTTTACTAAAAATAATATAATGAATAAAAACTTTAGTTTATATATATAAATAATAGCCCACAACAAAGTAAATATCTAACAAAATAAATAAAATAGTAGTCAAAATAGACAGCAAAAACAAAAAAGAAAAAATAATAAAAAAAAATTTTAGAAAATAAAGAAGAATGTGTAAATAATATAAGCTTAAGTAAAAAAATACAAAAAAACTACGAGAAACTGCAAAAAATAAAAAAAAATGCAAAAAGGAAAAAAAATACTTCTAAATATTAACCCAATTAGGAAAGAAAACAATGATAGTTTTCCAAACATACAGCTAAAAACAAACATAAAATTAATAAAAGTGTATAAATAACAACAAACCGACGTAAGAAAGAAAGAAAACACAAAAATTAACAAAAAGTAGCAAGAAACAAATAAAAATAAGAAATTTGATAAATAAAATAGTTAAAAAAATTAAAATTTATGTTTTTTTTGAAAACTTAAACTGCTAACAAATTACCAGTTAATTAATAAATAAATAAATAAAAAAATAAATAAAATAAATAAATGAAAATAAATAAATAGATTTTTTTTTTAATTTTTTGTCCTAAAGGGTGAGTTATTATACAAAATAATATCAAAATATAAAAAAACGCACAAAGAAAGAGAGAAAAGACTAGTAGTGGGAAAATAAACAGCTGTAAACAGATAAAATTATTAAAAAAAATGTGTAAGAAAAAAAAAGAAAATGCAAAAATACTACATAAAATTAAAAAAAATATATCAAAAATACTAGAAAATAGAGAAAAAACTGTATATCTAGTTTTTGCTATTGTTTCATTTTTCTTAGCATTTTAGATTTTATGTTATGTTTTTTTTTTTAACAAATAATAATTTTTTTTTTGTTTTTTTTTTATTATTTTTATATATACATTTCTTTTGTTATCTTATACTTTTCCAAATCTTAAAAATTGGCTAAAAAAATAAAAAAATAATCTAGGTGAAAAAAAGGTGCAAATTAAGAACGAAATATATGAAACTAGTCTAAATAGAAAGATAAATAACAAAACATAAATAAATTATTTAAAAAAAAAAATAAAAAAAGAGTATATATAAATATAATAATATATATATAATACCCCAAAACAAATATATATATAAAAAAATTACAAAAAGTTGCAAAAAGAAGAAAATGCAGCGAAAGAGACAATTTTTGTCTACAATTTGTCAATATGTTTTTGTTTTTTTTTTGTTCAATAAATATGCCGTTATTTTTTTTGTTTTATAATATTCTAATTCTAAAATTTAGCTAAAAAAAATAGAAGCAAATATCTAAAAAAATAAATAGTAGCCGAAATAGACAGCAAAAAAAAAAAAGAAAAAATAATAGAGAAAAATAAAAAAAAATAAAGAAGAAACTGTATATGATATAAACAACAAGCTTAAGTAAAAAACACAAGAAAACTACGAAAAACTGCAAAAGGTAAAAATGATAAAAAAAAATGCAAAAAAGGAAAAAAAATACTTCTAAATATTATTTCAATTAGGATAGAAAACAATGGTAGTTTTCCAACATACAGCTAAAAACAAACATAAAATCAATAATTAAAATTCAAAATAGAAGAGAAAAAAGTGAATAAATAACAACAAGCCAACATAAGACAGAAAAAAAACACAGAAATTAACAAAAAGTAGCAAGAAAAAAATAAAAATAAGAAATTTTATTAAAAAAATAGTTAAAAAAATTACAATTTATGTTTTTTTGAAAACTTAAATTGCTAACAACTTACCAGTTGATTAATAAATAAATAAATAAAATAAATAACAATAAAATAAATAAATAATTTTTTTTATAATTGTTTTGTTCTAAAGTGTGAGTTATACAGCTGTAAACAGCTAAAATTGTTAAAAACAATGTGTAAGAAAAAAAAATACAAAAATTCTACATAAAATTAAAAAAAAATAAATAAAATTACAAGGAAATAGAAAAAAAGCTGTATATCTAGTTTTTGTAACTATTTTTTTTTTTTAGCATTTTTTATATCTTTTGTTATAGTTTGTTTTTAACAAATGATAATTTTTTTTTTGCTTTTTTTTATTTTTTTCATATCTACATTTCTTTTGTTATCTTATACTTTTTCAAATCTTAAAAATTAGCTAAAAAAATAAAAAGATAATGCATTATTAGATAAATTAGATAATTAGATAAAAAGAAAAAAAGAAGTATATATATATAAGTAATACCTCACAACAAATATATATATAAAAAAATTACGAAAAGTTGCAAAAAGAAGAAAATGCAACGAAAGAGACAATTTTCGTCTACAATTTGTCAATATTTTTTAGTTTTTTTTGTTCGTCATTATTTTGTTTTATTCTAATTCTAAAATTTAGCTTAGAAAAAAAATAAAAGCAAATATCTAAAAAAATAAATAAAATAATAGTCAAAATAGACAGCAAAAAGAAAAAAAGAAATAATAATAAAGAAAAATTGAAGAAAATAAAGATATAAACAACAAGCTTAAGTAAAAAAACACAAGAAAACTACGAAAAACTGCAAAAAGTAAAAATGATAGAAAAAATGCAAAAAAGGAAAAAAATACTTTCAAATATTATTTTAATTAGGAAACAAAACAATGATAGTTTTCCAAACATACAGCTAAAAACAAACATAAAATCAATAATTAAAATTTAATATAGAAGAAAAAAAAGTGTATAAATAGCAACAAGCCAGCATAAGACAGAAAAAAAATACAAAAATTAACAAAAAGTAGCAAGAAAAAAATAAAAATAAGAAATTTTATAGATAAAATAGTTGAAAAAATTAAAATTTATGTTTTTTCAAAAACTTAAATCGCTAACACATTACCAGTATATTAATAAATAAATAAATAAATAATATAAATAAAAATAAAATAAATAAATGAATTTTTTTATAATCCTTATAATCCTTTTGTCCTAAAGGGTGAGCTATTATACAAAAATAATATTAAAATAAAAAAAAACGTACAAATAAAGAGAGAAAAGAATAGTAGTGAGAAAATAAACAGCTGTAGACAGATGCAATTGTAAATAAAAATGTGCAAAAAGAAAATACAAAAATACTACATAAAATTAAAAAAAGATAAACAAAAATACAAGAAAACAGAGAAAAAATTGTATATCTAGTTTTTGCTATTTTTTTTATTTTTTTTAGCTTTTTTTTTGGTTATGTTTTTTTTAACTAATAATAATTTTATTTTTTTTACTATACCGTGGTTTAAATAATATAATATAAAAAAAAACTCTAATTTAAATTGTCTTGTGTTTTTTTCTTTTTTTTTTCTTTTTTCCTCATATCCTTTATCTCCTATCTACTATCTATTTCTTTTGTTATAATATACTTTTCTAACTCTTAGAAATTGGCTGAAAAAATAAAAAAATAATCCAGATAAAAAAACGTGAAAATTTAGAAAAATAAAAAACAAAATATAAATAAATTAATTAGAAAAAAAAAAGAAAAAAGAGTATTTATATAAATAATAACCCTCAACAAATGTATATATATATATATATAAAAAAATTGCAAAAAAAATGCATTAAAAAATTTAATTTCTGTCTACAATCTGTTAAAATTCTTTACTTTTTTTTTCAATAAGTATGCCTTTATTTTTTTTTGTTTTATCAAAATATTCTAATTCTAAAATTTAGCTAAGAAAATAAAATAAAAACAAATATCTAAAAAAATAGTCGAAATAGACAGCAAAAAAAATAAAATATAATAAAGAAAAATTAAAGAAAATAAAGAAGAAAGAGTATATGATATAAACAACAAGCTTAAGTAAAGAAATACGAAAAAATTTCGAGAAACTGCAAAAGTAAGAATGATTAAGAGAGAAAATTAATAATTAAATTTCAAAAAATAAAAAAAATAGCAAAAAGCCAACGTAAGAAAGAAAAAAAAATTAACAAAAAATAGCAAAAAACAAATAAAAATAAGAAATTTTATAGATAAAATAATTAAAAAAATTAAAATTTAAGTTTTTTCAAAAACTTAAATTGCTAACAAATTACCAATAGATTAATAAATCACCACAGTTATATTAAATTATTAAAAAAATCAGAAATAAAAATAATAAACAAACAAAGTTTTTGTTACTCTAAATATTATTTTCAAAAAAAGAGTCTAAATAGACAACATACTAACGATAAATAGCAAAAAAAAATAAAAATATAGATAAACAAAAAATGTAATAAACAAAATAAGTTTTTGACAGATAAATTAGTCAAAAAAGTCAAAAAATACATAAACAATCACTTGCCAAATCTTATTACGAGCTTTTCGGAAAACGAAACAACGTGGCACTGGATTCCGCTATTTGTTTTAAAAAGCATTTTGCAAAAAAATTAATTTCTCTTCTAATGTAGCAGCATTATTACGAAGAAAAAAACAAATTTGTAAACAATATGCTTCAGAGACCATTTTCCATTAGACTACAAGAAAAACAAAAACATTTTTCTATTTTCTCAACGCAATACATCTGGTAAACAAAATTAATTAACTATTTTTTCCTTTTAAAGAAAATGTGGGAAAAATAAACAAATTTTGAAAGTTTTTTTTCCAGTTGAGCTGGAAGCTTGTCACAAACTGTCATGCAGTGATGGCACAAATAAACATTCTAAATTAGTAAATGCATTTGTATTTTGTATTTTTGACAGTACAATAACAAATCTGTCATAAATCACATTTCAATTGTTTTTTTGACTAACAAAATAGGGTTCTGTATAAGACCGGACCTCTGGTGATACTTTTATTTATGACCTGATGATAGTTAGCGGTGAATACATAATAAAATCAAAATAGTTCTTGATTTTATGGCTCAAAAAAGCATTTTTTTGTCTTTGTCATTGAAATTTATCATTATAATTGCAATGTCGCTTCCCTTTTATTTGCCATGGCGCAAGAAGCGTCCCAATTAGCATGAGGAGGATCATTTATCCTGGAAATGATCCAGAAGCGCGGCGGCATTGATCATAACTACCCCTAAAAAAAGGTTTATTTGTTGGTGGACCTTTAATTAAGGGATGCTTCGATGGCAAGTGGTGGCTATCGGATTAGTCAAAGGTCTGCAATACAATGTTCAACCCTCTTCTGCTATCGGATGTTGTAAATCAGTAAAATGCTTAGATGAACCTAGGAGATACCGTAAGACCGGGCTTGGTTTAATTGCGAGCAAGCAGTAAATAATGCCGCAAAATGGGGGCTGGGGGTGGCAAAGCCTCTGCGACTAAAAATAGATAAAAAAAATGTTTCTATACACAGCGCCGCCCAGAATCTAATTATTAAATTTATAGCTGGAGGCAGGCGAATAATACTAAAATTTCTTACGAAGAAAAATGTTATTCTTGGTAAAAATATTGTCTATCTCCAAAATAACCAAAAACAAAATTAAATTTTGGCTTTCCTCACAATTTTAAACTGATTTGATCTTGTAGAACGCAGCCTGGCGTACTGATTTGAGCAAATTTGCAAGAATGCTCACAAATGCTTAAAAAAAGTTTATTAATGGAATAATCTTACCGATTTTCATTTGTGTTTTTTAAATAATCAGACCATTTTTTATCATTTTTGCATCGAAAATCAATACAAATTACAAAAAAATTGACAATAATCCAATTTTGTGAGCTTAAAGGGTTAATGAGAGTAGAAATAGTGTGCTCTGTTATTATTAGGGCAAACTCTTAAAATATGCAAAACGTAATAAATAATTCAATATAATCCGCTGAAAACTTTGAGGTTTACTGACATTTCCTAATTTGTGTTCTATTTTAATTTATTTAGACGATTATATAAATAAAATAATACTTGCATCATTTTCTGGTGGAAAGATTATTATTGATAGAATATTCCCATTACCTGAAACAAAACAACAAATAATCAATATTATAGCCTAAATAATTTAAAAAAAATACATCAAAAAGTCCTAAAAATTCTTTTTTTTTTTAATTCTACGACAATGTCAAGAGCTGCTTGTTCACACAAAGTTGGACGGATATTGTTCTAAATGTTGAACTTTGAGTGGGTAAAAGGGCAATTAACATTTAGTACAATCGATAAAACTTTCAACAGTCTGACGTAAGAGGCTTCTTTCCTGCTGATGTTTGTATAAGTTTTTTTATTGCTTTTATGTTTAAGCTTCCGGAACAAGAAATTGACGGAAAAATCCGAATAACAAAACAAAAACGCGGAAATTATTTATAAAGATTATCAAAGATTGACTGACCTGACCGGACCTGACCCGACCTGACCTGACCTGACCTGACATGACCTGACATGATCTGTCCGTTATATAAGGTTTCAAGCATGATTTAATACTTTTTGATTTAAGATTGACTGACCTAACCTGACCTCACCTGACCTGACCTGACCTGACCTGACCTGACCTGATCTGACCTGACCTGACCTGACCTAACCTAATACTTTTTGTTTATACCATAAAGTCAGTAGGTAATAGTCTGAAAACAATTATAATGTTTTCTTGCTGAAATTTCAAAAGCAGACACGAGTGGAGAACTTTATAAAACTATAGTATTTTTAAGCTAAAGATGAAGTGGAAGTGAACAATACCACGTGCTCTAATCTGTCGATCCAGCCAATCAACGCATTGTTTGTTATGGCTCAACCAATAGAAATTCAAATAATCTCCAATCACGTGTTCATGCTTTTTTTTGTGTTTTTTTTTGGTTTTTTTGCTTATAAGTTAAAATACTATAGACTTTTATAAAAAATTTAAAAAAGTGGTAAAAGCAGTAATATAAAAATGACACAAAATAAGTAAGGGCAAAGTGTTAGTGAAACTCTAAGACTAAAAAACAAAACAAAAAAATTGTAACATCTAAAAAAAAAGCTGAGAACAACTAAAAACATCTCTATAGATAAAAATTTAACAAAGAGAGAGAAGAAAGTTTAGAAAAAATAGAAAGGAAGTGCAAACAAAAAAAGTAGGCCATGAAAAAAAACAAAAGAAAATATTCATGAAAGAAAAAATATACAAATGAAATGAGAAGGACTTGAAACTTTAGGTTTTCTAAGAAAAAAAAAGAGAAGGAAAAGAAACAATAACAAAGACACAGGCGAATTTACAAGAAAAACAAAGAAAACAAGCAGAATATAAAAAATGCAAAAAAAAAATTTACGGTAAAAAGAAGACGACTGTACTATTTTGAGTGTAGCAAAATTAGAAAAAAAAGAATAGAATTTTTGAGATTACGTAAAACCAGTCGACATGGTAAATTACTAAAAATTTAGATGGAAGAAAAGAGAAAGAAAAGAAAGTAAAAAGTAGGCTACTCGCAGAATTCAAGAGAAAAGAAAAAAAAAACAGCAAAAAAATGACGAAAACAAGAGTGAGAAAAGGAATAAAAAAAAAACAATAGAAGAGAAAAGAAGGACTCATAGACAGAAACATCAAAATAGACAAAAGATAGTAGAAAATAAGAACAATATACACCAAACAGATGAAGAAAACAATGAGAAGCATAGAAAAAACAGTAAAAAAAATACAAAACAATTTTTAATTACGAGAGAGAATTTTAACGAGAGAACAGACAAAAAAAAAGCTAGAAATCAAAAAAATAAAATAAAAAACGCAAAAAAAATACAAAAATAAAAGGAAAAATGTAGAGAGGAAAAAGTGGATAAAATAGATAGACAAAATGAGATTAAATCCAAAGAAATTTTATAAAAGAGAGTGAAATTATGTAAACAATAAGGGGGAATCAGTAACAGACTATAAAACATTGAATGAGGAGCAAGAGGTAAAGAAGATAGATGTAGAACTGAGAGACATATTAGAAAAAGAAACAACAAAAACAAAAATAAACAAAAAAAAAGATTAAAACCGAATGTTACCAGCTTAAAAAAGAGCCACAAAAGCTTTATTTTAGAAACAAAAAGAAAATATAGGAAAAAATGTGTAGAGAAAAAAAAACAAAAGAGAGAATAAATAAAAACAGATTTAGAAGCTATTCAAAAAAAAGAAAGAGGTGTGGAAGTACATGAATAGAGAGAGGACGAGAAAAGAAACAATAAGTCAAAAGATAACAACAAATAAATGAAAGACGTTTTTCAAAAAACTGCTGGATGGGAAAAAGTACTAAATATAAAAAAAACAACAAAGCAAAGAAACCAGACAGCACCATTAGGAACAGAAATTACGTTCGAAAGAATGAAGATAAAAAAAATGACAAAAAGAAAGGCACTGAGAAGAAGGATGAAAAACAGAATCAACTATAGCAGATAGAAAAAAAATGTGTGAAAGTAAATATAATAATAATAGCAAGGTAAGATCTGGTAAGAAAGAATGTAACAACAAAAAAGTAAAACAAAAAATGTTTTCTCAGCTTGTTGTTATTTACAATTTATATAGCTGAAAGAGAAAAAGCATGGAAACTGGCTTTTGCGGTTGTTGTAGTAATGGTAGCAAAAAGTGAAATAAAAATAATAAAGAAATTAAGAAAGTATGTGAAGAAGAAATAGTTAGAAATAAATGTAAATCAAACAAAAATTTTGGTGTTCAACAAGAAGAAGAAAAAAGAAGATGACAAGGAAGGCAAACAAGATGTGTATATAAAAAATAGAAGAGAGAAAGTGGAAAAAAGATTTTATGAGAAGAATGAAGTGAGAGCATATTTGAGGGCTTGGTATTGTTGTACGAGACAAAAATCTAGAAGTGGAAAAAACAAGAGAAAATAGAGAGAAGGTAGAAGAAAAAGCTGGATAGAAAAACACGTATACAGTAAAGGAAGAATGTAAGAGAAACAAGTTAAGAGTGAAAGCTGGAGAAAAGGCAACTAAGATTGAAAATAAAATAAATGGAAGAACAGAATGTAGAATATTAAATAAATCTTGTAAAAAAAAAATACAATGATAAATAAGAGAAAGAAATATTATAGAAAAATAAATAAACAATTGGAAAGATTAAAAACAGAAGGCAAGTGGATAAACAAAAAAACGTGTGAAAGGGGCAAGGATGTAGATAAGCAAGAAAGAAGAGAAAGAATCAAAAAATCTAATTACAACACAAATTATGAAAAATGTACCTGTAAAGAGAAAATGCCAAAAAAGAAAAAAAAATAAAGAAAGACAGAGAGAATAGGTATTGAAGGGAACAGGAAGAGAAACTGGGAAAAATGTGTTATGAGGAAGGAGAAACAATAGATCACATGTGGAATAAATGCTGTGAGATAAGGAGAGCAAAAGATAGAGCAAAAAAAGAAAAACTACTAGAACAAAAAAATAGAAAGAGAGATAAAGTGGATGAAAGTGATATGGAAGAAGAGAGAAAAAGAAATAGACAGAATTTAATTGTATTAACGTGTTAAACTATTGATTCATTAGATTAAAAGAGAGGTTAGGTTTAGATGTCAAATTAATAATTGTCACTTTGATTTGATAGAAAAGGTACGTTCAGATAAAACATTGAAAGAGAGATAAAGTGGATGAAAGTGGCATGGAAGAAGAGAAAAAAAAAATAGACAAAACACTACAAGTGCTTTGAATTTAATTGTATTAACGTGTTGAACTATTGATTCATTAGATTAAAAGTGAGGTTAGGTTTAAATGTCAAATTAATAACTGTCACTTTGGTTCGATCGTAAAGGTACGTTCAGATAAAACATTCATAGCAAGCTTCGACCCCAAATTAAAAAAATAATATAAAACCAAAAGAGATACCATTTGACCAAAAAACTTAAGAAAGTATGTTTCTATAATGGATTTCTGTTCCAAAATTGGTAAACAACAAAACAAAGGGGAATCTAAAATCTCAAATTTCCGTTTCTATTCAACATCAAGCTGTCTGTTAAACCCAAAAAAGCGTAAATTTGTAGAACAATAACATCAAAAGGCATTAGCTTCCTCGCACAAGTACTAAATAATAATTGAACCAAATATGCCATTTTGGATTAATTTTGAATTTGTTAAAGATTTCAACGCTATTTGCTCTGACATGTGGAAATCACAAATGACAGCAAAACGTCTGCCGAGCATCTGTTTTTGAAAATACAGCCCGACTGATTGACGTTGTTCATTAAAACGGCATAAACACCAAAGAAATTTCATCCAAATTCAGTTGACCGTTAACTAATTAAAAGTGTTCTTTTTTTTTCCCGACAAAATAGCAGCTTAAATTGTATTCATGTAGTCGCATGAGATTAGTCGGATTAGTGGCTTAGAAAGGGTGAGGGTGCAAATTCATTAAGTGGTTGACGTTAAATTTTTACAAAGATTAATTAAAGATTGCCTTAATTTAACTAAGCGGTCACAACACCTTTTTGCATTCATTATTTCACTCTTTTTCGAAATAATAGAGTTTAAATCAAATTTTGCAAATCTTGTCTAAGCCTAATCCATATCAAAATTATAAAAAAAACTGTCTACAGTTAATGTTCTTCAACTGCCTTCACAAAGGTGCTTAGAAGTAGAGCACTTATTTGATCGTCACCTTGGTCTCCAGATTTGTGGTCTATTGAAAAACTGTGGGATCTATGCTGTAGTCACCAGCAACACAAGAAACAGATCATTGTCTTAATTATTTTATGTCAACGGTAAAGCGTACCGTACCGTCCCACAATCCACAATTTTGGTTTTGATTTTGATTATTTTGATTTATTTATAAATTATTTTCTTTTTTCACAATTTTTTTTTTCAAATTAAATGTTTATGATATTTGAAATTTTTGGATTTTAGAAACAAAACAATATACCTTATTCTGATCATCTCGGTCTCCGGATTTATGGTCTATTGAAAAACTGTGGATCTATGCCGTAGTCACCAGCAACACAAGGAACAGATATCTGCCTTAATTATTTTTTGTCAACGGTAAGACCCACAATCTAAATTTTTTTTTGTTTTTGATTATTTCGATTTATTTATAAATTATTTTCTTTTTTCACAATTTTTTTTTCAAATTAAATGTTTATGATATTTGAGATTTTTGGATTTTAGAAACAAAACAATATACCTTATCCTGATCATCTCGGTCTCCGGATTTATAGTCTATTGAAAAACTGTGGATCTATGCCGTAGTCACCAGCAACACAAGGAACAGATATCTGTCTTAATTATTTTTTGTCAACGGTAAGGCCCACAATCTAAATTTTTTTTTGTTTTTGATTATTTCGATTTATTTATAAATTATTTTCTTTTTTCACAATTTTTTTTTTCAAATTAAATGTTTATGATATTTGAGATTTTTGGATTTTAGAAACAAAACAATATACTTTATCCTGGTCATCTCGGTCTCCGGATTTATGGTCTATTGAAAAACTGTGGATCTATGCCGTAGTCACCAGCAACACAAGGAACAGATATCTGTCTTAATTATTTTTTGTCAACGGTAACGCCCACAATCTAAATTTTTTTTTGTTTTTGATTATTCCGATTTATTTATAAATTATTTTCTTTTTTCACAATTTTTTTTTTCAAATTAAATGTTTATGATATTTGAAATTTTTGGATTTTAGAAACAAAACAATATACCTTATCCTGATCATCTCGGTCTCCGGATTTATGGTCTATTGAAAAACTGTGGATCTATGCCGTAGTCACCAGCAACACAAGGAACAGATATCTGTCTTAATTATTTTTTGTCAACGGTAAGGCCCACAATCTAAATTTTTTTTTGTTTTTGATTATTTCGATTTATTTATAAATTATTTTCTTTTTTCACAATTTTTTTTTCAAATTAAATGTTTATGATATTTGAGATTTTTGGATTTTAGAAACAAGACAATATACTTTATCCTGGTCATCTCGGTTTCCGGATTTATGGTCTATTGAAAAACTGTGGATCTATGCCGTAGTCACCAGCAACACAAGGAACAGATATCTGTCTTAATTATTTTTTGTCAACGGTAAGGCCCACAATCTAAATTTTTTTTGATTTTGATTATTTCGATTTATTTATAAACTATTTTCTTTTTTCACAATTTTTTTTTTCAAATTAAAAGTTTATGATATTTGAAATTTTTGGATTTTAGAATCAAAACAATATACTTTATCCTGGTCATCTCGGTCTCCGGATTTATGGTCTATTGAAAAACTGTGGATCTATGCCGTAGTCACCAGCAACACAAGGAACAGATATCTGTCTTAATTATTTTTTGTCAACGGTAAGACCCACAATCTAAATTTTTTTTTTGTTTTTGATTATTTTGATTTATTTATAAATTATTTTCTTTTTTCACAATTTTTTTTTTCAAATTAAATGTTTATGATATTTGAAATTTTTGGATTTTAGAAACAAAACAATATACCTTATTCTGATCATCTCGGTCTCCGGATTTATGGTCTATTGAAAAACTGTGGATCTATGCCGTAGTCACCAGCAACACAAGGAACAGATATCTGCCTTAATTATTTTTTGTCAACGGTAAGACCCACAATCTAAATTTTTTTTTGTTTTTGATTATTTCGATTTATTTATAAATTATTTTCTTTTTTCACAATTTTTTTTTCAAATTAAATGTTTATGATATTTGAGATTTTTGGATTTTAGAAACAAAACAATATACTTTATCCTGGTCATCTCGGTTTCCGGATTTATGGTCTATTGAAAAACTGTGGATCTATGCCGTAGTCACCAGCAACACAAGGAACAGATATCTGTCTTAATTATTTTTTGTCAACGGTAAGGCCCACAATCTAAATTTTTTTTGATTTTGATTATTTCGATTTATTTATAAATTATTTTCTTTTTTCACAATTTTTTTTTTCAAATTAAAAGTTTATGATATTTGAAATTTTTGGATTTTAGAATCAAAACAATATACTTTATCCTGGTCATCTCGGTCTCCGGATTTATGGTCTATTGAAAAACTGTGGAACCTATACCGTAGTCACCAGCAACTTCAGGAACAAATGCTGTACATTTATTAGAAAAATATTAACAATCAAACTGATAGAATTTTTTGTCAACGGTAAGGCGTACCGTCCCACAATGCACCGATTTTCTTTTTTAACATTATTTTTTGTTTTTGATTATTTTGTTTTATTTATCAATTATAATAAATTTTTTTTAAGTTTATGTTATTTGAAATTACTGGATTTTAGAAGCAGAACAGTATAGCTTATCCTGATCACTTCGGTCTCCAGATTTGTAGCCTCTTGAATAACTGTGGTAGCTCCCTCAGCAACTGAAATTCTGTACGCTTAACAATCAGATTAATGGCATCATTTGTTTTTTATTGTTTTTGATTATGTTGCTTGATTTATGTCTTTTTTTCTATTTCTATAATTTTATTTAAAATTAGAATTTTATGTCGTTTGGAATTTCTGCTTCTGTCATAGGTTTTTAGGATATTATTTGGATAAACAAATACAATTATTCGAATGATAAACAGTAGCTACATAGAGGAGAACATCGGCTAAATAAAATATTAATCCTTATGTCTATATGATGAGTGCCCAAATAGCCCAAAATTGACATTTTGGTAATTTTTTCTCTCCCATTTTGAATTTTAAAAATAGAACAATATACCTCATTCTGGTCACTTCGATCTCCAGATTTACAGCATATTGAAAAACTGTGGGATCTATGGCGTAATCATTAGCAACCCCAAGAACAAATAGTTAAAATGCTGTTTTTTTTATTAGAGAAACATTAACAATTAAACTTATAGAATTTTTTGTCAACGGTAAGGCGTACCGTCCTACAATCCATTAATTTTTTTTTAATATTATTTTTTGCTTTTGATTATTTTGCCTTATTTATAGATTTTTCTTTTTTTTCACAATTGTTTTTTTCAAATTAAAAGATTATGTTTTTTAAAATTTCTGTATTTTAGAAGCAGAACAATATATCTTACAGTCGTCACCTCAATCTCCAGATATATGGCCTATTGAAAAACTGTGGGACCTATGCCGTAGTCACCAGCAACCTCAAAAACAGATAGTTAAAATCCTCTACTTTTATTAGAAAAACATTAACAAGCTATAAAGCTTATCCTGGTCACCTCGGTCTCCAGACTTATGTTCTATTGAAAAACTGTGGGATCTATGCCGTAGCCACCAGCAACCCCAGGAGCAGATAGTTGAAAGGCTGTACGTTTAATAGAAACACATTAACAATCAAACTGATCGAATTTTTTGTCAACGGTAAAGCGGACTGTTCCACAATTTTTTTTTGTTTCTGATTATTTTCTCTTATTTATAAATTATTCACTTTTTTTGCCATTGTTTTTTTCAAATTAAAAATTTATGTTATTTGAAATTTTTGGATTTTAGAAGCAGGACAATATATTTTACCCTGGTCACCTCAATCTCCAGATATATGACCTATTGAAAAACTGTTGTATCTATGCCATAGCCACCAGTCCACAATCTACTATTTTATTTTTGTTTTTGATTATTTTCTCTTATTTTGTTTTTTTTTAAATTAAAAGATTGTTATTTGGAAATTTCTGGATTGTGGAAGCAGAACAATATACCTTATTCAGGACACTTCGGTCTCCAGATTTAGAGCCTATTGAAAAACTGTGGAAGCCCCCTCAGCAACTGAAACTCTGTACGCTTAATAGAGTGACGTCAACAATCAGATTAGTGGCATGATTAATTTTTCTGGTTTTTGATTATTTTGCTTAATTTATGTATTTTTCCCTTTTTTAACAATTTTTTTTCAAATTAGAATTTTATGCCGTTTGGGATTTTTGCTTATGTCATATGTTTTTAGGACATATTTTATTAGGATAAACAAATACAATTAAAATGATAAACAAGCTACATAGAGGACAACATCGCTTAAATAAAATAATAGTCCTTATGTCTACCTGATTAGTGCCCAAATAGCCCAAAACTGACATTTTGGTAATTTTTAATTTCTGGATTATAGAAGCAAAACAATACACCTTATCCTGGTCACCTCTGTTTCCAGATTTATAGCCTATTGAAAAACTGTGGGATCTATGCCGTAGTCACCAGCAACTCTAGGAACAGAATTTTTTGTCAACGGTAAGGCAAACCGTCTCACAATTCACTAATTTGTTTTTTTAATATTATTTTTTGTTTTTGATTATTTTTTTTTAATTATAAATTATTTTCTCTTTTAGCAATTGTTTTTTTTTAAATTAAGGGTTTATGTTATTTGAAATTTCTGGATTTTAGAAACAAAACAATATACCTTATCCTAGTCACCTCGATCTCCAGATTTATGGTCTATTGAAAAACTGTGGGAGCTCCCTCAACAACTGAAATTATGTGCGCTTAATAGAGTGGACGTTAACAATCAGATGAATGGCATCATTTATTTTTTTTTTGTTTTTGATTATTTTGCTTGGTTTATGTCTTGATAAACAAATCAATTATTCGAATGATAAACAGTAGCTACATAGAGGACAACATCGGCTAAATAAAATAATAGTTCTTATATTTATCTGATGAGTGCACAAATAGCCCAAAACTGACATTTTGGTAATTTTTTCTCTCCGAATTTTATTAATAACTTTTCATTTTCTAAATAATTTTGACAAAAATAATCAAAAAGCGTCTCATATATTAATTTCGAACTTTTCGCGCTTTTCATTTGCAATTAATTTTTGATTACCGTTTTAATTTGCTTTTGTCTGGGCTCAAACTTTCCGATCAATCAAAAAGTTTCAATTCAAACACGTCGTTTCATGCAACATTACTTCTAAATTATTTAATGTGCTTGTTTGTTCAACTGTTAATTTTGTCATTCGATTTTTGCATTTTTCATAGAATTTTCAGCATTTCCACGCAGAAAATTCATCGTGTTTGCTGCTTTTTTTCGCTTATATAGCGTGTTTTAGCCGTATTGTACTCTAATCAACAGCTTATGTCATAATAATTTAACCGCAATGCTACCAACTTTTTGGTTAAAATGCAGAAATTACTGTAAAAGGACATTGTTTATCAAATTAACAGTATCTTATATCGTTTTTTGTTTTTAAGCCTAAAAAGTCTTGTGAATCACATGTCCGGAAACGTTCTGGCTTTGCGATTCAAAAATAATTGCCAACCAATAAAGTCGAATAACTTTTATTTAGACAATGGCACTGCTGTAGTTGGGCCCCTTGAAGCCGAATTGAAATTCCGTTTCCGCTCAAAGGAAAATCTGAATTTTAATCGCATTTTTCCGTGCGACAAACCGCCTCTTGAAAACCTGTCACTAATTTGGCACAAAAAAGCGTTGATTAGCCGAACGGGTCATACCTTATGTATTTTCATGAGGCCGTTTTCTGCATGCTCTGAATTAGTAATAGAGGATGTTATCCGTGTAGAAAAGTTGAATAAGAGCAATTACCGTCTCCATAATATCCTCCCTACACTTCAACGACACCCAAGTGTTTCTTCTCCAGAGCGTGATTAAAACAAAGAACACGAAATTCCTTGCACAGCAGGCTTAAGCACCATATCTGCTGCTGCTTTTCCACTTTAAAACTTTCGAAATCTTTCACTCAAGGAGAAGGTAACGTAAACGGAAACTGATGACAAATTTAACAAAAAGGTCTGAGATTCTTGCGAAATTTTGATAATTATCCTAAAAGTTTTTTCTTCTCACTCCTTTGCCTCCATCTCGAACTTTTCACTAACTTACGAAACATTTTCTGCTTTCTTTAACAAAATACAGCTAGCCTATACGCTAAAAACCGCAATTTATTCTATTAAGAAAAACTGAGAAACAAGACACTTTGGTAGACCAGTTTGCCAAGCGAAAGTACGTTGGAAAGTAGTCTAAGAAGTGGAGGTTCAATTCCCACCCAGAGAAGAACATTTTTTCACAGGGGGAATTGCTCTTGTCTGGCTCATGTTAGCCTACACCCTAAAAACCGCGCTTTATACTATTTAAAACATGCAAGTTGAGAAACTACTTTTCCTAAGCTCTTAAGAGACCTTGGTAGACCAGCTAGCCAAGCGAAAGTACGATGTAAACTGTTCTAAGAGGTGTAGGTTCAATTTCGATCTATATACAAGACTATTTTTTTACAAGGAAAATTGCTCTTGTCTGGCTCACGGATGTGTCAAATGACGTACGAAAAATTTTTTGCTTTGTTTAACAAAATAAAGTTAGCTTAACACTCTAAAGACTACAATTTATTTAATTTAACACATGCAAACTGAGAAACTACCTTTTCAAGAGACCTTAGTAGACCAGTTGGCCAAGCGAAAGTACGATGTAAACTGTTCTACGAGGTGTAGGTTCAACTCCGATTCAGACAAGACCATTTTTTTCAAAGGGAATTTCTCTTGCCTGGCTCACGGTTCTGTCAAATAACGTACAAAAAATCTTCTGCTTTGTTTAACAAAATACAGTCATCCTACACGCTGAAAACTGCAATTTATTCTATTAAAAACAAGCAAACGAAGAAACTACTTTTCCAAAGCTCTCAAGAGACTTTGGTAGACCAGTTGGCCAAGCGAAAGTACGATGTAAACTGTTCTACTAAGTGTAGGTTCAATTCCGATCCAAACAAGACTATTTTTTTACAAAGAGAATTGCTCTTCTCTGGCTCATGGTTGTGCCAAATAACGTACGAAAAATCTTCTGCTTTGTTTAACAAAATACAGTCAGTCTACACGCTGAAGACCGCGATTTATTTTATTTAAAAAATGCAAACTGAGAAACTATCTCTCCAAAGCTCTCAAGAGACCTTAGTAGACCAGTTGGCCAAGCGAAAGTACGATGTAAACTGTTTTACGAGGTATAGGTTCAATTCCGATCCAGACAAGACAATTTTTTTACAAAGGGAATTTCTCTTGTCTGGCTGACCAGTTGGCCAAGCGAAAGTACGATGTAAACTGCTCCACAAAGCGTAGGCTCAATTCTGATCTAGACAAGACCATTTTTTACAAGGAAAATTGCTCTTGTCTGGCTCATAGATGTGTCAAATGACGTACGAAAAATCTTCTGCTTTGTTTAACAAAATAAAGTTAGCCTACACGCTAAATATTACGATTTATTCTTTTTAAAACAAGCAAACTAAGAAACTACTTTTCCAAAGCTCTCAAGAGACTTTGGTAGACCAGTTGGCCAAGCGAAAGTACGATGTAAACTGTTCTACGAGCTGTAGGTTTAATTCCAATCCAAACAAGACCATTTTTTTACAAGGAAAATTGCTCTTGTCTGACTCATGCTTGTGCCAAATAACGTACGAAAAATATTCTGCTTTGTTTAACAAAATAAAGTCAGCTTAACACTCTAAAGACTACAATTTATTCAATTTAAAACACGCAAACTGAGAAACTACCTTTCCAAAGCTCTCAAGAGACTTTGGTAGAACAGTTGGCCAAGCGAAAGTACGATGTAAACTGTTCTACGAGACGTAGGCTCAATTCTGATCTAGACAAAACCATTTTTTACAAGGAAAATTGCTCTTGTCTGGCTCATAGATGTGTCAAATGACGTACGAAAAATCTTCTGCTTTGTTTAACAAAATAAAGTTAGCCTACACGCTAAAGATTGCGAAGACCTTGGTAGACCAGTTGGCCAAACGAAAGTACGTTGCAAGCAGATCTACGAGATGTAGGTTTAATTCCCATTTAGACAAGAGCATTTTTCTACAGGGAGAACTGCTCTTGTTTGGCTCATGGCTGTGTTAAATACCGTACCAGAAATTTTCTGTTTTGTTTAACAAAACACAGTTAGCCTACACGCTAAATATTGCGATTTATTCTATTTAAAACATGAAAACTGAAAAACTACCGCTCCAAAGCTCACGAGACCTTGGTAGACCAGTTGGCCAAACGAAAGTACGTTGGAGACGGTCTACGAGGTGTAGGTTCGATTCTCATTCAGGCAAGAGCATTTTTCTGTCTGGCTCATGGGTATTTGAATATGTGAGAGTACAATAGAGCCTTAATAAAAAAAAAATGGCGGTACATGGCTCTCAAGTTTTTTTTAGGAAAAAAAACATTATTTAGTTGGATCTACTGCACTGACGCCATGCGGTATTCTCATCAATGAGAGCATTTTTTTAAAAAAACGTTACAGATATGAATAAATTTCCTATACAACAATAGTATAAAAGCCATTAAAGCTCTATACCTATATCCCGTTCACTCTAGAGCTGTAATGACGTAATTAGTATACATTTATGCATTATATACATTGATGTAATTACAAGTGCTATTACTAAACATAGTTGAAGAGAATTACTTCAGAGTAATAAATATTGATATAATAATTTCGACTAGAACTATGACAAAATGCCTCTTTTGCGCACTTGAACGTTCGAGAAAAGGGATTAATTTTGTAGTGATGCTTCCCGCGGGAACGGCGTTTAATTTCCTATTGCAATTACAAGCTGTAGACTAATATTCAAGTTGTTACAGAACGTCCGTTTGCTTGACGAAAATAAAACAAGACTGTTTTGGCGAAAATAAGCAATTAATGGGAGTTGAGCGAGCGGCTAACCGTGTATTTATTCTGTACTAATTTAAAAAAACAATAGAATGCAGATAGAGCTACTTGTAAGAAACAAGAAGAGATACCTATTACAGATTCACTTGATCAAAAAGTTGCTGAATATAAGCTTTCTTACATTTATAATAAGTATCAGAGGCACCGGTAGACCAGTTGGCCAAGCGAAAGTACGTCGGAGACTAATCTGACAAAGTGTAGGTCCAATTCCCACCCAGGCAAGGTCATTTTTCTGTGAGAACATTCGCTCTTATTTGGCTCATGAAATGTGTGAATGTATAAATGTCTGTATATGTAAGAGTTTTCACTTCTGTCTCATCTTATTCTTCTGAAAAATAAAACGTCGCAGTTTCTTCGAGTGAAGCTGTGCAAAGATGTTTTTCAAATAGAAACCATTTTGCAAATTTTCCAAATTGAACTCTAAAGTCTGAAGTACATTGAACGGTTTTTTGCCTATTATGTTCCACGCTGATTCAATTAGTGTCAAGTCTGGAATTGTGAGGGCCAACCCTGTCAGTTAAAATAAAAAAAAATGTCTGCTCTTATTTTTCTTAGAAATGGAGCATGAGCAGTACAATGAGATCGAAGATATACTTATATAGAACATTATAATACTCCACATATGTTCAATTGGTGTCAAGTCTGGATACGTAAAGATCAAGAGTGTAAGTTTGACATTATCTAGAAAATCTGTTGGAATTCTTGCCAATCATTGTTTTTTTTTAATTTTGATTTTGCTATTTTATCAAGTCAAGCAGTGCAATAGCTCTAAGATGTTTTTCAAATAAAGTCAAAATAGTAAATTTTTCTAGATTTAAAAAAAGTAAGGCAGGGCAATATATTCTAAGATGTTTACCATATATAGCCAAATTCGCAAATTTCCTGAAAATTCTAGACGCAGTCTTCTGAATATACACCACACATGTTCAATAGGTGACAAATCTGGAAACCTGAAGGCCCTGTGCACTTTTGGTACTTTCTATAATCGGTATTGAAGATATTTATGCTTATTGCTTATAAGTGCTTTAAATAAATAAGTATATCATCAATTAATAAAAAAAATTTGTAATAATTAATAAAATTAAATTAGAAGATTTTGCTAATCTGAATAATTTTTGTTTTAATTTTTAATTTTCAAAACTTAACATCAGTTGATTTGCAAATATTTGGTCTTATTGCTTTAAATTGTATTAAATAACCACATCGCGAATTTATATAAATAAAAAATTAATGACAATTAATAAAATTAAATTAGAGAATTATTGAAAGTTAATTTTAATAATTTATGTTTTAATTTTTTATCTTCAATAAACTGGCAAATATTTCTGCTTTAAGCTATAAATATAGTTTTAACTAACTATATCGTCAATTTTTTTTAAGTAAAATTTTAATTAATTAGCAATAATTAAATTAGAAGATTATAAAATGCTAATCGGGATATTTTTAATTCATAAAATTTAACATTAGTTGATTTGCAAACATTTGGGCTTATTGCTTTAAATCGCTTTAAAATAACCACATCGCTAATTGATATAATTAAAAAATTAATAAATGATAATTAATAAAATTAAATTAGAGGATTATAGAAAGTTAATTTTGATATTTTATGTTTTAATTTTTTATCTTTAACAAACTTGCAAATATTTCTGCTTTTAGCTATTAATATAGTTTTAAATAACCATATCGTCAATTTTTTTTAAATAAAATTTCAATTAATTAGCAATAATTAAATTAGAAGATTATAAAATGCTAATCGGAATATTTTTAATTTGCAAAACTTGCGGTTTTTTTATAGTATACACCTTGAAATTAAGTTAAAAGATTATAAAATGCAAATGTCAATTTTATCAAAAATTTGCTATTTATCTTTGCATGAAGATCAGTAAAGCTGAAGCTATAAGATTATAGAGCAGCACTAAAGTTTTGTCAATGATAAAGTTCAATATTGGAAGCAAAACGACTGTAAACCTAAGGCCTTTAAGTAAAGCAGGGCAATATATTCTAAGATGTTTACTATATAAAGCCAAATTTGCAATTTTCCTAAAAAATTCTAGACGCAGTCTTCTGAATATACACCACACATGTTCAATAGGTGACAAATCTGGAAACGTGAAGGCCCAAGAGAGTAAGCTACTGCACTTTTGGCACTTTCTAGAATCGGTTTTGAAGATATTTATGCTTATTGCTTATAAGTGTTTTAAATAAATAAGTATATGGGCAATTAATAAAAAAAATGTGATAATTAATAAAATTAAATTAGAAGATTATGCTAATCTGAATAATTTCTGTTTTAGTTTTTAATTTCCAAAACTTAACATCAGTTGATTTGCAAATATTTGGACTTATTGCTTTGAATTGTATTAAATAACCACATCGCCAATTGATTTAATTAAAAAATTAATAAAATTAAATTAGAAGAATATTAAAAGTTAATTTTGATATTTTATGTTTTAATTTTTTATCTTCAATAAACTGGCAAATATTTCTGCTTTAAGCTATAAATATAGTTTTAACTAACCATATCGTCAATTTTTTATAAGTAAAATTTTAATTAATTAGCAATAATTAAATTAGAAGATTATAAAATGCTAATCGGGATATTTTTAATTCCTAAAATTTAACATCAGTTGATTTACAAACATTTGGGCTTATTGCTTTAAATCGCTTTAAAATAACCACATCGCTAATTGATATAATTAAAAAATTAATAAATGATAATTAATAAAATTAAATTAGAGGATTATAGAAAGTTAATTTTGATATTTTAGGTTTTAATTTTTTATCTTCAATAAACTGGCAAATATTTCTGCTTTTAGCTATTAATATAGTTTTAAATAACCATATCGTAAATTTTTCTTAAGTAAAATTTTAATTAATTAGCAGTAATTAAATTAGAATATTAAAAAATGCTAATCGGGATGTTTTTGATTTGCAAAACTTGCGGTTTTTTTATAGCATACACCTTGAAATTAAGTTTAAAGATTACAAAACGCAAATGTCAATTTTATCAAAAATTTGCTATTTATCTTTGCATAAAGATCAGTAAAGCTGAAGCTATAAGATTATAGAGCAGCACTAAAGTTTTGTCAATGATAAAATTCAATATTGGAAGCAAAGCGACTGTAAACCTAAAGCCTTTAAGTAAGGCAGGGCAATATATTCTAAGATGTTTACTATGTAGAGCCAAATTTGCAAATTTCCAAAAAATTCTAGACGCAGTCTTCTGAATATACACCACACATGTTCAATAGGTGACAAATCTGGAAACGTGAAGGCCCAAGAGAGTAAGCTACTGCACTTTTGGCACTTTCTAGAATCGGTTTTGAAAATATTTATGCTTATTGCTTATAAGTGTTTTAAATAAATAAGTATATCGGCAATTGAGAAAAAAAATTGTGATAATTCATAAAATTAAATTAGAAGATTATGCTAATCTGAATAATTTCTGTTTTAATTTTTAATTTCTAAAACTTACATCAGTTGATTTGCAAATATTTGGTCTTATTGCTTTAAATTGTATTAAATAACCACATCGCCAATTGATATAATTAAAAAATTAATAAAATTAAATTAGAGGAATACTAAAAGTTAATTTTGATATTTTATGTTTTAATTTTTTATCTTCAATAAACTGGCAAATATTTCTGCTTTAAGCTATAAATATAGTTTTAACAAACCATATCGTCAATTTTTTTAAGTAAAATTTTAATTAATTAGCAATAATTAAATTAAAAGATTATAAAATGCTAATCGGGATATTTTTAATTCCTAAAATTTAACATTAGTTGATTTGCAAACATTTGGGCTTATTGCTTTAAATCGCTTTAAAATAACCACATCGCTAATTGATATAATTAAAAAATTAATAAATGATAATTAATAAAATTAAATTAGAGGATTATAGAAAGTTAATTTTGATATTTTATGTTTTAATTTTTTATCTTTAATAAACTTGCAAATATTTCTGCTTTTAGCTATTAATATAGTTTTAAATAACCATATCGTAAATTTTTTTTAAGTAAAATTTTAATTAATTAGCAGTAATTAAATTAGAATATTAAAAAATGCTAATCGGGATGTTTTTGATTTGCAAAACTTGCGGTTTTTTTATAGCATACACCTTTAAATTAAATTAAAAGATTATAAAATGCAAATGTCAATTTTATCAAAAATTTGCTATTTATCTTTGCATAAAGATCAGTAAAGCTGAAGCTATAAGATTATAGAGCAGCACTAAAGTTTTGTCAATGATAAAGTTCAATATTGGAAGCAAAACGACTGTAAACCTAAGGCCTTTAAGTGAAGCAGGGCAATATATTCTAAGATGTTTACTATATAAAGCCAAATTTGCAATTTTCCTAAAAAATTCTAGACGCAGTCTTCTGAATATACACCACACATGTTCAATAGGTGACAAATCTGGAAACGTGAAGGCCCAAGAGAGTAAGCTACTGCACTTTTGGCACTTTCTAGAATCGGTTTTGAAGATATTTATGCTTATTGCTTATAAGTGTTTTAAATAAATAAGTATATCGGCAATTAATTAAAAAAATTTGTGATCAATTAATAAAATTAAATTAGAATATTATACTTATCTGAATAATTTCAGTTCTAATTTTTATTTTCTAAAACTTAACATCAGTTGATTTGCAAATATTTGAACTTATTGCTTTAAATCGTATTAAATAACCACATCGCCAATTGATATAATTAAAAAATTAATAAAATTAAATTAGAGGAATATTGAATGTTAATTTTGATATTTTGTGTTTTAATTTTTTATCTTCAATAAACTGGCAAATATTTCTGCTTTAAGCTATAAATATAGTTTTAACTAACTATATCGTCAATTTTTTTCAAGTAAAATTTTAATTAATTAGCAATAATTAAATTAGGAGATTATAAAATGCTAATCGGGATATTTTTAATTCCTAAAATTTAACATGAGTTGATTTGCAAACATTTGGGCTTGTTGCTTTAAATCGCTTTAAAATAACCACATCGCTAATTGATATAATTAAAAAATTTATAAATGATAATTAATAAAATTAAATTAGAGGATTATAGAAAGTTAATTTTGATATTTTATGTTTTAATTTTTTATCTTCAATAAACTGGCAAATATTTCTGCTTTAAGCTATAAATATAGTTTTAAATAACCATATCGTCAATTTTTTTTAAGTAAAATTTTAATTAATTAGCAATAATTAAATTAGAAGATTATAAAATACTAATCGAGATATTTTTAATTCTTAAAATTTAACATCAGTTGATTTGCAAACATTTGGGCTTATTGCTTTAAATCGCTTTAAAATAACCACATCGCTAATTGATATAATTAAAAAATTAATAAATGATAATTAATAAAATTAAATTAAAGGATTATAAAAAATTAATTTAAATATTTCATGTTTTATTTTTTTATGTTCAATAAACTTGCAAATATTTCTGCTTTTAGCTATAAATATAGTTTTAAATAACCATATCGTCAATTTATGTATTTTTTTTAATTAAATTTTTAATTAATTAGCAATAATTAAATTAGAAGATTCTAAAATGCTAATCTAAATATTTTTGTTTTAATTTGTAATTTGCAAAACTTATGATTTTTTATAGCATACACCTTATAAAGTAATATTAATAATAATCTATTTTTGATTGAAAACATCTACCAGACTGAAGAGGTGTTAATAAAATATTAATAATAATAATAATAATAGAAAATAATTATTACAAACTTAATCCTAAAATTTTCGATGTTTGTTTATAAATTTTTGCAAAACACAAAAAGCAGCAATATGTTTATGTCATATTGTTCAAATGTTTTTATATGATAAATCTGGCAATTTAAATAATATGCTTGCAGATGCGTGGAGAGATAGTAATTTAGCTTGATCCTTTAAAAAACCAAACTTATATAGTCTATTTAGTTTAAGACTAATTAAAAATTAAAAGCTTGTTTTTCAACAATATTTATATTATTGGAAAAACAATATTGTTATTATTATTATATTGTCAAAAAGTGTAAGATTTTTGAACCCAGCAAAATTGCTGCGCCTTTACATTGCAGTCTAGTAAAAGTATATAGTAAAACTGAATAAAAGTAAAGATGATTTAACTGAAAAAAAAAATTATTTTAAATTTTTAATAATGATTTATTGCCTATTGACGATGCAACAAAAGAGGCAATTACTGACAGTCAAGTACTTTTAAAGAGGCTATATAACCTTATACCTTCAGCGTTGCTATCCAAAAACAATCAGTCTTGTTTATCTATTTTATTTTTAATTAGTTGGCTTAGGAATATTAATCACCCCAATGGCATTGTCTTGTTAGATAATATAAATACAATAAGACGGTTAACTTAGTTCTTTTGTTGGCAAGCTTGATAATGTAGTTTGGCGGTTTATTAACACCCTTAATTTATGTACGCGTCGGGTTCCTATTCTCGCCCTTTGTGCCCTAAAAGGATTTTCTATAGAAAATAACTTTGCACCCTGATGTATCAATATAGTGTGTTGACGTGATCAGTATTTTCTGTATAAATAGTGTATAGTGTCAAGGCTCGATGTCTATAATTCATTTTGACAGGTAGAAGGTAAAACCATCCCTTATTCAATATTATGTTTATCGGGAATTTCCTGTTTACCGCCGAAACATTTTATTTCATCTATTATATCGGTTGAGAAATTTATTAAGCTTTTTTCGTGTCGTGTTTACGTCACGACTCATAGACGTAAATTCACACGTAAGACGTTATATTTCTAGAAAAATTGTTTAAGCGTTTGAGGGGAGAAAATGGAGCTAGTCAAGGGTGAAATCACAAATCTTCTGAAATGAAAATGGAAAAAATACGAAATTGGAAACCTTGACCAATAACCGATAAATTTTGCCCTAAAGCTTTAATATCCCAAAATACTGCATTAATTATGATAATTATAAACCACAACTATATAAAATTAATAGCAAAGCTTTGTTCAATATCATTAAAATATATTTTAAATTAAAATTATTTGAGCTAAATTGATATTTGAGTACGGTTCCGATTTGCTGCGGCTTTGCCTCTAACGAAACTAGATAATAATTTTTTTTTATAATTTTATAGAAATTTAAGGATTACAATATATATATATAAACACTTTTAGGTAAAAATGTAAACAACCGGTCAAAATTTCAAGTCAGTCTGTCAAATACTGTAGAAGTTATGACACTACAAACAAACAAATGCAGTATTTTTATATATAAAATTAAAAAATATATACACTAAGAGTCTAAGCTCACTTAAAAATTTGTAGATTGTACTTGTTTTTTTCGCAAAATTTTGATGTTGAATAAGAACGCTTTATCTAAAATATTTAATAATTTTGATGTTGAATTCAATATCTACAGATTATAGAAGAGTATAGTCAAATAAGTTGACGATCTTGATGTTGAATATAAACACTGTATCTAAATTATTTAATAATCTTGATGTTGAATTCAATATCTACAGATTAGAGAAGAATATTAATGTTGCATAAGAAAACTGTATCTAAATTATTTTAAAATCTTGATGTTGAATTCAATATCTACAAATTATAGAAGATTCTAGCATAAGTATTTAACAATCTTGATGTTAAATAAGAGCACTGTATCTGAATTGTTTATTAATTTTGATGTTGAATTCAATATCTACAGATTGTTGAAGAATATAGTAAAATTAAGTAACGTTCTTAATGTTGAATAATAACACTGTATATAAATTATTCAATAATTTTGATGTTGAATTTAATGTCTACAGATAATAAAAGATTATAGCAGCATAAGTTAACTACCGATTTTGATGTTGAATATGAACACTGTATCTAAATTAATTAATGATCTTGATGTTGAATTCAATATCTACAGATTAGAGAAGAATATTAATGTTGCATAAGAACACTTTATATAAATTATTTTAAAATCTTGATGTTGAATTCAATATCTACAGATTATAGAATATTCTAGCATAAGTATTTAACGATCTTGATGTTAAATAAGAGCACTGTATCTGAATTATTTATTAATTTTGATGTTGAATTCAATATCTACAGATTGTTGAAGAATATAGTAAAATTAAGTAACGTTCTTAATGTTGAATAATAACACTGTATATAAATTATTCAATAATTTTGATGTTGAATTTAATGTCTACAGATAATAGAAGATTATAGCAGCATAAGTTAACTACCGATTTTGATGTTGAATATGAACACTGTATCTAAATTAATTAATGATCTTGATGTTGAATTCAATATCTACAGATTAAATATAGTAAAGAAGAATATAGTAAAATTGGGTAACGTTTTTAATGTTGAATAATAACACTGTATCTAAATTATTCAATAATCTTGATGTTGAATTCAATATTTACAGATTATAGAAGATTCTAGCATAAGTATTCAACGATCTTGATGTTGAATAAGAGCACTGTATCTGAATTATTTATTAATTTTGATGTTGAATTCAATATCTACAGATTGTTGAAGAATATAGTAAAATTAAGTAACGTTCTTAATGTTGAATAATAACACTGTATATAAATTATTCAATAATTTTGATGTTGAATTTAATGTCTACAGATAATAAAAAATTATAGCAGCATAAGTTAACTAACGATTTTGATGTTGAATATGAACACGGTATCTAAATTAATTAAAGATCTTGATGTTGAATTCAATATCTACAGATTAGAGAAGAATATTAATGTTGCATAAGAACACTGTATCTAAATTATTTTAAAATCTTGATGTTGAATTTAATATCTACAGATTATAGAAGATTCTAGCATAAGTATTTAACGATATTCAATATCTACAGATTAGAGAAGAATATTAATGTTGCATAAGAAAACTGTATCTAAATTATTTTAAAATCTTGATGTTGAATTCCATATCTACAGATTATAGAAGATTCTAGCATAAGTATTTAACGATCTTGATGTTAAATAAGAGCACTGTATAATAATAATTTTGATGTTGATTTTAATGTCTACAGATAATAAAAGATTATAGCAGCATAAGTTAACTAACGATTTTGATGTTGAATATGAACACTGTATCTAAATTAATTAATGATTTTGATGTTGAATTTAATATCTACAGATTAGAGATGAATATTAATGTTGCATACGAACAATGTATCTAAATTATTTAAAAATCTTGATGTTGAATTCAGTATCTAAAAATTATAGAAGACTATAGAATAAGTAGTTAACGATTATGATGTTGAATAAGAACACTGTATCTGAATTATTTAATGATCTTGATGTTGAATTCAATATCTACAGATTGTTGAAGAATATAGTAAAATTGGTTAAGGTTCCTAATGTTGAATAATAACACTATATTAACACATTGCTGATAAGTAAAGAATCTCAACAGTTTTTTTAATCTATGACATTTGTTGCAAGCAGCCATTTATTAAAATGTTTGAAAATTTAATCACTTTGGCAAAGTATTCAATACCATTGTTAGTAATTTTCAACAATCTTGATGTTGAATATCTACAGATTATTAAAGACTACAGCAAAATTAGTTAACAATCTTGATGTTGAATAGCAACACAATATCTACAGATTATTGAAGATTATATAGTAAAATTAGTTAACAATCCAGCTGTTGAGTATCTACCAATGACTGAAAAGCATAGTAAACTTTATCAGTAAAATTGTTTAGCAGTCTTGATGTTGAATAATAACACTATATCTACAGATTGCTGACAAATAAAAAATTTTTTTACAGTTTTTTGAATTTTTGTAATTTTTTTGACACTTTGGCAAAGAATTTATCAATTTGAGAATACTATTATCAGTAGTTTTTAATAATCTTGATGTTGAATATCTACAGATTATAAAAATTAGTTATCAATCTTAATGTTGAATAGTAACACAATGTTGAAAAGTTTAAAAAACTCATCAATTTTTTAAGTATTTTACTCAGATAACTATTTACTCAAAAAATATTTGCTCATAAAAGTATTATTCAACAATTTTGATGTTGATTAATGACACAATATCTACAGATCGCTGAAGATTATAGTCAACTTTTTCAGTAAAATTAGTCAACGATCTTGATGTTGAATAAGAACACTCTATCTGAATTAATGAATGATGTTGATGTTGAATTCAATATCTACGGATTATAGAAGAATATGTGTTAACATCGGCTCTTGATGACTTAAATGACCTAATTATTAATTAAAAATGTAACTAAATAAATGTAAGATTAGCCTAAAAAAACAAACAAACATCAAGATTGCGGCTATTAATCTGAAGTTAGCGACACTCTTTCTAATATTTATTGGGTGTGAATAAATTATAGCAATAACTTTTCAAGTTTTTCATTAATATCCGCAGCTGTGATAATTAATTATTTATTTTTAAAAATTTCTAAACAGTTTTTTATCAAAGTTTTTCTGCAAATTGTCCAACTCATCAAGCTGTCAAAATGTTTTTTCTAATCAAAATTGCTAAAACAGTAAAATGAAATACAACGCAACTTATATTCTATAAAATAAAAAAAATTGGAAAAAATTTCTAACGTCAAAAGCAAACAAACACTCATTCTTGAAATTGTTTGATCTGAAGTTGGCGACTGTTGTAGCATGATTTCTAGGTTATGTGTTATAATGTTTATTCAAAGTATATCAATAATACAGTAAGATGACTTAATTGACTTATATACTATTAATTAAACAATAAAAAAAACATAAAAAATTGTATGTTAAATCTAAAAAAAAAACACTTTTGATCTGAAGTTAGCAACAGTATACATATTTTTTGTTTTTCTTTCTTTAAACAAATTATAAAGTTTTGTATTTACTATTTAAGTCTTTTGTTAATATTCTAAAGCATATGATGATTATTTATAACTTAAATTAAATATTCCAACATTTAATTAATTTATATTTATTTAATGTCGTCTGTCAGTGACAGAGTCTGAATATGGAACATCCTTTGATCTAACAAACTCACCTTTTAGAAACAGCTAATTAAAATTTACTGATAATTTACACAGGATTAAAGAAAAAAATGCTTTTTTCGTGTTTTAGCTTTGTACACAGGAGAGCTTAACAGCAACCATTTGGATTAATTTGGTCGTTAGTTCAATAAATTCTGTTTATGAGAAAAAATGACATTCATGGAAATGTTTTTTCATCAAGCTATTTTGTGGAAAATTTAACACAAACGGGTAATGTAGGGAATTAAACACTTTTCTCGCATTATAGTTGGAAGCTTGAGAATTATGTCAAGATGCCTTATAATAGTGAAAAATATAATTTTTTCTTATTAGACGTAATAATTTCACAGAATTGAACAATTTATTTATAATTTTACTTTTGGCGCCTCTACCATTTTTAAATGGTAGAAGTCCCAAATGCAATTTTTTTTGATAAAATGAGCTCTTATTTTGTTAAATTTTGAAATTTTATAAAAAAGAGTTTCGTAGATCAGTGAAAAGCTATAATATTTTATAGTCTTTGATAAAAATGTTAAAAAATGGTGGAGGCGCCAAATTCAAAATTTGTTGTAAATTATTCAATTAGGTAAACTTTCATTGTATTAAAAATAAAAGTTACTCAACTTATTATCAAAAGGAGTTAGTACATCAGGAGAAAGTTAGTCATTTATAATATTTTATAGTCTTTGATAAAAATGTTAAAAAATAGTGGAGGCGCCAAATTCAAAATTTGTTGTAAATTATTCAATTAGGTAAACTTTTATTGTATTAAATATAAAAGTTACTCAAGTTATTATCAAAAGGAGTTAGAACATCAGGAGAAAGTTAGTCATTTATAATATTTTATAGTCTTTGATAAAAATGTTAAAAAATGGTGGAGGCGCCAAATTTAAAATTTGTGGTAAATTATTCAATTAGGTAAACTTTCATTGTATTAAAAATAAAAGTTACTCAACTTATTATCAAAAGGAGTTAGTACATCAGGAGAAAGTTAGTCATTTATAATATTTTATAGTCTTTGATAAAAATGTTAAAAAATGGTGGAGGCGCCAAATTCAAAATTTGTTGTAAATTATTCAATTAGGTAAACTTTCATTGTATTAAATATAAAAGTTACTCAACTTATTATCAAAAGGAGTTAGTACATCAGGAGAAAGTTAGTCATTTATAATATTTTATAGTCTTTGATAAAAATGTTAAAAAATGGTGGAGGCGCCAAATTCAAAATTTGTTGTAAATTATTCAATTAGGTAAACTTTCATTGTATTAAATATAAAAGTTACTCAACTTATTATCAAAAGGAGTTAGTATATCAGGAGAAAGTTAGTCATTTATAATATTTTATAGTCTTTGATAGAAATGTTCAAAAATGGTGGAGGCGCCAAATTCAAAATTTGTTGTAAATTATTCAATTAGGTAAACTTTCATTGTATTAAATATAAAAGTTACTCAACCTATTATCAAAAGGAGTTAGTACATCAGGAGAAAGTTAGTCATTTATAATATTTTACAGTCTTTGATAAAAATGTTCAAAAATGGTAAAGGCGCCAAATTCAAAATTTGTAGTAAATTATTCAATTAGGTAAACTTTTATTGTATTAAATATAAAAGTTACTCAACTTATTATCAAAAGGAGTTAGTACATCAGGAGAAAGTGAGTCATTTATAATATTTTACAGTCTTTGATGAAAATGTTCAAAAATGGTCGAGGCGCTAAATTTAAAATTTGTTGTAAATTGTTCAATTAGGTAAACTTTCATTGTATTAAATATAAAAGTTACTCAACTTATTATCAAAAGGAGTTAGTACATCAGGAGAAAGTTAGTCATTTATAATATTTTATAGTCTTTGATAAAAATGTTAAAAAATGGTGGAGGCGCCAAATTCAAAATTTGTTGTAAATTATTCAATTAGGTAAACTTTCATTGTATTAAATATAAAAGTTACTCAACTTATTATCAAAAGGAGTTAGTACATCAGGAGAAAGTTAGTCATTTATAATATTTTATAGTCTTTGATAAAAATGTTAAAAAATGGTGGAGGCGCCAAATTCAAAATTTGTTGTAAATTATTCAATTAGGTAAACTTTCATTGTATTAAATATAAAAGTTACTCAACTTATTATCAAAAGGAGTTAGTATATCAGGAGAAAGTTAGTCATTTATAATATTTTATAGTCTTTGATAGAAATGTTCAAAAATGGTGGAGGCGCCAAATTCAAAATTTGTTGTAAATTATTCAATTAGGTAAACTTTCATTGTATTAAATATAAAAGTTACTCAACCTATTATCAAAAGGAGTTAGTACATCAGGAGAAAGTTAGTCATTTATAATATTTTACAGTCTTTGATAAAAATGTTCAAAAATGGTAAAGGCGCCAAATTCAAAATTTGTAGTAAATTATTCAATTAGGTAAACTTTTATTGTATTAAATATAAAAGTTACTCAACTTATTATCAAAAGGAGTTAGTACATCAGGAGAAAGTGAGTCATTTATAATATTTTACAGTCTTTGATGAAAATGTTCAAAAATGGTCGAGGCGCTAAATTTAAAATTTGTTGTAAATTGTTCAATTAGGTAAACTTTCATTGTATTAAATATAAAAGTTACTCAACTTATTATCAAAAGGAGTTAGTACATCAGGAGAAAGTTAGTCATTTATAATATTTTATAGTCTTTGATAAAAATGTTAAAAAATGGTGGAGGCGCCAAATTCAAAATTTGTTGTAAATTATTCAATTAGGTAAACTTTCATTGTATTAAATATAAAAGTTACTCAACTTATTATCAAAAGGAGTTAGTACATCAGGAGAAAGTTAGTCATTTATAATATTTTATAGTCTTTGATAAAAATGTTAAAAAATGGTGGAGGCGCCAAATTCAAAATTTGTTGTAAATTATTCAATTAGGTAAACTTTCATTGTATTAAATATAAAAGTTACTCAACTTATTATCAAAAGGAGTTAGTATATCAGGAGAAAGTTAGTCATTTATAATATTTTATAGTCTTTGATAGAAATGTTCAAAAATGGTGGAGGCGCCAAATTCAAAATTTGTTGTAAATTATTCAATTAGGTAAACTTTCATTGTATTAAATATAAAAGTTACTCAACCTATTATCAAAAGGAGTTAGTACATCAGGAGAAAGTTAGTCATTTATAATATTATATAGTCTTTGATGAAAATGTTCAAAAATGGTAGAGGCGCCAAATGCAAAATTTGTGGTAAATTGTCAAATTAAGTGGGTTCAATTTACGTTAGAAATTTATAATATTTTATGATCGAGAATTTTTAATTTCGAGAAAACGGCTACATTTTTAATTGCAATTTTTGCATGCACCAAAGCAACTTTTATTTATAGCTCAAACCCTTCGATAAAGCAAGAATAAAACTCAAAAGACGTAAAGCAAAACCTTTGTTCTACTTTCGCTCCGTTTATTCCATCAGCAGGCAACAAAGCCTCGTATTCTGGAAATTTTAGAAACATTTGAGACACCTTTGATCTCTTAACATCTACATTTAGAAGTACATAGATAGATGTAGAAGTTTTCCCATCTCAGCCACTCAAATTAGGAAATTCCACATAGTTAGCGACTTTATCAAGCCCCTATCTATATTTTGAGATCTGAAATTAACTTTAATGAAGAGGAAGCTCTATAAAAATTATTCCTAGTGGAACTAACAAACTGGGAATTGTTTCATTAATGTTTTGAATTTGAAATTGACCGCCACATATTTGATTATGGTGTATCATACAGAATGGAACACGTCCGCTTGGAGTTATAAATTGCTTTAATTAACTCGTGGAATCGAAGTTAACCCCAAATATTCCACAATTAACACAACTATTAAAATCGGTATGGCAACGTCTGCAAATACGACCATGTAAACGATGAGATAATTACGAATTTAGAGCGATCTTATAAATTGGATTCAATATTTTGGTAGCAAATAGTAGTTTTGAAATTGTTTTCATAATTCAATAGAATTTTCACAGTTTATTAGAAAATTTGCATTTGGCGCCTCCACCATTTGTACACATAAATTAAAACTTGGAAAATGATAACAATATTCAACTTTCTACTGATCTACTGACTTTTTTTCATAATAACTTCTATAACTAATTAAATTAATTCAATAATCTCACCTAATTTGACAATTTATTGAAAGTTTTGCATTTGGCGCCTTTACCATTTTTGAACATTTTCATCAGACTATAAAATATTACAAATGACTAACTTTCTCCTGATGTACTAATTCCTTTTGATAATAAGTTGAGTAACTTTTATATTTAATACAATAAAAGTTTACCTAATTGAATAATTTACTACAAATTTTGAATTTGGCGCCTCCACCATTTTTGAACATTTTCGTCAAAGACTATAAAATATTATAAATGACTAACTTTCTCCTGATGTAGTAACTTCTTTTGATAATAAGTTGAGTAACTTTTACATTTAATACAAAGAAAGTTTACCTAATGGAATAATTTACAACAAATTTTGAATTTGGCGCCTTTACCATTTTTGAACATTTTTATCAAAGACTATAAAATATTATAAATGACTAACTTTCTCTTGATGTACTAACTCCTTTTGATAATAACTTGAGTAACTTTTATATTTAATACAATAAAAGTTTACCTAATTGAATAATTTACTAAAAATTTTGAATTTGGCGCTTCTACCATTTTTGAACATTTTCATCAAAGACTATAAAATATTATAAATGACTAACTTTCTCCTGATGTACTAACTCCTTTTGAAAATAACTTGAGTAACTTTTATATTTAATACAATAAAAGTTTACCTAATTGAATAATTTACTAAAAATTTTGAATTTGGCGCTTCTACCATTTTTGAACATTTTCATCAAAGACTATAAAATATTATAAATGACTAACTTTCTCCTGATGTACTAACTCCTTTTGATAATAACTTGAGTAACTTTTATATTTAATACAATAAAAGTTTACCTAATTGAATAATTTACTAAAAATTTTGAGTTTGGCGTTTCCACCATTTTTGAACATTTTTGTCAAAGACTATAAAATATTATAAATGACTTACTTTCTCCTGATGTACTAACTCCTTTTGATAATAAGTTGAGTAACTTTTATATTTAATACAATAAAAGTTTACCTAATTGAATAATTTACTACAAATTTTGAATTTGGCGCCTTCACCATTTTTGAACATTTTCATCAAAGACTGTAAAATATTATAAATGACTAACTTTCTCCTGATGTACTAACTCCTTTTGATAATAAGTTGAGTAACTTTTATATTTAATACAATAAAAGTTTACCTAATTGAATAATTAACTAAAAATTTTGAATTTGGCGCCTCTACCATTTTTGAACATTTTCGTCAAAAACAATAAAATATTATAAATGTCTAACTTTTCACTTATCTACTACAGTTTTTTATTATAATAACTTTTAATTTTAAACAAACTAATTGTCTAAATATTTTTTTAAAAAATTTGCGTTTGGCGCTTCTACCATTATTTATAAAATAACATAAATGTCGAATTTTATTGGAAAAACAATTTTTATATAAACCTAAATTTAAAAAACACTTTGTATTAAATTTTAGCTGAAATTTTTCACAAAACCAATATTATAAATTAATATTCAAGAATACAGTTAAAACCAATCACAGTATTTGAACCAATAACAATTGCAGATTTATTGATGCAGAAAGAAATTATCCAGTTAAGTGGATAAAATAAAGCTGCACTCAATATTCCATAAAATTGGTAATCAGCTTTGCATGTTTAATGTTTTGAACAATATTGAAATTTTTGATCAATATAATGTTGACAAACAATGCAAAAAATAATTCAAATGCTTTTATATTATTGTTGAAAATCGAAAAAATGACGTTTTAGACAATTTTAATAAAATACAAGAAAACAAATAAAAGAAAATCTTAAAAAACAAACGGCTAAAAAAAACAAAACAAAAAAAAACTGTGGATCAAACATTGCCATGCATAAGCAAACAAAAAATTAACAACATTTTGAATTTTCTTTATCCTGATGATGGTCAGTATTGGAAAAAGACATAAAAGAAGCATATGAACATAGCAAAAAACAAAAAAATAATATTATAACAAAACATAAACAAAAAAAATTAATTATCAACATTATAAAGATAGTGAAAAAAATACTAAAAAGTATAAAAAGAAGGGGAAAAAAATATAAAATATAAAATAATATAAGACTACATATATTATTATATTATATAATAATATAATATAGAAAAATACAATACTGAGAAAAAAAAAATGATACAAAATATTTACATAATTTTTTTTTGTCAAGCTTGGATTTTTTTTTAAATAAATTTGCTTAAAAGATTTAGGTTTATTTTAGTTTTTGTAAAATAAGACAAATAATTATTTATATTATATTAATAAAAAAATACAATACTGAAAAAAAAATTAATACATGGCAAATAAAAACTAATCTGAATGTTCACATAATTTTTTTGTAAAAAGCTTGTTTTTTTTTTAATAAATTTGCTTGAAAAATTTAGGCTTATTTTAATTTTCGTAAAATAAGATAAATAATTATTAAATTTAAAAAAAATAATAATTAATTATTAAAAAAATTTAAAACTAAAACACTTTAAAAAAGTTGTAAAATGAAAAAAGCAAATGACACATGAAACATTAAAAATAACATAAAAATGATGCAATATAAGCAGAAACAGCTGAAAAAAATAAAATAAATATGATGCAATATAGACAGTAACAGCAGAAGAAGCTGTTTAGGTTAATTTTAATGCAACTTATTACCTTTCATTGTTTACAATTTTTCTGTTTTAAAAAGTATAAGCTTTGCTGATTAGTTGTGAGAGGTCGTGATACACTAACAGTTTGCGAAAAACGAAAAACTTGCGCCACTATGCAAAAGAGAAAAAACGAGAAACTTGCGCCGCTCTATGCAAAAAACAAAAAACTTGCGCAACTCTATGCAAAAAACGAGAGACTTGCGCCACTTGCAGAAAACTTGCGCCATGCTAGGCAAAAGCAAAAAACTTGCGCCACTTTATGCAAAAAACTTGCGCCACTTTATGGAAAAACTTACACATTTAATTGTGCAAAATCTTAAAACATTGAGCATTAATAATTTGATTTCATTAGACAAAAAATCTAAAAATACATAATCGTTGACGCTTGTCGTTAATTTTTCGCCGCCCCCAAATCGATAAAAATGATTTATAGATAGATTGGTAAAACCCTTCAACAAAAAGTCACGCAATTACATCCACAATTCAGTTCTAACTACTTCAATCATTGATTTTATAAATAATTGATAACATATTATGGGAACAGACAGGGGTATTACAATGGCGCAAACTAATGTTTTCCGCCATTTCATTAGATATTGTATACAGGAATAGATATTGTGTTGTTTGTTATTATTATACATTAAGATCGTTAAATAAGTTTACTGATAAGCTTTATTTGAGTGATAATTGGAGTTAGAATTGACATTTGATGCTTTTTAGCTTCGAATTTATTCAATTGAACAATTTATTGATAAAAAAATTCTTTATCAAAACGCAAATTTAATTTTTTTTAACATAAATATAGTGTTTAGATAAATAAATTGTTTATCAAATAGCTATAAAATTGTAAATTTAATTTTTCAAGATAATATAAATATCTTGCTAAGGTGCTCTTTTCTCTAGCTGCTTAAAAAATTGTTGAGTTTTGTTGTAAGAAATCGCTGATCATTCAACATCAAAATTTTCAACTAATATTTTTTTGAGTAAATACTTTTTTGAGTGAAAAACTCAGAAAATTGTTGAGTTTCTTATAATTTTCAACAATCAGTCAGTTTTGTGATATTATTCAACATCAAGATCGTTAAATAATTTTACTGAAAAAGTTGACTACAATCTCCAGCAATCTGCAGATTTTGTGTTATTAATCAACATCAAGATTGTTGAATAATACTTTCATGAGCAAATATTTTTTGAGTAAATAGTTATTTGAGTAAAATACTTAAAAAATTGGTGAGTTTTTTAAACTTTTCAACATTGTGTTATTATTCAACATTAAGATTGATAACTAATTTTCATAATCTGTAGATATTCAACATCAAGATTATTAAAAACTACTGATAATAGTATTCTTAAATTGTTAAATTCTTTGCCAAAGTGTCAAAAAAATTACAAAAACAGTAAAAGAAAAATTTATTTGCCAGCAATCTGTAGATATAGTGTTATTATTCAACATCAAGACTGCTAAACAATTTTACTGATAAAGTTTACTATGCTTTTCAGTCATTGGTAGATACTCAACAGCTGGATTGTTAACTAATTTTATTATATAATCTTCAATAATCTGTAGATATTGTGTTGCTATTCAACATCAAGATTGTTAACTAATTTTGCTGTAGTCTTTAATAATCTGTAGATATTCAACATCAAGATTGTTAAAAATTACTAATAATAGTATTGAATACTTTGCCAAAGTGATTAAATTTTCAAACATTTTAATAAATGGCTGCATGCAAGAAATGTCATAAATTAAAAAAAATGTTGAGATTGTTTACTTATCAGCAATGTGTTAATATAGTGTTATTATTCAACATTAGGAACCTTAACCAATTTTACTATATTCTTCAACAATCTGTAGATATTGAATTCAACATCAAGATCATCAAATAATTCGGATACAGTGTTCTTATTCAACATCAAGATGGTTAACTACTTATGCTATAGTCTTCTATAATCTATAGATGATATTGAGTTCAACATCAAGATCGATAAATAATTTAGATACAGTTCTTCTTATTCAAGATCGTTTACTAATCTATCTTTTCTATACTATCTTTTTCTGTAATCTGCAGATATTAGATTCAACATCAAAATTATTAAATTATTTTGATACAGTGTTCTTATGCAACATTAATATTTTTCTATAATCTGTAGATATTGAATTCAACATTAAGATCATTAATTAATATAGATACAGTATTCATATTCAACATCAAGATTGTTAATTTATTCTGCTAGATTTTTCTATAATTTGTAGATATTGAATTCAACATCAAGATCATTAAATAATTCAGATACAGTGTTCTTATTCAACATCAAGATCGTTTACTAATTATGATTCAACATAAAATTTATTAAATAATTTAGATACAGTGTTCTTATTCAACATCAAAATCGTTTACTAATTATGCTTTCTTTTTCTATAATCTGTAGATATTAAATTCAACATCAAAATTATTAAATAATTTATATACAGTGTACTTTTGAAACACTAATATTCTTCTCTACTCTGTAGATATGAAATTCAACATCAAGATTATTAATTAATTCAGATACAGTGTTCATATTTAACATAAAGATTGTTAGCTTATTCTGCTATAATCTTCTATTATCTGTAAACATTAAATTCAACATCAAGATTATTAAATAATTTTGATACAGTGTTATTATTCAACATTAAGAACGTTAACTAATCTTACTATATTCTTCAACAATCTGTAGATATTGAATTCAATATCAAGATCATTAAATAATTCAGATACAGTGTTCTTATTCAACATCAAAATCGTTTACTAATTATGCTATATTTTTCTCTAATCTGTAGAAGTTGAATTCAACATCAAGGTCATTAAACAATTCAGATACAGTGTTCTTATTCAACATCAAGATGGTTTACTAATTATGCTATCTTTTTCTCTAACCTGTAGATATTAAATTCAACATCAAAATTATTAAATAATTTAGATACAGTGTACTTCTGCAACACTAATATTCTTCTCTAATCTGTAGATATTAAATTTAACATCAAGATTATTAATTAATTCAGATACAGTGTTTATATTCAACATCAAGATTGTTAACTTATTCTTCTATTATCTGTAGACATTAAATTCAACATCAATATCATTAAATAATTTTGATACAGTGTTATTATTTAACACTAAGAACGTTACCTAATCTTATTATATTCTTCAACAATCTGTAGATATTGAATTCAACATCAAGATCATTAAATTATTCTGATACAGTGTTCTTATTCAACATCAAGATGGTTAACTACTTATGCTATAGTCTTCTATAATCTGTAGATATTGAATTCAACATCAAGATTATTGAATAATTTAGATGCAGTGTTCATATTCAACATCAAGATTGTTAATTTATTCTGCTAGATTCTTCTATAATTTGTAGATATTGAATTCAACATCAAGATTATTAAATAATTCAGATACAGTGTTCTTATTCAACATCAAGATCGTTTACTAATTATGCTTTCTTTTTCTATAATCTGTAGATATTAAATTCAACATCAAAATTATTAAATAATTTATACACAGTGTACTTTTGAAACACTAATATTCTTCTCTACTCTGTAGATATGAAATTCAACATCAAGATTATTAATTAACTCAGATACAGTGTTCATATTTAACATAAAGATTGTTAGCTTATTCTGCTATAATCTTCTATTATCTGTAGATATTAAATTCAACATCAGGATCATTAAATAATTTTGATACAGTGTTATTATTTAACATTAAGAACGTTACCTAATCTTACTATATTTTTCAACAATCTGTAGATATTGAATTCAATATCAAGATCATTAAATAATTCAGATACAGTGTTCTTATTCAACATCAAAATCGTTTACTAATTATGCTATATTTTTCTCTAATCTGTAGAAGTTGAATTCAACATCAAGGTTATTAAACAATTCAGATACAGTGTTCTTATTTAACATCAAGATGGTTTACTAATTATGCTATCTTTTTCTCTAACCTGTAGATATTAAATTCAACATCAAAATTATTAAATAATTTAGATACAGTGTACTTCTGCAACACTAATATTCTTCTCTAATCTGTAGATATTAAATTTAACATCAAGATTATTAATTAATTCAGATACAGTGTTTATATTCAACATCAAGATTGTTAACTTATTCTTCTATTATCTGTAGACATTAAATTCAACATCAATATCATTAAATAATTTTGATACAGTGTTATTATTTAACACTAAGAACGTTACCTAATCTTATTATATTCTTCAACAATCTGTAGATATTGAATTCAACATCAAGATCAATAAATTATTCTGATACAGTGTTCTTATTCAACATCAAGATGGTTAACTACTTATGCTATAGTCTTCTATAATCTGTAGATATTGAATTCAACATCAAGATTGATAAATAATTTAGATACAATTCTTCTTATTCAAGATCGTCAACTAATTTTACTATATTCTTCAACAGTCTGTAAATATTGAATTCAAGATCAAAATTATTAATTAATTTAGATACAGTGTTCTTTTGCAACATTAATATTCTTCTCTAATTTGTAGATATTTGAATTCAACATCAAAATCATTAAATATTTTAGATACAATGTTCTTTTGCAACAATAATATTCTTCTCTAATCTGTAGATATTAAATTCAACATCAAAATTATTAAATAATTTAGATAGTGTTTTTATGCAACACTAATATTCTTCTCTAATCTGTAGATATTAAATTCAACATTAATATTAGTAATTAATTCAGATACAGTGTTATTATTCAATATCAAGAACTTTACCTAATCTTACTATATTCTTCAACAATCTGTAGATATTGAATTCAATATCAAAATCATTAAATAATTTTGATACAGTGTTATTATTCAACATCAAGAACTTTACCTAATCTTACTATATTCTTCAACAATCTGTAGATATTGAATTCAATATCAAAATCATTAAATAATTTAGATACAGTGTTCTTATTCAACATCAAGATCGTTTATTAATTATGCTATCTTTTCCTCTAATCTGTAGATATTAAAATCAACATCAATTATTAAATAATTTAGATAAAGTGTTCTTTTGCAACATTAATATTCTTCTCTAATCTGTAGATATTGAATTCCACATCAAGATCATCAATTAATTTAGATACAGTAATCATATTCAACATCAAAACCGTCAACAATTTTTTCTATATTCATCTATAATCTGTAAATATTGAATTTAATATCAAGATCAATTAATAATTTAGATATAGTGTTCTTGTTGAACATCAAGATTATTAAATAATTTTGATATTGCGTTATTATTCAACATCAAAATTAACGATTTAATTTGTTGAGTTAATATTGCTCTTTCAGGCATTTTGCAAATGACAAAAAATTGTTGAGCATTAACTATTTTTAAAAAATGAACTGATAAGATTTGCTATACTCTTCAACATTTAATTTTGTTGTTTATTTAGTTGTTTTTTTACTCAACTATTATGACGTATGTAAACATTGATATGTAATAACATCACTAAATTAATATCAATATCAAAATAATAAATAACTGAAGTAATTTTTTGATTTTTAGCATCAAATTACTATTCTAAGTTTTGAAATTAACTATAGATAATGAATGTTTTTTTAAACATGACGTTTAAGTTTGCTATAAATGACAGTTATTAATTTGACATCTAACCTTTCTTCTAATTTAATAAATTGATAGTTCAACACGTTAGTGAAATTAAATGAAAGCACTTGTAGTGTTATAACAAACGAAAAAATAAACTTTAATAGAGAAAGAAGGTTTACAAGAAATAATCAAATGTTTGTCTATTGACCTCAAATTTGCAGACTCTGTAAACAACATTTAAGAACTATTATTAATTTTATCAATTATGGCAACTATTGCAGAAAAATCGAGTTCTTTGAATAAGGTCACAAAAAGAAGTGAGGTTACAGAATCTTGACTTCGGCTGATCATACTCAAGATTTCGTAACAAATATGAGTGGCACCCTCTTGCTGAAAGTACCTGTCCTTAATTTCAATGTTTTATTGAAAAAATTTACCCAATAATTCACCATTCACTATCAACTCGGTGGCTGTTATTAATGTTGATATTATTATTCAACATCAGAATCGTTGAATAATTTTGCTGATAAGGCTTATCAAAGTGATGATTAGTGTTAAAATTGTCATATTTGTTGTTTTTTAGCTTCAATTTTTGTTGTTTAGGTAAACAGATTTTAAGTTAAATTATGCTTTTAATTAAAGCGTTTAAACTTTTATCGCAATTGGCATATCATGACTCTGACAACAATTAAAAAAAATAGTATACGACCTACGGCCAGAAAGTTGGATATGATGGCCGAGGCGAAGCCGAGGTCCAATCATACGCCAGGAAATCCAACTTTCTGGCCTAAGAACGTAATATACTATTTTTTTACTCTACAAAAACCTATCTGTTTATTTGTTTAAATAATATAAATAGAAGAAACGGATAGGTAAAAAAAGTTTGATAACGCTTTTGTATTCTATTCTCAAACTTTCTAGTTACAAAAGCTTCACATTATATCCAAATCAATTGAAAGCCATCCCTCTGGAGCATCTTTCATCCCCAATCCCAATTTTTGCAAAAATTTTCAAACACCTCGAGCTTTACAAGGGTGTATCCCTCTTTAGATGTCCCTCTATATTATGTTACGGCATTGTTCTCGCCAACACCATTATAGAGTTGTCACAAATACCAAGGGATATAGTGTGATATGTGCCACTTTATGCGTTTAGATTCTATTTGTTGAATTAACACAGCCATTGTGATTAACAATAAACTCGAATTAAACCAGAGGGGTTGTAGTGTATCTGCGATGCCACAAATAGAGATTTATAACTGAGTTAATACAGTTTAATGCATTCGAAATTAAATCCGCAACGGTTGCCGTGCGAAACAATTAAAAATTTAGATATTTTTGAGGTCGGTGCCAGCAAAAACATGTACTCGAGCTTTGTCAAGCTTAAAAATAAATTGGCACCGCTTAAACGTATCTTGGGCTAACCGCATCATTAATCTTATTTTGCTTTCTCAATTGTACACCTCGGTTAGGAACTCCATTTCTCCTATTTCGTATTTGATATTAATGCATGCAAAGAGCTTTCTTGTGTGTTTGCATATATCAGTGTCCCACTAATGGAGAAGGGCCCACTAATGAAGTGTGGACGTAGAAAAGTAAGCCTTCGTCACGTTTAAGTTTTGGTCCTCGAGAAGCTTTCAATGTGTCTTGTCGACTCAATCCTCAAGTTCTGATAAATATCTGATAAGGGCAGCGGCTTATTCACCGAAAACAACAACTATTTGGTTTTTTAGATAAAAAAATGACTCTTTTATAGCAAAACGCACTAGAAAAAGCGGCCACCTAGCTACATTTGGTCACAATCCTACACTAAACTCAAAATCATATCAGTTATGAATAGCATTTGTCTGAGTTAGTCAATGAGCTACCAAGTCAGGACAGACATAAAACTGTTTTATCGAAGACAGTAACCAAAAAAGCTTTATTATAGGCATTCGTGCTCAACGTGGGGCAGTACAATGTCTCAATAGTGAAAAAATCCGCTTTATCCAATGATTAAACGCTTTTCTTAAACCAATAGACGTCTATATCCGTTGAAACTTTCCTTAAATATCTGATAAGGGCAGCGGCTTTTTCACCGAAAACGACAACTATTTGGTTTTTTAGACAAAAAAATGACTCTTTTATAGCAAAACGCACTTCTAGTTTAACACACTTTTATTTAGTTTTAGATTTTTCAATAGAAGAAGCGGTCACCTAGCTACATTTGGTCACAATCCTACACTAAACTCAAAATCATTTCAGTTATGAATAGCATTTGTCTGAGTTAATCAATGAGCTACCAAGTCAGGACAGACATAAAACTGTTTTATCTAAGGCAGTAACCAAAAAAGCTTTATTATATCCATTCGTGCTCAACGTGGGGCAGTACAATGTCTCAATAGTGAAAAAATCTGCTTTATCCAATGATTAAACGCTTTTCTTAAACCAATAGACGTCTATATCCGCTGAAACTTCCCTTAACTGTTTAACAAAATTAAATTTATCGAGAGTATCGCGGCAAACTTCCCCCGATAAAAATGTGTAAACAACTCAGTAATATTCGGTAAACAAAGCATTCAAACGGTAATTGGATATCAGAGGCACACAAAAACACCATTGTTTACAAATTTGTACGCTTTTTTCTTGTGTTTATTCTGGCAAATATTATTATAGAGATTCAAATGCTACAAGCAGTTCAAATTACATTTTCTCGAAAATGAAAAGATGAGAGAAAACAAAAAGCTTATTTTTTTCTTAATAAGTTTGCAGATCATGTTTATGGAAGATTGGAAAATCGGATAATGTTTGTTGACGTAACAGCCACTCTGTTGTTCTTTTATTTTAAAACAACGCGATCTTTATATCAAAATAATTTTCTTAATTACAATTTAACATTAAAAAAAATTGTAGGTTATGTCACAGCGACTAACTTTTTAATTGGCAATGATATTGTCAGTGTTAAAGGTGTCACCCGTCAACAACAGAAAGTGGTTGCAGTTGTACCTTTTTGCAATTAAATGTAGGATTGCCAAACCCAAACAAAAATTGTTTACCACTCTGTAAAATAAATACAATTTTGTAGCTATTTACACATTTGAATAAATTATATTTAAGTAAACTTTCACTTCAATATTGTACGAAACAAGCTGTTTAGGCACTTAGATGAGCTAACAACACTTAAAATTTACTGCTAAGTAAAACATATTTTATTTGTGACATTTTATCAATCTTTAATGATATTAATTAGTGCCATTGTGCCTCATTATTGCCGGCAATAAGTTTAAATTGAAAAAAAATATGAGAAAACAGTGGAGAGTGGGTCATTTATAATATTTTATAGCCTTTGAATGATCAAAAATGGTGAGGGCGCCAAATTCAAAATTTGTTGTAAATTATTCAATTAGGTAAACTTTCATTGTATTAAATATAAAAGTTACTCAACTTATTATCAAAAGGAGTTAGTACATCAGGAGAAAAATAGTCATTTATAATATTTTACAGTCTTTTATGAAAATGTTCTAAAATGGTGGAAGCGCCAAATTCAAAATTTGTTGTAAATTATTCAATTAGGTAAACTTTTATTGTATTAAATATAAAAGTTACTCAACTTATTATCAAAAGGAGTTAGTAGATCAGGAGAAAGTTAGTCATTTATAATATTTTACAGACTTTGATGAAAATGTTCTAAAATGGTGGAGGCGCCAAATTTAAAATTTGTTGTAAATTATTCAATTAGGTAAACTTTCATTGAATTAAATATAAAAATTACTCAACTTATTATCAAAAGGAGTTAGTACATCAGGAGAAAGTTTGTCATTTATAATATTTTATAGCCTTTGATGAAAATGTTCTAAAATGGCGGAGGCGCCAAATTCAAAATTTGGTGCAAACACTCCAATTTGTGCGAAATTCCACCAATTGGCAAGACATCCGTTGCAGAAAAGATTAATTTATTTTTTTTTTAATTTTTCTGCAGTTTCAGCTTATACAATGTACTGGTTTAATTCAACATGCCTCTGTAAATCTGTAGACATGTCAACGCAAGCAAAACGAAGTCCTACATGGTAATGTGTTACGTGCAAGTCCTCAGTAAACGACATTTTCACGTGACTTGATAAAAACTACTCGTTTTCCTGACGTTTAGCAAGGAACTATTCTTATTTTGCCATTTTATACATTTTTCTAAGCTAAAAATGCGATATTTGTTATTTAAAATTTATTCATTTTATTTTTAATTTTTAATAACGCTGCCGGTAGGCTCATAAACAGCTAATCTGCGTAGAAAAGTCAATAGTACAGTAAACAGTTTAAGTGCGCCACCTTGTTTGCCAAAGGCTTAAAATACTCATAACTTGCTTATAAAAAACAAAAAAACTATGTGACCAATCTGAATAATTTCTATTTTTTTGATATCTTGATTGACTTTGTTTTAGCTAATCTGCGTAGAGAAGTTAACAGTATTCCAAACAGCTTATGTGCGCTACTTTATTTTTAACAACGCTGCCGGTGGGCTAATAGAAATATGCTGAGTTTCTGCAAAATCGTCTCAATCTGTATCATTTTTTAATTTTTTGGTATCTTCAATTCGGTTTAATTAGTATTATTTTTTACTTAATTTACGCTAATCTGCGTAGAAAAGTTAAGAGTACAGTAAACAGCTTAAGTGCACAAAGCGCAACAAGCAAAACTATAAAAACAGATAGAACCAAAAAAAAAATTAAATTTAAAAAATATATATAAAATAGCAAATACTTAGAAAAGAAAATTAAAAATAATATAGAGATTTGGACATAAAATCAAAAAAAAGAAGAATTAACCGGAGTATTTTAAATAAAAAAAAAAGAAAGTATGTAAAAAATGTGTGAAAACGAAGCTAAAACAACAAAACATGATAAAAAAGTGTGTATAGCTGGAGAAAAATGTAACTAAAAATTTGTTCAGTTTTTATTTTATTATAAAAATAATATTTTTATTTTTATTTTTTTTTATTAATATTAAATTTTTTTCTAAATTTTGCAGCACAGCAACGCGGCAATCATTAAGCAAAAATTTAAAAAAAAATATAGAAAAAATTGCATAATGTGTAGAAACAAAATATCAAATAAGCCAAAAAAAAAATTTTTAAACATAGAAAAAAAATTAAAAATTATAATTTAGACATAAAAACAAACAAAAAAGCATCAATGAAAAGTATTGTATAGAAAAAGAAGAAAAAGTATGTAAAAAATGTCAGTTTTTCTATAGAAAAAGAATAATCTATCTTGTTTTTGAATAATGTTTACAAACATTTTTTAAATTTGACTTTTTTTGTCTTTATTAATAAAAAAAATATAGAAAAGCATTACTAAATTATAGAAAAATACGCCTACTGAGTAAAACAGTCTAAATTTACTCAATAATATTTAGAAATAAATTAAAAATAGACTTGACAAGAGTTTACCTGACAACATAAAAAAAAAAGAAAAAACTGTAATATTAAAAAAAAATAAAAAAACAGCTTAGAATGTGTGCCACTAGTAAATTGCTAGAAAAAAACACAAAAAAATAAAGCAAATAATTTAAATATTTACTAAAAAAATTATAAAAACAATAAATAATAGAAAAAACGTAACAACCAAAGCTATAAAAACAGAGAAAAACAAGAAAAAAAATCCAATTAATGAAATAGCAAATACGAAAAGATTATAGCAGAAAAAATGCTAGTATAATTAAAAAAAAAAAAAAAAAACAAAATTTTCACATTAAAACAAAAAAAGAAGAGCATTAAAGAAAAGTATTGTAAAAAAAAAGAAAAAAAAGTATGTAAGAAATGTCAGTTTTTTATTAATCGATTTTTTTTTGTAATAATTTTTAAGAAATTTTTTTCAATCTGACATTTTTAGGTTTTATTAATAAAAAAATTACAAAAATACATCAAAATTATTGAAAAATACACTTACTGTGTGTAAAACAAGCTAAATTTACTCAATTATAGTTAAAAATAAACTAAAAATAAACTAGACTAAACTTTACCTGACTTGGAATAGACCACATAATAATGAAAACAAAACAAAAAACAGTAATATCTAAAGAAAAAACTAAAAACAGTTTAGAATCTAAAACACTAGTAGATTGCTAGAAAAAAATACAATAAAATAAAACAAAAAATATGTATAAACATTTACTACAAGAGATAGAAAGACAACAAATAATAAAAAAACGTGACATTGTTGCTCATGAAAACAGAAGAAAATGTTTTGTTTCAGCTAATCTGCGTGGAAAAGTCAACAGTTATACAAACAGCTTATGTTTTGTAAGAGAGTCAAAATACCGATTATTTGCTTAAGTGAAACAAACAACAGTGTCAATATTGAGAAGTCAAGAAGCGAAATCAGAAGAATCAGGTCTAAAATTTGAATGCGCAATAAACTGGTTTTAAGCTAAAAGTAGTTTGAATATGCGTAAAGATGGAATCGCGCTTCATCGCTAAAATTTTTAAAGTAAAGGGGTTGTAAGTTCCTTAGTTGTATGCATGCGGCATGACACAGTCCACCCTTTTATTTCGTTTTAGCCCACTTTCTGAACATCCCTTGTCACCCGCATTGGTTCTAATTGATCTTTGCAACAGAAACGCAGTAGGTAATAGTTCTAGCTCCAGCTTGCGGCTGGTCTTAACCGGATTACATCTAAATTCACATATTGTTCCCTGCGTAATTATTTGATTTACGAGGGTGGGAACAAAGTCCAAACTGGTTATTCATGTCGCACATGCTTTCGCACGCGACCTGAACAATGAACAGATTGTTAAATGTCCACCAATTCGGAAGTTGAAGCCCTGGAAAAGTCGCCCCCTTTTTTCTAATTAGATGTTGTTTGATTTATGGAGCGACAAACTGACCTGAATTGGCAGTATCGTGATTGGGGCCTAAAGGAAAATTAATTAATTTTTTAGTCACTTAGAGCCGCCATTGAACTTTTTTATTTACTGAGCTTGAAAGATGATTGATGTTTATAGAAGGAGTTTTGATTGACGATCGGTCAGGTCTTTGGTGGAGACCTCGACAGATCAGATGGCCAGTCGAAAGTACGTTGGAGTCTAGTCTGACGAGGTGTAGGTTCAATTTCCGCCCAGGCCAGAAAATGGCTTTTGTCTGCCTCATGGGTGCTCAAGAAATCTGCCTAGTGTATTTTAGAAAAAAAATTTTTGTAAAATTGCAACAAATTGTTCTTGGTTAGATCAGGTTAGGTCATAGACTTTGATAGATCAGATGGCCAATCGAAAGAACGTTGGAGTCTGTTCTGTAAATGTATGGAGTACAATAGAACCATAAAAGATCGCAGTACATATTTCCAAGTAATCTGACAAGGGTCTTTCAGAAACAGTGTCAAAAAACGAGAAAAAACTGAAAACCATTTGCACTCGGGTCAGGTCAAATTCGGTGGCCATCAGTTGGCAACACTTTTAAGAGACTTTTTGTTTGTCTGGTTACCACACTGGAACCGGATACACTTGTTTGACAAGTATTTGACATAAGAAAAATTGTAGGTTATGTCACAGCGACTAACTTTTTATCTGTCAGTGTCAAAGCAGAAAATGTAAGATTGCCAACTCAAACAGTCATAGCTTGAAAATTTTGAATAAACGAACAAATTATTATATCAGCATGAGCTAGTTATTGAGAAAATGTTCTTTCAAACCTTGAAAAAACAGCTGCAAAACATTTTTTTTCTTTAATAGCCGAATAAACAAAAAAACAATGCAAAAGTGAGTTTATACGGTACGACAAATAATAGAATGACCTGAAGGAAAGTGATAAATATCAAAAAACAAGCAAGTTTTTTTTGAATTTTATTTTTTTTACAGAAAGAATAACACACAAACAAAGTCTATTGTGTACAAGTTCACAGTATTCACAATAGGGACTTACTGCTCACCATCATCAGGTCATAAATAAAAGTATCACCAGATGTCCGGTCTTACACAGAACCGTATTTTGTTAGGTAAAGAAACAGTTGAAATGTGTCTGTACACCGCCTGCTGTCTTTAAGTCAATTGTTATTGCACTGTCATAAAAACAAAGCAGTTCTTGCACTACTATACTAGTAGGAGGTTGGTTTATAGAACTAGCAATAGTATCCGCAATATCTATTTTTTTAGAAATAGACTCGCCCATGTAACTTTCAGCTACTGCGGCCAATTTCCATCCCTCGGGTGGCTTTACAGTTGCTTCTAAATTTTAGTTTATTTCAGGTCAATTTAGTTTATGTTAGTTTATTTCACTTCTTTCTACTTTAATTCAACTCATTTCAATTTTTTTTATTTTAATTCAGTTAATTTTTGTTTATTTTATTTTATTTCAGTTTAATCTAGTTTATTTCAAATTATTTTGGTTTATTACTTAATTTACTTTATTTAATTTTAGTATAGTTTAATTTAGTTTATTTTAATTTAATTAAGTTTATTTTAGTTAAATTCAGATTATTCTAGTCCATTTTCAGTTTATGTTAGTTTATTTCAGTTCCTTCTAATTCATTTCAATTCATTCTAGTTTATTTTAGTTTAATTCAGTTTATTTTTGTTTATTCTGTTTATTTTAATTTATTTTAGTTTGTTTCAGTTCAATTCAGTTCATTTTAGTTTATTTCATTTTATTCAAATTTATTTTGATTTATTTAGGCTTACTTTTACTTTAGTTTATTCTAGCTTATTTTAATTCAATTCAATTTATTTTAGTTTATTTTAACTTTTTTTAATTTACTTTAGTTTAATTCTAATTTATTTCAGTTTATTTTAGTTTAACTTATTTTATTTTAGTTTATTCTAGTTTATATCTATTTATTTTGGTTCGTTTTAGTTTAATTTAGTTTATTTTACTTCAATTTAGTTTATTTTATTTTATTTTAATGTATTTTGATTTATTTATTTACTTTATTTCATCTTATTTTAGTTAAATTCAGTTTATTATAGCTCAATTCAGTTTAACTTGACTTAATTAAGTTTATTTTAGCTCAATTTAGTTTATTCTAGCTTATTTTAATTCAATTCAATTTATTTTAGTTTATTTTATTTTTTTTTAATTTACTTTAGTTTAATTCTAGTTTATTTCATTTCATTTTAATTTATTTTAGTTTAATTCATTTTATTTTAGTTTATTCTAGTTTATATCTATTTATTTTGGTTCGTTTTAGTTTAATTTAGTTTATTTTAGTTCAATTTAGTTCATTTTATTTTATTTTAATGTATTTTGATTTATTTATTTACTTTATTTTATCTTATTTTTGTTAAATTCAGTTTATGACTTAATTAAGTTTATTTTAGCTCAATTTAGTTTATTCTAGCTTATTTTAATTCAATTTAATTTATTTTAGTTTATTTTAATTTTTTTTAATTTACTTTAGTTTAACTCTAGTTTATTTCAATTCATTTTAGTTTATTTTAGTTTAATTCGTTTTATTTTAGTTTATTTTAGTTTATATCTATTTATTTTGGTTCGTTTTAGTTTAATTTAGTTTATTTTAGTTCAATTCAATTCAGTTCATTTTATTTTATTTTAATTTATTTTGATTTATTTAGACTTACTTTACTTCATTTTATCTTATTTTAGTTCAATTCAGGTAAAACAAAGGTTAACTAAGAGTTCCTTACGTGTAATCAGTCTTAATTGAGTTTATCTCGGTTTTAAGACAGTTTTGACAAACAAAAACCATTGTAAACAAAGTTTTCCAAGCGTTACGGAACCAATAACCAAAAATGTTTACTAAATTGACTTTATATTTTTAAAAACTAAAAGAAGCGTAAAACCGGTTTTATTTTAAACCGGGCGCCAAATAGACTATTGTCGCCCGCAAGCTGTGAAATAAATGTTTGTCAAACGGTACAGTTTTTTTGACAAAAAAGGTACAAAAAAACAGTTTTTAAAACATTTGCAGCAGTTCTAAATTTGTATCTAAAAAACTTTTTTCTATTTTGCGTAAACTTTAGATCTACTTTCTTTAATTAAATTTTCTATTTTTTGTTTTTGCTTTTTTATATATATTTTTATGTTTGTTTAATCAGTCATTGGTTTTGTTTGCCTTCTTTCTAATTGAATGTATGCAAAATTTGTTTACATCTTTTGTATCAAATTAAAAAAAAAATTATTTTTCAATAGTAAAGGCGCTAAATGCAACATTTTTGGTTATTTTTTGAATTTGCTAGTTACAGAACGAATAACCGAAAATGTTCACTAAAATGACTATATATTTCTAAAAACTAAAAAAAAGCGTAAAAACAGTTGAATTTTAAACCGGGCGCCAAATAGACTATTCTCGCCCGCAAGCTGTAAAATAAATGTTTGTCAAACGGTACATTTTTTTTTGACAAAAAGGTACAAAAAAAACTGTTTTCAAAACAGTTGCAGCGGCTCTTTGTATTTAAAAAACTTTCTTTTATTTTGCGTAAACTTTAGATCTATTTTCTTTAATTAAATTTTCTCTTTTTTGTTTTTGTTTTTTCTATATATTTTTATGTTTGTTTAATTAGTCAATTGTTTTGTTTACCCTCTTTTTAGTTAAATGTATGCAAAATTTGTTTACGTCTTTTGCATCAAATTAAAAAAAAAATTATTTTTTAATAGTAAAGACGCTAAATGCAGCATTTTGGGTTATTTTTTGAATTTGCTAGACTTCTATTGTATTAAATTTAGGGACATTACGCAATAACTGACATTACTGACAGGAACATAACCGTAGCGGTTAACAAGCTTTAGGTCTGAGATGCAACGCCACATAGACCGTACTCTAGATATAAACTGTAGTTTCTGCCGTGGATGTTTCATATTAACATATACTTAGGATCGGTACATACAAGGCCTTTAAACCTCACATAAGTAATCAAAAGTCGATTACAAAAAGTTTATGTTATCGGAAAAGTAGTATTTAAGTGGCTGGAAACAATATTAAGCTTCATTTCCACATAAGATATAAGTTTGACAACTTTTTGTCAATATAATAATCGATTTCCGAATGGCTCTAATGGCCAAAACTGTAAGCAATTATTTATTTCACCCCTCTAATGTACGTAAACTACTTTACTACCAATAATTCACCATAATGTCAGAATAATAGCCAAGAAACGATCCATCTATTCGGATTTTTGTTAAAAGCAATACATTTTTCAAACTATCATTAAGCTGACAATAAAACGTCAATGTGCTATAAATGTCATTCGATAATTCACCAAAGTAATCTTAAAAACTTTTGATATTATGCATTTGGGGTACAGAGTCGTAAATTTTCGGAACTTCTGGAAGCGTCCAGATATAAATTTATTAAACGGTTCCTTGGAGGCGACTCCATGATGCAATATGCAAATTAAACACATGTTTAACATTTATTACGTAATATGCGGCTTTGGAGAGTTTAGTTTACTAAGTTGGCAGCTATATTATTGCGCGATGTGCAGACATCCAAATCAAGAAGTTTTGCGACAATATTAACAGTATAAGCGGTCACGTCAACTTACGCCAACTTACATTAACTTACGTCAAGTTACGTCAACTTACGCCAACTTACATCAACTTACGTCGAGTTACGTCAACTTACGTCAACATACGTTAACCCTACCTAAAGTTACGTCAAGTTACGTCAACTTACGCCAACTTACGCCAACTTACGCCAACTTACGTCAACTTACGTCAAGTTACGTCAAGTTACGTCAAGTTACGTCAACATACGTCAACCCTCCGATAAGTTACGCCAACTTACGTCAAGTTACGTCAAGTTAAGTCAACTTACGTCAACATACGTCAACCCTACGTTATGTTACGCCAACTTACGTCAAGTTACGTCAACATACGTCAACCCTACGCCAAGTTACGTCAAGTTACGTCAACTTCCGCCAACTGACGTCAACTTACGTCAAGTTGCGTCAACTTACGTCAACTTACCCTACGTTATGTTACGTCAATTTACGTCAAGTTACGTCAACTTATATAAATTAGAAATTCATAGAAAAGCAAAGTGTAAGGTGAGAGTGAATGATGGTTAATTTAAAATAACCTATAAGCTGCGCCATGTTTTCTTTTTTTTTTTGAGAAATTGTAGTCGTATTCCAAGGGCTCAACCCCGCCGACATTCATTCGAAGCGAAATGGCGAAATTAAGCGAAAAACCCCTTAAAAGGATTGTCCCAAAGAACAAAGAAGTGTCAAATGTCACAAATCTCACGGTTTTTCTTCGAGCAAAAGCTACATCGTGAGATCCAACTTGTAAACCTCAGGTGTTTGACGTTTTCCTTTTTTAATATCTTTCCGGAAAGTTGAGGGATAAGTTTCTGGAAGTTCTGGAATGTACGTGCTGTTTATGAAGTTGAAGGGATGTACAGGCTTTGTCTTCGAATAAAGCCAAACGGCAAATTTTGCTCTATTTTGTGTACAATTAAAGTGGGATTTGGATGAATAGGTACAACATTGGCATCCAAGAAACTTGTTTGGCATCCATGGTTATTAGAGGCTGATGTTTACAGCTTTGATCAATCGACGTTGGGAGTTTAATATGAAGCTTTACATAAAAGCTCAAATGGGTCAAGAATGTCACAAAAGACGTTCATTTGTTTGAATGATAACAACAATCTTAAGATAATATTTTAAAAAAAAATTTCTCTTTTTATTTCTCTTTTCATGAAAATCAAAACTTTTCCGACAACTTATTGAGACAGAACAAGAAGTATAACTTTCCAGTGTTATCTATAGCAAATAACTTTCCAACATAAATTTTTTTTTGTTTTTTTGCTGACAACTGTCTTATTACAACTTCCAACTTACAGTAATCAGACAAAAAACTTCAAAGTTACACAAAATATTCATTGAAGCCTAAAACCAAACAGATATCATAAAGCTAACATTCTCAAGATCGTTTGAATTCTTTCTATTGCCACCTCGGCATCTGATAACAGATCTATTGAATTTGTTGAGGCATGCAATTAATAAGATTGCTAATGTCAAAATTTCTTGCAAATTTTCTACTAATTACTTATTGTTTGTGAATTCGCCAGCTCAGATAATTCCATACATATTCGATAGGTTTTAAGTCGGCATACGTGCTGGCCAGTAAGTGCAACTAACTCCACACATAACACGTTTTTGTTTATATTTAATTTAGATAGGCGTTTCCTAGATGTAAAATGATGAGACAATCCGCCAATCAAAGAAGATGGGTGGTTCTAGAAATAGCACAACTCGATCTCTGTTCTTTTCACAAATAATATAACAACTTGAATTATTATTCTCTTGGGTTTTGTTACTATTATATGTATTTCTTTGTTTGATCACTATAACTCTACACATAACACGTTTTTCTTTATATTATCTGAATGGGCGTTTCCAATTAGCTAAATGGTAAAACAATCAGCCAATCAAAAACAAAGGGTGTTTCTAGAAATAGCACAATTCGAGCGCCATCACTCTAGATTTTTTTCTATAATGTAATAATATTAATTATTCTCTGTATTTTGTACATCTTAAATATAGTTTGATCACTATATAAGTGCGACGGACTTCACACATAATACATTTTTGTTTATCTTCAAAATAAGCGTTTCATATTTGTTAAATGGTGAGATAATCAGCCAATCAATGAAGTAGTGAGATAATCAACCAAATAGTGCAACTGAGACTGACTCTACAGCACGTTTTTATTTATATTCAATTCTAGTGGCCATTTCCCATTGGCTAAATGATAGAAGAATCAACCAATCAAAACCAGTGGGTGTTTCTAGAAATAGTCCAATTTGATCTCTATTTTTTTCACAAATGATATAACAATTTGAATTATTTTTATGGATTTTTTTTAGTTTTATTTAAAAAATAAGTGTTTTTTTTGCCTATACAGGCCTAAAATATATAAATTTGTTAACAGATTACATTTTTTTTTCTATTCGTTTTTTCTTGCTCTTCACATGTGTTCTCTTCTCTTGTCTTTATTTTTTCTTTGTCCTGTTTTTGTTCTCCCATACCTCTTTTATTCATTTTATCTCTTTTTCAATTTTTTTTGGTATTTTCTTTTTTTTTTGTCTAATACCTATTCTCTCTCTTATCATTTCTGCTGAATCTTGCCATTGTCTTTCTTTCTTTCTCTTCCTTGGTACACCGAAAATTCCTCTATCATACATTTCTTATAAACTGTGTTTTAATAATTTTCAAAAATAGGCACGTTAGAATTAGATGGGATTTAAGTCAGCACAACGCGCTGGCTATACCATTAATACAATAGCCATTTCTTTAAGGTAGTGTTTAGGTACCTATACCTGGTTCAAGCAGCACCACATAAAGTCTTAAAATTTAAAAAAATATCCAAAAGTTGACTTTATTGGTCGTCTACAAACTGTCTGTTGCTTAGATGACAGCTTAGTGATTACAAAACAAATCGGGATTTTTCAGTAAACAGAAGTAAGATTCAATATTTTTCTTGCTACTTTAGTCGAAAGTACGTGGTTTCGGCTGCGATTCCACGGCAGAAAGTGTATCTTTCATGCACTGGTAGAGCTATGCGCGCGCCTTTTTTTAGCGGGAGTAAATAGCCGAGGGCATCATGGCGCGCAGTTCAGATCCTGCACTTTCTGCCGTGGAATCGCAGCCGACACTACGTACTGTCGACTGGAGTAGCAAGAAAACTAGTATACGCTACACGGGCAGAAAGTTGAGATTCTTGCACTGCGCGCCATAATGCCCGAGGCGGAGCCGAGATACTATTTTTGTTCACTGATGAATTCTAATTTGTTTACTGAGAATCAATATTGAGAACAAATCGAGATTTATCAGTGAACAGAAATGAACTGCAAAGGAGAATAAGTATATGAACGACTTTGTAATTGTAAAGTGGGAGGCGCTGGGAGAAGAGTAGGTTGTGGAAGATGCTGTGATTGGTCTTTCCGTTCACTGAAGAGTCCCGATTGGCTCTCAATATTGTGATAATTGATGACTTTCTTATGTCTTGTTATGTATCTAAAAGTCAAAAACAAAACAAAACACAGCGTTTACACGCTTTTGTTAATATATATACTAAATTTTAAGAGCTGTTTTTATGTAAATACATCCAAACCAGAGATAACTTAGCACACAGTTTGGCATATCTCTCGCTTCAAGGGATAAAAAGCTTCAAAATTGGATATATAACGAGTTCTCTCTTTTAATATTGACTCTGGAATATATATGCAGCTGTCACTGCAAAACATGATACAGCTGAAAACCCTGTAAGCGATTCTAATCTTTGCTTCGTTCGACTAATTAATTTTGATGAATGACGCACGGATTTTAAACGGTTTGCCTATCTTTGACAAGATTAGTTTTGGTGGAAACCAAGGGTTAATTGATGAATTTTTGGTTTGAGATGAGGAAGAATCTTTAGCAAGGAGCTAATTAGGTTATTTATGGAAATATGAAAAATATATTACATTTTATAAGTTAGCTGACAAATCAGCTAACCTAAAAACCGGCTCATTTGACAGATTAGACAAAAACATAACCTCTAATCTAAGTATAAAACACTTTTAAGTTTTATTTAAACAATTTTTGGAATATATAATTTGTATAAGCCTAGCCTATACCATCAATTCATCTATAAGTTGTGAATAAGATGTTTTTTGGTTGCTTTACTTTGCGATGCGGTGACTTGCCATGGCCTCCAAGATCTCCAGACTTGCACCTTTATAACTTCTTCTTCTGTACTGTTTAGAAAAGCCTAAAAATTTCTTTTCTTGCCACTCCAGTCGGAAATACGTGGTATCGGCTGCGATTCTGCGGCAGAAAGTGTATCTTTCATGCACTGGTAGAGCTATGCGCGCGCCTTCTTTCAGCGAGAGTAAATAGCCGAGGACATCATGGCGCGCAGTTCAAGTCCTGCATTTTCTGCCGTGAAATCGCAACCGACACTACGTACTGTCGACTGGAGTAGCAAGAAAACTAGTATACACTACACGGGCAGAAAGTTGAGAGCCCTGAACTGCGCGCCATGATGCTCTCGGCGCAAGAATCTCAACTTTCTGCCCTTGTAGTGTAATATACTATTTGTCTAAAGTGTATGATTTGTCTATTTTTATAGGCTTGTTGTGTTTTGTATAGAAAACTTAGCGTCATCTGTCAGTAGAACAAAAAAATAGTGTTAATTTGTAAATTCTATATAATTTGGCAGCATTTTAGAAATCTTCTGATACTATTTTTTCACAATTTTGTTTTCCTAGCTCTAAAAATTTTGGTTTTATGCACTAGACGAGAGATTTTTGGTAAAGTTGGTACTTCTGACGTCAGTTTCTTTGCATTTAAAGAATTTGTATAACTTGACATTGATTTGCTGACGCATGATGTGTAACGTGTGACAGATCATTAAACTTCAATCATGACTTTTAAAAAATACGCCAGAGAAGATTCCGGATTTAAGCCCCACAGAAATTCTGTGGAACTTGACAGAAAGACGACTGTTTCTTGTACTATTTTAGTATGATAAAATTTTTTATATTTACCAACACGACACATAAGTAACTATTATTATAATAAATAAATTAAGTCATTTTGGTTCAAAATGACTTAATGCCACATAATCATAACTTGCCACAATTGTAAATCCGAGCAGATCGCTCAAATTTGTTCGCTCAGTTTTCTAGGCATCAAATTGACAAATTTGTCAGGCAAAGTCTTCAACATACTTTCGTTTGGCCAACTGATCCAGCGAGGTCTCTACTTTCAGCTACCATACCTTCTGTGCGATTACAACAAGTAGCAAAAAATTGTATTATATTTATATATTTTTAATTCAACTAGACCTGACCTTACTCTTAACACGTCTTTATTTATATTTAATCTGAATGGGCGTTTCCTATTAGTTAAATAGTGGGGCAATCAACCAATCAAAGAAATGGGTGTTATTAGAAACCGCACAATTCAATCTTTGTTTTTTTCGCAAATCATGTAACAATATAAATTATTCTCTTGGGTTTTGCTATTATTATGTGTATTTAATAATAGCACAGTCTTAGTTTGATCACTATATAAGTGCGACTGACTCTACACATAACAGGTTTTTATCCAATGGGATAATCAACCAATCAATAACAATGGGTGTTTCTAGAAATAGCACAATTTGAACGCCATCACTGTAGATTTTTCTCTCTATAATGTAATAATATCAATTATTCGGTTGGGTTTTGCTGTTATTATGTGTATTTTGTACATTCTGAACACGTACAAATGCATAATCTTAGTTTGATCACTATATAAGTTTCTCATTAGCTAAATGGTAGAGGAATCAACCAATCAAAAACAGTGGGTGTTTCTAGAAATAGCACAATACAAGCCGTCAGTCTAGGTTTTTTCAAATATTGTAACAATATGAATTATTTTCTTAAATTTTGCTTTTATTATGTGTATTTTGTACATTCTGAAACGCATACAATGCACAATTTTTGTTTAATCACTATATAAGTGCGACTGACTCTACACATAACACGTTTTCATATATATTTAATCTAAATAGGCGGTTCCTACTAGTTAAATAGAAGAGTAATCAGCCTATCAAAAAAAATGGGTGTTTCTAGAAATAGCACAATTCGAACGCTATTTTTTTCTCGAATAAAACAGCAATATAAATTATTCTCTTGAGTTTTGCTATTATTATGTGTATTTTATATATTTTAAACGCATACAAAGCACAATCTTAATCGGTCTGACTTGTACACATAGCACGTTTTTATATATTGTAATTTAGATTGGCGTGTCTAATTGGATCAATGGTAAAGAAATCAGCCAATCAAAGACAGTGGGTGTTTCTAGAAATAGCACAATTTGAGCATCGTCAGTCTAGATTTTTCTCAAATAATGTAAGAATATAAATTATTTTTTCAGGTTTTGCTATTTATTGTGTGTATTTTATACATTCTAAATGCATACAAAGCGCAATATTAGCTTGATCACTTTATAAGTGCGTCTGACTTTACACATAACACGTTTTCATACATATTTAATCTGAATAGGCCGTTCCTACTAGTTAAATAGTAGAGTAATCAGCCTATCAAAAAAAATGGGTGTTTCTAGAAATAGCACAATTCGAACGCTATTTTTTTCTCGAATAAAACAGCAATATAAATTATTCTCTTGAGTTTTGCTATTATTATGTGTATTTTATATATTTTAAACGCATACAAAGCACAATCTTAATGAGACTGACTGTACACATAGCACGTTTTCATATATTTTAATTTGGATTGGCGTTTCCAATTGGCTTAATGGTAAAAAAATCAGCCAATCAAAGACAGTGGGTGTTTCTAGAAATAGCACAATTTGAGCGTCGTCAGTATAGATTTTTCTCGCATGATGTAAGAATATAAATTATTTGTTTGGATTTTGCTATTTATTGTGTGTATTTTATACATTCTAAATGCATACAAAGCGCAATATTAGCTTGATCACTTTATAAGTGCGGCTAACTCTACACATAACACGTTTTCATACATATTTAATCTGAATAGGCGGTTCCTACTAGTTAAATAGTAGAGTAATCAGCCTATCAAAAAAATGGGTGTTTCTAGAAATAGCACAATTTGAACGCTGTTTTTTTCTCGAATAATACAACAATATTCGTTTGGGTTTTGCTATTATTATGTGTACTTTGTATATTATAAACGCATACAAAGCACGCTTTTATTTATATTTAATTTGGATAGGCGTTTTGTATTTGATAAATGGTTAGATAATCAGCCAATCAAAGAAGATGGGTGGTTCTCGAAATAGCACAATTCGAACGCTGTTTTTTTCTCAAATAATATAGCTATATGAATTATTCTTTGGGTTTTGTTATTATTATGTGTATTTCGTACATTCAATGCACAAATATTAGCTTGATCACTTTATAAGTGCGACTGACTCTACACATAACACGTTTTTATCTATATTCAATCTAAATGGGCGTTTACAATTAGTTAAATGGTGGGGTAATCGGCCAATTAAAGAAGAAGATGGGTGTTTCTAGAAAGAGCACAATTCGAACGCTGCTTTTTTCTTGAATAAAACAGCAATATAAATTATTCTCTTGGGTTTTGCTATTATTATGTGTATTTTATATACTTTAAACGCATACAAAGCAGAATCTTAATGGTGGTGACTGTACATATGGCACGTTTTTATTTATATTTAATTTGGATAGGCGTTTTGTATTTGATAAATGGTTAGATAATCAGTCAATCAAAGAAGATGGGTGGTTCTCGAAATAGCACAATTTTAACGCTGTTTTTTTCTCGAATAATATAGCTATATGAATTATTCTTTTGGGTTTTGTTATTATTATGTGTATTTCGTACATTCAATGCACAATATTAGCTTGATCACTTTATAAGTGCGACTGACTCTACACATAACACGTTTTTATCTATATTCAATCTAAATAGGCGTTTACAATTAGTTAAATGGTGGGGTAATCGGCCAATTAAAGAAGAAGATGGGTGTTTCTAGAAAGAGCACAATTCGAACGCTGCTTTTTTCTTGAATAAAACAGCAATATAAACTATTCTCTTGGGTTTTGCTATTATTATGTGTATTTTATATACTTTAAACGCATACAAAGCAGAATCTTAATGGTGGTGACTGTACATATGGCACGTTTTTGTTTATATTTAATTTGGATAGGCGTTTTGTATTTGATAAATTGTTAGATAATCAGTCAATCAAAGAAGATGGGTGGTTCTCGAAATAGCACAATTCGAGCGCTGTTTTATTCTCAAATAATGTAACTATATAAATTATTTTTTGGGTTTTGTTATTATTATGTGTATTTCGTACATTCCATGCACAGTATCAGCTTGATCACTTTACAAGTGCGACTGACTCTACACATAGCACGTTCTTATTTATATTGAATCTAGATGGGCGTTAACAATTAGTTAAATGGGGGGTGATCGGCCAATTAGAGAAGATGGGTGTTTCTAGAAATAGCACAATTTGAATTTTAGTTTTTTTTTAAATAATGTAACACTATGAATTATTCTCTTGAGTTTTGCTATTATTATGTGTATTTCGTACATTCTATACAATGCATACAATGCAAAATCTTTGTTTTATCTAATAAATTAGCAGCATTAGCAAGCACATTTGAAATTTACTACAGCAATTATTTTCTCGTTGTTGTAGCAGGACATATAAACATCAAATGCATACCTACCCTTATAATTCAATTGTTTCTCACATTCTTGTTTGTGGGATCTATGTTTTAGTTTTTGTAGTAACTCTCAAAATCTGGTCATTACGAAACATTTAAGGGATGCAATCAGGGTTAAAACAGTGCTGCCAAACCTTTGAAAAGTATTTCTGCAAAACCACATCATTAGAGCAAATCCTTTTTCTTATGATCAAATTATGTGGACTGAAATTGAGCTCACTACGACTCCGTTGTCATTATTTGCCCGAAAATGTTATTTTATTTATAAATCCAGCATTTGCTTTTCTCTACTTCCCATTACCGTTTATTACATTCTTTTATTCGAGCCGATCACGTCATCGCCAAACCTTGTCATAAAATGTGTCATTTTGAAAAACATCTCTTCTATTTCTCCTCTCTTTATGATTTTTGCGCGCTCTAGATATATTGTTTAGGGGTCATTAATAAAGCACTACGACAATGCGCCCCTATTTGGAGGAAGTTGGAGGTTTTCGTGCAGAAGACTCTCTAATAAGATAATGAACACATCAAAACACGAATGGGGAGAATTGAATTTTCAGTGTAATTTCTAAGCGTTTTGCGCACCGGAAATTAGGCACGAAATGTCAGAAGCAGGACTGATAAACTCAGAAGTTGGGATATTTTCTCGTTCTTTCGCAAGTCTGTCAGAAAACGTTTCAGACCTGTCACCGCTTTAATGTACACTGAAGATCAATTCGTATAATATTTCTTTAAATTTCTTTCACGTGACAGAAATATAATAAGATGAAACTTGTCAAGTCGACACCAACAGCAGAATCGTAAAGTGAATACTGACAAGCGAGAATACTCAATCATCGAAGGTTAATAATCAGATTGTTTAGCCAATAAAAAAGTTAAATAACAAGTTTGACGCTTAAAAAACGCTTACGTTTTACTGAGAATCGCACGGTATATGCAGCAGTTTAAGTTGATTACCGTGTATATAATTTAGAGACTTTAATTTTGATCAAGCTACTAGATTGTGACATTTAGACAATTTTCTTGTACCGTCTTTTTTTAACGCTTAAAAAAAGCTCACACAGTATATATACATAATTTGGAAACTTTAATTCTAATAAAGTTACTAAATAGTGACATTTGGACAAAACAATTGAACTACATAAGCCTACTTTCTTTTGTTCTGCTGAAAACTGTCTTCTTTCTAACGTTTAAAAAAAGCTTACATTTTGCTGAGAATCGCACTGTATAGTAACAATTGATCACAGTATATATAATTTGTAAACTTTAATTCAAATAACGTTACTAAATAGTGACATTTGGACAAAACAAGTGAACTACATAGGCCTACTTTCTCTTGTTCTGCTGAAAACTGTCTTCTTTGTAACGTTTAAAAAAAGCTTACGTTTTGCGAAGAATTGCACTGTATAGTAACAATTGATCAAAGTATATATAATTTGGAAACTTTAATTCTAATAAAGTTACTAAATAGTGACATTTGGACAAAACAAGTGAACTACATAGGCCTACGTTCTCTTGTTCTGCTGAGAACTGTCTTCTTTCTAGCGCTTAAAAAAAGTTTACATTTTGCTGAGAATCGCACTATAGTAACAACTGATCACACTATAAAATTTGAAAACTTTACTTCTATAAAAGTTACTAAATAGTGACATTTGTACAAAACAAGTGAACTATGTGCACAGATTGGTCTTTTTTTTTGTTTTGCTAAAGACTCTACAAGTCTGTGACCAACAATTAGTCTCAGCTCCTGCTTACGCTGTCTGCTGCAGCACTTATTATATGCCGGTATTCATAGTCGTAGCTCAAGATCAAGCTTAAGCTTAGACTCAAGCAAGGACTCCGACAATGCTCGAGAAAGCGTTTGCATGCGTTTTGAAATCGATTTATCGCTGATTCCATCTCAAGCAAGGACTTCAGCAATGCTCGTGACATCTGATATTCATATTTTGAGGTCGAGCTCAAGACCGGACGGTATTCATAGACAAATCTCAAGATTTAAATATCACATTACGGTGTGAATAAGGGCGATTTTTGCATGATGAGCAAGCGCACTGGGTTCGTCTCAAGTCTGACTTGAGCAAGGCCTCGGACTTGTCTTGAGTCCGACTCCAGACGCCATTCGCCGGTTATGGCATCGTTTGACGTTGGAAAATACTGAAGAATATTATTAAATGAGTAGTGTTTTTATTTTGTAACACCTTCTACTGGTAAACATAAGTACAAAAAAAGTAAAATTTTTATTAGTTTACATTATAAGTGTAAGGTATTGTTTGCAGAAGCATAGTAGACAAAACGGCAGCGGAAAACTTTCATCTTTACACACTTTTTGAATAGCTCCTACTACTCACTACTCTGATAACTTTTCTGCATCACATTTCTTGCAATAAAAGTGGATAAAGGTCTGGTTAGATTTATATTAATGTTGCACTTACATTGTCCTTCTCAAAAGCGCGCAGTGTGAGCTAGCTTCTATTTGGGTCTCACTTTTGCAGCTTTCGTGTTTTGAGAAGAATGTAATACTGGTCCAAATCGTTCGTTTTTCTTGCGGCATCTGTCGTATTGCTTTCTACACTATTGGGGTTGTCCATGCGAGACTACAGCAAGGGTTTTGCTTTTTATGTATACGCAGCTTTTTCGTCTATAATGCACATTTTATGAAGTTACCATACACGTATTCTGTCAGTAGACAGGTACTCCCCCGTCGTCATTCTTTTTTTTTGCAAAAACAACACAAAACACTTTCGATATAATCCCTGCGGCATCGAGTTATTCCTTGACCTGTCACTTTATATAAACACGGTGAATGACTGTCATGCGTCAAAATGTTAAATTTTAAACCTAACAACACAAAAACGACTACTTTGGTGACTTCCACAAGACGTTTTTTCCCGAGCATTGTTGAAGTTCTTGGTTGATTTCCCGAGCATTGTCGGAGTCCTTGCTTGAGACGGCGTCTCAAGTTTGAATTCAAGGTTGAACTTGAGATGCGACTATGAATACCGGTATTGGACTTTTGCAGCTATCTGCTCAAAAATTCGTTGTGACTTTCTTGTGATTCGGTGTAATTTTTTTTTAATTTTGTAGGAAGCTTATCTCTGATAACCGTATAAATGTAATTAAAACGTAAGCTTATTTAATTAGAATTTTAGCTTTGCGACCGTCTATTGTTTCGTTCTCTTTATGTAATACTAACATATTATTAAGTATCGGTCGGTCTAAGCTTGCTTTTCCAAAGCCAACCATTACATTGTTCTAATTAATTATTATTTGATTCAACTGTTTGTGGAATATGCAACCTTTAAACAAGTCCTGCTGTTGCTTCACAAACAGTGCCCTATAATTCGAATTTAATCGATGGTTCGGCTGTCAGGAAGTAAATTTGCAGTATTGGAAAACTGTGTATTAATACAATCAGTCATTGTTTAGTTAAAGCGGTTTCCATAAATCTACCAAATACTATGATTTAGGACCGGTTTAGCTGAAAAACGCTGTTCTTTTATTACAGCAATCAATTGTTTATTTATAACAATTTATTCTCATGCAATAATTTTTTTTGAACCTGAAAAAATTTATAGGTTATAAAAAGCGATTACATAGTATGCGCTTTTTTTACGTTTTAAACACATTTTCACACCTGTTTTTTTAATAATTACAATAAAGGATAGCCTAAGATGATAAATTTTTTTAAACTGGTATATCTAGCAAACACACTTAACTTTTTATGTCAGTATAAGTGAAATATGTCAATATGGTCGCATTTTGCTTAGCAGTTAAGCAAAATTGAGCCCTATGACTTGTATTTATTGTTTTGACATTATTGAAAATAAATAGCAATCATATATTATTTTGGTCGTATTTCGCGCAGCAGTCAGGCAAAATTGAACTTTACGTGCTTTTGTAAATAATGTTTATTTTGGTACTAACATCATTGTAACAATTACAAGAAAAATTACAATAAACTTCAAAATTTTAACTATTTCACTGTTTTGAAAATTATTTTTTATATTGATAAAAGCGGTTTAATGTTGCTTAAGCGGTATTTCGGGCAGCATTCTAGCGGAATTAAACATTACGTATTTTATATATTCACAAGTATATCGCTCATTGGACAACCAAGTTATCACGTTAGCGCCTTTTGTCTCAAACGTATATCAATGATATAGAATGTAATTACCAACTGGTAAACTAAAATGATTTACGCAAATTCATTCAAGCTACATCTGTAAACTTGAACACGTTTTGTTCTTATTGGAACTCATCAGCAAGTCACAATAGATTTTGATTTGAATGAATTCGCAGTGAAAATTAAGGACATAATTATATATAATTTTTTTATGAACATTTTTTCTCAAATTAAAAAACTAGTAGCTTGTTAAAGAGTAAATAGACTGAATAATTTACATAAGTGTCTTGATTGGTCAAATAAACCAATTATTATTACATTTTGACGTCACAAAGCCTATTTTGTAAAATTATTGCACTATTAACGGCATTAAAATTGATAGAACCTTTCTATAATTTGAAGTTATAACCCTATCAATGTTGAATTTTGTGTTGTGGAGACAATATCGAAATATAACATAAAACACATAGTGCCAATAAATCAATTTTAACGACTCTTCTGAGAAATATATTGTTGGAATAGTGTTCCAATAGAAACATTTTGTGAATAAAATTATAGCAAGCCAGATCATAAATCATTTGGAAAATTCAACAGCAAATGTTTTCTTTATTAAGTCGTAAATGAATTTCTATTATGAAAAAATAATATTTATAATGTTTGTTTTGTTGAATATTGAATGTGTAAAATCAGAAGTGGGATAGCTTGACAAAATTTTATCGCATATTTAATTTCAATAGTTGAATAGTTTAATTATATTAGAAATTTTATCAAAAATCTTCACAACGGCTTACTTTTATTGGTTAGTTTGCTTGCTATTTTTCCGGTGAGAGAGCACTTGTTGTTTTACCGTTAACCATAGGATTTTTATGACAGTTGACATCTAACAATGACATTGATCTATACCTGTCACTTGAGTTGCGTTAAGACGCGTTCATCTACATACATAATTTTTGTGTAACTGCTCAAATAAAACCGTTTAATAGTATGAGATTTGTCACAAAGCTGTCAAAACCGCTCCAGGACGTAATTTAATCCCACTTTTAATGAAGTAACAGCAGTCAATGTCTTTGAAAAGGGCCTATTCATTCCGGCATCTAGCCTAAATGAAATTCTTGGTTCTCTAATAAAACTATCTCCATCTGTGCTATTAAAATTTATACTTATTCATTAGTTTAAATTACGACGACGTCTTTTATAATAGTACGACGTGACACGTCCTGTAATTACAGCTCAGCTTGAAGTTGTAATTTGCGATTTAAACTTTAAAAGTTTCAATAAAAGAGTTTTGTATCAGTTTCCAGAAGGCGGAATTGGTAATTTTTAAAAATGCATTAAGCAGGATCTTTGATAATTTTTAGGTTATGTTCTATAGAGTTTTTTGTGTGGTTGTTCATCATCTACTCAAATTACCCAATGAATAATAAATCTGGAAACAACAACTATATTGCATTGTAAAGATTTACAAATATATCACTACTGTGCAGCAGATTGATAAACCATAAAACATTGATATTGCTACTATATGTCATTACAGTCGCAATTCGCTTAGGCGTCAAGCAATATTGAACTTTAATGTAATTTGCGATTTAAATTTTAAAAGTTTCAATAAAAGATTTTTGTATCAGTTTCCGGAAGACAAAATTGGTAATTTTGACAAATACCCTAAGCAGAATCATTAATAATTTTTAGGTTATGTTCTATAGAATTTCTTGTGTGATTGCTTACCATCTACTCAAATTACCCAATAATTAATAAATCTGGAAACAACAACTATATTGCATTGTAAAGATTTACAAATATATCACTGCTGTGCAGCAGATTGATAAACAATAAAACATTGATATTGATACTATATGTCATTACAGTCGCAATTCGCATAGGCGTTAAGCAATATTGAACTTTAATGTAATTTGCGATTTAAACTTTAAAAGTTTCAATAAAAGAGTTTTGTATCAGTTTCCGGAAGGCGGACATGGTAATTTTAGAAAATGCATTAAGCAGGACCTTTGATAATTTTTAGGTTATGTTTTATAGAATTTTTGTGTGATTGTTTCTCATCTAATCAAATTACCCAACAATTAATAAATCTGGAAACAACAACTATATTGCATTGTAAAGATTTACAAATATATCACTGCTGTGCAGCAGATTGATAAACAATAAAACATTGATATTGATACTATATCTCATTACAGTCGCAATTCGCATAGGCGTCAAGCAATATTGAACTTTAGTGTAATTTGCAATTTAAACTTTAAAAGTTTCAATAAAAGATTTTTGTATCAGTTTCCGTAAGGGGAAATTGGTAATTTTAAAAAATGCATTAAGCAGAATCTTAGATAATTTGTAGGTTATGTTTTAGACAATCTTTTGTGTGATTGTTTATCATCTACTCAAATTACCCAACAATTAATGAATCTGGAAACAACAACTATATTGCACTGTAAAGATTTACAAATATATCACTGCTGTGCAGCAGATTGATAAACAATAAAACATTGATATTGATACTATATGTCATTACAGTCGCAATTCGCATAGGCGTCAAGCAATATTGAACTTTAAGTCTTTTTTTTTTAAATTGTTTGAAACGAATCTAAAAATATGTAACTACATAAATTATAGTGCTTTATTTAAAAAACTGATAGAGGCTTTTGTATCTTAAAGTGATTTTTTTTTGGTACAGCTTCTATTTGTTGCTAAAGTCGTATTTTGCATAGCAGTTGCACGAAATTGAACCTTATCACTTTTTTGCAATGGTTCAAGTTTTGCTTGTTTCTAGCAATTTTTTTTTTATTTACATAGTTAACAGTAGATTTGTTAAGAGTGTTAAACATTTCGGACATAAATCACAAAAAAAAACTATTTTTCCTCTTTGAGAAATTGAGGTTATTGTATTGAGCTTTATGGGGTCTTAGCTGAGCGAGTCGACTATTAAAAAAACAGTAATTCTCATAGTTTACCGCTTATTTTGAAAGTAAAATTTTCTTTTAATCTAAAAACAAAAACACTATTGCATTGTAGAGCTTCACTATAGATGACAAAAGAAATTGATGACGCAAAAGTGGCTCATTAAGACTGCTCATCTAAGAGGAACTGTCGTAAGAGAATTCTCTCAAATCTTCTAATTAGAAACAACAAACAAGTATTACGCAATTGCTCATGTTTCTTATGTCGCAATCGATGATAATTTGCTGTTTTTTTGAGTAAAACTTCTAATTGGCAATTAATTATCAAACGAGAAACGTTTTATTCTCTTTCTTGTCAAGTTTTTTAGGTTATATGCTCGTTAAAGTTGGACATTTATTATTAACAAGCTTTCTTGGCTTCAGAAACTAATAAGCGAACTAATGAAATCTTGGAAGTCACAAGGTTTGGGTTGTACACAAAAATTCGATGAGATCACAATAATAAGAAGATGATAATGATAATGATAATGATGACAATGTTGATAACAAATATTGTGATGAAGATGATGACAATGATAATGATGGTAATGAAGATAATGATGATAATAATGGTATTGGTGATAATGAGGATAATGATTATAATGGCGATAATGATGATAGTGATAAAGATGATAACCATGATAATGATGGTAATGGCGATAATGATGATAATAATGGTATTGGTGATAATGGTGATAATGATGATACAGATGATACTGATCATACTGATGATATTGATGATAAAGATGATAAAGATGATAAAGATGATAAAAATGATAAAGATGATAAAGATGATAAAGATGATAATGATGAAAATGATGTTAATAATTTTAATTAAATGTTAAAATAAATAAATACCAAGCTACTAGAAACTTATAGTATGGGGTATTACATAATCTCGTAAGCAGTTGAAAACTGTATTATGTAGCTAACCTAACCTAAGATATATTGCTAAGCAAAACTACCATATGGTCGTAATTCGCGCCACAGTCAAGCGAAATGCACCTTTACATCTTTATTTATTGTTTTAGTGATTAGTGTTTATGTGGGTTTTACAAACTATAATTGCAATAATGTATGTAGTATTATTTAAATTTCCAATTGATTTTGAATGTTATTTAGCAAGACAAATTCTAACCTATAATGTTGGCAAAGCAGCAGTATGCTGTTTTGGTCGAATATTGCGCAACTGTCTGGCAAAATTGAGCTTTAAGTATTTTCTTTTGTGAGTGATGTTTAAGCCATGTTTAAAAAAATGTTACAAATGCTGCGCGTTACGTAATTTTCCAAAAGCAGAGAAGCAGGAATAAATCTTGTGCAATAAAATGAAAGTACTGAGGTATTTCAATTATCTTGTTCTACTTAGAAGTTAACAAAACCATTTACCGTCCCATTTTCCGACTTGCTCCTTGCAAATCACTTTGAAACAGATGACGGTATAAGATGGTGATAAATAACACCAGGAGGAGGCAAACTCAATTCAATTTCCTCCAAGGAGGAATCTCTTGCCGAGAACTCTATAATTTCTACATGTTTCAAAGCGTTCCTCTGAAAATCCATTACTGACTGCCACCTTCGAGGAGTCCCACAATGAAAATTTGAAACTTGAGCGAGATAACGAGTGCAGGAACTCAAATAGAAAGAAAAAATGTTAAATCGAGAACATGCTTTTCCTAATTAGAACCGAAACAACTTTCTAATTATATTTTCATAAAATCTTTAAAAGTTATAAGCAGCAGGCCGACATCTTGTTGTTTCTTTTTTGTTTGCCAATTTACGCGTTTTTTGTTATTAAGTTAGCCAAAATGCTAGCGGAACTCAAAAAAGTAATTTGAGAAAGTTTTGCAAAATTAGAGAAAAATCTTTTTTGTTACTGAAAAGCGTTTTCAGCTACATCTTGCTGAAAACGGTATTGACCAAATCAAGTAGCCCCTTAGAAGCCCAGACTTAAGCCCATTGAGCACGTTTGGTTAGAGAAAACCAAATCGAATGACTCCTCAAAAGCTCAGACTTAAATCCTATTGAGCACCTTTGGAAGACAACTTAGAAAATCTAGTCACTCTTTATTAGAAAAAATAAAATTTTTTTAAAGATTCAAGCATAATGAACTTGATTCTAAGTAAATAAAAGCTTTAGAAACGTAAATTTAATAATTTAATAATTAGAAAGACGACTTTCTAATTATATTTGTAAACAGCAGGCCGACATCTTGTTGTTTCTTTTTTGTTTGCCAATTTACGCGTTTTTTGTTATTAAGTTAGCCAAAATGCTAGCGGAACTCAAAAAAGTAATTTGAGAAAGTCTTGCAAAATTAGAGAAAAATCTTTTTTGTTACTGAAAAGCGTTTTCAGCTACATCTTGCTGAAAACGGTATTGACCAAATCAAGTAGCCCCTTAGAAGCCCAGACTTAAGCCCATTGAGCACGTTTGGTTAGAGAAAACCAAATCGAATGACTCCTCAAAAGCTCAGACTTAAATCCTATTGAGCACTTTTGGAAGACAACTTAGAAAATCTAGTCACTCTTTATTAAAAAAAATTAAAATTTTTTTAAAGATTCAAGCATAATGAACTTAATTCTAAGTAAATAAAAGCTTTAGAAACGTAAATTTAATAATTTAATAATTAGAAAGACAACTTTTTAATTATATTTGTAAACAGCAGGCCGACATCTTGTTGTTTCTTTTTTGTTTGCAAATCTATGCGTTTTTTGTTATTAGGTTACCCAAAATGTTAGCGTAGCACAAAAAATTAATTTGAGAAAGTTTTGTAACATTAGAGAAAAACTTGTTTTTGTTAGTGAAAAGCATCTTAGGCTACATATGGCCGAAATACCGTAATGAAAACGCTATTGACTAAATCAAGTAGCCCCTTAGAAGTCCAGACTTAAGCCTCATTGAGCACATTTGGTTAGAGTTAGCCAAATCAAATAATTTCGACTTTAATCCTATTGAGCATGTTTGAAATACGATTGTTACTGAAGAGCGTCTTTGACTACATATTGCCAGAATTCCTTGATGAAAACGGTATTGACCAAATCTACAAGCCCTTTAGAAGTCCAGACTTAAGCTTCATTGAGCACCTTTGGTAAGAGACAGGCAAATCAAATAATCCCTACTTAAATCCTATTGAGCATGCTTGGAATATGATTAGAAAACAAATTAGAAATTGTAACCACTTTATTCAAGTTTTTTTTTAGAGAAATATAATCTTTTTAGTAAATAGTTTAGTAAATAGTTTAAATAGTTTAATAGGTTAGTGTAGTAAATATACTAAAAAAATTAATCTAATAACGATGATAATGGTAATGATAACGGTAATAATGGTGGTGATAATAATGATAAAGATGTTGATAAAAATTAAAAAAAATTTTAGTTTAGAACACTTTTTAGACTAAAATTAAAATAACGCTATTAGTTTAGCCAGCTTCAAGATCAAACTTAAATCCTATCGAGTTTTCTTGGAATATGATAGAAAAGCAAGTTAGAAATTGTATTTTCCATATCATCTAAGATCCTATTGAGAAATCTTTACTTATTGTTAAACAAGTAGAGGTTCTTTTATTGAACTTTTTGCGGAACCTGAGACAAGAGTGCCTTTTGTTTATAATTTATATAAGTGATATGAAAAATGTGTTTGCAAAAGGCAAGAAGAAGAAGTGGTAGTAAAGGAAAAGAAAATCTGAATGTTGGATTAAAAATTTGGGGATGGAAACAAAGGATAGAGATAGAAGAGATGCAAGAAAAATATATTTGAGATAGATGCTTGGGCTCAGTTAGGAGACTCTAAGTTAAATAGTAAGAAAAGAAGAAAAAAGAGAAAAAGTAAGAGGAAAGAAAGCGGTAAAGTTTAAAGATTAAATAAATGATAGAGGAAGATGTAAGATACTGGAATTGATGAACAGAAAAGCAAGCTAAGAACTAAGAAAAGATAAAAACGAATACTATGAAAGAAAAAAGTTAAGTCAAAAGAGAAAAAAAACAAATAAATGGGTAACTAGTAGAATGAGAGACAGAAATAAAGACATAACAAAACGAAAAAAGAGAAAAAAAAATAGAAAGCTAATATAATAAAAAATATGAGAGACTGATTACAAAAAAACTAAGAAAATATAAAAAATAAAAATTATTTAAAAGCTCAGTTGTGAGAATAAAGAGATAGCAAACAAATTTTAGTTAATAAAAAAAGAAAGAAAATGCAGGCGGTGTGGAAAGAAGAGAAGAACTTTAAAGAACATAATATAAAAATGAGTGGAGGTAAAAGAAAGTACGAAACATAATAAAAAGAAAGAAAAAAAGAAATGATAGAAAGAAAAGAAAACTTGGTAAATAAGGTAGAATCAGAGATAATAAAAAAAAACAAGAAAGAAAGAAGAAAAATCAGAAAAAAACAAGACAGTTTAAGTTTTCATATTATTTTTTATTTCTTATATTATATTATAGTATAATAGGAAAATAAAGCAAATTGATTAAATTTTATATTGTTTTTTTTTTGACTAAAAACAGCTAAAACAACTAAAAACAACTAAAAACAAACTAAAAAAATCACGTAACGAATTAACTTTAATTTTAATTAAATATTTACCTCTCTTTCTATGAATACATTCTTAGAGTAGGTTTACAAAAAATAATTCAAATTAAAATTAAGTTAATTGCAATTAAATTCACAATTAAGATGTTTGATAAATCACGTAGCGAATTAACTTTAATTTTGATTAAATATTTAACTCTCTTTCTATAAATACATTCTTAGAGTAGGTTTACAAAAAATAACTCAAATTAAAATTAAGTTAATTGCAATTAAATTCAAAATTAAGATGTTTGATGAATCACGTAACAAATTAACTTTAATTTTGATTAAATATTTAACTCTCTTTCTATAAATACATTCTTAGAGTAGGTTTACAAAAAATAACTCAAATTAAAATTAAGTTAATTGCAATTAAATTTAAAATTAAGATGTTTGATAAATCACGTAACGAATTAACTTTAATTTTGATTAAATATTTAACTCTCTTTCTATAAATACATTCTTAGAGTAGGTTCACAAAAAATAACTCAAATTAAAATTAAGTTAATTGCAATTAAATTCAAAATTAAGATGTTTGATGAATCACGTAGCGATTTAACTTTAATTTTGATTAAATATTTAACTCTCTTTCTATAAATACATTCTTAGAGTAGGTTTACAAAAATTAACTCAAATTAAAATTAAGTTAATTGCAATTAAATTTAAAATTAAGATGTTTGATAAATCACGTAACGAATTAACTTTAATTTTGATTAAATATTTAACTCTCTTTCTATAAATACATTCTTAGAGTAGGTTCACAAAAAATAACTCAAATTAAAATTAAGTTAATTGCAATTAAATTCAAAATTAAGATGTTTGATGAATCACGTAGCGATTTAACTTTAATTTTGATTAAATATTTAACTCTCTTTCTATAAATACATTCTTAGAGTAGGTTTACAAAAAATAACTTAAATTAAAATTAAGTTAATTGCAATTAAATTCAAAATTAAGATGTTTGATAAATCACGTAGCGAATTAACTTTAATTTTGATTAAATATTTAACTCTCTTTCTATAAATACATTCTTAGAGTAGGTTTACAAAAAATAACTTAAATTAAAATTAAGTTAATTGCAATTAAATTCAAAATTAAGATGTTTGATGAATCACGTAGCGAATTAACTTTAATTTTGATTAAATATTTACCTCTCTTTCTATGAATACATTCTTAGAGTAGGTTTACAAAAAATAATTCAAATTAAAATTAAGTTAATTGCAATTAAATTCAAAATTAAGATGTTTGATGAATCACGTAGCGAATTAACTTTAATTTTGATTAAATATTTAACTCTCTTTCTGTAAATACATTCTTAGAGTAGGTTTACAAAAAATAACTCAAATTAAAATTAAGTTAATTGCAATTAAATTCAAAATTAAAATGTTTGATGAATCACGTAACGAATTAACTTTAATTTTGATTAAATCTTTAACTCTCTTTCTATAAATACATTCTTAGAGTAGGTTTACAAAAAATAACTTAAATTAAAATTAAGTTAATTGCAATTAAATTCAAAATTAAGATGTTTGATGAATCACGTAACGAATTAACTTTAATTTTGATTAAATATTTAATTCTCTTTCTATAAATACATTCTTAGAGTAGGTTTAAACAAAATAACTTAAATTAAAATTAAGTTAATTGCAATTAAATTCAAAATTAAGATGCTTGATGAATCGCGTAACGAATTAACTTCAATTTTGATTAAATCTTTAACTCTCTTTCTATAAATACATTCTTAGAGTAGGTTTACAAAAAATAACTCAAATTAAAATTAAGTTAATTTCAATTAAATTCAAAATTAAGATGTTTGATGAATCACGTAACAAATTAACTTTAATTTTGATTAAATATTTAACTCTTTTTCTATAAATACATTCTTATAGCAGGTTTACAAAAAATAACTCAAATTAAAATTAAGCTAATTGCAATTAAATTCAAAATTAAGATGTTTGATGAATCACGTAACAAATTAACTTTAATTTTTATTAAATATTTAACTCCCTTTCTATAAATACATTCTTAGAGTAAGTTTACAAAAAATAACTCAAATTAAAACTAAGTTAATTGCAATTAAATTCAAAATTAAGATGTTTGATGAATCACGTAACAAATTAACTTTAATTTTGATTAAATATTTAACTCTCTTTCTATAAATACATTCTTAGAGTAAGTTTACAAAAAATAACTCAAATTAAAATTAAGTTAATTGCAATTAAATTCAAAATTAAGATGTTTGATGAATCACGTAACAAATTAACTTTAATTTTGATTAAATATTTTACTCTCTTTCTACAAATACATTCTTAGAGTAGGTTTACAAATAATAACTCAAATTAAAATTAAGTTAATTGCAATTAAATTCACAATTAAGATGTTTGATAAATCACGTAGCGAATTAACTTTAATTTTGATTAAATATTTAACTCTCTTTCTATAAATACATTCTTAGAGTAGGTTTACAAAAAATAACTCAAATTAAAATTAAGTTAATTGCAATTAAATTCAAAATTAAGATGTTTGATGAATCACGTAACAAATTAACTTTAATTTTGATTAAATATTTAACTCTCTTTCTATAAATACATTCTTAGAGTAGGTTTACAAAAATTAACTCAAATTAAAATTAAGTTAATTGCAATTAAATTTAAAATTAAGATGTTTGATAAATCACGTAGCGAATTAACTTTAATTTTGATTAAATATTTAACTCTCTTTCTATAAATACATTCTTAGAGTAGGTTTACAAAAAATAACTTAAATTAAAATTAAGTTAATTGCAATTAAATTCAAAATTAAGATGTTTGATGAATCACGTAGCGAATTAACTTTAATTTTGATTAAATATTTACCTCTCTTTCTATGAATACATTCTTAGAGTAGGTTTACAAAAAATAATTCAAATTAAAATTAAGTTAATTGCAATTAAATTCAAAATTAAGATGTTTGATGAATCACGTAGCGAATTAACTTTAATTTTGATTAAATATTTAACTCTCTTTCTGTAAATACATTCTTAGAGTAGGTTTACAAAAAATAACTCAAATTAAAATTAAGTTAATTGCAATTAAATTCAAAATTAAAATGTTTGATGAATCACGTAACGAATTAACTTTAATTTTGATTAAATCTTTAACTCTCTTTCTATAAATACATTCTTAGAGTAGGTTTACAAAAAATAACTTAAATTAAAATTAAGTTAATTGCAATTAAATTCAAAATTAAGATGTTTGATGAATCACGTAGCGAATTAACTTTAATTTTGATTAAATATTTAACTCTCTTTCTATAAATACATTCTTAGAGTAGGTTTACAAAAAATAACTTAAATTAAAATTAAGTTAATTGCAATTAAATTCAAAATTAAGATGTTTGATGAATCACGTAACAAATTAACTTTAATTTTGATTAAATATTTAACTCTCTTTCTATAAATACATTCTTAGAGTAGGTTTACAAAAAATAACTCAAATTAAAATTAAGTTAATTGCAATTAAATTCAAAATTAAGATGTTTGATGAATCACGTAACGAATTAACTTTAATTTTGATTAAATATTTAACTTTCTTTTTATAAATACATTCTTAGAGTAGGTTTAGAAAAAATAAGTCAAATTAAAATTAACTTAATTGCAATTAAATTCAAAATTAAGATGTTTGATGAATCACGTAACGAATTAACTTTAATTTTGATTAAATATTTAACTCTCTTTCTATAAATACATTCTTAGAGTAGGTTTACTAAAAATAACTCAAATTAAAATTAAGTTAATTGCAATTAAATTTAAAATTAAGATGTTTGATAAATCACGTAACGAATTAACTTTAATTTTGATTAAATATTTAACTCTCTTCTTATAAATACATTCTTAGAGTAGGTTTACAAAAAATAACTCAAATTAAAATTAAATTAATTGCAATTAAATTCAAAATTAAGATGTTTGATGAATCACGTAACGAATAAACTTTAATTTTGATTAAATATTTAACTCTCTTTCTATAAATACATTCTTAGAGTAGGTTTACAAAAAATAACTCAAATTAAAATTAAGTTAATTGCAATTAAATTTAAAATTAAGATGTTTGATGAATCACGTAACAAATTAACTTTAATTTTGATTAAATATTTAACTCTCTTTCTATAAATACATTCTTAGAGTAGGTTTACAAAAAATAACTCAAATTAAAATTAAGTTAATTGCAATTAAATTCAAAATTAAGATGTTTGATAAATCACGTAACGAATTAACTTTAATTTTGATTAAATATTTAACTCTTTTTCTATAAATACATTTTTAGAGTAGGTTTACAAAAAATAACTTAAATTAAAATTAAGATAATTGCAATTAAATTTAAAATTAAGATGTTTGATGAATCACGTAACGAATTAAATTTAATTTTGATTAAATATTTAACTCTTTTTCTATAAATACATTTTTAGAGTAGGTTTACAAAAAATAACTTAAATTAAAATTAAGATAATTGCAATTAAATTTAAAATTAAGATGTTTGATGAATCACGTAACGAATTAAATTTAATTTTGATTAAATATTTAACTCTCTTTCTATAAATACATTCTTAGAGTAGGTTTACTAAAAATAACTCAAATTAAAATTAAGTTAATAGCAATTAAATTTAAAATTAAGATGTTTAATGAATCACGTAACGAATTAACTTTAATTTTGATTAAATATTTAACTCTCTTTTTATAAATACATTCTTAGAGTAGGTTTACAAAAAATAACTCAAATTAAAATTAAGTTAATTGCAATTAAATTCAAAATTAAGATGTTTGATGAATCACGTAACGAATTAACTTTAATTTTGATTAAATATTTAATTCGCTTTCTATAAATACATTCTTAGAGTAGGTTTACAAAAAATAACTCAAATTAAAATTAAGTTAATTGCAATTAAATTCAAAATTAAGATGTTTGATGAATCACGTAACGAATTAACTTTAATTTTGATTAAATCTTTAACTCTCTTTCTATAAATACATTCTTAGAGATGGTTCATCAAAAATAACTTAAATTAAAATTAAGTTAATTGCAATTAAATTCAAAATTAAGATGTTTGATAAATCACGTAGCGAATTAACATTAATTTTGATTAAATATTTAACTCTCTTTCTATAAATACATTCTTAAAGTAGGTTTACAAAAAATAACTCAAATTAAAATTAAGTTAATTGCAATTAAATTCAAAATTAAGATGTTTGATGAATCATGTAACAAATTAACTTTAATTTTTATTAAATATTTAACTCTCTTTCTATAAATACATTCTTAGAGTAGGTTTACAAAAAATAACTCAAATTAAAATTAAGTTAATTGCAATTAAATTCAAAATTAAGATGTTTGATAAATCACGTAACGAATTAACTTTAATTTTGATTAAATATTTAACTCTCTTTCTATAAATACATTCTTAGAGGTTTACAAAAAATAACTCAAATTAAAATTAAGTTAATTGCAATTAAATTCAAAATTAAGATGTTTGATGAATCACGTAACGAATTAACTTTAATTTTGATTAAATATTTTACTCTCTTTCTATAAATACATTCTTAGAGTAGGTTTACAAAAAATAGCTCAAATTAAAATTAAGTTAATTGCAATTAAGTTCAAAATTAAGATGTTTGGGGAATCACGTAGCAAATTAACTTTAATTTTAATTAAATATTTAACTCACTTTCTATAAATACATTCTTAGAGTAGGTTTACAAAAAGTAACTCAAATTAAAATTAAGTTAATTGCAATTAAATTCAAAATTAAGATGTTTGGGAAATCACGTAACGAATTAACTTTAATTTTGATTAAATATTTAACTTACTTTCTATAAATACATTCTTAGAGTAGGTTTACAAAAAATAACTCAAATTAAAATTAAGATAATTGCATTTAAATTCAAAATTAAGATGTTTGATGAATCACGTAACGAATTAACTTTAATTTTGATTAAATATTTAACTCTCTTTCTATAAATACATTCTTAGAGTAGGTTTACAAAAAATAACTCAAATTAAAATTAAGTTAATTGCAATTAAATTCAAAATTAAGATGTTTGGGAAATCACGTAACGAATTAACTTTAATTTTGATTAAATATTTAACTTACTTTCTATAAATACATTCTTAGAGTAGGTTTACAAAAAATAACTCAGTTTTAAAATTAAGTTAATTGCATTTAAATTCAAAATTAAGATGTTTGATGAATCACGTAACGAATTAACTTTAATTTTGATTAAATATTTAACTCTCTTTCTATAAATACATTCTTAGAGTAGGTTTACAAAAAATAACTCAAATTAAAATTAAGTTAATTGCAATTAAATTCAAAATTAAGATGTATGATGAATCACGTAACGAATTAACTTTAATTTTGATTAAATATTTAACTCTCTTTCTATAAATACATTCTTAGAGTAGGTTTACAAAAAATAACTCAAATTAAAATTAAGTTAATTGCAAATAAATTCAAAACTAAGATGTTTGGGGAATCACGTAACGAATTAACTTTAATTTCGATTAAATATTTAACTTTCTTTTTATAAATACATTCTTAGAGTAAGTTTACAAAAAATAACTCAAATTAAAATAAGGTTAATTGCAATTAAATTCAAAATTAAGATGTTTGGGGTATCACGTAACGAATTAACTTTAATTTTGATTAAATATTTAACTCACTTTCTATAAATACATTCTTAGAGTAGGTTTACAAAAAATAACTCAAATTAAAATTAAGATAATTGCATTTAAATTCAAAATTAAGATGTTTGATGAATCACGTAACGAATTATCTTTAATTTTGATTAAATATTTAACTTTCTTTCTATAAATACATTCTTAGAGTAGGTTTACAAAAAATAACTCAAATTAAAATTAAGTTAATTGCAATTATATTCCAAATTTAGATGTTTGATGAATCACGTAACGAATTAACTTTAATTTTTATTAAATATATAACTCTCTTTCTATAAATAGATTCTTAGAGTAGGTTTACAAAAAATAACTCAAATTAAAATTAAGTTAATTGCAATTATATTCCAAATAAAGATGTTTGATGAATCACGTAACGAATTAACTTTAATTTTGATTAAATCTTTAACTCTCTTTCTATAAATACATTCTTAGAGTAGGTTTACAAAAAATAACTTAAATTAAAATTAAGATAATTGCAATTAAATTCAAAATTAAGATGTTTGATGAATCACGTAACGAATTAACTTTAATTTTGATTAAATATTTAACTCACTTTCTATAAATACATTCTTAGAGTACGTTTACAAAAAATAACTCAAATTAAAATTAAGTGAATTGCAATTAAATTCAAAAGTAAGATATTTGATGAATCACGTAACGAATTAACTTTAATTTTGATTAAATATTTAACTCTCTTTCTATAAATACATTCTTAGAGTAGATTTACAAAAACTAACTTAAATTAAAATTATGTTAATTGCAATTAAATTCAAAATTAAGATGTTTGATGAATCACGTAACGAATTAACTTTAATTTTGATTAAATATTTAACTCTCTTTCTATAACTACATTCTTCGAGTAGGTTTACAAAAAATAACTCAAATTAAAATTAAGTGAATTGCAATTAAATTCAAAAGTAAGATATTTGATGAATCACGTAACGAATTAACTTTAATTTTGATTAAATATTTAACTCTCTTTCTATAAATACATTCTTAGAGTAGGTTTACAAAAAATAACTTAAATTAAAATTAAGTTAATTGCAATTGAATTCAAAATTAAGATGTTTGATGAATCACGTAGCGAATTAACTTTAATTTTGATTAAATATTTAATTCTCTTACTATAAATACATTCTTAGAGTAGGTTTACAAAAAATAACTTAAATTAAAATTAAGATAATTGCAATTAAATTCAAAATTAAGATGTTTGATGAATCACGTAACGAATTAACTTTAATTTTGATTAAATATTTTACTCTTTTTCTATAAATACATTCTTAGAGTAGGTTTACAAAAAATAACTCAAATTAAAATTAACTTAATTGCAATTAAATTCAAAATTAAGATGTTTGATGAATCACGTAACAAATTAACTTTAATTTTTATTAAATATTTAACTCCCTTTCTATAAATACATTTTTAGAGTAGATTTACAAAAAATAACTTAAATTAAAATTAAGTTAATTGCAATTAAATTTAAAATTAAGATGTTTGATGAATCACGTAACGAATTAACTTTAATTTTGATTGAATATTTTACTCTCTTTTTATAAATACATTCTTAGAGTAGGTTTACAAAAAATAACTCAAATTAAAATTAAGTTAATTGCAATTAAATTTAAAATTAAGATGTTTGATGAATCACGTAACGGATTAATTTTAATTTTGATTAAATATTTAACTCTCTTTCTATAAATACATTCTTAGAGTAGGTTTACAAAAAATAACTTAAATTAAAATTAAGTTAATTGCAATTAAATTCAAAATTAAGATGTTTGATGAATCACGTAACGAATTAACCTTAATTTTGATTGAATATTTAACTCTCTTTTTATAAATACATTCTTAGAGTAGGTTTACAAAAAATAACTCAAATTAAAATTAAGTTAATTGCAATTAAATTCAAAATTAAGATGTTTGATGAATCAGGTAACAAACATAACAAAAAATAATAATAATTCTGATAATAATCATGATAATAATGAAAGAAATAATTTGATATGATAAAAGTACCAATAATCGTATGATAATGATAATAGTAGAGATCAAAAAGAATGACGATGATAAAAAAAATTCTTGGCTAGATCATTTAAAAAATATAAAAAAAGCAGAAAGATGCTAGTTACTCTATCAATAGTAACTATTAATAAATAAAATTTTAAAAAAATTTATGAAATTATTCTCAAAAAACAGATCCGGAGAGCATGGAGGCTGATTTAGTAAACCTCTTTGTCTTACCCATCTGTTAAAATATTGTCTATTTAGCAAATTTCTTACTCAACCATCAAGTTTGAACCTGGATGTCAACAGCCAGACGAAAAAAATTGATTTTTTGATTGCAGATGTTGATTAAACTTGAGTTATTTATTAAAATTTGTATTTATAGAGTATAATAGAGTATAAAATGTGTCAAAATTTAAAAAAATTTTTTTTGATTTCTGGCTTATTTTATTGGAATTAGTATTAACTATTAATTGATTATTTTTGGAAATATTCGAACACAGCTTATCTATTATTAACAACTGTCATTAGAATTTCCACCCTTTGACATTTTGTCAAAATGTTTGTTTATTGATTATCGTCGGTTTTGTAACAAAACAACAGCCCTTAAAGGAATGTTTTTCCCAGCTGCAGTTGCTCTTTTCTTAACCTCTTTTGTCTGGAATAGTTATCATCATTATCACTCCGATTCATCCCTGTTAAACACTAATACACTGTTTGAGCCTGTATTTCCCGCAGGAACCCGCTTAACGTAATTGTGCGAAGCATAAAAAAGACCAAAAAGACCAACTATTTGTAGACCGAATAAAGTGTCTTTTGTCCGCAAAGAGATTAAGAGCAAATGTGTTAGGAATTAACACTGGGGCCCATCTGCGACTTTACAATGGGACACCTTGTACGTCTGTGGGTTATTTTAACGACCATTTGAACCGATATTTACAAATAATCGGGAAGAGGTTAGATTATTTGGAAAATAAGTGGTTTTTTGAACTTTTAAAATCGAATTATTAAGACCCTTACCACAAAATACAAATAATTTAAAAAAATTTGTATGTTATAAATAGAGAAAGCCGCGTTACTTTATCAATTACCAGCTGAAAGTTAGATATTAAATATTTTTTTGTTAAAAACAATATACAAATTTTAGCAATAATATTGTCTACTAATAAAATAGCCATTTTCAAAAAAATTTATTTTGTATTATGGCCATTACAAAAAATTGAATTTTTTTTATGTTAAAAATAAATGTCATTGACCTGACCTGACCTGACTTAACAAATTGTTTATTAAATGTATTTACAAATTTGTGAAAAACACTTTTTTGTCAATATTTGCATCAAAGTGCAAGTAATTACCAATTTTTTGAATTTGACATTTTTAAGATTTATTAGAAAAAGTATAAGAAAATAAGACAAAATTATAGGAAAATAAGCCTTATGAGTACTCAATTATATTTGGAAATAAACTAGAAAAAAATATAAATATTTTCTACAAGAAAAAGAAAAACCATAAATTATAGAAATAAACGTAGCAAACAAAACTATAAAGACAGAAAGAAAAAAAAACAAATGAAAAATAATAGACAATATCAAGATGTAGGCATAAAAAACAAAAAGAAGCATCAAAGAGAAGTATTGTATAGAAAAAAAAAGAAAAAATATGTAACAAATGTCAGTTTTTCTATAGAAAAAAAAATAGTCGATCTTGTTTTTGAATTATTTTCACAAACATATTTAAAAAATGACTTTTTTGGGTTTTATTAATAAAAAAACTATAGAAAGACATGACCATATTGTAGAAAAATACGCCTACTGAGAAAAACAGTTTAAATTTAAATACTCAAAAATATTTGAAAATTAACTAAAAATGAGTGGAGAAGATTTTACCTGGCAAACATAAGAAAAAAAAAACTAATATTTGGAAAAACAATTAAAGACTGCTTAGAATGTAGGGCACTACTAGTTTTCTAAAAAAAAATACAAAAAAGAAAGCAAAAGATATAAAAATTTACCACAAAAAAAAGAAAAACAATAAATAATAGAAAAAACGTAACAAACAAAACTAAAAACACAAATTTAAAAAATATATATAAAATAGCAAATACTTAAAAAAGAAAATTAAAAATAATATCGAGATTTGGACATAAAAACAAAAGAAAAAGAATTAACCAAAGAATTTTAAATAAAAAAAAAGAAAAATATGTAAAAAAGGTGTAAAAACAAAGCTAAAACAACAAAACATGATAAAAAAGTGTGTATAGCTGGAGAAAAATGTAACTAAAAATTTGTTCAGTTTTTATTTTATTATAAAAATAATATTTTTATTTTTATTTTTTTTTATTATTATTAAATTTTTTTCTAAATTTTGCAGCACAACAACGTTGCAATCTTTAAACAAAAATTTAAGAAGAAATATAGAAAAAAATGCAAAATGTGTACAAACAAAATATCAAATTAAACCAAAAAAAAAATTTTATAATATAAAAAAAAAAATAAAAATTATAATTTAGACATAAAAACAAACAAAAAAGCATCAAAGAGAAGTATTGTATAGAAAAAGAAGAAAAAGTATGTAAAAAATGTCAGTTATTCTATAGAAAAAGAATAATCGATCTTGTTTTTCAATAATGTTTACAAACATTTTTTAAATTTAACTTTTTTTGGCTTTATTAAAAAAAAAAATATAGAAAAGCATTACTAAATTATAGAAAAATTTACGCCTACTGAGTAAAACAGTCTAAATTTACTCAATAATATTTAGAAATAAATTAAAAATAGACTGGACAAGAGTTTACCTGACAACATAAAAAAAAGAAAAAACTGTAATATTTAAATATATATATATTAGAATAACAGTACTAATTGCTAAGAAAAAATATAAAAAAAAATATTTCTAACAAGAAATAGAAAAACAATAAATAATAAAAGAAGCGTAACAAACAAAACTATAAAAGCAGAAACAAAAAAAAAAACAAACGAGAAAAAATTAACAATATTAAGATTTAAACACAAAAAAACAATAAAAAGCATAAAAGAAAGGATGTAAAAAATGTCAGTTTCTCTATAGAAAAAGAATAATCGATCTTGTTTTTGAATAATGTTTACAAAAATTTTTTAAATTTGACTTTTTTTGGCTTCATTAATAAAAAAAATATAGAAAAGCATTACTAAATTATAGAAAAATACGCCTACTGAGTAAAACAGTTTAAATTTACTCAATAATATTTGGAAATTTACTAAAAATAGAGTGAAAAAGACTTTACCTGACAACATAAAAAAAGAAAAAACTGAAATATTTAAATATATATATATTAGAATAACAGTACTAATTGCTAAGAAAAAATATAAAAAAAAATATTTCTAACAAGAAATAGAAAAACAATAAATAATAAAAGAAACGTAACAAACAAAACTATAAAAGCAGAAACAAAAAAAAAAACAAACGAGAAAAAATTAACAATATTAAGATTTAAACACAAAAAAACAATAAAAAGCATAAAAGAAAGGATGTAAAAAATGTCAGTTTCTCTATAGAAAAAGAATAATCGATCTTGTTTTTGAATAATGTTTACAAAAATTTTTTAAATTTGACTTTTTTTGGCTTCATTAATAAAAAAAATATAGAAAAGCATTACTAAATTATAGAAAAATACGCCTACTGAGTAAAACAGTTTAAATTTACTCAATAATATTTGGAAATTTACTAAAAATAGAGTGAAAAAGACTTTACCTGACAACATAAAAAAAGAAAAAACTGTAATATTTAAAAAAAATAAAAAAACAGCTTAGAATGTAAGCCACTACCAAATTGTTAGAAAAAAACACAAAAAAATAAAACAAAAAATTAAAAAAATTTTTTCAAAAAAAATTATAAAAACAATAAATAATAGAAGAAACGTAACAACCAAAACTATAAAAACCGACAAAAACAAGAAAAAAAATCCAATTAACAAAATATATCGAAAACAGCAAATACGAAAAGATTATAGCAGAAAAAATGCTAGTATACTTGAAAAAGAAAAAAAAACTAAAATTTTGACATAAAAACAAACAAAAAAAAGCATTATAAAAAAGTATTGTAAAGAAAAAAAAAAAAGTATGTAAAAAATGTTAGTTTTTTATTAATCGATCTTCTTTTGTAATAATTTTTGCAGAAATTTTTTTCAATCTGTCTTTTTTAGGTTTTATTAATAAAAAAATTACAAAAATATATCAAAATTTTTAAAAAATACACTTACTGTGCGTAAAACAAGCTAAATTTACTCAATTATAGCTAAAAATAAACTAAAAATAAACTGAACAAAACTTTACCTGACTTGGAATAGACCACATAATAATGAAAATAAAACAAAAAACAGTAATATTTGAAGAAAAAACTAAAAACAGTTTAAAATCTAGATTGCTAGAGAGAAATACAATAAAGTAAAACAAAAAATATGTATAAACATATACTACAAGAGATAGAAAGACAATAAACAATAAAAAAAACGATACAAACAAAACTATAAAAACTAACAAAAACAAAAAAAAAACAATTAAAAAAATAATAATATAAAATTGCAAATACGAGAAGATTATAACCAATAAAATGCCAGTATACCTACGAAAAAAAAACAAAAAGTAATATCAAAATTTGAACATTTGAACAAGTATGTAAAAAATGTGTGTAAACAAAGCAGACAACAAAACATGATTAAAAAATGTAAATAACTTAAGAAAGATGTAATTAAAATATTTATTTATTTTTTCAATGTTTATTATTATAAGATAATTTTGTTTTAATTAAAAGAAGTTAATTTAATCTTTAAACAAAAATTAAAAAAAAAAATTAAAATGAGTGAATACAAAGAAAATATTAAATAAAAAAAAATAAAAAAAAGAAAACAAAAAAATTCAGAATAATACTACTCGAAAATGGGAAATAGTTTTTCAAAAAATTTTGAAATTTTTTACTAAAAAGAAAAAAACCAAAATCACTCGAAAAAAATAAATAGTGAGATATATTTAAAAAAAAAAGATGTTATTACTATAATTTTTTTTATTAATTTTGTCCTGATTAAAACTCAACAGCATCACTAAAAGGCTTCAATCTTTAAACAAAAATGTTTAAAAATTTTATAAAAATCTTTTAAATTTATTTTTTATTTAATGTTTGAGAATAGTTTTGAATGTTTTTTAAACTTTTTAACAGTTTTTACACGATTTTGAAAATTATTTCTAAAAATTTATTGAAAAAAGATTTAAAAGAAGGATTAAAATAATAAAAAAGGAAAAATATTTGAAATCTAAGGTTCAAAATTATTGTCAGATACCATAAACTTAAAAAAATATTAAATAAATAAACATCTAAAAACATAACAGGAAAAAGTGTGTTATTATTAGACATTAGATGACTAGAAATAAGCAAAATAAAATTAAAAACCAAAACAAAGCCAAAAAAAAATTTAAAACACTACAAAAATATCAAAAAATAATTTAAAAAAATCTAAAAAAAATTCTAGAAAACGTAAAAATGTAAACTGTAAAAATATCAAATAACGAGAGTCTTAAAGTGTAATAGCAAATACAAAAAAACAACATGAAAAAAACTTAACATACTTAAAACAAAAGAGAATAATAATATAAATAAAATAAATTAATAACAAATAAGAAGAGGAATAGAAGAGAAGATGAGTGAAAACAAAAGAAGAAACAAAAAACTAAATACTACTAAAAAAAACATCTAGTAATATTTAAATATTCTAAACAAAAAAAAACAAGAAACAAAAGTGGTAGTTGATTTTGTTTCAAATTGTAAAGTGATATAAAACATATTATATTATTAAGTAATTTGCGTATTAAACAAATAATTGTAAGTGGACAATGCGTAGCCCGACGTAATAAAAGAAAAAATAAAAAAAACAAGAAAATTTATGAGTTGTGTCATCTTTATGAACCATAAATGGAATAAGGAGAATGGGTCTTTTGTGATCTTACATAATAAAGAGAGGCCGTTTGGGACCTATAGCATCCTAGATGAAGTTATAAATTTGTTAGTGTTAGGACGGTGAATCCGGGTAATTGTTAGCTGTAAATGCCGCATGGTTTTAGGGTGGCAGCAAGTCGAATGTAAAATATCATATTTTCTGCTGTGGAATATTTTATCGCCCCAAACAAGCTCAAATTGAAAAAAAATTAAACGAAAAAATTCTAAATAATACAGCTGATATTGTATTTTTTTGCTGTAGAAAAATGTTTTTTTTAATGCACTTTAAACTCAATAATAATTATTTTTCAAAACTCATATCAGATCACTTGGTAGATTATATGTCAATGTGCTATATGACATCTACGGCAGAAACTATAGTTTGTTACTGGGACCACAAAGTGGGCGGGTATTTTTAAACGTCAGAATTAACTGCTATCTTAGATTTCTTAGTTAAAAAAACATAAAATAAACCTTTAATAAAAACTTTTTGTTAATAATCGACGAATTTACCAAAATATTCGCTTTTTCCCTTCTAATATTAGAAAATTGGAATCGATTTTCAATTGTTGTGATACTTGCTATTGAATAAAAAAAAATGATACAAACAAGCAACAAGAAGAAGTATTGATTGGAAACGCTTTCCAACTTTACTGGAAAACTTCCAAATATTATCTAGAAAAGTTTAAAGCTTTTATTTGATTTTTCTACTCTAACTTTTCTTTGTGGCGATGACAAGTTTAATAATATAGTCTACACTTATAAAAAAAAAATTTTGTTTAATTATAGAATATTTTTGGTAATTTTCCCTCCGAAATTAAATTTTCAGCGATTATTTAATAAATAAAAAGGTTAAAGCTGCTTCTAAATCAAGCACAAATAGTAATAATTAAGGGTGGTTTTATATTTTTTTCTATATCAAAGAATTTTTTTCCATAATTTTCCAACTACAAATTATATTATTTACCTTAATTAGTAGAATAAATTTTAATAAATAAGGGTAGTTTTGGCTGGTAATTTTTTTATTTTAGTTAATTTTTTTTTGTAATTGTCTAACCAAAAATTGTCTGAATTTAGATTTTTTGCCGATTATTTAATAAATAAAAAGGTTTAAACTGTTTTTAAATCAAGCAAAAAATTTCAATAATTAAGGGTAGTTTTGACAATTTTTTTTTAATTTGTGTTTTTTTTGTAATCGTCCAACCAAATATTGTCCAAAATCAGATTTTACGCCGATTATTCAATAAACAAAAAGATTCAAAATGCTTTTAAATCAAGCAATAAATTTCAATAATTAGGGATAGTTTTAGCAATTTTTTAATTTTACTTAATTTATTTACGTAATTTTTCAACCAAAAATCGTCTAGAATTAGATTTTTTGCCGAATATTTAATAGATAAGAAGGCTTAAACTGTTTCTAAAACGGGCAAAAATTCCAATAATTAAGGGTAGTTTTGACAATTTTTTTATTTTAATTAGTTTTTTATTTTAAATTCTCTAATCACAAACTGTTCAAAATCAGATTTTCCGCCATTATTTAATAAATAAAAAAATTTAAAATGTTTCTAAATCAAGCGATTAATTTTAGTAATTAGGGGTCGTTTAAGCAATTTATTAATTTAAAATTTTTTTCTTTGTAATTTTCCAGCCACAAACAGATTTTTTGCTGATTATTCAATAAATAAAAAGGTTCAAATTGTTTCTAAATCAAGCTATAAATAATAATAATTAAGGGTAGTTTTAACAATTTTTTTATTTTAGTTAATTTTTTTTCGTAATTTTCTAACAAAAAATCGGCGGAAATTCGATTTTTCGCCAATTATTCAATAAATAGAAAGATTTAAACTGTTTCTAATTAGATAATAATTTTTAATAATTAAGGGTAGTTTTAGCATTTTTAAAAATTTAATAAAAAATTTTTCGTAATTTTTTAACCAAAAATGGTTCAAAACTAGATTTTCCGCCGGTTATTTAATAAATGAAAAAGATTCAGACTGTTTCTAAATCAAGCAAAAAATTTTAATAATTAGGGGTAATTTTAGCAATTTTTTAATTTTCATTAATTTATTTTCGTAATTTTTCAACCAGAAATCGTTTGGAATTAGATTTTTTGCCGATTATTTAATAGATAAGAAGGCTTAAACTGTTTCTAAAACGGGCAAAAAATTCCAATAATTAAGGGTAGTTTTGACAATTTTTTTATTTTAATTAGTTTTTTTTTTGAAATTCTCTAATCAAAAACTGTTCAAAATCAGATTTTCCGCCGATTATTCAATAAATAAAAAGATTTAAAATGTTTCTAAATCAAGCAATTAATTTTAATAATTAGGGGTTGTTTAAGCAATTTATTTATTTTTATTATTTTTTCTTTGTAATTTTTCAGCCACAAACAGATTTTTTGCTGATTATTCAATAAATGAAAAGGTTCAAATTGTTTCTAAATCAAGCTATAAATATTAATAATTAAGGGTAGTTTTAACAATTTTATTAATTTGGTTAATTTTTCTTTGTAATTTCCCAACAAAAAATCGTCGGAAATTCGATTTTCCGCCGATTATTCAATAAATAGAGAGATTTAAACTGTTTCTAATTAGGTAATAAATTTTAATAGTTAAGGGTAGTTTTAGCAATTTTTATATTTTAATTAATTTTTAATCGTAATTTTTCAACCACAAATCGTTCGAAATTAAATTTTCCGACGATTATTTAATGAATAAAAATATTTGTGCAGTTTGTAATTCAGCTAAAAAAATTTAATAATTAAGGGTAGTTTTAACATTTTTTTAATGTAAATATTATTTTTTTTGTAATTTTCCAACCAAAAATGGTCCGAAATTAGATTTTCCGCCGATTATTTAATAAATAAAAAAGCTCAAACTGTTTCTAAATCAGACAATAAATTTTGATAATTAAGGGCAGTTTTAACAATTTTTTTTATTGTAATTAATTTTTTTTGTAATTTTTCAATCAAAAATGGTCCGAAATTGGATTTTTTGCCGATTATTTAATAAATAAAAAAGCTCAAAATGTTTCTGAATCAGGCAATAAATTTTAATAATTAAGGGTAGTTTAAACTTTTTTTTTTCGTAGTTTCTCAACCAAAAATTGTCCGAAATTAGATTTTTTGCTGATTATTCAATAAATAAAATGATTCAAACAGTTTATAAATCAGGCAATAAATTTCAATAATTAAGGGTAGTTTTAACAATTTTTTTTTATTGTAATTAATTTTTTTTATAACTTTTTAATCAAAAATTGTCCGAAATTGAATTTCTCGCCGATTATTTAATAAATAAAAAAGTTCCAAATGTTTCTGAATCAGGCAATAAATTTTAATAATTAAGGGTAGTTTAAACTTTTTTTTTCGTAGTTTCTCAATCAAAAATTGTCCGAAATTAGATTTTTCGCCAATTATTCAATAAATAAAAAGATTTAAACAGTTTCTAAATCAGGCAATCAATTTCAATAATTAAGGGTAGTTTTAACATTTTTTTTAATGTAATTAATTTTTTTTGTAATTTTTTAATCAAAAACTGTCCGAAATTAGATTTTTCGCTGATTATTTAATAAATAAAAATTAAGTCAAGCAATAAATTTTAATAATTAAGGGTAGTTTTAACTTATTTTTTCGTAGCTTTTCAACCAAAAATAGTCCGAAATTAGATTTTCTGCCGATTATTCGATAAATAAAAAGATTCAAACAGTTTTTAAATCAGGCAATAAATTTCAATAATTAAGGGTAGTTTTAACAATTCTTTTTTATTGTAATTAATTTTTTTTGTAATTTTTCAATCAAAAATTGTCCAAAATTTGATTTTGTGCCGATTATTCAATAAATAAAAAGGTTTTAGCTGTTTCTGAATCAAGCAATAACTTTTAATAATTAAGGGTAGTTTTAACTTTTTTTCGTAGTTTCTCAACTAAAAATTGTCCGAAATTAAATTTTCCGCCGATTATCCAATAAATAAAAAGACTCAAACTGTTTCTAAATCAGGCAATAAATTTTAGTAAATAAGGGTAGTTTTAGCATTTATTTAAATTTTAATTAATTTTTTTTCGTAATTTTCCAGCCACAAATCGTTCGGAATTAAATTTCCCGCAGTTTATTCAATAAATAAAAAGGGCCTAAGACTGTTTCTGAAAATCAGGCAATAAATCTCAATAATTTCCGAAAACAAAACCAGTTATTTTGATTTGCGTGCAACGTCCCTGGATAATTGAATTCAAACCCTTCATAACGCTTACTTATTTCAGCCCCCTTGCTCACCTACCCCTTGAACAAAATGTTACCTATTATTTATTCATTTTAGAAAGAAGCCGGTCGTAAATTCACCCTTAAAATGTGAGTCATTGCTTTCCGGTTATTTTATGTTTTTTCAATTGGAGTCGACATTGCATAAACACCACTGTTTTGATAGACGTATAGGGTGTTTTTTACCCTATAATTTAAAACAATAAAAGGAAAATAAACATCAACGTGCCAAAGATACTGTCTTAAGGGTTGAAACCAATAAAACAATTTAAGTAATTAAAACAGACATTCCGAAAAATGTCAAGTAAAAGACAGCGCGAGTGGGTTGATCTAGAGCTAAACAGAGACAAAAAAGAAGCGGCGCTACACTAAGCCAAGAAACACCTTAGATCAAACGCCGTTCTCTATAAATAAGAGATACCACAAAAAAAAACGTGTCGAAATGTCAAAACAACATCAAAAAATTTATTTCAGAAAAAAAATTTTCAAGTTATGACAGATGACATAAAATTTTTTAGTTTGTAATAATTATGCTTTATTCTTTCTAATGTAACCGTTTAAGAGATGTGTTTTGAAACACACTTTTCTTTTTGTTAGAGTATTATGTTTCTATAGCCTTAACTCTGAAATTATTCTAGATCATTTTCAAAGACTTGCTTCCGGCTTGTTTTATAAAGCGTCAAAATTTTCATCGCTAGACTTGTCACAAAAATGTGTCATTATCGAATAACATCTGTCGTGAAATCGACGGCACGAGTCGGAAATTTCACGCATTGGTCTGTAGGAGTGGCAGTGGCTGATGCCAAATTGGCACAGAAACCACACACATAGACCAAGTGTCAGCCATATCCGTTAACATGACAGATGACAGGAGCGGAAATACAACATTTCCACATACATATTCATAGGGGTGCGTTTTATTTCATTTTTTAGCCGAGACAGGGAAATGGAAAAAAAAGATCAAATCGGATTTTTACGGCTTATAATTATTTTTATTTTTTGAAAGTAAGACTTAATATTATCTATATTTTAAAGCTGTATTGTTTATTTATGTCACAAACAGCAAAAGTGGCACTTTTCAAATATAGCTTCAATAAAACCGAGCGCTGTAAAAAGACTAACGCACAAATAATGTATTAAGCTTTTTAGCTGGTGTAAAAATTACCACACTACAACTTATTGCCCTAAAAGTGGCACAAAAATATTCAATTGTTTTAATTTTTGAAATCTGTAGGCCTTATTGAGTGCGGTTCAAGTCTAAACAAACTATGTTTATAATTTAACAACACTGTTAGAAGGCTTTAAAAGCAAATAGTTTTTATGGTAAAGTGACAGATCGGTTGTTTTATGTGGAAAAGTCTAGATACCATAGCAGTTGACAACACATAAATATGCACTTAACAACCGACGAAACTGAAAAATATTTTTTTTAAATACGAAACAATTGTTACAAAATAAAAACAAATAATTATTTTATTTGGGGTAAAGTGTAAGTAAGTGTCTAGACAGATAAAGTGACAGTTTATGTCAAAATTTTGATCTATTTGATAGTCAAAAGTGATTGGTAACAATGTAGCGTCACAAATAGTGACATAAGTATTAAAATTACGTTAGATATGTAACCTGACCTGACTTGACTGATTTAGATTTAAAATTTAAATTTAAATTTCTATAGAAAATGCGGTCTAAACCAAATGTTTACTTATAATTATTTATAACAAATAAAGAGTTTAATCTTTAAAATCTCATAAGAAAGCCTAAAAACGTTTTGAAAACAAATAAAAAAATTTTATTTAATATTTTTTCTAGCTTAGAAGATTAACAAAAATTGCAATTGTTATAAGATTAAGAAAAATCTATCTTTTTGTCATAAAATTAATTATTCTAGAAGTCTCTAAAACCAGATAATTGTTAAAGTGACAAATTGGTTGCTTTATGTGGAAAAATCTAGATACCATAGCACTTGACAAAACATAAATATGCACTTAACAACCGACAAAACTGAAAATTTTTTTTTAAATACGAAACAATTGTTACAAAAGAAAATCAAATAATTATTTGATTTAAGGTAAAGTGTAATTAAACTAAGTTAGAGCTAAATAAAGTACTTTACCTGTCTAGGCTGATAAAGTGACACTTATATGTAAAAATTTTAATCTATTTGATAGTTGGTAGCATTGTAGCGTCACAAATAGTGACATAAATATTAAAATTACGCTAGATATGTAACCTGACCTGACTTGACTGATTTAGATTTAAAATTTAAGTCTAAATTTCTATAGAAAATGCTGTTTAAACCAAATTTTTGCTTATAATTTATAAAAAATGAAGAGTTTAATCTTTAAAATCTCATAAGAGAACCCAAAAACGTTTTTAAAACAAATCAAATTTTTTCCTTTAATATTTTTTTCTAATTTAAAAGATTAACAAAAATTTCAATTCTTATAAGACCCAAAAAAATCTATCTTTTTGTCATAAAATTAATTATTTTAAAAGTCTCTAAAACCAGATAATTGTTAAAGTAGCAAATTGGTTGCTTCATGTGGAAAAATCTAGATACCATAGCACTTGACAAAACATAAATATGCACTTAACAACCGACGAGACTGAAAAATATGTTTTAAATACGAAACGATTGTTGCAAAAAAAAATCAAATAATTATTTGATTTAAGGTAAAGTGTAATTAAACTAAGTTAGAGCTAAATAAAGTACTTTACCTGTCTAGGCTGATAAAGTGACACTTATATGTAAAAATTTTGATCTATTTGATAGTTGGTAGCATTGTAGGGTCACAAATAGTAAGTTAAATATTAAAATTACGCTAGATATGTAACCTGACGTAACCTAACCTGACTTGACTGATTTAGAACTAAAATTTAAGTCTAAATTTCTATAAAAAATGCTGTCTAAACCAGATTTTTGCTTATAATTTATAATAAATGAGGGGTTTAATCTTTAAAACCTCATAAGAGAAAACGTTTTTAAAACAAATCAAATTTTTTTATTTAATATTTTTTCTAGTTTAGAAGATTAACAAAAATTTTATTTGTTATAAGACCAAACAAAATCTATCTTTTTATTATAAAATTTACTTTTTTAAAAGTTTCTAAAAGCAGATAATTCTTAAAGTGACAAATTGATTGCTTCATGTGGAAAAATCTAGATACCATAGCAGTTGACAATACATAAATATGCGTGTAATTAAACTAAGTAAAAGCTAAATAAAGTATTTTACCTGTCTAGGCTGATAAAGTGACACTTTATGTCAAAATTTTGATCTATTTGATAGTGATAAGTGATTGATAACAATACAGCGTCACAAATAGTGACATAAGTATTAAAATTATGCTAAATATGTAACCAGACCTGACTTGACCGAAATTATTATAAAAAATACTGTCTAAACAAAAATTTTGCTTACTATTTATGATACTTGAGGGGTTCAATCTGTAATATCTCATAAGGGATACTATAATAGAACCCAAAAAACTATCAAAATTTGGTATTTAACATTTTTTTTTAGTTTAGAAGATTAACAAAAATTGCAATTGTCATAAGACCAAAAAAAATCTATCTTTTTATCATAAAATTAGTAAAATTTTGAAAAATGTCCGAGATATTCCAGATTTTTTGAATTTTTAGACAAATGTAAATAGCTTATTTGCTGCAAAAAATTTTTTTTTGGGTATGAAGACTAGAATTTTCTTTACTTTATGTGGTCAATCTTATGAAAAGTTTAAAAATTGACAAAATAGTTAATTATTTAAACCATAAGATTAACAACAGCAGTTTGATAAATCAACACATTGTCTCATAGGTCTACCAGAGTGATTTTTTGCAACGCGCATTGACCTATTCATACAATTCAAATTGTTAAATGATCTACTCTTCATAATAATTCACTTTTTGTAAGAAATACATAATGGCCTCTTTCCTTATCCAACAATATCAAGAAAAAGAAGTAAATCAAGCGATTAATATTTAATCTAAAGTACAGAGTGAGTCGTAACTATTGATTAGAAAATGGTTAAATTTTTAATATAATTTGCTTCTAGTCAGTCAGCTAGACCAATAAAGAAAAAGGTAGTTCGTGTCTATTGTATTTTTTCCATTCTTTATCGAGCTTATACTTTATTTCTTATTATATAGATTTGACATATCGTGTAATTTCGAATTGCTTTCTAAATGTCATTTAATAAAGCATAAATAAAGTCGTTATTTATGTATAAAACAAGCTAATAATGCCATAAAATAGAAAAAAAATTCTACATTATTGTGGTTTTTATTGGAACGTTTGAGTTAGTTTTTGACGGTTTAGATTTTTTTTATAAGATTGAGAAATATTATTAAAAATTAATTATTTTCAAGATCCCACTTCTGATTATTGAACTGTAATTATTTGACAGTAAAATCTAGTCAATCTAAAACAAACAAACGTTGTATTATTCTTCAATTTCAAAAACAAATAAGACAATATCAATATTTCCAGATTTTGTTTACAGTAAACTTTTTCTGTCACTTTCTGACACGTTTTTCTTTACGAATTTATTGAATCGTATATAGACTTGTCCTAAAAACATAACAGCTTTATATAGAGGAGTTCGAAAAATATATCCCTTTCGGATAAATGTGTATTAAAAAAAAATTTTCCTGCCCCTAAAAATAATGTAAGCTCATCCTCATAAATTCCTTGTAGGGAAAACTCTCCTTGATTTATGCGGGCCCCCATTAGCTAAGTGATACTGCTCATAATTTAGGGATTTTAGTATTAAATCATAGAGCATTATTATTATGTCAGGTGTGAACAAACTGTCTTTTTGCAGTTGAATTAATTGGGGAGAATATTTTGCCAAGAAACAGGTGATGCCGTTTTGGAACAATTTTCAAACTAATTCAAATAAGCCATATCAGTTTGAATTTCCCGCCGAAATTACGCAAACTAAATCATCTCAGTGTGTGTATTTTAGAGAAAAGAAAAATATTTGTACTGTAGTGGGTATTATCAACCCTAAAAGAGATTGTTTGAATTTACTTCTAGTTTATTGAATTTTCTGCGTGAGGGAACTCTAGTGCCTAAATATACAAAATAGGGTATTTAGGTTTTGATAGTTTATCTATCAGTCTTTGTTAAACACAAGAGAATCGATTATTTACATAATTTTTAAGCGTATAATAACAAACTTTGCGCAAAACAAATAAATATGCTTTGCTACACATTTACATTTATTATGCAACTAAAATAGGAAATTCGTAATCAAACATAACCTTTAAATATGTACAGACTAGTTTTAAGAAGCCAAATGAAAGGCTTGAGTACATAACTTCTCATACTAACAAGATGGAGCGCCGCCTCACAGACATAATCACGCGCCGCGCCAAAAATATTTGCTGTAGATTTCAAATATTTATTATTTTGCCGAATCATTGCTCTTTATCTATTCTTTCTTTTTTTTTAGCTTTCTTTTAGTGTCTATAGAATCTTTTCTTAATTTTATTGTTATTTTGTTTTTATTTTTATCATGTTTTTCTACTTGTCTTACCTATATGTGTTTTTTTTTTTGTTAAAAATGTGTTTCAATTATTGAATTTTTTTTTTATTTTTCAAAAAAAATACAACGTTTTTTTGCATAAATTTATTTAAAAATTGTTTTTATAAGAATGATGAAAAAGTGACTTACATAATGATAAGTTAAAGTTGAATCAAAAATCTTGTTTTGATTGATGATCATATTTTGTAATTTGTAGCTAAATAAAAGCAGATTTTTTTTGGAATACAATTCCGAATCCCAAAATAAATTTCTTTATTTTTGGAAGAATTTAAAAAATAGTGTTTACACTCTTTTCTGTCGTAGTCAACATGTCAACATCACTTTTGTTTAATTAAGTTTCACCACCGACGATGAAGGATTTACGTTCAAAAGGCCTTAATTGGGACAAATTTATGCTGTCGACGTTCTAAAATTAAAATAAAAAATAAATTCGTTTTAATTATATTATATTATATCATATTATATCATATTATATTATATTATATTATATTATATTATATTATATTATATTATATTATATTATATTATATTATATTATATTATATTATATTATATTATATTATATTATATTATATTATATTATATTATATTATATTATATTATATTATATTATATTATATTATATTATATTATATTATATTATATTATATTATATTATATTATATTATATTATATTATATTATATTATATTATATTATATTATATTATATTATAATAATATAATTAATAATTTTTTATATAATAATTGACTTTTGTTCATATACAATAACACAGTAAAAACAATAACAATTGAATTAAAACAATTTTTTTCAAAGAGCTCAAAATTAAATTTAATTAAATATTTTATTTGGTTTCAAAAAACAACATTTAATTTTGAAAAAAAATTTTTTAATTTGTTAAAATTAATTTACTAAAAATTAATTATTAATGTAAAGTAATTAAAGAATAAATTGAACTAAATTATAATTTCAATTATATTAATAAAACGCATTACAAAAAATAATTATTAATATATTTTAATTAATAATTACTAATTATTTTATTAGTTACAAATTAACTTTATTTCTAATTATATATTTAATTTGTTTTTTGCAAGCTTACATTATTATTATTTGGTTTTATAAAGCAGCATTTAATCCCAAAAAAAATAGCAAACAGTTTTAACTTGTGAAAAGTATTTTACTAAAAATTAATGATTTATGTAAAGTAATTAAAAATTAAATTAAACTAAACTTGATTTAATTAAATTATATTTCTTTAAACTTATAATTTTATAACAAAATTTTTAATTATATTCATAAAAACACATTACAATAACAATTAATAATTTATCTTAATTAACAATTACAAATTATTTTATTAGTTACAAATTATCTTTAATTTTAATTATATATTTAATTTGTTTTTTGCAATCTTAGTTTGTTATTATTTGGTTTTATAAAACAACATTTAATCTTTAAAAAAATAGCAAATAGTTTTAATTTGTGAAAATTATTTTACTAAAAATTAACTATTTATGTGAAGTAATTGAAAATTAAATTAAACTGAACTTGGTTAATTAAATTATATTTTTTAAAACCTATAATTTTATAACAATATTTTTAATTATACTCATAAAACATAATACAATAACAATTAATAATTTATTTTAATTAATAATTACAAATTATTTTATTAGTTAAAAATCAATTTTATTTCTAATTATATATTTAATTTGTTTTTTGCAAGCTTACTTTCTTATTATTTGGTTTTGTAAGGTAATAATCTCAAAAAAACAACAAATAGTTTTAATTTGTGAAAATTAATTTACAAAGAATTTATTAATTATGCAAGAATATGAAAATTATTATAAACTAAACTTGATTCAATTGAATTATTTTTCAAAACATAATTTTCTAACTATATGTTTATTGAGAAGACACATTTCAAAATTTTTAATTAATTTATTTTAATTAATAATTACAAATTATTTTATTAGTTACAAATTAACTTTAATTTCAATTATATATTTATTTGATTTTTGCAAGCTTACTTTGTTATTATTTAGTAGTGTAAGGCAACATCTAATCAATTTTAATTAATTTATTTTAATTAATAATTACAAATTATTTTATTAGTTACAAATTAACTTTAATTCATTTAGACAACATTTAATCTTAAAAAAAATAGCAAATAGTTTTAATTTGTAAAAATTATTTTACTAAAAATTTATTGTTTATGTAAAGTAATTAAAAATTAAATTAAATTAAACTTGATTTAATTAAATTATATTTTTGAAAACCCATTAATTTATAACATTATTTTTAATTATATTTGTGAAACACATTACAAGAACAATTCATAATTTAATTCAATTAATAATTACAGACTATTTTATTAGTTACAAATTAACTTTAATTTTAATTATATATCTAATTTGTTTTTAGCAACTTTACTTACTTATTATTTGTTTTTGTAAGACAACGTTTAATCTTGAAAAAAAGATAATAAGTAGCTTTCATTTCACTATTTTTTTAAAATTAATTAACAATGTGAAGTAATTAAAAAGTATATTAAACTAAACTTTTTTTAATTAAATTATTATTTTTTTATAGATAGTATAACTTTATTTCTTGTTATATTACATTATATTATATTATATTATATTATATTATATTATATTATATTATATTATATTATATTATATTATATTATATTATATTATATTATATTATATTATATTATATTATATTATATTATATTATATTATATTATATTATATTATATTATATTATATTATATTATATTATATTATATTATATTATATTATATTATATTATATTATATTATATTATATTATATTATATTATATTATATTATATTATATTATATTATATTATATTATATTATATTATATTATATTATATTATATTATATTATATTATATTATATTATATTATATTATATTATATTATATTATATTATATTATATTATATTATAATTACAATATATTATATTTCAACTTTAGCAAAATTTAGAAAATACTTTATTGCAAATTGTAATATTAATGCCCTCGGTTAAATTATGACTTTTTCTGCCCAAGGTTTAAAAATAATTATTTCGTTTTTGCCAAATTTTATGTTTATAAACTTTAAAAACAATTTTTTTAAAAAATTTTTACTATTTTTCGAAAAATAATAATACTTTGTACAAAAAAAATCAAACAAACCTAGGAAAATAAGATATAATTATAATTTATTTATGACATTTGTTATTAATAATATAGCCAACTGCGCTATTTATAATAATATTATTAATAATTCATTTGTTTCTATGTTTAATAATACTGATTTCTCAGTAGGAAACATTCTTAAAAATAAATTTGGTAGATAATTTGTTAAATGTCATGTAATTCAATCGCATGTGTCAATTTAAGTAATGACATAATTTATTTTTGTCATGGCTTGCCTTTCTTGATAAATTTAATTTTAAATCTTAAGTTTTCTTATCAACTTTTAATTACACTTTCATAATGTTTTTCAAGAAAAGAGCAATTATCTAGATGGCCTCAGCCAATTCTATTAATTAATTGTAAATAAAAACAACATTATATTACATATTTTTGCTTATATTGTTGCTTATTCAACAACATAAATAAGCTGTCAAAACAATTAACTTTTCGCTTTTCAAAAAAGTTGACAAGGAAGAAACCCAATCATTTTTGGAAAAAAAATAATTCAAAAAAAAGTTTTTATGAAAAATTCCGATTTCAGGTAATGCAATGGGATAACGCTATCACAAGCCTGATGAAGATACAAAATAAAATTAATCGAAACGTTGCCACTTTCTAGATGAATAGTATAAATAATACTTTTTTTTACTTTTAGTAAAAAATAATTGTGTGTAATTACTATTCTCTACAAACGTGTTGAGTACAATAATTTATTGCTCACATTTTTTAAAATATCAAACAATATATTTAAAAATTTGAAAAAAATTAAAATATTTAAAAAAAAAATATTTTTATTCTTTTATTATATGGTTGATAACATTTTATTGGTAAATAAAATAATATTTTTAATATTATTATTGACAAATAACTGAAAAAAATCCATTTTTGAACAAATTTCGGCCGATTTTCCCAATTTGAAAAAACTTTGGAAAAACTTTCCAACTCACCTGAACTGTAAGCGAGACATGTCACAAAAAGTAGCGCCAACAGCTTTGCGCCCATTTTCCTCCCAGCAAACAAAAAGTGCCACAAACACTCACAAAAATTCGGCGAAAAAACTCCGAAAAAACTCCACGAAAATTGGCGAAAGCGCGCTGAAAACTGAAAAGCTTCGACAGCTTTCAGACAAACGGCGCGGAAATACTGAAGGCAGCGATACCCCGGAATAAAGCTGAAGCTTTTCGGGGGCGATATCAACAGTTGAAAATTTGGGGCGCTTGCGCCTAGGGGGGCTCATTTTGATAGTTTGTCACCTTGTTAAGTGGCGTTTTATGTGCAAGTGGCAAGTTGACTCTGGTATAACAAGTTGGTGGCTTGTTTTGCAAGAGATGCTGAATATTGTGCTGATTTATTTGATTTGATTGGCGGTGACTCGATAACAAGGCGGGAAAATTCAAAAACTACTTGCTAATTAATTAATTAATCAATTAATTTAAAAAATAATTTACCTACTTAATTAACCAGTTAGACATCAAAAACGACCTATATATAATGTCCTACAAAGCCACTTAAAAATTAAATATTTAAAACATCTATACTCACACTGATTTCCTATCTCAATTAATAATCAATTAAGCAAATTTTCAATAACCAAATCTTAAAACTAATCAATTTATCATGTAGTACAATGCTTAAAAAAGTTTAATCTTTTAGAAAATGGTTAAAATCTCGTAGGATCATCTGGATAAATCCAGATTCTAAATAACAGTTTTATTGCACGTGTGTTGACTGATATGTTAAAATGCTAATTTTAGGTTAAGATGTTAATTCAACAGAATTTGACATAAACTGTAATTTGCGATTAGCCTATGCCATAAACCGTGACTTTAGACGTGCGAACCAAGAAATAATTTTCTCAAAATTGTTAATAATGCCCAAAAAAACGAGTCTAATGGTTTCGGGTGATCTCTGGCATCTCAAGCTTGTGCTCTATTTGACATGCGGTTTTCTATGATTTATAAACATTTGTCTTACAGAAGTGTTAGAAAGTGTTACTTTTCACACCTCAACTTCTTCTTCTTTTTTCTCTCTTTGTTTTTTATTGATGTAGTAAACAAAGCCTTTTAATACTACAATTATTTAAAATTAATTCTTGTGTGGTAATAATTCCATCAATAATTCACCATTTCCATTTTAGTATTCTCATAACAATAAAAACCAGAATTAATTGTTCAATCATGCCTATTGGTTTTGCGCACACAATGCGACAAAAACCGCCATAAAGCTGCTTTTAAAAAGCAAACTATGCAAAATATTTTCAGTGCGCTCTCCAATTTTCTATGTCGCATTGCATATGAAAAAATTATGAAAAAAAAATTGGCCAAAAACAAAAAAAACAAAACAGAAACAGACCGTCAACTATTGTGCTTTCAGTTCTCAGCTTTCGGCTTATCAGCAATTTTATTTTAAATGTGTGCTCGTTAAATGAATATCCAGGCCAGGTCGCTCGCAAAATTGGATCAGAAACGTTGTTTTTAAACAAAAAAGGCGATTGCAGCAACGAGTGACTGACTGCAACAAAATTAAAAGCTAGCCTGTGGGATATATAGGCTATTTTAAACAGGATGAGAGTTGCGGCAACAGACAATTCCGGGATTCTTTCAAAGGAACAACTTGGGGTTCGGAGGTCATTAGAGGATGGTGCTGAAGGAGTCAATTAAGGGAGTGAAGGATACATTGAGGTGCACTGAATACCAAAGAGTTGAGTCCTGTAATAAAATAATTAGGTACAAGCTATACTAGATACTGCTTTTCCGGGAAAAACTGCAATTTTTGCTTTTTTGAAAGCTTTTTTTGACTTTTTATAGGTGCTACAAGTCTTAGCTTTTAATAAAATAATTTAGAAAAATAATAGTTTTTTTAAAATTGACAAAAAACATTACAAGTTTACAGAAGTGCTTCGCTGGCACACGCATGTCAAACAAATTTTTCCAATAAAGAAAATATTTTCCAAGAAATCTCAAGTGGTGTCGAATCGGAAAATCTTGCTGGATGCGGCGTACTCTCTTCGTCTCATCTATCTCTCATAGAAAAATTTATTAGTATATTAAAATTATCACGAGCTCAGGCTTTAGCAAATTAAAGCTTTTGCTGACATACATATATATTTTACAAAAAAAAAGAGATAAATTTGATTGGCAATTCAATTAATTTTTACACAAAAAAAACAATTTTCTAAGAAAAGTCAAGAGATGTTAGAACAAGCAATTCCGCAGGCCGTGCAGCATAACTCCTTCTTCCTATCATCTCTAAAGAAATTTGATAATAAATTAAAAATAAAGCGTAAACATTTTGATATTAAAAAAACCATATTTTATATATTTTTTTCTATTTAATATTTTGATAATAAAGAAAATATATAGTGGCACATTTTCCTAGAACATGTTTTTGATGCTTATAGCCGGGCTTAAACGCAGTGTTTATTTGAGAAGCTTTCCAAGAAACCTCAAGAGGCGTTAAATCGGGTAATCTGGCAGGCCATGTAGAATACTCTCTTCATTTCATTTGTTTCTTACAGTTAAAAAATTAAAAATATAAAAAAATATTAGCTGCTGTTATAAAAAAATTTTTATAGTTTACATAAATTATTAGTTTGATTTTGAATTAAAATAATTTTGCAAAAGTAAACAATAAATTACGTATTCTTGCAGAAAAGTCAAGAGATGTTAGATCGAGCAATCCCGCAGGCCAATCAGCATAACTCCTTCTTTGTATCCTTCTCTAAAGAAATTTGATAATAAATTAAAAATAAAACGTAATTATTTTGATATTAAAAAACATATATTTTATACTTTTTTTTCTATTTAATATTTTGATAATAAAGAAAATATATAGTGGCACATTTTCCTAGAACATGTTTTTGATACTTATAGCCGGGCTTAAACGCAGTGTTTATTTGAGAAGCTTTCCAAGAAACCTCAAGAGGCGTTAAATCGGGTAATCTGGCAGGCCATGTAAAATACTCTCTTAATTTCATTTGTTTCTTACAGAAAACTTTCTTAAAAAATTAAAAATAATTTTGTTGCTGTTATTAAAAAAATGTTAAAGTTTACATAAATTATTAGTTTGATTTTGAATTAAATCAATTTTGCAAAAGTAAACAATAAATTATGTATTCTTCCAGAAAAGTCAAAAGATGTTAGATCGAGCCATCCCGCAGGCCAATCAGCATAACTCCTTCTTTGTATCCATCTCTAAAAAAATTTGATAATAAATTAAAAATAAAACGTAATTATTTTGTTATTAAAAAAATATATATTTTATACTTTTTTTTCTATTTAGTATTTTGATAATAAAGAAAATATATAGTGGCACATTTTTCTAGAACATGTTTTTGATGCTTATAGCCGGGCTTAAACGCAGTGTTTATTTGAGAAGCTTTCCAAGAAAGCTCAAGAGGCGTTAAATCGGGTAATCTGGCAGGCCATGTAGAATACTCTCTTCATTTCATTTGTTTCTTACAGTTAAAAAATTAAAAATATAAAAAAATATTAGTTGCTGTTATAAAAAAAATTTTATAGTTTACATAAATTATCAGTTTGATTTTGAATTAAATTAATTTTGCAAAAGTAAACAATAAACTATGTATTCTTTCAGAAAAGTCAAGAGATGTTAGATCAAGCAATTTTGCAGGCCAATCAGCATAACTCCTTCTTTGTATCTATCTCTAAAGAAATTTGATAATAAATTAAAAATAAAACGTAATTATTTTGTTATTAAAAAAATATATATTTTATACTTTTTTTTCTATTTAATATTTTGATAATAAAGAAAATATAATGGCACATTTTTCTAGAACATGTTTTTGATACTTATAGCCGGGCTTAAACGCAGTGTATATTTGAGAAGCTTTCCAAGAAAGCTCAAGAGGCGTTAAATCGGGTAATCTGGCAGGCCATGTAGAATACTCTCTTCATTTCATTTGTTTCTTACAGTTAAAAAATTAAAAACATAAAAAAATATTAGCTGCTGTTATAAAAAAAAATTTATAGTTTACATAAATTATTAGTTTGATTTTGAATTAAATTAATTTTGCAAAAGTAAACAATAAATTATGTATTCTTCCAGAAAAGTCAAGAGATGTTAGATCGAGCAATCCCGCAGGCCAATCAGCATAACTCCTTCTTTGTATCCATCTCTAAAAAAATTTGATAATAAATTAAAAATTAAACGTAATTATTTTGATATTAAAAATAAAATATTTTATACTTTTTTTTCTATTCAATATTTTGATAATAAAGAAAATATATAGTGGCACATTTTCCTAGAACATGTTTTTGATACTTATAGCCGGGCTTAAACGCAGTGTTTATTTGAGAAGCTTTCCAAGAAACCTCGAGAGGCGTTAAATCGGGTAATCTGGCAGGTCATGTAGAATACTCTCTTCATTTCATTTGTTTCTTACAGTTAAAAAATTAAAAACATAAAAAAATATTAGCTGCTGTTATAAAAAAAAATTTATAATTTACATAAATTATTAGTTTGATTTTGAATTAAATCAATTTTGCAAAAGTAAACAATAAATTATGTATTCTTCCAGAAAAGTCAAGAGATGTTAGATCGAGCAATCTCGCAGGCCAATCAGCATAGCTCTTTCTTTGTATCCATCTCTAAAGAAATTTGATAATAAATTAAAAATAAAACGTAATTATTTTGTTATTAAAAAAATATATATTTTATACTTTTTTTTCTATTTAATATTTTGATAATAAAGAAAATATATAGTAGCACATTTTCCTAGAACATGTTTTTCATACTTATAGCCGGGCTTAAACGCAGTGTTTATTTGAGAAGTTTTCCAAGAAACCTCGAGAGGCGTTAAATCGGGTAATCTGGCAGGCCATGTAGAATACTCTCTTCATTTCATTTGTTTCTTACAGCAAACTTTCTTAAAAAATTAAAAATTTGCTGCTGTTTTAAAAAAAAATGTTATAGAGTTTACATAAATTATTAGTTTGATTTTGAATTAAAATAATTTTGCAAAAGTAAACAATAAATTGCGTATTCTTCCAGAAAAGTCAAGAGATGTTAGATCGAGCAATCTCGCAGGCCAATCAGCATAACTCCTTCTTTGTATCCATCTCTAAAAAAAATTTGATAATAAATTAAAAATAAAACGTAATTATTTTGATATTAAAAAAAATATATTTTATACTTTTTTTTCTATTCAATATTTTGATAATAAAGAAAATATATAGTGGCACATTTTCCTAGAACAGGTTTTTGATGCTTATAGCCGGGCTTAAACGCAGTGTTTATTTGAGAAGCTTTCCAAGAAACCTCGAGAGGCGCTAAATCGGGTAATTTGGCAGGCCATGTAGAATACTCTCTTCATTTCATTTGTTTCTTACAGTTAAAAAATTAAAAATATAAAAAAATATTAGCTGCTGTTATAAAAAAAATTTTATAGTTTACATAAATTATTAGTTTGATTTTGAATTAAATTAATTTTGCAAAAGTAAACAATAAATTATGTATTCTTGCAGAAAAGTCAAGAGATGTTAGATCGAGCAATCCCGCAGGCCAATCAGCATAACTCCTTCTTTGTATCCTTCTCTAAAGAAATTTGATAATAAATTAAAAATAAAACGTAATTATTTTGTTATTAAAAAAATATATATTTTATACTTTTTTTTCTATTTAATATTTTGATAATAAAGAAAATATATAGTGGCACATTTTCCTAGAACATGTTTTTGATACTTATAGCCGGGCTTAAACGCAGTGTTTATTTGAGAAGCTTTCCAAGAAACCTCGAGAGGCGTTAAATTGGGTAATCTGGCAGGCCATGTAGAATACTCTCTTCATTTCATTTGTTTCTTACAGCAAACTTTCTTAAAAAATTAAAAATTTGCTGCTGTTTTAAAAAAAAATGTTATAGAGTTTACATAAATTATTAGTTTGATTTTGAATTAAAATAATTTTGCAAAAGTAAACAATAAATTGCGTATTCTTGCAGAAAAGTCAAGAGATGTTAGATCGAGCAATCCCGCAGGCCAATCAGCATAACTCCTTCTTTGTATCCTTCTCTAAAGAAATTTGATAATAAATTAAAAATAAAACGTAATTATTTTGATATTAAAAAAAATATATTTTATACTTTTTTTTCTATTCAATATTTTGATAATAAAGAAAATATATAGTGGCACATTTTCCTAGAACATGTTTTTGATGCTTATAGCCGGGCTTAAACGCAGTGTATATTTGAGAAGTTTTCCAAGAAAGCTCAAGAGGCGTTAAATCGGGTAATCTGGCAGGCCATGTAGAATACTCTCTTCATTTCATTTGTTTCTTACAGTTAAAAAATTAAAAATATAAAAAAATATTAGCTGCTGTTATAAAAAAAATTTTATAGTTTACATAAATTATTAGTTTGATTTTGAATTAAATTAATTTTGCAAAAGTAAACAATAAATTATGTATTCTTCCAGAAAAGTCAAGAGATGTTAGATCGAGCAATCTCGCAGGCCAATCAGCATAACTCCTTCTTTGTATCCATCTCTAAAAAAAATTTGATAATAAATTAAAAATAAAACGTAATTATTTTGATATTAAAAAAAATATATTTTATACTTTTTTTTCTATTCAATATTTTGATAATAAAGAAAATATATAGTGGCACATTTTCCTAGAACAGGTTTTTGATGCTTATAGCCGGGCTTAAAGGCAGTGTTTATTTGAGAAGCTTTCCAAGAAACCTCGAGAGGCGTTAAATCAGGTAATCTGGCAGGCCATGTAGAATACTCTCTTCATTTCATTTGTTTCTTAAAGTTAAAAAATTAAAAATATAAAAAAATATTAGCTGCTGTTATAAAAAAATTTTATAGTTTACATAAATTATTAGTTTGATTTTGAATTAAATTAATTTTGCAAAAGTAAACAATAAATTATGTATTCTTCCAGAAAAGTCAAGAGATGTTAGATCGAGCAATCCCGCAGGCCAATCAGCATAGCTCCTTCTTTGTATCCATCTCTAAAAAAAATTTGATAATAAATTAAAAATAAAACGTAATTATTTTGATATTAAAAAAAATATATTTTATACTTTTTTTTCTATTCAATATTTTGATAATAAAGAAAATATATAGTGGCACATTTTCCTAGAACAGGTTTTTGATGCTTATAGCCGGGCTTAAACGCAGTGTTTATTTGAGAAGCTTTCCAAGAAACCTCGAGAGGCGCTAAATCGGGTAATCTGGCAGGCCATGTAGAATACTCTCTTCATTTCATTTGTTTCTTACAGTTAAAAAATTAAAAATATAAAAAAATATTAGCTACTATTATAAAAAAAATTTTTTAGGTTACATAAATTATTAGTTTGATTTTGAATTAAATTAATTTTGCAAAAGTAAACAATAAATTATGTATTCTTGCAGAAAAGTCAAGAGATGTTAGATCGAACAATTTCGCAGACCAATCAGCATAACTCCTTCTTTGTATCCATCTCTAAAGAAATTTGATAATAAATTAAAAATAAAACGTAATTATTTTGTTATTAAAAAAATATATATTTTATACTTTTTTTTCTATTTAATATTTTGATGATATAGAAAATATATAGTGGCACATTTTCCTAGAACATGTTTTTCATACTTATAGCCGGGCTTAAACGCAGTGTTTATTTGAGAAGCTTTCCAAGAAACCTCGAGAGGCGTTAAATCAGGTAATCTGGCAGGCCATGTAGAATACTCTCTTCATTTCATTTGTTTCTTACAGTTAAAAAATTAAAAATATAAACAAATATTAGCTGCTGTTATAAAAAAAATTTTATAGTTTGCATAAATTATTAGTTTGATTTTGAATTAAATTAATTTTGCAAAAGTAAACAATAAATTATGTATTATTCCAGAAAAGTCAAGAGATGTTAGATCGAGCAATCCTGCAGGCCAATCAGCATAGCCCCTTCTTTGTATCCTTCTCTAAAGAAATTTGATAATAAAATAAAAATAAAACGTAATTATTTTGTTATTTAAAAAAATATATTTTATACTTTTTTTTCTATTTAATATTTTGATAATAAAGAAAATATATAGTGGCACATTTTCCTAGAACATGTTTTTGATGCTTATAGCCGGGCTTAAACGCAGTGTTTATTTGAGAAGCTTTCCAAGAACCCTCGAGAGGCGTTAAATCGGGTAATTTGGCAGGCCATGTAGAATACTCTCTTCATTTCATTTGTTTCTTACAGTTAAAAAATTAAAAATATAAACAAATATTAGCTGCTGTTATAAAAAAAATTTTATAGTTTGCATAAATTATTAGTTTGATTTTGAATTAAATTAATTTTGCAAAAGTAAACAATAAATTATGTATTCTTCCAGAAAAGTCAAGAGATGTTACATCGAGCCATCCCGCAGGCCAATCAGCATAACTCCTTCTTTGTATCCATCTCTAAAAAAAATTTGATAATAAAATAAAAATAAAACGTAATTATTTTGATATTAAAAAATATATATTTTATACTTTTTTTTCTATTCAATATTTTGATAATAAAGAAAATATATAGTGGCACATTTTCCTAGAACATGTTTTTCATACTTATAGCCGGGCTTAAACGCAGTGTTTATTTGAGAAGCTTTCCAAGAAACCTCAAGAGGCGTTAAATTGGGTAATCTGGCAGGCCATGTAAAATACTCTCTTAATTTCATTTGTTTCTTACAGAAAACTTTCTTAAAAAATTAAAAATAATTTTGTTGCTGTTATTAAAAAAATGTTATAGTTTACATAAATTATTAGTTTGATTTTGAATTAAATCAATTTTGCAAAAGTAAACAATAAATTATGTATTCTTCCAGAAAAGTCAAGAGATGTTAGATCGAGCAATCCTGCAGGCCAATCAGCATAACTCCTTCTTTGTATCCATCTCTAAAGAAATTTGATAATAAATTAAAAATAAAACGTAATTATTTTGATATTAAAAAAAATATATTTTATACTTTTTTTTCTATTCAATATTTTGATAATAAAGAAAATATATAGTGGCACATTTTCCTAGAACATGTTTTTCATACTTATAGCCGGGCTTAAACGCAGTGTTTATTTGAGAAGCTTTCCAAGAAACCTCAAGAGGCGTTAAATTGGGTAATCTGGCAGGCCATGTAAAATACTCTCTTAATTTCATTTGTTTCTTACAGAAAACTTTCTTAAAAAATTAAAAATAATTTTGTTGCTGTTATTAAAAAAATGTTATAGTTTACATAAATTATTAGTTTGATTTTGAATTAAATCAATTTTGCAAAAGTAAACAATAAATTATGTATTCTTCCAGAAAAGTCAAGAGATGTTAGATCAAGCAATCCCGCAGGCCAATCAGCATAGCTCCTTCTTTGTATCCATCTCTAAAAAAAATTTGATAATAAATTAAAAATAAAACGTAATTATTTTGATATTAAAAAAAATATATTTTATACTTTTTTTTCTATTCAATATTTTGATAATAAAGAAAATATATAGTGGCACATTTTCCTAGAACATGTTTTTCATACTTATAGCCGGGCTTAAACGCAGTGTTTATTTGAGAAGCTTTCCAAGAAACCTCAAGAGGCGTTAAATTGGGTAATCTGGCAGGCCATGTAAAATACTCTCTTAATTTCATTTGTTTCTTACAGAAAACTTTCTTAAAAAATTAAAAATAATTTTGTTGCTGTTATTAAAAAGATGTTATAGTTTACATAAATTATTAGTTTGATTTTGAATTAAATCAATTTTGCAAAAGTAAACAATAAATTATGTATTCTTCCAGAAAAGTCAAGAGATGTTAGATCAAGCAATCCCGCAGGCCAATCAGCATAGCTCCTTCTTTGTATCCATCTCTAAAAAAAATTTGATAATAAATTAAATATAAAACGTAATTATTTTGATATTAAAAAAAATATATTTTATACTTTTTTTTCTATTCAATATTTTGATAATAAAGAAAATATATAGTGGCACATTTTCCTAGAACATGTTTTTCATACTTATAGCCGGGCTTAAACGCAGTGTTTATTTGAGAAGCTTTCCAAGAAACCTCAAGAGGCGTTAAATTGGGTAATCTGGCAGGCCATGTAAAATACTCTCTTAATTTCATTTGTTTCTTACAGAAAACTTTCTTAAAAAATTAAAAATAATTTTGTTGCTGTTATTAAAAAAATGTTATAGTTTACATAAATTATTAGTTTGATTTTGAATTAAATCAATTTTGCAAAAGTAAACAATAAATTATGTATTCTTCCAGAAAAGTCAAGAGATGTTAGATCGAGCAATCCTGCAGGCCAATCAGCATAACTCCTTCTTTGTATCCATCTCTAAAGAAATTTGATAATAAATTAAAAATAAAACGTAATTATTTTAATATTAAAAAAAAATATATTTTATACTTTTTTTTCTATTTAATATTTTGATAATAAAGAAAATATATAGTGGCACATTTTCCTAGAACATGTTTTTGATACTTATAGCCGGGCTTAAACGCAGTGTTTATTTGAGAAGCTTTCCAAGAAAGCTCAAGAGGCGTTAAATCGGGTAATCTGGCAGGCCATGCAAAATACTCTCTTTGTTTTATTTATTTCCCACAGAAAACTATCTTACAGAAATAAAAATTTAAAATAATACCTGCCGCTGTTATAAAAAAATGTATCAAGTAAACTTAGGTTTTATTCAGCAAAATAAAGCTGTTTTACATTAAAATAATAAAAAAAATTACATTTTACATAAATTATGCGTGTGATTTTGAATTAAATTAATTTTGCACAAAAATAAACAATGAATTATCCATTAAAAAAATTTAGATCGAGGAGTCTCGCAGGCCATTTATCATAACCTCTTCTTCTTATCCATTCCTCAAAAAAAGCATTGATAGAAAATATGTAGTAGCAAAATGTTTTTCAGCTAAGAGTTAACACTGTTAACTTTCAAGTTAAACGTAAACAAGCAAAACCAGCTATCCAAGAAATCTCAAGTGGTGTTAAATCAGAAGATCCATGCAAAATACCCACTTTGCTCAAACTATCCCCCACAGAAAACTTTCTTCAAAAATCAAAGAGTTAATATAATGCCTGCTGCTGCTATGAAAATTTTAGTAATCTTAGATTTTAGCAACATAAAGTTCTCTTTTAGTTGTTTATTTTAAGTTTTTTTTAATAAACTTTTTTGTATTTTTATAATCTAATTAATTGTTTTATCATTTTAAATTTTTGTAATTTTGTAAGCTGCACAAACTATAACTGTGTGTTTGTTACAGTTTTTACATTATGCTGAAAAAAATGTTTCAATAAAAATTTACATAAATGGACTGTGTTAATTAAATTAATTTTGAACGAAAGTGAAGCAAAATATTAAATTTTTTGAGAAAAATTAAAAGATGTTAGATTGATAGATCTTGCAGGTCATGCAACCTATCCTCTTCTTCCTATACATTAGCCATAAAAAACCTTGTGAATAAATAAAAAATTATTATGATCTAGAAACATCTTTATTTTATATTATAAATTAATTATATAAATCAAATGAAAAATTATTTGATATTTTATTTTCTATTCAAATCTCTGATGTGGAATTGAAAACTCAAAGGGTTGCATTTCTGGAGAAGATCAAATATTGAGACTGATCATCTTGGTGATATTTCTAGGCACTTTGTTTTTTGGTATTGAAAGACATATATATGACTTAACTTAACTTATATGTAAGAACTGACCTGACTTGACTAGAACTAACCTATATCAGTATTTAGTAGTTTCTTTTTCTGTATTATAAAATTTATATGTAAAAACTGACTTGACCTGACCTGACCTAGCCTGGAACACTGTTCAGTACGCTTGTAAAAATATTCAACTTATTGAAATATTCAACTTAGAGTCAAGAATATTACACAAAAGTAACATAAAAGAGAGTTTTGTATAAACTTCTTTTTTATTTTTTTTTTTTTGTATTAAAAGACTTATATATGACTGAACTTGACCTGACCTGTATTAATGTTTAGTAGTTTGTTTCTCTGTATTGAAAAATTTATATATAAGAACTGACTTGACCTAGATATCTAATATCTGACCTAACCTGACCTAACCTGACCTGACCTAGCCTGTAACACTGTTCAGTACGCTTATAAAAATATTCAGTTTATTGAAATATTCAACTTAGAGTCAAGAATATTACACAAAAGTAACATAAAAGCAATGGCTTTGTATAAATTTCTTCGAAATAAGTTTATAAACTTTGCAATTCCATCACTCTAGTGCTTTTTTACGTCCGACCTGATTTTCTTTGCTACTTTTTTTTTTTATTTTTTTGAATTTATTCATGAGAACATGAAGTTATCTTTTCTAAGTCTCGACGATCAACTTAATAAGATCCTTTCCCCGAACATGATCGCTTCAAATTCGCCTTTCTAAACTTTATTTTATGTAAAAAATTTATTGCAACATTCTTGCCAACAGATAAATCAATTTTGTTTCGTAGCAGCAAATTGTTTGAAAAATTTTTATCTTTCGATTTGCAACATTTTTCTTCTTTTTATATTTTAATTCTCCAACTTGAATCTTTTTACAATTTGGAGGAGGTGCTCGGTGGCTCTAAAAATGTCTCCTAATCGTTATTTATAAGGGAATTATTTGAATTTTATATACTTTAGCAATGGGAGCCGCCTGCATAATAAACATAAATTGCAAGACTAAAACGCTACGCATTTGAATTCTTCTACTGTTTATGTTATAACCTCTAGATCGCAAAAACTAAAATTTAACTGTCAATTAACAATTTAAAAATATTAAACTACTGCAACAATACAAGCAAAGTCGAGCACTGTAACACACAAGATTAATCTTTAAAGCTCAGATAGAAATAATAAAGGTACATTCGAAAGCAAAAAGAATCAAATTACTAAAAAATTTGCAATTGTTACTACCATTTTTTATAAAATACTAGAAAGTGGTTCATATATCTATTATTATTATTATCATTCATATATTCATTATTATTATTATTATTATTATTATTATTATATATCTAACTTTCTACTAATATACTGACTTTTTTTTACAAAAACTATAATGACTTTTAAATGTAATAAATAGAAGTGTACCTAATTTACAAAAAAAGTCACTAGATCAGTGGAAAAATGGAAATTAATATTATTTTCTAGTTTTTAATATATATGTTTAAAAATAGTGGAGACGTCAAATAACTTTTTTTAGCAAATAGTTTAATTAAGTGCAATTATATCAAATTAATTCAATTAGCTGTTTAAGTTATCATAAAAAAAAAATTTGCAGATCAGCAGAAAGTTGAATATTTATAGTATTTCATAGCTTTTGATACAAATTTTTTAAAATAGTAGATGCGCCAAATAATTTTTTTAAGAAATTGTTTCAATAAGTGGATTTATATTAAATTAATTCAATTAAGTGTTTAAGTTATTATGAAAAAAAATCAGTAGATCAGCAGAAAGTTAAATATTTATATTATTTTATAGCTTTTGATATAAATTTTTTAAAATAATGGAGACGCCAAATAATTTTTTTCTAACAAATTGTTTAATTAAGTGGAATTATATTAAATTAATTTAATTAGCTGTTTAAGTTATTATAAAAAAAAATCAGCAGATCAGCAGAAAGTTAAATATTTATATTTTTTTATAGCTTTTGATATAAATTTTTAAAAATAATGAAGGCGCCAAATAACTTTTTTTTAAGAAATTGTTTAATTAAGTAGAATTATATTAAATTAATTCAATTAAGTGTTTAAGTTATTATGAAAAAAAATCAGTAGATCAGCAGAAAGTTAAATATTTATATTATTTTATAGCTTTTGATATAAATTTTTTAAAATAATAGAGACGCCAAATCATTTTTTTTAACAAATTGTTTAATTAAGTGGAATTATATTAAATTAATTCAATTAAGTGTTTAAGTTATTATAAAAAAAAATCAGTAGATGAGCAGAAAGCTAAATATTTATATTATTTTATAGCTTTTGATATAAATTTTTTAAAATAATGGAGGCGCCAAATAATTTTTTTTTAACAAATTGTTTAATTAAGTGGAATTATATTAAATTAATTCAATTAAGTGTTTAAGTTATTATGAAAAAAAATCAGTAGATCAGCAGAAAGTTAAATATTTATATTATTTTATAGCTTTTGATATAAATTTCTTAAAATAATGGAGACGCCAAGTAATTTTTTTTTAACAAATTGTTTAATTGAGTGGAATTATATTAAATTAATTTAATTAGCTGTTTAAGTTATTATAAAAAAAAATCAGCAGATCAGCAGAAAGTTAAATATTTATATTTTTTTATAGCTTTTGATATAAATTTTTAAAAATAATGAAGGCGCCAAATAACTTTTTTTTAAGAAATTGTTTAATTAAGTAGAATTATATTAAATTAATTCAATTAAGTGTTTAAGTTATTATGAAAAAAAATCAGTAGATCAGCAGAAAGTTAAATATTTATATTATTTTATAGCTTTTGATATAAATTTTTTAAAATAATAGAGACGCCAAATAATTTTTTTTAACAAATTGTTTAATTAAGTGGAATTATATTAAATTAATTCAATTAAGTGTTTAAGTTATTATAAAAAAAAATCAGTAGATGAGCAGAAAGCTAAATATTTATATTATTTTATAGCTTTTGATATAAATTTTTTAAAATAATGGAGACGCCAAATAATTTTTTTTTAAGAAATTGTTTAATTAAGTGGAATTATATTAAATTAATTCAATTAGCTGTTTAAGTTATTATAAAAAAAATTAATAAATCAGCAGAAAGTTAAATATTTATTTTATTTTATAGCTTTTGATATAAATTTTTTAAAATAATGGAGGCGCCAAATAATTTTTTTTTAACAAATTGTTTAATTAAGTGGAATTATATTAAATTAATTCAATTAAGTGTTTAAGTTATTATAAAAAAAATCAGTAGATAAGCAGAAAGCTAAATATTTATATTATTTTATAGCTTTTAATATAAATTTTTAAAAATAGTAGAGGCGCCAAATAATCTTTTTCCAACAAATTGTTTAATTAGGTGGAATTAGATTGAATTAATTCAATTAGCTGTTTAAGTTATTATAAAAAAAAATTAGTAGATCAGCAGAAAGTTGAACATTTATATTATTTTATAGCTTTTAAAACAATTTTTTAAAAATAGTGAAACCGCCAAATAATTTTTTTTTTAAAGAAATTGTTTAATTAAGTAGAATTATATTAAATTATTTCAATTAGCTGTCTAAGTTATTATGAAAAAAAAATTAGTAGATCAGCAGAAAGTTGAATATTTATATTATTTTATAGCTTTGATATAAATGTTTAAAAATAGTAGAAGCGCCAAATAATTTTTTTTTTTAAAAATTGTTTAATCAAGTGGAATTATATTAAATTAATTCAATTAGCTGCTTAAGTTATTATGAAAAAAATTAGTAGATCAGCAGAAAGTTAAATATTTATATTGTTTTATAGTTTTTGATATAAATTTTTAAAAATAATGAAGGCGCCAAATAACTTTTTTTTAAAAAATTGTTTAATTAAGTAGAATTATATTAAATTAATTTAATTAGCTGTTTAAGTAATTATGAAAAAAAAATTAGTAGATCAGCAGAAAGTTGAATATTTATATTATTTTTTAGCTTTCAATACAATTTTTTAAAAATAGTGGAACAGCCAAATAATTTTTTTTTTAAGAAATTGTATAATTAAGTAGAATTATATTAAATTATTTCAATTAGCTGTCTAAGTTATTATAAAAAAAACATTAGTAGATCAGCAGAAAGTTAAATATTTATATTATTTTATAGCTTTTGATATAAATTTTTAAAAATAGTGAATGCGCCAAATAATTTTTTTTAACAAATTGTTTAATTACGTGGAATTATATTAAATTAATTCAATTAGCTGTTTAAGTTATTATAAAAAAAATTAGTAAATCAACCGAAAGTTAAATTATTTTATATTATTTTATAGCTTTTGATATAAATGTTTAAAAATAGTGAAGGCGCCAAATAATATTTTTTTAACAAATTGTTTAATTAGGTGGAATTATGTTAAATTAATTCAATTAGCTGTTTAAATTATTAAAAAAAAAATAGTAGATTAGCAGAAAGTTAAATATTTATATTATTTTATAGCTTTTGGTATACATTTTTCAAAATAGTGGAAGCGCCAAATATTTTTTTTTTAAGAAATTGTTTAATTAAGTGGAGTTATATCGAATTACTTCAATTAGCTGTTTAAGTTATTATGAAAAAGAATCAGTAGATCAGCAGATAGTTAAATATTTATATTATTTTATAATTTTTGATATAAATGTTTAAAAATAGTGGAGACGCCAAATAATTTTTTTTAACAAATTGTTTAATTAAGTAGAATTATATTAAATTATTTTAATTAGCTGTTTAAGTTATTATAAAAAAAAATTAGTAGATCAGCAGAAAGTTGAATATTTATTTTATTTTATAGCATTTGATATAAATTTTTAAAAATAATAGAGGCGCCAAATAATTTTTTTTTAAGAAATTGTTTAATTAAGTAAAATTATATCGAATTTATTCAATTAGCTGTTTAAGTTATTATGGATAAAAAACAGCAGATCAGCAGATAATTGAATATTTATATTATTTTATAACTTTTAACATAAATTTTTAAAAATAGTGAAGGCGGCAAATAACTTTTTTTTTAAGAAATTGTTTAATTAAGTAGAATTATACTGAATTAATTTAATTAGCTGTTTAAGTAATTATGAAAAAAAAAATAGTAGATCAGCAGAAAGTTAAATATTTATATTATTTGACAATTTTTGATATAAATGTTTTATAATGGTGGAGACGCTTGGACATTTACATGATTTTATAATTTTTGATAGAAATTAATGGGTTTTTAATGTTGAAATATGCTTCATTAATGAAAAAACCACATTGAATCGTTATTCATTTTTTTTTATATTTTGGCAGATTATGTATTGTGCTGTAAATTCTTCTTATTGCTTTGTTAATGATAGTTTTTCTGGGCAATAACAGTTTACTACAAAATGTTTATCATTTAGCTGCTGTTGTTGGTTTGTTATATAGATGCTTTCAAGTAACTAAAATTTTCAACAAATTAAACCCTAGTTAAATAATAATAGACACTATATATATATTTGAGGATTATAAAATATAATTAATGCTCACAAACAAAGCTAATTTATTCCGCTGCCAAATTATAGTAATTTGGCTAATTTCCTCTTTTAGCGGTAAAGTAAATCCGATACAGCATACAATTTCATTCGAACAACCCCTAAAATGTATGCAAAAGGCATTTTTGGCGCACTATCCAATAAATCAGGCTTTTAAAATCGGGCTAGCATTTGAGGACATCGAAGCCAATATAAAGCTCCATTCGTGCCACAAAGTCCGTTTGATAAATTCAACTAATATTCTCTTTGTCCGAAGGGTAATTTGACTATTTGCGGAAAAACGGTGGGAATTTGCGAGTGCAGCAGTAAACAGCACGTGTCAAATATTTGTCGTCAAATGTGACTAGCCCCCCTTTTAGTGGAGAGAATGTTGGAGACATATAAGTCTAGGGGTTAGGCGGTGGCGTGCAATGTCGAGTAATTGCAGAAGCTTAATGAATTATTGGAAGATTTACGATTACGACGTTGGCTAGAAGGTCGCATTTCCCTCGAGAAGTTAGGGAAGTCCGACTAATGGAACGTATCAGGAGAGTTTAAGCATCAAAGCTGTTGCTCCGGCGACTCCTCCAAATAATATATCGCTAATATGGAGTCTAATAGACACAAGAAACGTTTTAACAAAAAGATCTACACGAAACTATCGCTTACTTCTTCTGTCTTTCAGCAAATTACTGACCGAGATTGCTTTGGTGTCCGCTCCAGACGTATTCCATTGGACTCAAATCTGAAGTCAGAGCTGCTCACAAAATATCTCATATACTAACATTGCAAGACAACTCTCAGCTTTCCGGAGATCTAAAACTAAATCTAGACTCATCTGTAGGCTCAAAATGCGTTTTAGCAACATAATCTAACCAAATTTATTGCTAATGATGCATTAAACAGCTTTTGTGTTGCGTTTTGGCCTTAATGAATCAGTCTTCTTAATAGACCATTATGTATTAGCAAGCTCTAGACGTATTCCATTGGACTCAAATCTGGAGTTTTAGCTGATTACAAAATACCTCATATACTTACATTGCAAGACACCTCTCAGCCTTCTGGAGATCTAGGACTAAATCTAGACACATCTGTAGGCTCAAAATGCGTTTTAGCAACATAATCTAACCAAATTTTTGGCTAATGATGCATTAAACAGCTTTTGTGTTGCGTTTTGGTCTTAATGAATCATTCTTCTTAATGTTATTTCTCTTAGACCATTATGTATTAGCAAGCTCTAGACGTATTCCATTAGACTCAAATCTGGTGTTTTAGCTGATTACAAAATATCTTATATACTAACATTGCAAGACACCTCTCAGCCTTCTAAAGATCTAAGACTAGATCTAGACTTATCTGTAGGTTCAAAATACGTTTTAGCAACAGAATCTAACCAAATTTTTTGCTAATGATGCATTAAACAGCTTTTGTGTTGCGTTTTGACATTAATGAATCATTCTTTTAAATGTTATTTCTCTTGAACCATTATGTGTTAGCGAGCTCTAGACGAATTCCATTGAACTCAAATCTGGAGTTTTAGCTGATTACAAAATATCTTATATACTAACATTGCAAGACACCTCTCAGCCTTCTGGCGATCTAAGACTAAATCTAGACTCATCTGTAGGCTTAAAATGTGTTTTAGCAACATAATCTAACCAAATTTTTTGCTAATGATGCATTAAACAGCTTTTGTGTTGCGTTTTGACATTAATGAATCATTCTTTTAAATGTTATTTTTCTTGAACCATTATGTGTTAGCGAGCTCTAGACGAATTCCATTGGACTCAAATCTGGAGTTTTAGCTGATTACAAAGTATCTCATATTCTAACATTGCAAGACACCTTTCAGCCTTCTGGAGATCTAAGACTAAATCTAGACTCATCTGTAGGCTCAAAATGCGCTTTAGCAACATAACCTTATCAAATTTTTTGCTAATAATGCATTAAACAGTCTTTGTGTTGCGTTTTGGCCTTAATGAATCATTCTTCTTAATGCTATTTCTCTTAGACCATTATGTATTAGCAAGCTCTAGACGTATTCCATTGGACTCAAATCTGGAGTTTTAGCTGATTACAAAGTACCTTATATTCTAACATTGCAAGACACCTCTCAGCCTTCTGGAGATCTAAGGCTAAATCTAGACTCATCTGTAGGTTCAAAATACGTTTTAGCAACATAATCTAATCAAATTTTTTGCTAATAATGCATTAAACAGCTTTTGTGTTGCGTTTTGACATTAATGAATCATTCTTCTTAATGTTATTTCTCTTAGACCATTATGTATTAGCAAGCTCTAGACGAATTCCATTGAACTCAAATCTGGAGTTTTAGCTGATTACAAAATATCTTATATAATAACATTGCAAGACACCTCTCAGCCTTCTGGAGATCTAAGACTAAATCTAGACTCATCTGTAGGCTCAAAACGCGTTTTAGCAACATAATCTAACCAAATTTTTTGCTAATAATAAATCATTCTTCTTAATGTTATTTTTCTCAAGCCATTATGTATAACCAAGCTCCAGACGTATTCCATTGGATTCAAGTAGGGAGTTTTAGGTGATCACGTAATAAGTTGTATACTAACATTGGAAAGCAACTCTTAGTTTTTTGCCGATCTAACACTAGATCTAGATTAATCTGGAAGGTCTCATAGACAAAAAAAAATACGTTTTAGCAAAAAAACCTACTCAAAATTATTATTGCTTACTTTTACTTTTTGGCAAAGCTTACAAAATGCATTAAACCTCCTTGCTGTTGTTTCTTGCTTGCGTTTTTCACATTTATCAATTTTTCGGCTTTGTGTTATTCTTCTATTGCAATCTTGTATAACCGTGCTCTAAACGTATTCGATTGGACTCAAATCGGAACTTTCAGCTGATTACAAAATTTGACATTTACTACAACTGTCAGCTTTTTGGTCAATTGCTGGTTGATAGCTTAGACTGTTAAAAATAATACCAATGAGTTTAAGTTCAGCTTAACTAAAGATTTTTTTCTTATTTAGCACGCAGAAACATAAACACTGTCTATATTTTTTTGCAAAAGATGTCAGTAAAGATACTTTTTGCTTAAATTGTGACATATTTGTGCTGCCGAGCTTTTTTTGATCGAGATGCTTTAAATCTAGCTTAACCAAGGACTTTTTCCCTAAAAACTGGGTCTATGTTTAGTATGCATAGGCATCACAACAGCACCGCCTATAGATTTGAGCAAAATTTGGCAGTAGAGTTACTTCTGAGGGAAATTGTAGCACGCCTGTGACAGAAAAATTTTCTATTTTGATTTTGTAAAATTAGCTTTTCCTGGCATTGCAAGGCAGAAATTTGCAATAACCTGTTGTAAGACAGTCTAGGTTTACTCTGCTAATAACTTGTCGTTGCAATAGTAGTCTTGGTCGGTACGAGAAAAACTAAACATTTTCTTCAAAAATCATCTGTGATAATATGACTGAATCTTCAAAATGGCTTTTTTTTCTTGACAAAACTGACTAACAAAGTTACTTTTAAAAGTCAATAGGTTCAAAACAAAATTATGGGCTTACGTCTCACTTTGTTTACGTACAGGTCAAGTCAGGTCAATTATTCGCCGTACATTGGTGGTGGAATATAGATTGTTAGTGGTAAAATTTAATAGCAAAAAGCACCAAAGAGTCCACCCTAATTCAAGATGGCTTAAATCCGTCTTAAGCAAAAACTTTTTTTTTTAATTGTCTGTCTGATTATAAATGTTTGTGAGAACTCAGCTACAAGCAGCCACGTAAACATAAAGCAGCAAAAAAACTCAAAAATTCAGAGCTTTAGTGCGAGTTTTGAGTTATTTTGTTTTAGTAGAATTATTTCCAGAAGCCAAACCGTATAACTAGATTTGGTAATAAATAGTGTAAAACTAAAGACCCTAGAAACACTAAAAAGATAAAGATTTTTAATACAAGATTTGAGTTTAATCTAACTTAGCTTAGTACAACTCTTACTTAAAGCCAATCCGGCACAGGCTAAAGCACAAAAAAGCTAAGATTTTAGCTACAGCCTGGCTACTTATATAAAAAGACCTAAGAAGTCTGACAACAGGGTTTATTAAAATCTAACTCCGATAACTTTTTAACCAAAGTTTAAAGTCTACACAGGCTGTAGCGCCTATATCTTTTGTAAACGGCTTATGGCAAAATCTGGAATTTTCAAAAAAATTTCTTTTGCTTAGAAATAAAACAACTATCTTAACCTAATCAGATCCAACCTTAAAACTATCTAAACCTGACCAGACCTAGGCTTAAAACTATCCTAACCTCACTAGACCTAACTTTAAAACTATCTATTAAAGTGCATTAGAAATAGTTTTAAGATTAGGTTGTGTCTGGTTTAGATAGTTTCAAAGTTAGGTCTGGTTATAATCAACTATCTTAACCTGATCAGACCCAACCTTGAAACTATCTAAACCTGACCAGATCTAGGCTTAAAACTATCCTAACCTGACTAGACCAAACTTTAAAACTATCTATTAAAGTGCATTAGAAATAGTTTTAAGATTAGGTTGTGTCTGCCTTAGATAGTTTCAAAGTTAGGTCTGGTAATAATCAACTATCTTAACCTGATCAGACCCAACCTTGAAACTATCTAAACCTGACCAGATCTAGGCTTAAAACTATCCTAACCTGACTAGACCAAACTTTAAAACTATCTATTAACGTGCATTAGAAATAGTTTTAAGATTAGGTTGTGTCTGGCTTAGATAGTTTCAAAGTTAGGTCTGGTTATAATCAACTATCTTAACCTGATCAAACCCAACCTTGAAACTATCTAAACCTGACCAGATCTAAGCTTAAAACTATCCTAACCTGACTAGACCTAACTTTAAAACTATCTATTAACGTGCATTAGAAATAGTTTTAAGATTAGGTTGTGTCTGGCTTAGATAGTTTCAAAGTTAGGTTTGGTTATAATCAACTATCTTAACCTGATCAGACCCAACCTTGAAACTATCTAAACCTGACCAGATCTAGGCTTAAAACTATCCTAACCTGACTAGACCAAACTTTAAAACTATCTATTAACGTGCATTAGAAATAGTTTTAAGATTAGGTTGTGTCTGGCTTAGATAGTTTCAAAGTTAGGTCTGGTTATAATCAACTATCTTAACCTGATCAAACCCAACCTTGAAACTATCTAAACCTGACCAGATCTAGGCTTAAAACTATCCTAACCTGACTAGACCTAACTTTAAAACTATCTATTAACGTGCATTAGAAATAGTTTTAAGATTAGGTTGTGTCTGGCTTAGATAGTTTCAAAGTTAGGTTTGGTTATAATCAACTATCTTAACCTGATCAGACCCAACCTTAAAACTATCTAAACCTGACCAGACCTAGGCTTAAAACTATCCTAACCTCACTAGACCTAACTTTAAAACTATCTATTAACGTGCATTAGAGATAGTTTTAAGATTAGGTTGTGTCTGGTTTAGATAGTTTCAAAGTTAGGTCTGGTTATAATCAACTATCTTAGCCTGATCAGACCCAACCTTGAAACTATCTAAACCTGACCAGACCTAGGCTTAAAACTACCCTAACCTCACTAGACCTAACTTTAAAACTATCTATTAACGTGCATTAGAGATAGTTTTAAGATTAGGTTGTGTCTGGTTTAGATAGTTTCAAAGTTAGGTTTGGTTATAATCAACTATCTTAGCCTGATCAGACCCAACCTTGAAACTATCTAAACCTGACCAGATCTAGGCTTAAAACTATCCTAACCTGACTAGACCTAACTTTAAAACTATCTATTAACGTGCATTAGAAATAGTTTTAAGATTAGGTTGTGTCTGGCTTAGATAGTTTCAAAGTTAGGTTTGGTTATAATCAACTATCTTAACCTGATCAGACCCAACCTTAAAACTATCTAAACCTGACCAGACCTAGGCTTAAAACTATCCTAACCTCACTAGACCTAACTTTAAAACTATCTATTAACGTGCATTAGAAATAGTTTTAAGATTAGGTTGTGTCTGGTTTAGATAGTTTCAAAGTTAGGTTTGGTTATAATCAACTATCTTAGCCTGATCAGACCCAACCTTGAAACTATCTAAACCTGACCAGACCTAGGCTTAAAATTATCCTGACTTGGCTAGACCTAACTTTAAAACTATTTATTAACGTGCATTAGAAATAGTTTTACGATTAAGTTTGGTCTGGCTTAGATAGTTTTAAGGTTAAGTCTGGGTATAATCAACTATCTTAACCTGATCAAAACCAACCTTAAAACTATCTAAGCCTAATCAGACCTAGGCTCAAAACTATTCTAACCTAACTAGATCTAACTTTAAAACTATCTATTAACGTGCATTAGAAATAGTTTTAAGATTAGGTTTGGTCCGGTTTACATAGCTTTAAGGTTAGGTCTCGTTATAATCAACTATCTTAACCTGATCCAACCAACCTAAAAACTATCTAAACCTGACCAGACCTAGCTTTAAAATTATCTTAACCTGACTAGACCTAGCCTTGAAACTATCTATCAACGTGCATTAGAAATAGTTTTAAGATTAGGTTTGATTCGGTTTAGATAGTTTTAAGCTTAGGTCTGGTCAGGTTAAGATCATGCAACTATCTTAACCTGACTAAACTAGTTTTAAGGTTTGGTCTGATCAGGTTGAGTTAGTTGATCATGCAATTATATTAGCCTGACCTGACCTAACCTTAAAACTGTTTCAAATGCGTGCTAAGAGATAGTTAACCTAACCTAAGATATAGAACCTAACCTTAAAACTATACTAAAAAAACACAGAAAACTGACAATTCGCTAAGTTTTACGACTAGATCCGGCTTTATTTGTCTAGCCTGTCTGCTGTTTGTAGCTCTAACATTTTAGTGATTTTTAATTAATGTTCGGTTTCATGTGCCCTATGTTATAATTTCTATTCTACAATGCTTGCGCTATATTTATTATTTATGAGCCGCAATTAGAATAAAAAAAAAACACAGAACCTCACCGTTCCATCTAGATATCTCAGCACGGCGACGATTTGTTGTTTTTATGCTGACAAATATCTTGCAACGTGTTTGGTCGTTTTGTCGGTTTGCATGCAAATTGAGTGAAGATAAGCCCTATTTATAAAAGCGTCCCGACATGATGTTGCATAGCTCGCATTGTCAATAATTTACAGTTATCAAGAGATATTTTAAATATTATATATATACCTTGCCATATCTGGTAGAGTTTTATATGTCATAAATCACAGACATCAAATTTGCGGCAGCTGCTAAATAAACTGGCCGAGATTAAGCTCAGGTCGCACGTAAGAGTACAATTTGTACTTTTTATAGGAAAACCTGTGGTGATTCGTGTCGCAGGAATGAAAAAAGAATAATAAATCGTTTAATCTTTGTCATTCATGCTTTAGCATAGAAAAAAAATCTTTATCAGTATGAATTTGGTAGTCAGGTGGCTGAGAATAGTGCTTTTAGAATCTGACAAAACGAAGGGTCGCAGGTTCGATTCCCACCCAGACGTGACTTTTTTTTACAAAAAAGATGGCTTTCGTCTGAGCTATAGCTAACTTCTACAAAATATCTAACAAAATACGTCATTTTGTTCATCGACGATTTTAAATTTAATCATTTTTTGACAGTTTTATATGAAAATTAACATTATGGCAGTGAGTACACTCTAAACATTATTTTGTTTGTTTGTTTTTTGGGTAAAATCTTCCGAACATTGACTGTACTTTCCCATTACTGTTTCATTTAGCGAGACGCCCTGTCAGGTGCCCTCTTGACAGGGCGTCTCGCGGGCAAAACCACAAACCGAGACAGATTGATAATCGGAAATGATAAAGGAGAAACGTGATCCAGTTTGAAAACGAAAAGTCGAGACTGACCACCCCAAAAAAGCTCCCCCTGCGACCACCACCGTTTGTGCAAACTCGCCCACTATTTATCACAGAGCGAAAGATTAATGATGCTAAACAAAAATAAAACAAATAAAGTCGTCACCCACTTTCGGACGCCGAATTTTAAATTAATTATTTTAGGAAAATTGCGACAATTTTAATTAATTTCTTTAATTGAAATGTAATTAAGCTTTTCTGTAATTAACTCGTCGAATCAATTTAGTTTGGCTTTGTCTTACTTTTACGGGAGCTGGCTGATAGCCCGATTACAGAACACAATGGTTATTCCCTTTTTCCAGTTAGGGAGCTGCTAAGAAAATGATTGTTTGAAAGCTTTAGAAAGTGGAGAGAAACACTGAGCTAAATTCTTATTACCAGATAATCCCACTACTTTGAGTTTATTTCAAAAAGATTTTTATTAAAAAAAATATTTTTAGGTATTGTAGCGAAATTGCAGGTTCGAGAAGTTATCTAGTCGATTCCAGACCGTTTGGATTTATAAGCGGCCAGCAAGCGGCACTTGAGATCGAATTGAGTAAACGAACATAAATGTACAAAGTGTTAATAATCATATAAAAAGGTGTAATATTAGTATACAAATAAATAAATAAATAAAAAATGATACGACCGTTTTATTCTACGTTAGATAGGCTGAAAACTTAATATTTTGACAAGTTTCTTATTTTTGACTGCTAACAATCTCAAAATTTTAGAAAATAAGTAAACAATAACATAAATATTTAAAAATTCTTGTGTTTTTTCTATTAAAATTTTTATTGTCTGTTTTAATCTAAATAATATTATTGTATAACTTTTTTTTATATTTAAGCACTGTTCCAGTGCCATTATTCTCAAAAAACCGCTAAACATCATTTCGGTGAACTATTTTCGATTGTGCTAAGCCTTGCACTATTCCATAACCAAATAGATGATACAGATAAAACTAGATTATTAATATAATTATAAATTTCTAAAAAAAATGGTAATAATTATAAAATTTAGCAGAATTTTTAATAATTTTATTTAATGCAGCGAATCATTTTTAAATACTGTATATACTTATAGTACTGTACTGGTACTTATAGTACTACATTTTTAGTATTATAGTATTATTTTTATAGTACTATAATACTATAAGTACCATAATTATATTTATAGTACTATTTTCATAGTACTATAATATAATACTATAAGTAGTATAAGTGTTTTATAAAATGTTTTTGGAGTTGGCGCCAAATTCTTAATGTTTGTCTTTAAATTTCTGGTATCTTAAACTAGCTGAAAGTACTATTGCTCGAGAACGTATTGCTATTGGCTATCTGTATGATTTTTTTTTTGAATTTAGTCTATTTATCTTAATCTAGCCAATAGGATCATACCTTGTAGCAAGTGTGGAAAAAGTTACTTTTAAAGTTACTACTAAAAGGTACACTATTCCATAACCAAATAGATGATACAGATCAAACTAGATTATTAATATAATTATAAATTTCTAAAAAAAATGGTAATAATTATAAAATTTAGCAGAATTTTTAATAATTTTATTTAATGCAGCGAATTATTTTTAAATACTGTATATACTTATAGTACTGTACTGGTACTGTACTGGTAATTATAAATTTCTAAAAAAATGGTAATAATTATAAAATTTAGCAGAATTTTTAATAATTTTATTTAATGCAGCGAATTATTTTTAAATACTGTATATACTTATAGTACTGTACTGGTACTTATAGTACTACATTTTTAGTATTATAATATTATTTTTATAGTACTATAATACTATAAGTACTATAATTATATTTATAGTACTATTTTCATAGTACTATAATATAATACTATAAGTTATAGTATAAGTGTTTTATAAAATGTTTTTGGAGTTGGCGCCAAATTCTTAATGTTTGTCTTTAAATTTCTTGTATCTTAAGCTAGCTGAAAGTACTATTGCTCGAGAACGTTTTGCTATTGGCTATCTGTATGATTTTTTTTTTGAATTTAGTCTATTTATCTTAATCTAGCCAATAGGATCATACCTTGTAGCAAGTGTGGAAAAAGTTACTTTTAAAGTTACTACTAAAAGGTACACTATTCCATAACCAAATAGATGATACAGATCAAACTAGATTATTAATATAATTATAAATTTCTAAAAAAAATGGTAATAATTATAAAATTTAGCAGAATTTTAAATAATTTTATTTAATGCAGCGAATTATTTTTAAATACTGTATATACTTATAGTACTGTACTGGTACTTATAGTACTACATTTTTAGTATTATAGTGTTATTTTTATAGTACTATAATACTATAAGTACTATAATTATATTTATAGTACTATTTTCATAGTACTATAATATAATACTATAAGTAGTATAAGTGTTTTATAAAATGTTTTTGGAGTTGGCGCCAAATTCTTAATGTTTGTCTTTAAATTTCTTGTATCTTAAGCTAGCTGAAAGTACTATTGCTCGAGAACGTATTGCTATTGGCTATCTGTATGATTTTTTTTTTGAATTTAGTCTATTTAAGTTAATCTAGCTAATAGGACCATACTTTATAACAAGGGTGGAAAAAGTTACTTTTAGAGTTACTACTAAAAGGTACACTATTCCATAACCAAATAGATGATACAGATCAAACTAGATTATTAATATAATTATAAATTTCTAAAAAAAATGGTAATAATTATAAAATTTAGCAGAATTTTTAATAATTTTATTTAATGCAGCGAATCATTTTTAAATACTGTATATACTTATAGTACTGTACTGGTACTTATAATACTACATTTTTAGTATTATAGTATTATTTTTATAGTACTATAATACTATAAGTACTATAATTATATTTATAGTACTATTTTCATAGTACTATACTATAATACTATAACTACCATAAGTGTTTTATAAAATGTTTTTGGAGTTGGCGTCAAATTCTTAATGTTTGTCTTTAAATTTCTGGTATCTTAAGCTAGCTGAAAGTACTATTGCTCGAGAACGTATTGCTATTGGCTATCTGTATGATTTTTTTTTTGAATTTAGTCTATTTAACTTAATCTAACCAATAGGATCATACTTTATAACAAGTGTGGAAAAAGTTACTTTTAAAGTTACTACTAAAAGGTACACTATTCCATAACCAAATAGATGATACAGATCAAACTAGATTATTAATATAATTATAAATTTCTAAAAAAAATGGTAATAATTATAAAATTTAGCAGAATTTTTAATAATTTTATTTAATGCAGCGAATCATTTTTAAATACTGTATATACTTATAGTACTGTACTGGTACTTATAATACTACATTTTTAGTATTATAGTATTATTTTTATAGTACTATAATACTATAAGTACTATAATTATATTTATAGTACTATTTTCATAGTACTATACTATAATACTATAACTACCATAAGTGTTTTATAAAATGTTTTTGGAGTTGGCGTCAAATTCTTAATGTTTGTCTTTAAATTTCTGGTATCTTAAGCTAGCTGAAAGTACTATTGCTCGAGAACGTATTGCTATTGGCTATCTGTATGATTTTTTTTTTTGAATTTAGTCTATTTAACTTAATCTAACCAATAGGATCATACTTTATAACAAGTGTGGAAAAAGTTACTTTTAAAGTTACTACTAAAAGGTACACTATTCCATAACCAAATAGACGATACAGATCAAACTAGATTATTAATATAATTATAAATTTCTAAAAAAAATTGTAATAATTATAAAATTTAGCAGAATTTCTAATAATTTTATTTAATGCAGCAAATTATTTTTAAATACTGTATATACTTATAGTACTGTACTGGTACTTATAGTACTACATTTTTAGTATTATAGTATTATTTTTATAGTACTATAATACTATAAGTATTATAATTATATTTATAGTACTACTTTCATAGTACTATAATATAATACTATAAGTACTTTAAGTGTTTTATAAAATGTTTTTGGAGTTGGCGCCAAATTCTTAATGTTTGTCTTTAAATTTCTGGTATCTTAAGCTAGCTGAAAGTACTATTGCTCGAGAACGTATTGCTATTGGCTATCTGTATGATTTTTTTTTTGAATTTAGTCTATTTAACTTAATCTAACCAATAGGATCATACTTTATAGCAAGTGTGGAAAAAGTTACTTTTAAAGTTACTACTAAAAGGTACACTATTCCATAACCAAATAGACGATACAGATCAAACTAGATTATTAATATAATTATAAATTTCTAAAAAAAATTGTAATAATTATAAAATTTAGCAGAATTTCTAATAATTTTATTTAATGCAGCAAATTATTTTTAAATACTGTATATACTTATAGTACTGTACTGGTACTTATAGTACTACATTTTTAGTATTATAGTATTATTTTTATAGTACTATAATACTATAAGTATTATAATTATATTTATAGTACTACTTTCATAGTACTATAATATAATACTATAAGTACTTTAAGTGTTTTATAAAATGTTTTTGGAGTTGGCGCCAAATTCTTAATGTTTGTCTTTAAATTTCTGGCATCTTAAGCTAGCTGAAAGTACTATTGCTCAAGAACGTATTGCTATTGGCTATCTGTATGATTTTTTTTTTGAATTTAGTTTATTTAACTTAATCTAACCAATAAGATCATACTTTATAACAAGTGTGGAAAAAGTTACTTTTAAAGTTACTACTAAAAGGTACACTATTCCATAACCAAATAGATGATACAGATCAAACTAGATTATTAATATAATTATAAATTTCTAAAAAAAATGGTAATAATTATAAAATTTAGCAGAATTTTTAATAATTTTATTTAATGCAGCGAATCATTTTTAAATACTGTTTATACTTATAGTACTGTACTGGTACTTATAGTACTACATTTTTAGTATTATAGTATTATTTTTATAGTACTATAATACTATAAGTATTATAATTATATTTATAGTACTACTTTCATAGTACTATAATATAATACTATAAGTACTATAAGTGTTTTATAAAATGTTTTTGGAGTTGGCGCCAAATTCTTAATGTTTGTCTTTAAATTTCTTGTATCTTAAGCTAGCCGAAAGTACTATGCTCGAGAACGTATTGCTATTGGCTATCTGTATAGTTTTTTGTTTGAATTTAGTCTATTTAACTTTTTCTAACCAATAGGATCATACTTTATAACAAGGGTGGAAAAAGTTACTTTTAAAGTTACTACTAAACGGTACACTATTCCATAACCAAATAGATGATACAGATCAAACTAGATTATTAATATAATTATAAATTTCTAAAAAAAATGGTAATAATTATAAAATTTAGCAGAATTTTTAATAATTTTATTTAATGCAGCGAATCATTTTTAAATACTGTATATACTTATAGTACTGTACTGGTACTTATAATACTACATTTTTAGTATTATAGTATTATTTTTATAGTACTATAATACTATAAGTACTATAATTATATTTATAGTACTATTTTCATAGTACTATACTATAATACTATAACTACCATAAGTGTTTTATAAAATGTTTTTGGAGTTGGCGTCAAATTCTTAATGTTTGTCTTTAAATTTCTGGTATCTTAAGCTAGCTGAAAGTACTATTGCTCGAGAACGTATTGCTATTGGCTATCTGTATGATTTTTTTTTTGAATTTAGTCTATTTAAGTTAATCTAGCTAATAGGACCATACTTTATAACAAGGGTGGAAAAAGTTACTTTTAAAGTTACTACTAAAAGGTACACTATTCCATAACCAAATAGATGATACAGATCAAACTAGATTATTAATATAATTATAAATTTCTAAAAAAAATGGTAATAATTATAAAATTTAGCAGAATTTTTAATAATTTTATTTAATGCAGCGAATCATTTTTAAATACTGTATATACTTATAGTACTGTACTGGTACTTATAATACTACATTTTTAGTATTATAGTATTATTTTTATAGTACTATAATACTATAAGTACTATAATTATATTTATAGTACTATTTTCATAGTACTATACTATAATACTATAACTACCATAAGTGTTTTATAAAATGTTTTTGGAGTTGGCGTCAAATTCTTAATGTTTGTCTTTAAATTTCTGGTATCTTAAGCTAGCTGAAAGTACTATTGCTCGAGAACGTATTGCTATTGGCTATCTGTATGATTTTTTTTTTGAATTTAGTCTATTTAACTTAATCTAACCAATAGGATCATACTTTATAACAAGTGTGGAAAAAGTTACTTTTAAAGTTACTACTAAAAGGTACACTATTCCATAACCAAATAGATGATACAGATCAAACTAGATTATTAATATAATTATAAATTTCTAAAAAAAATGGTAATAATTATAAAATTTAGCAGAATTTTTAATAATTTTATTTAATGCAGCGAATCATTTTTAAATACTGTATATACTTATAGTACTGTACTGGTACTTATAATACTACATTTTTAGTATTATAGTATTATTTTTATAGTACTATAATACTATAAGTACTATAATTATATTTATAGTACTATTTTCATAGTACTATACTATAATACTATAACTACCATAAGTGTTTTATAAAATGTTTTTGGAGTTGGCGTCAAATTCTTAATGTTTGTCTTTAAATTTCTGGTATCTTAAGCTAGCTGAAAGTACTATTGCTCGAGAACGTATTGCTATTGGCTATCTGTATGATTTTTTTTTTGAATTTAGTCTATTTAAGTTAATCTAGCTAATAGGACCATACTTTATAACAAGGGTGGAAAAAGTTACTTTTAAAGTTACTACTAAAAGGTACACTATTCCATAACCAAATAGATGATACAGATCAAACTAGATTATTAATATAATTATAAATTTCTAAAAAAAATTGTAATAATTATAAAATTTAGCAGAATTTCTAATAATTTTATTTAATGCAGCAAATTATTTTTAAATACTGTATATACTTATAGTACTGTACTGGTACTTATAGTACTACATTTTTAGTATTATAGTATTATTTTTATAGTACTATAATACTATAAGTATTATAATTATATTTATAGTACTACTTTCATAGTACTATAATATAATACTATAAGTACTTTAAGTGTTTTATAAAATGTTTTTGGAGTTGGCGCCAAATTCTTAATGTTTGTCTTTAAATTTCTGGCATCTTAAGCTAGCTGAAAGTACTATTGCTCAAGAACGTATTGCTATTGGCTATCTGTATGATTTTTTTTTTGAATTTAGTTTATTTAACTTAATCTAACCAATAAGATCATACTTTATAACAAGTGTGGAAAAAGTTACTTTTAAAGTTACTACTAAAAGGTACACTATTCCATAACCAAATAGATGATACAGATCAAACTAGATTATTAATATAATTATAAATTTCTAAAAAAAATGGTAATAATTATAAAATTTAGCAGAATTTTTAATAATTTTATTTAATGCAGCGAATCATTTTTAAATACTGTTTATACTTATAGTACTGTACTGGTACTTATAGTACTACATTTTTAGTATTATAGTATTATTTTTATAGTACTATAATACTATAAGTATTATAATTATATTTATAGTACTACTTTCATAGTACTATAATATAATACTATAAGTACTATAAGTGTTTTATAAAATGTTTTTGGAGTTGGCGCCAAATTCTTAATGTTTGTCTTTAAATTTCTTGTATCTTAAGCTAGCCGAAAGTACTATGCTCGAGAACGTATTGCTATTGGCTATCTGTATAGTTTTTTGTTTGAATTTAGTCTATTTAACTTTTTCTAACCAATAGGATCATACTTTATAACAAGGGTGGAAAAAGTTACTTTTAAAGTTACTACTAAACGGTACACTATTCCATAACCAAATAGATGATACAGATCAAACTAGATTATTAATATAATTATAAATTTCTAAAAAAAATGGTAATAATTATAAAATTTAGCAGAATTTTTAATAATTTTATTTAATGCAGCGAATCATTTTTAAATACTGTATATACTTATAGTACTGTACTGGTACTTATAATACTACATTTTTAGTATTATAGTATTATTTTTATAGTACTATAATACTATAAGTACTATAATTATATTTATAGTACTATTTTCATAGTACTATACTATAATACTATAACTACCATAAGTGTTTTATAAAATGTTTTTGGAGTTGGCGTCAAATTCTTAATGTTTGTCTTTAAATTTCTGGTATCTTAAGCTAGCTGAAAGTACTATTGCTCGAGAACGTATTGCTATTGGCTATCTGTATGATTTTTTTTTTGAATTTAGTCTATTTAACTTAATCTAACCAATAGGATCATACTTTATAACAAGTGTGGAAAAAGTTACTTTTAAAGTTACTACTAAAAGGTACACTATTCCATAACCAAATAGACGATACAGATCAAACTTGATTATTAATATAATTATAAATTTCTAATAAAAATGGTAATAATTATAAAATTTAGCAGAATTTCTAATAATTTTATTTAATGCAGCAAATTATTTTTAAATACTGTATATACTTATAGTACTGTACTGGTACTTATAGTACTACATTTTTAGTATTATAGTATTATTTTTATAGTACTATAATGCTATAAGTATTATAATTATATTTATAGTACTACTTTCATAGTACTATAATATAATACTATAAGTACTTTAAGTGTTTTATAAAATGTTTTTGGAGTTGGCGCCAAATTCTTAATGTTTGTCTTTAAATTTCTGGTATCTTAAGCTAGCTGAAAGTACTATTGCTCGAGAACGTATTGCTATTGGCTATCTGTATGATTTTTTTTTTGAATTTAGTCTATTTAACTTAATCTAACCAATAGGATCATACTTTATAACAAGTGTGGAAAAAGTTACTTTTAAAGTTACTACTAAAAGGTACACTATTCCATAACCAAATAGACGATACAGATCAAACTAGATTATTAATATAATTATAAATTTCTAAAAAAAAATTGTAATAATTATAAAATTTACAATCTGTCGACAGACTGGTCATTAATATCTCTCCAAGCACTTCTCCGTTGTGTTTTAATTGACACGCTGAGCTAATAAAGCGGTTATTAATGATTTAAAGATGACAACGTAGAAAAGGGGAGAAAACCCTTTAATATTGATATTAAGTACATGACCACAGGAAAGCAAACATAATAACGTACAAACGCATGTACAAATTTAATTAAATAATCTATGATTTAGCGCAATTTGTCAGAAAATATGTCAAAGAGAATTGTAATCAGAGAAGATAAACGTAGCTGGATCTATAAAATGCTCATTTAGTAATCACATGGTACTATTTCTTATTTTAATAGAAAAACAACGCCGTAGTTTAGGATTGGCGCTAGTGAGCATGTATATCTGTCAAATGTAGAGCTTATTTGTTTTCTCTTAGCGGCTGTGACGTCACTAATCTGCGCAAACAGATTAGTGACATCTATTCCACAGCTGATGGAATAAGTGAGCGCTGAAAACATTCGACCATCTTTTGAACCGCTCAAAATTAAATTAATGTAATTTATGTAATCTAAATTAAATTACTGTGCTAATATGCTGTAAGTATTGAGGTTGTTCTATATATATTTTACAGCAAGCAAGCAAAGTAAAAAAATTAAGATTTAGCTGACGTTTTTAGTTTAGTTAGTAATAGCAAAGAACTACCAATTACAGCTTCTGCGCATGAACACGTGACCCGCCAACAGAAAACAAATAAGCTCTATATAAACGTAGTTGGATCTATAAAATGCTCATTTAGTAATCACATGGTACTATTTCTTATTTTAATAGAGAAATAGCGCCGTAGTTTAGGATTGGCGCTAGTGAGCATGTATATCTGTCAAATGTCAAAGCACTTGTTCTAATAATCAGTCGTAAATGTTGTTTATTTTCTCTGCTTTGTCTCGTTTATTTAAAAATCTATTTTAGCAAAATACTAAAAAGTCAGCCATTTGTATGCAATAATCGCTTATCTTATCACTCAAAATAATTGTAGCGTACTTTTGAAGGGAAAATGTGTTGCTTCCCTCTATAATGACTTTACAAATTGGCTGTAGAGACGTCTTGTTATCTTAATAACCCTCAAAAAAAATATTGCAGTAAGTAACTTTCGGTTGCAAATTATGGCTGAAAAACTCAACAGTAGGCAGAAAAACCTGCTTATAGAAAGACTTTATAAGGCTATTGTCACAAAAATATTGTTATATATAAAATGAGTAATTTAACCTGATTAATTGTAGCTTAACCTAACCTAACTTAATCTAACTTAACCTAACTTTACCTAACTTAACCTAACTTAGCCTAACTTAACCTAACTTACCCTCACTTTTGTGGTTTTTTCTACATTATTTCTAAGACATAGGATATGGTAAGCTCTTCGCAAAGTTGGAGCAATGTGTTTAATATTAGATCGCACTTTAATACCATTTATTCCGTTAATGCTTTCTGCTTATCTTTTAATCCAACAACGTTAGCAATGAAATTCGGTTTATTCAAGCCCTCCCTTAGGATGGAAAAAATACAATTACTTAATTCACATTCGGCGACGACTGTACTATAATTGAAAATTAAATGACTTCAGCCACCATAATTTAGTAGATTTATTAAAAATTTCCATTTTCAGTCACTATTTTAGGTCACAGCTGCACTGTTAATTAGACTGAAAGTGGTCAAACGCGGTACAAGCGCTCCTATTGAAATTGCAATTTTATTCTAATAAATGAAAGAAATTAAAATACGCAATTAATATAGAAAAATTTATAAAAGTAAAAAAAAATACAATGACATTTGTTATCTGTCAACATTCAAATAATCAGCGGTCTTACATGCTTAGTCAATCCGACCCGCACAGAAGGTACTTTTTACAGCTTGATTAACATTTAGTTTGTTAAGATTGCCATTAGGGCAATCGGGCTTACACAAGTTAAATAAATTGCCGCTCTGTCATTATCTAATTTGGTTTATTAGACGAAAAGGTTTGTCTAGTTCTAGCTAATCTAAAGCTCCCCTTTCTTTCTGTTGTGCATCCAAATTACAGGCAGTTAGTGGGAAATGCATAGCTTTAATCGAATAAATTTAAGATAATGTAATCAATTAAGGATTATAATCTTAAAAGTATTAGGATATTGCAGTTTTATTATAGACTATCCCAGACGTGTTCTATAGGATTAATTTCGGGAGACCTAGTGGGCCGGTTGGTTTCGATTATCCAAAAAATTGCATATAATGGCAGCTTTAACCAAATAACCAATTGCCATTTGACATTTTGTGACATTTTATCGCAAATCATTTAAAGGAAAACATAAAAGTTTGCAGTGCAATTGGTTTTAAATTTTTTGTTCAACGTGTTCCAGACCTGTTCAATGGGATTTAAGTTGGGCGATCTAGCTGGCATGATTTTAGCAATCCATGACTTGCATTAGATAACTCAAAGACAAGTGTTATAACGTGGTGCCGGTTTTGGGCTTGTTAGCTGCTGCCAGTTACCAAACCGCAACTCGAACAGATTTTGCGTTTTATTAAAACGTTCGTATGTTTTTCGCTTAATTGTAATTAAACTGGGGGCGGGCGTTTTGAGTACAATTTATTCCGGCACTGTCCAAAGATACGAAAAACTCATGTATCATAGTTATCTGATTATGGCAACACGAAATGTGAATACAGAAACCGAGGCTTAACCAAAATATCAACAGCTCGCATTAAAGGAGGAATGCAGGCAGAATGAGCGTTTATTTTCGCTTAACACGAACCTATTTGACTTTTGTCAATATAGTTATAATAGAAGGGTGGCGCTCACGAAGTTGACTCCTGAGGTGTGTTTAACTTTAAGTTTATTCACTTTTTCGGCTAATAAATTAGAGAAAAACACATTTATTTTGTTGCCACATTTAAAATTTAGATTTTATTTTTAGCGAAAATACATGCAAGAGAATATTAGGTTAGATAACACGTTTTAAAAACGCTTTAAGAGTAGCAAATGGCTTGAAAGCAAATCTCGAACAACTTGAACGAAAAAATGTAAAAAAACATTTTTTTATTATATTTCCAACCAAAACAAAACAGTGGATTGACAGGAGAAGCGCCATTACATAGCCAGCCAGATCACTTGATTTTATTTTTTTTAGATTTTTGCTTTAAAGTTATGGAATCAAAGTCTGTAAGCGCTTTGAGAGCAGAAATTGGAGTAGAATTAATTTCCCAACAACATGAACAAAAAAATTTATAAAAAACGCTTTTTTATATGCTGGTATTTCTTAAACAAGCAAATTTTTGGTGATAGATTGATAAAAAAAGTGCTTTTAAATGCCCAGCAGGATCACCTGATCTAGACCGTAAACTGTCAAATTTTTACAAACAAATGCTGCAAAAATAATTTATATGTTCAACAAAATTTTATCAAAATAAAATTTTGGGATAACAATGATTTTATATACCTGTGGATCTTTTTATTGTTTATTTATTGAAAAACATGTGTGAAATCGCTTATTTTCTAGACACATATGATTTTTTTTATAAACTTTCTTGCAATAAATAAAACAATTAAATTCTAAACTACACAAAAAAAATTAGATTTAGATCTGGCGATCTAGCGGACTATTAGACAGGTTTGTAAGTTCTCAACCATCTATAGCCAAAATAATTATTCGACAAATTAGTATTTATTTGTAGTATTATTATCATCTTTCCTTATTTAACATTTTTTTTCTGTTCCATTCGGTTATTTTTGTGTTTTTGTTAAATTTTTTTTTTGTTTTTTTACTTTTTCTTGTTTTTGTTATTTATTTTAAATTAGTTTTTTGTATATTTTGTATATTTCATTATTCCATTAGATTGTGTCTTTAATTATTTATTCAAAATTAAAAAAAAATTTAAATTATAAAACATCAAAACAGGAATTTAGATAAATTTACCAGATTTATAAATTATTTCTAAACATTTATTCTAATAACAATCTTTAATAACAATAATTAATTGTTAAACAAATTATTAAGATTGTGAAAAATAAGAATGTAAAACTACACAAAAAAAAATTCAAAATTTAGATCTGGCGATCTAGCAGACTATTGAACAGGTCCGGAAGTGCTCAACCATCTAAAAAATCAATATTTATTCGATTATCATTATTTATAAATTATTAAAATTATATTATTATTATTTAAATATTAGGTTAGACAACACATTTTAAAAACGCGCTAAAGAGCACCAAATGGCTTAAAAACAATTCTCCAACAGCTTGAAAAAAAAATGTAGACTAAGTTCTGTCTTATTATGTTTCTAATTACAACAAAACAATGGATTGATTAAAGAAGCGCGATTAAATAGCTAATTATACTATAAACTCTTAAAATCCCAAAAATAAATTTTATATACCGGGTGTATTTTGAAAAATATCTAACGTTGTAACTTTTTCTATAAAAATATCAAAATAAAAAAATAAAATAAACTAAAAATAAATATAAATGTTAAACGACACAAAAATATGAGAAGATTTAGATCTGGCGATCTAGCGGACTATTGGACAGGTTTGTAAGTGCTAAACCATCTTTCGCCAAATTTATTATTTAAAGAATTAGTATTTATTTGTTTATTACTCTTTGTGTATTATTCAACTTTTTATTAAAATTTATAAAAAAATAGTATTAAAACAATTAAATTTAGATGCTATCAATCAAAAATCTAATATTAATAAATAATAAAAAAAATAGAAAGATCAAAGTTTTTTGCTTGACTTTGAAAAGACATATTTAATATTTTATATTTTTTTAATCTAAATATCTTTTATTGCTATTATCTTATATTTTGTTTTTGTTTAAATTAAATATTTAGATTTTTTTCTAGCATTTTTTCTGCTGATCTGTTTTTATCTATAATTATTTGTTTTTATCCAGTTTTCACTTTAATTTTTAGACATTTTAGTCTTACCATAAATTGTTTATATCATCTATCTTTATTCTTTTTTTTTATTTTATTTAAGTTTTTTCTTGTTTTTGTTATTTATTTATTTTTAGTTTCTACTCCTACTATAAATTGTTTCTATTATCTGTCTCGATTTTTTTATTGTTTTTATACTTTTCGATGGTTTTATTATTTATTTTAAATTAGTTTTTTTTATATTGTATATTATATTTTTTTATTCTATTAGTTTATATCTCTAATTATTTATTTTAAATTAAGAGAATTTATAAATTATAAAAAATTGAAATTTTAAAAAATAGCAGGAATTCAAATAAATTTCTTAATTTATATATTATTATATTATAAATAATTAATTGTTAGAGAAAATATTACGATTGTAAAGAATTTTAATGTAAAACTGCGCAAAAAATATTAAAAGTTTAGATCTGGCGATCTAGCAGACTATTGAACAGGTCCGCAAATGCTCAACCATCTATCGCTATAGTAATTATTTAAAAAATCAATATTTACTCGGTTATTATTATTTATAAATTATTAAAATTGGAAAAAATATATTATTATTTAAAAAAAAGTTAAATGCTATCAGTCATAAACAAAGTATTAACAGAAATGCATGTGATGGAAACGCTTTAAAGAGCAGCAAATAGCTTGAAAACAATTCTCTAACAACTTGTGTGAAAAAATGTGGAAAAAGCTTTTTTCTATTATGATTCTAAGCAAAACAAAACAGTGGATTGATTAAAGAAGCGCTATTAAACAGCCAGCCAGATCACATGATTTAATTTTTTTAGGTTTTTGATTTGAGGTTATGAAACTGAATCTTATTGTTTTTTACAAAATTGTAGTAACAAACAAGTTTTTGGTAATTTACTAATAAAAAAAGCGCTATTTAATAGCCAGCAAGACTCAATTTATACTGTAAGCTTTTAAAATCGCAAGAATAATTTTATATACGGGGTGTATTTCGAAAAATATTTAGCGTTGTAGCTTTTTTATTTTTTATTTATTAAAACAAATGTTTGTACTTGCTTTTATTTTGTCTCACATTTAACATCTGTAAAAATAAAAAAATAATAAATAAAATAAACTAAATAAATGTACAACTACACAAAAAAGTAAGAAGATTTAGATCTGGCGATCAAGCGGACCATTAGACAGGTTTGTAAGTGCTTGACCATCTATCGCCAAATTTATTATTTAAAAAATCAGTATTTATTTGTTTATTGTTATTCGTGTATTAATCAAGTTTTTATTAAAATATATAAATAAATAATACTAAAATAATTAAATTTAGATGCTTTTAATCAAAAACCAAATATTAATAAATAATAATAAAAAATAGACAAATCATCATTTTGAAAAAGCAGATTTAATATTTTATATTTTTTTAATCTAAATATCTTTTATTGCTATTATCTTATTGTTTGTTTTTGTTTAAATTAAATATTTAGATTTTTTCTAGCATTCTTTGATCTGTTTTTATCTATATTTATTTGTTTTTATCCAGTTTTCACTTTATTTTTTATACATTTTAGTCTTACCATAAATTCTTTATATCATCTACTTTCATTAATTTTTTTTTATTTTATTAAGTTTTTTTTTGTTTTTGTTTTTGTTATTTATTTATTTTTAGCTTCTACTCCTATTATAAATTGTTTCTATTATCTGTCTCAATTTTTTTATTGTTTTTATACTTTTTGATGGTTTTGTTATTTATTTTAAATTAGTTTTTTTTATATTTTATGTATTTTTTTATTCTATTAGTTTATATTTTTAATTATTTATTCAAAATTAAACAAAATTATATATTATAAACAATTAAAATTTTAAAAAATAAAAGAAGCTTAGACCAATTTGTTTAATTTATATATTTTTTCTTAAACATTTATTCTAATTAGTCTATATTATAAATAATTAGTTGCTAAACAAAATATTTAAATAGTGAAAAATTTTGTTGTGAAACTACACACAAAACATTGAAAATTTAGATCTGGTAATCTAGCATATCATTGAACAGGTTTGCAAAAGCTCAACCATCAAATAATTATTTAAAAAATCAGTATTTATTCGATTATTATTATTTTCATTTTTATAAAAAAATCAAAACAAAGTTAGATGCTATCAGTTAAAAACAAAATATTAACAAAATACGAAATATTTGACAAATTAGTTGACAAACTGTCAAAATTTTAAACAAAACTGAAATATTGAAAAAAATTAAGAAATTTTCTAGCTAACATCTGCCATATTGAATTTAAAACAGCTTAAAGCTGTTTTAACTGAAGCCAATATTTATCAAGATTTAATTACAAACAGCAAAAGAAGAAAAGCCAACGAAAAAATTTAAATAATTGGTCAATTGATTGTTACAAAAGGCGTTATTGAATGGCCAGCAAGATCACTTCATTTAAATCTGTTAAAAATTTTTTAGCAAACAATATTTTTTTATTTTATAAAGCTTGGCTGTTGCAATAATAAATTGACATTTTCTAGCGTCTGCCATATTGGATTTGAAATGGCGTTACTTTGCTTATCGCATTCCGCTTATCAAAATTTGTTGTCAAAAAGCTTATAATTTGCAAGATTCAATTACAAACACGGAATCAAGTAAAGCTGAATTAAAAGCATATAAAAATGAATCAAATTTGTATAGTTTCAAAAACAAATTGAATTAAAATGATTTGAACAATACCTATCAAAGTTGATTTTATGAATTATTTATGAAAGCTTTTTGTTCAACATTTCTGCCATGTTGTCGCTTTTTTATTTATGAAAATAAAATTAAATTTACAACAAAATCTAATTAAAATTGTCGTGTTTACGCCATTGCGAGAGCCGTACCTACCGTCAGACACAAAAAGTAAAAGCAAAATTTTATAAATTGACATGAACAACAATTATCTCCAATCGCCTTTTTATCGGCCAGCTTTCGTTTCCATTTAGTTCTGTTGGTTTCAAAATGACAACTGTCTCCTAATTTGAAAACAAATTGGAAAATGCTACGAGTTGACAGAGCTTAATTGGGTTTGCCAATACGGTTTCGTATGAAAATTTAAAATTCGTTTAGCACACATCGCGATAAATCATGCTTGCTTTTTTGGCCGTTTTGTAATTAAATAGTTCAGTTAATTAAAACAAAAAAAAAAAACGATCTCTATTGAAGAATTGCAATCTGTTCATATTCTTAATAAGCACGCTTAGAGATATAAAGAAGACTTACGAAAAAGCTTATAGAAAGTTTAATTAGTTAACTCATTTACATTCCAAAAAGAAAAAGATTTAAATATAAATTAACTGTCACTTCCTGGATTAACTCATGCGCAATCAGTGTAAATTTGATAATTTTTAGTCTAAACGAATTAATAAACGCGTTTTCTTATGTAAAATTATTTCTGTTAACTTTAAAAAATTTTTTTTTAGCAAAATTTGAGCTTATATAGCTTAAATTATGCGCGAAAACGCACCTAATGCTGTCGTACCTTACCCCACAAACATGACAAAAATGCAAAAAAACTTAAACTGTTAATAAAATAAATTTGCTATAATTTTTATCTATTCTGTAAGGTCCTTTATTTGCGGTTTTGCATTAATCTTTAGAATCCATTCAAGTCCACTTTTGAAAAAAATTTAAATTTATATTAACTGTCACTTTCTGGATTAACTGATGCGCTATCAGTTTAAATTTTCTAATTTTTAGATTATTAAACGCGTTTATTGTTTAATAAAGATAGTAACAAGTTAAACAATTTTTTTTATAATGTTATTATCTCTAAAGAAAATTTTTTCAACATAAGCTGAACTTATATAGCTAGAATTATGCGCGAAAACGCACCTAATGCTGTCGTACCTTACTCCACAAACATGACAAAAATGCAAAAAAATTTAATTTGTTGATAAAATATATTTGCTATAATTTTTATCTATTCTGTAAGGTCCTTTATTTGCGGTTTTGCATTAATCTTCAGAATCCATTCAAGTCCACTTTTGAAAAAAATTTAAATTTAAATTAACTGTCACTTTCTGGATTAACTGATGCGCCATCAGTTTAAATTTTTTAATTTTTAGATTAATAAACGCGTTTATTGTTTAATAAAGATAGTAACAAGTTAAACAATTTTTTTTATAATGTTATTATCTCTAAAGAAAATTTTTTCAACATAAGCTGAACTTATATAGCTAGAATTATGCGCGAAAACGCACCTAATGCTGTCGTACCTTACCCCACAAACATGACAAAAATGCAAAAAAACTTAAACTGTTAATAAAATAAATTTGCTATAATTTTTATCTATTCTGTAAGGTCCTTTATTTGCGGTTTTGCATTAATCTTTAGAATCCATTCAAGTCCACTTTTGAAAAAAATTTAAATTTAAATTAACTGTCACTTTCTGGATTAACTGATGCGCCATCAGTTTAAATTTTCTAATTTTTAGATTAATAAACGCGTTTATTGTGTAATAAAGATAGTAACAAGTTAAACAATTTTTTTTATAATGTTATTATCTCTAAAGAAAATTTTTTCAACATAAGCTGAACTTATATAGCTTGAATTATGCGCGAAAACGCACCTAATGCTGTCGTACCTTACCCCACAAACATGACAAAAATGCAAAAAAACTTAAACTGTTAATAAAATATATTTGCTATAATTTTTATCTATTCTGTAAGGTCCTTTATATACGGTTTTGCATTAATCTTTAGAATCCATTCAAGTCCACTTTTGAAAAAAATTTAAATTTATATTAACTGTCACTTTCTGGATTAACTGATGCGCCATCAGTTTAAATTTTCTAATTTTTAGGTTAATAAACGCGTTTATTGTGTAATAAAGATAGTAACAAGTTAAACAATTTTTTTTATAATGTTATTATCTCTAAAGAAAATTTTTTCAACATAAGCTGAACTTATATAGCTAGAATTATGCGCAAAAACGCACCTAATGCTGTCGTACCTTACCCCACAAACATGACAAAAATGCAAAAAAACTTAAACTGGTAATAAAATAAATTTGCTATAATTTTTATCTATTCTGTAAGGTCCTTTATTTGTGGTTTTGCATTAATCTTTAGAATCCATTCAAGTCCACTTTTGAAAAAAATTTAAATTTAAATTAACTGTCACTTTCTGGATTAACTGATGCGCCATCAGTTTAAATTTTCTAATTTTTAGATTAATAAACGCGTTTATTGTGTAATAAAGATAGTAACAAGTTAAACAATTTTTTTTATAATGTTATTATTTCTAAAGAAAATTTTTTCAACATAAGCTGAACTTATATAGCTAGAATTATGCGTGAAAACGCACCTAATGCTGTCGTACCTCACCCCACAAACATGACAAAAATGCAAAAAAACTTAAACTGTTAATAAAATATATTTGCTATAATTTTTATCTATTCTGTAAGGTCCTTTATTTGCGGTTTTGCATTAATCTTTAGAATCCATTCAAGTCCACTTTTGAAAAAAATTTAAATTTATATTAACTGTCACTTTCTGGATTAACTGATGCGCCATCAGTTTAAATTTTCTAATTTTTAGATTAATAAACGCGTTTATTGTGTAATAAAGATAGTAACAAGTTAAACAATTTTTTTTATAATGTTATTATCTCTAAAGAAAATTTTTTCAACATAAGCTGAACTTATATAGCTAGAATTATGCGTGAAAACGCACCTAATGCTGTCGTACCTCACCCCACAAACATGACAAAAATGCAAAAAAACTTAAACTGTTAATAAAATATATTTGCTATAATTTTTATCTATTCTGTAAGGTCCTTTATTTGCGGTTTTGCATTAATCTTTAGAATCCATTCAAGTCCACTTTTGAAAAAAATTTAAATTTATATTAACTGTCACTTTCTGGATTAACTGATGCGCCATCAGTTTAAATTTTCTAATTTTTAGATTAATAAACGCGTTTATTGTGTAATAAAGATAGTAACAAGTTAAACAATTTTTTTTATAATGTTATTATCTCTAAAGAAAATTTTTTCAACATAAGCTGAACTTATATAGCTAGAATTATGCGCAAAAACGCACCTAATGCTGTCGTACCTTACCCCACAAACATGACAAAAATGCAAAAAAACTTAAACTGGTAATAAAATAAATTTGCTATAATTTTTATCTATTCTGTAAGGTCCTTTATTTGTGGTTTTGCATTAATCTTTAGAATCCATTCAAGTCTACTTTTGAGAAAAATTTAAATTTAAATTAACTGTCACTTTCTGGATTAACTGATGCGCCATCAGTTTAAATTTTCTAATTTTTAGATTAATAAACGCGTTTATTGTGTAATAAAGATAGTAACAAGTTAAACAATTTTTTTTATAATGTTATTATCTCTAAAGAAAATTTTTTCAACATAAGCTGAACTTATATAGCTAGAATTATGCGCAAAAACGCACCTAATGCTGTCGTACCTTACCCCACAAACATGACAAAAATGCAAAAAAACTTAAACTGGTAATAAAATAAATTTGCTATAATTTTTATCTATTCTGTAAGGTCCTTTATTTGTGGTTTTGCATTAATCTTTAGAATCCATTCAAGTCCACTTTTGAAAAAAATTTAAATTTAAATTAACTGTCACTTTCTGGATTAACTGATGCGCCATCAGTTTAAATTTTCTAATTTTTAGATTAATAAACGCGTTTATTGTGTAATAAAGATAGTAACAAGTTAAACAATTTTTTTTATAATGTTATTATCTCTAAAGAAAATTTTTTCAACATAAGCTAAACTTATATAGCTTGAATTATGCGCAAAAACGCACCTAATGCTGTGGTACCTTACCCCACAAACATGACAAAAATGCAAGAAACTTAAACTGTTAATAAAATATATTTGCTATAATTTTTATCTATTCTGTAAGGTCCTTTATTTGCGGTTTTGCATTAATCTTTAGAATCCATTCAAGTCTACTTTTGAGAAAGATTTAAATTTAAATTAACTGTCACTTCTTAGATTAACTCATGCGCAATCAGTTTAAATTTTATAATTTTTAGTCTAAACGAATTAATAAACGCGTTTTTTGTGTAATAAAGATAGTAACAAGTAGAGCAACTTTTTTTTGTAATGTTATTACCTCTAAAAATTTTTTTTTAACATAAGTTAAACTTATATAGCTTAAATTAGGCGCGAAAACGCTGTGGTACCTTACCTCACAAACATGACAAAATTGCAAAAAAATTTAAACTGTTAATAAAATATATTTGCTATAATTTTTTTAAGGGGGTTTTATTTGCGGTTTTGCATTTATCTTTAGAACCCATTCAAGTCCACTTTCGTGCAAATAAATCACAACCCTTAAGCCATAAAGCAACCGTGAACAAGGGCAGTTCAAGAAACGTTATTAACCACATTATTAGATTCACTATAACAAATTAAAGACCAATATAATATATTATTGTGCGCCCCAGCGTTTCTCACCCTCTGCTGCTCGCTTTTATAGACCCTGAAGATGTGTTTACGAGCTACGAAACGTGGAACAATAGAAAATGCGCTCATCACGGTCAGAAGCTCTTAAATATTTATCAGAAGCGTTAATTAGATTTTTCTTTTAGCGATTTTAAGATGGTTATTAACGGTTTTTCAAATAATAAATTTGAAAAGTTTAAATGACTTGGTCAAATATTTGAAGTTTGCAAAAGCACTGCAATCTTGCCGGATTCTTCATTGTTCTCGTTGCGAATTATTAATTTGATGGGTTAATCCCACCGACTGAGTTTAATTACAGTGTTCATTAAGGAAAAGACCTTTTAAAATTGCTTGAGTAATCAAGTTCATAGTATAACAATTATTATTATGAACAGATTTACTTAAAAAAGTGAAAAAAATCAAGGTTTTGTACAATTACAAAGTGGGTTTTAAGCTAAGAAGCAAACATTAGTTTGTTATTAGAAAAATCGATTATATTTGGTAAATTTTTAGATTTATCATTTAAAAACATTCGAACAATATGACCACAAACATAATAATGCTGCTTTCTGTATTTCCACGAAGCTTTCAAATTCAAATCTAAAATCTTGAGATTTTTTTATGATAATATGGGTTCAACACTCACATTTGAACCAGCTAACGCTAAAATTTTTACCATTTTTAAATTTCAAAAATGGCCACCGAAAGCAGCAAAAATTCATTCATTTTCGTTCTAAAGGTACCAATAATATTACTGCGCTGCATTAATAAAAGAAAATTTGCTGATAGAAAAAAACAAAATAAAAAAACTTAAATAGAAAACCAAAAATAAAACAAAAGAAAATATGTATTTACATTAAAAAAAAAATTAAAATCTGTTATTTTAAAGCGTAGTCAAATAAAACAATTTCTGAGTATGAAAAAAGTTCAATAAGATACGAATTTGAAAAAATTTAACAAAGAAAAAACATATAGCACGTACAAATTTTCAAGATAAACAAGAAAAATAACAATAAACGCAAAAAACATAACATAAAAAAAAGCTACTGTTAAATAGAGAGAGATAAATAATAAAGACAATGTATAGTGTAAACTATAAAAAACAATTGTTTATTTTAATTGGTTCAGTTTGATTTATTTTATTTTCATTTATTTTAGTTCATTTAAGTTTAATTTAGTATATGTTAGTTTATTTTAGTTCATTTCAATCAATTTTAATTATTTTAGCTTATTTTAGTTCAATATTGTTTATTTTATTTATTTTATTTCAGTTTCTTCTAGTTCATTTCAATTTATTTTAATTTATTTAAGTTTATTTTAGTTTAATTTTGTTTATTTTAATTTATTCCAGCTTATCTTTGTTCATTTTACTTTATTTTAATTTATTTTAGTTTATTTTAGTTTATTTCAGTTTTATTTTAGTTTATTTCAGTTCAATTCAGTTCATTATAGTTTAAGTACGTTTATTTTATTTTGTTTTAAAGTATTCTAGTTTATTTTAATTTATTTTAGTTTATTTTAGTTGATTTTAGTTCATTTCAATTAATTACAATTAATTTAGTTTATTTTAGTTCAATGTACTTTATTTAAGTAAAATTCAGATTATTTTAGTTCAATTTTGTTTATTTTATTTTACTTTATTTCAGTTCCTTCTAGTTCGTTTCTATTTATTTTAATTTATTTAAGTTTAATTTAGTCTAATTTATTTTATTTTAGTCTAATTTAGTTCATTTTAGTTCAACTCAGATTATTCTAGTTTAATTCAGTTTATTTTAATTTATTTTAGTTTATTTTAATTTATTTCAGTTTTATTTTAGATTATTTTAGTTCAGTTTACTTTATTTAAGTAAAATTCAGATTATTTTAGTTTAATTTTGTTTATTTTATTTTACTTTATTTCAATTCCTTCTAGTTCGTTTCTATTTATTTTAATTTATTTAAGTTTATTTTAGTTTAATTCATTTTATTTTAGTTCAATTTAGTTTATTTTAGCTAAATTCAGTTTATTTTAGTTTATTCCAGCTTATTCTTGTTCATTTTACTTTATTTTAATTTATTTTAGTTTAATTTAGTCTAATTCATTTTATTTTAGTCTAATTTAGTTCATTTTAGTTCAACTCAGATTATTCTAGTTTAATTCAGTTTATTTTATTTTAGTTTATTTCAGTTTTATTTTAGATTATTTTAGTTCAATTTACTTTATTTAAGTAAAATTCAGATTATTTTAGTTCAATTTTGTTCATTTTATTTTTCTTTATTTCAGTTCCTTCTAGTTCATTTCAATTTATCTTAATTTATTTAAGTTTATTCTAGTTTAATTTATTTTTTCAGTTCAATTTAGTTTATTTTAGATAAAATCAGTTTATTTTAGTTTATTCTAGCTTATCTTTGTTTATTTTACTTTAATTTATTAAGTTTAATTTAGTCTAATTTATTTTATTTTAGTCTAATTTAGTTCATTTTAGTTTTATTCAGTTTATTTTAGTTTATTCTAGTTAATTTTAATTAATTTTAGTTTATTTAAGTTTGATTTAGTTCAATTAAGTTTATTTTATTTTGTTTCAAATTATTCTAGTTTATTTTAAGTTATTTGAGTTTATTTAAATTTATTTTAGTTTATTTAAGTTTATTTTATTTTATTTTAGTTTATTTTAGTTTACTTTAGTTTACTTTAGTTTACTTTAGTTTACTTTAGTTTATTTTAGTTTAATTAAGTGTATTTTATTTTGTTTCAGATTATTCTAGTTTATTTTAATTTATTTTAGTTTATTTCAGTTCATTTTAGTTTATTTCAATTAATTTCAATTATTTTAGTTGATTTTGAATTAATTTACTTTATTTTAGTTAAATTCAGACTATTTAAGCTCAATTTTGATTATTTTTTTTACTTTATTTCAATTCTTTCTAGATTATTTTCATTTATTTAAGTTTATTTTGGTTTAATTCATTTTATTTTAGTTCAATTCAGTTTATTTAAGCTAAATTCAGTTTATTTTAGTTTATTCCAGTTTATTCTTGTTCATTTTACTTTATTTTAATTTATTTTAGTTTAATTTAGTCTAAATTAATTTATTTTAGTTTAATTTAGTTCATTTCAGTTCAATTCAGATTATTTTAGTATAATTCAGTTTATTCTAGCTTATTCTAGTTTATTTCAATTTATTTTAGTTTATTTTAGTTTAATTCAGCTCAGTTGAGTTTATTTTATTTGTTTTTAAATTATTCTAGTTTATTTTAATTTATTTTAGTTTATTTTAATTTATTTTAGTTTAATTTAGTTCATTTTAGTTTATTTTAGTTTATTTTAATTAATTTCATGTATTTTAGTTTAGTTTGGTTCAATTTACTTTATTTTAGCTTAATTTGGTTTATTCTAGCTTATTATTGTTCATTTTAGTTTACTTTAATTTATTTAAGTTTAATTCAGTCTATTTCATTTTATTTTAGTCTAATTTAGTTCATTTTAGTTTAATTCAGATTATTTTAGTTTAATTCAGTTTATTTTAGTTTATTTTAATTTATTTTAGTTTATTTTAGTTTAATTTAGTTAAGTTTATTTTATTTTGTTTCAGATTATTCTAGTTTATTTTAATTTATTCTAGTTTATTTTAGTTTATTCAAGTTCAATTCAGTTTATTTTAGTTCAATTAAGTTTATTTTATTTTGTTTCAGATTATAATTGATTTTAATTTATTTTTGTTTATTTTAGTTTATTTCAGCTCATTTTTGTTCAATTTGGGCTATTAAAACCGTTGCGTGAGCGACTTTATGTTTACAGATTGTGGCCGGCTTTAGTACGAGCCGATCTAAAAACTTCTGCCAAAATAATTAGCAAAAAAAAGTTAAAATGCGGAAAAATAATATTAAAACCCAAAAATAAGTAAAGAAAAATAGATAACAAATGTAATTTATAATAAAAACAAAATACATTAAATTAAGAAAGAAGATAATATAGAAACAAAAAGAAATGTTGCAAATAAAAACATTTTAAGAAAAAATGCAAACAAAAACATCTAAATAAAGCTAAGTAAATTAAAAACAAAATATAAGAAAATATTCTAATCAAGAACAAAGCTAGTAAAAAATTATTTTTTATTTCAAAACGTAACCAAACAAAAGCAGCTTGAGATTAAAAAGATAAAAAAAATATTAATAAAAAAAGTAAAATAAGACAATACAGACAAAAAGCCAAAACAAACCACAAAAAATATATTAATAATAAAAATAGACACATAAAAACGAATTAAGTAATAATAAAAAACCTAATTCTCATCTGTCTATTCAAGCACACTATTGCTTTTGCCCACTTGTGTTTTAAGTAACTTTTTCCACACTTGTCATAAAGTATGATACTATTGGCTAGATTAAGTTAAATAGACTAAATTCAAAAAAAAATCATACAGATAGCCAATAGCAATACGTTCTCGAGCAATAGTACTTTCAGCTAGCTTAAGATACCAGAAATTTAAAGACAAACATTAAGAATTTGGCGCCAACTCCAAAAACATTTTATAAAACACTTATAGTACTTATAGTATTATATTATAGTACTATGAAAGTAGTACTATAAATATAATTATAATACTTATAGTATTATAGTACTATAAAAATAATACTATAATACTAAAAATGTAGTACTATAAGTACCAGTACAGTACTATTAGTATATACAGTATTTAAAAATGATTTGCTGCATTAAATAAAATTATTAAAAATTCTGCTAAATTTTATAATTATTACCATTTTTTTTAGAAATTTATAATTATATTAATAATCTAGTTTTATCTGTATCATCTATTTGGTTATGGAATAGTGTACCTTTTAGTAGTAACTTTAAAAGTAACTTTTTCCACACTTGTTATAAAGTATGATCCTATTGGCTAGATTAACTTAAATAGACTAAATTCAAAAAAAAAATCATACAGATAGCCAATAGCAATACGTTCTCGAGCAATAGTACTTTCAGCTAGCTTAAGATACCAGAAATTTAAAGACAAACATTAAGAATTTGGCGCCAACTCCAAAAACATTTTATAAAACACTTATAGTACTTATAGTATTATATTATAGTACTATGAAAGTAGTACTATAAATATAATTATAATACTTATAGTATTATAGTACTATAAAAATAATACTATAATACTAAAAATGTAGTACTATAAGTACCAGTACAGTACTATTAGTATATACAGTATTTAAAAATGATTTGCTGCATTAAATAAAATTATTAAAAATTCTGCTAAATTTTATAATTATTACCATTTTTTTTAGAAATTTATAATTATTAGTGATGTGCCGATTATGACTTTCGCCGACTAGCCGACTAGCCGATTAGTCGGTTGTAATAAGACCGACTAGTCGGCTAAACCGATTACGCTTCGTTTACGGCTGATTTACGCGTAATCGCATACGCCGCGAGCGTGTCGGAACATGTTTTGTTTACTTCGCATTGTTCCTTCATTTTTGCTTGTGTAATGGTCGAGTTTTATTAGGATAGGTACTAATTTTGTTCAATAAATGTCATAATTAATTATGTTTTCTTTACAAGCAAGTAATTTTAAAAACTGATTACCAAAGGAAAGATTGCTTTACATTTTTTAATGTATAAGACTGATTATAAAATAAAAAAAAAATATATAATCAAGGTTTTTATTTCATGTAGTTCCCCCGCATGCATATTATTGAGAAATACATACAACGTAAGAAGCCGGATAGTCGGCGCTCTTTGCCGATTAGTCGCCGACTAATCGACGACTACAATAGTGGCCGGATAGTCGGCTTTACCGACTAGTCGCCGACTAGTCGGGACATCTCTAATAATTATATTAATAATCTAGTTTGATCTGTATCATCTTTTTGGTTATAGAATAGTATACCTTTTAGTAGTAACTTTAAAAGTAACTTTTTCCACACTTGCTATAAAGTATGATCCTATTGGCTAGATTAACTTAAATAGACTAAATTCAAAAAAAAAATCATACAGATAGCCAATAGCAATACGTTCTCGAGCAATAGTACTTTCAGCTAGCTTAAGATACAAGAAATTTAAAGACAAACATTGAGACTTTGGCGCCAACTCCAAAAACATTTCATATAACACTTATAGTACTTATAGTATTATAGTACTATAAAAATAGTACTATAAGTGTAGTACTATAAGTACAAGTACAGTACTATCAGTATTTAAAATCGAGTTGCTGCATTAAATAAAATTATTAGAAATTCTGCTAAAATTTTAATATATTTATTTAGATTTTGACATCTTTTTTGACAGCCAAGTTTGACAATTCTCTTAAAAACTACAATTTCTTTGACAATTTTACAGTCAATACTTGAAATCCAGACGTAACAATTTTATAATTATTGTTATGATTGTAAATCATCTGCAAACCCTTAATTTTTCGATCTGTTGTATCTTTCATTGCTCTACCAAGGAACACTTCTCCATTTTTCTCCAATCGTCCAATGTATTCATAAACTTTTCCGTACCAATGCTCATAGCCTCCTTTTACTAATTTATTATGGGTTATGTCCTCCACAGCGATGTTTATATTAGTGTCCACCCATTCAAAAATATCCTCTGGACCCATAAGTACCTAAAAAAACAATTAGTACCATAGGTACTTTTGGAGCTCGGTGGGTCAGATGGCCAACGATAGTACGTTGGAGTCTGGCTTGGCAAAATTGTGGATTCGATTCTCACCCAGCCAAGAGTGTAAGAGTCTGGCTTATGGGTGTATGTAATTGTAGAGAGAACAATAGAACCATAAAGGTCGTAGAGCATATCCTCACTTAATCTTGATATGTACTTTCAATATATAAGTATATATACTTATATATATAATGTTTTTAACCTGACTAGACCTGACTTGACCTAAGTAGACCTAATATATATATATATATCTTATAATATATATATATATATATATATTAGGTCTAGTCAGGTCTGACTAGACCTGACTTGACCTATAGATATATATATCTTATAATATATGTATTAGGTCTAGTCAGGTCAGGTCAGATCTACGGTAGGAACTGTCAACATTGACGTTATTTTGTTTTTTCAGTCTAGCTCTAGTTCTATAAGTTAAAACTACCTTAATCATCATATCTTGATGGTATATCCTTAGAGCATCTGCCGCATACACATATGGGGTATTTTCAAAAACTTCAACAACCACCAATCCAATACCTCGACCATCGCGGACATGGTACACCTGCCCCACGTAGACCTTCCTCCCGTCTTTCTTACATCCCGCCAGCACTGCATTCTGAGGAACCGTTCCAGAAAAATCAAACCAGGAAACTTGCTCAACTTGAAAGAAAATTGTATGAAAAAGTACTCAAATTCTAGCGATTAGTACCTGGTTGTTCCGCGCATGTGCAAGTTGCTATAGCCGCTCCAAAGCGTCTATCAATTGCTGGGGCAGGAGCAGAACAAGTGTTTCCAGCAACCACTAAAAAAATTTTAGTAAAGAAAAAAAAGCAAATTTTTGCTACAAACCATGTAAAAATGTCAGAAAAAACATCAATTTTAAGCTAAAATTCATTTTAATTTTATAAATAATCAATTATTGTTTGTTATAAAATGTTTATCTCTGTGGTACAGAAACAAGACTAAACATTTTATAAAGTGTTTAGCAATAATTGATAAAAATTTAATCTTTTCTTCATACAAACAATTTGATGTAACAAAACATTAATTGCGATTCTCGATCGTTTTCAGTGAATTAAGACAGAATTTTCCCGCACCGCGGTGCTTTTTACTTTGCTGACTTTTATAGAATAACTATTTTATCTAACAGTTTATAATTGGAAGCGCGTAACTGTTGGTCCTATTTGATAATTGAGTGTTAGGCGTATTTTTTGGGCCCTTTGCAGCCTTCTGTCTAATAATTAATTTTTCAATGTGCTTGTAATTTTCAGCCACCGTGTGTTGCTCCCAAGAGCGTACTTCCAAGGAGGGTTCACACTCCGCTTTAGTCGTTACACATCTGATTTATTCACTCTAATTTCGTCTAATATCTCCACAATTAAGTTCTGCTTTATTAAAGCTATGACAATTCGGGCCAATCAAGCTTTTATTGCTACAAAAAGGGAATATTATATACTGTAGCAACGAAAAAATGCTTATATTTGGAGGTTAAGTGCACTTGTGCACTCGAGAGTTGGGCGGGAATCTCACTGTAAAAAAATTCTCATAAAAATTAGTAAAAGTTAAATAGATAATTTTACAAAACACAGTTGTATAATCGCACAAGAGTCATAGACAATCTATAGATAGTGTGTAACAAATATAGAATTAAAAAAAAAACATCAAATATGTAATGCTTTTTGATCATATTTTTATAAAAAAATTTTATTTTTATTTTAAATTTTTGAATGTTTTGTAATAGTTAATTACCTAGCGAGTTCGGAAAGTGAACTTTTGAGCACTTTCTCTATTAGTGCGAATGGAGAATTATCTTCCTATAGAGATAAGCATAGAAGATAAAACACTAAAAAGAAGAAAAAAAAACAAATGCTAAAAAACAAAAAGTAATAATTAAAGTAAAGAAAACGTTAGATTCAAAGAGCAAAAGGTAAGTGGATCTAAAAGAAATATCATTGCAGCAAGGCAATGGGTGAATGAAGAAATGAAAGATAAGCAAGAAAAGAGAGACGAAACAAGTGAAAACAGGTACAATAAAAAATACTTTACTCTAATCACAGAAAAGTTGCCTGCGCTCTTAAAGAAAAATAAAAGAGAGACAGAGCAAGATTTAGGTGTGTAAATAAAGAAAAAGAAAATAGATTTTGTATAAAAGACAATGAGACAAAAAGCAGGATGTGTTAAAGAAAGAAAACAACATTTGAACGAAATTGTGGAGATAGTAGAAAGAAAGAATGGACAAAATAAATATGATATTAAGAGAGAAAGAAAGATTAAACAAAATAGTGTATAAAGCGAAGAAGCAAGAGAAATAAAAACAAAAGAAGCGAGAAGAAAAAGAAACAAAACTAATTTTAGAATGGAATTTGGAACCAAGTAGTCTAATTGCTTGTAACACTGTATTGTGGGCAATAAAAGGTGCATTACAGAAGAACTGCCTAAACTCTGAAAGAAAAATTAGAGAGAAAAAGAGCAAGATTTAGCTGCGTAAATAAAAAAAAAAGATAATAGATTTTTTATGGAAGACAATGAGACAAAAAGCAAGATGTGTTTAAGAGAGAGAAAAACATTACAACGAAATTGTGGAGATAGTAGAAAGCAAGCGAGACAAAGAAGGAATGAACAGAATAAAAATGATATTAAGAGAGAAAGAAAGATTAAACAAAATAGTCTATAAAGTGAAGAAAAAAGAGAAATAAAAACAAAAGAAGCGAGAAGAAAAAGAAACAAAACTAATTTTAGAATGGAATTTTGAACCAAATAGCGTAATTGTTTGTAACACTGTATTGTGGAACAATAAACAAACAAGAAAAGAGAGAAAAAATAAGTGAAAACAATAAAAGATATGAATAAGAAGAAAATAGATTTCGTATGAAATAAAATGAGACAAAAAGCAGGATGTGTTAAAGAGGGAAAAAAAAGCATTTGAACAAATTTGAAGAGATAATAGAAAGCAAGCAAGAGAAAGAAGGAATGAACAAAATAAAAATGACATTGAAAGAGAAAGAAAGATTAAACAAAATAGTGTATAAAGTGAAGAAATAAGAATAAAAACAAAAGAAGCAAGAAGAAAAAGAAACAAAACTAATTTTAGAATGGAATTTTGAACCAAATAGACTAATTGTTTGTAACACTGTATTGTGGAACAATAAACAAACAAGAAAAGAGAGAAAAAATAAGTGAAAGCAATAAAAGATATGAAAAAGAAGAAAATAGATTTTGTATGGAATAAAATGAGACAAAAAGCAGGATGTGTTGAAGAGAGAGAAAAACATTAGAACAAATTTGAAGAGATAATAGAAAGCAAGCAAGAGAAAGAAGGAATGAACAAAGTAAAAATGACATTGAAAGAGAAAGAAAGACTAAACAAAATAGTGTATAAAGTGAAGAAATAAGAATAAAAACAAAAGAAGCGAGAAGAAAAAGAAACAAAACTAATTTTAGAATAGAATTTTGAACCAAATAGTCTAATTGTTTGTAACACTGTATTGTGGAACAATAAATAAACAAGAAAGAAAGAAAAATTAAGTGAAAGCAATAAAAGGTGCATTACTCTAATCACAGAAGAGCTGTCTAGACTCTTAAAGAAAAATAAGAGAGAAAAAGAGCAAGATTTAGGTGCGTAAATGAAGAAGAAGAAAATAGATTTTGTGTGGAAGAAAACGAGACAAAAATCAGAATGTGTTAAAGAGAGAGAAAAACATTAGAACGAATTTGAGAAGATAATAGAAAGCAAGTGACAGAAAGAAGGAATAGACAGAATAAAAATGATATTAAAAGAGAAAGAAAGATTAAACAAAATAGTGTATAAAGTGAAGAAAAAAAAGAACAAAAACAAAAGAAGCGAAAAGAAAAAGAAACAAAACTAATTTTAGAATAGAATTTTGAACCAAGTAGTCTAATTGCTTGTAACACTGTATTGTGGAACAATAAACAAACAAGAAAAGAGAGAAAAAATAAGTGAAAGCAATAAAAGGTGTATTACAGAAGAACTGCCTAAACTCTGAAAGAAAAATTAGAGAGAGAAAGAGCAAGATTTAGCTGCGTAAATAAAAAAAGAAGAAAATAGATTTTTTATGGAAGACAATGAGACAAAAAGCAAGATGTGTTGAAGAAAGAGAAAAACATTACAACAAAATTCTGGAGATAGTAGAAAGCAAGCGAGACAAAGAAGGAATGAACAGAATAAAAATGATATCAAGAGAGAAAAAAAGATTAAACAAAAGAATGTATAAAGTGAAGAAAAAGAGAAATAAAAACAGAAGAAGCAAAAAGAAAAAAAACAAAACGAATTTTAGAATGGAATTTTGAACCAAATAGCCTAATTGTTTGTAAGACTGTATTGTAGAACAATAAACAAGCAAGAAAAAAAGAGAAGAGATAAGTGAAAGCAATAAAAGGTGCATTACTCTAATCACAGAAGAATTGTCTAAACTCTTAAAGATAAAAAAGAGAGAGAAAGAGCAACATTTAGGTGCGTAAATAAAGAAGAAGAAAATAGATTTTGTATGGAATAAAATGAGACAAAAAGCAGGATGTGTTAAAGAGAAAAAAACATTAGAACAAAATTGTAGAGATAGTAGAAAGCAAGCGAGAGAAAGAAGAAATGGACAGAATAAAAATGATTTTAAGAGAGAAAGGAAGATTGATCAAAATAGTGTATAAAGTAAAGAAAAAAAAAATAAAAACAAAAGAAGCGAGAAGAAAAAGAAACAAAACTAATTTTAGAATGGAATTTTGAACCAAATAGCCTAATTGTTTGTAACACTGTATTGTGGAACAATAAACAAGCAAGAAAAAAAAGAAAAATTAAGTGAAAGCAATAAAAGATATGAAAAAGAAGAAAATAGATTTTGTATGGAATAAAATGTAACAAAAATCAGGATGTGTTAAAGAGAGAGAAAAACATTAGAACGAATTTGAGAAGATAATAGAAAGCAAGCGAGAGAAAGAAGGAATGGGCAAAATAAAAAAGATATTAGAGAGAAAGAAAGATTAAACACAATAGTGTATAAAGTAAAGAAAAAAAAAATAAAAACAAAGGAAGCGAGAAGAAAAAGAAACAAAACTAATTTTAGATTAGAATTTGGAATTGTTTATTGTGGAACAATAAACATTGTTATTACAGTAGAAAATAAGATATTTACATCATTTTTTATAAAAATTATTAAAAATGGTGGAGGCGCCAAATGCAAAAATTTTTACCAAAGGGTGTAATTTTAATATTTGTATTTATCTGACCTAATATACAAACTTTTTGCATAATAAACAACAATTATTAATATTATTACTATAAATATTAATTAAACAATGATTCATAGATTCAATTTTGCATTGCGACCTCTCGATGATTTACCAACACTCATAGCCAGACAAAAACCATTTTCCTTGTAGAAAAAAACTTTTGCCTAGGTGGGACTCGAACCCACGACCCTTGTTGGGGCAGATTTTAAACGCACTATCGTTAGCCACCTGACTACTAAACAATTGTTGTTTTTTTCCAAAAACGCATTTTTATTGTTATAATAGCCTTAAATTCGAACAAAGCCTTAATTTCACACACATTTCGCTTCATTTTCCTCCTGACTGCGCCATGCATATAATCCAAATAGAGCCTTTCTTCTTCTATACCATTTTGCATTCGTTTACTTTTATCAAGCCCACCCCGACCGGTAATTTTTCGCTCAACTGGACTAATATTAACATCAAAGCCGAGTCTTTGAGTTGATTTAAGATGCGGTGATTGAAATCTGGCATATCCATTATGGAGAGTCAAGTGACAGTGACGCATTTTCCCTGAGGTGAGCGGAAAAAGAAAGCAGCCCCTATGGTTGACGTGCGTGTGACGCCCGTGCACCCCAATCACAATTGTAAATCAATTAGGTGCTGCCTGAAGGAATAAGCGATCTGGACTGGAGTAGAGTTTGCCACGAAGACATGCAATTTAGGGGTGGATGAAATGTTTTGAATAAACAAACTATTTTGTTTCATGAATAGATACTGTATTTGTACAATCAGATAAGTAATCCGCCATTTTTACGACTGTGCCAGCTTACACCTCATCAGACCAGTCTCCAACTTACTTTCGCTTGGCCAGCTGGTCTACCAGACTGGCTAGAATTGTGATTTTTTTTGTAGTGTAGACTCCTATAGAGCTTTGCTTTTTTAATAACAGAAAAAGCTGTTTACCACACCACCCTTCTCTCTTCTGCCGTGTTTGAATACTTTGCTGAAAAGGCAAACAACTGACGTCAAACGATAAGAGATCGTAATGATAGGTTGCGCGCTCTAATCAGTCAAAATTGAAATTTCTCAAGGGGAAAAAACGACGACGGAAAAGTTGGCGCAGGTATAAACATAGGGCGTTTTGAAATCAGATGTTTATTTTAATTAGACATATTATGAATTGCTGAAAAGGGTGGTTTGCTTTAATGGTAGCTAACAGATCTCTTATCGGATAATTTCGAAATATGCAGTGGCGTTGACCGAAAGCTTTTCCACTCTTATCGGAGCTAGAATCTCGGAAAACATACATTTTCAATGAAAAACTTTTCTATTTGCGAGTCAGATGCCATTCCTAATCTACAATCATCTAAACCTGCGTAATATACAGGCCATTGCTTTCGAAGATCGTCAACCAAAGTGTTGCAGAAAGTTCAATAAAACTAGATTTTTGGAATCTTAACATTCTTTTATATTTTATTTGAAATAAAAAAACAATATTTTAAGCTGGTTTAAGCCCCGCTATTTTGTCTGATCCAGCTCCTGTAAGCGGCTACTCTGGTATAGGCACTTGGGTACCCCCTGGCGCAGCCCACAGAACTACCAAAACTGACAATACCAACCTGAAGGCGATTATTCCCAGAACCAGTTACTAAGGGACCACCTGAATCCCCCTATTGAAAAATTACTAGTACTGGCACCAAATAAAGTATATTAGGTACTTACATTACAAGTACTTTGAATTGAAGATCCTTTACAACACACTATTCCTGATTGGATAATATTCCCATAAGTGTTCGCGCATTGGGAATTTGAAATGGTTGTCAAACTTACATAATTTAGAGTGGTACTTATACTGGAAGACGCATCGCTTGTCTTACCCCAACCACTCACAGTCACGGTAACTCCAGTATCAACTGTGCTAGAGCTTAGTGATATTGTGCTAACAAAACTTGACACTGCTACAGAAGATGACAGCTGAACTAAGGCAATATCATTTGCCAGATTCTGATTATTGTACGAAGGATGGTTAAGGACTCTACTGGCAGTTGCAGTTACTCTTCCAGAAGTACTAGATAAAGATACAACTCCTAGATAAACTGTAATACCACGGACTCTATGAAATAAATCAAAAATAGTTCTAGTACTATTTTGTAGTACTATAGTTTACCCTTGAGTGCAATGCGCAGCTGTGAGAATCCAGTTGGAGCTAATGAGGGAACCTCCACAGAAGGAGTTACCAGAAGCCAGGCTTAGATGTAAGGCAGCTTGATAAGGAAACTGCCCCCTAGTAGCAGGAAAGCCGCTTATAATACGGTTTCCAACACTAATTTCCCTAAATGGTGAAAATTTTGAAGAAACTATTTCCGGTAATGCCTGCAATTGAAAAAAAATTTTAAGGGCTAAAACACATTTTAGCACAGAAAATCACTAGTAGTAAAAATTTATAAAGAAGTGGTACCAGACTTGTTGCGTCATCCGCCATCTTGAATTAAAGGGCTATCTTTTGTCTCTTGAATAACTCGTTTATTTTCAATTTTACACAAAAAATAAATATGACAAAAGTTGTTTAAAATTAAATTTTCTACAATTTTTGTTCCTATTAATTTTTTGCAAAATCGATATTTTTCGATTTATACTCGAGGTAAGGAATGGGTGAAATCTTGTCATTGTATTATCAGGTCAATTGTTCATTTTAAGAAAAATATTGTAATAAACAAAGTTGTTTAAAATAAAATTTTCTATAATTTATGTTTCTATTAATTTTTTTGCAGAATCGATATTTTTCGATTTATACACGAAAAAAAGAGGGAATAAAATCTTATCATTGTATTATCACAAAAATTGTCAATTTTAAGAAAAAAATTGGAATAAACAAAGTTGTTTAAAATAAAATTTCCTACAATTTATGTTTCTATTGATTTTTTTGTAGAATCGATATTTTTCGATTTATACACGAAAAAAGAGGGAATAAAATCTTATCATTGTAATATCGCGTTAATTGTCAATTTTAAAAAAAAAATTGTAATAAGCAAAGTTGTTTAAAATAAAATTTCCTAAAATTTATGCCTTTATTAATTTTTTTGTAGGATCGATATTCTTCGATTTATACACGAGAAAAGAAATGGATAAAATCTTATCATTGTATTATTACGTTGATTGTCAGTTTTAGGAAAAACATTGTGATAAACAAAGTTGTTTAAAATAAAATTTCTAATAATTTATGCCTTCATGGTTTTTTTTGTAGAATCGATATTTTTCGATTTATACACGAAAAAAAGAGAGAACAAAATCTTATCATTGTAATATCGCGTTAATTGTCAATTTTAAGAAAAATATTGTAATAAACAAAGTTGTTTAGAATAAAATTTCCTATAATTTATGCCTTTATTAATTTTTTTGTAGGATTGATATTTTTCGATTTATACACGAGAAAAGAAATGGATAAAATCTTATCATTGTATTATTACGTTAATTGTCAGTTTAAGGTAAAACATTGTGATGAACAAAGTTGTTTAGATTCAAATTTACTACAATTTTAGTCTTTATCGATTTTTTGTAGAATCGATATTTTTCGATTTATACCCGAGAAGAAGAAGAGATAAAATCTTATTATTGTATTATTACGTTAATTGTCAGTTTTAGAAAAAACATTGTATAAAACAAAGTTGTTTAGAATAAAATTTGCTAAAATTTATGCCTTTATCAATTTTTTTGTAAAATCGATATTTTTCGATTTATACACGAGAAGAGAAATGGATAAAATCTTATCATTGTATTATTACGTTAATTGTTAGTTTTAGAAAAAACATTGTAATAAACAAAGTTGTTTAAAATAAAATTTTCTACAATTTTAATTCTTATTAATTTTTTTGTAAGATCGATATTTTTCTATTTATACCTGAAAAAAGTCGAGGTAAAATCTTATCAATCTATTGTCACGTTTATTATCGATGTTGTACTATTATTTTCTTTTTTATTTGTTTTTTTTTTGTTTATTGTTGTAAATTTGATATGTTAAAAATGTTTAATAACCAGTAATTTTCAAAAAAAATTCAAATTTAAAAAAAATTTCAATATAAAAAAAAAATCAATTCTAAAAAAAAATAATTGTAGAAAATTTAATTTTAAACAAATTATGTGATGGCTACTTCTTGTGTAAAATTAAAAATAAACGAGTTATTCTAGAAACAAATAATAATTTTCAAATAAAGATGGCGGATGACGCAACAAGTTTGATATGTTATTAGAAAAAAAAACTAATTTGATAATAATTGACACCAATTGTAGAAAATTTAATTCTAAACAAATTATGTGCTGTCTATTTTTCGTGTAAAATTGAAAATAAACGAGTTATTCAATAAATAATTTTCAAATAAAGATGGCGGATGACGCAACTAATTAACAAAAAAAAGCTGGTTTGATATGACTTAAGCAATTGGCTTAGCTTTACGGTTATGTTGTCTACTCACCCCTGGTAATAAAGGTAGATCATAAACAGGTTTGGCCAAAGCTGTTGATAAAGCAACAATAAGTACCAGCCAAAACATTTTGTTGATTTTTGAAACAAAATGCCTCAAACTGACTTTTTATAGTTATAAGCCAGAGGAGAAAATTGTAATTTTTTCAAAATTTTAATCTCTTCTTCAAGTTTTCGAAATTTTAAAGATTAGATAGATTTTTTAGGTCTAGGTCTTAGTTAACCTCGAATTTTGATTTACAATATTTTGAAATTGTTTTAGTATGCATCTCCTAAGCCTTCACTTTTTTTATAATAATTGTTTAAATTGTTGTTTTAATGATAAGAGAATTTAAGCTTAAAAATTTAAAATGGTTGCTATTTAAAAAAAAAATAATAGGCTTTGAATCTTTAAAACAAATGAACGTCTTTATCTAAAAAAAATATTTTTTTTAATAATTTTTATTTAATTTTTATAAGCGGTTTTAAAAATAATTAACTGTTTCTATACTTTTGCCTAACCCTGTATAGTTATTTAGTGTCATCTGTCATATTATTTCAGTGACAGCTTTAAATTAGCTGATACGACATGTAATCAAAAAAACAATTCTTATAGACCTACGCACTCTAAATCTCTTCCCTGACATCATGTGACGTCATAAAAAAAATCATAGTGATTTGTGGCTCAAGCACGACCAAATAAAATATCATTTTTCGTGATGCTATTGTTGTTAAATTGAAAAGTGGCTCATGTTTCGGATAGGATTTAAACTGAATCAGTCCGACAATGAGCCCTTCCTGTCATCCCTTCAAATGTAACATTCTATTTAAGACCGTCGCGACGTTAGCGTCTTCAATTCCCTCTTTTGCAACGATTCGAGCGTTTAAAATCCTTCATATAAAGCGAACAAATTAGCATATTATAGCACGATAGAGCAGCAGATGACTAATACTTTACACCCCCAATTCCGTATAATATGCACCCCAGCCGCAATTCTACGAAATTTATTGACTGTACAGTATTAAACATTAAATAAGTGTGATCTGGTGGCGTCAATTCGACGCATGGCGTCTTGAGAGGGGTCCATGAGACGTCTATTTAAGAATGTAATAAGAGATCATCAATTTTTCATTTTCAATTATCACTCAGATTACGTCTCAAGAGCAAAATGCATAAAAAACAACCAACAGAAATAGAAACCGAAAGATAGAAAAGATAAAACCTAAAAAAAAAAGTGTGTAACTTTTAGCTGCGCGAGCTCAAAATTGAAAAAAAAGTGTGAGCCAAACAGCTCTATTTTGTGTCTTCAGCAACCGAGCGTTAAAACTCATCTAGTTATCAAAATATATATCAAAATATACAATGCATACATTTATGCAGATTACTTTGTTTTGTTGTCGTTTATTTTTATGTTTTTTATCTATCTGCTTATCAGCTTTATGCGTTTTTTATTATTTTTTACTTTCTATTTTTTTCTTTTATTTATTATCTGAGTTTCCTGTCTCTTTTTGTTTTAATCTTTTTTTTTACATTTTTTAGCTTATTATTTTGGTTGCTTTTTTATTATTTTTCTATTCTTTGTATTATATCTTAAAATACAAAAAGTTTAAAATAAAAAAGTTATTATTAAGCGTTATCAAACATTATAAATCGTTGATTTTGAAACAAATTTTGCATTTTTTTATACTTAGCAATTTTTTTTCTTTTTTTATGTTTTTTTTTAAGTATTTTTTGTCGTTTTTTATTATATCTTAGTTATTATATTTTTTCTATAATCGATTTTGAGACGAAAAGTATTAAAGTTGTTATCAATCGTTATCAAACAATATAAAACAATATCAAACGTTATCAATCGTTGACTTTATAACAGTTTCCATATTTTTGTATACTTGATGCTTAAGATTGTTATTTTTTTTTCCTTTTATTTTCTAGCTTGATTTATCTGCTTTTTCTTTATTTTTTTTTTATATTTATTTTGATTTTTTAAATTTTTTGATAACCAATTTTATGTCAAGAAAAATCTGATCAAACATTATCAATCAATATAAAACAATATCAAACGTTATCAGTCGTTGACTTTATAACAAATTTTTCAAGAGCAAAATGCATAAAAAACAACCAACAGAAAGATAGAGAAGATAAAACCTAAAAAAAAAATGTGTAACTTTTTGCTGCGCGAGCTCAAAATTGCAAAAAAAGTGTGAACCAGACAGCTCTATTTTGTGTCTTCAGCAACCGAGCGTTAAAACTCATCTAGTTATCAAAATATATATCAAAATATACAATGCATACATTTAAAATTAATGAATGCAGATTACTTTGTTTTGTTGTCATTTATTTTTATGTTTTTTATCTATCTGCTTATCAGCTTTATGCGTTTTTTTTTATTTTTTATCTGTCTCTTTTCGTTTTAATCTTTTTTCTTACATTTTCTAGCTTATTATTTTGGTTGCGTTTCTATTATTTTTCCATTCTTTGTATTATTTCTTAAAATACAGAAAGTAAAAAATAAAAAAGTTATTATTAAGCGTTATCAAACATTATCAATCGTTGATTTTGAAACAAATTCCACATTTTTTCATACTTAGCAATTTTTTTGAATGTTTTTTTTAAGTATTTTTTCTCGCTTTTTATTATATCTTGCTTTTTTTAATTTTTCTATAATCGATTTTGGGACGAAAAGTATTAAAGACGTTATCAATCGTTATCAAAACAATATCAAACGTTACCAATCGTTGACTTTATAACAGTTTCCATATTTTTGTATACTTGATGCTAAAGATTGATATTTTTTCTTCTTATTTTCTAGCTTGTTTTGTCTGCTTTTCCTTTATTATTTTTTTTATATTTTGCTTTTTTTAATTTTTTGATAACCAATTTTATGTCAAAAAAAATTCTGATCAAACATTATCAATCAATATAAAACAGTATCAAGCGTTATCAGTCGTTGACTTTATAACAAATTTTTCATTTTGGTATACATGTTGATTAAGATTAATATTTTTTCTTTCTTACTTTTTAGCTTTAATTATTTGCTTTTTTTTCATTGTTTTTTCTTAATTTTTTCTATATCTTGTTTTTTTTTTGTAACAATCTTGTATTTAAAAAAAGTATATCTATCGTTATCAAGCAATATAAAACATTATCAAACGTTATTGAACAATATCAAAATTTATCAAACGTTCATTTTATGATAGATTGTGTCATTTTCTAAACTTGATTGTTGATATTTTTTTTTACCAAAAAAAGGTTTTTTTGTGATTTTTCTTTAATATTGAAAGCGCCTTTTTGCTGCTATTAAGCCTTCTTTTAGCAAATTGTGTTGACATGGCAGGGTCACAGACTAATTGTCACTAATTATTTGTAACTATCTTAAATGTTAAAAGATTTAAATGTTGTCTCTAAAGAATATCAAACGTTATCAAACATTATCAAATGTTATCAAACATTATCAATCGTTATCAATCGTTATCATTCGTTAATTTTGTAACAGATTGTGTGATTTTCTAAGCTAGATTGTCGATTTTCTTCTTCTGAGATAAACAAAAAGATTTTTTTCTAAAAAAAGCGTTTGAATCTATTTTTGTCAATAATATTTTGAGTATTTTTTTTGTCAGTTGAGGTTTTTTAGCTGTAATGACTACAGAATAATATATGATATGTATTGTATTTTACTATTGTAATAGTCCTATCTAATAAAAAATCGTTTTCAAACGTTATCAATTGATGTCAAGCATTATCAATCGTTATCAATTGCTGATTTTGTAACAGATTGTGTGATTCTTTAAGCTAGTTGGTCAAGATTTCTTTCTTTGAGATGAACATATATTGTTTTTTCTAAAAAAAGGCGTTTGATTGTGTCTTTATCAATAATATTTTGAGTAACTTTTATTGGCAGTTAAGGTTTTTTTAGCTGTAATGACTACGGACTGATAATTGTCATGTATTGTACGTAACTATTGCAATAGCCCCATCAAATAAGATATCAAAAAATCGTCTTTAAACGTTATCAATCGATATCAAACATTATCAAGCGTTATCAATCGTTGATCTTGTAACAGATTGTAAAATTTTGTAAACTTAATTGTCAAGATTTCTTCCTCTGAGATAAAAAAATATATTTTTTACTAAAAAACCCATTTGATTGCGTTTTTGCCAATAATATTTTGAGTGACTTTTATTGTCAGTTGACGGTATTTTAGTTGTAATGACTATTATACGTAACTATTGTAATAGCTCGATCTAATAGAATATTAAAAAGTTGTCTTCAAACGCTATCAATTGATATCAAACATTATCAATCGTTATCAATCGTTGATTTTGTAACAGATTGTATTATTTTCTAAGCTAGATTGTCAAGATTTCTTTCTCTAAGATAAACAAATTAATTTTTCTCTAAAAAGAAACGATTGATTGTGATTTTGTTAATAACATTTTCAGTTACTTTTATTGTCAGTTGAGGTTTTTTAGCTGTAATGACTACAGACTAATAATTGTCATGTATTGATCATAACATTGGTATCAAAAAAAAATTTTCAAATGTTATCAATCGATATTAAACGTTATCAAACATTATCAATCGTTATCAAACGTTGATTTTGTAACAGATTGTACAATTTTGTAAACTTAAATGTTAAGATTTTGTCTTCTTAGATATACAAACATATTTTACTCTAAAAAAAGTGTTTGCCAATAATATTTTGAGTGAATTTTGTTGTCAGTGGAAATTTTTCTAGCGGTAATGACTACAGACTAATTGTACGTAAGTATTGTAATAGCCTGATCTAATAAAATATTAAAACGTTGTCTTCAAACGTTATCAATCGATATCAAATTTTATCAAACGATATCAATCGTTGATTTTATAACAAATTGTACGTTTTTGTAAATTTGAAAGTCAAGATTTCTTCCTCTATAAGATTATCAAATATATTTTTCACTAAAAAAAGCGTTTGATTGTGTCTTTGCCAATAATACTTTGAGTGATTTTTGTTGTCAGTTGAAATTTTTTCAGCTGTAATGACTACAGACTAATTGTCATCAATTATACGTAACTTTTGCAATAGACCCATCTAATAAAATATCAAAAAGTCATCTTCAAACGTTATCAATCGATATCAAACATTATCAATCGTTATCAATCGTTGATTTTGTAACACATTGTGTAATTTTCTAAGCTAGATTATCAAAATTTCTTCTCCTATAAGGCAAACAAATATTTTTTTCAATAAAAAAAGCGTTTGATTGTGATTGACTTGTATTGCTAGTAGGCGTTTTTGGCGCTAATTTTGAAAAAAAAAATTGTTTTTGCGGGGCTTCAGACAAATTGTTACTAACTGTAACAATCTTTTTTTAATAAAAAATTATGTTCTATTTTAGGGTATTACGTTTCAAGTTTTATAATAATTATTTTTTTCTGCGTAGGATTTTCCAGGGATAGCTTTGATATCGGAGTACAAAAGATCTCACATTACAATTACCGAAAAAATAATTGACGAAACCAATAACTTGAAAAAAAAAACGACAAAACAAAATGTCAAGAAAAAAAAAGCGTCTTTATTATATCAGAAAAATCCATCAAATGAAGGGGGTGGAAGGGGGGGGGGGGGGTTCCATAGTTTTTCTTTATGTGGAGACCCGACTGAAACCGATATGGTAGCTTTAATTTCCGGCAGGGTCGTATTTCAATTGGAAATGGAAAAACAGGGGCTTACCACACGACGTCACGACGTATAGATCATCATTATCATCACATGACAGTAGTCCATAATGTGCTATGCATCCCTAAGGTGAGGGAAAAGTGAAAAGGGAAAGCCGAAAAAACGCAAACAAACAACCCCTAACGATGACGCATTAATAATTTCTGAAGAAAAAACAAAATTTGCTTGATCTACACTATCGTTAGGTGAATAATTAAAAAGCTTAGGGGATGATTTCTACGAATATAGAAGGAAAAAAACACAATTTTTCAAATTTATTGCTTATCTATTATGTAAGGACGAAAACTACTATAATTTGTTTTGTTAAAAAACACAGAAAAGAGCATAAAGCCTTTTGAAACATTTCCAACAGTAAACAGGCTGAAAACAACTAGTTCCCAGACAAAAACTTTCATCATCAATAAATCATATAATCTGTGCACAAATATTGACACAAAATATAATATAATAGTGTGTTTGAGCTTCTCCATAGTTCAACAATTTTACGCTCAAAACTAAAGTCTTTTTTTTAAATTTGTCGAAAAAGTTTGATTTTGACGCTATTTCAACTGTTTTTTATCTCCACAAATTAATTTTATTGTAGATATTATTAAAGTTCAGCTTAAAAAATTAAAAGAAAAACTAAAAAGTTTCTTTTGTTTTGGAAAACTTGAAATGTTAGGTTAAGTCTCAAAAATTTTAAAAGTTATCGCTCAATATTTGAGTTTTTTTTATATCAACTGTGATTTTGGCTTTACTTTCACTGTTTTTTCTCTAAAAATCAGATATATTAGAAATGGAAAGACGTTAATTATCTCCAAATTTGTTAATTTTTCCAGAAAACAGTGTAAAAAGCTTAAAATTTCGGAATTGGCTGACGCCAGGCCACGCCTCTTCGGGGCTCATGTTTGCTTGGAAGCACTGTAGACGATTTATTGGAATTCTATTTTTATAAATCGACGCAGACCAATAATGTATTGACCTATTTGTCAAGATGTAGTTGTTTTGTTGTAAAACCAAAATTATCAGTCAATTTTGACCATTCAATGTTTACAAAAAAATAAATAAATATTTGCCATATTTCAAAAATAACACAAAAATATCTAGCGTTCTCTAGCGTGAAGCTGCTACACTAGTAATTATAAAAAAAAAATTAAATATTAGTTTTAGGTGTAAAGCTAGACTAGAAAATACAGTTTGACAATTCACTGACAGATGGCGCTTTATGTACAAATAATTAATTAATTTTAAAAATATTATTATATTACAATAAAAGACACAAAATGCTCTTTGTATATCTTTGATTTAAATATTTTCAGAAATGTAGAAATTAATTTTCAAAATTGTTAATTTAATGTATGCAACTGGCAGTTTTATTTTTATTATTTTTTTTAAACAATTGTTGCTATTTCTATTTAATTGTTTTGTAATAATTAATAAAATAACAACACAAATTTATAAATGTTTCTAAATAAACTTAAAACTATATTTTGTTTAATTTTTGAAAAATAAATAACAAATCAAATATTGTTATTTGAAATATATGCAACTTGTCATACGTCCCAGTATTTGCAGTTGCCTAGATTCTTATTTATTATTAACAGCTAAAATTGTTTTGTAATAATTAATTGAATAACAACAAAAATGTTAATTGTTATTTATAATTAAATTTAAAATTATTTTTTATTTTGTTTTTGAGAAATAGATAACAACTTAAATTTTGCTTTTGTAGTATAGGCAACTTGTCATACGTCCCAGTATTTGCAGTTGCCTAGATTCTTATTTATTATTAACAACTAAAATTGTTTTGTAATAATTAATTAAATAACAATAGATGTGTTAATTGTTATTTATAATTAAATTTAAAATTATTTTTTATTTTGTTTTTGAGAAATAGATAACAACTTAAATTTTGTTCTTGTAGTATAGGCAACTTGTCATACGTCCCAGTATTTGCAGTTGCCTAGATTCCTATTTATTATTAACAACTAAAATTGTTTTGTAATAATTAATTGAATAACAATAAAAATGTTAATTGTTATTTATAATTAAATTTAAAATTATTTTTTATTTTGTTTTTGAGAAATAGATAACAACTTAAATTTTGTTCTTGTAGTATAGGCAACTTGTCATACGTCCCAGTATTTGCAGTTGCCTAGATTCTTATTTATTATTAACAACTAAAATTGTTTTGTGATAATTAATTGAATAACAATAGAAATGTTAATTGTTATTTATAATTAAATTTAAAATTATTTTTTATATTGTTTTTGAGAAATAGATAACAACTTAAATTTTGTTCTTATAGTATAGGCAACTTGTCATACGTCCCAGTATTTGCAGTTGCCTAGATTCTTATTTATTATTAACAACTAAAATTGTTTTGTAATAATTAATTAAATAACAATAGAAATGTTAATTGTTATTTATAATTAAATTTAAAATTATTTTTTATTTTGTTTTTGAGAAATAGATAACAACTTAAATTTTGTTCTTGTAGTATAGGCAACTTGTCATACGTCCCAGTATCTGCAGTTGCCTGGATTCTTATTTATTATTAACAACTAAAAATGTTTTGTAATAATTAATTGAATAACAATAAAAATGTTAATTGTTATTTATAATTAATTTTAAAATTATTTTTTATTTTGTTTTTGAGAAATAGATAACAACTTAAATTTTGTTCTTGTAGTATAGGCAACTTGTCATACGTCCCAGTATTTGCAGTTGCCTGGATTCTTATTTATTATTAACAACTAAAATTGTTTTGTAATAATTAATTAAATAACAATAGAAATGTTAATTGTTATTTATAATTAAATTTAAAATTATTTTTTATTTTGTTTTTGAGAAATAGATAACAACTTAAATTTTGTTCTTGTCGTATAGGCAACTTGTCATACGTCCCAGTATTTGCAGTTGCCTAGATTCTTATTTATTATTAACAACTAAAATTGTTTTGTAATAATTAATTGAATAACAACAAAAATGTTAATTGTTATTTATAATTAAATTTAAAATTATTTTTTATTTTGTTTTTGAGAAATAGATAACAACTTAAATTTTGTTTTTGTCAAGTAGGCAACTTGTCATACACTAGAATATTTACAGATGGATATGTTAGTATTTATTCTGCAATAATTAATTAAATAACAATTAAAATAAACAAATGTTGTTTTTAATTAAATTTAAAAATTTATTTTATATTTATAACTTTAAGTAAAACAAGCCATTTATTGATTTTTCTTTAAAAAACTGTATTGCTGCTTGTTTAATTTGTTAAACTCTTATTTGTTTTGTGTACAACGTTTGTTATTGCACTTTACTAAATTCTTTATGGAAAATTAATAGCTTTTAATATTTAACTTTTTTTTGTAAATGACACAATTGACAGATGTCAAACTTTTGACATTTATTTAACCTCAATATTTCAAAAACTAAATTTATCAATCACTAGTTTCTTATGCGTGAAACATAAATCAGGCATTTCATTAACTGTGATAACAGCATTTCTGCAGAAATTTGCAATTTTTAATTCTATTTACTTTATTTTTTTTAAAAGCAAGAGACAACATAACCTCCAAATGATCATGATGTTTTAACATTTGTCAAGTTGAAAAGAATAATCAAATGAATAATCTAATGAAATTGAGACGATGACAAGCGCCCCGCTCGAGACGGGAATGCAGCAGCGGGGAGGAAACTGGACATTCGCGTTTTGGCATGTAAATGAGTTGGGCGTCCCGTATAACGTATTACGAAACAATTATTGTTATTGGCGAATTACATTATATTGTTAAAGTTGTTCTTGTTTTATTCTTTGTATTTCATTATCTTTAAATCCGCGACACATTATTTTAGGGTTATTTGGGAGCTACAATTCTATTCAAAAGTTCAAATTTTTGCGCAAAATGTCTTCCAAACTCTAAAAACAAAAATAACACAAAAACATATAGCGCCTTCTAGCGTAAGACTACTACACTAATAATCATGAAAGAAATCAAGATTTAATTTTAGGTGCAAAGCTAGACTAGACAACACAGTTTAACTATTCACTGACAGATGACGCTATATGTACGGCTAATTCATGGCTAATTCATAGATTTAATACATTAGATATAGCTATGCATGCTAAACATACTTCGGTTCTTGAAAAACATATCAAAGAAATTGGTACATCTCTCCATTTCTTTCTATATTTAATGAAACACATTTTTCATCCTTTTCATCATATTTGTTGTATGTCGCACACGAGTCTTTAGTGATTAAACAGACACGAATTTTTACGATTTTAGTCGACAATCAACGATGCAATGCTTTGCTGTCAACTTATTGACATTTGTCATACACAATCTAATAAAATACGAAAATTAGGTTAAAAATCAATTTTATTTTGGAATGAATAATTATTTATAAATAAAGGTTTTTTCATCAGTGCTAATGATTCTTAATTATTTTATCAAAAAACTCTATTCCAATTTCAAAATTTCACCAACTTTTAGTTGTGTCAGACCCATGTAAACTTTATTATCTGCTTCATATTTTATCAGCTTACAAACCCACAACTGCATCGTGACAATCACAATAATGAAAATAAAAAACTTCTCTCCTATGAATTTGTAAAATTGAAGTTAGACTTTAAGAAAATAGAGAAACATTAGAAAGCTGGAAGAAAATAAAAGTTGAGGTTGAAATCTCAATAAATAAAATTATCTTCAAATTATTAAATATTTTTCTTGACAATAATTATTTTCAATTTTTAAGTGATTGAACTAAGTTTCCTGTTCAAATTATGTGATTAGAAAAATTTGAATAGAAACGTCAAAATAATTCAAGTGTCATGCTGTCTGCGTCTACTGATTTCTGCTTTGCTATTGGTAGGAACCTCTCTAAAGGATAGCGCTATCGAATACTAATGCAGTTGAGAGTGAGAGCAATAGATGGTACGTCTTGGCGGACTATCGCAGTGCATGGCTGTATCTTGTTATAATAAATCTATGGGCTAATTTCAAAAAAAACTGATACGACTCTTAAAGCACGTTTTTTAAATATTTGAGCAGTGTATTCTAGGGCACCAGTCGCCGTCACTGTCAAATTAAAAAACTTGTCAGAATTGTCGATTAGAAACAAATAACCGCGCAAAAATAATAATCTTTAAATGGCTCCGCACACGAACAAAGAGCTAAAAGCAAGAATTGTATCAGTTTTTTTTGAAATTAGCCGTACAATTAAGCTATAGAATTAAGCTTAATTATTCTATCGTGATTCTATCTACAATTTATTTCATTTTCTATTCTACCCTCCCTGTTCTTCTTTTGTCCTTATATTTTCCTTTTCTTCCATACTTCTTTCATCCACTTTATCTTCACTCCGTTTTCTTTCAGTATTTCTTTTCTTTCTACTCTTTCTCTCTCTCTCATCTCACTGCATTCATTCCACATGTGCTCTATTGTCTCTCTTTCCTCATAACAGATTCTGCACAGTCTCTCTTCCTTTTCCATCCAATACCTATTCTCTCTCTCATTTCCGCACCTGAACCTCGCCATTATTTTCCTCTCTTTCGCACTTTCTCTTCCCAGGTACACCAGGATCTCTTCTGTCATACATTTCTCATAATTCCTGTTGTACCTGGACTCTTTGATTTTTTCTCTTCTTTCTTGCTTATCTACATCCCTGTCTCTTTCGCTCGTTTCTGCGTTCATCCACTTGCCTTCTGTTCTTAATCTTTCCACTTCTTTACTTGCATACCCATTTCTTCTGTAATATTTTTCTCTCTCGTTTATCTCCAAATTTTTTTTCTTTTCTTTCCAACATTCGTTCAATATTCTACACTCTTGCCTTCCATTCATTCTATCCTCAAACTTAGTCGCTCTTTTCCCCGCTTTCACTCTCAGCTTGTTTCTCTTACATTCTTCTCTTACTATATACCCAGGGGTTTCTCTGTCCACCCCTAGGACCCACCTCAAATACTTCTCTTGTACTCTCTCTATTTCCTCTTGTTCTTTCCACCCCCAAATTTCTGCCCCATACATCAATACGCTCTCCACCAAGCTCTCAAACATCATTATTCTCCTTTTAAAATTTCCTCCCCACTTCCTCTCTCCTATTCCCCATACACATCCCACCATCTTGTTTGCTTTCCTTGCCAACTCTCTGACATGCGCTTTGTTCGTAGCTCTTTCATTAAACGGGGTTTTAACTGCGCTTCTTTTGTTTACTGTTTTGTTTTGCTTCTTTGTTATTAGATGCCAATTTAATTTATTCTTTTGTTTTCACCATTTTGTTTAAATTTTCAATACAATAAATATAGTTTTCAATAATACATTGCCAGCTTAAGTTTATGTGCTTCTTATCAACTGCGTTTTATAGATTATAAATGTGGATAACTACAGATCAACTCTACAAAACAAAATACAAGCAACGTTGTTCTTTGCATAAAATTTTTATAAAATGTTTTTTACAAATTATACAACAAAAAAAGCAGGAATTAGTTTATTAATCAATAGATTAAACATTAGTGTTTGTTATTTGTAGTTTCCTTTGCTAAGGTTCAAAACATATAACCGAACGCTCTTAATAAGAAATACAGTTGACATTTGACAGATAACTGACAAATTAAAATTACAGATGACATTTGCAAATCTAACATCTAACATAACCTATGTTTTTGTGCTCGCAATTGATATTTTTATTAAATATATAATTGAGGTAATAAATTTCCATCTTATATTAAACTTATACAATATTTAACATTGCAGGCGGTGTTCCCATCCAACCTAACCTCAAAATGTCGGTCGTTATCGAGACCACTTTGGGCGACATAACCGTGGATTTATACACAAAAAAGCGTCCCCGCGCTTGCCTGAACTTCCTCAAGCTCTGCAAAATGAAATACTACAATTACAATCTATTCCACACCGTCACGCGGGGATTTGTGGCCCAAACCGGGGACCCCACGGGAAGCCGCACTGGAGGCGAGTCGATTTTCGGCGTCGTGGAAGGCCCCTTAAAGCGGTACTTTGAAGCTGAAACCAATCCCCGGATTAAACATACGATAATGGGGCTGATTTCTTTTGTGGGAAATGATGAGAATATGCTCGGTTCTCAGTTTTTTTTTACGCTGAGGAATGATCTGACGTATTTGGATGAGAGGCATTGTGTTTTCGGTGAGGTGGTGGAAGGATTGGATGTTCTGGAGATTATGAATGAGGCGATTTGTGATACGACAGATCGGCCGTATCAGGATATTAGGATTACTCATACGGTGGTTTTGGACGATCCTTTTCCTGATGTTGAGAATATTCGGGTTTCTTCACGGTCACCTTCACCTAGCGCTCAGCGGTTGCAAGGGGGCCGTATAGCCCCCGATGAGGAAATAGATGAAACCGCTGGAAAGACAGTGGCGCAAGTTTATGAAATGACCGCTGAACGAGAGGCTAAAGCTAGAGCAACGATTTTAGAAATGGTTGGAGATATTCCAGACGCTGAAATGGCACCCCCGGAAAATGTTTTATTTGTCTGCAAACTAAATCCAGTAACCAGCGATGATGATTTGGAGATTATTTTCAGTCGTTTTGGGAAGGTGAAGTCTTGTGAGGTTATTCGAGATAAGAAAAGTGGGGATTCATTACAATACGCTTTTGTTGAGTTTCATGATCAAAAGTCTTGCGAAGATGCCTATTTTAAAATGGATAATGTATTAATTGATGATAGGAGAATTCATGTTGACTTCAGTCAGTCGGTTTCTAAAGTAAAGTGGCTTTGAAACATAAATTAGGCATTTAATTAATTGTGATATCAGCATTTCTGCAGAAATTAGCAATTTTTAATTCTATTTACTTTACTTTTTTAAAAACAAGAGACAACATAACCCCCAAATAATCACGATGTTTTAACATTATTTTAGAGTTATTTGTGAGCTACAATTCTTTTCAAAAGTTCAAATTTTTGTGCATAATGTCTTTTAAACTCTAAAAACAAAAATAACACAAAAACATATAGCGCCTTCTAGCGTAAGACTACTACACTAATAATCATGAAAGAAATAAAGATTTAATTTTAGGTGCAAAACTAGACTAGACAACACAGTTTAACTATTCACTGACAGATGGCGCTATATGTACAATTAATATACTAATCTTTAAAAATATTATTAAATTACAATTAAAGACAGAAAATGCTCTTTGTTTAAATATACAAAATTTTTGGTTTAAATATTAATTTTAAAAATTGTTAATTTAATATATGCCACTGGCAGTTTTATGTTTATTGCTTTTTTTTAAACAATTGTTCTTATTTTTTTTTTGCAAAAATCAACAAAATTCAGTCAATTGTTATTTATTTAATTTTTTTTTAGTTCGGGGGAAGATTTTTTCTTCAGTTGAAGAGAACGCTGCGCTTGCCTTTTTTTTTAGTTCTTTTAGTATATTTATATTTGTGTGAATTGAAGAAAAGGGGAAACTGCAGTCGTTTCTCCTCTCTCCTCTTCCCCCCCACTCGCCACTCCAAACCAAAGTCCACTTCTAGATCTAGACAGTGTAAAGAAAGGTTGCATCTTGCATCTATGGTGAGTCCACATATTTCAATTATTATTATTACTTGTTTATTTTAAAACTATGTTTTATGTTTGATTGTTTATTTATCTGAAAGCTATTTATGAGCTTTTTTTTTATGTTTTTTCGCCCAGAATGTGGCTGATAGTGTGTAATTTTTGAATTTTTCTTTCTTTATTTGGTCTGCGCATGTGCCCCATTTCGGTAACGCTTTTTATACAGTTTTTTTTTGTGCAGGTGCACGTGCAAGAAATAACCTTGAAGCTACAAGTTGGTGTTGTCCGTTAGAAAAGTCTGCATAAACCTTATTACAGGTAGATACCCTACTTTTTTACATAATTTTTTTTCTATAAGTTTATTTCACAAACAAAATAAATACTGCAAAATGTTTCAATAATACAAAAAAGAAATATATATTTTTTTTTTGGGAAGATTTTTTTCTTGAATGTGTTACTTTTACAGCATGCCTGTGGGACGTGTCTCTCCTCGAATGCCCTGACGACTTCTAGATGCCTGGGATGCAGCAACAAGGTCAGATTTTGATTTATTTTGTACAAAAACTGCCCATTTTGAAAAATTAATATTAATTTTTTTTCATTTTTTGGTAAAAAAATTTAAATTTTTTGTTTTTTTGAAGTTTCTTTATCTGTAAATATATCAGGGATATATTTACAATGAGTTGATAGACAAATAAAGGGGAATAATTGATAAAAAAATGCTAATTCTTTTTTAATATTTATTCAATCAAGTACATAATAATTGGTTTTAATTTAAATTCTAATTTTTGCTATCCAATTACAAAAAGTTTTTCAAATTTTTTGTGAAATAAAATTTTGCACACTCTGTTTATGTAGAAAACGCAACAAATGAGAGTATATTTAGGAATCTTATCATTTTTTTTTATTTAGTCAACTGCTGGGTATACCTCAATCGTTCTTACTATACATAAATTATTTTTGCTCGGGTTAATTGACTAAACGTAAACAAAGACAACAATAGATTGATTGTGCGTCTTCCAGGGAAATTAAACTAATTTTTATTATCTAAATTATTTACATAATTATTATACAGCTTCCCAATTCGGTGGTGGTTTGGGATCCACGATGAGAGCTCTTTTTTTTTTGTTTTGGGGCTTCTATTTTTGTTTTTTTCGGGGGCTTTGCTGGTGTACCTAATCTTCTTCATGCGTTCAGGTGGTAGCTCTGGTCTGGTTAAAATAGTTGAAACACTCATTTTCTACCCATATTATTGGTTGATAAATTCTCATGAGAACTTTGTCTCTCTTCTGCTTCTTCATCCCCTGGCAGCGGGGTGCGACGAAAAATGTCATCTGCCGGGATCACAAAGAGGGGGCTGGATAATAACATCGAGTAAAAGTTATTCAACAGTTAAGAATTTTTAAAATAAAACCCCCATAATCAGACTTATTAGAGAAAACTTATTCTCTTCATTGCTGGCTGTGGAGATGGAGAAGGTAAAGGAGGGAGAATAAGAAAGGCAGGGAGAATAGGACGGGGACAAGGAAGAGTTACAGGAACATAAGGAAGGATTATGGGAATAGTTTCGTGGGGTAGAAGGGGGATGTGAAGATGGAGAGGAGCGAGGAGAGGATGATGGGTATGGAGATAATCGGATTGAGGAGTGAGTGCTTCTCTCAGGAGACGGCCGCTCCTGCACTGTCGTGCGCGAAGCGACCGACTCCCAGAGGAGACTGGAGAAGGACCAAGGAGACGACGGAGTGCCGCCAGCGCGGCGTTCTGGTCTTCCAGAGTTAGGAGGACGCCTGGTCGTCCAGCGGCAGGTCGACGCCACTGTCGTGGTCCCCAAACCTTTCTCTGCCTCTGTCTTCAAACTGGCCCTCCTTGTGGTCCTAAAAAATTAATTAAATAAAATATTGTTGACAAACAGATACTTGAGAACATTTGAAACAAAAGTAAAATACTTACCTACGTTCATCGAGTACAATCTCTTCTAGCGCCGCCGGTGGAGTTGGCGGCGCAGGGAGGACCAGTAGCTGGGGTGGAGATGGAGGTGGCAGGAGGAGAGGCGCTTACCGCGTCTGGCGTTTCCTGGGGGAAAATTCCAGAGGTCCCACAAGGTCCCCTTATCCTGCCTAAGCATCGCACGAGTTGTACGTTTGCTTGGATTAATTGGGGCCATTTTGCTGGAAAAAAAAATAGTAACGTTTTATAATATTCAAGTTATTATCTTGCTTTTTATTATTTAAAAATTTTGCGTTCTGGTCTTCGAGACTTAGGACGCCTGGCGGGCCAATGCGAGCCAGCCGTCCTCCAGGAGCAGGTCGACGCCCCTGCCGTGGCCCCCAAATCTTCCTCTGCCTCTGTCTTCGAACTGGCCCCCTTTGTAGTTCTAAAAAATTAGTAACTCTTTGAGATTTGGAACATTAATATATTTAAATATCTTCATATTTCTTTATTAGGAATTGTGGCTGTCTATAATAAAAAATCTTCATTTTTTGGTAATCAAATCTTCACTTGTTTTTCCTGATTAAAGAAGCAAATCTTATCTAATCATAAGAGATTTTTATTGGATAATTTTAATTGACAGAAAATCTTAATTTTTCTTCAATAAATTGAAGATTGATAACTGTTTAAAAGCCATTTTATGTTCTTCTTTTAGGCATATTATTTTATCATTTTGAAATATTTGAAGTCATAAGTCGTGATCTCTTATCATAAATCAATATCAATTGATGTCCAGGTGCTGTAATCTAATTGTCTTATCAATTAATATTTGTTTGTTTTATGTCAGAATATTTTTTCTTCTATTATGGTGGTTAATTGATAATTATTATACTGATAAATAAATAAATGGTAATTCTGTGGCTTGTTTTAAAGATGTAAAAAACAAAAAGCGGCTGATAAACCCGGAAATGAATCCAGAAAATCCAGAAATAAAATTATTATAACTATATTATTAAATAATATAACGTCGACCTCAAAGAGGATACAGTGTGTTAAAGCTGTTAGGCGTTTATTATTTATTTGTTATTAATAATTGTCAAATTATTATGAAATTCTAAAGAAGAATCATCTAAATAATATAAAAAAAAAAGATTTGATAAGCTTAGGAAAAGATTGATAATTATTTTCCATTCAAGAATTAGAAGATTAAGATATCAATATATTGGAAGCTGTTGATAAGATTTGATAAAGACTTTAACAGATTTTCCTCAAGATCAAGAAATATTATCAACAAAAAATGATATTGATACCGCTTTTCTTAGACAAGCACAGTTCATTTACTTTATAAAATATATTTTTGACAAGGTTATCACTGTTTGACAGTGGATTTGACGATTAAATTTTGTTTCTCTAAAAAAAAACTTGAGATCTCTCTTCATTTAAAATGCGGTTTTCTCTTTGATAACCAATCAAAGAGGATATTTTAACATCATCAAATTTTCAAAAAAAACATTCATTTGTTTTATTTTTACTGTAAAAAGATTGTTTTTTTTCCAAAATAAGCTTACAATTGCTGTCAAAATAATTGTTTGATAATTCTGGAGTAAAGCGTAAAACAAAATCCAAATTTGCTTATTTCAACCAAACATTCCAGGTAAAAATCATAAAAAATAGTGACAAAAATCTTCATTTATTTATAATATTTCAAAAAAATCTTGTGGGAAATTTTATTTTAAATAACTTTTGTAAAATTTTTTTTTCGTGTAAAATTGAAAATAAACAAGTTATTCAAGAGACAAAAAATTACCATTTAATTCAAGATGGCGGCTAACGCAACAAGTCTGGTGCCACTACTTTTTGAATTTAGCCCCCCTCCTCCTTCTATTGGAGGAGGGGGGCTAAGTGTGACCGGTGGGGCGATGTCTAAAATAAAGGGAAAAAAGCTAGTTAGATCAAATAATATTCAGCTATAAAATGACAAAACAGTCAAAAAATAATTGTTAATAAAAATAGTTATTAGTGTCATTTTACAGCGCAAGATGTTTTAATAAAACTGCGGGCTGTAAAATCACTAACGCACAAATAATGATTTTTACTTTTTAGCCGAGAACTCAATTTTGTCTGTTTTACAAATTCAAAAATTTAAATTGACTTTAGGTTGACAGCTCAAGTGCAATTAGTCTGTAGTTCAGAGCTCGATCAATCGTTAGCTCGATCAATGGCGACGACGGTGCCTTAAAAGATGCACTAAAAATATTTAATTATCTTTATTTTTGAAATGTTTAGGTCTTATTAAGTGCGATAAATTGTCCTGGTATAAATGAACTATATTTATGATTAAACAACACGTTTTTTGAAGGTCCTTAAAAGCAGATAATTTTCATGATATTTTACAGCACGCAAGTGAGTCAAAGTGACAAATGGAAGCTTTGCATGTGGAAAAATCTAGATACCATAGCAGTTGACAAGACGTAAATATGCTGTTTGCAATCGGCGAGCCTAAAAAAAGTATTGATGCTCACACGATTAGTATTACTTTGAGTCTATCATATTACATCAATAAAAAATAATAACAAATTGAAAAAATGTTCAAATTATCTGATTTTTCAATTGTTATCTGCTAGCCTGTAAAAGCTAGAGTTTTTAAGCTACCTATATAGCTGCGTTTGAACTTAATCGCAAATTAAAAATCAACAATAAAAATAATTTATAAATTAATTATTTCAATTAAAAACCACTAAGTTTCTCAAAAAATAATTAAAAAAAAAATCTGATTGCGGAAACATCTAAAATATTCCTGAATTTATTTGAAAACTAGATTTATTTTTTAGTGCTATATTTTCCTAGTGGCCCAACTATAGTGGCGTCTTAAAGTTTTTTTTTTTTTTTTCAAGTTGCTTGTGTTTAAGTTAATATTTAATATGTAAAAAAATTATATTACAATGCCAATAGTCATCACCAGCATCTCGTGGAGACGACCTTCCCGCAGCTTCCGCCTTTTCTGCCAGTAGCGGCCGTCTCCAAGGTGGGGTATATAAAAAATACCCGCACCTGCAGTGATGGGTTCGTCTAAAACAAATTTATTATTAGGATAAAAAATTAAACGCTTTTTCTATATAAAATATAATATGTGATTCCAAGCAAACATGAATCCCAGAAAATATGCAAATTAAAATTAATAAATTTAGGAGTAAATTTAAATTAACCAATCAGAAGCTTAAAAAAGATTAAGTGCGGTGTGTACATGACAGCTGAAGCGCCCTCAGAACACGCTCTTCTAGGGCTCATGTTTGCTTGGAAGCACTGTATCATTATAGATATGATAATAATCATGTTTGTATATATTAAAAAATTATTTGTTAACTTACAGTCCAGCTCGACTAGAGCCTTTCGCTTTTTTCCGCGCGGGATTGGCGGCTGGTCTACAAAAAAATAATAAAATGAATTATTAATCATGTATTTATTTAGAAAATTAAATAAAACGTGTGATCAAGTAAGCTTAGAAAAATTAAATGACATTAATAACAATTTACAATAAAACAAAACTGGGGACAGACACTTGAGATGCGCGCCACCCTGTTTGTAATCAACCTCTTCTCGTTAAGTCAGTTTTTTCAAATAAGTAAAATTTTGTAATTTTTTTTTAAATTTTAATACACTAGCTTTACAGAAAAAAATTGCTTAAAAGATAAAATAAGTTTGACGTTAATAACTTACCGTCCTCCGACAACCCTAGCGATAAATCGCAGTCAGAGTCTGTAAAAAAAGATAACAAATCGATATAGTAAAAAATTCAAACAAAAAAAATTATAATAAAAAATCAGAAGAATTTTTTTTAATTTGTTTTTTTTTATGTAGAAATATAAATAAAACGTGTGATCAAGTAAGCTTAGAAAAATTAAATGACATTAATAACAATTTACAATAAAACAAAACTGGGGACAGACACTTGAGATGCGCGCCACCCTGTTTGTAATCAACCTCTTCTCGTTAAGTCAGTTTTTTCAAATAAGTAAAATTTTGTAATTTTTTTTTAAATTTTAATACACTAGCTTTACAGAAAAAAATTGCTTAAAAGATAAAATAAGTTTGACGTTAATAACTTACCGTCCTCCGACAGCCCCAGCGACAAATCGCAGTCAGAGTCTGTAAAAAAAGATAACAAATCGATATAGTAAAAAATTCAAACAAAAAAAATTATAATAATAAATCAGAAGAATTTTTTTTAATTTGTTTTTTTTTATGTAGAAATATAAATAAAACGTGTGATCAAGTAAGCTTAGAAAAATTAAATGACATTAATAACAATTGATAATAAAACAAAAGTGGGGACAGACACTTGAGATGCGCGCCGCCCTGTTTGTAATCAACCTCTTCTCGTTAAGTCAGTTTTTTCAAATAAGTAAAATTTTTTAATTTTTTTCAAAATTTTAATACACTAGCTTTACAGAAAAAAATTGCTTAAAAGATAAAATAAGTTTGACGTTAATAACTTACCGTCCTCCGACAACCCCAGGGAAAAATCGCAGTCAGAGTCTGTAAAAAAAGATAACAAATCGATATAGTAAAAAATTCAAACAAAAAAAATTATAATAAAAAATCAGAAGAATTTTTTTTAATTTGTTTTTTTTTATGTAGAAATATAAATAAAACGTGTGATCAAGTAAGCTTAGAAAAATTAAATGACATTAATAACAATTGATAATAAAACAAAAGTGGGGATAGACACTTGAGATGCGCGCCGCCCTGTTTGTAATCAACCTCGTCTCGTTAAGTCAGTTTTTTCAAATAAGTAAAATTTTTTAATTTTTTTCAAAATTTTAATACACTAGCTTTACAGAAAAAAATGGCTTAAAAGATAAAATAAGTTTGACGTTAATAACTTACCGTCTTCCGACAACCCCAGGGAAAAATCGCAGTCAGAGTCTGTAAAAAAAGATAACAAATCGATATAGTAAAAAATTCAAACAAAAAAAATTATAATAAAAAATCAGAAGAATGAATTTATTTTTTTTAATTTGTTTTTTTTTTATTTAGAAACATAAATAAAACGTGTGATTAAGTAAGCTTAGAAAAATTAAATGACATTAATAACAATTGACAATAAAACAAAAGTGGGGACAGACACTTGAGATGCGCGCCACCCTGTTTGTAATCAACCTCTTCTCGTTAAGTCAGTTTTTTCAAATAAGTAAAATTTTTTAATTTTTTTCAAAATTTTAATACACTAGCTTTACAGAAAAAAATGGCTTAAAAGATAAAATAAGTTTGACGTTAATAACTTACCGTCCTCCGACAAGCCCAGGGAAAAATCGCAGTCAGAGTCTGTAAAAAAAGATAACAAATCGATATAGTAAAAAATTCAAACAAAAAAAATTATAATAAAAAATCAGAAGAATTTTTTTTAATTTGTTTTTTTTTATGTAGAAATATAAATAAAACGTGTGATCAAGTAAGCTTAGAAAAATCAAATGACATTAATAACAATTGACAATAAAACAAAAGTGGGAACAGACACTTAAGATGCGCCACCCTGTTTGTAATTAACCTCTTCTCGCTGAGTCAATTTTTTCAAATAAGTAATTTGTTACTTTATCAGAATTTCAAGTAGTTATTTTAATGTTTTCTTCTATAATAAAAATTATAATAGTTATAAAGTGAGTTTTTTGTGTAGAAAATAAAGTTTTGAAAACTTGATTACAGTAGCCGCTTGGTTATACGAAGTACATACTGCCATTTCGGATAACCAACAGTCCGGATGATACAACAATCTTATAAAAATGATCAATGCAATTTTCATTTTGATATTGTAATCAATTTATATTATAAGAAGCAAACGATTTTTATAACTTTTTTTTCGGATAATTCGAATTGCGGATAACCGAGTGGGTACTGTAGCAAGAACTATTTGGTAAGTGAAACTAATAGATTTATAAAAAGTACAAAAAATCAACTTTTTTATAATAATTCAAGTTAAAAAACTATAAACTTACTGATCCACAGATCTTCCTCCTCCCCGGGAAGAGGAATATCCTCTAACCCACTTCCACGCAGGGAAGGGGGTGAGGCCGGCGCCTTAGGTGGCATAGCCGCCAGTTGAATTTGAGGGCTTATTATTGCCTCTGGCCTTTCTTTAAAATCTGTTGAAAAAAATTTATTTAAAATAATATAAAAACGGTAAAAAAAAATGAACATTAAATAAAAAACATAAAACAAATACCTACTACAAAAATACAAATTAAAAAAAAAAAATTCTGAATTTTATTACTCACGCTCCAATAAAACGGTTGGCTGAAAGACCCGAATGAGCCTCCGCCCACTTCGGGCCCCGCACTTGGGTCCCCAAACGCGCTTCTTGCGAACTTGGGGCGCCTGATCTATAACAAAAAACCAAAAATAGATATTATAAGAAATACTAAACATTTTTTTTATTTTAAAAATAATTTTTATATAAACCTTTAAAAACATTAGTCTATTGTTTAAAAGAAAAAGATTAAGATGTGGAAATTTTGTGACTTATTAGAAAAATTTGTTGACAAGTGTTCCTATCAAGTATTAATAGGAAAGAAAAAAACAAAAATTTTCTCATTTATAATTTCAAAAATTATTTGTAAGAATTTTTTAAACTTACTCTTAGCGACAATAGGCGCTAGTGGCTTCAGTTTTTTTGGCGCTGGAGCGCGGCGCACAGAGGCTGATCTTTTAACCGCCTTTTTTGGCGGACTCCACGGCCTCATGAGTTCCGCTCCGGCAAGCCGGGCGGCGGACCTCGTCACACATTTATCTAAAACAGCAACAAATTATTTACATTTAAAGTAAAATTAATTATTTTTAGATTTATAGTTATTTACATAAAAATCAGGAAAATTTCACATTACTGAAGAGGAGCTAAATTGACAGTACTAGTCCGGAAAACTCAATTTTCCTGCGCGTAAATAAGCAGGAAAATGTTGTTTCCAAGACGATTTTCGGAAAAAGTTTTTTGTTTTAGTTAAAAACATATATATTTAAATTCATGTGCACATGCGACAAACGCGCATGCGCAGTGTCTATACGAAGTACATACTGCCATTTCGGATAACCAACAGTCCGGATGATACAACAATCTTATAAAAATGATCAATGCAATTTTCATTTTGATATTGTAATCAATTTATATTATAAGAAGCAAACGATTTTTATAACTTTTTTTTCGGATAATTCGAATTGCGGATAACCGAGTGGGTACTGTAGCAAGAACTATTTGGTAAGTGAAACTAATAGATTTATAAAAACTACAAAAAATCAACTAAAGCGTAAAAAAAACAAAATTTGCTTTTTTCAACCAAAATTTTTAGGTAAAGACTATAAAAAATAAGTTAATTTTTATTTTAAACAGCTTTGCTTATTACAATTTTTTTCTTAAAATTGACAATTATTGTGATAATACAATGATAAGATTTCATCTCCTCTTTTTTTTATTATACCTAAATCGAAAAATATCGATTCTACAGAAAGATTAATTAGATTCAAAATTGTAGGAAATTTTACTTTAAACAACTTTGTTTATTACAATTTTTTTCTTAAAATTGACAATTGTCGTGATAATACAATGATATAGTTTTATCCCCTACTTTTCTCGGGTAAAAATAAAAAAAATATCAATTTTGCAAAATTAAAGGAATAGAAATTGTAGAAAATTAAATTTTAAACAACTTTGATAAAAACTATTTTTCGTGTAAAATTGAAAATAAACGAGTTATTTAAGAGACAAAAAATAACTTTTGAATTCAAAATGGCGGATGACGCAACGAGTCTGGTACTATATCTATTCAGCGGCTCAACTATAAATAGTTGACAGTTTTAAGGTAAAAAACAACTGACGCAATTTTTTCCTATTAGTAAACGAGATAATATTCATTCTGTACATACATTTACAATGCGACATTAATCTTTAATAAGAAATTATTATTATATAGCGTGGTCAACAATGACTGTTTCTGTTGGCAACACTTTTTAAAGACTTTTTTTATTTGCCTAGTTGCAACACTGGTTGACAAATGTTTGACATAATACTCATAAGAAAAATTGTAGGTTATGTCACAGCGACTAATTTGTTAATTGGCATCACCCGTACAACAGAATAAATATAATTTTTTTTTAAATTGACTAGCATTAGAAAAAAAATATTTAAATTTAAATCTTTTCATTTGAATTATTTACAATATTAAATTAGATATTATTTATCAAAAAAAATTATTATTTTTTTTTATTTATTTAAAAAATAATAATGTTTTCAATTTTATGCTGTTATCAAGACTAACTGTGTTTTATTTAAAGAAGCTTACTGTTTCGGCGCACTTCAACGATTGGCGACGCTGGAGGATCGCATATCGGCGACGCTGGCGGCGGCGGAGGTGGAATGCGTCGCCTTGGGCCTTGGCGGCGCTTTGGGCGCTCATACGGCCCCAAAAGTTCGGCGCCAGTCGCCCTTTTCTGTGACCTTGTCACAGGCATATCGCACTATAAAAAAACATAAATGAATGTTTTGATAACTGTGTATTCACAAAAACATGTAAAGTTCGTTTACTCGAGAGGTGCACAGTTGTATCAACAAGCTGCGCAAGACCGGCAGTTTTTTGCAGCCGTATGTACCTTTTAAGTAAACAACCTTATATAAAAAAATTGCAATTTAGTCAAGAACTTAAGTATTTTAATTCACAAAAAAAAAAAAATCAGATATAGGTACTCACCACAGATGAAACGATAAAAATAAATAATAAATAAAAACTTCTTCAATCTGCAACAAAAGAAATAAATGAAATTAAACAATAGTCAAACGAAACTTTTCAGGTTTTTAAAACTATATTTATAAAAATTTTAACATTAATTGCGTTTTTTTTTAAACTTTTTTTTTGTGATTTTTAAAAAATTACAAAATTATGATTTTTTCATCATTTTGTTAATGACTTATATATAAACAAATGAATAAAAACAAAAAAAAACAAGAATTTAACATTGTTTAAATATTGTACTTTTTAAAACTGAAAAATACTTTATGTCTTTAAATATTTATTGTTTAAATGGTCGAAATCGTTTGCAAAATTAAAAAAAAAAATACAAAAACACAATATTATAGCTTTTCTCAACATTCTGTTAATAACTTTCTACTCTTGTGTCTGTCTTAAAAAAATACTAATTCAAAAAACTAATACTCACCAAAAACAACAAAAAAAATTCTTCGCAGAAGAAAACTCTTCTTCAAAAGCAAAAAAAGAAAAAAAAAAGTCTGGTATTACTACTTTTTGAATTTAGACTAGATATTTAGACTATTTAGGTAAAGTCTAACCTCTACATGCGCAAATGAAAATTAAACTTACTCAAGTATTCCTCCTCACCGTCCATTGGTGGAGGGGGGCTGCATGGAACAGCTGGGGCGATGTCCAAAAAAAAAAAAAAAAGCTAGTTAGATCAAATAATATTTAAATAACTATAATCTGTCGATTTAAAAAATAGTGAAAAATAACTAGAAAATACAATTTTTTTTCACTTTCCGCTTTTGGAGTAAAGCGTAAAACAAAAACAAAATTTGCTTTTTTCAACCAAAATTTTTAGGTAAAGACTATAAAAAATAAGTAAAGGAATTTTTGACAAAAAACTTTATTTATTATATATTATAATATTTGAAAAAAAAATCTCACTTCTGATTACCAGTAGTACCGAGCGAATTAGTATTTTATATTTACAAAAATTCCAAGCAGCAATTTTTTTTTTGAATACGTAAGGGGGGGGGGGAGAGCACTAGTAGTGTAAATTTAAAAACTAATAGTACCAGACTTGTAGTGCCATTTGTCATTTTGAATTAAATGGTAACTTTTTGTATTTTGAATAACTTGTTTATTTTCAATTTTACTCAAGAAATGGTAATTATAAAAGTTGTTTAAAATTAAATTTCCTACAATTTTGGATACTATTAATTTTTTCCTAGAATTAATTTTTGATAAAAATTTTCTCCCTCTCTTCTCAGATATAAATTAAAAAATATCGATTTTACAAAAAATTGATGAGGATCAAAGTTGTGGGAAATTTTATTTTAAACAACTTTTGTTGAATTTTTTTTTCGTGTAAAATTGAAAATAAACAAGTTATTCAAGAAACAAAAAATTACCATTTAATTTAAAATGGCGGATAACGCAAAAAGTCTGGTATCACTACTTTTTGAATTTAGACTAGATATTTAGACTATATAGGTAAAGTCTAACCTCTACATGCGCAAATGAAAATTAAACTTACTTAGGTTTTCCTCCACCCCCTCTATTGGAGGAGGGAGGCTGCCTGAAACCGGTGGGGCGATGTCTAAAATAAAGGGAAAAAAGCTAGTTAGAAATTAAAATTTAAATAATACATAATATAGCCAAAAAAAATTTTAAAGTCTAAAAACTAATTCTCAAAGTCTTAAAATATATTTAGGTTGAGTCTAATCTCTACATGCGCTAGTAAAAATTAAACTTACTTAACTTTTCAACCTCTTCATTATCCTCCGGTATGTTGGGGGTTGCGTCAACCAGGGAATTACGGGAGAAAAAGCCGACTTGGTGGGAATGCTGGCAGCGTGCTGTCTAAAATATAATATAAATAATAAAACCTACACCCCGGTTGGGGCGGCGGTGTTGGCAAGCGCACCCTAGGAGGCCTTTTCATACGGGAGCTTAGGCGCGCGGGAGCGCGCCTAATCTAACTGATTAGGCGCGTTTAAACCAATGGTTTTAAAACAATATATAACAACGTTTATTCAACGCTGGTGAGAACGAAAGTGCACACAGCATCGGTATTGGGAACTTTCGCCTGGAGCTATACCAATGTATATAACTGCTTAAAAACGGTCACAACTTGTTTAACAAAAACGCCGCACCCTCTCACATTTTTTACATTTTTTTTTTTTGGTGCTGCTGCCCTCTATCGAGGTATTACTTTAGCGGTAATACCTCGATCTCTTCAAAAGCCGACGGCTTCGCTTAAGTCTGGGAGGCTCTAGCGCCCTACGAGCTGTAATAAGTTGATTATAGAAATGGTTATACAAATAACTTAAAAAACAATTTTTAGCGAAAAAAAACTGTTAAAAACAAAAGTCTTATCCAGAACCGTATCACGTTATAGATACACTCGGTAGTAAATTTGATTGCTCATACTGAGAACAAGGCAACAAAAGTGTCGCGTGCGTGTTTTGGGTTTATGAATAGAACCAAGCCGGAAGCAAAGTTCATCATCAATAAGTCTAGCCGAGGAGGTCTTAAGATTTCAACACCAAAACGTTTTCGGACTAAAAAAAGTCCTATGAGAAAAATGCCGGCCTTAAATTTAGCAGTTGGATTAGAAGAAAAATTACTGAAAAATAATTTCGAGATTATCAAAGAAAAGCTTTAAAATCTCAGTTTCTGATTGGTTCATTTAGTCGTCATGGGAGGAGTCTCTTTACAGTTTAAATTATAAATACAAATTTATAGCCTCCATACTGATCTTTAAGCTTAGAAAGAAATTGCTAAGACAAGAAGTTTTTTCTCGATTTTGGTTTAAATGAGTTATCATTTTGTAATATTTTATCAATTTTGATAAAAATGTGTTGGAGGCGCCAAAAAATTTTTTTGTAAATTTTTCAATGACAGTTGCTACCATTCTTACCAAATTAAAAAAAAATACTAAAAAAATCGTTTTTCTTCATTTTGGTACTAATGAGCCATTATTTTGTTATAAAAGTTGCTATTTGTTGACCTTATCTAAATTTTTTGCCGTAGATTTGTGAAATTAATTTGAATTTGTTTTCAAATTTTAGAAAATTTGGCCTTAAAGTTCTTCCTAATTTAATTATTTTTTTAATAATAAAAAAAAGCTGTTTTCTACAAAAAAGCAACAAAAAATTGAGTTTTGTATGGCCGAAAATCACCTGTTCATAGAGGTGTTTAAAAGAAAAATGGTTTTTCTTAAAAAACAGAAAGACAAACTATTTTGTACCAAAAAGTAACAAAATGTCAAGTTTTGTCGTTAAAAAAATTATATAGAAATGTTTCATATAAAAAACAGTTTTTTTTTAAAAAACAGAAATAGAAGCTATTTTGTACAAAAAAGTAACAAAATGTCAAGTTTTGTCGTTAAAAAATTATATAGAAGAACACTTTTTTTTTAAAAAACAGAAAGAAAAGCTATTTTGTACCAAAAAGTAACAAAATGTAAATTTTTGTCGTTAAAAAATTATAAAACACCTCAAAAAAATAACTAAATTTTTTTTATATTAGTCATTGTGAACTCACTTTCTATATTTATCAAAGGAAAAAATATCCGTATGAGCCGGCCTCTGGTTCTCGCCCATAAACTTTTCTTTGGCGCCGTCTGATAGGTCCACGATCTACAATAAAAAACAACAAATTTTAATAAAAAAACAAACGTTAAAAACATTAATATAAAAAGAAATGGTTATAGTCCAACCGCTTATAGAAATCAAAACGCATCTATAAAATACAAAAACCATAAAAAATAGTTGAAGTAAAAATGTACTTCTGACAAAAAACTAGTCGAATTAATTTAAATTTACAAAAATTCCAAGCAGTAATCTTTGGAACTTGTTGGGAGGGTGTCACTGGTAGTCTAAATTCAAAAAAGACCTACCAGATTTGTTGCGTCATCCGCCATTGTAATAATACATAATATAGCCAAAGTCTAAAAACTAATTCTCAAAGTCTTAAAATATAACTGCTTAAAAACGGTCACAGTTTGTTACGCCGCCACAACTGCCAAAAACAGCCTCTCCTTTTCTACTTACAACTTATTAGACCTCACAACACCACCATCTCTTTGGTGTGATTTCTAAAAAGGAAAAAAACATTTATTTATTGAAACAATGCGATTAATAAAGCTTACTTCTCCGCTTGCGGACCGGTGCCACGGGGGCGTTCGGCGCTAGCCATGCCAGAGGTACACAAAACTCTACTGGCCATTCTTCCTCTGCAAAAAAAAATTTTTGATCTAGATTTTGTTTTTATTATTCTTAAAATGTTTTTTATATAATATTAACGTTTTAAAAAACACTTTTATGACAAAAAAATAAGCGAAAACATAATCAAATGCTTTGATTTTATGTAAATTAACTATAATATTTCAGTATTTATGTACTTTTTCTACCCTCACTCTTCAATTTTTAAGAAATTATTTTGCATAATTAATTGTAAAACAAAAATAAATTGTATTATTTTTACAAAAATTTTTGTGACTTGAGCCTTAAGCCAATATTTGTGACGTCATTTGACACTAAAGAAGACGATTTTTTGGTAATTGAGACTTGTTTTGCACACAAGTAGTGATTTTGTTTAGTGTTTTTACCGACAACATTGAATGCCATATGACGTCATTTTTTTTATATGTATTATCAAAAATTGTAAATAAAAAAAAATAACCAAAAAAATTGAATTAAACTTACGTTCAGAAGGTCCCTTCCCGGGGACCTCTGGGACTGCCAGGACCTCTGAGACTGCCAGGACCTCTGAGACTGCCAGGACCTCTGGGACTGCCAGAACCTCTGAGACTGCCAGGACCTCTGGGACTGCCAGGACCTCTGGGACTGCCAGGACCTCTGGGACTGCCAGAACCTCTGGGACTGCCAGAGACAGGTCCTCCCCTTCCTCAGAATCTTCCTCTGCAAAAAAAAATTTTTGATCCAGATTTTGTTTTTATTATTCTTAAAATGTTTTTGATATAAAATTAACGTTTTAAAAAAACAAAAAAATTTTACAAAATTTTCACCGACTTAAGCTTTAAGCCAATATTTGTGACGTCATGCCACATGACGTCATTTTTATTAGATGTATTATCAAAAATTGTAAGTAAAAAAAAATAAGCAAAAAAAAATTGAGATAATCTTACGTTCAGGAGGCCCCTCCACCTCTGGTACTGCCAGAATTACCTCTGGCACTAGCCGTGCCAGAGATAAGTCATCCTCAGGATCTTCCTCTGCAAAAAAAAAATTTAATCCAGATTTTGTTTTTATTATTCTTAAAATGTTTTCTATACAATATTTACGTTATAAAAAACAATTTTATGACAAAAAATAAGCGGAAAAATAATCAAATGCTTTGATTTTATGTAAATTAACTATAATATTTCAGTATTTATGTACTTTTTCTACGCCCACTCTTCAATTTTTAAGAAATTAATTTGCATAATTACTTAAAAAACAAAAATAAATTGTATTATTTTTACAAAATCTTCTCCGACTTAAGCTTTAAGCCAATATTTGTGACGTCATTTGACACTAAAGAAGACGATTTTTTGGTAATTGAGACTTGTTTTGCACACAAGTAGTGATTTTGTTTAGTGTTTTTACCGACAACATCGAATGCCACATGACGTCATTTTTATGACAATTGAAAATCGAATGCCGTATGACGTCACTTTTATTAATAAGGTGTGTAATCTTATGGCGCGTAAATAAGATAAACAGGTTTTCAGGACACGCTAATTACTTTGAATTGAGTTCAAAATTTACAATACATTGAAGACAGAAATCAATTTTCAAAGCCTTTTCAGTATTTATATTAGGGAGTCTGACTTTTACAATTGAAAACAAAAATTCAACTTACCGGTTAATTCCACCACGTTATATACAACGGGGGCTGGTCGAGTCGGTAATATTTGTTGCTCTTGCTCCACGATTATTTCTAAAATAAAAAATAAATCAAAAATAAATAATACAAATTAAAAAAAAAACTACTTTAATATGATTATTTATTATTTTATTTATTTATAGATTCAAATTGCTTAAATTAATTAAATAAATAGACTATTATTTAAGTATTTTAGAATTTTTTTTTTATTTTTTAAAAAATTTTTATTATCACTTGTAAGTGTCAAAAATATATGTCAAAAAAAAGCATAACCTAAAAACTGCTAATCAGATCTTGATCAAATTTGAATGGGACGAAATGGAAAGCACCAGCTTTCAAATAAAACAAAAATCAAAATTGGTCCACCCAAAAAAATTAAATTAAATTTTCTAATTATTGATTTCAACATTAATAATTAAATAATTTATAATTATCGCTAATCCTAATATGTTAATTTATAAAATAATTAAAAATACTAGAAACAAAAATTTAACTCACCGTTCAACTCCTCCTGAAGGGGGGGCGGCATCTGGTCATTTCTCAATTCTAAAATGAAAAAAAAACAAAGTAAAATATCAATAATTAAATGATATATGAATATCACTAATCTTAATTTTTTAGATTATGGAATAATAATAATAATTATTATTATTATTATTATGAAATAATCGAAAATATTAGAGAACACCCAGTTCTTGTTCTTGGAAAATATAAAACAAAAGCATAATTTGTTTTATTATTAATTTAGAAAACAAAAAACAAAAATTTTTAAACGTTAGATTATAAGAAAAAAAGTTTTCCTACAACAAAAAAAAAAGTCAAGTAGACAAAAAAAGTTTATTAATTGAAATTCTTTCGAAATTAAATCGGTCCGGTCAACCTAAGCCAGATAGTCTATGTTGCCAACTTTAGAAAAATTTCCCTATTTTAGGGAAATTCTGCCACATTTAGAGACTGAGGAAAATCTCGGCCATTCTAGGGAAAATTAGACGACCTATATTAAAGTTTTTCTTTGGGCCAACTTTGAACAAGGATGATTGATTTAACCGCCTTCTACCAGTTCATAGTTACAGCATTTAAAGTTACTGAATATAGAGTAACTTCAGGTTACAAGTTACTTGTTACTTACAAGTTACAATGACATCTAGCGGTAGACAATGACATCAGATAACTTATATAATAAAGCTATTATTATCTTCTATTAAACTTGTAACATTGACCATGGGTAGGAAGACTCTTGTGAGTCTTCTTCCCCTCAAACGAGCCCAGGATTTGGGCCCGTACACCTTACGGGTGTACGCCTTCCTTCTAATGGGACCCAAGTCTACAAAAAAAAAATACGTTTAGATAAAGTAAACAAATTTTAATAAAAAAATAAACGAAATAATAATAATGACAATTATTATTTATTACTTTAAGGTTTATTTCATACACAATAGGCAACAAATTACCAGGATAAGTATGAATCTATAATAAACAATTACAATTATTATTATTATCAGGAGAGCTCTAATCTTCGCGCAAATGGGCTGTAGCTCCATTCTGTTAAAATCAGCAGTCTTCTAGATTCTATTATGCTACTTAATTAAAGACCAAACTCTCTTTCTTTTATTAAAAACTACCAGTTAGTGATTAGCCAAAGAAGATAGATTACATTGTATACACGTTTGAGACAAAAGGCGCTAACGTGAAAAGGCGCTACAGAAGTAACAATCCCTTGGTGCTGCTATGTTTTTTAGAAGAAAACTATTGTAGCATGTATTTTAATAAAAAAAAACTTACTATCTTCTCCCTCAAAAATCGGTTGGGGTGGCGGCGGCGAGGGCGGCAAAGGAAGGGTCGGCCTTCTAACACGGGGCCGGGTGGCACGCTTTGGCGGCGCCCAAAGCCCCATAAGCTCGACCCCTTCCTCCCGAGCCCTTGCTCGGGTAATACGACGGGATTCTGAAAATAAAAAGTAAGTTTTTTATTTCGATTTCTGAAAGTTTTGCTACAACAAAAAAAAAAGTCAAGTAGACAAAAAAAGTTTCTTAATTGAAATTCTTTCGAAATTAAATCAGTCCGGTCAACCTAAGCCAGATAGTCTATGTTGCCAACTTTAGAAAAATTTCCCTATTTTAGGGAAATTCTGACACATTTAGAGACTGAGGAAAATCTCGGCCATTCTAGGGAAAATTAGACGACCTATATTAAAGTTTTTCTTTGGGCCAACTTTGAACAAGGATGATTGATTTAACCGCCTTCTACCAGTTCATAGTTACAGCATTTAAAGTTACTGAATATAGAGTAACTTCAGGTTACAAGTTACTTGTTACTTACAAGTAACAATGACATCTAGCGGTAGACAATGACATCAGATAACTTATATAATAAAGCTATTATTATTTATATTAAACTTACGAGTAACATTGATAAGTGGTTGGTACACCCTTATCAGCCGTCCCCCCAATCGTGCCCAAGATTTGGGCCCGTACACTTTACGGGTCCACACTTTGCGTCTTATTGGACCCAAGTCTACAAAAAAAAAAAACGTTTAAATAAAGTAAACAAATTTTAATAAAAAAATAAACGAAATAATAATAATGACAATTATTATTTATTACTTTAAGGTTTATTTCATACACAATAGGCAACAAATTACCAGGATAAGTATGAATCTATAATAAACAATTACAATTATTATTATTATCAGGAGAGCTCTAATCTTCGCGCAAATGGGCTGTAGCTCCATTCTGTTAAAATCAGCAGTCTTCTAGATTCTATTATGCTACTTAATTAAAGACCAAACTCTCTTTCTTTTATTAAAAACTACCAGTTAGTGATTAGCCAAAGAAGATAGATTACATTGTATACACGTTTGAGACAAAAGGCGCTAACGTGAGAAGGCGCTACAGAAGTAACAATCCCTTGGTGCTGCTATGTTTTTTAGAAGAAGACTATTGTAGCATGTATTTTAATAAAAAAAAACTTACTATCTTCCCCCTCAAAAATTGGTTGGGGTGGTGGTGGCGGTGGCGGAATAGGTCGAGGTAGAGTCGGCCTTCTTACGCGAGGCCGGGTGGCACGCTTTGGGGGCTCCCAAAGCCCCATCAGGCCAACCCCTTCCTCGCGAGCCCTTGCTCGGGTAATACGACGGGATTCTGAAAATAAAAAGTAAGTTTTTTATTTCGATTTCTGAAGAGTTTTAATGCTAAATTCGTTATGAGTGAGTTATAAAAATAATATGCTACGTAAAGTGCTTCCAAGCAAACATGAGCCCTGGATGGGCGTGGCCTGAGGGCGCTCTAGCTCTCATGTACGTACAGCACCTATGAGCTTCTGATTGGTTAATTTGAATCGGAGCTAATGTTTGCTTGGAAGCACTGTATCTCACTCATGATAAAAAAACATTTTTTTAATCAAGATAAAAATTATTAAAATAAAATGTTTACTTACTCTCCTCTTTCGGCATCCTTGCCCACTGGGCGCTAACGTGAGAAGGCGCTAACGTGAGAAGGCGCTACAGAAGTAACAATCCCTTGGTGCTGCTATGTTTTTTAGAAGAAGACTATTGTAGCATGTATTTTAATAAAAAAAAACTTACTATCTTCCCCCTCAAAAATTGGTTGGGGTGGTGGTGGCGGTGGCGGAATAGGTCGAGGTAGAGTCGGCCTTCTTACGCGAGGCCGGGTGGCACGCTTTGGGGGCTCCTAAAGCCTCATCAGGCCAACCCCTTCCTCGCGAGCTCTTGCTCGGGTAATACGACGGGATTCTGCAAATAAAAAGTTTTTTATTTTGATTTCTAAAGAGTTTTAATGCTTAATGCGTTATGAGTGAGTTATAAAAATAATATGCTACGTAAAGTGCTTCCAAGCAAACATGAGCCCTGGATGGGCGTGGCCTGAGGGCGCTCTACCTCTCATGTACGTACAGCACCTATGAGCTTCTGATTGGTTAATTTGAATCGGAGCTAATGTTTGCTTGGAAGCACTGTATCTCACTCATGATGAAAAAACATTTTTTTAATCAAGATAAAAATTATTAAAATAAAATGTTTACTTACTCTCCTCTTTCGGCATCCTTGCCCACTGTATAAAACAAAAAATTAATATTGTGTTTATTTATAGAATGATTGTACTGTCGGTTTACAAAAACATATATGGTATAGTAGCCTAAATGGTATATTGTTATATGGTCGCATAGCCTAACTATAGGGCATTACAAAAACAGAATTTCAAGTATTGTCATATAACGTTGTTTCATTTGGGCTGGTATACACAATTAAACTGAGTTGCTTCTTAAGTGTAATTAAAAAAATACATAAAAAACTCAAAATGTGACCTTTAATGACAGTGCAAATCATTACAGTTTTCTATATTAAAAAAAAGTTGCTAAAATAATCATTACTGCTTTTATTTATAAAAAAATTTAGTCAATTTTAGGTTTCCGTTTCAGAAAACATTTCGTAGCTCATTGGCAGCAAAAAAATTAAATATGGCAACAGTGTAAACATTTTGTACCATTGAATCGCGTTAAAGTTATTAATTGAAAAGCATTATAATGCCGTTGTGGCATAATTGTCATTTGAATATAGCAAAAACAATAAGAAAAAATGTAGCATGCACAAGAAACAACTTAATACTCACCAAAAATACAAAAAAAACTCGAAAAAAACAAAAACAAACAAAAACACCTCCAACACTCTGAAAAAAAAACAGAAAAGAGTTAATAAATATATTTTCTATATATTATAATTTTAAAAACAAAAAACAAAAATTTTTAAACGTTAGATTATAAGAAAAAAAGTTTTCCTACAACAAAAAAAAAGTCAAGTAGACAAAAAAAGTTTCTTAATTGAAATTCTTTCGAAATTAAATCAGTCCGGTCAACCTAAGCCAGATAGTCTATGTTGCCAACTTTAGAAAAATTTCCCTATTTTAGGGAAATTCTGACACATTTAGAGACTGAGGAAAATCTCGGCCATTCTAGGGAAAATTAGACGACCTATATTAAAGTTTTTCTTTGGGCCAACTTTGAACAAGGATGATTGATTTAACCGCCTTCTACCAGTTCATAGTTACAGCATTTAAAGTTACTGAATATAGAGTAACTTCAGGTTACAAGTTACTTGTTACTTACAAGTTACAATGACATCTAGCGGTAGACAATGACATCAGATAACTTATATAATAAAGCTATTATTATTTATATTAAACTTACGAGTAACATTGATAAGTGGTTGGTACACCCTTATCAGCCGTCCCCCCAATCGTGCCCAAGATTTGGGCCCGTACACTTTACGGGTCCACACTTTGCGTCTTATTGGACCCAAGTCTACAAAAAAAAAATACGTTTAGATAAAGTAAACAAATTTTAATAAAAAAATAAACGAAATAATAATAATGACAATTATTATTTATTACTTTAAGGTTTATTTCATACACAATAGGCAACAAATTACCAGGATAAGTATGAATCTATAATAAACAATTACAATTATTATTATTATCAGGAGAGCTCTAATCTTCGCGCAAATGGGCTGTAGCTCCATTCTGTTAAAATCAGCAGTCTTCTAGATTCTATTATGCTACTTAATTAAAGACCAAACTCTCTTTCTTTTATTAAAAACTACCAGTTAGTGATTAGCCAAAGAAGATAGATTACATTGTATACACGTTTGAGACAAAAGGCGCTAACGTGAGAAGGCGCTACAGAAGTAACAATCCCTTGGTGCTGCTATGTTTTTTATAAGAAGACTATTGTAGCATGTATTTTAATAAAAAAAAACTTACTATCTTCCCCCTCAAAAATTGGTTGGGGTGGTGGTGGCGGTGGCGGAATAGGTCGAGGTAGAGTCGGCCTTCTTACGCGAGGCCGGGTGGCACGCTTTGGGGGCTCCCAAAGCCCCATCAGGCCAACCCCTTCCTCGCGAGCTCTTGCTCGGGTAATACGACGGGATTCTGCAAATAAAAAGTTTTTTATTTTGATTTCTAAAGAGTTTTAATGCTTAATGCGTTATGAGTGAGTTATAAAAATAATATGCTACGTAAAGTGCTTCCAAGCAAACATGAGCCCTGGATGGGCGTGGCCTGAGGGCGCTCTAGCTCTCATGTACGTACAGCACCTATGAGCTTCTGATTGGTTAATTTGAATCGGAGCTAATGTTTGCTTGGAAGCACTGTATCTCACTCATGATAAAAAAACATTTTTTTAATCAAGATAAAAATTATTAAAATAAAATGTTTACTTACTCTCCTCTTTCGGCATCTTTGCCCACTGGGCGCTAACGTGAGAAGGCGCTAACGTGAGAAGGCGCTACAGAAGTAACAATCCCTTGGTGCTGCTATGTTTTTTAGAAGAAGACTATTGTAGCATGTATTTTAATAAAAAAAAACTTACTATCTTCCCCCTCAAAAATTGGTTGGGGTGGTGGTGGCGGTGGCGGAATAGGTCGAGGTAGAGTCGGCCTTCTTACGCGAGGCCGGGTGGCACGCTTTGGGGGCTCCCAAAGCCTCATCAGGCCAACCCCTTCCTCGCGAGCTCTTGCTCGGGTAATACGACGGGATTCTGAAAATAAAAAGTAAGTTTTTTATTTCGATTTCTGAAGAGTTTTAATGCTAAATTCGTTATGAGTGAGTTATAAAAATAATATGCTACGTAAAGTGCTTCCAAGCAAACATGAGCCCTGGATGGGCGTGGCCTGAGGGCGCTCTAGCTCTCATGTACGTACAGCACCTATGAGCTTCTGATTGGTTAATTTGAATCGGAGCTAATGTTTGCTTGGAAGCACTGTATCTCACTCATGATAAAAAAACATTTTTTTAATCAAGATAAAAATTATTAAAATAAAATGTTTACTTACTCTCCTCTTTCGGCATCCTTGCCCACTGTATAAAACAAAAAATTAATATTGTGTTTATTTATAGAATGATTGTACTGTCGGTTTACAAAAACATATATGGTATAGTAGCCTAAATGGTATATTGTTATATGGTCGCATAGCCTAACTATAGGGCATTACAAAAACAGAATTTCAAGTATTGTCATATAACGTTGTTTCATTTGGGCTGGTATACACAATTAAACTGAGTTGCTTCTTAAGTGTAATTAAAAAAATACATAAAAAACTCAAAATGTGACCTTTAATGACAGTGCAAATCATTACAGTTTTCTATATTAAAAAAAAGTTGCTAAAATAATCATTACTGCTTTTATTTATAAAAAAATTTAGTCAATTTTAGGTTTCCGTTTCAGAAAACATTTCGTAGCACTTTGGCAGCAAAAAATGTAAACATGGCAACAATGTAAACATTTTGTACAATTGAATCTCGTTAAAGTTATTAATTGAAAAGCATTAAAATGCCGTTGTGGCATAATTGTCATTTGAATATAGCAAAAACAATAAGAAAAAATGTAGCATGCACAAGAAACAACTTAATACTCACCAAAAATACAAAAAAAAACTCGAAAAAAACAAACAAAAACACCTCCAAAACTCTGAAAAAAAACAGAAAAGAGTTAATAAATATATTTTCTATATATTAGTAATATAAAAAGACCGGACCCGTCTTTTTCTATATAAAAAGACGGAAATAGGCAGAGGCTTGTTCTGAACTTGATTACAGTAACGGAAAAGTCTTCTGGTCCAAATTTATGGCCATGACAGGACAAAAACACCACCCAAATCACCACCTCCTAATTAACAATTCCTATATAACCGATCATGAAATGAAAGCCAATTGTTTTGCCGAATCCTTAACCGAAATCCACCAATGTCCCAATAAACCTTTATTTGATAATAATTTCTTTACAATCATATTAATTATGTCTAAAACCTTCACAACAACCTAAATCCAGAAATTCCCATCAATGACCCTTTACTTATCCCTATCACCCCAGAGGAAACCCAAACCATAATATCTCTGTTGGACTTTTGGTATGGGGTGAATTAAATAAAATAGCCGAAATTAGTCAAAGGCAAAGGACTTTATTTAATGAATAATGATAGATGGACTTGAACTAACTATTATTTTTTATTTAGAACCTAATCATCACTTTCGGTGGGAATGTTTATTTGAAAGGCGATCCATCTCTTTAATATAAACTATCTCAAGATTGGAATGCTGTTTATTTACAAACTAAATAAATTTTTTATACCATGTTTGATATGTAGTTTTCTTTATTTAGAATTCATTTTTGCTGTATTCTAACACTCCCACTCAAAAATGTAATTTTTAGTTTTATTTGTTTTAATTTTACAATGTATTATTTTAACTTAAAAATAATACTGAATTATAGTTTTTATTGCAGTCCAAGTTTTCCTTTCATTGTTGAAAGTTTTTGTGTAGACAATGGCTTGGTGAATATGTCGGCTAGTTGTTCTCCTGTAGAAAGATATACCAATTTAATTATTTTATTTCCAATTTGTGGGCGTATAAAATGATATTTTACATCAATATGTTTTGTACGCTTATGATGTATTGGATTTGAAGCAATGGAGAAGCAGCTTTGGTTATCTTCATAAATCACTATTGGTTGTGTCAATTTTATAGTCATTGAATATAATAATGACTTTAACCAAATAGCTTCTTTGATACCTTCATAATATAGGGCCATATATTCGGCTTCAGTGGATGAGGTTGCCACTGTGTTTTGCCGTTTTGTATTCCATGTTATAGTACAATTATTAAAAGTTTGGAATATATATCCAGTTGAACTTTTACGTGTTTGAGTATAAGTTAACTTAAGGTCAATTGTACCTTTTAAGTATCTTAATAGCCGTTTTAAACACTGCCAAAGTTCTATATTATTTTTATTTTGATATCTATTTAAAATATTAAGAGCTGCACTCAAATCGGGCCTTGTACTTATCATTATATACATTAAGCATCCTATTAATTGTCGGTTGTCGGCATGGTGCATCATAATATTCATCAGAGTTAAGAGCTGTGTAGTTTATTTTAGTTGATAAAGGGGTTACTACACTTTTGCAATTACTCATATTGAATTTTGCAAGAACACTTTTTATATATGATGACTGACTTAGCGTTACTTTATTTTCGCAACGTTTAATTGTTATGCCGAGAAATAATTTGATTTGGTGCATGTCTATCATTTTGAATTGTTTATTTAAATATTGTTTTAAATTTTTCAATTCTTTAATGTTTTTTGTTGTTATTATTAAATCATCTACATATAATAATACATAGATGCTGTTGTTAATTTCACTACCTTTAATATATAGGCATTTATCTACAGCTGACGCTTGAAAGTTTAATTGTTTTAGGGTTTGATCGAATTTTTCAAACCAACATCTAGCGGATTGTTTTAAGATTGCTTTATTTAATTTGCATACTTGCTTTGTACTACAATGTACACCTTCAGGTACTGCCCTATAAATTTCCTCTTTGAGAAAACCATTTAAAAAGGCAGTTTTAACATCCATATGGTGTACTAACCAGTTAAATTGATTTGCAAGTGAGATTATTAGACGAAAAGTGGAAATACGCGCTACTGGCGCAAAGGTTTCATCATAATCAATCATATAATTTTGATTAAAACCTCTGGCTACGAGCCTAGCTTTATGCCTTTTTGGATTTCCATGCTCGTCATTTTTGATTGTAAAAACCCACTTGCTATCAATAATGTTTTTATTTGAGGGTCTGGATAAATTTTTCATCTCTTATAGGATTAATAACTCGTACTTTATGAGGATTAGGTGCAGTAGCACTTTTTTTGCGAAAAGATGTAATTTCAAAATGACCTGGGAGTTTACAGGAGCTACAAATTTTAGCTTGAGGACAAGTTGTCCTTTTGTGGCCGGTTTTGTTACATAAAAAACAAACAATGGATGGATAGGAACTCGAATTCTGAGGTTGAGTTGGAGCGACAGGTTTTCGGGTATCGGAAAAGACACGTTTCGGCCAGACCTGACCATGTGAACCACTGCTGTGTGGAACTGACACTGAGCGTTCTCGTAAAAAGCTCGATAAAACATTTAAGTCTTTAATATTAGATGCTTTCACAGCCGAGGTGATGGTATCATCATTTATTGCTTCAAGAATTAAAGAAATTTTATCGTCATCTGTAAAGTTTACTTTTAAGCGATCAATTTTTGCGATGTGTTCGAAATTAAAAAAATAAAGTGATTCACCCGCTTTTGGTTTATGGGTTGCAATATCCATAAACAATTCGTAGGTGTTACGACGGGATTGAAAGGTTAGCTTTAAAAGATTTTTCCAATGTTCCCAACTATAATTTGCCCATTCTATTTCATGCTGGATAAAATTAAGATACCATTTTTCCGCAGTATTTGTAAGCTTGTGTAAAGCTTGATATTTAACAAAGCTATCATCCCAGTTATAGCATCGCGAATATTCATCAATCATGTCGATCCAATCGTCCACATTATCAATTTTTGGATCAAAGGTAGGTATGATTTTACTAATCATATCTAAAGTGCCGCGGAAAGTAGGAGAAAATGATGTACTCACATTGCTATCGACGACACTGACCTGAGCGCTTTTAGATGTGGAGCTTTTGCGATGGTAGCGGAGATTTAGCATTTTTTGAGGTGGACCGCTTGGAGCGGCGACGACGATGGTGTCGGCGTGAAGTAGGTGGACTCGACGACGACGAGGAGGAAGTTGATGCGGTACTCGAACTCGACGCACTAGAGGAGGAAGAGCTTCGACGACGTCGATGCTTTCGCTTGGCTGACGGGGGCATATTTACGGAAAAGAAAAAAAAAATTGTGGAAACGACGAAGGGGCGCAGATAATCCCACCAGATTTATTAAAGAACACCGCCAAGAAAATAGTGTGCTTTCGCAATAAGAAGTTATAAGCGAATGCCAGTCTCCCGATGATGTAGGATGTAGGCGCAGTCCAGCCGTTCTTATCAATATTGGCGCCTCGCATATCGCTAATGATGTCATGGACGTGGAATGCGGTGGTACGAGAAGCGTAGGTACTATGTGGCTAACAGCAGTTATTACTTCACGATAGTCTTTTGGTAATGTAATTAGGAAATAAGCAATTTTTGCCACTTCATTCAATTCACCACCAGCATCAATCAACTCTGATAAAATTTCGTCGAAATTATTAAAATGTTGTAATAATGTGGTGTCTTCATTGATTTTTAAAGACTGAAGGCGAAGAAGGCATGTTATTTGCGTCATGGCACTTTTTCGCTTGAAAATCGCATCCAATTTTTCAAAAGTCGTTTTAATAAAATTTTCAGAGCTCGCATATCGGATGTAAGCATCTCCAAGTAAATTCGTGACGGTGTCCAACGCCTTTTGATTTTTTATTTGCCATTCATTATCAGGTTCAGTAGGTAACGGTTCGTCGACGACGGCGAGTACGCCTAATTGAGACAATATGTGAAATCTTTAATTATTCTTCTGTCGATGTGGTTTAAATTAATACACGAAACGTTTTAATTTGATTTGATTTTATTACAAAAATTATTTAATGGAATTTATAACAAAGTTAAATTATTGAAAATACAATATTATGAGTCTGCGAGATTAATTAGAGAGAATGTCCCCGGCGATAAAGCCTCGGCCTTTTATAACATCATACTGTGACGTCAGCGTATCGAAAAGGGATGCACTCTAGTTTCTCACGAAACCCTTATCAGACGTAGACTAAACAATGTTTTATCTGAACTTCCCCAAGTGGGACAAAAATAAATCGTGTGAAACTATAATTTAACATTTAAATTAATTACTATACTATTTTATATTATAAAGTTTTCTTGATGTTTTCTTTGTTTGTTGACATATGGCACGCACTCGCGATCTCCATGTATTATATCGCTCACCATTAAATGGTTTAATATTGTTTATTGCGTTCGACACTATATTTTGCATTTTCATACATAAGTTAGAACACTTCACTTTATTACACAAAGGCTAAATGCCTGGGCCCATAACCTGTTGGACTTTTGGTATGGGGTGAATTAAATAAAATAGCCGAAATTAGTTCAAGTCCATCTATCATTAAATAAAGACCTTTGACTAATTTCGGCTATTTTATTTAATTCATCCCATACCAAAAGTCCAACAATCTCAACTTAATAAGCGGAAAGCCGCAGGTCCTGATTTGGATTCAGACCAAACCACTCCACAATTAATCCAATCATAGAATTTCACACTGACATAACAAAACACACAAACTTTGGAGAATGCTCAATTGCTGTCTTTTTAGACATTGAGCGAGCGTTTGACAAAGTATGGCACAATGGACTTATCCAAAAGCTAATCAATATGCTAATCCATTCTTCCTTTATTTTCCTAATCCATAGTTTCCTAAAAAACCGACATCACCAAGTTAAAGTCCTAAATTCCTTTTTCCAGCCTTTTTCACCCCAAGCGGGAGTGCCCCAGGGCTCAGCGCTTTCGCCAATTTTATACCTTATATACTGCCGCGATATTCCTGTTTCAGATACCGTAAGGACCAAAACAAGACTTTTCGCAGATGACACCGCAATATGGACCAGTCACAGGAATCCCAGCCAAGCAGAACAGACAGCGCAACAGCATAGCAGCATGGACAAACAAAATAATGGAGGATCAGCATTCATCCCGACAAATCCAGTTTCCTTAAAATCACTCATCCATACTCCCACAGACTAAGACGATCTAATGTTTCACTTCATATTAACAATATTCCCATTCCAAATGTCGAGGAAACCACCTACCTCGGCATAACCTGTAACAAATTTGGATCCTTTTCCTCTGACCTTGAACTTACTCTTAAAAAAGTAAGGAATAGGACAAATCTCCTCAAACATATCAACGGTAAATTTCACAAGTGCCATCCTAAAACCTTACTCCACACCTACAAAACATTCATTAGACCCATAGTAGACTACAGAGCTTGTATCTATATTACCCTAAATAACAAACGACTAACAAGATTATTAGCATGCGAACGTAGAATCCTTAGAATGACCCACAACCTACACTATAAACATCCTTCCAATGAAGTATACCCACTAACTAGCATGACTCCAATAACAGACAGAATAATCCAATTAACACAAAAATATTCCTCTAGAACACTAAATTCAAATAACAATCCAATAGCCAAACAAACCCTATTAACAAATCACCGACATCTTGAACGAAATTACCAAGTTTCCTCTCATCCAAAGCGAAAGCGAAAACATGTTCCAACTGCAATCCTTTCCACTGACTATGACAATCTCCCAGAGGAGCTAATCGATCTAATCGATAACACTCCTCTAATCCTCAGATGAAAATCCAATCCCAAAAACACCAAATCACCTAGAATAAATTAGTTTTTTTTTTTTTATATAAAATAAAATGTATTCATACTTAAGTATTTTCGTATTTTGTAACAACACATGTGCTAAAATAGCGCTAACGCTACACCAGCACACATTTATTGTAATTATTTAATTAGACCTAATAATGTATTACAAAAAATTTTGAATAAATGATGATATAAATGTTTATATGAGAAGTGAACAAACACAATGTCAAAGTAGATTATTACAAAAAATTACAGATAATTCGGTTAATTTTGTTATAAATTACGTAAAAATGCGACACATAACCTTAAAAACAATTAGAGTCTATAATATTTTTAAAATTTTAACCTCTCTGAAGCACTTTGATGTTTTAGATGGAAGCCTGAAGAATAGATCTTCTTTAGTTTTTTTAGATCTATGGTAAAAAACAATAATTATGTACTTTTTTATCTATAAATTTTCATTTATTATTATTTTTCTAATTTGTAGTTGATTAAAAACTGATTATATTTGGCCTACTATAATTATAATATGCGTTCATAAATTATTTAGATCAAGTCTTGCTGTCAAATGTCAAACCAACGTCAAAGTTCGTCTATGAATCAATAAAAAAATAAACTAAATCATTTATAATCACACTGTATATAAAATAATTAATTTATAAAGTGCGCATAACTGATGAATCTGCCATTTTTATTGAAGCTTTTTCTGGAGGGTTGTTCTGGAATAATTAATAACCCGTGTAACACGTTTTCCTGCTTGTTTGTGATTGGCTGTGGCCTAGATGGTGTGTCTGACCTTGTCCTCCTATTGGCTGTTGATATTATATTATCATAATATTATCCCCTCTTAATTCTACTATTCTATGTAGTTTTGTCATTGAAACATCACGACTGATTGTCCAACCATTTTGTTGTCTGTAGAGAAAGAGTATTGTTATTTGTCAAAATGTTTAAATTAATTGATAATTATTATTAATTATCATTAATTAATATTAATACGAGTATTTATACTAATTTTTATTATATTCTGCATAATTTTTTTTTAATACAAACTTTGACATAAAGAGTGTTTTTTTAAATTTGGCGTCAAAGCTGGCTATGAATGAATACGGGGCTTATGTTTGCTTGGAAGCACTGTAGGTAAAAGTTTTCCGTGCAAATTTAAGAAAAAAACATTCCAACTTAAAGGCAATTCTTTTTTAAAATAATAATTTCGGAAAAAGGCGCTTATTACTGAAATCCATCCACCCATGGTTGATTTTTCAAAAAAAAAGAGAATGGAAGTCTGCAGCTGCTGCCTGCCCAACTGGTTTGCTGGCTCCGCCTGAGTATCATAATAGATCTTGTTTTATAATTTGTGGCCTTCTTTCGCTATTGGCTGGAAAGCCTTTTACCCGTGAAGCCTCTCCATTTTTAAGCTGGCCATGACATTTTACTTTTCTTCATTTGTTTTGAGATTACTGAATGATAAGTAGTTCTCTCAGTAAAAAATTAAATTAAATTGAAAGTAAATTTAAATTTAGAAGACAAATTAGAATTAAAAGGCATAATTTTATCTTAAAATTGACAATTAACGTTATAATACAATACTAAGATTTTACCTCCTCTTTTTTTAGAGATAAATCGACAAATATCGATCTTACAAAAAATTGATGGGAATTAGAATTGTAGGAAATTTTATTTTAAACAACTTTGTTTATTACAATTTTTTTCTTAAAATTGACAATTATTGTGATAATACAATAATAAGATTTCATCTCCTTCTTATCTAAGGTATATTTCAAAAAATATCAATCCTACGAAAAAATTAATTATTATCAAAATTGTAGAAAATTTGATTTTAAACAACTTTTGTATTTATTATTTTTTTCGTAAAATTAAAAATAAACGTGACAATACAATGATAAGATTTTACTCCCACTCTTCTCAGGCATAAATAAAAAAATATCGATTCTACAAAAAAATTAATATAAAACAAATTGTAGTAAATTTGATTCTAAACAACTTTTGTTATGACTATTTTTTGTGTAAAATTGAAAATAATTGAGTTATTCAAGAGACAAAAGATAGTCTTTTAATTAAAGATGGCGGATGACGCAACAAGTCTAGTACCACTACTTTTTAGATTTAGACTACAAAAATGATAAAAATAAAATCGGTCTAGAATAAAAAAAAAATCTCATCTGCGATAACGTGACTTTATTTAAGATGCCATATAATCTTATAGGTTCAGCGATTAAATAAAATGCTATTTAACCCAACATTGTGCAAATTTGTCAGTTTTTTCTTCTAAATTCAGCACTTTTATTTGAATTACGTGTAGAGACCGATATCGTAACTGATTTGCTTTGTTGAGTCATAATTTTTAGCAGCTTCTAGTTACATGTGGGCTTATAGGTACCCACCTAAACACTTCTTGCTCTAAATTGTAGCAAAAAAATGCGTATTCTCTTCCAATAAATCTCTAAATAGGAAAAAAATATTGATAAAACAGTCTGTTTGTTCTTTTAAAGCAAATAAAGATTTGTGATTGTAGACTCAGACATGTTTTGTGCTTATTAGCACTCAAATTAGCTAAGCATAATCACACAATAATTAAATAAGCCAATTTTGTTAGAATAAAATTGCTCTAGCTGAGATGAGCGATCTTATACTGGATCCAAATAGGACTACAATTCAACTTTGACTTGTGAACGCACCTTTACCAGCCAACCGAAGAGACAGTTATAATTTGACATCTAACTCTAATCTAACCTCACTTTTATAGTTTAATGAATCAATAGTTCCACACGGTAATGAGATTGAATTAAAATCACTTACAGTGTTATGACAAACGAAAAAATCATCTTTAATGAGAAACTAAAGTTTATAAAAAACACGCAAAATGTCGCCTATTGACTTTAAAGCATTTGCGTCACAATCGGGCCAACAATATTAAATGGGGCCACAAAAAGAAGTCTCTCACAGGATCTCGTCGGCTGATAACTCGACGATCATAATATTCTTGTATCATATTCATGGTCTCTTAAGTGGTGTGTGGAGTAGCACCGTTTTGCTGAAAGTACCCGTCTACAATTTCATCGTCATTATAAACAAATTATCTACTGCAATTTCAATTTGTTGAAAAATATTGAAAACATAGCCAAAATTAAGCTTTTAACGTAAAATTGTTGTATTTTTGTAACTAAAATCAAAAATCAGAAATAGTGCCGTTTTATCGACCGGTTTCAAAAGCTGTTTTATATCGTTTTTTTGCAAAAAACTGTCAAAATAGAAACATGTCAAGTTTAATCACCCTTTTTAAAATTCTGTTAAAAACACAACACAAACAATAAACTACAGTTTTTTTTAAATTATTATATAGAAGAAAAAATGTATATTTTTTATTTAAAAAAAAAACAATTTTTTTAACAGGCGAGGCAACTGTTAATACACATGTGTTATGCAAGTTGCATAAAAACAATTTAAAAGTTTAATTGACACAATTTTAATTTTTTGTAAATAAACATTATATTATAAATATTTGTTTATTATTATGTAAACAATGTACAAAAAAAATTATTTAAAATTATAAAAAATTATAAAATAAAATAATTAATTTTAACAAATGTTAGAATAGCAATGCGCACTCTAGCGACAAAACGTCAAACTATTAGTTATTTTTGGCTTTGAATACAGTTTTTTCTTTAAATTATTAATGATAATAATTTTAAAACTGAAAATTAATATATCAATTTTTTTTTAAATTATATAAAAGTAAAAATGTAAATTTTTTATTAAAAAAAACATTTTTATTTGTAGTTTTTAGCAAGCTAGGCAACATTAATATACTTTTGTTATGCAAGTTGCATAAGAACAATTTAAAAGCTCAATTAAAAATTTTAATTTTGTTTGTAAATAAACATTATATTAAATTTATTTATTTATTATTAAATAAACTTTATATAAAAAAAATTATTTAATATTATTAGAAATTATAAAATAAAATAATTAATTTTAACAAATGTTAGAATAGCAATGCGCACTCTAGCGACAAAACGTCAAACTACTAGTTATTTTTGGCTTTGAACTTAGTATGCTTTGAATACAGTTTTTTCCTTGAAATAATAATAATAATAATATTAAAAATTAAAATGTTAGAAATTGAAAAAATATATTTTTTTTTAATTATATAAAAGAAAAAATGTGGTTTTTTTATTTAAAAAAAACAATTTTATTTTTAAGTAGACTAGGCATCTTCTAATACAATCTTGTTATGCAAGTTGCATAAAAACAATTTAAGAGTTTAATTGACAAAATTTTAATTTTTTTTGTAAATAAACATTATATTATAAATATTTATTTATTATTATGTAAACAATGTACACAAAAAAATATTTAAAATTATTAGAAATTATAAAATAAAATAATTAATTTTAACAAATTTTAATGTTATAATAGCAAAGCGCCCTCTAGCAACAAAGCGTCAGACTAATAATTATTTTAAGCTTTATCTTTAAAATAATAATAATAATAAAAATTTGAATAGTAAAAATAATAGTACAATTTTTATTCTAAATTAGATAAAAGTAGAAATATATATTTTTTATAAATTATTAAAAGTTATAATTAAATAATCATTTATTATTAAATAAACAATGTATAACAAAAATTATTAAAAATTATAAAATAATCAAATTTAACAAATGTAAAATAGCATAGCGCATTCTAGCGAGAAAACGTCAAACTAATAGTTATTTTTGATGTTAAATACTTTTTTTTTTGAAATAAGAACAATAATAAAAATTCGAATGTTAAAAACGTATAGAACAATTTTTTTTAATTATATAAAAAAAAAATGTAATTTTCATTTAAAAAAAAAAATTTTATTTTTATTTTCAAGGAGGCTAGGCAATTCTTAATACACTTAATAAAAGTTTAATCGACAAGACATTTAATTGCTTTTAAATAAACATTAAATTATAATTGATTATTTAATATTATGTAAATAATTTATAAAAAAATTGTTTGAAATTAGTAGAAATTATAAAATAAAATAATTAATTTTGAAAAATTTTAGAATAGCAAAGCGGACTCTAGCCACAAAACCTCAAACTAATAGTTATTTTTGGCTTTCAAAACAGTGTTTGCTTTTAAATAATAAAAATAATAAAAATTAAAATGTTAAAAATTATTAAATAATTTTTTTTTAATTATGTATATAAAAAAAAATGTGTTTTTTTATATAATTAATTTTGCATACAATTTTGTTATGCAAGTTGCATAAAAACAATTTAAAAGTCTACTAATTGACAAAATTTAATTTTTGTTGTCAATAAACATTACATTATAAATATTTGTTTATTATTATGTAAACAATGTACAAAAAAAATTATTCAAAATTATTAGAAATTAAAAAATAAAATAATGACTTTTAACAAATGATAGAATAGCAAAGCGCACTCTAGCGACAAAGCGTCAAACTAATGGCTATTTTAAGCTTTAAATACAGTTTTTTCTTTAAAATAATAATAAAAATTTGAATAGTTAATATTATAGTACAATTATAATTTTAAATTATATAAAAGTAAAAATATATATATTTTTTATATTATTAAAAGTTATAGTTAATATTAATCATTTATTATTAAATAAACAATGTCTAACAAAAGTTATTAATCTTTATAAAATAAAATAATCAAATTTAACAAATGTTAAAATAGCAAAGCGCATTCTAGCTATTATTAATTAATAAAAAATACATATTTTTACTTTTATATAATTTAAAATAAAAATTGAACCATAATTTTCACTATTCAAATTTTTATTATTATTATTTAAAAAAAAAACTGTATTTAAAGCTTAAAATAACCATTCGTTTGACATTTTGTCGCTAGAGTGCGCTTTGCTATTCTAACATTTGTTAAAATTAGTTAATTCATTTTATAGTTTCTAATAATTTTAATTGATTTTTTTATACATTGTTTACATAATAATAAATAAAAATTTTTAATATAATGTTTATTTACAAAAAAATTTTTAATTAAACTTTTAAATAGTTTTTATGCAACTTGCATAACAAGAGTATATTAATGTTGCTTAGCTTGCTAAAAAATACAAATAAAATTGTTTTTTTTTAAATAAAAAATACACATTTTTAGTTTTATATAATTAAAAAAAAATTAATCTATTAATTTTTAGTTTTAAAATTTTTATCAATAATATTTTAAAGAAAAAACTGTATTAAAGCCAAAAATAACTATTAGTTTGACGTTTTGTCGCTAGAGTGCGCATTGCTATTCTAACATTTGTTAAAATTAATTATTTTATTTTATAATTTCTTATAATTTTGAATAATTTTTTTTGTACATTGTTCACATAATAATAAACAAATATTTATAATATAATGTTTATTTACAAAAAATTAAAATTGTGTCAATTGAACTTTTAAATTGTTTTTACGCAACGTGCATAACACATGTGTATTAACAGTTGCCTCGCCTGTTGTAAAAATTGTTTTTTTTTTAAATAAAAAATATACATTTTTTCTTCTATATAATAATTTTAAAAAAACTGTAGTTTATTGTTTGTGTTGTGTTTTTAACAGAATTTTAAAAAGGGTGATTAAACTTGACATGTTTCTATTTTGACAGTTTTTTGCAAAAAAACGATATAAAACAGCTTTTGAAACCGGTCGATAAAACGGCACTATTTCTGATTTTTGATTTTAGTTACAAAAATACAACAATTTCACGTTAAAAGCTTAATTTTGGCAATGTTTTCAATATTTTTCAACAAATTGAAATTGCAGTAGATAATTTGTTTATAATGACGATGAAATTGTAGACGGGTACTTTCAGCAAGACGGTGCCACTCCACACACCACTTAAGAGACCATGAATATGATACAAGAATATTATGATCGTCGAGTTATCAGCCGACGAGATCCTGCGAGAGACTTCTTTTTGTGGCCCCATACGCAAATGCTTTAAAGTCAATAGGCGACATTTTGCGTGTTTTTTATAAACTTTAGTTTCTTATTAAAGATTATTTTTTCGTTTGTCGTAACACTGTAAGTGATTTTAATTCAATCTCATTACCGTGTGGAACTATCGATTCATTAAACTATAAAAGTGAGGTTAGATTAGAGCTAGATGTCAAATTAATAACTGTCTCTTCGGTTGGCTGGTAAAAATGCGTTCACAATTCAAAGTTGAATTGTAGTCCTATTTGGATCCAGTATAAGATCGCTCATCTCAGCTAGAGCAATTTTATTCTAACAAAATTGGCTTATTTAATTATTGTGTGATTATGCTTAGCTAATTTGAGTGCTAATAAGCACAAAACATGTCTGAGTCTACAATCACAAATCTTTATTTGCTTTAAAAGAACAAACAGACTGTTTTATCAATATTTTTTTCGTATTTAGAGATTTATTAGAAAAGAATACGCATTTTTTTTGCTACAATTTAGAGCAAGAAGTGTTTAGGTGGGTACCTATAAACCCACATGTAACTAAAAGCTGCTAAAAATCATGACTCAACAAAGCAAATCAGTTACGATATCGGTCTCTACACGTAATTCAAATAAAAGTGCTAAATTTAGAAGAAAAAACTGACAAATTTGCACAATATTGGGTTAAATAGCATTTTATTTAATCGCTGAACCTATAAGATTATATGGCATCTTAAATAAAGTCACGTTATCGCAGATGAGATTTTTTTTTTATTCTAGACCGATTTTATTTTTATCATTTTTGTAGTCTAAATCTAAAAAGTAGTGGTACTAGACTTGTTGCGTCATCCGCCATCTTTAATTAAAAGACTATCTTTTGTCTCTTGAATAACTCGATTATTTTCAATTTTACACAAAAAATAGTCATAACAAAAGTTGTTTAGAATCAAATTTGCTACAATTTGTTTTATATTAATTTTTTTGTAGAATCGATATTTTTTTATTTATGCCTGAGAAGAGTAGGGGTAAAATCTTATCATTGTATTGTCACGTTTATTTTTAATTTTACGAAAAAAATAATAAATACAAAAGTTGTTTAAAATCAAATTTTCTACAATTTTGATAATAATTAATTTTTTCGTAGGATTGATATTTTTCGAAATATACCTTAGATAAGAAGGAGATGAAATCTTATTATTGTATTATCACAATAATTGTCAATTTTAAGAAAAAAATTGTAATAAACAAAGTTGTTTAAAATAAAATTTCCTACAATTCTAATTCTCATCAATTTTTTGTAGGATCGATATTTGTCGATTTATCTCTAAAAAAAGAGGAAATAAAATCTTAGTATTGTATTATAACGTTAATTGTGAATTTTAAGAGAAAATTATGCCTTTTAATTCTAATTTGTCTTCTAAATTTAAATTTAATTTTAATTTAATTTAATTTTTCACTGAGAGAACTACTTATCATTCAGTAATCTCAAAACAAATGAAGAAAAGTAAAATGTCATGGCCAGCTTAAAAATGGAGAGGCTTCACGGGTAAAAGGCTTTCCAGCCAATAGTGAAAGAAGGCCACAAATTATAAAACAAGATCTATTATGATACTCAGGCGGAGCCAGCAAACCAGTTGGGCAGGCAGCAGCTGCAGACTTCCATTCTCTTTTTTTTTGAAAAATCAACCATGGGTGGATGGATTTCAGTAATAAGCGCCTTTTTCCGAAATTATTATTTTAAAAAAGAATTGCCTTTAAGTTGGAATGTTTTTTTCTTAAATTTGCACGGAAAACTTTTACCTACAGTGCTTCCAAGCAAACATAAGCCCCGTATTCATTCATAGCCAGCTTTGACGCCAAATTTAAAAAAACACTCTTTATGTCAAAGTTTGTATTAAAAAAAAATTATGCAGAATATAATAAAAATTAGTATAAATACTCGTATTAATATTAATTAATGATAATTAATAATAATTATCAATTAATTTAAACATTTTGACAAATAACAATACTCTTTCTCTACAGACAACAAAATGGTTGGACAATCAGTCGTGATGTTTCAATGACAAAACTACATAGAATAGTAGAATTAAGAGGGGATAATATTATGATAATATAATATCAACAGCCAATAGGAGGACAAGGTCAGACACACCATCTAGGCCACAGCCAATCACAAACAAGCAGGAAAACGTGTTACACGGGTTATTAATTATTCCAGAACAGCCCTCCACCTCCAGAAAAAGCTTTAATAAAAATGGCAGATTCACCAATTATGCGCTCTTTCATTCGTCAGCAATGCTGATAAATAAATACATACACTTTTTAAATTAATTATTTCATATACAGTGTGTTCATAAATGATTTAGTACATTTTTTGATTGATTCATAGACAAACTTTGACGTTTGTTTGACATTTGACAGCAAGACTTGATCTAAATAATTTATGAACGCATATTATAATTATACGAGGCCAAATATAATCAGTTTTTGATCAACTACAAATTAGGAAAATCATAATAAATGAAAATTTATAGATGAAAAAGTACATAATTATTGTTTTTTTCATAGATCTAGAAAAACAAAAGAAGATCTATTCTTCAGGCTTCCATCTAAAACATCAAAGTGCTTCAGAGAGGTTATAATTTTAAAAATATTATAGACTCTAATTGTTTTTAAGGTTATGTGTCGCATTTTTACGTAATTTAGGTATAACAAAATTAACCGAATTATCTGTAATTTTTTGTAAAAATCTACTTTGACATTGTGTTTGTTCATTTCTCATGTAAACAAATTAGTGTTTATTTGAAGCTTATAGCTATAGTGCTTCCAAGCAAACATAAGCCCTGGAGGGGCGTGGTCTGAAGGCGCTTTTATGTACACACCGCACGTACTCATCTTTTTTGAGCTTCTGATTGGTTAATTTAGATTTACTCTTAAATTTGATAATGATTCACATGTTTTCCGAGGCTCATGTTTGCTTGGAAGCACTGTATAAATAATTTGTATTTATAATATAACAGTATTTTGGAAAATTGTATGAATTATCTTCTGTTTATTATTTACTTTATTAGCTAAGCCTTACATGTTATGTAAATAAAATATCAAACTACAAATGTATATTAGTCTCTTCGAATAACGTTATATAGACAATCTTCAAAAAGCGCCAAAATGCCAAAATGCCAAATTAGAATGAAAAGCACCAGCTTTCAAACAAAAGAAAGTCATAAAATTGATTGACGTAAAGAATTAAATGTTGTGAAATGCGAATTCTACATAATTAATTAGTAATTAGTTTATTAAAATTGCGATTTTGCTAAGTTTTAAACAATACATTTTTATATTGTCACTTGTTTTTATATAAACAATTGTCAATGTCAAAAATTGAGACCAAAAAAAAGGTGCAAACTTAGATGAAAATCAAATTAGTATAAAAAGCACCAGCTTTCAAACAAAAGAAAATTATCAAAATTGATTGACATAAAGAATTAAATGCTGTGAAAAGCGAGCTCTAGTTTTTTTATAAATAAAAATCGCATAGGGCCAAATCTGGAGACCGTGCCGGCCATAGAGAATCGCCTCTACAAAAAAGCCACAAATGTGTCATTGGTTAGAAATTGAATTTCTGTCAAATATCAAAATAATTGAAATGTGACAATAATTTGAATACCCCTGGGTAATGGGCATGGATATTGCAATAACGAGGTATCACATAAAATGGTTAGATCCTGTTGGCTCAAAACTATTTTGTTTTTATGACTATTGAAGGTAGCATTTGTTTTTCACATTTTGTTTTTCAAATCCGCCATAAATCACACTTCAACTGTTTCTTTGACTAACAAAATACGGTTCTGTATAAGACCGGACTTCTGGTGAGACTTTTATTTATGACCTGACGATATTTGGCGGTAATTTCGAATTCTAATAACTTGTATACAATAAACACCTTCATAATAACAAAATAGTTTTTGGACGACTATACAAGCCTTATAGTGGCATAGACGCAATTTTTTTTTATTAATTATTATATTTTTTCTATTATTTCTTAAAAAAGATTTAATAATAAATTGTATTAATATTAGAATTTTGTTTATTATATTATATTCAACAATAATTTAATTATTTGTGAATTTTATATTATTTATCAAAAAATTGATTTTAAACAGGGTAGAATATTGTTTTTAAATGAGGTCAAGCAAAGAAGAAAGGGAGAGAGGGAGGGGGGGATGGTGAAGAGCTCATTGTTTTAGTGAGTTGTGCTGTGCTTCACTCTAGTTCTTCGTGTCTAGTAGTGTGTTTCGTGTTCCCGTGTGTTTTGGTAAGTAAACTATTTATTATTGAAAATCTGCCCAAATACTCAAGTAATCCATTAATTACCCACATATAGTGCCCCTTGTCGTGATTTTTTAAAAAAATTGCCATTAAAACTTGCTAAAATTGAAGAAATGATGCGCGGCGGGTTCAAACGGTTCCCGCGTCTAACCGGCGAGCGCCTAGTCTTCAAATCCTACCGGCGTTTTTGCTCCAAAAACCATTTTAAGGTCTTTTAATTACAATCTAACATCAATTTTTGTAAAATTAGGACAATTTTCGGATGCTTGAAGCGCCAATAATCGAAAATTCAGGTGATGGGGACGCCATCAAAATGGCTTCCTTTAAACAACTATAATAATTAAAAAAAATCGGCATGTTTATAACGGCTTTTTTCCTTGAAATTTCTGAAATAAAGCAATTTTCCGAGTGGTTTTTTCTAATTTGTTTTTGTATCTAATCGGCCCAGATGTCCGATGAAAATTAAATATTTTCAAAATTTTAAATTATACGCGGTGGAAAAACCCCTTCCACGTTCTTCTTCAAGCAAGCACAGTGTTGCCAATATCTAGAAATCGCCTGAAGAAATAACACCAAACCGGTGAAAACCGGTTAAATTACTTTTTAAAATGTGCAAATGGGGATTTTACAATCAAAGATTTTGCACTATTCGAATTAAATAATTAATTAAAATTAAAGATAATTTGATACGTCATTAGTTGAATTTGCGAGAATCACCAATTAATTAAATTAATTTTAGGTTAATTTATGTTCCTTAAGCGCACTCCAAGAAATCTATAGTCTATTCATTTTCAAGATAGAGCGCGGGTAAACAATGACATGATCCTCACTGGTTTGTCCTTTTCTACTTTATTTTTTGAATTAATTAATTAATTAAAATTAAAGCTAATTTGTGACGTCATTAGTTGAATTTGCAAGAATTACTAATTAATTAACTTAATTTTAGGTTAATTTATGTTCTTAAAGCACACTCCAAGAAATCTATAGTCTATTCATTTGCAAGATAGAGCGCGGGTAAACAATGACATGATCCTCACTGGTTTGTCCTTTTCTACTTTATTTTTTGAATTAATTAAAATTCAAGATAATTTGTTACGTCATTAGATGAATTTGCGAGAATCACCAATTAATTAACTTAATTTTGGATTAATTTATTTTCTGTAAGCGCAATCTGAGAAATCTACAGTGGCCAGACAAGAGCCAGTCTTTTGCCTGGATGGGAATTGAACCTAACCTCGTCAGACTAGTCTCCAGCGTACTTTCGTTTGACCAGCTGGTCTACCAAGACCTCTGCCTTCCTTACTATTGTTGATTGTTTTTCGAGAACTTATTTCGGTTTTTCCTCACTAAAAAATCGTTTTTTTGTCCCACACCCACTCTTTATTGTCTATTTTCAGTTTACAATCATCGGTTTTCACAATATTTCCTTTCTCAGCTTCCTCTTTAGCAAACATTTGAATTTTTTTTTGGATTTTATTCTATTTTGGATTTGATTCTAGTCTATTGTGTTATTTTCTGTAAGCGCCCTCAAGTCTACAGTCTATCCATTTGCGGGTAAACAATGAGTAATGCGTGATCTGCACGTGATCGTTAGGCAGACCAATCAGATGCAACTACAATAGTGCAGTGTGGCTGCGCTAACAAGGCATTTCTGATTATCTGTACATTTTTATATTTCTGTTAATATCTTTATTGCCAATTATGTCGAAATTGTGATTGTTTACGTGTACCAGTCTACCTACGTACACCTCTGTCCATCACGTGATCACTGCATGCATTTGTTTACAAGCGCTCCAGCTTGGAAATGGATATACTATACATTCTGTTCATATCTTTTTTCAAACAAACGGCGTCAAGATGTACAAAAAAAAAGTTGAATAATTTATTGTGACAATTTTTGATAGTTCATACCATTCAGTTATTACTTGAATTTAAAAGTCAACTTTTGTGTAATCAAAATCTACAATGTCGTGAAAGTGGCATTATGGGAAAATGTATAAATATATATGTTTTCAGTTTCTATTAATTTTTATATTACTAATATATAGAAAATATATTTATTAACTCTTTTCTGTTTTTTTTCAGAGTTTTGAAGGTGTTTTGGTGTTTTTCGGTGTTTTTTTTTGTATTTTTGGTAAGTGTTAAGTTGTTTCTTGTGCATGCTACATTTTTTCTTATTGTTTTTGTTATATTCAGATAACAATTATGCCACAACGGCATTATAATGCTTTTCAATTAATAACTTTAACGAGATTCAATTGTACAAAATGTTTACATTGTTGCCATGTTTACATTTTTTGCTAACAAAGTGCTACGAAATGTTTTCTGCAACTGAAAACAAAAATTGTGACAATTTTTGATAGTTCATACCATTCAGTTATTATTTGAATTTAAAAGTCAACTTTTGTGTAATCAAAATCTACAATGTCGTGAAAGTGGCATTATGGGAAAATGTATAAATATATATGTTTTCAGTTTTTATTAATTTTTATATTACTAATATATAGAAAATATATTTATTAACTCTTTTCTGTTTTTTTTTCAGAGTTCTGGAGGTGTTTTTTTTGTTTTTTGAGAATTTTGTTTTGTATTTTTGGTGAGTATTAAGTTGTTTCTTGTGCATGCTACATTTTTTCTTATTGTTTTTGCTATGTTCAAATGACACTTATGTCACAACGGCATTATAATGCTTTTCAATTAATAACTTTAACGCGATTCAATAGTACAAAATGTTTACATTGTTGCCATGTTTACATTTTTTGCTAACAAAGTGCTACGAAATGTTTTCTGCAACTGAAAACCAAAATTGTGACGATTTTAATAGTTCAAATCATTCAGTTATTATTTGAATTTAAAAGCTAACTTTTGTGTAATCAAAATCTACAATGTCGTGAAAGTGGCATTATGAGAAAATGTATAAATATATATGTTTTCAGTTTCTATTAATTTTTATATTACTAATATATAGAAAATATATTTATTAACTCTTTTCTGTTTTTTTTCAGAGTTTTGGAGGTGTTTTTTGTTGTTTTTTTTCGCGTTTTTTTTGTATTTTTGGTGAGTATTAAGTTGTTTCTTGTGCATGCTACATTTTTTCTTATTGTTTTTGCTATGTTCAAATGACACTTATGTCACAACGGCATTATAATGCTTTTCAATTAATAACTTTAACGCGATTCAATAGTACAAAATGTTTCCATTGTTGCCATGTTTACATTTTTTGCTAACAAAGTGCTACGAAATGTTTTCTGCAACTGAAAACAAAAATTGTGACAATTTTTGATAGTTCATACCATTCAGTTATTATTTGAATTTAAAAGTCAACTTTTGTGTAATCAAAATCTACAATGTCGTGAAAGTGGCATTATGGGAAAATGTATAAATATATATGTTTTCAGTTTTTATTAATTTTTATATTACTAATATATAGAAAATATATTTATTAACTCTTTTCTGTTTTTTTTTCAGAGTTCTGGAGGTGTTTTTTTTGTTTTTTGAGAATTTTGTTTTGTATTTTTGGTGAGTATTAAGTTGTTTCTTGTGCATGCTACATTTTTTCTTATTGTTTTTGCTATGTTCAAATGACACTTATGTCACAACGGCATTATAATGCTTTTCAATTAATAACTTTAACGCGATTCAATAGTACAAAATGTTTACATTGTTGCCATGTTTACATTTTTTGCTAACAAAGTGCTACGAAATGTTTTCTGCAACTGAAAACCAAAATTGTGACGATTTTAATAGTTCAAATCATGCAGTTATTATTTGAATTTAAAAGCTAACTTTTGTGTAATCAAAATCTACAATGTCGTGAAAGTGGCATTATGAGAAAATGTATAAATATATATGTTTTCAGTTTCTATTAATTTTTATATTACTAATATATAGAAAATATATTTATTAACTCTTTTCTGTTTTTTTTCAGAGTTTTGGAGGTGTTTTTTGTTGTTTTTTTTCGCGTTTTTTTTGTATTTTTGGTGAGTATTAAGTTGTTTCTTGTGCATGCTACATTTTTTCTTATTGTTTTTGCTATGTTCAAATGACACTTATGTCACAACGGCATTATAATGCTTTTCAATTAATAACTTTAACGCGATTCAATAGTACAAAATGTTTCCATTGTTGCCATGTTTACATTTTTTGCTGACAAAGTGCTACGAAATGTTTTCTGCAACTGAAAACCAAAATTGTGACGATTTTTGATAGTTCATACCATTCAGTTATTATTTGAATTTAAAAGCTAACTTTTGTGTAATCAAAATCTACAATGTCGTGAAAGTGGCATTATGAGAAAATGTATAAATATATATGTTTTCAGTTTCTATTAATTTTTATATTACTAATATATAGAAAATATATTTATTAACTCTTTTCTGTTTTTTTTCAGAGTTTTGGAGGTGTTTTTTGTTGTTTTTTTTCGCGTTTTTTTGTATTTTTGGTGAGTAATAAGTTGTTTCTTGTGCATGCTACATTTTTTCTTATTGTTTTGGCTATATTCAAATGACACTTATGTCACAACGGCATTATAATGCTTTTCAATTAATAACTTTTAACGCGATTCAATAGTACAAAATGTTTACATTGTTGCCATGTTTACATTTTTTGCTGACAAAGTGCTACGAAATGTTTTCTGCAACTGAAAACCAAAATTGTGACGATTTTTGATAGTTCAAACCATTCAGTTATTATTTGAATTTAAAAGCTAACTTTTGTGTAATCAAAATCTACAATGTCGTGAAAGTGGCATTATGAGAAAATGTATAAATATATATGTTTTCAGTTTCTATTAATTTTTATATTACTAATATATAGAAAATATATTTATTAACTCTTTTCTGTTTTTTTTCAGAGTTTTGGAGGTGTTTTTTGTTGTTTTTTTTCGCGTTTTTTTGTATTTTTGGTGAGTAATAAGTTGTTTCTTGTGCATGCTACATTTTTTCTTATTGTTTTTGCTATATTCAAATGACACTTATGTCACAACGGCATTATAATGCTTTTCAATTAATAACTTTAACGCGATTCAATAGTACAAAATGTTTACATTGTTGCCATGTTTACATTTTTTGCTGACAAAGTGCTACGAAATGTTTTCTGCAACTGAAAACAAATTGGCTAAACTTTTTTTATAAGTAAAAGCAGTAATGATTATTTTAGCAACTCTTTTTTAATATAGAAAACTATAATGATTTGCACTGTCGACGTTTAAAAAATTAAAGGTAACATTTTGAGTTTTTTATGTATTTTTTTAATTACACTTAAAAAGCAACTCAGTTTGTTTAATTGTGTATACCAGCCCAAATGAAACAACGTTATATGACAATACTTGAAATTCTGTTTTTGTAATGCCCTATAGACCCTTTGTTAGGCTATTACGCTTTGCGACCATATAACGTTATACGATTTAGGCTACTATACCATATATGTTTTTGTAAACCGACAGTACAATCATTCTATAAATAAACACAATATTAATTTTTTGTTTTTTACAGTGGGCAAGGATGCCGAAAGAGGAGAGTAAGTAAACATTTTTTTTTTATAATTTTTATCTTGATTAAAAAAGTGTTTTTTCATTATGAGTGAGATACAGTGCTTCTAAGCAAACATTAGCTCCGATTCAAATTAACCAATCAGAAGCTTATAGGTGCTGTATGTACATTAGAGCTAAAGCGCCCATCCAGGGCTCATGTTTGCTTGGAAGCACTTTACGTAACATACTATTTTTATAACTCACTCATAACGAATTTAGCATTAAAACTCTTTAGAAATCGAAATAAAAAACTTACTTTTTATTTTCAGGATTGCGACGTGTTACCCGCGCAAGGGCTCGAGAGGAAGGGGTAGCGCTTATGGGGCTGTGGGAGCCGCCAAAGCGTGCCACCCGGCCCCGTGTTAGAAGGCCGATCCTTCCTTTGCCGCCCCCGCCCTCGCCGCCGCCACCCCAACCCATTTTTGAGGGGGAAGATAGTAAGTTTTTTTTTATTAAAATACATGCTACAATAGTTTTCTTCTAAAAAACATAGCAGCACCAAGGGATTGTTACTTCTGTAGCGTCTTCTCACGTTAGCGCCTTTTGTCTCAAACGTGTATACAATGTAATCTATCTTCTTTGGCTAATCACTAACTGGTAGCTTGTAATAAAAGAAAGAGAGTTTGGTCTTTAATTAAGTAGCATAATAGAATCTAGAAGACTGCTGATTTTAACAGAATGGAGCTACTGCCCATTCCGCAGAGATTAGCACTCTCCTGTTAATAATAATAAATGTAATTGCTTGATATATATCCTGGTAATTTGTTGCCCATTATGTATGAAATAAACGTTAAAGTAATAAATAGTAATTGTTATTATTATCTTTTTATTAAAATTTGTTTACTTTATCTAAACATGTTTTTTTTTCTAGATTTGGGACCAATAAGGCCCCGGAAGACGTGGGCCCGTAGAGACTACGGGCCCAAATCCTGGGCCCGATTCGGGGGACGGCTGATAAGGGTCTTCCAACCCCTTATCAATGTTACTAGTAAGTTTAATATAAATAATAATAGCTTTATTATATAAGTTATCTGATGTCATTGTCTACCGCTAGATGTCATTGTAACTTGTAAGTAACAAGTAACTTGTAACCTGAAGTTACTCTATATTCAGTAACTTTAAATGCTGTAACTATGAACTGGTAGAAGGCGGTTAAATCAATCATTCTTGTTCAAAGTTGGCCCAAAGAAAAACTTTAATATAGGTCGTCTAATTTTCCCTAGAATGGCCGAGATTTTCCTGTCTCTAAATGTGTCAGAATTTCCCTAAAATAGGGAAATTTTTCTAAAGTTGGCAACATAGACTATCTGGCTTAGGTTGACCGGACTGATTTAATTTCGAAAGAATTTCAATTAAGAAACTTTTTTTGTCTACTTGACTTTTTTTTTGTTGTAGGAAAACTTTTTTTCTTATAATCTAACGTTTAAAAATTTTTGTTTTTTGTTTTCTAAATTAATAATAAAACAAATTATGCTTTTGTTTTATATTTTCCAAGAACAAGAACTGGGTGTTTTCTAATATTTTCGATTTTTCTATAATCTAACAAATTAAGATTAGTGATATTCATATATCATTTAATTATTGATATTTTACTTTGTTTTTTTTTCATTTTAGAATTGAGAAGGGACCAGATGCCGCCCCCCCTTGAAGAGGAGTTGAACGGTGAGTTAAATTTTTGTTTCTAGTATTTTTAATTATTTTATAAATTGACAGATTAGGATTAGAGATAATTATAAATTATTTAATGTTTAACCGACTTCAAAAAAAGGAGGAGGTTCCTAGTTCGACTGTATTTTGTTTTTATGTGTGTTGCCCCATAACATTTTTTTGGGTAAACTGATTTTGATGATTTTTTGGAAGCTGGTGCTTTGGCCTCATTTAAATTTGATCAAGGTCTGACCAGTAGTTTTTGAGTTATGCTTTTTGTTTGACATATATTTTGTATTGTTTATTTTGTTTTTTTTTTTATTTTAGATTTATTGGAGGAAAGTTTTGGTCCTCGCGAGGACCCCGTTATCCGCCGGGAAGAGCCGCTGCCTCCCGGGGATAACGTGGTTGATGTGAACGGTAAGTTGAATTTTTGTATTTAGTTGTAAAAGTCAGACTCCCTAATATAAATACCGAAAAGGCTTTAAAAATTGATTTCTGTCTTTGATGTATTGTAAATTTTAAACTCAATTCAAAGTAATTAGCGGGCCCTGAAAACCTGTTTATCTTATTTACTAATTAATTAAGAAACTAATAAAAAATTTAAAAAAAACGAGGGGTGTCGTAGGACACGTTTTTTGTCACAACGCGCCATAAGGAACTTCGTTCCATTAGACACCTTATTAATAAAAGTGACGTCATACGGCATTCGATTTTCAATTGTCATAAAAATGACGTCATGCGGCATTCGATGTTGTCAGCAAAAATACTAAACAAAATCACTACTTGTGTGCAAAACAAGTCTCAACTACCAAAAAATCGTCTTCTTTAGTGTCAAATGACGTCACAATTATTGGCTTAATGCTTAAGTCGGAGAAGATTTTGTAAAAATAATACAATTTATTTTTGTTTATTAAGTAATTATGCAAATTAATTTCTTAAAAATTGAAGAGTGGGGGTAGAAAAAGTACATAAATACTAAAATATTATAGTTAATTTATATAAAATCAAAGCATTTGATTATTTTTCCGCTTATTTTTTGTCAAAAAGTGTTTTTTATAACGTAAATATTGTATAAAAAACATTTTAAGAATAATAAAAACAAAATCTGGATCAAAATTTTTTTTTTGCAGAAGAAGATCCTGAGGATGACCTGCCTCTGGCACGGCTAGTGCCAGTGGTAATCCCGGCTGTGCCAGAGGTGGAGGGGCCTCCTGAACGTAAGTTTATCTCAATTTTTTTTTGCTTATTTTTTTTTATTTACAATTTTTGATAATACATCTAATAAAAATGACGTCATATGGCATTCGATGTTGTCGGTAAAAATACTAAACAAAATCACTACTTGTGTGCAAAACAAGTCTCAATTACCAAAAAATCGTCTTCTTTGGTGTCAAATGACGTCACAAATATTGGCTTAAAGCTTAAGTCGGAAATGATTTTGTAAAAATAATACAATTTATTTTTGTTTTTTAATTAATTATGCAAAATAATTTCTTAAAAATTGAAGAGTGAGGGTAGATAAAATCAAAGCATTTGATTATGTTTTCGCTTATTTTTTGTCAATAAAGTGTTTTTTATAACGTTAAACGTTTATATATGTAACTTTTTGTTTTTTATAACGTTTATAATGTTTTTTAATACTATATAAAAAACATTTTAAGAATAATAAAAACAAAATCTGGATCAAAAATATTTTTTTCAGAGGAAGATGCAGAGGAGGAAGAGGAAGAGTTACCTCTGGCACTGCTAGTGCCAGAGGTAATCCTCATAGAGGCAGAAGCCCCTATGGAGGAACCTCCTAAACGTAAGTTGGTCTCAATTTTTTTTTATTTACAATTTTACATAATACATCTAATATTTTAAACGATTAAAGTCAAACGGTTTAAGAGATAAAAAATATTTTTTAAGTCATATTTATAACTCTATAATAATCAACTTATTGCAGCTGATAAAAGAGGCCTGAAGAGGAAAAGGACCCCCAAATTCGGGGGTCCGACCTTGTGGACCCCTCCACATAAGAGACCAAGTAAGCTTTAATAATCGCATTGTTTCAATAAATAAATGTTTATTTCCTTTTTAGAAATTACACCGAAGAGAAGCCGGTGGTAAATAAATCCGCCACCGGCAAGGGGGCCTACGTTAAGTTGTAAGTAGAAAGGGAGAACCTTTGTTTTTGGCAGTTGTGGGGCTTAACAAACTGTGACCGTTTTTAAGCAGTTATATATATTGGTGTAACCCCAAATCAAGGTTGCTAATGCTGATGCTGTTTGCACTTTTGCTCCCACTGGTTCTTTCCTCGGTAGGGGTGTTTCCGGGACCGGCTGGTTGATGACGTCGATGTTGAGTGAAGTTGTTTCCCTGGATCATTCCTCTCTATCCTCAATGGTTTTTTTGCTCTTTTTACTTCCACTTTCTTCATTTGCAAAAAATCTCTTCTGGACATTGTTCGTCTTGCTTGGTAATGTCATGCTTCAAACTGTCATTCTCACCCCCAATAGTGTTTGTAGATTTTCATTATGCCTTTTCCGCTCTTTTCTTTCTTTTTCACTGTCATTTCTTTCTTTTTTCAGTTTTTCCGCTTTTTTTCTGTATTTGTTTTCTTTTTTTATTGTTGTGTTTTTGTATTTTTATGCTTTTTTTGTGTATTTGTTGTGCTTTTCTATGTTTGCATCTATGTGCTTGTGTAAATGTCTTTTCTCTATCTTCTTCTGTTTATCTATTTTCTTCTTTTTGCTCATCTTTTCTTTTATCTTTTTTCTTGTTGCCTTTAGCTTTATCTGCTTTGTATGGTTCAAACCTCCATTGTGTGCTTTTGAAGTATGTGTATAAATGTTTTCATATTTTTTCTACCATAATAATTATTTCATTGTCTGAATGTTATTAATAGTTTTTTTATGTATTTTATTATTATTATTATTATTATGATTATTATTATTATTATTATTATTATTATTAGAAAACAAGAAAAATATCTAAAATAATAACAAGTCGTATAACTGAAAGTTCGGATAGTAAAAAAGTTATTTTTTTTAAATCGAAAATTAACAGTATAAGGAAAAACCTTTTAGACAATCAGTTTTCGGATAATTCGAGTTTCGTATAACAGTTTTTTGGGCAACCGGGCCGCTGCTGTATGTAAATTATAATTTTATTGTATAAATATTCGAGTAATGTAGAACAATTAATTACGTGCGATGCGATTTTGTTTTTTAGTCTTAAAATAAAGTTCGTTTGTTAAAAAATTATATTAGAATTCGTTAATATAATTATAAGATAAAAACTCTTTTTTTTTAATTGAAATTTTTTATTAATTAATATTTTATTAAATGGGCATTTCTTATCAGTTTTACTGTTTTTCGACATCTATTGTTGATCCGCCATTTTAATTATATCAATTTGTTTTTTGTTTACCAAATCATTTTCCTATTTAGTTATTATCACCAATATTCTTTTGTCTCTCCAGACTAGCCAATAGCAAATGAGTATTACACAAAATGCCATTTTGTTTTATTTTCAATCATAAATTGAAGTCCGTTTGTCTTTTTTTTTTGCTTCATTTGTTTGGTCAATATTTTTTTTATAGAAGCGTCGTAAAACAAAAGAAGGTTTTTTTTATATTTTGACAGATTTCGGCTTTTTCCAGGCTAGCTAATAACAAATTAGTCCGAATAGTTAATTGCACTAGATGCTATTTTGTTTTAAATTTCAGTCTTTTTGGCTTTTTTCGTTCCGTTTGTTTGCTTAATATTTATTTTATAGAAGCCTTGTAAAAGAAAAAGCATTTTTTTATTTTGACAAATATGGGCGTCTTTGGTGCTTGCAGTTATTTTATTTTTATTTTGTTAATCAACATTTTCTTTTTTCTTTTATGTCTTGTACTTGTTAAGCTGCTGCTTGTCAGTTAATGTCTGACGAAGGATTAACTGTCTAAGTAGTACTTAATCACGTACTTTAACGGTTATCTTTTCATCTTCTACAATAAAGTACTTGTCTAGCTGCTGCTTGTCAGTTAATGTCTGACGAGGGGTTAACTGTTCAAGTAATAGTTAATCTCGTACTTTAACGCTTCTTTTTGGTTATCTTTTCATCTTCTACAATGAAGTACTTGTTAAGCTGCTTTTCAGTTAATGTCTAACTGGAGATTAACTGTCTAAGTAGTACTTAACTTTGTACTTTGACGCTTATTTTTTGATCATCTTTTCGTCTTCTACAATAAAGTACTTGTCTAGCTGCTGCTTGTCAGTTAATGTCTGACGAGGGGTTAACTGTCTAAGTAATAGTTAATCTCGTACTTTAACGCTTATTTTTGGTTATTTTTTCATCTTCCACAATGAAGTACTTGTTAAGCTGCTTTTCAGTTAATGTCTGACTGGGGATTAACTGTCTAAGTAGTACTTAACTTTGTACTTTGACGCTTATTTTTTGGTTACCTTTTCATCTTCTACAATGAAGTACTTGTCTAGCTGTTGCTTGTCAGTTAATGTCTGACGAGGGGTTAACTGTCTAAGTAATAGTTAATCTCGTACTTTAACGCTTTTTTTTGGTTATCTTTTTGTCTTCTACAACAAAGTACTTGTCTAGCTGCTGCTGGTCAGTTAATGGCTGACGAGGGGTTAACTGTCTAAGTAATGGTTAATCTCGTACTTTGACGTTTATGTTTTGGTTATCTTTTTGTCTTCTACAATAAAGTACTTGTCTAGCTGCTGCTTGTCAGTTAATGTCTGACGAGGGGTTAACTGTCTAAGTAATAGTTAATCTCGTAATTTAACGCTTTTTTTTGGTTATCTTTTCATCTTCTACAATGAAGTACTTGTTAAGCTGCTTTTCAGTTAATGTCTGATCTGACTAGGGATTAACTGTCTAAGTAGTACTGAACTTTGTACTTTGACGCTTATTTTTTGGTTATCTTTTCATCTTCTACAATGAAGTACTTGTCTAGCTGCTGCTTGTCAGTTAATGTCTGACGAGGGGTTAACTGTCTAAGTAATAGTTAATCTCGTACTTTAACGCTTTTTTTTGGTTATCTTTTTGTCTTCTACAACAAAGTACTTGTCTAGCTGCTGCTGGTCAGTTAATGGCTGACGAGGGGTTAACTGTCTAAGTAATGGTTAATCTCGTACTTTGACGTTTATGTTTTGGTTATCTTTTTGTCTTCTACAATAAAGTACTTGTCTAGCTGCTGCTTGTCAGTTAATGTCTGACGAGAGGTTAACTGTCTAAGTAATAGTTAATCTCGTACTTTAACGCTTCTTTTTGGTTATCTTTTTGTCTTCTACAACAAAGTACTTGTCTAGCTGCTGCTGGTCAGTTAATGGCTGACGAGGGGTTAACTGTCTAAGTAATAGTTAATCTCGTACTTTGACGTTTATGTTTTGGTTATCTTTTTGTCTTCTACAATAAAGTACTTGTCTAGCTGCTGCTTGTCAGTTAATGTCTGACGAGGGGTTAACTGTCTAAGTAATAGTTAATCTCGTACTTTAACGCTTTTTTTTGGTTATCTTTTCATCTTCTACAATGAAGTACTTGTTAAGCTGCTTTTCAGTTAATGTCTGATCTGACTAGGGATTAACTGTCTAAGTAGTACTGAACTTTGTACTTTGACGCTTATTTTTTGGTTATCTTTTCATCTTCTACAATGAAGTACTTGTCTAGCTGCTGCTTGTCAGTTAATGTCTGACGAGGGGTTAACTGTCTAAGTAATAGTAGCTAATCTCGTACTTTAACGCTTTTTTTTTTGGTTTTTTTCCCACATCTTCTACAATGGAGTACTTCTTGAGCTGCAGTTAATGTCTGACGAGGGATTAACTGACAAAGTAGTACTTCAAGCTTACTTTTTCGTTTTAATTCTTATATTCCATATTGAGTTCTTGTTGAGATGATTGCCAGTTAAGATATATTAACTGGTCTATTAATCTTCTTATTATGTTAATCTATTTTAATGCTGTTTTTTGTGTTCATTTGATTCGCTATTCTTCTGCGGAAAATTGTTTGCAGCCCAAAACCGGTATTGCGTTATGGCGTTTTTCTGAATAATGTGTCACTTCAATCTTTACTAATTTTGCTTTTTTTTTAATAAATAAAATGTAAATTTTTTTATTAGTAGACAGTTAAACGGTGCGTTGACCATTATAGATTATGGACAATTAAGTATAGAAACAAGTTTACCGCTTAAGACAGGATCGGTCTGGTCAAGTCAGCAATAGTTTGAGCTCGCGGTAAACTATATTTTTTTATGCCTATAATATTTGGAGGGGAGGGGCGTGGTCTGGGGGCGCTGTAGGTTTCATTTTAGACACTTTGAGCTTCTGATTGGTTAATTTGAATTCACTAATTTAGTTCGCGTATTTTTCGGAGCTCATGTTTGCTTGGAAGCACTGTATGCATAGACGGGATCAATTTTTTTTACTAAGCAGGCTTTTGTCTCAAAATTACACTAGAATATTATTTTTTTTTATTTATGACTTTTTTATAATGTTTATTCTCTCAAATTAGTAATTTTGCTAAAGCTACAAAGTTTTTTTTTAAAAAAGCTATATAATCTTATACCTTTATTATTGCTACACTATTCAATTTTATTTGTGTTTCTTAGTTATTGTTATCTTTCTAGTACCTTTATCAATTATTTCTTTTTTATCTATTCCAAATGTTTGTATCAGTTTTGTGTGTTTGTTTATCTTTGTTTGTTCCATCTATTTTGTGTGTTTGTTTGTGTTTTGAGGGTGCAGGTATTTCTCTTCTTTCTGGTATATGATCTCGCATCACTATACTGGTGGATTGTCTAGTTTCCATCATCACGTTCTAAGCTTGTTTCGGGCAATTGTGGCAGATACGATTTCTGGCAAATGTTGTCAAGTGGAAATAAAAAGAGCGAACTAACCCTTGGGGAAGCACCCCAATCAAAATGGGTGCCGGAATGACCAGGGAGCATCGACGGCATCAACCGGCTGATCCTGGAGATGCCTCTCCCGGGGGGAGAGCCAGTGGGAGCAAAAGTGCTCACAACAGAGGCGTTGGCAACAGGGGGTTATAACCTGGTATATAACTGCTTAAAAACGGTACAACATAATGGTGGAGAGGGGGATGGCGAACTTAAAAACAATTGTTTTTAATGAAACAAATGAAAAATGAATCTTAGAGCCCCAAAATTTTATTAACAATTGGGCTTCGAGGCCCGAAATAAAAAGGTTAAATTAGAGTAAGTGGGGCTTCGGGGCCCTAAAACGCATTTCAAATTCAACAAGGCTGTGGGGCTCTCAGTATGAGAATCTTAAAAAATAGGGTTTTAAGGCGCTAAAATGCCTGACCATGACTAAATATAATAATTTTTTAGAGATAGGTTTTTGGGTGAATTAAATAATAGCTCGTAGGTTTTAAGTTGTGACTGAAAAAAATTAAAAAAAATATAAAAATTAAAAAAAAATTATCAAAAACAAATAATTTAGCTTTTAGGTAGATTAGATAATAGGTTTTTTTAGCTTTTAGGTAGATTAGATAATAGGTTTTTAGCTTTTAGGTGAATTAGATAATAGGTTTTTAGCTTTTAGGTAGATTATAGCTCTTAGATTTTAAGTTAAACCCAAAAAAAATTAAAAAATAAAAAAATCAAAAAAAATTTATCAAAAACAAATAATTTCTTAGAATTAGGTTTTTAGCTTTTAGGTGGATTAGATAATAGGTTTTTAGCTTTTAGGTAGATTAGATAATAGGTTTTTAGCTTTTAGGTGAATTAGATAATAGGTTTTTAGCTTTTAGGTAGATTTAATAATAGCTCTTAGATTTTAAGTTAAACCCAAAAAAATTAAAAAAAATATAAAATTCCAAAAAAAATTATCAAAAACAAATAATTTCTTAGAAATAGGTTTTTAGCTTTTAGGTAGATTAGATAATAGGTTTTTAGCTTTTAGGTGGATTAGATAATAGGTTTTTAGCTTTTAGGTGGATTAGATAATAGGTTTTAGCTTTTAGGTAAATTAAATATTAGCTTCTCTAGATTTTAAGTTTCAACAAAAAAAAATATAAAAAACAATAAAACCCAAAAAAATTATCAAAATAATACGATTTTTTAGAAATAAGTTTTAAGCTTTTACATGTTATAAAGCTTTTCTAGACTATTAAGTTCTTGAAAAAAATTACATTTTTTTTTAATTGTGATTTTGTAGAAGTAAGTTTTGAGCTTTCAATTGTTATAACTAATCGCTTTTCTAGATTCTTAAACCCTACAAACAAAAAAAAATATATCAAAAAAATATAAAACTGCTAAATGAGCCACTGCAGCCTTGAAATGCGTTTTAAGTTTGAGGGGCCTTGAGGCCCTATATTCTATTGGCTTTAAGGCCAACATAGTTTTCAACAAGGCTTTAAAATGCCTAAATAGTAGGGTCTAAGCCCTAAGCCCTAAGGCGTTGGAATAAAATTAATTTGGGGGGTTGAATTTCGAAAAATTCAAATGAGGAAAGAAATTTGAGGCCCTATATTTTATTGGCTTTAAGGTCAACATAGTTTTCAACAAATAGGTTTTAAGGCTTCAAAATGCCTAAATAGAGCCCCCTATATACGGCTCTAAGACGCCGAAACAAAATTAATTTTGAGGGTTAATTTTTCGAAAATTTAAATGAGGAAAGAAGTTTGAGGCCAACACAGTTTTAACAAATAGGTTTTAAGGCTTCAAAATGCCAATATAATTATTTTTTAGAGATAGGTTTTTAGGTGAATTAAATAATAGCTCGTAGGTTTTAAGTTGTGACTCAAAAAAATTAAAAAAAATATAAAATTCCAAAAAAAATTATCAAAAACAAATAATTTCTTAGAAATAGGTTTTTAGCTTTTAGGTAGATTAGATAATAGGTTTTTAGTTTTTAGGTGGATTAGATTATAGGTTTTTAGCTTTTAGGTAGATTAAATTATAGCTCTTAGATTTTAAGTTAAACCCAAAAAAATTAAAAAAAATATAAAATTCCAATAAAAATTATCAAAAACACATAATTTCTTAGAAATAGATAATAGCTCTTAGATTTTAAGTTGTAACCCAAAAAAATTAAAAAAAATATAAAATTCAAAAAAAAAATTATCAAAAACAAATGATTTCTTAGAAATTTAAGGTTTTAAGTTTAAGGGGCTTTGAGGCTCTATATTTTATTGGCTTTAAAGCCAACATAGTTTTAAACAAATAGGTTTTAAGGCTTTAAAATGCCTAAATAGGGGGCTCTACGGCTCTAAGACGCCGGAATAAAATTAATTTTGAGAGTTGATTTTTCGAAAAAGAAGTTTGAGGCCCTATATTCTATTGGCTTTAGGCCAACATAGTTTTCAACAAAAAGGTTTTAAGGCTTCAAAATGCCTAAATAGTGGGCTCTAAGACCCTAGGGCGGCGTAATAAAATTAATTTTGGGGGGTAAATTTTTTGAAAGTTTACGATGTTTGTAACACAGTTTGTTAAGCCAAAAAGCGGAGGTAAAAAAAAATAACAGAAAAAACAAAAACATTAAAAAAACAAAAAAAAATAAAAAAAAAACAAAAAATACAAAAAAATACAAATAAAAAAAAATAAAAAAAAAATCTAAAAATATATATCAAAAAAACATGATTATACTACAGATATAACGCCACAACTGTCAAAATTTCGGTTTTTACGTCATATTCAAATTTTGTTTTATTTTTTGGTTCATTCCAATTTATGAAAAACGGTACGGTCTCTCCCTTTCTACATTGCTATTAAAATAGCAACAAATTTTATGTAAAACCAATTTATGTACGACCTCTTGGCCCCCTAAATAGTCTCAAATCCATGCTTCAGTCTACTCAACGTCAATTTGTGGTCCGGTCAGGTCAGGGTGAGGCCCGAATAAATATTTGGAGGTACTCAAAACTGCTGGAAGCTCTAGAACAACACTAAATGCATTTAGCTTTGAAAACTCTAATTATTTCATGGAAAACATCAAATTGATGCTCAAAAATCGCATCTGAAACGTCTTAAGAATATGAAAATACTTAGTTTTTGGAAACTAAGTTCACCGACGTACTTATTCATCGTTTATGGATAGGTTTAACCGTCTTCGAACCTCTCAAAGTCTTCAATACAAGAATTCTTGCTTTGCAGGATACATGAAACCTTTATGAGATCCTTGAGATATGATCTTTTATGAAAAAAGACCTTCACAGCTACAAATCATCGAAAAACTGACATTTTTTGGCAGAACCTTTTGAATTTCTGATTGATGTTTGCTTAGAAAAGCCTTGGCTTACTGGCAACAGTACAACTGACAACGCTCAGAAGATTAATCCTCCAAATCTTCAAACAAAAAAAAAACGATAACTGATGTCTGGTGGTAGAGGCGTCTAAAAACTTCTTCTAAAATACAAAAAAGGGGATCTACTGACAACAGTACAACTGACAACGCACAGAAGATTAGTACTCAAAATCTTCAAATAAAAAAAACACTGATTGGTGCTGGGTGGTGGCATCTAAAACAACATTGAACATAGTCTACTGACAACAGTACAACTGACAACACACAGAAGATTAGTACTCAAAGTCTTCAAATAAAAAAAACACTGATTGGTGCTTGGTGATGGCATCTTAAACAACATCGAACATGGTCTACTGGCAACAGTACAACTGACAAGACACAGAAGATTAGTACTCAAAGTCTTCAAATAAAAAAAACACTGATTGGTGCTTGGTGGTGGCATCTGAAACAACATCGAACATGGTCTACTGACAACAGTACAACTGACAACACACATATGATTAGTACTCAAAGTCTTTAAATATCAAAACACTGATTGGTGCTTGGTGGTGGCATCTTAAACAACATCGAACATGGTCTACTGACAACAGTACAACTGACAACACACATATGATTAGTACTCAAAGTCTTTAAATATCAAAACACTGGTGGTGGCATCTGAAACAACATCAAACGTGGTCTACTGACAACAGTACAACTGACAACACACAAAAGATTAGTACTCAAAATCTTCAAATAAAAAAAACACTGATTGGTGCTGGGTGGTGGCATCTAAAACAACATTGAACATGGTCTACTGACAACAGTACAACTGACAACACACAGATGATTAGTACTCAAAGTCTTTAAATATCAAAACACTGGTGGTGGCATCTGAAACAACATCAAACGTGGTCTACTGACAACAGTACAACTGACAACACACAGAAGATTAGTATTCAAAGTCTTCAAATAAAAAAAACACTGATTGGTGCTTGGTGGTGGCAACAGTACAACTGACAATACACGGAAGATTAGTACTCAAACTATTCAAACCAAAAAATTTCCATTCATATTTGGTGGTGGCATCCTAAAAACGTTTCAAAAAGTGAAGAAATTACTACGTATCAGCCAACAGGTTCTTTCTGCTAAAATCCAAAAAGTTTAGCCAAAATTTTGAGACGGCTGGACACTGAGGTTACATGTAAATCAGATAATTTTGGAAAAACTGATGAAATAATTATCTAAGTTTATTAAAATAAGAAGAAAACTGGTTTTCTTCATCGCTAAGTGCATTTTAGGGTAAAGCATAAAAAAAAAGAGCTAAAGGTGATCACATAATCTTCAAATTTCACCAAAAACAAACATGGAAAGTCCGAGAAAGAGCAAAAATGGTGTACTTCCAAGAAGAATGCAATCTTAGTTCAGCTTTATCTTAAAGTGTTCATCAAGTGTTCATCAAGCGTTCATCAATCGTTCATCAAGTGTTTATCTAAAAGTATTCTAATCAACAACAAATTAAAAAATTCTCATCATTCCACAATAATGTGAAAAAAATAAACAAAATATAGCTAATTATTATAAATAAAATATTATTTAATCACAATAAGTATTTGTAAGATTTCACAATATTATGGAGTAGATGAGCATGGTCTAAATTGCTTTAATTATTTATTGTTAAAGTCCATTTTAAGGACTTTGTTTATGTTATAAATAGACAGAAACAGCATTTACACCAAATTACCTAATATTAATTATTTTTGGTTTAATTACTGTCTTCTGTTACAAAATGTAAATAATATTTTTTCTATTTCATGTTTACAGTGACGATTTTGTGACAATGTTTCTACGAAAAGTAGTTTTCGTTTTTAGTGACTTTTGCTAAGGGTTGGTATAGTTGTGATGCTAATGGCATTGACATTACAGTCAGTGTTATAATCACTGAATTGAAATAACTAGAACCAGAATCAATAACTAAAAGACCGTGTCAAGATTACTTTTTTTATTTGTTTACAGTTGTACACAGCGCCAGTGACGTATGGTCTCTATGGGTTCCATAATGCAAATAATTCAAACAATATATGTTCTCCGGAACCAGAAATAAAGCAAAGCTTTATCTACAAAATAGGAAAAGTCATCATTGATTGCGTAACGTATTTAATACGTAGTTAATCATAAGCATGAGACGCCTCTGCTTTGTTTACGTCCGTCTATGGATGAAAAGTTGGGATTTTTTTACATAAATAGTATCACAAATGATACACGAACTCACCATTGTGGCTAAATCACAAAGTTCACGACCTAAATAGGTAATTTTCGGCTGAATTTATAAAAACGCAAATGCAAAATATCAGCTGATTATCTAATGTCAGCACTTCGCTGAGAATCAACCAATCACAGCCTGTGTCTGCAGTAAACAAACGTGGAGCTTATGTTACATGCAAACAATGCCATTCCAGAGCGCTTCTAGTTATTTTAGTTCAGTGGTTAAAATTAATATTAATAGTTATAAAACTCATACCAACCTGAAACAAAAACTCACTAGATAGATTTTTCATAATCTTAATCACAGATCTTAATATTGAAATATACATAATAATAAAATATTAATAAAAGTGAAATAGAAAGAATAGCATGTTACACTAGTTCATACATATTTTTTATAACCTTGAGGGTTTATTAGTGCTGTAAAAAGCTGTATTTTAACACTTGTTTGTGCAAAACATTGTGCACAATTATTTTCTGTATCGATCAAATTTTTTTATGTTTTTTTATTATGGTGAACATTTCTTTATTATAGAGAACATTTTTTCAATAGTTATTGGACTATTAGATTATTTATACGTTTCTGTAGAACTATGTTTGATATTTTGTTTCAGGACGTTACAACAGGTTGATTACATAATGTCAACAGTGTGAGGTTATGTAATTTGAGATGAGGTTTATTTTAGCTTAATTCAACCATTTTTAGCGAGATTAGAACAGTTTAGACAGACATAAACTTCTTGTAGGCTGTAGATTAGACAAAGACCGATGCAAATTTTGACATATATCAGAAAAGTTGTCAAATCAAAAAAATTACACTTGTCAAAAGCTTTGAAAAGCACTTATAACATTAGCTAAACATTATTTTGGTGAGATAATATGACTATATTGGATAAATTTAACTTTAATCAACAGTAAACATGACATAAGGTCAATTTTTTTCATAAACAATTGTCAAACAGTTTTAATGTTGGCAATGCCATTTAAAAGTAAGTGTCAAACACTTTTAACATTTACTTTTTTAATGGCTTTGCAAAAACTGGCAATAATTTGACAGTTAAATAGACTACAAATTTGCTTTGCTGCAACTAGGCTGAAAGTTAGACAAGAAATAGAAAGAGTAGGCACTGTTTGTAAAAGTTAGGTTAGGTTAAGTAGGCACTGTTTGTAAAGGTTAGGTTGGGCATAGGTTTTATCATATAATAACTGATAGCTTATCACAAGTTGGTAACACTGCATAAAAAGCTAATCTTAAAAGTGTAACCTTGAGACGAGATAATTCAGCAACTTGCAAGAAAAATTTTTTCTAATGAAAAGCGTCATCAAGATAAATAAAAAATGTTTATAGAGCAATGAAAGGTAAGTGGCGGCATCTGGTAAAGAATAAAGCAATTTAGTATCAGCATCCTCCGCAATTTACATAAGGCTAAATTAGATTCAATTTAAAGCAGCCAGGAAAGCTTTCAAAGTCTTTCAAAATTGTTTTAATATAAAAAACTAGTTAGGTTTTTTTTAAATATGCGTCAGTTCCAAGTTTTTTTTGTAAAATGACACTAATGGCATCTGTCACAATTTGACATTGGTTATAACCTCACTTTGTGTGAGACTAAAAATTTATTGGTTATTTGGGCTTTGCCGTTTGCCAGTTTTATTTTGCATTAAACTACTATAAATAATTTTGAAAAAACGGGTTGGCGGATTCAGTTTCTTAAATTATTTGGTCATTTTTGCGGTAGTATTTGGCGTAAAAAGTTAGGTTATGTCGTATTTTATCTTTTTATAGCTTTTTTTTTCAATGTTAAAGAAATATCAGTGGCTATGCATGATACTTTAAAAAGGGATCATCCATTACTTTTATGTTTGCATAGAGTAGAGCTCGAGATTGGGTAAAACTATTTATTCTAAAGCAGAATCCATTCGATGGTGATAAAGTGGCATAAATAGCCCCCCATTCAGCTGCAAAGTTATTTTTTTCCCAATATTTATGATTTCAGAAGTTAAAGGGCTAAAGAACATTAAAACACATTCTATTAAACGTTATTTCTTATATTCTTTTTACAAAATTCGGTTTGAAGTGCATTTAAAAAAGTGAGGTTATGTCAATTTTATTTTTGGCGAAATGGTTCGTTTCTTGCATATTTTCTTAGAGGATTAATGCTTTTTCAGACGTCGGAAGACGTTTTGCACAAAAAATTAAACTTTTGAAAAGAATTGTAGCTCCCAAAGTAATGTTAAAACATCATGATCATTTGGGGGTTATGTTGTCGCTTGTTTTTGAAAAAGTAAAGTAAATAGAATTAAAAATTTGCTAATTTCTGCAGAAATGCTGTTATCATAGTTAATAAAATGCCTAATTTATGGTTCATGCATAGGATACCAGTGATTAATAAATTATAGTTTTTGAAATAGTGAGGTTAAATAAATGTCAAAAGTTTAACATCCGTCAATTGTGGCATTTTTCAAAAAAAATAAAAAAATATTAAAAGCTATCAATTTTCTATTAAGAATTTAGTAAATTGCAATAACGTTGTACACACAACAAATAAGAGTTTAGCAAATTAAACAAGCAGCAATACAATTTTTTATAGAAAAATTACTAAATGCCCTTTTTCACTTAAAGCATAAATTTTTTTTAAATTTAATTACAAACAACGTTTTTCATTTTAATTGTTATTAAATTAATTATTACAGAATAAATACTAATATAGGCCGCTGTAAATATTACGGTGTATGACAAGTTGCCTATAGTACAGAAACAAAATTTAAGTTGTTATCTTCTCAAAAACAAAATAAAAAATTATTTAAAATTTAATTATAAATAACAATTAACTTTTTTGTTGTTATTCAATTGATTATTACAAAACAATTTTAGTTGTTAATAATAAATAAGAATCTAGGCAACTGCAAATACTGGGGCGTATGACAAGTTGCATATAATACAAATAACAATATTTGATTTGTTATTTTTTCTTCAAAAATTAAACAAAATGTAGTTTTAAGTTTAATTATAAACAATATTTATAAATTTTTGTTGTTATTTTACTAATTATTACAACACAATTAAATAAAAATAAGAACAATTGTTTAATAAAAAGTAATAAACATAAAGCAGCCAGTGGCATATATTAAATTAACAATTTTTAAAATTAATTTTTAGATTTCTAAAAATATTTAAACCAAAAATTTTGTATATTTAAACAAAGAGCATTTTGTGTCTTTAATTGTAATATAATAAAATTTAAATCTATAAAAAAAACTGGCGGCAGCGCCATCTAGCGGCATTGTAACTACGCAAGAATAAAAAATGTAAAATTAAAGATTTCTATATCTGAAAGTTTGCTAGTTGGAATATTTTACGCCAGATGTCTCTAGCATCACTTTAAAACCATAGATTTAATACACTAGATATAGCTATGCTTGATAAACATACTTCGGTTCTTAAAAAACATATCAACGAAATTGGTACATCTCTCCATTTCTTTCTATATTTAATGAAACACATTTTTCATCCTTTTCATCATATTTGTTGTATGTCGCACACGAGTCTATAGTGATTAAACAGACACGAATTTCTACGATTTTAGTCGACAATCAACGATGCAATGCTTTGCTGTCAACTTATTGACATTTGTCATACACAATCTAATAAAATACGAAAATTAGGTTAAAAATTAATTTTATTTTGGAATGAATAATTATTTATAAATAAAGGTTTTTTCATCAGTGCTAATGATTCTTAATTATTTTATCAAAAAACTCTATTCCAATTTCAAAATTTCACCAACTTTTAGTTGTGTCATACCCATGTAAACTTTATTATCCGCTTCATCTTTTATCAGCTTACAAACCCACAACTGCATCGTGACAATCACAATAAGAAAAATAAAAAACTTCTCTCCTATGAATTTGTAAAATTGAAGTTAGGCTTTAAGAAAATAGAGAAACATTAGAAAGCTGGAAGAAAATAAAAGTTGAGGTTGAAATCTCAATAAATAAAATTACCTTCAAATTATAAAATATTTTTCTTGACAATAATTATTTTCAATTTTTAAGTGATTGAACTATGTTTTATGGCCAAATTATGTGATTAGAATAATTTTAAAACAAACGTCAAAATAATTCTAGTGTCATGCTGACGTAGCGTACTCTGCGTCTACTGATTTCTGCTTTGCTATTGGTAGGAACCTCTCTAAAGGATAGCGCTATCGAATACTAATGCAGTTGAGAGTGAGGGCAATAGATGGTACGTCTTGGCGGACTATCGCAGTGCATGGCTGTATCTTGTTATAATAAATCTATGTTTAAAACATTAAATCTATGTTTAAAACTTTTCCACGATTTTTTGAATTTATTTGTTTTGAAATATATTCAAAACTTCCTGTTTTTATGTCACAATTTTCGAGAAAAAAAAAATTGTTGGCACAAAAACCGTCCAAAATAATGTTTTGCTACGAAAAACAGAAATATCAGGACCTTGCAGCCTCTACAGAAATGTAAAAAATCTGTCATTTTTTGGCAAAATAAAAAGAATAATGTCAAAAATTCATCAGAAAATTAGCGCCAAAAATATCGAAAATACCAAAAATAAATTGAATTAATTCTGACACAGAGGAGAGCGTTCCTCCCAGCGCTATATTTAACTTTCGTCACACATGTGAGACGCACCGAACCCACAATTTTGTTTTTTTTTTTTGAAAATGTGGCCATTTCTTCTTATTTTCTGTGCGATTTGTGGAGATTTTTACAATGCAAAAGAAATAGAAAAAGTGATAATCGGTAAGTGGTCCAAATTGTGCTTATTGGAACTCGAATTTTTGCTAATTTTAGGTGTCTTTCTCAATGATGAGCACGGGCAGCTTAGTATTCCATTAAATAACATCGTCCATATCAATAATTACGAAGGGAAAAATGTGCCTATTGATGTTATCACTCATGTTATTTTAAAGGATGATGCTTTTGAAGCGAAAAAAAATTGTAAGTTTTTCAATTAATTCGGTATTTTTTAGCAATTTTCTCTTAAAAGCAAAATGTCACTTTGCTTATCGCATTCCGCTCATTAAACCCTTCCATTTGATACCCATATTGTAAAAATTGTATATGATGTCCGCCATTTTAAATTCAAAATGGCGGCATTTATGTCATCATGTATTGTGACGTAATCTAAACAAATGATCAAGATTCAAGCTTAATCAAACGCTGAACTTTAACTTATTACAAACATTATGACAGAGAAAGCTATATAAAAGCTTGTTACAAAATGGCCAGAAAGTAAAAACAAAAAAATTTTAATTAATGTAAAGCTTAGGATTAGGTTATTTTGTTGCTTATTGCGTTCCGCTTATAAAATGTTTTCATTTGATACCCATATTGTAAGAATTTCTTGTAATGTCCGCCATTTTGACTCTGCTATTTTAAATTCAAAATGGCGACATTAATGTAATAATGTAATGGAATAAACAAGATTTAAGCATAATCAAACGCTGAACTTTAACTTATTACAAACATTATGACAGAAAGCTATATGAAAGTTGTTACAAAATGACAAATTTTAATTGACTCGAGGCTTAGAATTATGTTATTTTGTTGTTTATCGCATTCTACTTATAATATCATTTCATTTGATACCCATATTGTGAAAATGTCTTTTAATGTCTGCCATTTTAACTCCGCCATCTTAAATTTAAAATGGCGACGTTAATGTATTGTGACGTAAACAAATCAAATAAACAAGATTTAAGCTTAATCGAACGCGGAACTTTTAAATTATTACAAACATTAAGCATTATGACAGATAAAGCTAGATAAAAGTTTGTTACAAAATAGCAAAAATCAAAAACAGCAAAATTTTTGTTAATATAAGGTCTAGAATTATGTTATTTTGTTGCTTATTGCATTCCGCTTATAAAATCCTTTCACTTGATACCCATATTGTAAAAATCTCTTGCAATGTCTGCCATTTTGACTCCGCCATTTTAAATTCAAAATGGCGTCATTAATGTAATGATGTATTGTGACGTGAACAAAACAAATAAACAAGATTTAAGCATAATCAAACGCTGAACTTTAACTTATTACAAACATTATGACAGATAAAGCTATATAAAAGTTTGTTAAAAAATAGCAAAAAATCAAAAACAGCAAAATTTTGGTTGATATTAGGCCTAGAATTATCTTATTTTGTTGTTTATTGCATTTTGCTTATAAAACCCTTTCACTTTATACCTATATTGTAAAAATTTCTTGCAATGTCCGCCATTTTGACTCCGCCATTTTAAGTTTAGAATGGCGACATAAATGTAATGATTTATTGTGACGTACACCAAACAAATAAACAAAATTTACGCTTAATCCATTATTAGGAATATTTGATACCCACATTGTTAAAATTGCCATCAAAATATAGAGCGTAGCGTCCGCCATTTTAGATTTAAAATGGCGGCATTTTATGATCATATATTCTTACATAATATCTATCTAAAAATAAAATAGACTTTATTATTAGATTAAAATTATCATGAAAATAGTTTGTGATGTTCGCCATTTTAAAGTTAAAATGGCGGCGTTTATGCATTTATGTGACGTGTACAAGATTTTATTGCAGTATAGAACTACTATAATTGAAATTTGATATAAAATAAAAAAGCTTAAAATTTTAATCGGGAATAAAACTATGGTTATGTTATGTCACATAAATGCCGCCATTTTAGATTTAAAATGGCGCTTACCGCAGCTTATTCAAAGTCAAAAAAACCGCAAAGCGAATTGAATCTCTGCTCGAGTATGCTCCACACAGATTCAATAGGATTAGCATCTGGACTTATTGCTGGCCACTTTTGTTTCTGTAACTCGCTTATCAATTTCAGTTTGTTCTTTCGTCGAGTCAACTCCGCGCCTCGTTGCCGTTATCATGCCAGAACTGGCCACCGCCTCCCAGATGGTCCAAACCCTTGCATCCGACTTAAACCTTCCCTACATCCAGACGTCTTGGCGTCAATCCAACTCCTTCCTTGGAGGTCCCACCGCCATCAACTTCTATCCAGATTTTGATCTATTTTCGCTGGGCCTTGCCAAACTTGTGGAAAGTTTAAATTGGTCAAGCTTTGTACTCCTTTACGAGAACTTTGACGGATTCATGCGTCTCCAGGAAGTTTTGCAACTCCATCAAATTGAGACGAAGAATCATAAGAATATGGTGGTTGTAAAGGAGTTGGATTTTAATAAAGATATAAAGTTGGTTTTGAAGGAGTTGAGGCAAGGTGGCGAGAAAAGAATTATCATTGATTGTGATATTGGTCACATCATGGAGATTTTGGAAAATGCCAAAGAGCTAGGATTGATGAGTTTTGCTCATAATTATTTTTTGACATCATTGGTAAGTCATTAGATGGTTTTTATTTACAGATTTTTAGAAAAAATTTCACCTACTAGGCTTTTTCTCTTGTATCGCAAGATCTGGATGGCCAGTTTAATGCACCTCTAGTAGATATCAACCATACTAACAAATTGCAAAAATTTGTATACTGGTTTGGTAATTGTTGAAGTTGATCAATTTTTCTAGGATGCTCACACTTTAGACTTGGAAAGTTTGGAAGTTCAAGCAAACATCACAACAGTTCGAATGTTAGCTTCTGAAACTCAGGAGTTCAACAACACCATTCAAAGTTGGAAAAACACAGAGTTTATAGATATGCGTCCTACCGATTTAGAACCTTACAAAGTTTATGTATTATTATTTGATAAAAAGTGATCTAAAAGTATGATGATCATGATGATTTGTAGACACAGTCAGTGCTCCTCTACGATTCCATCAAAATGCTTACAGAATCTCTCAATACCATTTACCATGAAAGAGGATTAATCCTTGGACCAGTTTCTTGCAAAAAAAACGAGACATTTGAGTATGGATTTGACATTATCCAGTATATGGCTCAGGTTTTGACAGATACTACCAATATTTGACATTTCTATAAATACACATTCTGTTGCAGCACTACTTAACATCAGCTTCCATGCCCTATTCATCTTTTGATGATTTTGGCAGGCGTACCAATTTCTCTCTATTTCTAGTAGAAAGCAATAGGGATAAAGTCCTGGCAACTTGGAGCTCTCTTAGAAAGGATCACGTAGAACTAGCTCGTTCTGCGGAAGAAACTAGAACTAAACAAGTAGAAACGTTGCAAACTAGAAAAGTTATTATATCTTCAAGGTTAGGAAATGCGTTTTTGGTATTATTCTAGCTTTACAGTCTGGGACCATCTTAAACAATAGCTCTTCTAAGTGACAGTTTCTAGATCTAGATCCATAATTTCTTTGATTAAAAGATCCTAATTATGTTAGATTTTTTCAACATCCAACTAACATCTTATAAATTTTTGGCGCATTAACATGAACATCGTAAGATGCAATGTGTAATGTGTAATGCGCAATGTGTATTACGCCATTAAGGCGTTCAGCCAGAGTTGCGCTTTACGTTTTGTAACGTGTGATGCGGAATGTATAGCGCGCAACGTGTAATGCGGAATGTATAACGCGCAATGTGTAATGTGCAGAGTAAAATGCGCAACTCTTGTACTCCGTCAGAAATTGAAGTTTGATTTGTTAAACTTCCTGAATTGATAACTGACGCTGTTCTTTAAGTTACACATTATAGAAAACGTTGCAATGTGTGGCGCGTAATGTGTAACGCGCACTGTGTAATGCGCAACTTCCCTTTTTAAAGGGCGTGCCAACGTGTAATTCGCTAGAATGTGTGACGCGCTATGTGTGATGCGCAACTTTGTCTATTGGTGACGTTTTATTTTCTGCGCAATATATTCTCTAACATTTTGTCAAAAAAACAAGCAATTTTGAGGTGGATTGCGTCTTTTAAAATTCTTATTAAAAAGCTCAGACAGAATGAGATCAAGCAAGCGTAACTCTGCTGAGATACTACCTTCTCATAAAAATAACTGACGTTTCTCTTAATTTTATGTCTTAAAGAACTGTGCAATGTGTGATGTCAACGCGTAATGTGTAATGAAACAAAACTTTTTGCGTCAAATGGTGTCTTTTAACTCTGTCAAGATACGTAGTTTGTTGAAAGACTCTACTTTGTTTGCCTCCAGTATTAAATCGGATCTATATTGATTCATTTTCTGATTGGCTGGGCTATGAATTGATTATCAATTTACACATTACAAGAAATAAATGTGTGATGCGCAAAGTGTAATGCGTAATGTGCGCTGTGCAATGTGCAATGCGTCGCGCAATGTGTAATGCGCTGCGCAACGTGTAATGCGTCGCGCAATGTGTAATGCGCTGCGCAATGTGTAATGTGCAGCGCAATGTGTAATGCGCCGCGCAATGTGTGATGTGCAGCACAAGTAAAAGCGCTTGACAGAACTTTGCATTGCAAAGAGATTCTAGATATTCTTTAGGCACATAATAACCATTCAAAATGTGATCACTCTGAGTCTAAGTTTTGCTGCAGGCTTGAAGAACCATACTTGATGATGAATGAGAATTACGGTCTAAAACCAGGAGAAAAAATGTTCAAAGGCTATGTTCTAGATTTAATGGATGCTATTGCAAAAAAACTAAATTTTACTTTTGAGATTGTATTAACCGAAGGTAAGTTCAATGGTGGATTTGATAAATCTTCTGGGACTGGAATTGGAATTATTGGAGATATTGTAAACGAAGTAAGAAAGCTTCGTATTTTCTAGTTTTTGCTAAAATTTTGTGTTTTTTAGAAGGCGTTGTTTGGAATTTCTGATCTAACTATTACGCCTGAAAGAGAAGCTGTAGTAGATTTTAGTATGCCTTTTATGAGACTTGGGGTTGGTATACTTCTCCGAAAATCCAAATCACAAGTGAGCATGTTTGCCTTTTTGAACCCTTTCAAACCAGAAGTGTGGATGTATACTGCAACTCTGTATCTATCTTTGTCTATAGTACTGTATTTTGTAGCCAGGTATAGAGTTAGGTTTCTATAAAGCCAGAGATAGGCATTTATTTTTTTCTTAGAATGGCACCTGGTGACTGGGAAAATCCCCATCCTTGTAACCTAAACCCAGAAGAACTGGAAAATATCTGGAATCTTAAAAACTGCTTATGGCTTACTGGAGGATCTATTATGAACCAAGGAAGTGATATTTTGCCAAGAGGGATATCTTCAAGATTGGTCACATCTATGTGGTGGTTCTTTGCTTTAATTGTGACCAATTCCTATATTGCCAGTTTGGCAGCTTTTCTCACCGTTCAAGGTTTGTACAAAGTCACTAAAAGAGCAAGATTAAGATTCTAGAAATAAGCACCAAAAAAGATGCAAAGAATGACAAAAGAGTGTTTGCTGTAGATACATTCTTCTTCTACAACCATGCCTGAGAAGTCTTTGCTTGCGACTTCACAAATTTTCTTGACTTGGTTTGTTCAATTGAACAAAAACAAAGAACAGCCAGCTGGCTGATTCGTGACCAACAATGTCACTGGATTTAACACCATGTGATCTATTTTTGTCTCATGATCATGCTTTCTAGATTAGTCTAGATCCGTTCTAGATATTGTTAATCATCTATGATCCTATTAGACCAAGTCTATCACTGACCATAATCAAGGATTAAAGACTCTAAATTGGCTTAGTTTGTTCCATTGAACAAAAACAATAAACAGCTAGCTGGCTGATTAGTTTTTCTGGCAGAAAAAGTTGAATGATCAACAATGTCACCTGATTTAACACCATGTGATCTATTTTTTTTCTTTCAAAACTTGACCATGCTCTCTAGATTACTTAGATCAGTTCTAGATATTGATAATTATCTATGATCCTATTAAATCAAGTCTATTACTGATCATGATCAAAGATTAAAGATTCTAAACTGGCTTGGTTTGTTCAATTAGACAAAAACAATGAATAGTTAGATGGCTTATCTGTTTTCCTGACAGAAAAAGTTGAATGATCAACAATGTCACTTGATTTAACACCATGTGATCTATTTTTTTTCTCTCAAAACTTGACCATGCTCTCTAGATTACTTTAGATCAGTTCTAGATATTGATAATTATCTATGATCTTATTAAATCAAGTCTATCACTGATCATGATCAAAGATTAAAGATTTTAAACTGGCTTGGTTTGTTCAATTAGACAAAAACAATGAACAGTTAGTTGGCTGATCTGTTTTCTTGACAAAAAAAGTTGAATGATCAATAATGTCACTTTATTTAACACCATGTGATCTATTTTTTTTCTCTCAAAACTTGACCATGCTCTCTAGATTACTTTAGATCAGTTCTAGATATTGATAATTTTATTATCTATGATCCTATTAAATCAAGTCTATTACTGATCATGATCAAAGCTTAAAGATTCTAAACTGGCTTGGTTTGTTCAATTAGACAAAAACAATAAACAGTTAGTTGGCTGATCTGTTTTCCTGACAGGAAAAGTTGAATGATCAACAATGTCACTTGATTTAACACCATGTGATCTATTTTTTGTCTCAAAACTTGACCATGCTCTTTAGATTACTCTAGATCAGTTTTAGATATTGATAATTATCTATGATCTTATTAAATCAAGTCCATTACTGATCATGATCAAAGATTAAAAATTCTAAACTGGCTTGGTTTGTTCAATTAGACAAAAACAATGAACAGTTAGTTGGCTGATCTGTTTTCCTGACAGAAAAAGTTGAATGATCAACAATGTCACCTGATTTAACACCATGTGATCTATTTTTTGTCTCAAAACTTGACCATGCTCTTTAGATTACTCTAGATCAGTTTTAGATATTGATAATTATCTATGATCTTATTAAATCAAGTCCATTACTGATCATGATCAAAGATTAAAAATTCTAAACTGGCTTGGTTTGTTCAATTAGACAAAATCAATAAACAGTTAGTTGGCTGATCTGTTTTCCTGACAGAAAAAGTTGACTGATCAATAATGTCACCTGATTTAACACCATGTGATCTATTTTTTTCTTTCAAAACTTGACCATGTTCTCTAGATTACTTTAGATCAGTTCTAGATATTGATAATTATCTATGATCCTATTAAATCAAGTCTATTACTCATCATGATCAAAGATTAAAGATTCTAAACTGGCTTGGTTTGTTCAATTAGACAAAAACAATGAACAGCCAGTTGGCTGATCAGTTTTCCTAACAGGAAAAGTTGAATGGCCAATAATGTCACCGGATCTAACACTATGTGATCTATTTTAGGTCTTTCAAAATTTGACCATGTCTCTTAGATCTTAGATCTATGATGCTATCAAATTACGCTAATGATTGATCAAAATCAATAACTTTGTAAGATCAATAATTTTTTCAGTTTCTGTCATCGATGATCTAGAAGATCTGGCAAAACAAAGCCGCATCCGATACGGAGCGTTGAAAAGCGGTTCTACTCGGGATTTTTTCAAAATCTCAAACTACAGTACTTACAGAAGAATGTACGCCAATATGGAACTAGCATCTCCTAGCGTTTATGCGCAATCAACTCAAGAAGGAGTGCGATTGGTCAACGAAACAGAAGATGGTAGCTACGCGTTCTTGATGGAATCTTCAAGCATAGAGTACCAAATAAAGCAAAATTGTGATCTAGTTACTGTCGATCAATGGTTTAACAATATAGAATATGGCATTGCCATGGTCTTAGATTGCCCATATCGCACGTTGATCAACGACGCCATTTTAGGTTTGCAAGAAGCAAACGTACTATCGGAGCTGAAAAAAAAATGGTGGGGAAGAGAAAAGGATTTTTGTCCGGTAAAATATTTTGTTTTTCTTTTGGTACCACTGCAAGCTCTATTTCTTTCCAGCCTGATAGTATAGGAGGTGATGAACTTAAAATGGAAAGTGTTGGTGGTCTTTTTCTTGTGTTGGCAACAGGTTTGACAGTAGCTTTGATCTTAGGCATTACAGAGTTTCTATGGACTGTCAGACAAACATCAATTGATGAACATGTTAGATCCCTATCTATAATCTACCATGATTTATTTTTTTTTATTGTAGATCTCTTATTGGGAGGCTTTTAAGATTGAAATTGTATTTTCTTTGAAAATCTGGATCAACCAGAAAAAGGTAAGGCATGTAGAGTCGGTTCATTCAAGAGCTCCGAGTAAAGTACGTGAGCAAGAATGGGACTGGGAAAAAGAAGAAACACTAAATCAAGAATAAATCTTCTAGTAGGTGAGGAACACACTGCCTAGTGTCGTACGTAACATATTCCAAACGAATTCAATAGGTGTCAAGTCTGGGAAATGTAAAGGCCCGAAGATAAGTCTACATTGGATAGATCTAAAACTCTTTTGTAAACCTTTTACTATTTAGCCAAGATTAGTAAAAAAAGACATTTGACAATCTTTCTACAATCTCACAAAAAATTGTACAAAAAAATTAGGCATTTGTATAAGTTGGCTATGTTAATTGTCTTATGTTAGTAGTATTTATTTAGTACTATTTAGTAGTACTACTATTTAAGTATCTTAAATTAATTAACAGTTGAATATATAGGTTGAATTATAATTATTATACTGGGTGTGCCCAAGAACAAGAAAGTGATTTTATTATTATAAATATACATCTCTGTATATTTACTTTGTGTAGTTTTTTAGATAAAAAATTATTTAAATAATAAAAAAAATTACAATAGCTAATTTTTATGCAGGTTAAAAATTTCTAGTTCTAACAAAGAGTTCTCAAAGTGACGCATTACACATTGCGCGATGTGTAATGCGCAATGTGTAATGCGCAATGTGTAATGCGCAATGTGTAATGCGCAATGTGTGATGCAAAATGTGTAATGCGCAACGTGCAACGTGTAAAAAATACCAAATGCAAATTTTTATAATGAAACAGTTTTGTCTATTTTTAGTTTTAACAAAAAATAAACAAATTTGCTGTCAGAAAACAAGAGTTTATTACTTTAATTAGTTGTTAATTTATAATCTAAGCGTTTGAAAATTAGTTTGGAGCTATGTGTGTTACTGTGCCAAACTCTGTAGCAATTTTTTATTAAAAATTTTAAAAAATTTAAGATTGTTTTGACTTAAATTTTTATAATTACAGCTTCTAAACTTAATAAAGGTTCAATTTAGCTTTTTTCTTGCAAAAAATTAGGTCATTATTAAAAAAAAACCACTTTTGATAGGTGTATTCAGCTTACATTCCGGAATCCAGTGGCGTAGTAATTATATTGTAACATGAAGATTGCTGTAACATTATACAGGTTTAAAGTTTCTCTAACCCATTAAAGCAGACAACCCTAATCGAGACAGATTAGACGATTTAATTAATATTTATTAAGGTAATTTATCCGAAAATAGCAAAAATGTAGGATGTTTTTTAATTAAAAGATTCTTGTGATTCTCAAATAAATATGCGCAGTTAAATAAGATCAGGCGATTAGAGAGGCCATTTAATTAGACCACCTACGCCTATCCATCGCAAAATTTTGGTAAACACCGTCGCACAAGCTATGACTTTAAAACTGAAAAGTTGGTAATTTACATCAGGTGATTGAGGAGGCCATCTAATTGAACCACTTGGAATATCATCGCAAAAGTTGTTTAAAATTTTTTTAACAATTTTTTGGTTTATTTAAAACAGTAATAAAGAATATTTATTTTAGAGATGCTATACTTTTTTGTTTTTAAATATTAAAGTAATGTTTTAGGTTTGTTTTTAAACAAAATAAATATTATTATGTATTTTTTGATATTTTGTTTATTTTTGATTATTAAGACATGTTATGTTCCATACCGATTTAAGCTTGTTTAAATACCTCGCTGATGATCAGGTGATCGAGGAGGTCGTTTAATTAAACCGCCTTGGTCTATCCATTATTATGATATAAATTATATTTCAAAATCTCGTAAAACACTAATTAACCTATTTTTTAATAGTAATTATTTTCGTCTTACTACATATTTTTGCTTTAAAATATTACAAAATTTATTATTTATTTAAATTTTGTTGTTGTGTTTTCTAAACAGCTTGTAGATGCAAAATTGTTAAATGTTTATATTCATAATTCTGATACAAAACAAAAAAAAGTATTTTAATTAATAAAATAATGATCAAAGTTATTTCTATTGTTTTAATACACATTATAGCTTAGTTAAATGTCTAACTATAAATCAGGCGATTGAGGAGGCCGTCCAACTGAACTACCTCAGCCTATCCATCGCATAAAAGACATATGATTGGTTAGAAAATCTGGTATTGCATTTGAGATATAACCATATCTGTTCAAAGCTTATAAAACACATTTTAGCTTGCTTAAACGAGATTAATTGAGATCTGGCGATTGAGAAAGCCATGTAACTGAACCACCTTAGCCTATCCATCGCTTGAATGCAAAATCTGATAGAACATCATCAATTGTCTTACATTCAGATTAACTTTTTAAGAAAGTTTTAGTAACTTATATAAATAAAAATGGTTTCTTAAGAGTAATTAGTAAATATTTTGGTTTTTAAATTTTAGAAAAACCATCTTAGATAATAATAAATAATGTTTTTACTTTTTATATAAAAAAAAAAATAATGAAGACACGTTAATTTGTAACTGAAATGTGAGAAAAAATACGTTTGAGATATTGTAGCAGCCATTTTTAATATACACTGTGATTTAGTGAAATGTCTAGATGATGATCGAGAGATTGAGGAGGTCATCTGATTGAACCTCTTCAGTCCATCCATCGCTTGGAGAAAGTATAATTTAAATTTTGTTGCAGAATCTGGTAGAATATAATCTTAAAATCAATTAGGTTAGTTTTTTCAAGGAGATTCGCTAAGTCTTACCGCAAAAATTGGACAATTTTAGAAAAATCCCGGTTTTATATTTTACAAAATTTACTCCAGGTAAATACTAAACGCTGTTTATTTCAGATAAATAATCCCGAAAGCTTCATTAGTGAATTCATTATTATATTTATTCGGATAGGTGTTTATTTTAATTAGAAAAAGCTTCAGTTTTTTTCTTGAATTTGACTGTAGGCTAATTAATTTGTAATCTTTGATCTCTTTGACAAAAAGCAAATACAGTGGGTCTTTTGCGGGTTCATTTATAGAATGCTAATTTCTAGTTGAATCAGAGTACTTTATGTAGCTTTGTTGTTGTCATTTTGCTTTGATGCCCTTAAAACAAACAAGCGTTAATTACAAAAATCCAAAAATGAACGATTCGCTAATTTTGAAACGATAATCAGTTTTGAATTTTTTATCGAGTGACCGTTAAGGGAAAAAGTATACAAAGTAAACGAAACATAAACTTGCGTTAAAACTTAGCGAATCTCCCTGAAAAACTTAATATTAATGTTAAAAATTATAGTTTTACACAAACAGTGTTTTTTCGCTTTTAATACCCACTCTAGCTGGCTGAATAGAAGAGTTTTCTTCTAATTTTCAAATAAAAAAACTGGATAAATAAGATCAGGCGATTAAGAAGGCCATTTAATTGGACCACCTACGCCTATCCATTGCTTGAAAAAACATATGATAATTTTAATAGATATGTAGTGTATTACAAATAAGTATTTACTTTATATTGACAATAAATAGTGTCAAAATAGTCATTCTTCCCTCAAATTAATGCTTTTACTTAAAATTTTTGCGTTAAAACTTAGCGAATCTCCTTGAAAAAGTTAATGTTAATGTCACAAATTATAGTGTAAGACAGCGTTTTTTTGGTTAACAAAACTCACTTTAGTTTGCTGAATAGAAAAGTTTTCATGTAATTCTCAAATAAAAAACTTGTTAAATAAGATCAGGCGATTAAGAGGGCCATATAATTAGACCACCTACGCCTATCTATTGCTTGAAAAAACATATGATCTAATTTTTATTACAAAATTTATCGTTAAGGCTATCTAAGAATGAGATTAACTTCTTTTAAAAGTTGTTTCGGTACGTTATTATTCAAAAATAACACCCTGTAGATTGTTAAATACAAAAGATTTTTTGTGACTTTATAACTTAAAAGTTGGTAATTAAGATCAGGCGATTAAGAAGGCTATCTAATTGAACTACTCTAGTCTATGCATCATTGTAACATTAAAATTTTGGAAAAAATAAAAAACACTAATAATTAAATTAAAATTGATAATTTTAATAGATATATAGTGTATTACAAATAAGTATTTACTTTATATTGACAATAAATAGTGTCAAAATAGTCATTCTTCCTTCAAATTATTGCTTTTACTTGAAATTTTTGCGCTAAAACTTAGCGAATCTCCTTGAAAAAGTTAATGTTAATGTCACAAATTATAGTTTAAAACAGTGTTTTTTTGGTTAACAAAACACACTTTAGTTTGCTGAATAGAAAAGTTTTCATGTGATTCTCAAATAAAAAACTTGTTAAATAAGATCAGGCGATTAAGAGGGCCATATAATTAGACCACCTACGCCTATCCACTGCTTGAAAAAACATATGATCTAATTTTTTTTACACAATTTATCGTAAAGGCTATCTAAGAATGAGATTAACTGTTTCAAAAAGTTGTTTCGGTACGTTATTATTCAAAAATAACACTCTAGATTGTTAAATACAGAAGATTCTTTGGGACTTTATAACTTAAAAGTTGGTAATTAAGATCAGGCGATTGAGAAGGCCATCTAAGTGAACTATTTTAATCTATGAATCGCTTGAAACAGCATTGTAATATTAAGATTTTAGAAAAAATTAAAAACAATAATAATTAAATTACAGTTGATAATTTTAATAGATATATAGTTTATTGCAAACTATTTACTTGACATTGACAATAAATAGTGTCAAAATAGTCATTTTTCCCTTAAATTAATGCTTTTACTTGAAATTTTTGCGTTAAAACTTAGCGAATCTCCTTGAAAAAGTTAAAGTTAATGTCACAAATTATAATTAAAGACAGTGTTTTTTTGGTTAACAATACATACTTTAGCTTGCTGAATAGAAAAGTTTTCATGTGATTCTCAAATAAAAAACTAGTTAAATGAGATCTGGTGATTAAGAGGGCCATTTAATTAAACCACTTAAGCCTATCCACTGCTTGAAAAAACATATGATCTAATTTTTATTACAAAATTTATCGTAAAGGCTATCTAAGAATGAGATTAACCTCAAAAAGTTGTTTTTGAGGTTATTATTTAAAAATAGCACACTTTAAACTGTTAAATACAAGAGATTTTTTGTGACTTTATAACTTAAAAGTTGGTAATTAAGATCAGGCGATTGAGAAGGCCATCTAATTGAACTACTCTAGTTTATGCATCATAGTAACATTAAAATTTTTGAAAAATTAAAAAACATTAATAATTAAATTAAAATTAATAATTTTAATAGATATATAGTGTATTACAAATGAGTATTTACTATTTACTTTATATTGACAATAAATAGTGTCAAAATAGTCATTTTTTTCTTGAATTACTGCTTTTTCTTGAAATTTTTGCGTTAAAACTTAGCGAATCACCCTGAAAAAGTTAATGATAATGTCACAAATTATAGTTTAAGACAGTGTTTTTTTGGTTAACGAAACTCACTTTAGTTTGCTGAATAGAAAAGTTTTCATGTGATTCTCAAATAAAAAACTTGTTAAATAAGATCAGGTGATTAAGAGGGCCATTTAATTAAACCACTTACGCCTATCCACTGCTTGAAAAAACATATGATCTAATTTTTATTACAAAATTTATCGTAAAGGCTATCTAAGAATAAAGTTAACTTCTTCAAAAAGTTGTTTCGGTACGTTATTATTCAAAAATAACCCTCTAGATTGTTAAATACAAGAGATTCTTTGTGACTTTATAACTTAAAAGTTGGTAATTAAGATCAGGTGATTGAAAAAGCCATCTAATTAAACTACTCTAGTCTATGCATCATTGTAACATTAAAATTTTGGAAAAATTTAAAAAACACTAATAATAAAATTAAAATTGACAATTTTAATAGACATAGAGTGTATTACAAATAAGTATTTACTTTATATTGACAATAAATAGTGTCAAAATAGTCATTTTTCCCTTAAATTACCGCTTTTCTCGCGTTAAAACTTAGCGAATCTCCTTGAAAAAGTTAATGTCAATGTTACAAATTACAGTTTAAGATAAACAGTGTTTTTTTGGTTTAACAAAACACACTTTAGTTTGCTGAATAGAAAAGTTTTCATGTGATTTTCAAATAAAAAAACTAGTTAATTGAGATCAGGCGATTAAGAGGGCCATTTAATTAAACCACTTACGCCTATCCACTGCTTGAAAAAACATATAATCTAATTTTTTTTACAAAATTTATTGTAAAGCCTATCTAAGAATGAGATTAACTTCTTCAAAATTTGCTTCGGTACGTTATTATTCAAAAATAACACACTTTCGATTGTTAAATACAAGATATTCTTTGTGACTTTATAACTTAAAAGTTGGTAATTAAGATCAGGCGATTGAGAAGGCCATCTAATTGAACTACTCTAGTCTATGCATCATAGTAACATAAAAATTTTAAAAAAATTTAAAAAATACTAATAATTAAATTAAAATTAATAATTTTAATAGATATATAGTGTATTACAAATGAGTATTTACTTTATATTGACAATAAACAGTGTCAAAATAGTCATTCTTTCCTTAAATTAATGCTTTTACGCAAAATTTCTGCGGAAAAACTTAGCGAATCTCCTTGAAAAAGTTAATGTTAATGTCACAAATTATAGTTTGAGACAGTGTTTTTTTGGTTAACAATACATACTTTAGCTTGCTGAATAGAAAAGTTTTCATGTGATTCTCAAGTAAAAAACTAGTTAAATAGGATCAGGCGATTAAGAGGGCCATTTAATTAGACCACTTACGCCTATCCATTGCTTGATCTAATTTTTTTTACAAAATTTATCGTAAAGGCTATCTAAGAATGAGATTAACTGTTTCAAAAAGATGTTTTGGTATGTTATTATTCAAAAATAACACTCTTGATTGTTAAATACAGAAGATTCTTTGTGACTTTATAACTTAAAAGTTGGTAATTAAGATCAGGCGATTGAGAAGGCCATCTAATTGAACTACTCTAGTCTATGCATCATTGTAACATTAAAATTTTGAAAAAATTTAAAAAACACTAATAATTAAATTAAAATTGATAATTTTAATAGATATAGAGTGTATTACAAATAAGTATTTACTTTATATTGACAATAAATCGTGTCAAAATAGTCATTTTTCCCTTAAATTACCGCTTTTCTTGCGTTAAAACTTAGCGAATCTCCTTGAAAAAGTTAATGTCAATGTTACAAATTACAGTTTAAGATAAACAGTGTTTTTTTGGTTAACAAAACACACTTTAGTTTGCTGAATAGAAAAGTTTTCATGTGATTCTCAAATAAAAAACTAGTTAAATGAGATCAGGCGATTAAGAGGGCCATCTAATTGCACCACCTACGCCTATCCATTGTTTGAGAAACATATGTTAAATGACTTTCTACCAGTTTTTGCATTGCTTTAAGGTTTGAGTATTTTTAAAAACTGCACATAATCTTCTAGTATTAATGAGAATTCTTGCGCTTATTTTGAATAAAGAGAGGGTTTTTGCAGTCTTTTAATTCATTCCTTTCAGCCGGTTAGTCAATCACCAGTCAATCGTAAAACACAATAAAAATATGGAAGAATCTAATTTAAAACTTAATAATGTCGTTTCCGAATCGTTGATTTCTCAAGACCAAAGAACAAACAATCTATCGATCGGTTCTTTAATCGGTTACTTCATATTAAAATAACCAAATTACATCGAAAACCGCCCCCAAAACCGCCCCCCCTCTGTCAAAGAGATTGATCATTCACCGCCACAATTTTGATAATTTTGGCTAAAAAAACAAAAAAAAAAAATTACAGCGTCATAAATATCATTTAGCATTGCGCCCCAATGCTGTTTCGCATTAAAGATTCGCGAAACTGTGTACATAATAAGTTTCAATTATAGGGTTATTTGAAGTTAGCAAGTTACCACGAAAATATGCTAATTTTTGTGGCTTTTTTTCATTATATTAATGCTGGAATAATGTAAGCATTAGGTTATTTTAGCCAAATAAACACTGTTTACTGAGTTTTCTGGTGAATAATATTGTAATTGCTTTTTTTTCAAAATTATGAAAAGGTTTGGGTGCAACAAGCCGCAAACATCAACTTGGCAACAGCGTTAGCGGGTCTATTGTGGCAGTGGGCTCGGCTAAGGCCATAGTAGATCACATACTGTAATTGTTAACACAATTAAGGCTTTGTACAAATTTTGTAATTTAGCTTACACTACAAAATTACCACAAAACAGTTTGACTAACCGCACCTAACCTCAAAAAATACCCCTCTGCCAAATAGTGCATACACCCCTAATGAAGTAACAAATTAAACACTTGGAAACACAGTAAAAGACATAAACCACAAACAGTTTCACTTATTTGAAGCTTAAAACAAAAGTATTGATGCCAAAAAAATTGAATGCTAACAGACCCGCTGGCAGCGTTGCCACATTAGGTTTTTTAAGAAAGCTATCACTCTTTTTTTAATATTATATGCAACAAAATTTTTTTTTATGGAGGATTTAGGGTACAAAATGTAGATGCTTTTTACAGTTCTTCATTTCATCTGAGAGCTACGTTTCGGTACAAAAATTTTTAACTTCTTCAGGCTGTTGATGTCATTAAGCCGGTCATTTTTTGAAACTTAAAAAAAAAGTATTGCTGCCAAAAAAATTGAATAAGCACACTTGAATGCTAATAGACCCGCTGGCAGCGTTGCCACATTAGGTTTTTTTAGAAAAGTTATCATCTTTTTTTTAATATTATATGCGAAGAAAATTTTTTTTCGTGGAGGATTTAGGGTATAAAATGTTGATGTTTTTTACAGTTCTTTATTTCATCTGAGAGCTACGTTTCGGTACAAAATTTTTTACCTTCTTCAGGCTGTTGATGTCATTAAGCCGGTCATTTTTTGAAACTTAAAACAAAAGTATTGCTGCCAAAAAAATTGAATAAACACACTTGAATGTCAATAGACCCGCTGGCAGCGTTGCCACATACGGTTTTTTAGAGAAGAAAAGCTATCACTCTTTTTTTAATATTATATGCGAAAAAATTCACTCTTTTTTTAATATTATATGCGAAAAAATTTTGTTTTATGGAGGATTTAGGGTATAAAATATAGATGTTTTTTACAGTTCTTTATTTCATCTGAGAGCTACGTTTCGGTACAAAATTTTTTACCTTCTTCAGGCTGTTGATGTCATTAAGCCGGTCATTTTTTGAAACTTAAAAAAAAAGTATTGCTGCCAAAAAAATTGAATAAGCACACTTGAATGCTAATAGACCCGCTGGCAGCGTTGCCACATTAGATTTTTTAGGAAAGCTGTCACTCTTTTTTTAATATTATATGCGAAGAAATTTTTGTTTATGGAGGATTTAGGGTATAAAATGTAGATGTTTTTTACAGTTCTTTATTTCATCTGAGAGCTACGTTTCGGTACAAAATTTTTACCATCTTCAGGCTGTTGATGTCATTAAGCCGGTCATTTTTTTTATAAAGGGAAACACGTTTTATCTTTCTATTTTAACGTGCTTCTCTTTATGAAAAAAAATGACCGGTTCTTTGACATCAACAGCCTGAAGAAGGTAAAAATTTTGTACCGAAACGTAGCTCTCAGATGAAATAAAGAACTGTTAAAAACATCTAAAATTTTGTACCCTAAATCCTCCATAAAAAAAAATAGGTTTTTTGTCTAGTTCATAAAAATTTTTTCTCTCTTTAAATTTTTTTTATAAAAATTCAAGACGTTAAAGCTTGCCTGAACTTACTTTTACGATCGAATCAAAGTGACAGTTATTATTTGACATCTAAACTTAACCTCAATTTTAATTTAATGAATCGATAGTTCAACACGTTAATGATATTAAATTAGGAGCACTTGAAAGCACTTGTAGTGTTATGACTAACTAAAAAATAAACTTGCTGAAAATAGTCGTCCACAATTTTATCGTCATATAATGTGTCAAGTATCATTTTATGACATTTGTTAGTTTTTTCACTATGGTTTAAATGTTGCAACTTGGAAGACATTTTCTAGAATATTTTCTTAATTGTTTTTCTTTTTTTTTCAGTTTTTTCATCTGAAAGCTTTGATTTATTTGTGAAAAATTGGATATTATTATTTTGGTTTATTGTTGACAAAATTTTCCTTTAATTCTAATTGGTTTTTCTCATCGAAGAGAATTTTTTTAAATTTTTGTAGCTTTTGGTTTCTTTTAGTTTTTGCTTTTCTTTTTATTCTAAATTTTTTTTTGATTAAAAACAGCCATTTTGGTTTTTAAAAAGCTTTCCACCACTATTCTGAAATATAGAAAAAAACAATAAATTGTTTTTTTAAATTTTGTTAGATAAACAAATTAGAAAATCTAAACACAAAATTACCTTCTTAAAAAAAACTAAATAAACAAAAAATTATATATTGTTGATTTTTTTAAACTTTAAAAAAAAAATAAAAAAAAAATGAAACAAACAGAAAAATTTGAGTTTTTTTGCAGTTATTTGTCAAAATCATGCCAAAACATACTATATCGTTGATTTTTTTAAACTTTAAAAAAAAAACTAAACAAACAGAAAAATTTGTGTTTTTTTGCAATTACTTGTCAAAATCATGACAAAACATACTATGTATATCGTTGATTTTTTTAAACTTTAAAAAAAAAATCAAACAAACAGAAAAATTTGAGTTTTTTTGCAGTTATTTGTCAAAATTATGCCAAACCATACTATATCATTGATTTTTTTAAACTTTAAAAAAAAAATTAAGCAAACAGAAAAATTTGTGTTTTTTCGCAGTTATTTGTCAAAATCAAGCCAAAACATACTATATCGTTAATTTTTTTAAACTTTAAAAAAAAAATTAAACAAACAGAGAAATTTGTGTTTTTGCAGTTATTTGCCAAAATCATGCCAAAACATACTATATCGTTGATTTTTTTAGAAAAAAAAATTAAACATACAAAGAAAAATTTGAGTTTTTAAAAAAATTTTATTTCATTAAAAAAAAATTTTTTTTGATAATATTTAGATAATATATTAATATAAAATAGTAAAATCTTGAAATTTCAAATACCTTAAACGCATTTTGGACCTGATTTTCTTGCATAAAAGCCTTTCTGTTGCATTTTCTCCAATTTTTTTTGTACATATTTTCCAAAAAAAAACTCTATTTAGTCAGAAAACGCTGTTTTATTACATTTTTTAGCAGTTGCAAACTTTGAATAATATCACATAATTAAAACTAGAAATTTATTCTCTTTTAGAACGTTTTATTTTCAAATTGGGGTGTACTTTTTTAAACTTTTTTTGAAATAATTTATAATTAATTAATTTCCTTTGTAGAGCTTGATCTACATCTATTTTCGGCTATAATAGAGACAGTTGATGCAAATTTAATTTTCCTTTGACAAAAAATTCAATTGTTTTATAAAAAATTAATAATGAGGCCATTAGGTTGGTATATAAGTCATGATTACATTTTTTTTTGCTGTTTTTTATTAAAATGTCCAATAAGCTTATAGAAAAATCTTTTGGATTAAATATATTTGTGCTGAAACTGTTATGGATGTACCCATCAGATGAAGAAAATTGGGCTAATACCATGACGGTCTTTATCAAATACATTCTAATGACCGTCCCATTGCCCATTTTTGGGCTTTTATCAATCATTTTTGACACAAATGATGTCCAACGACGTTCAGAAAACGCTTTTGTGGTTGCAGCAACCGGAAATTATTTGCTAAAATTTTTTCCCATCATAACAAATCGGCGAAAGCTACAAAATTGTATCAATTATTTTCAAAAAAAGCAAGTTTTGGTTGAAAATAGAGCCGAAAAGGGCATTTTGAGGGAAACTATTAAAATTTGTCGACGAAATACAAGGGTATATATGGCAGTTTTCCTTGGTGGGTATTTGGTGTGGACTCTTAAGGCTTTTTATACAGGATTGGCACTACCAATTGACGTTTGGCTACCATTTCAAATAGAAAAATCACCAATGGTTGTACACTATTTTATCTACATCTATATTCTTGCAGGTACGAATGTAGTCAATAATGTAGAAAATAACAGTTATAACAATATTCTACAAATTATATTGTTAGAAATTGCACATTATATTGCAATAGGTGTAGTAGATAAAATACACTACAAAATTATCTAAATACTGTGTTTGCAATTACTTTATTAAAAGATAGACAACAAATATGGTATCTAAGAAGATGCAAACTAGGATTTTTTCTGTACAAAATCATCCAAACTAGATCCATAGACTTGAACATAATTTGTTCTTATTGGAACTCTTCACAGCAAGCTCAATTTGTTTTAACTAAATAAAAATCTGTCATTTGGAATGACCTCTTGTATCTCAAAATGTTTAGAGTAAGGTAGTTTTTAATAGATGTTGGTGGGATTTATTTCCATATACTAAACAATGACTAATAAACTTATAAATATTCTATCAAAAGTTGTTATAGCATAAACAAAACGGTGTTATTTTGCAACACTTAAAGTTTATAAAACTACAAACAGAGAGAAATAATAATATAACTTTTTGCAAACAAATTTTTTATCGAATTTACAATAATGTCTTTTTTTTGAGACTTTAGAAGACCAGTTGGCCAAGCGAAAGTACGTTGAAAACTAGTCTGGCGAGGTATAGGTTCAATTCCTAGTCAGGCAAGAGCTTGTCTGGCCTATGGATGTGTGTGAATGTATGAACGTCTATACCTGAGGGAGTACAACAGAACCTTAATAACAAAAAATTGAAGTACATATTTCAATAGTATTTTTAATTTTATTAATTTTTTTATTCTATAGTGGAACTGTAGTAAATAATGTAGATTTTTGTTGTAAATTTGGTTTCTCTCTCTCTCTCTCTGACTGTTTTGAATATAAAAAGTGAAATAGACTAAATTGTTGCTCTACGGCACGGCACTGGTTGAGAAAGCAAATCAAAAAATCTTAAATTAAAATTGTTGTTCATCTACAAAAATCTTCAATTTGTAACTGTTGCTGAATTATTTTTAGCAAATATTTGTTTTTATTCTATCGTTAGAAAGTGCCTGATTAAACATAAACACTTAAAAAGTCAATGTTATTTTTTTTTAATGAAATAAACTAGAGAAAGACCATCAAAAAAAAATTATAATATATTATATTATATTATATTATATCATATTGTATTATATTATATTATATTATATTATATTATATTATATTATATTATATTATATTATATTATATTATATTATATTATATTATATTATATTATATTATATTATATTATATTATATTATATTATATTATATTATATTATATTATATTATATTATATTATATTATATTATATTATATTATATTATATTATATTATATTATATTATATTATATTATATTATATTATATTATATTATATTATATTATATTATATTATATTATATTATATTATATTATATTATATTATATTATATTATATTATATTATATTATATTATATTATATTATATTATATTATATTATATTATATTATATTATATTATATTATATTATATTAAATTATATTATATTATATTATATTATATTATATTATATTATATTATATTATATTATATTATATTATATTATATTATATTATATTATATTATATTATATTATATTATATTATATTATATTATATTATATTATATTATATTATATTATATTTCAAGTGGGACTACAACAGAACCTTAATAACAGAAAATTGCAGTACATATCCCAATAGTGTTTTGTTAATTTTTTTATTCTATTGTAAAACCGTAGCAAATAATGTAGATTTCCGTTGTAAATTTTGTTTCTCTCTCTCTGTGTCTGTTTTACATAGAAAGAGTGAAACAGACTAAACTTTTGTCTTTGCTCTTAGTGTTTATCTTATTAATTTTTTTTTAAGAACTATTATTCTACGGCACGGCACTGGTAGAGAAAGCAAATCAAAAAGTTTCAAATTAAAATTGTTGTCCATTTACAAGAATCTTTAATCTGTAACTGTTAGTGAATTATTTTTAGCAAATATTTGTTTTTATTCTATCGTTAGAAAGTACCTGATTTAGCACAGACACCTAAAAAGTGCAAGTTATTTTTTTTCAATAAAATAAGCTGGAGAAAGACCACCGAAAAAGAAAAAGAAATGCTGAACAACAGAAAGTATAAAAGAAAGAATATAGTGGGTTATAATAATGAGATAAAGAATGCCACCAGCTAAGAAAAGAAGCCACAAAAATTTGAAAGAGCGCAAATTAATAGAAGCGTTTTTCTACAAACAAAAAGAAAATACAGAAAAGATCTATAGAAAAAAGAAGCAGAAGAGAAAATAAAGAAAAAGAAATAAAAGCTATTAAAACAGAGAGAAAGAAAGGTGGAAGTTTATAAAAAGAAAGAGATAGAGACAAAAGGATGCGAGTGAGGAGATAACAATAAACGAATAGAGGAAATTTATCAAAAAACTGTTAGAAGGAACATAGAAGTATATATAGGAGAACCAAGTAAAGCAAACTACCCATTACGACCAGCACCATTAGAAACAGAAATTATGTTGGAAGAGGTAGAGAGACAGATAAAAAAGCTAAGAAAGAGACAGAGTATAAAAGATCTAGGTGAGAAAAGAGATGGAAGAATAAAGAGCAATGCTAGACATCCACGCGAGATTCAGAAAAAGAAAAGAAATCATAAATAATGTATACATCCTAGACCACCTAGCTAAAAACTATATGAAAAAAAAAAGAATTATTCGTAGATTTTAGAACAACGTTTGATAAGGTAGATAGCCAGCAAATGTGTAATATTATGAGAGAACACGGAGTAGGCGAATGACAGGTGAGAAAGGTAGAAGGGATAAACATAAAACAAAGTAAGATCAGAAGAGAAAAAGAATGCCATGGAGTAATGCTTAGAAAAAGCCATCTTTACAAAAGCGCAAGCAAAAGAATGTATGGTAGAAAGAAAAAAAGTCTAAAGCCTGGCGTTTGCAAATGATGTGGTAATGGTACCAAAGAGTGAAAAGAAGATGAAGAAGTATGTGAAGATAAAAAAAGTTAAAAGTGAATGTGAATAAAACAAAAATAATGGTGTTCAAAAAAAGGAAGAAGAAGGAAGAAAAGGATGATTGTCAGACCAAGTCAGAGAAATGGCAAGAAAGACAAACGATATAGTAAAGAGAATAGAAGAGAGAAAGTGAAGAGCTTGTAAAAGAACGTATTGTTGTACGCTTTCTCTCAAATTTGGAGATAGAAAAAACAAAAAAAAATAGAGAGGGTATAAGAGAAGTATTTGAAATGGGTGGTTCTAAGAGTAGACAGAAAAACCCCTGAGTATATGGTAAAATCAGAATGTAACAGAAACAAGCTGAAAGTGGAAAAGAAGAAACAGGCGATTATATTTGAGAATAGAATAAATAGATGAAAAAAGAATGTAAAATGTTGAATAAATGTTTGAAAGAAAAGAAAATGAATACAGAAATTAAAGAATTGGAAAGATTAAGAACAGAAGTCAAGTAGATGAATGGAGAGACAGGTATGTAGATAAACAAGAAAAAGAAAAAAGTACAATAAAAATTATGAAAAATGTATGACAAAACAAAACTCTGTGTTTCTAAGAAAAAAAGTGCAAAAGAAAGAAAGATAATGGCAAGGTTCAGGTGCAGAAATGAAGAGAGAGAGAGAGAGAGAGAAAATAGATATTAGACAGAAAAGGTAAAAAGACGTGTTATGAGAAAAAAGAGACAATAGACCACATGTGGAATGAATGCAATGAGGTGAGAGACAAAGATAAAGCGGGAAAAGAAGAAATACTGAGGGAAAATAGAAGAAAAATAAGATAAAAAAGTTATAGGAGAAAAGAGAAAGAAGAAATAAAAACAAAAGAAGATTACACAAATTAAAAACAAGAAGAAAAAAAATGTGAACGCTTAATAGGAGTATCTATTTTAAGCCTGTACAGGCAAAAATAAGCCTATTAGCTACTTAAAAGTTTTTATTTATTTAAATTTTCTTCTATTTATTTTTTAAAAATTGTATCTATAACGCATATTATCACTTTAGTTTACTGTTGACAAGTTTTATTTTTTTTTGATGTGTATAAATAATTGTTTTTTGAAAAATCAAAAATTAAAGAAAAAATCTTTAAGTACTTTCTCGTCCTTTTCAGTTCTTTTTATTAAATTTTTTTTTGCGATTTTATATTAAAAAAAGTTGTTATCGTCTTCAACAGGCTTTCAAGAAAAAAGCAATACCAATTTTCTGAAATTTGGAAAAAAAAACAAACAAATAAACAAATTAAAGAAACCAAGCACAGTTTCATTATAAACAAATTATTTTAATTTAAATTTTATTTTCAAAATAAAGTTAACAAAATGTGGTACAAGATGGCCGATGATGGTTTTGTGCAAGTTTATGTCAAAAAAAAGTCAGAAAATAGAAAAATAAACGTTTTTTTCTTAATTGAGTTTGTTAGAAATTATAACAAATTAAAAAAATTATCTATTAGAAGGATTATTTTGATTTTGTTGGACTATTTACAAGCTTTAGAAAAACAAAAAAAAACTATTACTGTTTTTGAAAAAAAGTAGATTTTAAATCTTCTCATCAATGTTAATTAATTTTTTATAATATTTAGGTTAATTAATTGTCAAATTTGTGTCAAATATGTTATGCATTTAATGGTTTCCAACGCTTTACATTTAAAAATAAAATTTATTTACAAAAATTAGGTTTAATTCAATTAAAAAAAAAATAGGGCACTCATACAGTATTATTAACATAAAATTTCAAAATCTTTAAATGCTTTGTTTTCAAATACCTTTAGTCTATTGGGTCTGACTTTTTTGTAGTACTTTTGCAAAAATATTTCTGTTGAAAACTTTATTTTTGCCACTTTTTTTACAAAAAAACTAAATAATATTTTCCAAAAAACTCTATTTAGTCACAAAACACTGTTTTATTAGATTTTTTAGCAGTTGCAAACTTTGAATAATATCACATAATTAAAACTAGAAATTTATTCTCTTTTAGAACGTTTTATTTTCAAATTGGGGTGTACTTTTTTAAACTTTTTTTGAAATAATTTATAATTAATTAATTTCCTTTGTAGAGCTTGATCTACAACTATTTTCGGCTCTAATAGAGACAGTTGATGCAAATTTAATTTTCCTTTGACAAAAAATTCAATTGTTTTATAAAAAATTAATAATGAGGCCATTAGGTTGGTATATAAGTCATTATTACACTTTTTTTTGCTGTTTTTTATTAAAATGTCCAATAAGCTTATAGAAAAATCTTTTGGTTTAAATATATTTGTGCTGAAACTGTTATGGATGTACCCATCAGATGACGAAAATTGGGCCAATACCATGACGGTCTTTATCAAATACATTCTAATGACTGTCCCATTGCCCATTTTTGGGCTTTTATCAATCATTTTTGACACAAATAATGTCCAACGACGTTCAGAAAACGCTTCTGTAGTTGCAGCAACCGGAAATTATTTGCTAAAATTTTTTCCCATCATAACAAATCGGCGAAAGCTACAAAATTGTATCAATTATTTTCAAAAAAAGCAAGTTTTGGTTGAAAATAGAGCCGATAAGGGCATTTTGAGAGAAACTATTAAAATTTGTCGTCGAAATACAAGAATATATTTGACAGTTTTCCTTGGGGCGTATTTGATGTGGACTCTTAAGGCTTTTTATACAGGATTGCCTTTACCAATTGACATTTGGCTACCATTCCAGATAGAGGAGTCACCAATGGTTGTACACTATTTTATCTACATTTATCTTCTTGCAGGTACAATATATACCAATAATTCAAAATTAAAAATTTTACACAAACTTTGCACATTATTCTGCTGATGATTGAGTTTAAGCAAGTCAACAACGTCTATAGTTGTAGATTATTTTAATTTTTGTAGATACTATTAGTCTTTCACATCATTGTATATCTATGCTTTGCTATATATATATATATATATTCATATTTTTGAATGTAAAAGTTAAAAAAAAATAGATAAGATATACTACAAAGTTATCTTAATATAGATAAGATGTAAATTTCGATTGTGTATCTTTGCTTTGCAATATATATTTATTTCTCTAAAAGTTAGTTGTAAAAAAAGTTAAAAAAAATAGATAAGATTTTGTAGATAAAATACACTATAGAGTTATTTTAATACTTTAACAATGAGATAAACAGCAAATAATATCTAATAAGAGATAAATTTGATTGTATATCTTTGCTATACTAAATATATTAATTTCTCTGAAAGTTTGTGGTAGAAGTTTGAAGAAAAATAGAGAAAATTTTGTTGTTGTAAATAAGATATACTAAAAAGCTATCTTAATACTTTAACAATGAGATAAGCAACGAATAGTATCTAATAAGATGTAAATTTGTTTGAGTATTTTGGTTTTGCTATATATATTTATTTCTTTAAAAGTTTGTTGCGGTGAAAGATTAGAAAAAATAGATAAAATTTTGTTGTTGTAGATAAAGTATACTACAAAGATATCTTAATACGTTAACAATAAGATAAACAACAAACGATATCTAGTAAGATGTAAATTTAATAGTGTATCTTTGCTTTGCTATATATATTTATTTCTCTAAATGTTTATGGTAATAGTTAAAAAAAATATATAGCATTTTCTTGTTGTAGATAAGATATACTACAAAATTATCTTAATATGTTAACAATAAGATAAGCAACAAACGATATCTAATAAGATGTAAATTCGATAGTGTAAATTTGCCTTGCTATATATATTTATTTCTCTGAATGTTTGTTGTGGTAAAAAATAAAAAAGAGAGAAAATTTTGTTGTTGTAGATAAGATATATTAAAAAGTTATCTTAATACTTTAACAATGAGATAAGCAACGAATGGTATCTAATAAGATATAAATTTGATTAAGTATCTTTGCTATATATATTTATTCCTTTAAAAGTTTGCTGCGGTAAAAGTTTAGAAAAAATAGATAAGATTTTTTTGTTGCAGATAAGATATACTACAAAGTTAGCTTGATATAGATAATATAGATAAGATGTAAATTCGATTGCGTAGCTTTGCTTTGCTTTATACATTTATTTCTCTAAATGTTTGTGGTAAAAGTTTGAAAAGAAAACAGAATATTTTGTTGTTGTAGATAAGATATACTAAAAAGTTATTTTGATAGTTTAACAATGAGGTAAGCAACGGATGGTATCGAATAAGATGTAAATTTAATTGAGCATTTTTTCATTGCCGTATATATTTTTTCTTCTAAAAGTTTGTGGCGGTAGAAATTTAGAAAAAATAGATAAGAGTTTTCTGTTGTAGATAAAGTATACTACAAAGTTATTCTAATACGTTATCAATAAGATAAGCAGTAAACGATATCTAATAAGATGTAGATTCGATTGTGTATCTTGGCTTTGCTATATATATTTATTTCTTTAAATGTAAGTTGTGGTAAAAGTTAACAAAAATAGATAAGATTTTGTTGTTATAGATAAGATACACTACATAGTTATTTTAATACCTTAACAATTAGATAAGCAACAGATAGTATCTAATAAGAGGTAAATTCGATTGGGTATCTTTGCTGTGCTATATATATTTATTTTTCTGAATGTTTGTGGTAAAAGATAAAAAAAATAGATAACATTTTCTTGTTGTAGATAAAATATACTAAAAAGTTATCTTAATATCTTAACAATAAGATAAGCAACAAATAGTATCTAATAAGATGTATATTCAATTGTGTATTTTTGCTTTGCTATATATATTTATTTCTCTGAATGTTTGGGGTAGAAATTTGAAAAAAAATAGAGAAAATTTTGTCATTAAAGATGAAATATACTACAAAGTTATCTTAATACCTTAACAATGAGATAAGCAACGGATGGTATATAATAAGATGTAAATTTGATTCTGTATCTTTGCTTTGTTACATATATTTTTTTCTATAAATGTTTGTTGTGGTAAAAGTTAAAAAAAAATAGATAAAATTTTCTTATTGTAGATAAGATATACTACAAATTTATCTTAATACTTCAAGATAAGCAACGAATGATATCTAACAAGATCTCAATTCGATAGTGTATCTTTGCTCTGCTACATATAGTTATTTTTTTGAATGTTTCTTGTAATAAAAGATTAAAAAATAGATAAAATTTTCTTATTGTAGATAAGATATACTACAAATTTATTTTAATACTTCAAGATAAGCAACGAATGATATCTAACAAGATCTAAATTCGATAGTGTATCTTTGATCTGCTACATATATTTATTTTTCTGAATCTTTCTTGTAATAAAAAATAAAAAAATAGGTAAAATTTTGTTGTTGTAGATAAGATACACTATAGAGCCATTTTAATACTTTGACAATGAGCTAAGCAACAAATAGTATCTAACAAGACGTAAATTCGATTGTATATCTTTGCTATGCTAAATATATATATTTCTCTGAATGTTTGTGGTAGAAGTTTGAAAAAAAATAGAAAAAATTTTGTTGTTGTAGATAAGCTATACTACAAAGTTATCTTAATACAGTAATACATTACTTAGTACAATGAGATAAGCAACAAAATGGTATCCACATGGTATCTAACAAGATTGTATATTTTGGCTTTGTTATACATGTATATTTATAAGAGTTTAAATAAGAGTTTAGATAAGATATACTACAAAGTTATTTTAACACCTTAACAATGAGATAAGCAACAAATGGTATATAATAAGATGTAAATTCGATTGTGTATTATTGCCTAGCTTCAAATATATTTATTTTTCTGAATTTTTGTTGTAGTTATTTAAAAAGAATAGATAAGATTTTTTTTGTAGATAAGATCTACTACAATGTTATCTTAATACTTCAAAAATAAAATAAGCAACAAGTGGTATTTAATATGACGTAAACTTTGATTTTACATACGTGAATACTAAAATTTTTTAGAACTTGCGGCTTTTTTATCATTTTAAACCATTTTTATTAAATACTATAAAATATTATATATAAATATATATTTTTATATTTTATTTTTCAACAAATGACCCACTTTCTACTTATCTAGTATTTTTTATAATAATTTCAATAATTTTAAAAATTAATATAATAGAAACTTGTCTAATTAAACAGTTTACTAAATCAAGGAAGCATCTGACAGCAGTGATTAATGACTCATTAAACACTGCTTAATGTACTCTTAATAGTTGGTACTATTAAAGTCGAGTCAACAAACGTGTAATAGATACATTTACAATAGTCGTGCGTAAAATCTTCTAAACATAAAATTTTAAAAATTGCAATATTTAGAGACATTACTAAAGCTTTTGATTGTGTCGACTTTATATATCAAGATGGTGGCTTATCAATTTGATACGCTTTATATTCAGCTAAAAAATCACAAATAAGAAAACATGCTAAGTGGAGTTCCACAAGGATCTATTTTAGGACCAATACTATTTCTTAAAATTATAACCTCAAAAAGCAGTTTATTTTTATGATTAATTTTAGGTCTTTTCTACACTGTTACGGCAGCAGCCGTATTAGACCCTTTAGTAGGAGGATTAGCTACTCTAGCAATAGGAGAACTAAAAATATTAAAACATAAAATTGAGAATTTGGGCAAAAACACTTCTCTTTCTTGTGGTGATAAAAAGGCTAAAATCTATCAAAACGTCAAAAAATGCGTCTATTATCACAATGTGATCTTAAAGTAAGTAAAGATAATTATTTGTAAATATCAATAACAAAAAAAATATTTTTTTTTTCACTTAGTTTTTTTATGGTTTTATGGTCATTAGCCATCAACAGAATAAAAGCCTCTATTTTCATTCTGAAGATAGTTTCGGCTATTAGTCTAGCTTCAGAATAAAAAAAATCATTTAATAGATTTTTTTAGGTTAGATTAATAGAGGATATTGCACTGTCTCTACATTTACTAACATCCATAGCCAGACAAAAACCATCTTTTTTGTAAAAAAAGACTCGTACTTGAGTGGGAATCGAACCCGCGACTTTTGATAGACTTGATTGTAAACGCACTATCGTTAGCCACCTGGCTATCTTACATTCAATAATTTTTATTCTAAAGAAAAAAACCATAAAAAAAACTTAGATTTTTTCTATTTGAAATAATATAATAATTTATTACAGTTTTGTGGATATCTGCCGTGAGACTATATCAGTAATGTCTTTTTGGCAATTATCAGGAAGTAGCTTAATGATATGCACCTGCTGTTTTCAACTTAGCATTGTACAGTACTGGCCTAAATAAATTATATTAAATTAAATCGTAATTTTTTAGATGAAGTCATTTGGAATTAATGCTGTGCTTGTAAGCTACTACATTGTGTGCATGCTTGCCCAAATATTGTTTTATTGCTATTTTGGTGCAATTTTATGCGACGAAGTGAGTACAAGAGTATAGCGCAATACCGGTTTTAGGCATATTAGCTCCTGCTTAGGCATTTTATACTGTTAATATCTACAACTTTAGCTTTGATTTTAGAGTATCACTTTAATGGATTCTGTCTGGTTAAGTCAATGGTACCATTTGGACAACAAATCTAGAAAAATTTTGATATTGATGATGGAACGCTCCAAGCGGCCCATGGTTTTGACCGCTGGAAAATTCATGGATTTATCTTTGAGAACATTCATGACGGTTTATTATAATATTTGTTGCTTTTAGTTTGTTTTAATTATTATTATTTTTTAGATAATTAAACGATCATATTCGCTTCTGGCATTGCTTAGGAGTTATGGGTAGCTTCAAACACCAAAACCTAACCTCAAAATTGTTATATAATTGTTAACAAAAAAATGTAATCATTTGTGATTATAATATAATTCTATTAAATTAACTAAGTTTGTTTATATAAGAATTTTTTTTTTCAAAGAAATTGACTTAAATTCAGATTTTAAATGGAAAAATTAGCTTAAAACATCTTAAAAAAAAAGAAAGAAAAGGAAATACAAAGAAAATTTGAAAATGAAATGAAAAAAGATAAGGAATACGGAAATATAAGCTATGTCAAAAGAGGTATACAAAAAGATTATCTTGCTGGTTGACATTTGTCAGTTGACAGTGACATTAGTACCTGTTGGGAGTACTATTGTACTCCCCACACACACCCATAAGCTGGAACATTTCATTCTGACCACATTTCTGGCCAACTGCCAACTCTTGGCTGGGTAAGGAATCGAATCTACACCGCGTCAGACCAGTCTCAAACGTACTTTCGCTTGGCCATCTGATCCACCGAAGCCTTCGGTATTTTCTATATTTTTTCATATTTTCCAAAGAAATCAATTAAGAAATTGAATTTCTTCTGCTCTGCTCCGCTACAGACTTCATTACCATCAACATGAAAACGTATTTTTTCAATATTCAATTCCATCCGATTAATTCAAAGCAGTCACGCGAGGTAATCAAGAAATTACTAAAACCAATATGAATGACAGTGACTTGAGCTGAGTTCGTGTAACGTACACAAAAGTCAGAACACGCTTTTCAGCATTTTCAGAATTGATTGATTTCAATGGAGCAACTGCACTGCGTTTCATGCGTCAAACTTTCTAATTAGCAAACATTAATTATTGTCGAATTTTTGAACATTTTAGTGCGAAATGAGCCAATATATTCCATTTTATAATGTTTAACACTGATTTAAACAAAACAGAACACTTGTTTTACAGTTTTGGTCGTTTTCGTGCCAACAAATAGGGTTATGTTAGCATTATCTAGATATAACCTTACATTATTTGTGTTGCTTATAGATGGCGCTACGTTTTCTGTCACACTATAATAAAATAAATGAGAAAACACTTGTTTCCCCGCTTTGTTCCTCCAAGTGCAACAAATAGGGTTATGTTAACATAATTTAAAGGTTCCTTATTAGATGGGGCTACGTTATCATCAATATGAAAACACTTGTTTTACCGCTTTGTTCTCCCAAGTGCAACAAATAGGGTTATGTTAGCATTATCTACACATAACCTTAGATTATATTTGTGCAGGTTACAGATGGCGCTACGTTTTTTGTACTATTTTTTCCGTTTTATCACGTCTAGCTAAGAAAAAACAAAAAAATAAATAAAAAATGTAGATTATTCAAGGAATTATTATGCAAAATAGCTAGTTTTTACACAAATTAGCATTGTTGTGCAAACATATAATAATACCATTTTCACTTATCTCTACTTTTATTATAGTTGAATTTATAATGTAATAACAAATAAAAACTCGGTCGGTAAGTAAACAATTAGCATTTATATTGAATAATTATTACTAAGCTCACGATACATTAGAATGTGATAAGTATGATTAGCAAGTAATGAAATGTAAACACGACAACGTGATTTGCACAAGAAATGTTCTTTGATACAAATTAGCAAATTATGCAAATAAAATTCTAATTGTATCATAGTTAAATACTCTAAAACTGTGTCACGTAGAAGCAACGTTTCCAAAATGAATTTTTAGCTTTAGTATCTTAATTAAAATAAATTTATAAACGCCCTGTATATGTACATTTTTTTTAAATGCGATCAAACGCTTAAAAATTAATAAGAACACTTTTGATAAATGTCAAAAAAACAAAACTAAAAACAAAAGCCGCTCTAGTTTAAATTTTTTCTTGCTACTCCAGTACGTGGTTTCGGCTGCGATTCTACGGCAGAAAGTGTATCTTTCATGCACTGGTAGAGCTGCACTTTCTGCCGTGGAATCGCAGCCGACACTACGTACTTTCGACTGGAGTAGCAAGAAAACTATTATACACTTCACGGACAGAAAGTTGAGAGCCCTGAACTGCGCGCCATGATGCCCTCGGCCAGTGCAGGAATCTCAACTTTCTGCCCTTGTAGTGTAATATACTATTTTTTTTGTTATATGTCAAGATCTGTTGTATTTCTAATCCAATCAACATAGGGAAATGTTCTTGTAAATCCAGAAGGCTCTGTTGTCTCACATCCATTCCCACTAATAAAGCTGGCAACTCCAACGTGCATGCTTTTGGCATGAGAATTGAAATCTTGCAAAGCACCTCCAGTATCACCCTAAAAATCCACCATAATTGGACCATTATGGTACTGAAAGTGGTACTCACATGGCATATACCCTCATTGAAACTTCCAATCACACATACCATGTGATCACTTAACTGGCTTCCATAGTACATTTGACAGGCAGGATTTGACAAAGTTGTCACAAAAATGTAATTCAGAATGTCAGAAAGTTGTGAGCTACCTGAAAAGTTTACAAATTTTGTTATAAAAATTTGCTGTCAGATCAGTTTTTTAGGTATCTGAATACTGAGGCAATAGCAAAATTTTTGAAGTCGTTGCCCAAAAATGCCTCAAAACTCAAACTTCTGCCAGAGGAAAAAAGTCTTTTGATTATGAATCATTGATCAAAATTATCAAAAAAGTAACATACCATCAGTTGTTTGGCCCCACCCAAATGCTCTGGTGTACACCCCATCTACCAGATTACTTGATGGCAAAGAAGCAATTGATTCTACGTAATCTAAAATCCTACTGGTATAAATAAAACTCTACAGAAGCTTTGCCCTAACCAGAAAACTCCACCGGCTCCCGAAATCTAATAAGCGCAATATCATGGTCCAGAGTTAAGGGATTAAATTCTGGATGAATCAAAAACTCAGAAGTGGCCAGAGTAATTTGAGTCTCCTCTTCATTCCCCAAATACATTGATCCCAGCTTAATGGTGAACAAAGTGGCTCTAAAAATTGGACAAATAATGATATGGTACCGTAAGAGTTTTCCAAATCACCCATTGACGCATTGGGCAGCAGTTATCAACCATTGGTTCCCGTAAAGAGTACCACCACAGAAAAACTTACTGGTTGGCGTTTGGATGTTGACAGCTGCAGCGTATGGGAATTGGTAGGTGCTAAAAGCGGGATCTCCTCCTATTATGCCATGAATTTTTGCAATGGAAGCAGCCAAAAACAGAAGCAAAATTATCATTTTTTTTAAGAAATAATAATGTCTAAATGTTTTTAATCTAATCCGATGTATTAAAGTACTTAAAAAAACTGATTAGCGGTGTAAGAAGATAAAGATTATTTAACTGCAAAATAAGGATTAATGATTATTGCCCATCAGATAATTTTTATGATTGTATTTTTTGATATTTTCTTCTTTAACTTTTAAATAGTGATAAAATTATTAGCACACTATGGCAAATCACAATATTTGGGGCATAATTGCTCACTTGCGCATGATGACTCACTTGCACATAATAATTTATTTGCGCATGATGGCTCACTTGCGCATGATGGCTCACTTGCGCATGATGGCTGAACAGCACATGATGTTTTACTTGCACATTATGTCTCACTGACACGTAATAGTTTTCTTGCACATAATAGCTTACTTGCACATAATAACAACTCTAATCAAAACTCTTATTTGATTTAAAAAGACTTGTACATGATAGCTTTCTTGCACATAATAGCCTACTTGCTCATAGTGGCTCACTTACACATGATGAATCACTTGCACATAATAGCTTATTATGTGCAGTATTTTAGATAATAAACATACTTCTAATTATGACAATGTTGTTATGAATAGAAGAAATAAGAAATTTGTTTTGAAAACCGCTTCCAAACGACAAAATCTTGCACATAATACTTCATTTGCACATGATAACTCACTTGCATATACTCAGTTGCACATAATGCTAACTCTAATCACAAAATTAATTTTATTTGTCGCAAAAAACTGGCAAAGATACAAAAACTTGTAAAAAAAGCTTTTAGGTTTTCTGGTCTTGCCACAGATAAAAAGAATATTTGGCAGGACCAAAATTAATTGCGTTTTAAAGATAATCAATATTTAGATTCTTTATAAGTTAACAACATTTACAAGAAAACACAATAATGATTTATTTGCGCATGATAGTCTACGTCTACTTGCACATAATGGCTCACTGACACGTAATAGCTCTTTTGCACATAATATGGCTTATTATGTGCATATATAAATAATGGCTTATTATGTGCAAATCTCTTTTGCACATAATGGCACATAACAGCTCACTTGCTCATAATGGCTCACTTACATATGATGAATCACTTGCACATAATAGCTTATTTGCACATAATGGCTTATTATGTGCAGTATTTTAGAGAGGAAACATACTTCTAATTATAACAAAGTTTCTTTATAAATAGAAGAAATAGGGAAACTGTTCTGAAACAGCTTCCAAACGGCAAAATCTTGCACATAATAATTCATTTGCACATGGTGACACTTGCATGTGCTCACTTGGACATAATACCAACTCTAATTTAATTTTTGTTAATTTGTTGCTAAAGAAGCAAAGATAGAAGAGTGTGTGAGGAAGAAAACGCGTAGTGATAGATATATTACCCAAAAGAAGATTTGGCATATTTAGGTTCTTTATAAAGCGACAACATTTCAAAAAATTTTAGGTTTTGTAAGAAAACACTAATTAATATTTAGATTCTTTATAAAGTAACAACATTTACAAAAAGTTGTAGGTTTTGTAAGAAAACACAATAATGATTCATTTGCGCATGATAGTCTACTTGCACATAATGGCTCACTGACACGTAATAGCTCTTTTGCACATAATGACACATAACAGCTCACTTGCTTATAATGGCTCACTTACACACGATGAATCACTTGCACATAATAGCTTATTTGCACATAATGGCTTATTATGTGCAAATCTTTTTTGCACATAATGGCACATAACAGCTCACTTGCTCATAATGGCTTACTTGCACATGATGAATCACTTGCACATAATACAGCACATAATGGCTTATTATGTGCTGTATTTTGGAGAGCAAACATACTTCTAATTATAACAAAGTGGCTTTATAAATAGAAGAAATAGGAAAACTGTTCTGAAAACAGCTTCCAAAAAGTAAAATCTTGCACATAATATATCATTTGCACATGGTGACACTTGCATGTGCTCACTTGCACATAATACCAACTCTAATTTAATTTACACATAATGGCTCACTGACACGTAATAGCTCTTTTGCACATAATAGCACATAACAACCTACTTGCTCATAATGGCTTTCTTAAACATGATGAATCACTTGCACATAATGACTTATTATGTGCTGTATTTTGGAGAGCAAACATACTTCTAATTATAACAAAGTTGCTTTATAAACAGAAGAAATAGAAAAACTGTTCTGAAAACAGCTTTCAAACGGCAAAATCTTGCACATAATAATTTATTTGCACATGGTGACACTTGCATGTGCTCACTTGCACATAATACCAACTCTAATTTAATTTACACATAATGGCTCACTGACAAGTAATAGCTCTTTTGCACATAATAGCACATAACAGCTTACTTGCTCATAATGGCTTTCTTACATATATGATCAATCACTTGCACATAATAGCTTATTTGCACATAATGGCTTATTATGTGCAGTATTTTAGAGAGCAAACATACTTCTAATTATAACAAAGTGGCTTTATAAATAGAAGAAATAGGAAAACTGTTCTGAAAACAGCTTCCAAAAAGTAAAATCTTGCACATAATATATCATTTGCACATGGTGACACTTGCATGTGCTCACTTGCACATAATACCAACTCTAATTTAATTTACACATAATGGCTCACTGACACGTAATAGCTCTTTTGCACATAATAGCACATAACAACCTACTTGCTCATAATGGCTTTCTTAAACATGATGAATCACTTGCACATAATGACTTATTATGTGCTGTATTTTGGAGAGCAAACATACTTCTAATTATAACAAAGTTGCTTTATAAACAGAAGAAATAGAAAAACTGTTCTGAAAACAGCTTTCAAACGGCAAAATCTTGCACATAATAATTTATTTGCACATGGTGACACTTGCATGTGCTCACTTGCACATAATACCAACTCTAATTTAATTTACACATAATGGCTCACTGACAAGTAATAGCTCTTTTGCACATAATAGCACATAACAGCTTACTTGCTCATAATGGCTTTCTTACATATATGATCAATCACTTGCACATAATAGCTTATTTGCACATAATGGCTTATTATGTGCAGTATTTTAGAGAGCAAACATACGTCTAATTATAACAAAGTTGCTTTATAAATAGAAGAAATAGGAAAACTGTTCTGAAAACAGCTTCTAAACGGCAAAATCTTGCACATAAATTATTTGCACATGGTAACACTTGCATGTGCTCACTTGCACATAATACCAACTCTAATTTAATTTACACATAATGGCTCACTGACACGTAATAGCTCTTTTGCACATAATAGCACATAACAGCCCACTTGCTTATAATGGCTCACTTACACACGATAAGTCACTTGCACATAATAGCTTATTTGCACATAATGGATTATTATCTGCTGTATTTTGGAGAGCAAACATAGTTCTAATTATAACAATGTTGCTATAAATAGAAGAAATAATAAAACTGTTCTGAAAACAGCTTCCAAACGGCAAAATCTTGCACATAATAATTCATTTGCACATGGTGACACTTGCACATTATACCAACTCGAACTTAATTTATGTTTATTTGTCGCCAAAAAGTGGCAAAGATGGAAAAGTATGTGAGGAAGAAAAAGCGCAGCGATAGATTTATTACCCAAAATAAGAAGAATTTTTAGCAGTTTTTTTGGTCTTAGGACAAAAAAAAAGATTATTTGGTTAACTGACCACAACTGGCAGGACCAAAATCAACTGCGATTTTTTATATTTTTTGGCCACGCTAAAAATGGTTTTGAGTTTTGGAAAAAAATACTGTAATTTAATTATGTACTTTATATAAAAAATCCAAATTTTTAAATCTCGGCTCCTGTGATATTTCTTATCCAGCCAACATATGGATAAGTTCTGGTGAACCCAGATGGTTCTGGTGTCTCACATCCATTACCACTAACAAAACTTGCAACTGCCACATGAGTATTTCTTGCAAAAGCGTTGTATTGCAAAAGACCTCCTCCAGTGTCGCCCTAAAACCAACAGTCAAGTCAGGTCAGGTCTGGTCAGTTTTGAAAATAATATTTACATGACAGATTCCTTCAATGTAGTCACCAACAACACAAATCATATTAGTATTAATTTGAGTACCATAGTACACTTGGCATTGCGTATTTGATAAAGTTCTTACAAAAATGTAGTTTATAACGTTGGAAAGAGCTGAACTGCCTAAAATATTACAAAAAAAAGCCAATGTAACAATAAGTTTCAGAAATATTCTGAAAAACAATGCCAAAAAGCAATTTGGCAAAGCAATGATCTGAAAACAACTACTTCCCAAACAGGTACAGGTCAGAATGTCAAATTTTTTACGATAAGTTATTTAAATATGTCAGTTAAGTTGCTTTTAAAGTGAGGTTATGGCAGATTCTCAACCATCTAGTTGTTTTTTTTTATAAAAATACTGATAGCTAGGCTTACAAGGAACCAGCTGGTACTTCATCTGGTAGAAAATTGTACAAACTCTTTGTACAAATTTTGTTTTAAGTACTTACTGTCACTTGTCTGCCCCCAACCGAAGGTTCTGGTATGAAACCCTTCATTGAGCGTATCTGTTGGTAGAGCTGGTATAGAGGCAATGTAGTCTATAAAACAAAAATTTGATTACATTGGTTCATTTGTTTTTCTCAAAAACGTCAAAAGTTAGAAATTTATTTTGAGAGTTATACTGATTACATCAAAATTTTTAGAAGATTTAAAGACTTTTTGGTACGTTGGGTACTATCATTAAGCTAAAATTTGAGTTTATTTGAAAATAGAGTTTGTAGAGAAAGACAATTTGTAAAGTTCTTAGTAAAAAAAGTTGACGAAAGATGGTAGCAGAATGGAAAAAGTGGTACTCTTTGAACGTACCGAAAGATCTCGGCTGGTATAGAGGTAATATTGTCTACAAAACAAAAATTTGATTAAAAATGTTCATTTGTTTTGCTCAAAAACGTCAAAAGTTAGAAATTTATTTTGAAAATTGTATTGATTATACCTACATTTTTAGAAGATTTAGAGACTTTTTGGTACGTATGGTACTATCATTAAGCTCAAATTTGAATTTACTCGAAAATAGACTTTGTAGAGAAAGACAAATTGTGGAATTTTTAGAAAAAAAAGTTGATGAAAGATGGTAGCAGAATAGAAAAAGTGGTACTCTTTGAACGTATTGAAAGATCTCGGCTGGTATAGAGGCAATATAGTTTACAAAACCAAAATTTGATTAAAAATGTTCATTTGTTTTTCTCAAAAACGTCAAAAGTTGAAAATTTATTGTCAGAATTGAATTGAGTATATCAAAATTTGTAGAAGATTTAGAGCCCTTTTGGTACGTTTGGTACTATCATAAAGCTAAAATTTGAGTTTATTTGAAAATAGAGTTTGTAGAGAAAGACAATTTGTAAAGTTCTTAGTAAAAAAAGTTGACGAAAGATGGTAGCAGAATGGAAAAAGTGGTACTCTTTGAACGTACCGAAAGATCTCGGCTGGTATAGAGGCAATATTGTCTACAAAACAAAAATTTGATTAGAAATGTTCATTTGTTTCTCAAAAACGTCAAAAGTTGGAAATTTATTTTAAAAATTGTGTTGATTATACCAAAATTTTTAGAAGATTTAGAGACCTTTTAGTACGTTTGGTACTATCATTAAGCTCAAATTTGAATTTATTCGAAAATAGAATTTGTAGAGAAAGACAAACTGTGTCATTCTTAGAAAAAAAAGTTGACGAAAGATGGTAGCAGAATGGAAAAAGTGGTAGAAAGAGTACCATTCTTTTTTGATCTATGGTACTCCCAAATTTAACAACTATAGCCAAGCAAAAACCATCTTTTAAGTAGATAAAGGCTTTTTCCTGGGTGGGAATTGAACCCATGATTTTTGGTAGACCAGAATCCAAAGGTACTATCGTCAGCCACCGAACGTACCAAAAAATCTCGCTTCTATAGAAGCTTTAAAAAAACTAAAAATCAGTAATTTTTTTTGCCAAAACCTGTGAATCCAATTTGTGCTCTAAATTGTATTAATCCAATATCATTCTCCAGCGTTGTCGGATTGAAATCTGGATGCAAAAAGTATTCCGACGTTGCCAAATTTACACGAGTGGTCTCATTGGAGTCAAGGTAGTTAGATCCTACACTGATTGTGAAAAGAACAGCACTGCAAAAGTATACCATAACAACTACCATTGGACGAAATTTACCTACTCATTGACACACTGCCCAGCGGTGATCACCCATTGGTTGGAATAAATTGTGCCGCCACAGAAAAATTTGCTGGTTGAGGTTTGCACGTTGATAGCAGCTGCAAATGGAAACTGCGATGATGTAGCCGCTGGATCTCCACCAATAATGCTGTTTACAACTTTCAAGATGAAGAAAAGCAGAAAAATTGACAAAAATTTCAACATTTTTTTTCAACAACTTTTATCGAAATTATAAGACGAATTGAAAGTATTATCTTATCAAAATAATAATAGATTAAAAGATCTATCTGAATTTGGTATTAGTCGCGTGTTATCTAAAATGAGATTTAATGTTTTTTTTAATTTTTGCTTCTTTTTTTGTCTTCTTTTTCTTGCTTTTTGATTGTCATATTGTTCTTACCTTTACAAGTTTTTACAGAAACAGAATTACGGGAGAAAGTCAGTACTGGCCGCAGCAATGGTTTCAGTTCACCAATCAGAAGCCGTCTAAAATTTGAAAAATTTAAGTCTTGCATTATGAAATCTTTCAACCAAGACATTGGTTGGCGTCAAGAAGTAGTAAAAAGAAGTGTCATCGTGGCAGAAATAGGTAATTTTTGTATTTATAGGTTATGTTTCAATCATTATTTTTAGCTATAAGCGTTATTTAAGCGAGTCCAATTAACTTTTGTAGTGACGACATTTCAATGAAATCGTTTTACGGTGGTTGCTTGATTAATGGCAAACGTACACGAATTGCATCAATTACAAAGTACGGCGAATCTGAGTGCAAACATACAAATCATTCTTATCAGCTGTAAAATAATATAAACATGTCGTCCATTTGGATAAATGTAAACAAACCATGTAATTTCAACGCAGAACATGCACCGAGCTTTCAATTTGACAAAAAAGTGGAGAGAATTGAATTTGGAATTGTGCCAGCAATGACAAAAACGTTAATTGATTTTTTGTTTATTTGTTTTTTTTTATATTTGTATATTCACAGTGAGATAGAAGACGTAGCGACATCTATCTCACTGTGTCTTCAGCTTAAAGGCGAAGTGGATGTAAACAAAAGAAGGAGATTATTGGCGTTTTGATTGGTTGAGCCGTCACATTACCTAGCAGAAACTGCGTCGATTGGCTGGTTAGAGACGTTTGAGAACGTTCTTTTGTTTATCCCCACTTCCTCTTTAAAACATAACAAAAATAAATTTGTAGAATTTTATAGTGCTTTTGTCCGTTTTTCGTCAAAAAAATATTTCTAGCGTTTAGCTCGCTTGAAAATTACATTGTACGGTTGAATACATTTAGTGCGTCAAGCTGACCAAAACAGCTGCCGGGTAATTATCATGTAATGAGGTAAACCACTACTCGTATTCGGAGAGAGAAGACTAAAATTTAGTTTCGGCCATTATCCTCACTAGAAGGTAATTAATTTAGAAATTGCTGTTAATTATAATTGAATTGGTAAAAACAAAAAAAACGCGCACTTGAACAGATCAACTAACGTAATTCAAAACAATAGATGCAAACAGAAGAAAAGCGTCTAAGCTGCTTCAATTTGATTTGACAGCTAACCTCAAAAATTTAAAACTAAAAAAGCTACTAATTTCAATATTTGATTAATCAATTTGTGTCGCAAATAGTCTTCTGCCAATAAACACAAGCCAATGTGTCAAAAAAAAAAATAACTTAATTGTTTTTTTTAAATTATAGAATTTTTTTGAAAACTTTTAAGAGAATTTCAAAAAGCTTTAACATTGTTTTAAAAATTGTATAGATAATTTAGAAAAAATCTAAACTAAAAAAATAGAATAATAGAAGTTTTAAAGCAGTTTAAAAAAAATTTTTTTTTATTTTTTTTTATATCTTATAGAAATGTTTTAAAAACTAAAAACATTGTAAAATTTCTTAGAAATTGTTTGAAATTTAAAATTTCAAAAATCTTCTATAAATTTTTCAAATCTTTTAATCTTTTTTGAAAGCTTTTTTCTGAAATTTATTAAAAATTTTAAAAATTTTTTTTACCAATCTTAAATGGTCTTTTATTTTTTTTAATCTTTCAAAAATGTTTTAAAAATTTAAAACTTTTTGAAATCTTTTAAAGATTTTTTAATAATATGTTAAAACTTCAGAAAATCTTTTCTAAAAAATTTTTTAGAATATTTAACTTTTGAGAGTTTGAGATTTTTTTTTTAATTTTTACGAAACTGTTAAATAAAATTTTATAATAATATTTTTCAAAAAATTAACTTTTTAAATTTTTTAAAAGCTTGAAAATCGCTTTTTTGATAAATTATTAATAAAAACATCATAGTGTAAAAAATAAGTAATAACAAGAAAAAAATAAAAAACAAACATTTTGCGTAGCTAATTATTGTCAAATTGTTATCAATTTGCTATAAGTATTAAAAACAATAGAAGCAAACAAAAGAAAAGCGCCTAAACAATTTTATTCGACAGCTTATCTCAAAAATTTAAAACAAAAAAAGCTTTTGTTTTTTCTGTCATAATCATTTTCTTGAAATACATATCTTAATTTCAATATTTAATTAATCAATTTGTGTCGCAAATAGTTTTCTGCCAATGAAGACAAGACAGTGTGTCAAAAACAAAGTAATTTTTTTTTTTAAATTATACAGTATTTTTTGAAAATTTTTAAGACAATTTCAAAAAGCTTTAAAATTTTTTTAAAAATTGTATAGATAATTTAGAAAAAATGTAAACTAAAAAAATAAAATAATAGAAGTTTTGGAGCAAAGTTTTAAAAACACTTTTTTAAAATTTATTTTATATCTTATAGAAAGGTTTTAAAAATCAAAAACATTGTAAAATTTCTTAGCAATTGTTTGAAATTTAAAATTTCAAAAATCTTTTATAAATTTTTCAAATCTTTTAATCTTTTTGAAAGCTTTTTTCTGAAATTTATTAAGAATTTTTAAAATTTTTTTTACCAATCTTACAAGGTTTTTTATTTTTTTTATAATTTTTTAAAAATGTTTTAAGAATTTAAAACTTTTTGAAATCTTTTAAAGATTTTTTAATAATATGTTAAAACTTAAGAAAATCTTTTCTAAAAAATTTTTTAGAATATTTAACTTTTGAGAGTTTGAGATTTTTTTTTTAATTTTTACGAAACAGTTAAATAAAATTTTATAATAATATTTTTCAAAAAATTAACTTTTTAAAATTTTTAAAAGCTTGAAAATCGCTTTTTTGATAAATTATTAATAAAAACATCATAGTGCAAAAAATAAGTAATAACAAGAAAAAAATAAAAAAATAAACATTTTGCGTAGCTAATTATTGTCAAATTGTTATCAATTTGCTATAAGTATTAAAAACAATAGAAGCAAACAAAAGAAAAGCGTCTAAACAATTTTATTCGACAGCTTATCTCAAAAATTTAAAACAAAAAAAGCTTTTGTTTTTTCTGTCATAATCATTTTCTTGAAATACATATCTTAATTTCAATATTTAATTAATCAATTTGTGTCGCAAATAGTTTTCTGCCAATGAAGACAAGACAGTGTGTCAAAAAAAAAGTAATTTTTTTTTTTAAATTATAAAGTATTTTTTGAAAATTTTTAAGACAATTTCAAAAAGCTTTAAAATTTTTTTAAAAATTGTATAGATAATTTAGAAAAAATTTAAACTTAAAAAATAAAATAATAGAAGTTTTGGAGCAAAGTTTTAAGAACACTTTTTTAGAATTTATTTTATATCTTATAGAAAGGTTTTAAAAATCAAAAACATTGTAAAATTTCTTAGAAATTGTTTGAAATTTAAAATTTCAAAAATCTTCTATAAATTTTTAAAATTTTTTTATCTTTTTTGAAAGCCTTTTTCTGAAATTTATTAAGAATTTTTAAAATTTTTTTTACCAATCTTACAAGGTTTTTTATTTTTTTTATAATTTTTTAAAAATGTTGTAAGAATTTAAAACTTTTTGAAATCTTTTAAAGATTTTTTAATAATATGTTAAAACTTCAGAAAATTTTTTCTAAAAAATTTTTTAGAATTTTTAACTTTTGAGAGTTTGAGATTTTTTTTTTAATTTTTACGAAACTGTTAAATAAAATTTTATAGTAATATTTTTCAAAAAATTAACTTTTTAAAATTTTTAAAAGCTTGAAAATCGTTTTTTTGATAAATTATTAATAAAAACAGCATAGTGCAAAAAATAAGTAATAACAAGAAAAAAATAAAAAAACAAACATTTTGCGTAGCTAATTATTGTTAAATGTTATCAATTTGCTATAAGTATTAAAAACAATAGAAGCAAACAAAAGAAAAGCGTCTAAACAATTTTATTCGACAGCTAACCTCAAAAATTTAAAACAAAAAAAGCTTTTGTTTTTTCTGTCATAATCATTTTCTTGAAATATATATCTTAATTTCAATATTTAATTAATCAATTTGTGTCGCAAATAGTTTTCTGCCAATGAAGACAAGACAGTGTGTCAAAAAAAAAGTAATTTTTTTTTTTAAATTATAAAGTATTTTTTGAAAATTTTTAAGACAATTTCAAAAAGCTTTAAAATTTTTTTAAAAATTGTATAGATAATTTAGAAAAAATATAAACTAAAAAAATAAAATAATAGAAGTTTTGGAGCACAGTTTTAAGAACACTTTTTTAAAATTTATTTTATATCTTATAGAAAGGTTTTAAAAATCAAAAACATTGTAAAATTTCTTAGAAATTGTTTGAAATTTAAAATTTCAAAAATCTTCTATAAATTTTTCAAATCTTTTAATCTTTTTTGAAAGCTTTTTTCTGAAATTTATTAAAAATTTTTAAAATTTTTTTTACCAATCTTAAACGGTCTTTTATTTTTTTTTAATCTTTCAAAAATGTTTTAAGAATTTAAAACTTTTTGAAATCTTTTAAAGATTTTTTAATAATATGTTAAAACTTCAGAAAATCTTTTCTAAAAATTTTTTTAGAATTTTTAACTTTTGAGAGTTTGAGATTTTTTTTTTAATTTTTACGAAACTATTAAATAAAATTTCATAATAATATTTTTCAAAAAATTAACTTTTTAAAATTTTTAAAAGCTTGAGAATCGCTTTTTTGATAAATTATTAATAAAAACATCATAGTGCAAAAAATAAGTAATAACAAGAAAAAAATAAAAAAACAAACATTTTGCGTAGCTAATTATTGTCAAATTGTTATCAATTTGCTATAAGTATTAAAAACAATAGAAGCAAACAAAAGAAAAGCGTCTAAACAATTTTATTCGACAGCTAACCTCAAAAATTTAAAACAAAAAAAGCTTTTGTTTTTTCTGTCATAATCATTTTCTTGAAATACATATCTTAATTTCAATACTTAATTAATCAATTTGTGTCGCAAATAGTTTTCTGCCAATGAAGACAAGACAGTGTGTCAAAAAAAAAGTAATTTTTTTTTTTAAATTATAAAGTATTTTTTGAAAATTTTTAAGACAATTTCAAAAAGCTTTAAAATTTTTTTAAAAATTGTATAGATAATTTAGAAAAAATATAAACTAAAAAAATAAAATAATAGAAGTTTTGGAGCAAAGTTTTAAGAACACTTTTTTTAAATTTATTTTATATCTTATAGAAAGGTTTTAAAAATCAAAAACATTGTAAAATTGCTTAGAAATTGTTTGAAATTTAAAATTTCAAAAATCTTCTATAAATTTTTCAAATCTTTTAATCTTTTTTGAAAGCCTTTTTCTGAAATTTATTAAGAATTTTTAAAATTTTTTTTACCAATCTTACAAGGTTTTTTATTTTTTTTATAATTTTTTAAAAATGTTTTAAGAATTTAAAACTTTTTGAAATCTTTTAAAGATTTTTTCTAAAAAATTTTTTAGAATTTTTAACTTTTGAGAGTTTGAGATTTTTTTTTTAATTTTTACGAAACTGTTAAATAAAATTTTATAATAATATTTTTCAAAAAATTAACTTTTTAAATTTTTTAAAAGCTTGAAAATCGCTTTTTTGATAAATTATTAATAAAAACATCATAGTGTAAAAAATAAGTAATAACAAGAAAAAAATAAAAAACAAACATTTTGCGTAGCTAATTATTGTCAAATTGTTATCAATTTGCTATAAGTATTAAAAACAATAGAAGCAAACAAAAGAAAAGCGTCTAAACAATTTTATTCGACAGCTAACCTCAAAAATTTAAAACAAAAAAAGCTTTTGTTTTTTCTGTCATAATCATTTTCTTGAAATATATATCTTAATTTCAATATTTAATTAATCAATTTGTGTCGCAAATAGTTTTCTGCCAATGAAGACAAGACAGTGTGTCAAAAAAAAAGTAATTTTTTTTTTTAAATTATAAAGTATTTTTTGAAAATTTTTAAGACAATTTCAAAAAGCTTTAAAATTTTTTTAAAAATTGTATAGATAATTTAGAAAAAATATAAACTAAAAAAATAAAATAATAGAAGTTTAGGAGCAAAGTTTTAAAAACACTTTTTTAAAATTTATTTTATATCTTATAGAAAGGTTTTAAAAATCAAAAACATTGTAAAATTTCTTAGCAATTGTTTGAAATTTAAAATTTCAAAAATCTTCTATAAATTTTTCAAATCTTTTGATCTTTTTTGAAAGCTTTTTTCTGAAATTTAATAAAAATTTTAAAAATTTTTTTTACCAATCTTAAACGGTCTTTTATTTTTTTTTAATCTTTCAAAAATGTTTTAAGAATTTAAAACTCTTTGAAATCTTTTAAAGATTTTTTAATAATATGTTAAAACTTCAGAAAATCTTTTCTAAAAATTTTTTTAGAATTTTTAACTTTTGAGAGTTTGAGATTTTTTTTTAATTTTTACGAAACTGTTAAATAAAATTTTATAATAATATTTTTCAAAAAATTAGCTTTTTAAAATTTTTAAAAGCTTGAAAATCGTTTTTTTGATAAATTATTAATAAAAACATGATAGTGCAAAAAATAAGTAATAACAAGAAAAAAATAAAAAAAACAAACATTTTGCGTAGCTAATTATTGTCAAATTGTTATCAATTTTCTATAATTAATAAAAACAATAGAAGCAAACAAAAGAAAAGCGTCTAAAAAATTTTATTCGACAGCTTATCTCAAAAATTTAAAACAAAAAAAGCTTTTGTTTTTTTCGGTCAAAATCATTTTTTTTAAATACATATCTTAATTTTAATATTTGATTAATCATTTTGTGTCGCAAATAGTTTTCTGCCAATAAACACAAGCCAATGTGTCAAAAAAAAGTAATTTTATTTTTAATTATAAAGTATTTTTTGAAAACTTTAAGACAATTTCAAAAAGTCTTAAAATTTTTTTAAAAATTGTGTAGATAATTTAAAAAAATTCTAAACTTAAAAAAATAAAATAATAGAAGTTTTTGAGCAAAATTTAAAAACCTTTTTAAATTCAAATTGTAATCAAAATTTTAATTTTTTTTTTTGAATTTTATAGAAACGGTTTAAAAATTAAAAACTGCTTAAAATTTTTTTAATCTCTTAAAACTTTTTGAGCAATCTTTTATAATTTCGAAAAGGCTTTCAAATCTTTCTGGAAGTCTTTTTCTGAAATTTATTAGAATTTTCTAAAAAAAATTTTACAAATCTTGTAAAAGCTTTCAATTTTTTTTTAAATTTTTTCAAAAATGTTTCAAGAGTTTAAAACTTTTTGAAATTTTTTAAAGATTTTTTAATAATATGTTGAAACTTAAGAAAATCTTTTTCAAAAAAATTTTTAGAATCTATAACTTTTGAGTATTTGAAATTTTTTTTTTATTTTTACAAAATTGTGATAAAAAAGTGTTTTAATATTTTAAAAAAAATCAATTCTTTAAAATTTAAAAATCGCTTTTTTGACAAATTATTAATAAAATCCTCATAGTGCACAAAATAAGTAAGAGCAATAAAATTAAACAAACAAATATTTTGTCTTTCTATTTATTGTCAAATTGTTGTCGCTTTTTTATAAGACGTTTTTACGCTTACAGTACACGTGGCAATACGTATTAATAAAAAAAAGCGCTGTGGTAAGTAATTGCAAAAAAAAATGTTAGAAAAATAGTATTTTTATGAATGTATTGTTGTAAACAAGAGCTGAAAGCAAGTTGTTTTTGAATAAAAACTTGCAAAATAAAAATAAACAGTTATTGTTCTTTCCCTACCGGCGGTGCTTTTCCAAAACAACTCAAAATTCAGCGGTTGCCGCAACTGCAGCAGCGTTCGTTTAATGTTTAATAAATCCGGCGTATATCTATCAATATAGCTAAAATTCAAATAAAAATAGCTAACCAAGAGTAAAATTAAAGCAGAATTGTATGCAAATTGGCTCTATATTTTAATATTTATCGGACCACGTATGCAGCAAATCCCGCTGCGATACGAAAACCACGAACAAATACGTGTTTGAGCGCATTGCATTCGCCATTTTTGCATTTTAACTTACCTATGCCATTCCAGGTTTGTTTTAGATACGTGGGCTTTGTATAAATTCTGGAAACTATGGATAAATGCTTTAGGGGTCGCTGAGATTGACGGGACAGATAAAACCCGATTTAAATAAGTCTACAACTCACCATATTCGACGTCGGTTAGATTAATAAAAAATGTACTGAAAATGAATTTATGACACTACTCAGTAAACTTCTAGGCATTTTTAATCTTCTGCCAAAGAAAATCATCTAAAATTTTACACTTTTCACAGTTTTTTTTTGTGTGACATGTCGCAACGTCCTGCTAGAACCACATGTCGCCAACGCAAAAGTCACAACTAACCGGTTACGCGACCTCTTATAGGGCCCACTGTGTGACACGTAGCTGCAAATAAGCTGTTAGGCTAAAATGAGGTTCTGCCAAAGATAATATTTTGTAATTTAAAAATTTTTTTTTTTTGTACACAACTAGCCGGTTATTTTGTCTTTTGTAATGTAGCTGCAAATAAGCTTGATATTCTGCCAAAAATAATATTTCAAAACTTTTATAATTTTGTGTGTGTGACACGTTGCAACGTCCTGCTAGAACCACATGTTGTCTATTGAAAAATCACAACTAGCCGGTTATAGCGCGCACTGTGTGCGACGTGGCCCCATCCTGCTAGAATCACATGTCGCTCCGATGTAATTTTAAAATGTACACAAATATCTACTTCTTCTAAAACTGACAATTATCTAAAAATGTCTGAAACAAAAGTGAGGACAAGTAAAGGAAACGGTTCAAGTTTTCCGTGATCCGGAGCTTTATGAGTGCCCTCACCCGGAGTTATTGCGGCTTCCGGTTTGGCTATGGCGCGACGAGCTTGGCATCATCCGCATTCCGGGAAAGATAAGCGTTCATAACTAATAGTCTCACTACCCTTTTAACCTAAATAATATTTTCTATTAGTTTGGACATTTTGCTATGTGTGACTGGCATGAAAACAGCTGTTTATTTGCATTTTATTGCACTTTCTAAGATATTTTTACCATAAAAAAAAATTAATTTCGATTAAATGAGTTATGTAATGCGAAAAACTTGTGTTTATTCACTTGTGTGTAAAGGAAAATGTACGCTTTTCTTTAACCCCTAGCGCGGAAACAGGGATTTTGTGGTATTTTTATTCAAATTTATTTTTATAACTATTTATCAAGGAAAAGCTAAGCGGTGCTGGAAAACGGAAAAGTCACGCAATCCAAAAGGGAAACCAACTACTTAAGTTTTAATAAGCAAATTTTTTTCTTATTTTTATGTTGTCATTATCTAATTTATATGGTAAAACTAAATGGTTATGTTGTATCTTGAGACGTAGCGCCATCCTGCTAGAACCAAATGTTGCGTACATTTTTGAAGTTTAGTATTGCTGTATGTTGAATTATTGAAGTATATTTATTTTTGACATACCTGATGCGTATTTTTTTTGTCTAATCACTCTATTTTGAAGACAAAATTGCTTATTTAGATCTTTTTAAGATTTTTTTTTGTATAATAGATCTATTATAGAAAAGCGCTGTATAATGAGTGCGATAACCGTCTGGTTTGTACATTTTTTCCAACTTGCATGTTCAGTTAAGTCTATCACGTAAACTGCACCCCTTTCACGCTATCAGCTTAAAAAACTTTTATGTTTTTTTTTTGTAAAATATACAAATGTTGTTTGGATGAATGATTATCAAAAAAAAAATTGATATTTTTTGTAAAAAAATGCATTTTTTAATGAAATTTATAATAATAATTTTCAATAAATGTCAGGCGATTTAGAATTTAAGCACTGTTTGTTTACTTAAATCTTGCTTAAGTTTATAATATTTTATTAATAACTTAGAGCAATAATAAAACTCGCGTTATTGTTCATAGCAATAATAAATGTTTGACGTTGAATTTTTTGACAGTAATTTCAATAATTGTCAAATAATTGCAATTTTTTTTATTATTGTTTTAAGTCAGTAATGGAATATTATTGACCATATTTTTTAACTGAAATTAAACTTCTCAATCTCCATTCAAAGTTATTAAACATAAGCTTATTAACTTAAAATAATATTATTTAAGATGTATTCTTAGTCAGGTTCAGTCAGGCTAGATTAGGTCAGGTCAAGTCAGGTCAGGTCAGGTCTTTTACAAAATATGCAAACCTTAATGTCTTAATGAATGATTAGTTGCTTAAGAATATAAAATATTTCATTTTCCAGTAAAAATTACTTTTAAAAAGAAAATTAATAACAAATTACTTTTTCTAAACATTTATTAAGTACGTAGGAAGCACTGCAGGTGATTTAGAAATTGATATATTTTAAAAAAAAAATATGACTTTAAAATAATCTAAGATGTTTGTTAACATTGTATAATTATTTATTTTTAATTATAGAATTATTATTTGTTTATAAATTAACCACAATTATTTAAATAATTTCAAATAAGTATTGACTGTAGTGCAGTTATGAAAGCTATCGTGATCAATTTATATTATTTTTTTTAAATTGAATTGAAAAAACAATAAAAAAATGTTAAATCTTTTACGATTAACCATGAGCAATAACAAAAGTCATAATATGGCTCTTGGTAGGTAATGAAAGTTTTATTATCGCTCTAGGTGAATATTAAAATGATATTAATTAAATTTTTAAGTAAGTTTTAATAATTAAACTACTAACTCTATTTTTTTCTAAAAAGTAAGCTAAATTTATGCAAAAATGCCTAGTGCTAACGACTAAAATGATAAAAATTAATAATAGTCTAACATCTAGCTACGCTTATATACTTTTCTATTACATTTTTTTAACTATTTTCTATTATAATTTGAAAATATTCTATTATATTCTATCAAATATAGTAAAATGTAAAATGCTTATTTGTTCAAATAAAAGTCTATTATTTTTCTATTACATATTTTATTTATATTCTATTATATTCTCTAAATATTCTACCAAATATAATAAAATGTATTTGAAAAAAATATTAATAGCAAATCACTTTTTTAGATATTTAAGTAATAGAAAAAAGATTAATCGATTTAGAATCTGATATATCTTAAAAAACAAAATGTACTTTTGAAATACTTCATAATGCTTTATTATTTAAATAAAAGTCTGTTTTTCTTTATTATATTTTTTATTTATATTCTATTATAATTTAAAAATATTCTATCAAATACAATGAAGTGTACTTTTGAAATCCTTCTAAATGTTTTATTATTTAAATAAAAATCTATTATTTTTCTTTTATAATCTTTATTTATATTCTATTATATTCTATCAAACATAACAAAATGAAAAATGCTTTATTATTTAAATGAAAGTTTTTTATTTCTCTGTTAAATATTTTATTTATATTCTATTATATTCTAAAAATATTCTATTAAATTCTATTAAATATAGTAAAATGTACTTGAAAAAAATATAAATAGCAAATTACTTTTTTTAGTTGTTTAAGTAATAGAAAAAACGTTAATCGATTTAGAATTTGATGCATCTTAAAAAACAAAATGTACTTTTGAAATACTTCAAAACGTTTTATTATTTAAATAAAAGTCTATTATTTTTCTATTATGTTTTTTATTTATATTCTATTATAATCCAAAATATTCTATTATATTACATCAAATACAATAAAATGTACTTTTAAAATACTTAATTATTTAAATAAAAGTTTGTTTTTTCTCTAATATATTCTTTATTTATATTCTATTATATTCTAAAAATATTCTATTAAATTCTATTAAATATAGTAAAATGTACTTGAAAAAAATATAAATAGCAAATTACTTTTTTTAGTTGTTTAAGTAATAGAAAAAACGTTAATCGATTTAGAATTTGATGCATCTTTAAAAATAAAATGTACTTTTTAAATACTTCAAAATGCTTTATCATTTAAATAAAAATCTGTTTTTTTTCTATTATATTTTTTATTTATATTCTATTATAATCTAAAAATATTCTATTATATTCTATAAAATAAAATAAAATGTACTTTTGAAATACTTCAAAATGCTTTATTATTTAAATTGTATTATATCTCTATCATATTCTTTATTTATATTCTATCATAATCTAAAAATATTTTATTATACTTTATCAAATATAATAAAATAATAATAGCAAATTACATTTATTAGACGTTAAAGTAATACAATGCAGATTAATCGATTTATATTAATTTGATATATCTTAAAAAACAAAATGTACTTTTGAAATCCTTCAAAATATTTTATTATTTAAATAAAAATCTATTATTTTTCTATTATATTTTTTATTTATATTCTATTATATTCTATCAAATATAATAAAATGTAAAATGCTTTGTTATTTAAATAAAAATCTATTATTTCTCTATTATAAATTTTATTTATATTCTATTATATTCTAAAAATATTCTATCAAATATAATAAAATCTATTTAAAAAAAAATATTAATAGCAAATCACTTTTTTAGATGTTTAAGTAATAGAAAAAAGATTTGTCGATTTGGAATTTGATATATCTTAAAATACAAAATGTACTGTTGAAATACTTCAAAATGTTTTATTATTTAAATAAAAGTCTGTTTTTTTTCTATTATATTTTTTATTTATATTCTATTATATATAATCTAAAAATATTCTATTATATTCTATCAAATGCAATAAAATGGTTTTGAAATCCTTCAAAATATTTTATTATTTAAATAAAAATCTATTATTTTTCTATTATATTTTTTATTTATATTCTATTATATACTATCAAATATAATAAAATGTAAAATGCTTTGTTATTTAAATAAAAATCTATTATTTCTCTATTATAAATTTTATTTATATTCTATTATATTCTAAAAATATTCTATCAAATATAATAAAATCTATTTAAAAAAAAATATTAATAGCAAATCACTTTTTTAGATGTTTAAGTAATAGAAAAAATATTTATCGATTGGAATTTGATATATCTAAAAATGCAAAATGTACTGATGAAATACTTGAAAATGTTTTATTATTGAAATAAAAGTCTGTTTTTTTTCTATTATATTTCTTATTTATATTCTATTATATATAATCTAAAAATATTCTATTATATTCTATCAATTTCAATAAAATGGTTTTGGAATCCTTGAAAATGTTTTATTATTTAAATAAAAGTCTATTATTTTTCTGTTATATTTTTTATTTATATTCTATTATAATCCAAAATATTCTATTATATTCTATCAAATATAATAAAATGTAAAAAGCTGTATGATTTAAATCAAGGTCTATTATTTCCCTATTATATATTTTATTTATATTCTATTATATTCTAAAAATAGTCTATCAAATATAATAAAATGTATTTGAAGACAATATTAATAGCAAATCAGTTTTTTTAGACGTTTAAGTAATAGATGTTTGAAATTGTTTTATTTTCTTTTAAGCAAAAAGTAATAAAAAAAAAATTAATCGATTTAGAATTTAATATATCTTAAAGAACAAAATGTACTTTTGAAAAACTTCAAAATTTTTTATTATTTAAAAAAAACCTACTAGTTTTCTATTATATTTTTTATTTATATTCTATTATAATCCAAAATATTCTATTATATTCTATGAAATATAATAAAATGTAAAATGCTTTATTATTTCAATAAAAATACTGTATTTTGTAATTTATATTCTAAAAATATTTGTGGTTCACAAACGAAAAATAATGTAAGCAAATATAATTTTTTTATTTATAAACAAGAAAAAATACAACAATAAAACTTTTATTTAACAATAAAAGTTAAAAATAATAAAAAAAAGCAGATTTTTGTCGAAAGTTTAAATTTTGCTGTCAAAAAATAATCGAATTTTTATTATGGCTCTTGGTCAATAATAAAATATTTTTTAACTAGGGCGTAAAAATTAATTTTTTCAGTTGTCTATTTTTTAGTAAAAAATTAATTACAATTCTAATTAAACGTAATTATAAACTTAAAATTATACTTAAGACTTATAATTTGTGTTAAAAATGTATTTTCCAATAAAATATACCATTAAACACATAAAATTGCTCTTTTTACAAATAATTAAAAAAACGTCAGGCGATTTAGAATTTAACATTTTTATTTTTGTAACTTTTATTTTAGAAAAAGCAAGTTTTTGTGTTATTATATAACAATATGGAGTTGTAATTCGTAGAATTAAGTTGCTTTTCTTACAAATATTTGAAAAAATTTTAGGCGATTTAAAATTTAACATTTTTATTTTTTTGGCTTTTAATTAATAAAAACAACTTTTTGTGTCATTATGCAACGAATAGTTGAAAAAATTTCAGGCGATTTAGAATTTAACATTTTTATTTTTTTGACTTTTAATTAAAAAAAACAACTTTTTGTGTCATTTTGTAACAATATAAAGTTCTAATTTGTAGAATTAAGTTGCTTTTCTTACAAATAATTGAAAAAATTTTAGACGATTTAAAATTTAACATTTTTATTTTTTTTGCTTTTAATTAATAAAAACAACTTTTTGTGTCATTATGCAACAAATAGTTGAAAAAATTTCAGGCGATTTAGAATTTAACATTTTTATTTTTTTGACTTTTAATTAAAAAAAACAACTTTTTGTGTCATTATGCAACAATATAAAGTTTTAATTTATAGAAATAAGTTGCTTTTCTTACAAATAATTAAAAAAGCTTCAGGCGATTTAGAATTTGAAATTTTTATTTTTTTGGCTTTTAATTAAAAAAATCAAGTTTTTGTGTCATTTTGTAACAATATAAAGTTCTAATTTGTAGAATTAAGTTGCTTTTCTTACAAATAATTGAAAAAATTTTAGGCGATTTAAAATTTAACATTTTTATTTTTCTGACTTTTAATTAAAAAAAAAACATCTTTTTGTCTTATTATATAACAATATGGAGTTGTAATTTGTAGAATTAAGTTGCTAATAAATACAAAATTTTCAGGCGATTTAGAATTTAACATTTTTATTTTTTTGGCTTTTAATTAAAAAAAACAACTTTTTGTGTCATTTTGTAACAATACGGAGCTCTAATTTGTAGCAAAACTGGGAAACATGCGGCTTTGCATTGTGGATTTGTAGTAATAAGCGCATTAATCACTCAATAGTAATGAGGTATGCGTGGGTGTCAAATTATACCAGGTGACAACTTATTTTTCAGTCACGAGACTCGTGATAGAGGCTTTTGTGTTCGTGTAGATAATTCAACTATTGATCATAATCGGACAAATAAAAGTTAAATACTTCAAATTATTAACTTTTTATCTCAGTATTGAGAAAAAAAGTTCGCTCAACATTTTGTTTTTTTTAAATTGCATTAAAACTGACATTTTTTCCTAAATTAAACCATATAAATACTTAAAAAAAGTTGTTTCCCATTCATTTTTGTCAAAAACTATCAACATTCTAATTACTTAAAAAAAAAGTTCTTAACAAAACCGCATACATTTTTTAGAAAAAAAACAAAATTTAAAAAAATTTTTTTGGACTTGTACTTTCAGCAAGACGGTGCTACCTCACATGTCCTTGAATTAGAATTTTATAATCGTCCAGCTATCAGCCAAACTACAGCTTTCATGTTCCTTCAACCTCACACCATCTGACTTCTTTTTGTGGCCCTATAAGACTCAATTTTCCAACAACGCTTAAGAAACCTGACTTAAGTTGGGTCAGGTCAGTAGCGACATTTTGATTATTTGTTCTAAATTTTATTTCTTCATTAAAGTTTGCTACAGCACAAGTGTTTCCTAATGCTTTTAATTTAATCTCATTAACGTGTTGAACTATCGAATCATTAAATTAAAATTGAGGTTAAGTTTAGATGTCAAATTAATAACTGTCACTTTAATCTTATTTTATTTATGTGAGGTTAGAAAATTTTAATTGACAGAAAGGGCAATCTTTTTCAATCTTAATTATCCGAATCAAAAATTAATAACATTTTTTGGTCGAACCAGAGAAGTCAGATCGAGCTCAACAAAACTTATATCACTTTGAGGCATTCTGCCAGAAAAGTTTTTCTTTGTAAAAGTTTTTATTTACCTGAGAGGAAAGCAGCTGCCAGTCGGGAAGTTACAATCAAGGAAAAGTCTATATTTGATCTTTGAGAAATTTCACTCAAAACGTTTGTTTTGAATAAGGAAAACTCACTCTAAGCAAGCCATGACATAAATAAAATATGTTTATTTGTTAAAACTACAAAAAAATGAGTTATTTATCAAAAAATTTTAAAAGTTGATAATAACAGTATTTTTTCTTAACAACATCTTGTAATATTAAAAAATACTAGCCAAAATCGGAGTAAAACGTTTTTAAGTAAACGGAGAGTGAAGTATTTTGGATTTATCAGTATTCTTAAAAAACGAAAAAAAAAGCTTCTGATCATCAAATAACTCAAATTAAAATAATAAAAAGACAAAACGTTTTTAAATAATTTCTAAGCAATAAGTTTAAGGACATTATAAGCGCTTTGGGGTCATCAAAATAAATCATAATATGCTTTTTGTATTTCATTATGCGAATTAAAGAAAAAGATAGAAAAAAAAAGAGAAAATATAAATCATCTCTTAATAAGAACGAAGAGTTTAAGATGCCAGTTATTTCATCGTAAGATGAATAATTGCTTTTCCTAACTTTAATTGAAATCACTTTTTGTCTCTCTCTCCCTTTTGCTGTTGCCTCTTGTGCAAATTAATTACGATTGAACAAAGTTTTCTTCTATTTTATCATCCTGGTAGAGAGTGTCACCCTAATAACTCCTTCTTTACTATTCAAGTTATTTAATTACTAACTCAAAACAAATGAATGTTTCGCTGAAATGTAAGCTTTTTGTATAAATATAAATCATAATTCATAATTAAAAGTTTTGCATTGGAAGTAGTCGTTTTAGTTACTAACTATGGCAGTTTGTCAAAAACATAACCTCACTTAAAAAGTATTCCTAGCACCAAACACAACAATATTAATTTCGCCTTCAGCCCTGCCAAATGTAAAAAAAAATTAAATTTATCGAAAAATACTTAAAACATTATTTAAAGCCTTATGAAACTTTTTTAAAAAACTTTTTTTTTAATTTTGAAAAAAAGTTTTAAAATTTTTTAAAATATTTTAGAAGATTTTATGAAATTTCAAAAATTTCATATAAAATTTTTCAATAGAGTTTTATGAAACTTGCAGAAAATTGTAAAGGAATTTAATAAGTTTTTTAGAAACAATTTAATAGGATAAAATATACCTAAAACTGGAAAAATTTTAAATTTTTCAAAAGAGTTTGACATAATTGTTTTAAAAAGCTCATCTTTTTAAAAGTTTTAGATATTTTTTAGAAGAATTTTCAAGAATTTTTTGAGAAAATTTTAAAAATTTCGAAAATTTTGTAGATTTTTTAACTAAAATCTAAAAAATATTAAAAAATTAGAATGTTACCCTAATAACTCCTTCTTTACTATCCAAGTTATATAATTAATAACTCAAAACAAATGAATGTTTTGCTGAAATGTAAGCTTTTTGTATAAATATAAATCATAATTCATAATTAAAAGTTTTTCTCTGAAAGTAGCCGTTTTAGTTACTAACTATGACAGTTTGGCTAAAACATAACCTCACTTAAAAAGTATTCCTAGCACCAAACACAACAATACTAATTTCGCCTTCAGCCCTGCCAAATGTAAAAAAAAATTAAATTTATCTAAAAATACTTAAAACATTATTTAAAGCCTTATGAAACTTTTTTAAAAAACTTTTTTTTTTATTTTGAAAAAAAGTTTTAAAATTTTTTAAAATATTTTAGAAGATTTTATGAAATTTCAAAAATTTTATATAAAATTTTTCAATAGAATTTTATAAAATTTGCAGAAAATTGTAAAGGAATTTAATAAGTTTTTTAGAAACAATTTAATAGGATAAAAATACCTAAAACTGGAAAAATTTTAAATTTTTCAAAAGAGTTTGACATAATTGTTTTAAAAAGCTCATCTTTTTAAAAGTTTTAGATATTTTTTAGAAGAATTTTCAAGAATTTTTTGAGAAAATTTTAAAAATTCTGAAAATTTTGTAGAAGATTTTTTAACTGAAAACTAAAAAATAGTAAAAAATTAGAATGTTACTCTAATAACTCCTTCTTTACTATTCAGTTATTTAATTAGTAACTCAAAACAAATGAACGTTTCGCTGAAATGTAAGCTTTTTGTATAAATATAAATCATAATTCATAATTAAAAGTTTTGCATTGGAAGTAGTCGTTTTAGTTACTAACTATCACAGTTTGTCAAAAACATAACCTCACTTAAGAAGTATTCCTAGCACCAAACACAACAATATTAATTTCGCCTTCAGCCCTGCCAAATGTAAAAAAAAATTAAATTTATCTAAAAATACTTAAAACATTATTTAAAGCCTTATGAAACTTTTTTAAAAAACTTTTTTTTTAATTTTGAAAAAAAGTTTTAAAATTTTTTAAAATATTTTAGAAGATTTTATGAAATTTCAAAAATTTTATATAAAATTTTTCAATAGAATTTTATAAAATTTGCAGAAAATTGTAAAGGAATTTAATAAGTTTTTTAGAAACAATTTAATAGGATAAAATATACCTAAAACTGGAAAAATTTTAAATTTTTCAAAAGATTTGACATAATTGTTTTAAAAAGCTCATTTTTTTAAAAGTTTTAGATATTTTTTAGAAGAATTTTCAAGAATTTTTTGAGAAAATTTTAAAAATTCTGAAAATTTTGTAGATTTTTCAACTAAAATCTAAAAAATATTAAAAAATTAGAATGTTACCCTAATAACTCCTTCTTTACTATTCAAGTTATTTAATTAATAACCCAAAACAAATGAATGTTTCGCTGAGATGTAAGCTTTTTGTATAAATATAAATCATAATTCATAATTAAAAGTTTTGCTTTGAAAGTAGCCGTTTTAGTTACTAACTATGACAGTTTGGCAAAAACATAACCTCACTTAAGAAGTATTCCTAGCACCAAACACAACAATATTATTTCCGCCCTCAGCCTCCTACCAGGTATTTAAAAAAAAAATTATCAAACAAACTTAAAACATTTTTTAAATTTTTTTAAAAATTTTTTGAAAAATATTATAAATTAACTGTTTGAAAAACTGATGGAATTAAACTTGAAAAATAATGTCTTATTTTTTTAAGTATAGTCTTAAGATTATAATTATGTTTAATTAAAATTGTAATTAATTGTTTTACTACAAAATAGAATTAATTTTTAAGTCTTGGTTAAAAGATATTTTATTATTAACCAAGAGCCATAATGAAAATTCGATTGTTTATTGAAGGCAAAATTTAAACTTTTGACAAAAATTTGAAATATTTTATTATTTTATTAGAAATTATATTTGCTCATACATTATTTTTCATTTGTGAACAACTGATGTTTGATGAATTTTTTTAGAATATAATAGAAAATAAATAAAAAAAAGTAGTATTTTTATTTAAATAATAAAGCATTTTGAAATATGTATTTCAAAAGTACATTTTGTCTTTTAAAATATATCACATTATAAATCAATTAACATTTTATTATATTTGATAGGATATAATAGAATATTTTTAGATTATAATAGAATATAAATAAAATATATAATAGAGAAATATATAACTTTTATTTAAATAATAAAGCATTTTACATTTTATTATATTTGATGGAATATAATAGAATATTTTGGATTATAATAGAATATAAATAAAGAGTATAATAGGAAAAAACAGACATTTATTTAAATGATAAAGCATTTTGAAGTATTTAAAAAAACATTTTATTTCTTGAAATGCATCAAATTCTAAATCGATTAACGTTTTTTATATTATTTAAACATCTAGAAAAAGTAATTTGCTATATATATTTTTTTCAAGTACATTTTACTATATTTAACAGAATTTAATAGAATATTTTTAGAATATAATAGAATATAAATAAAATATACAATAGACAAATAGAAAACTTTTATTTAAATAATAAAGCATTTTACATTTTATTATATTTGATAGAATATAATGGAATATTTTAGATTATAATAGAATATAAATAAAAAATATAACAGAAAAATAATAGACTTTTATTTAAATAATAAAACATTCTGAAGAATTTTAAAAGTACATTTTATTGTATTTGATAAAATATAATAGAATATTTTTAGATTATAATAGAATATAAATACAAAATATAATAGAAAAAAAACCGACTTTTATTTAAATAATAAAAATTAAAAAAACTTTAAAAATTTATTAGGATTTATGAAATTTTAAAAATTTTATAAAATTTGTAGAAAATATTAAAAAATCTTAGAAAATTTAGAAGATTTTAATAAGTTTTTAAAAACAATTTGATAGTTTAAAACATACCTAAAAGATTTTAAATTTTTTTAAAGAGTTTGACATAATTGTTCTAAAAGCTCTTTTTTTCTAATTTTTAAATATTCAGATATTTTTTAGAAAAATTTTCAAGAATTTTTTGAGATAATTTTTAAAATTATGAAAATTGTATGGAAGATTTTTCAACTAAAATTTAAAAAATATGAAAAGACTAATGTCTTTTAAATTAAAAACAATTTATATAGAACACAGAAATTTTTAGAAATTTTAGAATTTTAAAAGATTTTTAAGAGTTTGAAAAAATTGTTTTAAAGAGCTTTTTTTTTAATTTTAAGACATTTTTAAATAAAAAATTTAAAATAATTCTCAAAAAAATATTTTACAAAAATTGTCAAAAATTTTTTCAAGAAATTTTTAAAATTTTATGCTAAATATTGGTTTTTTCAAGTTATTCATTGTTTTTATTACTATTTATTTCTTCTACTTTTATGTTTTCATTAATAATTTATAAAAACGTCATTTCCAAGCGTCATCTGTCGCTTGCCTTTCCCAACCCCGCCATCTTAATCAAATTCCACCTATCCACATGGCATATTGAAAAGCCTATATAAAGCGGGCCTATTTTGTGTGTTGCCATTGAATATGTATAGCGGTTGACTCTATGAAGCTTAATGCTAATTTAATATCAAAAAGGTCACCTTTTGAAGTGAAGCTCAAGACCTCCATTTAAATATGCTTAATCGAAATTATGTCAAAAAAAAATCCCTGCTTCTGATGTGAAATGCAAATTTTAAGGAATCTCGACTATAAATACATAAACTGAAATAATAATCTAGAATAATTGAAGCTCTAAAAAGTTATGGACGTGTATCGTAAAATTTTATCTTTTCAGCATTGGTTTGCATCGATTTTAAATCAAGTTTGTGTTTTTGCATAAAATCATAGATGCTAATTTTTTATCATTTTTTTTCCTTTCCGAGATCAAGCCGGAAAAATAACGTTTTTATCAACTTTTGAGAGAAAATAACCAAAGTCGCACGGTTCTCGATTTTTTACTGTTTTTAGTATTTTTTACTATTTTTTTTTAATTTTTACCAATTATTACTAATTTTTACTAGTTTTTACTAATTTTTGCAAATTTTTACTAGCTTTTACTAATTTTTACTAATTTTTACGAATTTTTACTAATTTTTACTAATTTTTACTAATTTTTACTAATTTTTACTAATTTTTACTAATTTTTAGTAATTTTTACTAATTTTTACTAATTTTTACTAATTTTTACTAATTTTTACTAATTTTTACTAATTTTTACTAATTTTTACTAATTTTTACTAATTTTTACTAATTTTTACTAATTTTTACTAATTTTAACTATTGTTATGCACTTGTCAGCCTATGCAATAGAGTGACACTTTTTCATTTGCTTCGTGCACACGAATCTTTATCGGAAATACTTTGTATACACAATCCCCATTAATGTACCTTTTAGGTAATGTGTAAAAAAGTAAACAATTTTTGTTTAGACCATTTGAGCTGTTCTATTGTTTTCCATGATATATTTTTTGTGTGAAAAAAGTAAACAACTCCAACTCAGCGGTGGGATTGCAACAATAAACTCTATGTGAGAGAGAGTTTCTCGCATATATTGAAACAAGTTCGGGCAAGTTTTAGCCGCAAGATCCGCTTTAAATTATTACACTAGGGCGGTAAAGAATGTCAACTTCTTTAAAATTTGCGAAAAGATCAATACGTGGAGTTGTAGCACATGCAAACCGCTTACATAAACAAAGCGAACAACTTTTTGAGAAAGACTTTTACTGAATATATTTTTCTAACTGTCAAAAAAAGCAATCGTAAACCAAAGAATTTTAACAGCTTTTAGAAAAAGTTTGATTGAATTTTCACAAAGACGCAAAAAAAATATTTTTTTCTAAATTACTTTTTGACGCAAATAAAAAAACATCGCGAGGCTTTTGTTTTGGAATATCAACTAATAACACGAAAATGTATTTTTATGGAAGCTATTGTAATATTATACCCTAATTGTTTATTTGTTCCGACCGACTGACTCTATATTAAATTCACTTTTCATTGTTTATTTTCACAATAAATTTTATTATTTTTATTTATTAATTTTCTTTTTATAAAAACAAGTAGGCGCTGCAGGCTATACAGCGCCGGCTTATACAAAGCATTTCTGATGAGGAATCGTAGTGTACGAAACAACTTTAAATGTGTCACTCTGTTCCATAGACAAAATAGTAAAAATTAGTAAAAAATAGTAAAAAATGGTAAAAAATTTAAAATAGTAAAAATTAGTAGAAAATCAAGAACCCGTATCACTCTATGCAATAAAGTGACACATTTAAAGTCAAAATCATATTAGGTATTTTTGATGTGAAATCGTAGTGCACAAAACAATTGAAAATGTGTCACTTTATTGCACAGAGAAACAAGTGCATAGCAAAATAGCAAAAATTAGTAAAAAATAGTAAATATTAGTTAAAAATTCAAATAACCGTGCAACTTTTTAACAAAAATATGCTAAGTATTTTTGATATGGAGTCGTGGTGCACGAAACAAGTCAAAATGTGTCACTCTATACAAGTGACACATTTTAAGTTGTTTTGTGAAAAGTGCATAACAAAATAGTAAAAAATAGTATAAATTAGTAAAAAATAGTAAAAAATAGCAAAACATTGTAAAAAATAGTAAAATTTAGTAAAAAATCCAGAAACCGTGCGGCTTTTTAACCAAAATTTGCAAAGTATTTTTGATATAGAATCGTGGTGCTCGAAACAACTCAAAATGTGTTATTCTGTGGAATAAAGTGACACATTTAAGGTAAAATTTATATAAGGTATTTTTGATGTAAAATTGTTGTGCACAAAACAACTCAAAATGTGTCACTTTATTGCACAGAGTGACAAGTGCAAAGCAAAATAGCAAAAATTAGTGAAAATTAGTACAAAATAGTAAAAATTAGTAAAAAATCAAAAATCCGTGCAATTTTTTAACAAAAAAAATGTAAAGTATTTTTGATATGAAGTCGTGGTGCACAAAACAACTCAAAATGTGTCACTTTATAGCACAGAGTAACATGTGCAAGGCAAAATAACAAAAATTAGTAAAAATTAGTAAAAATTAGTAAAAATTAGTAAAAATTAGTAAAAATTAGTAAAAATTAGTAAAAATTAGTAAAAATTAGTAAAAATTAGTAAAAATTAGTAAAAATTAGTAAAAATTAGTAAAAATTAGTAAAAATTAGTAAAAATTAGTAAAAATTAGTAAAAATTAATAAAAATTAGTAAAAAGTAGTAAAAATTAGTAAAAATTAGTAAAAATTAGTAAAAATTAGTATAAATTAGTTAAAATTAGTAAAAATTAGTAAAAATTAGTAAAAATTAGTAAAAATTAGTAAAAATTAGTAAAAATTAGTAAAAATTAGTAAAAATTAGTAAAAATTAGTAAAACACAGTAGAAAATAGTAAAAAATAGTTAAAAATAGTAAAAAATAGTAAAAAATAGTAAAAAATAGTGAAAAATAGTAAAAAATAGTAAAAAATAGTAAAAAATTGTGAAAAGTTCTAAAACTTAACAAAAACATGTTAATCTATAGCAAATTGGAATAATAATACCACGACGTACAAAACAAGCTGCTAACATTGTTAAATGTGAATTTTAGTTTAAGCAGCAAATTCTACGATTTGCAAAAGACATTCCAGCTAAAATTTAATAAAAGTCTTTGTGCATTCTTATCGGGCTTTTCACACTTTCTTGTTTTCTGGATAAATGTAGTAGTAAACAATCTACGATGTCAAAGAGAGACTTGAAACAACTTGAAACTGGAAACCATAAGTCATTTTAAGCACGTCTTATCTAATGGGACAATTCGATACAGTATACGGCTGCTGCTGCTGCTGCTTGTCGCTTTTTGAGATAAAAGAACAAAAATACATTTTAGACATATTTGAGATGTTTGTAATTTTCTTATAGACAAAGCTAATTTGCTTCAATCCGCTTTTCGGGGGCTGTTGTTATATGAAACCAGTGTTTTAGAGGCGTATTTTGCTTATTTGCTAAATGTGCGTAAAGTGACAAATTTTCACACTAAATTGAAAAACAATTGTCTCAAAATTTTGCATTCGTTTTGGAATTGCTATCTTCTCGCACTTGTTAAGAGGACAATTAAAACACAGTAAACAAAAAAAACATTCCTGTTAAATTAGGAATCTGACAATAGTGCCGCACAAGCAAAATTAATTAATTTTAAGCTTTATTGTTTTAAAAAATTAGACAAAGTGCTAATGTAGTAAACAATAATCAAAAATATCATACAAAAAAAATAAAACAAAACAATAAAAAATGTCAAATGTATATGTGTGACGATTTCTACACACTTATAAAAAATAATTTTACATTACGTAGAAGTAGTACGCACAGTACTATTATAGTACGTAAAAATGGTACATAAAAATACTATGCACAGTTCTTCTACGTACAGTACTTGGTTGTTTTAACATGACAAGACTTGAAATGGAAAAGTAATACACAAAAAACGTACTCAAAGTTGGTAGAAGTACCGTACGTTTGAACTACTTTTACGCTATGTACTAGTCCTGTGTGCATTACTTCTACTTAATGCTGCAGTAGGTAAAAAATTACAAATAGTTATTCTATAAATAGGTAGCATTGGTACGCACAGTACCATTTTCACATTTCTTAACCGCAATATTGTACAAAAAAACTTTAGCAGAACTCTATAGAAGTACTGCTTGTACTACTTCTGTAGTAGAATTGTGATTACTATTTCTAAGTATTGCTACAGTACGTAAAAGTAGTACAAAAAGTACTTCAAAAAAATTGTAAAAATGTTATGAACTACAAAATTCATAAAAAAGCCTTAAAAAACCACAAAACTGAAATAAGTACTCAATTAATCCGAAAGTAGGTTTATAAAAGTCAATTTGTTTTACAAAAATCAGCTAAAATACAACCAAAGCTTCTTTTTTTTCGTTAAAAAAAACTCTTGCTTGGATGGGAATCGAACCCACAATTTTTGTTAGACCGGATTCCAAACGCACTATTGTTAGCCACCTGACTACCGATTATTGCTAACTCAAGCTACATAAAGCTTTAAGCCACCAGATTTATTAAAAACCGAGTTGTAGTACTTTAAAATTCCTTAAAACTAGAATCAAAACAGTTTTTAGAAAAGTCATTTTTTGCCAAATAGAGCATCTTTCTGCTTAGAACATTGGAGAGCAAAAAAGTTATCTGTACATGAGAATATAATTTTTATAAGATAGTAAACTAGCCCGCTTTTGGTCCAGACTTTAATTCAATAGAACACGTCTGGGATAAAATAAAACAATTGAAAAAAAGTGTTTGTACTACTTCTACGTAATGTAGTAGGTAGTACTGAGCGTATTACTTTTACATATTTTTAGAGTACGTAGAAGTTGAACAAAAAGTACTTGTACAGCACGTGGAAGTACTGTTGCTACAGTACTACTGTTGAACGTAGCCTGAAAGTACTGTTGTTAAATCCAGGTTCAATTTGAAATAGCCTGGCAAAACCTACAAAAACTTAAACAAGTACTTCAATAATCTGTAAAAAGTTTACTCCCGAACTGATTGTATCGAGAAAAGCCACCAGAATATAATTTTCAAGCTAAAGTAGCCCAAAATCAATTTTATACAAAATAGTCTTTACAAAAGGAAGTTTGTGCCAAAAAGGGCAGCTAGAGCACTTTCTTTAAATTTCGTAGAGTAGAAAGTTTTTTGCTAAATCAGGAGAACATGCACTTAGACAAGATAATAATAAACTGGCCCGCTTTCAGTCCAGACTTTAATGCAATGGAACACGTCTGGAATACACTAATAAAACTATTGAAAAAAGATGCGTTATGAAAAAAGTGTTTGTACTACTTCTACGTATAATTAGGAGTACTGTGCGCATTATTTTTACATATTTTTGCTGTATCAGTGCGTAGAAGTACTGTTGATATAGTACTACTGTTAAATGTAGCTGAAAGTACTGAAAGAGCTTGAAAGAACTGCTGTAAATGCTGGTTTAATTTGAAATAACCAGGTAAAATTTACAAAAATTAGTACTCAACCAGATTATCTACAGAAGTTACATTTCTTACTGGTACTACTCTATCGCAGAGCGTCTCTACCTATTTACACAAACCGCGTTTATCATTTTTTTTCTTAGTTTTTGGGCTACATGATAAAAACCAAAAATCTGTGGTTGTTGGCTATATGGAGCCTTTCAAGAATCACTAAGGCTGTGATGGGTAGATCCATCGCTAAAGTTGGGCACTGTCAGACGAATAAAAAGATTAATTAGCCAAAAAACAAAAGAACAAAACGCTTTTCTTTTGTTTGGTTTAATTTTTTTTAGTTTTTGGACTACATGATAAAAACCAAAAATCTGTTGTTGTTAGCTATATGGAGCCTTTCAAGAATCACTAAGGCTGTGATGGGTAGATCCATCGCTTAGGTTGGGTACTGTCAGACGCAGAAAAAGATTAAGTAACCAAAAAACAAAAGAACAAAACGCTTTTCTTTTGTTTGTTTTAATTTTTTTTAGTTTTTGGACTACATGATGAAAACCAAAAATCTGTTGTTGTTAGCTATATGGAGCCTTTCAAGAATCACTAAGGTTGTGATGGGTAGATCCATCGCTAAAGTTGGGCACTGTCAGACGAAGAAAAAGATTAAGTAACCAAAAAACAAAAGAACAAAACGCTTTTCTTTTGTTTGTTTTAATTTTTTTTAGTTTTTGGACTACATGATGAAAACCAAAAATCTGTTGTTGTTAGCTATATGGAGCCTTTCAAGAATCACTAAGGCTGTGATGGGTAGATTCATCGCTAAAGTTGGGCACTGTCAGACGCAGAAAAAGATTAAGTAACCAAAAAACAAAAGAACAAAACGCTTTTCTTTTGTTTGTTCTAATTTTTTTCAGTTTTTGGACTACATGATAAAAACCAAAAATCTGTTGTTGTTAGCTATATGGAGCCTTTCAAAAATCACTAAGGCTGTGATGGGTAGAACCATCGCTAAAGTTGGGCACTGTCAGACGCAGAAAAAGATTAAGTAACCAAAAAACAAAAGAACAAAACGCTTTTCTTTTGTTTGTTTTATGTTTTTCTTAGTTTTTGGGCTACATGATGAAAACCAAAAAGCTGTTGTTGTTGGCTATATGGAGCCTTTCAAGAATCACTAAGGCTGTGATGGGTAGATCCATCGCTAAAGTTGGGCACTGTCAGACGCAGAAAAAGATTAAGTAACCAAAAAACAAAAGAACAAAAGCGCTTTTCTTTTGTTTGTTTTACATTGAAGGCATTATCTAATATTCCACTAGATTGTCGGTTGTCGAAACAATAGAGCACAAAATCTGGGTTATATGCGAATAGTTCAATAATTAAGTTTGTACCGTGATGAAAGTGATTACAAGAGAATTAGGAAGGTAATTTCGGTTGTGATTAAGATTATAATCGTTTCATATACGACACAATTACTTTAATTATGAGATCAATTAAACGATACACACAATGCTCGAAAAGCACTTACGCGACTATCATAAAACAAAAGCCACCATTGTCCAGAATAAACACTCGCCGAACCAATTTGTGGAATTTAATTAAAACTAAATCAAAAAAGATTTAGTATAAGCAGGCCTGCGACCGCCATGTTTGCGGTTCAAGCCAGACCCGAAACATCTTGAAAATGATTTAGATGATCATAAATTTTGGCTAAATGCCATTTAATCCAACATAAAACAGTGCAAAATTTTGAAAAATATTAATTTTCGGCCGGTTTTTCAAAAATTTACCTGAAAGAGTGGTATTTTGCAGATTATTTTAACCAAACACAACTTTCCCTTTTTTTTTTCTAATAACCTAATAAAACATAACCTAAAAATTCCAACTAATACAATGTAAAACAGTGCACAATTTTCAATAATACTTATTTTCGGCAATTTTTGCAAAAATTTACCTAAAAGAGAGGTATTTTACAGATTATTTTTGTTTCTGGCACTAAACCGGTTTTATAACCTAGCAATATCTGGTTACTTTTTGTTTTTTTCCGACAACTGGAAAATATATAACCTATAAATTTTGTTTAAAAATTATTTAATACAACATAGAACAGTGCACAACTTATTTTAGCTTAAATGGTTTTAAAACTCGGTGTCAAACATAACTATCAGTTCTTTGTTTTTTTTATTATTCTATAAAAACATACTGGCTGTCTTTCAATAATTGAAAATTATTTTCTTATGTTGGTAAGAAACTTGAATTCTTTAGTTGGCAATGCGACACATGACACAAAAATTCAAAACAAATGTCTTTACTCTTCGTTGCTTTACTTTGTGACATAACCTAAATAAAGACAATTGACAACTGACAAGCTGCACTACCAACTTATTCAGTGTTGCCACTATTTTTTGTTTAAGATAAATTAACAAAACTGCTGATATGAGTAAAGCGCAATAGCAGTGGTATTTACCTAAATTATTTGTAGCAAATGTCACATATATCTAAATTAGTAGATAATGTTTTTTTTTAATTTTTGTTTTTTCTATTTTTTTAGTTGGCATTTCCAATATCACCCTGATTTTCTTTTAACTTCTGCTTCTTTTTTTAGTTTTTTGATTCTCATTAAAAATTATTTTTTTAATTTTTTTATTGTTGTTTTTTTTATTTTTTGTGATAAACCATTCAATTCAATTTTAATTTTCTTGTTTTTCTGTTTTAATTCTCTGGCTTCTCTTAATTGTTTATCTAATTTTATTAGTTTGTATACAACAGTGAAATTGTGTTAAGTTTGTATTAACTATAGAAAAATTATGATTTTTTTTTCAATTTTTTTTTAAAAAACATTGGTTTACTTAGAAAAAAGTCATATAACTTCTAATATTATTATTGTTTTTTTAAATTTTATGTACTATTTGTTTTGTTAAAATCTTTACTCTCTGTAAACAGAAGAATTTTTTTTCTTCAAAAAAAAAAATTTAAATTTATAAAATTAGTTATTTGAATTTTTCACACAAATTTTGCGGTTATGTAAAAAAAGTAATAATACAAAAGTTGTAGATTTTTTAATTATCTAGAACTTTGATAGTTAATTTTTTTGTATAAGATTAGTAGTTTTGCCGGAAACTAAGATAAACCGTTTTTTACCCTTAAAAAATTGTTTTCTACCCTTAAAAACTTACCTCCAATTTTTGATTTTTTGTAAATTTTTTTTTAATTTCTGTTATATATATACTTTCTAATTCAACTGTCAAATAGATAACCTAATTTGTCATCGAAACGTCAAAAGTGAAGCATCTCAAGCAAATAAAAATAAATATAACTAAAATAAAAAAAAAATACGAGAAATTAAAAGTTAGAGGTGAGTTTTTAAGAGTTGAAAACAATTTTTTAAGGGTAAAAACGGTTTATTTCAATTTCCGGCAAAACTTCTTATAGGAAAAAGTTATCTAACAAAGTTGTAGGTAATTAAAAGAACTACAACTTTGGTATTATTAGTTTTTTTTTTTTTTTAATTTTTTTATGTTACAGAAAGTAAAGATTTGAACAAAACAAATAGTACAAAAAGTTTAAAAAAAACAATAATAGTATCAAAAGTTGTATGACTTTTTTCTAAGTAAACCTATTTAAAAAAAAAACTTGAGAAAAGAATCATAATTTTTCTATAGTTAATACAAACTTAAAAATTAGATAACCGATTAAGAGAAGTCAGAGAATTAAGACAGAAAAACAAGAAAGTAAAAAATGAATTGAATGGTTTATCACAGAAAACAAAAAAAAAACAACAATAGAAAAATTAAAAAGATAAACTTTAATAAGAATCAGAATTCTAAAAAAAGAAGCCAAAAATAAAAGAAAAACGGTGATATTAGAAATTCCAAGTAAAGAAATAAAAAAAAACCAAAAATTAAAAAGAAAAATCTAGGAGTTAATGAAAGAGCAGACTGGAAAAAAAAAATTACAAAAATAAAATTCTTGTGTCGATGGAAAATTATAATTATAATTTAACAACAAAAAAAAGAGCTACAGAAGAGACAAAGAAAAATTGTAAGAAAGAAAAAAAGCAAAAGATGGAGGCAAATAAAATTTTTAAAAAAAGAGAAAAACTTGCAGGTTTTTTAAGCAATAGGAAAGAAACAGTTTACAGCACAGAAAAAACAAATAAAATAGGAAAAAAAGAATAAAAGATAGCAAAACAGCGAAAACTGAAACAAAACAAAAATAATATAGAAAAAGTAAGGAACAAAAAAGAGAAAAAATTAGACAGTAAAATAGAGAAAAAAATAAAAATGTTGAAAACTCCACAGAAACATTAGAACCAAATTGAGAAAAATTTAGAAAAAAAAAAGTTGTAATGTCGTATTTTAAAATAAAGCAAAAATTCAAAAAAAGGATTTACATTCTGAGAGTTAGAAAGGTTTGTGATAATAGAAACGGTAAATCATAAGTAGACAAAAAATGTCTAAAAAATACAGATAAATAGTGCAATATGTTACAAAAAACCAAAAAAAAAAAGCAAATAAAAACATAATAACGGAAATAAAAAGACCAATAATAAAAAAATATAAACAAAAAAATGAGGAAGTGATAAAAATTAGAAGACAAAATGGAAAATATGAATATAGCAAAAGCCTCAGACAGCTAGAAGAAAGAGAAAGGGAAAAAAAAACTTAAGCCAAGAATACACAAATTTATTGATATAGTGTAAACAAAACAACAATAAATAACTTCCTAAAATTTAAGCTTTTAGAGAAATTATCTTTTAAATGTTGCATATATAAGAACAATTTTTTTAAAGTTTGTTAAACTTGAAATTGACAGTTGACGTATCATCTGTCATTAATTATAAAGCCTTAAGCCAATATTTTCCGTAAGTTGGCATTGCTTTTAAAAAACCAAAATATATTTTTTAATTTCACGCCTTTTATGAAAAAAGCGATGCTTAGTGCTAGTTTAGTTAAAGCTAATTTTTGCAAAAAACTAAAACAGATTTTTTTGATGACCAAAATTTGCAAAAATATTAGGAAGAGAAAAATTATTTATTTATCTAGCTATATATTGATCTGAGACACAATAACTCAATTTTAAAATGGCAAACTTATTATAATAATAATATTTATATAAATTACTGCAATATTTTTTGTTTACTATCATAAAGATCATAGTCGCCAACCTCACTAAATTTATGGCAACCTATCAACAAATATTCCTAAATCTAGGGAGTAATTTATATATAGGATAGAGACTACATACAGTGTCATCATTAATTTTTTTTGCAATTTTGTTGGAAAGTTTTTCAAAAATTTGTATTAGATTTTCATTATTTGGTGAGACATTTGATGACAGTTGACAGAAATAAAATCGTAATAATGGCTCTAAAATTGCGATTTTAGTGAAATTTGTCATTTCTCGAAATATTACATGAAATTACATAAAATTTGCAATAATTTGTCAATCAACTGAATTTAGGTTATATTATTTTGACAGAAAAAAAAAGTTCTAAATTGTTCTCGAGTTCAGCATAATCCTAATTTGATATAGAATCAAGAGCCGATTATTTGCGTGCTCAAAACTATGAAAGTAAGCAAATGCAAATTACACTACGTTCTTACGGTTTCTTAAATTAAATTAATAACTCAGTGCCAGCTTTCCCTCGAATCATAAAGCTTTCTATTAAGTATTATGATGGCTTTTGTTCTACCTATTGTAGCAAAACACGATTTTTGGATTGAAGTATCTACTAATTCAGATTTATGTGACATTTGCTAAAAATAATTTAGGTAAATACCACTCCTATTGAGTTTTGCTTAAATCATCAGTTCTCTTAATTTATCTTAAATTATTTTTAAATCGGTTACAACAAGTGATAATACAAGCAAAAAATACAGTGGCAACACTGAGTAAGTTGGTAGTGCAGCCTGTCAGCTGTCAATCGTCTTTAGTTAGGTTATGTCACAGAGTAAAGCAACAAAGAGTACAGAATATTTTGACATCCTCTTAATCGTTCATCTAATTTTACTAATTTGTAATACAACTGTGAAATTCGGTTAAGCTTGTATTAACCATAGAAAAATTATGATTTTTTTCTCAAATTCTTAGAAGGTGTATTTAGAAAAAAAGTCATACAACTTTTGATATTATTATTATTTTTTTAAACTTTTTGTACTATTTGTTTTGTTAAAATCTTTACTTTCTGTAACATAAAATTTTTTTTTCTTTAAAAAATAACAATCAAAATATAAAAACTTAGATTTTTGAATTTTTCACATAAATTTTGCGATTATGTAAAAAAAGTATTGATATACAAGTTGTAGATCTTTTAATTACCTACAACTTTGTTAGTTAACTTTTTTCTATAAGACTAGTAATTTTGCCGGAAATTAAGATAAGCCGTTTTTACCCTTAAAAAAATGTTTTCTACCCTTAAACTTTACCTCTAACTTTTGATTTTCCGTACATTTTTTTTTTATTTTAGTTATATTCTTTTTTTTCCAATTCTGCTGTCAAATAGATAACCTAATTTGTCATCGAAACGTCAAAAGTGAAGCATCTCAAGAAAATGGGTTAATATCAAATTCTAAATCGCCTGATAATTTCATAATTTTTGCTTTTCGGCTAAATTTCGCGGTTTGGTGCTCTAGATTTCTGCTTTTTGTCTTGATCTAACTTTATTTTGATGAATCTTTGACGTAAGCCGTTTGTTTCCTTCAATCCGCTCATTTTTCTTTGCCACGGCACCTGTACGAGTTATTCACTCACAATGTGTTTTTCACGAGATCCACGTAATAAATTTTTACATTCAAAGGAAAAGTCGGCGTGTGTAAACCCTCTCTAACGGGATTGTATTTGCACAAAAATAGACATTCGTCACCGAAGCTAACAATTTATAGAGGTTATATATCCACACCTCGCAGTACACACAATCTTTTTTTTTTTTCGTAGAATAGCTTCTTAAATTTTTATGATCCAGAAAATTTGTGAAATGTTGGGGATTTATATCCTGTCAGGAACCAGACATACAATCAGGAAACCTAAGAAGCTGTGTTCAATGCTTTACATTTAAATCACTTTCGTTCCAAGAAAGACAAAAAATTGCGTCAGATATCATCAGTTTGAGTATTTTCAGTTGAAAAATGAACACTGAATTTAAACACTGCGATAAGACGGAACGTTAAGCTGAAAAACATGTTCTAGGGAAATGTGCCTCTATATATTTCCTATCCGACGTCACAGATTTGAATAGAAAATAAAGTATCAAATAATATCACATTAAATTCATTCAACCATTTAACGAATTCTTAACCATAATATGAATCTGTATTAATATCACATTTTTTAATTTTTTTTTTGAAGATGGATAGGAAGAAGAGGGGAGACTGCATGGCCTGCGAGGTCTGACGATCTAACATCTCTCAACTAATATTTTTTTTACTCTCGTGCCAAATCAAATCAATTTTTAATTTTACGAAAACGTTTTTGGTGAAAAATAGAAAGCACAAGTAAAAATATGCAGCATGGTCTGCAAGATATTCTGATTTAACATCTATTGAGTTTTCTTAGAAAGCTTGTGTTTAGAAATTAACTGTTTTTGAATATGATTTTATGAATGCATAAAAAACATGTTTTAGAAATTTTAAATCTTAAATTTTTTAAGCTAATTGTAATTCTTGAAGTAAATATGTAATATTTTAGGATTATCAACAGATTTTTTTCTGGGAGATAGATTAGAAGAAGAGGACATGCTGCACGGCCTGCGAGGCTGCTCGATCTAACATCACTTGACTTTTCTAGGAAAATTTAATATTTTTCTTTAATTAATTTATATTTGTCAATTAACTTAATTGGTAATCAAACTCACAATTTATGTAAGCTGTTGGTAACACATTTATTAAAAAAAATTGTTTTAATTAACGTAAGAGAGCTTAGTTTAGCGGAAATCTTAGCTTACTAGATAGATATTTTTTAACAGCAGCATATATTTTTTTTTAAAATTTTTGTAAACTAGTTTTGTTTTGGCTTGCCAGACCTGCCGATTTAACATCTCTTGAGATTTCTTGGATCGCTTGTCTTGCTTGTTTACCTTTAATTTGAAAGTTTACAGTGTTTGGAAAATAAACACGGCGATAAGACTGAACTCTCAGCTGAAAAGAAAATGAATAAGAAGAAGAGTGTATAATGCATGGCCTGCAAGATTATCCGATTTAAAACCTCTTAAGCTTTCTTAGAAATTTTTTTGTTTGTCTACCTTCAAGCTAGAAATTAACAGAGTTTGGAAAATAAATGCTGAATTTAAACACGGCTATAAGTATAAAACCTAAGCTGAAAAACAAGTTCTAGGAAAATGTGCCACTATATATTTTCTAAATCATCATAGATTCAAGTAGAAAATAAAGTATAAAATGATTTTATGTATTTTTTTTCATGATTACGTTTTATTTTGGATTTATTAATAATTTTTTTTCTGAGATGGATAGGAAGAAGGAGTTATGCTGCATGGCCTGCGAGATTGCTCGACCTAACATCTCTTGACTTTTCTTAGAATTGGTTTTTTATGTTTACTTTTGTGCAAAATTAATTCAATTGTTAATTAAACTCAATTATTTGTAAGTTTTTTTTTGAGAAACATTTTTTTTGGCATAAAATATATGTGAGAGCTTTATTTTACTAAAATTTGAGCTTACTAGATAGAAATTTTTCATTAGAACATGAAGGAGTTTTATTTTTTTAATAAAGTTTTCTATGCGAGAATGAGACAAAGAGGGTATGCCGCATAACCTGCAAGATTTTCCGATTCAACACCTCTTGAGTTTTCTTGGACAGCTTGTTTTCTTTAAAACAAGCTATAGAAAAAATTTTCGTTAATTTTTCAGCTAATTTTTAATCATAAAGCAAAAATGTATTAATATTGTAATATGGGCGTTTTATTTTTAATTTATAAACAAAAATATATCTGAGAGATGGATTAGAAAAAAAAGATATCCTGCATGGCCTGCAAGATTGCTTGATCTAACATCTCTTGATTTTTCTTACAAGTGAACTTTTTATGTTTACTTTTCTAGAAAAATAATTTAATTGCAATCAAAAACAACTTTTTGTAAATTTTTTATTGGAAAACTGTTTTTACCATTTATGTGAAAGCTTTTAATTGCTAAAATCTGAGTTTCCCAGATAGAAATTTTTTTATAGAAGCACGTGTTAACAATAATTTTTCAAGAAATTTTTTTATAAGAGATCGATGAGACGAAGAGAAGATTTCCCGATTTAACACCTCTTGAAATTTCTTAGAAAACTAGTTTTTTTTTAAGCAAGTTATATAAAAGTTTTACTTTAAATTGTTCGCCAATTTTTAATCCTAGAGTATTATTATAATAAAAATTAATTAACGTTTTATTTTTTATTAAATTTTTTATAAGAGATGGATAGGAAGAAAGGGTATGCTGCAAGGCCTGCTGGATCTCTTGATTTTTTTTTGAAAATTATTTATATATTTCTATAGTTTTTTTTGTGTACAGTTGTAAAAAATTAATTTAATTTCTAATTAAACCTAATTTTTTGTCAATTTTTTTATTAGAGCTTTATTTTGTTGAAACTTGAGCTCATTAGCTAGAAATTTTTTCAAAAAAATCAGTATTAGTTTGAATTTTTTTAGAAAGTTTTCTGGCTGGATAGTCTGTACAATTTCCCGATTTAACACCACTTGAGTTTTCTTGGAAAACTTGTTTTTTTATTTAAATAAGCTATAGAAGTATTTTACGTCATTTTTTAGCAAATTTTTTTTTATAAAATACGGATGTAATAATATTATGATATTAGAATTTCATTTTTGACTTATAACCAAAAATGTATCTGAGAGATGGATTGGAAGAAAGAAGTATTCTGCATGGCCTGCGAGATTGCTTGATCTAACATCGCTTGACTTTTCTTAGAATTGTTTTTTTTGTGCAAAATTAATTCAATCGTTAATCAAACTTAATTATTTGTAAATTTTTTATTAAAAAACTTTTTTTTTGTCATAAAATATAATATGTAAACTGCTGTAAAAAGTTAATTTAATTTCTAATTAAACCTAATTTTTTGTCAATTTTTTTATTGGAGCTTTATTTTGTTGAAACTGGAGCTTATTAGCTAGAAAATTTTTCATAAGAGCAAGTATTAATTTGAATTTTTTTAGAAAGTTTTCTGTGAGAGATAGATAGTATGCTAGAAAGCCTGCAAAATGTCTCGATTTAACACCTCTTGAGTTTTCTTGGAAAACTTGTTTTCTTTAAAACGAGCTATAGAAAAACATTACGTCATTTTTTAGCAAATTTTTTTTTATAAAATGAAGATGTGTTAATATTTTGATATTAGAATTTTATTTTTGATTTATAACCAAAAATGTATCTGAGAGATGGATTGGAAGAAAGAGGTATTCTGCATGGCCTGCGAGATTGCTTGATCTAACATCTCTTGACTTTTCTTAGAATTGGCTTTTTTTGTTTACTTTTATGCAAAATTAATTTAATTGTTAATCAAACTTAATTATTTGTAAGTTTTTTATTAAAAATCATTTTTTTTGGCATAAAATATATGTGAGAGCTTTATTTTACGAAAATTGAAACTAACTAGAAAATTTTTTTTTATTAGAACACAAAGTCATTTTATTTTTTCAATAAAGTTTTCTATAAAAGCATGAAAAAAAGAGAGTATACCGCATAACCTGCAAGATTTTCCGATTCAACACCTCTTGAGATTTCTTAGACAGCTTAATCATAAACAAAAATGTATTAACATTGTAATATGGTATAAATTTAGTTAGGTTGGCCACTATGATCTTTATGATAAAAAACAAAAAATATTGTAGTAATTTAGGTTAGGTCAACTTATATAAATATTATTATTATAATAAGTTTGCCATTTTGAAATTAAGTTATTGTGTCTCAGATTAATAAATAGCTAGATAAATAAATAATTTTTCTCTTCCTCATATTTTTCCAAAATTTGGTCATCAAAAAAACCTGGCTTTGTTTTTTGCAAAAATTAGCTTTAACTAAACTATCACTAAGCATCGCTTTTTTCATAAAAGGCGTAAAATTAAAAAATATATTTTGGTTTTTTAAAAGCAAAGCCAACTTACGGAAAATATTGGCTTAAAGATTTATAATTAATGACAGATGATAAGTCAACTGTCAATTTCAAGTTTAACAAACTTTAAAAAAATTGTTCTTATATATGCAGCATTTAAAAGATAATTTCTCTAAAAGCTTGAATTTTAGGAAGTAATTTATTGTTGTTTTGTTTACACTATATCAATAAATTTGTGTATTCTTGACTTAAGTCTTTTTTCCCTTCCTCTTTTTTCTAGCTGTCTGAGGCTTTTGCTATATTCATATTTTCCATTTTGTCTTCTAATTTTTATTACTTCCTCATTTTCTTGTTTATATCTTTTTTTCTATTGATTTTCTTATTTCCGTTATTATGTCTTTTTCTGCTTTTTTTTGTTTTTTTGTAGCATATTGCACTATTCATCTGTATTTTTTAAACATTTTTTATCTACTTATGATTTACCGTTTCTATTATCACAAACCTTTCTATGTACTCTCAGAATGTAAACCCTTTTTAAAATTTTGGTTTTATTTTAAAATACGACATTACAACTTTTTTTTTTTGAATTTTTCTTATTTTGGTTTTAATGTTTCTGTGGAGTTTTCAACATTTTCTAGTGTTGAATTTGTAATTACTTGAAATTAATTAGCTAAATAAATTATTAATTAATTATATGAGATAGTTGAAATGTTTTTATTGTTATTATGTCAAAATCCGATAAAGAGATTTTATAAAAATCAAATTTGTACATGTTTTTTTACAAAACAAAAATTTTTTTTTTAAAAAAAAGATTAGAAAATCATTATTATTAAACGTGAAAAATTAAATAAGTTAAAAAAAAATACAAAAAATCAACTTTTACTAAAAATTTAAGAGCAAAATAATACTTTGATGACGCAAGTAAAAATAAATTAGAAAACCATATAAAACTAACTTTATTTAAAAACTTACAACACTTAATTAATTATTTTTGAAGACGTTGCCCGGTAAAAAAACCAACAATTCACAAATTTGGAGAGAAATGTATTGAAAAATATATATATATATATATAAACAAAATTAATTAAAAAAAAATTAAAATTAAGTACACAATAATATGTCATATATATAACGCAAAGTTTTGTCTATTCTTTTAACAATTAAGTATTAATTAATTACACTTTAAAATAATTAATTATCAAAGAGTTTATATAGTTAACTCCAACTATGTAATTGCTTTTTGGCTTAATTTGCTTAAATACGCTGAATAAATAAACTAATTAGCAACTTTTTAATTTGTTACTTGTTTTTTTTTATCATAATCAGCTGTCAATGTCAGAAATAACTGTCAAAAAACGTATTATTTTAAAACTATTATTTAACTTTTAATTAAATTTATATGTGATTACATAAGAAAAAAGTAATTTGTTACAATTAATTAAATTAATTAATTAATACTTAGTTATATGACAAGGTTAAAATACTACATTAAAATTACTATTTATTGAAATATCATAGCAAATTCATTCAAACTAGAATCTGTGGACTCAAACATGTTTTGTTTTTATTGGAACTCTTCACTAAGTCGCAATAGATTCATTATAATAAAAAATTTAAAAAATGTTTACCATTTTCTTTGTAAAAACTTGATAGCATTTTATTTTTATTAACAAACATATTTTAAAAAATAAATGAAAATAATTTCTGAATTTTTACACAAATACAGAATTTTTAAGACAAATAACAGATAAAACAGCCAAATTGTCACATTAAACACCCTGTCTCAAAGATTTTTTATTTACTTTAAATTAAACAAATAGTTAAATAAAGTCATAGCAAATTTATTTATAAAATCTGTAGATTTGGCCATGTTTTGTTTTAATTAGAACTTTTCAGTATGTTGCAATAATTAATTATAATAATTATTATAATTATTATAATTATTTTTTAGTTTTGATTTCTAAACAATAATATATCTGAGAGATGGATTGGAAGAAAGAGTTATTCAGCATGGCCTGCGAGATTGCGTGATCTAACATCTCTAGACTTTTCTTAGAATTGTTTTTTTTTGTGTTTACTTTTGTGCAAAATTAATTTAATTGTTAATCAAACTTAATTATTATGTAAATAAAATATATGTAAACTGCGGTAAAAAATTAATTTAATTTCTAATTAAACCTAATTTTTTGTCAATTTTTTTATTAGAACTTTATTTTGTTAAAACTTGAGCTCATTAGCAAGAAAATTTTTCATAAGAGCAAGTATTAATTTGAATTTTTTTAGAAAGTTTTTTGTGAGAGATAGATAGTATGCTGGATAGCCTGCAAAATTTCTCGATTTAACACCTCTTGAGTTTTCTTGGAAAACTTGTTTCCTTTAAAACAAGCTATAGAAGAATTTTACATCATTTTTTAGCTAATTTTTTTTTATAAAATAGAGATGTATTAATATTATAATTGATTTATAACCAAAAATGTATCTGAGAGATGGATTGGAAGAAAGAGGTATTCTGCATGGCCTGCGAGATTGCTTGATCTAACATTTCTTGACTTTTCTTAGAATTAGTCTTTTTATGATTACTCTCGTGCAAAATTAATTTAAATGTCGATCAAACTTAATTATTTGTAAGTTTATATTAAAAAACATTTTTTTGACATAAAATAAATGTAAACTGCTGTAAAAAATTAATTTAATTTCTAATTAAACCTAATTTTTGGTCAATTTTTTTATTGGAGCTTTATTTTGTTGAAACTTGAGCTCATTAGCTAGAAATTTTTTCAGAAGAGTCAGTATTAATTTGAATTTTTTTAGAAAGTTTTCTGTGAGAGATAGATAGTATGCTAGAAAGCCGGCAAAATTTCTCGATTTAACACCTCTTGAGATTTCTTGGAAAACTTGTTTTCTTTAAAACGAGCTATAGAAAAATATTACGTCATTTTTTAGCAATTTTTTTTTTATAAAATAAAGATGTGTTAATATTTTGATATTAGAGTTTTATTTTTAATTTATAACCAAAAATGTATCTGAGAGATGGATTGGAAGAAAGAGGTATTCTGCATGGCCTGCGAGATTGCTTGATCTAACATCGCTTGACTTTTCTTAGAATCAATTGTTTACTCTCGATCAAAATTAATTTAATTGTTAATCAAACTTAATTACTTGTAAATTTTTTATTGAAAAACATTTTTTTTTTTGGCATAAAGTATATGATGACATTGGAAAACTGTTTTTACCATATGTGAGAGCTTTATTTTGCTAACATCTGAGTTTCCCAGATGGAAAATTTTTCATAGAAGCACGTGTTAACATTAATTTTTCAAGAAACTTTTCTATAAGAGATCGATGAGACGAAGAGAAAATTTCCCGATTCAACACCTCTTGAACTTTCTTGGAAAACTAGTTTTTGTTTTTAAAAATGTATATAAAAATTTTACTTTAAATTGTTAGCCAATTTTTAACCCTAAAGTGTTGACTTTTTTTCGAAAATTAACTATATATTTTTATAGTTTTTTTTGTGTACTGCTGTAAAAAATCAATTTAATTTCTAATTAAAACTAATTTTTTGTAAATTTTTTTATTTTGCTGATACGGGAACTCATTAGCCAGAATTTTTTTATAAGAGCAAGTATTAATTTGAATTTTTTCTGCGATAGTATGTTGGATAGCCTGCGAAATTTCCCGATTTAGCACCTATTGAGCTTTCTTAGTAAACTTTTTTTTTGCTTATGTTTAATTTAGAGGTTAACAGTGACAGCTGTCATAGCTTAAAAGGTGTATACCCATATGGCATTTTTTTATGTAAATAATTGTCAAAAGCTAATTAGCTTGCACCAAAGGCAAAATAATGATCACTTCTGTTAGCCGACGCCGTAATTCCCTCTTTCGCTCCACATGTTTATTAAAAATCAAATCAACATGCTTTGAACTCCGAAGTTGCACAAAACTTATCAATTCAAATTAAACCAAAAAACGAAATACTTTTGCGTGACATTCATCACCTGACTCAAAAACTTGCTTTTCTTACTAAAGTTGCGTTTTCAATTGGAAATTCGGCTGCTAAGCTAATAATAATTTTCGCTGGAAAATCTCGCGCACAAAATTATAAAATATTTATCGGAATGAAGTTGGAATTGGAAAAGTTTGAGTGCGGTGTAATTGAGGCGAAAAAGTGGTTATTGAAAAACCATTCCGGAAGATAACAACAGTCATAATATAGAGTCGATTTCGGCTAAAAGGATACTCATGTCATTGGATTATCTATTTACAGCGTCTATAGAATACCAACTAAAGGGAAAAAAAAATCCTGAAATTAACGCTCAATTATTCAGCGTTTTTTTTTTTTTTTAAGAAAATCGTCGCTTTTGGTGCATGCACGGCTATTAGTTTTATGGGGGTTTTATATCATAATTTAATTTAATAAGTAGTCGCGTGTTTTCAATCTTAAAAATACTTGAACAGGTTAATAATGGTTTCGATAATTGTAACGGTCATAAATCATTCGCGCCTATTTTCTAAAATATGGCTGAGAAATTAAATAAAAACTTTTTCACTTTTTACAATAAAATTGGTAAAAAATCTCCAAATTTCTCTTTACAATTAATCAATTACAACTCACTGAAGAGTTCCAATAAGAACAAAACATGTTCAAGTCTACCAGTCTTAGTTTGAATGAATTTGCTATGACTTTATTATTAAACAAAACGTTTTTAAATCTTATACGTTTTTCCAATTAATTCACAAAAATTTGGTAAAAAATTGCAGAATTTTATAATTAATCTGTTGCAACTAACTGACGAGTTCCAATAAGAACAAAAAATGCTTGAATCTGCAAATCTTAATTTGAATGAATTTGCTATGACTTTAATGAAATATTTTAGACATAAAGTTTTACTGCAATAGCTTGCTTTATTTGTCTTAAAATTTGTATATTTGTGGAATAAATGTAATGGCTTTAACGCATTTTTATCTATTTTTTAGATAAAATATGGTAGACAGAAAAATCAAACTCCTTCAAATCTCTACCTTTTTACAAAAAAATTGGTAAAAAATCTCCAAATTTCTCATTACAATTAATCTATTACAACTCACTGAAGAGTTCCAATATGAACAAAACATAGTTAAGTCTACAAATTTTAGTTTGAATGAATTTGCTATGACTTTATTATGCTATTTGTTTGACAGTAGACAAAATATGTGATATATTTTGAACAGAAAATTTTAATGTATAACTTTGTTGTCTAATCTCAAAAATTGGTAGATTAATTTAATAATTGTAACAGTTATTAATTATTTTCATCAATTTTTGATAATAAAGCGTACAAAAAAACAAAACGTTTTTAAATTTCATACGTATTTCTAATTAATTTACAAAAATTTGGTAAAAAAACGCAAAATTTCATAATTAATCTGTTGCAACTAACTGAGGAGTTCCAATAAGAACAAAAAATGCTTGAATCTACAAATCTTAGTTTGAATAAATTTGCTATGGCTTTAATGACAGAAAGTTTTACTGTCATAGCTTGGCTGTCTTATGGTTTATTTGTTTTTTCAAAAAAATTGGTAAGAAACGATTAAGTTTTTTATTCTAATTAATCATTGCAAGATACTGAAGAGTTCCAATTTAAACAAAACATGGCTAAATTTACAGATTTTATAAATAAATTTGCTATAACTTTATTTTACTAATTGTTTAATTTAAAATAAATGAAAAATCTTTCAGACAGAGTGTTTAAAGTGACAATTTGGCTGTTTTATCTGTCATTTGTCTTAAAAATTGTATATTTGTGTAATAATTGTTACTGTCAGAAATTATTTTCATTAATTTTTTAAAATATGATTGTCAATAAAAATAAAATGCTATTAAATTTTTACGTTTTTACAAAAAAAAATGATAAAATTTTTTTTATTATAATGAATCTACTGCGACTTAGTGAAGAGTTCCAATAAAAACAAAACATGTTTGAGTCCCCAGATCCTAGTTTGAATGAATTTGCTATGATATTTCAACAAATAGTAATTTCAATAAGAAAATTTTAATGTAGTATTTCAACCTTGTCATATAACTAATCATTAATTAATTAATTTAATTAATTGTAACAAATTACTTTTTTCTAAATTATGCACATGAAATTTTCTAAATTTTTAATTTGCTACTTGTATATCTAAGCCAACCTTAGAAAAAAAAAATGTTTCAATTTAACTGTAAACGATTCTAGAAAAAATTCTATATTAGTAGTATTTTTTTTCTAATTTGAAAGCTGGTGCTTTTCATGTAATCACATATAAATTTAATTAAGATTTAATTAGTAGTTTTGATATAATACGTTTTTTGACAGTTATTTCTGACATTGACAGCTGATTATGATAAAAAAAAACAAGTAAAAAATTAAAAAGTTGCTTATTAGTTTATTTATTCAGCGTATTTAAGCAAGTTAAGCCAAAAAGCAATTACATAGTTGGAGTTGACTAAATAATCTTTTTGATAATTAATTATTTTTAAGTGTAATTAATTAATAATTAATTGTTTAAAAAAAAAATAAACAAAACTTGGTGTTATATATATGATATATAATTGTGTATTTAATTTTGATTTTTTTTTAATTAATTTTGTTTATATATATATTTTTTAATACATTTCTCTCCAAATTTGTGAACTGTTGGTTTTTTTACCGGGCAACGTCTTCAAAAATAACTAATTAAGTATTGTAAATTTTTAACTAAAATGCTCTAGAAAGATCTCTATACAACTGATTAAGTTTTTTTAAATTCTAATAGAAAACCATAGAATGTTAAAAATAAAGCAACTTTTTTTGTTTTTTCTTTTATTTAGTTTTTTGTAGTTTTTCTACTGAATAAACTCTTTGATAATTAATTATTTTAAAGTCTAATTAATTAATAATTAATTGTTTAAAAAAATAGACAAAACTTGGCGTTATATATATGACATATTATTGTGTACTTAATTTTGATTTTTTTTTAATTAATTTTGTTTATATATATATTTTTTAATACATTTCTCTCCAAATTTGTGAACTGTTGGTTTTTTTACCGGGCAACGTCTTCAAAAATAACTAATTAAGTATTGTAAATTTTTAACTAAAATGCTCTAGAAAGATCTCTATACAACTGATTAAGTTTTTTTAAATTCTAATAGAAAACCATAGAATGTTAAAAATAAAGCAACTTTTTTTGTTTTTTCTTTTATTTAGTTTTTTGTAGTTTTTCTACTGAATAAACTCTTTGATAATTAATTATTTTAAAGTCTAATTAATTAATAATTAATTGTTTAAAAAAATAGACAAAACTTGGCGTTATATATATGACATATTATTGTGTACTTAATTTTGATTTTTTTTTAATTAATTTTGTTTATATATATATTTTTTAATACATTTCTCTCCAAATTTGTGAACTGTTGGTTTTTTTACCGGGCAACGTCTTCAAAAATAACTAATTAAGTATTGTAAATTTTTAACTAAAATGCTCTAGAAAGATCTCTATACAACTGATTAAGTTTTTTTAAATTCTAATAGAAAACCATAGAATGTTAAAAATAAAGCAACTTTTTTTGTTTTTTCTTTTATTTAGTTTTTTGTAGTTTTTCTACTGAATAAACTCTTTGATAATTAATTATTTTAAAGTCTAATTAATTAATAATTAATTGTTTAAAAAAATAGACAAAACTTGGCGTTATATATATGACATATTATTGTGTACTTAATTTTGATTTTTTTTTAATTAATTTTGTTTATATATATATATTTTAATACATTTCTCTCCAAATTTGTGAACTGTTGGTTTTTTTTACCGGGCAACGTCTTCAAAAATAACTAATTAAGTATTGTAAACTTTTAACTAAAATGCTCTTGAAAAATCTCTACACAGCTGATTATTTTTTTTTAAATTCTAAAAGAAAACTATAGAATGTTAAAAATAAAGCAACTTTTTTTGTTTTTTCTTTTATTTAGTTTTTTGTAGTTTTTCTACTAAATAAACTCTTTGATAATTAATTATTTTAAAGTCTAATTAATTAATAATTAATTGTTTAAAAAAATAGACAAAACTTGGCGTTATATATATGACATATTATTGTGTACTTAATTTTGATTTTTTTTTAATTAATTTTGTTTATATATATATTTTTTAATACATTTCTCTCCAAATTTGTGAACTGTTGGTTTTTTTACCGGGCAACGTCTTCAAAAATAACTAATTAAGTATTGTAAATTTTTAACTAAAATGCTCTAGAAAGATCTCTATACAACTGATTAAGTTTTTTTAAATTCTAATAGAAAACCATAGAATGTTAAAAATAAAGCAACTTTTTTTGTTTTTTCTTTTATTTAGTTTTTTGTAGTTTTTCTACTGAATAAACTCTTTGATAATTAATTATTTTAAAGTCTAATTAATTAATAATTAATTGTTTAAAAAAATAGACAAAACTTGGCGTTATATATATGACATATTATTGTGTACTTAATTTTGATTTTTTTTTAATTAATTTTGTTTATATATATATATTTTAATACATTTCTCTCCAAATTTGTGAACTGTTGGTTTTTTTACCGGGCAACGTCTTCAAAAATAACTAATTAGGTATTGTAAAATTTTAACTAAAATGCTCTTAAAAGATCTCTATACAGCTGATTAATTTTTTTTAAATTCTAATAGAAAACCATAGAATGTTAAAAATAAAGCAACTTTTTTTGTTTTTTCTTTTATTTAGTTTTTTGTAGTTTTTCTGCTAAATAAACTCTTTGATAATTAATTATTTTAAAGCGTAATTAATTAATAATTAATTGTTAAAAAAATAGACAAAACTTGGTGTTATATATATGACATATTATTGTGTACTTAATTTTGATTTTTTTTTAATTAATTTTGTTTATATTTTTTAATACATTTTTCTTCAAATTGGTGGATTGTGGGTTTTTTAACGGGCAACGTCTTCAAAAATAACTAATTAGGTATTGTAATTTTTTAACTAAAGCTAGTTTCATATGGTGTTTTAATTTATTTTTACTTACGTCATCAAAGTAATATTTTGCTTTTAAATTTTTAGTAAAAGTTGATTTTTTGTATACTTTTTAAACTTTTTTTATTTTTCACGCTTAATAATGATGATTTTCTATTCTTTTTTTTTAAAAAGTAACTTTTTGTTTGTAAGAAACAGGTACAACTTTGATTTTTATAATATCTCTTTATCAGATTTTGACATAATAACAATAAAAACATTTCAACCATCTCATATAATTAATTTATAATTTATTTAGCTAATTAATTTCAAGTAATTACAAAATAACCACTACAAATTTTTCACATAAGTTTATTTTTTAATCGTCTTAAAAACACAAAAAAAGTCAGATTTTAACTGTATTTTTTTTTAAATTTGAAAGCTGGTGCTTTTTACGTGATTTTGTATAAGTTTAACCAAATTTTTGAGTTATCCTCAATAATACAATTTTTGAAATTAATTTTTAGCACTGACAGCTGATGCAAAAAAAAAAATTTTCAATTTTTAAATTGTTTCTTGTATATATAAGCAAATCTTTAAAAAAAATTTTTTAATTTAATTATATTTTGTAGTAAACTATTCTAGAAAAAATCCTATATTGTTTTTTTTTTCTAATTTGAAAGCTGGTGCTTTTTATGTAATCACATATGAATTTAATTAAGACTAGTTTTAAAATAATGCGTTTTTTGACAGTTATTTCTGACATTGACAGCTGATTATGATAAAAAAAAAACAAGTAAAAAATTAAAACGTTGCTTATTAGTTTATTTATTACGCGTATTTAAGCAAATTAAGCCAAAAAGCAATTACATAGTTGGAGTTAACTATATAAACTCTTTGATAATTAATTATTTTAAAGTGTAATTAATTAATAATTAATTGTTAAAAAAATAGACAAAACTTGGCGTTATATATATGACATATTATTGTGTACTTAATTTTGATTTTTTTTTAATTAATTTTGTTTATATATATATTTTTTAATACATTTCTCTCCAAATTTGTGAACTGTTGGTTTTTTTTACCGGGCAACGTCTTCAAAAATAACTAATTAAGTATTGTAAATTTTTAACTAAAATGCTCTTAAAAGATCTCTATACAGCTGATTAATTTTTTTTAAATTCCAATAGAAAACCATAGAATGTTAAAAATAAAGCAACTTTTTTTGTTTTTTCTTTTATTTAGTTTTTTGTAGTTTTTCTACTAAATAAACTCTTTGATAATTAATTATTTTAAAGTCTAATTAATTAATAATTAATTGTTTAAAAAAATAGACAAAACTTGGCGTTATATATATGACATATTATTGTGTACTTAATTTTGATTTTTTTTTAATTAATTTTGTTTATATATATATATTTTAATACATTTCTCTCCAAATTTGTGAACTGTTGGTTTTTTTACCGGGCAACGTCTTCAAAAATAACTAATTAAGTATTGTAAACTTTTAACTAAAATGCTCTTGAAAGATCTCTATACAGCTGATTAATTTTTTTTTAAATTCTAACAGAAAACCATAGAATGTTAAAAATAAAGCAACTTTTTTTGTTTTTTCTTTTATTTAGTTTTTTGTAGTTTTTCTACTAAATAAACTCTTTGATAATTAATTATTTTAAAGTCTAATTAATTAATAATTAATTGTTTAAAAAAATAGACAAAACTTGGCGTTATATATATGACATATTATTGTGTACTTAATTTTGATTTTTTTTTAATTAATTTTGTTGATATTTTTTAATACATTTTTCTTGAAATTTGTGGATTGTGGGTTTTTAACGGGCAACGTCTTCAAAAATAACTAATTAAGTATTGTAAACTTTTAACTAAAATGCTCTTGAAAAATCTCTACACAGCTGATTATTTTTTTTTAAATTCTAAAAGAAAACTATAGAATGTTAAAAATAAAGCAACTTTTTTTGTTTTTTCTTTTATTTAGTTTTTTGTAGTTTTTCTACTAAATAAACTCTTTGATAATTAATTATTTTAAAGTCTAATTAATTAATAATTAATTTTTAAAAAAATAGACAAAACTTGGCGTTATATATATGACATATTATTGTGTACTTAATTTTGATTTTTTTTTAATTAATTTTGTTTATATATATATTTTTTAATACGTTTCTCTCCAAATTTGTGAACTGTTGGTTTTTTTACCAGGCAACGTCTTCAAAAATAACTAATTAAGTATTGTAAAATTTTAACTAAAATGCTCTTGAAAGATCTCTATACAGCTGATTAATTTTTTTAAAATTCTAATAGAAAACCAAAGAATGTTAAAAATAAAGCAACTTTTTTTGTTTTTTCTTTTATTTAGTTTTTTGTAGTTTTTCTGCTAAATAAACTCTTTGATAATTAATTATTTTAAAGCGTAATTAATTAATAATTAATTGTTAAAAAAATAGACAAAACTTGGTGTTATATATATGACATATTATTGTGTACTTAATTTTGATTTTTTTTTAATTAATTTTGTTTATATATATATATTTTAATACATTTCTCTCCAAATTTGTGAACTGTTGGTTTTTTTACCGGGCAACGTCTTCAAAAATAACTAATTAAGTATTGTAAACTTTTAACTAAAATGCTCTTGAAAGATCTCTATACAGCTGATTAATTTTTTTTTAAATTCTAACAGAAAACCATAGAATGTTAAAAATAAAGCAACTTTTTTTGTTTTTTCTTTTATTTAGTTTTTTGTAGTTTTTCTACTAAATAAACTCTTTGATAATTAATTATTTTAAAGTCTAATTAATTAATAATTAATTGTTTAAAAAAATAGACAAAACTTGGCGTTATATATATGACATATTATTGTGTACTTAATTTTGATTTTTTTTTAATTAATTTTGTTTATATATATATATTTTAATACATTTCTCTCCAAATTTGTGAACTGTTGGTTTTTTTACCGGGCAACGTCTTCAAAAATAACTAATTAAGTATTGTAAACTTTTAACTAAAATGCTCTTGAAAGATCTCTATACAGCTGATTAATTTTTTTTTAAATTCTAACAGAAAACCATAGAATGTTAAAAATAAAGCAACTTTTTTTGTTTTTTCTTTTATTTAGTTTTTTGTAGTTTTTCTACTAAATAAACTCTTTGATAATTAATTATTTTAAAGTCTAATTAATTAATAATTAATTGTTTAAAAAAATAGACAAAACTTGGCGTTATATATATGACATATTATTGTGTACTTAATTTTGATTTTTTTTTAATTAATTTTGTTGATATTTTTTAATACATTTTTCTTGAAATTTGTGGATTGTGGGTTTTTAACGGGCAACGTCTTCAAAAATAACTAATTAAGTATTGTAAACTTTTAACTAAAATGCTCTTGAAAAATCTCTACACAGCTGATTATTTTTTTTTAAATTCTAAAAGAAAACTATAGAATGTTAAAAATAAAGCAACTTTTTTTGTTTTTTCTTTTATTTAGTTTTTTGTAGTTTTTTTACTAAATAAACTCTTTGATAATTAATTATTTTAAAGTCTAATTAATTAATAATTAATTTTTAAAAAAATAGACAAAACTTGGCGTTATATATATGACATATTATTGTGTACTTAATTTTGATTTTTTTTTAATTAATTTTGTTTATATATATATTTTTTAATACGTTTCTCTCCAAATTTGTGAACTGTTGGTTTTTATACCAGGCAACGTCTTCAAAAATAACTAATTAAGTATTGTAAACTTTTAACTAAAATGCTCTTGAAAAATCTCTACACAGCTGATTATTTTTTTTTAAATTCTAAAAGAAAACTATAGAATGTTAAAAATAAAGCAACTTTTTTTGTTTTTTCTTTTATTTAGTTTTTTGTAGTTTTTTTACTAAATAAACTCTTTGATAATTAATTATTTTAAAGTCTAATTAATTAATAATTAATTTTTAAAAAAATAGACAAAACTTGGCGTTATATATATGACATATTATTGTGTACTTAATTTTGATTTTTTTTTAATTAATTTTGTTTATATATATATTTTTTAATACGTTTCTCTCCAAATTTGTGAACTGTTGGTTTTTATACCAGGCAACGTCTTCAAAAATAACTAATTAAGTATTGTAAAATTTTAACTAAAATGCTCTTGAAAGATCTCTATACAGCTGATTAATTTTTTTAAAATTCTAATAGAAAACCAAAGAATGTTAAAAATAAAGCAACTTTTTTTGTTTTTTCTTTTATTTAGTTTTTTGTAGTTTTTCTGCTAAATAAACTCTTTGATAATTAATTATTTTAAAGCGTAATTAATTAATAATTAATTGTTAAAAAAATAGACAAAACTTGGTGTTATATATATGACATATTATTGTGTACTTAATTTTGATTTTTTTTTAATTAATTTTGTTGATATTTTTTAATACATTTTTCTTGAAATTTGTGGATTGTGGGTTTTTAACGGGCAACGTCTTCAAAAATAACTAATTAGGTATTGTAATTTTTCAACTAAAGCTAGTTTTATATGGTTTTCTAAAATATTTTTCCTTACGTCATCAAAGTATTATTTTGCTTTGAAATTTTTAGTAAAAGTTGATTTTTTGTATATTTTTTAAAACTTTTTTTATTTTTCACGTTTAATAATGATGATTTTCTATTCTTTTCTTTAAAAAAGTAATTTTTTGTTACTTATCTCTTTATCAGATTTTGACATTATAACAATAAAAACATTTCAACCATCTCATATAATTAATTTATAATTTATTTTACTAATTAATTTCAAGTAATTACAAATTGAACACTACAATTTTTTCACATTGGTTTATTTTTTAATCGTCTTAAAAACACAAAAAAGTCAGATTTTAACTGTATTTTTTTAATTTGAAAGCTGGTGCTTTTTACGTGATTTTGTATAAGTTAAACATATTACAATTTTTGAAATTAATTTTTGGCACTGACAGCTGATGCAAAAAATTTAAAATTAAGATAATTTTAAATAATTTATTTATTTAACTAATTTAAACAAGCTAACCCAAGAAGCAATTAGTTTAAATTAATTAATTAAATGACTTAATTTTGAGATCTAATTAATTATTAATAATTACTTTTTTTTACAAATTTTTCATTTGCCATATTGCTTTAATGCGTAATTAGAAATATCTCAAAAACTCATATTTAAACCGTGATGAAATAACCACATAAAAAGCACCAGCTTTCAAATAAAAAAAATATTCATTAAAATTGATTCACCGAGACAAAAAGCTTTAAAATAACAAAAACAAAAAATAAGTAAAAAGCCTTCATCTGTTTTTGAAGTCGGATAAAAAATAATTCGTATAAGCTTTTATGATTTTTGCTTAGATACCTTATGTCATTGCTTAGATTTAAGCCTCTTATAAAATGTGACATTTTTTCTAAAATTTGTTTAATATAACTTTTTTATAAATGTTTTTGAAAAAATGATAATGGCTTGAGATGTATTCGACAGATTTTATCATGATTCATCAATTGCAGTTATTACGATCTAAAAAATCTTTATTTTGTTCAATTTTGACAATTTTGACCATTTTGACAGTTTTTGACATTTTAGACTAGTAATAGACTGTTTTATGCAACCGTTGGTTGGCTTACAGGTACCAGGAGTGGGCGTATGGGCATAAATGGGTTAAAACTTAAATTTTTTGTATCGAAAGTCCTCCAAATACAAAAAATGTGTAGCGACTCTCTTCTTAGCAATAAATTTCTAAATCGAGATCATTTTTCACCTCAAAATTTGCATTACAAAAACTCAACTAACATTCATATAACTTAATAACCAACACAAAACATTGTCGAGGAACGGTATCAAGTGGCGCATGTCACAATATTGCGCTTCGATAAAGTTTCAGCTTTCGGCGTTAGTTTTCAGCGTCGCGACGCCGACGTCGGTTTGCAAGTGACGCACGTTCAAGCACGTTCCGGCGAGTTATCACACGATCAAACACGTGCGTCGGCCTAGACGCCTAAAGCGTTATTTTCGAAAAAATCGCGCTTTTTGCCAGGTTAGATCTCATCAGTGGAGCAAAATAGAATTTTTTTATGGTTTTAGTGTAGTAAGTTTGGTGCGAATATTGGGAATGTGAGTGAGTTTTTGAGGGAAAAAATGAGTGTTCTACGATTGTGGAGAGTTTCTATCATATTTTTTATCTCAGGTAAGAATAATATTCCATTATTAAATTAGATTTTGGGTTTTTCTTCAAAAAAAAAAAAATAAAATTTTGCAGAAAAAAGCGCTTTTTTATGAGAAAATTCATTAATTTCTTCAATTTATCAGATAAATATCTTCAGCTAGTTGCCTTAATGTAATTATTTTTCTTCATGGAAAATTGATTTTCCCTAAAATACAGCTTCAACAAGTTGCCATATTCGAGACCTATTCTAAATTCCTAATAAGTATTGAGAAGCAATACATTGTGGGTGAGTTAGTAGCTGATTCTATTTAAATGATTATAAATTTTGTCGAGCGGCGTAATCGCTGCTACATTAATAATAAATAAAATTAACGTTTGAGTGATGAGCATTAAAATGAATATAGCAACAAACTCACTCATGATGCACCACTAAAAACATATATGTCATTAATCTAATAAGAAATTATAAAAAGCGTTTTAAAAAACCAGGTTTCACATTTTCAATGTAAAGATCGGATACAAAAACCTCAAACAGCTGAAGAGTTGCAATAAAAACAAAAAAAATGTCAGAGTCTTCAGATTGAGTTTGAATAAATTTGCTCTGACCTTATTTTCAATAAATATCAATATTGTGTCCTATACCTCACGAGAATGCAAATTAAATGGCATAATAAATAAATAGAAACAAAATTGCATGTTTTAATTAAACATTGAACAAGTTTTTCCCATAAATTGCAATACATTTCTATTAAATAATCCGCTGAAATGTTTAGCGGAAAAACAAAAGCAATTGGATGGGCTGCTATTAATTAGTTCATAGGTAGAAACTATTTAATTTTGGAAATTATGTGAATTGTTGCTCGCCAAGTGTAATCTATTGTGAATAATTATTTTATTTTTAATTAAAGCAACAAGTGTAACAACAAGAAAAAATAAAAACATGTGATCATAAAGTGGTATAGAAAAAATAGAGCAGAGGGCTTAGTAGACCAGTTGGCCAAGCGAAAGTACGCGCCGATCTGAGAATATAGTTAGGCTTGTCGAATGCTCTTGAAAGATCTCTATACAACTGATTAAATTTTTATAAATTCTAATAGAAAACCATAGACTGTTAAAAATAAAGTAACTTTTTTGTTTTTTCTTTTATTTACTTTTTTGTAGTTTTTTACTTTAATTTTTGTTATTTTTTGTGTTACGTTTTAGTTAGTTTACTCTAAATTTGACCAATATGTGAATTTTTTTATTATTTTGCTGTTAAATTTGTATAATCAACCGGTTAAATTAAATTCATGACAATATGGGGTACATAGGCTTATTGTGTTTTTTGATAAAAAATTATTTTTTTTTGTTAAAGTGTGTGTAGGAATAAAATATAAATATATACAAACAGGGTGGCGCTAAAAGAGCTGTTTACTTACTGTTTTGCCTATAACATGATATGACCTGACCTGACCTGACCCGACAAGTCAAATAATAATAATTATATAGCCGTAAGCGTTATAAGGTTAAAAAACAAATATGACAATTGGGAAAAAAATTAAGCAAAAACAGCAGAACATTTGGTTAAAAAAAACTGTAAAAAACACATTCAAATTAAAAAAAAATAATAAAAAAGTCTCTAGACAAAAACCTGTTAGGAAATAAAAGCAATAAAAAGTTTACGTAAAAATGATTAAAAAAAATAGAAAAAAAAGATAAAAACACACATAAAAACAAAAAATTATGTATGAAAACAAAAGAAGAAAGACATCGGTATACAACAAAAAATATAAAAACTAAATAATAAATTCACTTAAAAAAGTTAAAAAATGAAATAAGAGCAGAAAAAAGCTTGAGAAATTTAGATAAAAAAAAATTATAATCTAATTTTTTGTACTTTTTTTACAAGTTCAAAATTTGTTGTAAAAAATATACAATTTTAGAGCTAAGTTTCAAATAAATATTTATTCAAAAACAATTAATTCTAGTATTTCTTCACTTTTTCATCCAATTTTTTGATTATCCGCTATATTTATTCAAAAACAATTAATTCCAGTGTTTCTTCACTTTTTATCCAATTTTTTGATTATCCGCTTAGTCACTATTTTTGTTTATTTGCTAGCACACTTATTACGAAACAAAAGCAATAAAAGAGTTAACTATGAGTGAAAAAATACAAAAAGAAACAAAAAAAGCTTTAAATAAAACCAAAACAAAAATCCAAAAATGTAACATTGTTATAGACTTAAAAAAATAAAAAATAAATGAATAAAGCTTAAAAGATGAAAGAAGAAAAAGATAAAACAAAACAGTTTTTTTATTTTTTGACAAAACTTTTTTGACAAAACGTCAGTTTTAGATGTTTTTGTAAAAAGTATACAACCTTAGCGCTAAGTTTTAAAAAAATATTTATTCTAAAACCATTACCTACATCTAGTGATTTTTCACATTTTTATCCGACTTTTCGATTATCCGTTTAGTCACAATTTTTGTTTATTTGCTAGCACACCTATTAATAATGTTAACAAAATAAAAACAATAAAAGAGTTAACTATGGATGAAAGAGTAAAAAAATACAAAAAGAAAGATAAAAAACTTCAAAGAAAATCAAAACAAATATACAAAAATATATGTATGGAGGAAAAGAGATAAGAAAAACACTTAAAAAATTGAAAAAAAACGATAAAGCTTAAGACATGAAAGAAGAAAAAAATAAAACAAAACAGTTTTTTTATTTTTTGAAAAAACTTATTCGACATAACGTCAGTTTTAAATGTTTTTGTAAAAAATATACAGCCTTAGCGCTAAGATTTAAATAAATATTTATTCAAAAACAATCACATTTAGTGTTTCTTAACTTTTTTATCCAATTTTATGAAAAAAAAAAGAATAAAAAGATAAAAACACACGAAAAAACAAAAAATTACATATAAAAAAAAATAGAAGAAAGACATTGGTATATAACAAAAAATATATAAACTAAATAATATTTTAGTTAATGAAATTAAGAAATGAAAATAGAGAAGAAAAAAGTTTGAGAAATTAAGATAAAAGTAAAAAAAATTATAATCTAATTTTTTGTACTTTTTTTGTCAATTTTTTTTATCTTTACTAGCTAGTTTAAGGTGTTTTTCTAAAAAATATACAATTTTAGAGCTAAGTTTGAAATAAATATTTATTCAAAAACAATTAATTCCAGTGTTTCTTCACTTTTTCATCCGATTTTTTGATTATCCGTTTAGTCACTCTTTTTGTGTATTTGGTAGCACACCTATTAATAATGTTAACAAAATAAAAGCAATAAAAGAGTTAACTATGAGTGAAAGAGTGAAAAAATATGAAATCTTAATATAAAATTGTTTATTCTCAATTTAAATAAATTTGTTTATTCTGATTTTAAGGATGATTATTCTCAATTTAGAAGTATCTATTCTCATTATAAATTTGTTTATTCTTAATTTAAATTTTTTTATTCTCAAGTGGTTTATTTTTAATTTAGAGATGATTATTCTCAATTTGATATTGTTTATTTTTAATATATAAGTTTGTTTATTTTCAGTTTAAATTAAGCTCTCAGAACTCTCAGTTTGAATAAATTTTGTTTATTCTCAATCTGAAGATGATTGCTCTCAATTTAGAATTATCTATTTTCATTATAAATTGGTTTATTCTTATTATAAATTTGTTTATTCTCCTGGTTTATTCTCAATTGGTTTATTTTTAATTTAGAGATAATTATTCTCAATTTGAAATTGTTATTTTTAATATAAATTTGTTTATTTTCAGTTTAAATTAAGCTCTCAGAACTCTCAGTTTGAATACATTTTGTTTATTCTCAATCTGAAGATAATTGTTCTCAATTTAGAATTATCTATTCTTATTATAAATTTGTTTATTCTTAATTTAAAATGGTTTATTTACAATTTAAATAGGTTTATTCTCAATTTAAATTGGTTTATTCTTAATTTAACTTGGTTAATTCTCAATTTAAATTGGTTTAATCTCAATTGGTTTATTTTCAATTTATAGATAATTATTCTCAATTTAAAATTGTTATTTTTAATATAAACTTGTTTATTTTCAGTTTAAATTAAGCTCTCAGAATTCTCAGGTTGAATAAATTCTGTTCATTCTCAATCTGAAGATAATTGTTCTCAATTTGGAATTATCTATTCTCATTATGAATTTGTTTATTCTCAAATTGGTCTATTCTTAATTGGTTTATTTTAAATTTAGAGATGATTATTCTCAATTTGAAATTGTTTATTTTTAATATATAAATTTGTTTATTTTCAGTTCAAATTAAGCTCTCAGAACTCTCAGTTTGAATAAATTTTGTTTATTCTCAATCTGAAGATAATTGTTCTCAGTTTAGAATTATCTATTCTCATTATAAATTTGTTTATTCTTAATTTAAAATGGTTTATTTACAATTTTAATAGGTTTATTCTCAATTTAAATTGGTTTATTCTCAATTTAAATTGATTTAATCTCAATTGGTTTATTTTCAATTTAGAGATGATTATTCTCCATTTGAAATTGTTTATTTTTAATATAAGTTTGTCTATTTTCAGTTCAAATTGAGTTCTCAGAATTCTCAGTTTGAATAAATTTTGTTTATTTTCAATCTGAAGATGATTGTTCTCAATTTTGAATTATCTATTCTCATTATAAATTAATTTATTTTCAATTTAAATTAATTTATTCTTAATTAGATTATTTTTCTATTTAGAATTGCTTATTTTTATTATAAACTTTTTATTATAAAAAAGAAAAAACTTTAAATAAAATTAAAACAAATATACAAAAATATATGTATGAAGGAAAAGAGATAAGAAAGACCCTTAAAAAATTGAAAAAAAAAAGATAAAGCTTAAGACATGAAAGAAGAAAAAAATAAAACAAAACAGTTGTTTTATTTTTTCGACAAAACGTCATTTTTATAAATGTTTTTGTAAAAAAAATACAACCTCAACGCTAAGTTTTAAATAAATATTTATTCAAAAACAATCACATCTAGTGCTTCTTCACTTTTTTATCCGATTTTTTGATTATCCGTTTAATCACCATTTTTGTGATTTTTATTACCACAAATATTGATACTAGCGAGACGAGAAAAATAAAAGCAATAACGTCAATAAGATGATATTGGTACCATGCCAAATCAAGAGCTGCCACTCTCAAATGGGAAGTACCATGACGCATCAGATAATCAATCCAGTAAACAACCGTCCTCATAGGCGCCACTTGTCTATCGTGATAAAATTCTGATTTAATTTTGGCGTTTCTGGCATATCTGGAACAATTAACTTCATAAACATCTTTGACAGATACAAAACATACTGGGGATCAGATAATAGCAGATTTATTTTTTCCAACACAATCTCTTCATTAACCTCCAAAATGTCTACTTTAAACCCAATTCCATTATTTTCCATTTGCTGTGCGTTGGCTTGTTGATCACCTCCTATAGGAATTGCAAGAACTGGTTTGCCGTGGTAGATAGTTTCAAAGGTACTCAACAACCCACCATGGGTTACAAAAATTTTGACATTAGGATGGGCTGGATAAAAGTGGATATCATTTGAGCAATTAGCTGGGAATATTGTTACCTAAAATATCTTGCTGGGGCAACCATTTTGCTATGTGCACATTATCTGGTTTACCAGGCAGTTCATCCTCTTCCCATTTCCAGATTATTTTTTGTTTTAGTTTGGAAAAAGCTTTTGCAAAACTTTGGATTATTTCTTTTGGGACAGTACTACCTTTGAAGTTTGATCCCAGACTAAAATAGATTACTCCATCTCTGGCATTGTCTATAAGTTTTTGCAAGTCTCCAGGTAATGGTTTTGGGGGATTGACATGATAACCTCCAATATCAATCATATTTGGAACATAAGGGACAGCTTGATTGATATTTGGGTGAGAGTTTACAAAAAGTAATGATACATTGTACATCAAATCATCAAGTTTTGGGGCATTGGGAAAATACTTTTCGACAAGCTTGGTTTGTGCTGGTACTATCAAAAAGTAATCTAGAACACTTTGTAACATATGAGCGCCACAATTGAACAATCTTTCCTTAAAAGTCATATCAATTGGGAAGCCTGTCATCATTCCAGGAATATACGAAAGAGGTGTTGGATTCCCTACCAAATCATTAACCCAAGGATTTGCACTAATGGTACTTAGAGAAACAAGATGGGCGCCATAATAATGGGCAAAAGCTTTTAACGCATGATTTTTGAACTCTTCTATTATCACAATATCAAACGTTTCGTCTGACTTTAGCAGATTTTGTACATTGGGATGAGCAATCACATCTTCTGTCATTTGTATGAAAATAGTAGTCATGGCTGTTATCATATCCAAAGACATTCGCTTTTTGGTAAAAGGATCAAACATCTTCAGCTTGCCTAAAACACACCAAGTGCGGGAAGAGCTATTTTGATACCAAGTGCGAGAAGCTAGCGATTACTAAACGGAAGCAGGAGTTTTTCTGTCAAATACTTACGATCATGATCTTCGACGAATCCTGTCAAGACAACATTTTTGAAGACACTGTTTTTTGGTGGATTTTTCTCTTCAAATGGACTGATCATGGTCACCTCATGGCCATGTTCGGCCAGTCCTTTCAGCAAAGAACTCCCCAAAATGTAATGGCTGCGCGATGACATGGGGAAGATTCCCAAAATTTTGGCACTTTGTACATTATTGACCACTATTGCTAGGATTAGTACCAAAAAGGCAAAATTTGTTGCAAAACCCATCGCTTTTGCTCACTGATCAAAACTAATTTTTTTTGATAATATTCAGCTTTAATCTTATCTTTTGGCATTATCGTAGAATACAAACATTGTAGTATTAAGTTACTCGATTAAATAAAAATCTCTAATTATCGTATTATTTCTTTGAAACTATTATTAGAACTAGAATTGTTGTTATATTGCTTCATCACAATGATTTGTTGCAAAAAAATAATAATCTTAAATAAAAAAAAATTGCTTCAAGGATGGATATTTGATATTATAATAGATAATTTGGAAATACCTAGACGAGAAAAAAGAAGAAAGAAGAAAATGAGCAAGTTGGTAGAACATTTTAAGAACGACAAAAGAAAGAAGAAGAAGAAGAAGAAGAAGAAGAAGAAGAAGAAGAAGAAGAAGAAGAAGAAGAAGAAGAAGAAGAAGAAGAAGAAGAAGAAGAAGAAGAAGAAGAAAAAGAAGAAGAAGAATAAGAAGAAGAAGAAGAAAACGACGGTTAAATAAAACTAAAAAAGAAAAACAAAACGGAAGAAGAAAGAGAAGAAATAACAAAAGAAGAGGTAGAGAAGCCGCTCCTTGCTTTTTAAAAGCGATCAAACGTCCTATAATTAATAGAAGCCAAATTATAAATAGTTATGTTTGTACAATATTCATAAAAATAGTTTGTGGCACTTGTTTGATAAAGACGTATTGTCCCACTTGTGCGACAAAACAACATTTTATTTAACTTGCATTATAATGAAGCACTATTAGACGCCATTTGTATGAAAAAAACTGTGCTAATCGTAAAAAATTAGTAAAAATTATTAAAATTAAATTAATAAAAAGCTGTTATTATTAAAATTACATAGTAAAATGCATTAGAATTTTATGAAAAATTTTTATGGGAAATTCGACAATTTTCCATAAATATTTAATTTGTTTATTCTGGTCAATATTGCTTCAAGGTAAAGAATTATTAGACAATATTGAACCGAAAAAACAAAACTTACAAATAATAGCAAGTCAGAATTCTAAGTTTTCTAATAATTCTAATTACAATTAATTAGTAATTATTACCACTTTTTTTCAAGATTCTTAATAGGTCAGAATAACAATTATAAATTTTCTTAAAAAGTTAAAAATTTAATAACATAATTTAGCCATATTTGCAGTCTCATCGCTAGCAGCGGCTATTCGCTATCTTTCTCTTACTCACATAAATCATATATCACTCAAATCTTAAACTTTTTAATTAAAATAGTTTTGTAGAGATATGAGTTTATGTTTCATCCACTGATACATCATATTGTTAAAAAAGAATACCAATTATAATATCTGTAAAGTTAAATTTAATTTAAATTCAGTTTCATAAAGTTATTAAAACTTTATGATTTAATTAAATAAAATACGTAATGTATACTCTAAATCCACATAAAATGAAGAAAGTTTCTTCTTGAAGATCAGCTGACTGAAACATATATTTGAGTAAAATAAGGGTAGAAAAATTTTTTAAAAAGCTATTTTAGTTGAATAGTATCAAGACCAAGGTTGGGAGGAATCAATATTCGTCAGCTATTCTAAATTTGAGGATCTTAAATTATTCCGTACGCAGAATAGTCTATTCCCGCTTGCTTATGCGGGCGCAAAGTAGACCATTCCTCCCGAGGGCAGAAAAGTCAATTCCCAACCTAATTGTTTTGCAATATTTGCGTAATTGCTACCAAAAAGCACTAAAAAGTGCGCACAATTTGACCAATAAATAGTCTATTGTTAACCAAGAGCGATAATAAATGTTTAAAAATTAGCACCGGTTGAAAATAATTGTGAGAAATAAAAGTTGATAAAAACAAAGTTGTTTTGATGAGCAAATTAGCAGTGTATCCTGAGCCGGGCGCAAAATTGTTTATTCCCGCTTGCTTGTCCAGACGCAAAATAGCCATTCTCGCTCTAGAGCAGAAAAGTAAGTTTTTTACTTAATTATTTTAGAAATGGTTGACTATGTTTACCTTGAAGAAAAAATTATTTACCACAAAAACATTTTAATGCAAAAAAAAACAAAATTGTCGTAGTGAAACTTGTAAGATTGACGACTAAAAAGTTTGATTTTTGGACCAACTTAGCCAACAATAGTCCATTATTAACCAAGAGCATTTATATAAATTAAAAAATTTCCATTCTCGCACTAGAGCAGAAAAGTAATTTTTTTACTTAATTATTTTAGAAATGGTTGACTATGTTTACCTAGAGGAAAAAATTATTTACCACAAAAACATTTTAATGCAAAAAAAAAACAAAAATGTCTCTATGAAACTTGTAAGATTGACGACTAAAAAGTTTGATTTTTGGACCAAGTTAGCCAACAATAGTCCATTATTAACCAAGAGCATTTATATAAATTAAAAAATTTCTATTCTCGCACTAGAGCAGAAAAGTAAGTTTTTTACTTAATTATTTTAGAAATGGTTGACTATTATATAAATTTTAGCCATTTGAAAATAATTGTAAAAAATAAAAATTTAGAAAAACAAAGTTATTTTTATAAAAAAATAAGAGACTATAAGCTGCTAATTAAGAGTATATCCTAAGCCAAATGCAAAACAGTCTTTTTACGCCTGCTTGTGCGGGCACAAAGTAGACTGTTCTCGCCCTAGAGCAGAAAAGTGGTTTTTTTACGCAAATGGTACATAATTGCTACGAAAATGCACTTTGCTTCTGTCAGATCTAGTACTACGATGTTTTTTTCGGTTGAGGATAAAATTATGTTTATTTTTCTGTACCACAGCTACAATTTTATATAAAAAAAAAACAAAAATGTAGCAAGAAAACATATTATTTTTATGTAAGATGGCCGACTAAAAAGTTTAGTTTCTAAACCTACTAAGCCAATAACAGTCTATTATTAACCAAGGGCAATAATAAAATTTTGAATAATTGTAAAAATTGAAAATTTATTTAAAACCAAAGCTGTTTGATGAACAAATAAGATATTATGAGCTGCTAATTAGTAGTTTATCTTAAACCGGGTGCCAAATAGTCTATTTTCACCTGCTTGTGCGAGCGCAAAGTAGACCATTCTCGCTCTAGATCAGAAAAATACTTTATTTAATGAAAATGGCTGACTGTTTACGTAATTGACACAAAAATGCACTTTGCTTTTGTCAGATCCATTACTATAATTTTTAATGTGAATGAGAGAAGCTAATTGAATTTTGTTTTATCAGTTAAGGATAAAATTTTCTATAGATATCTGTACTCTAGAAACATTTTTATGCAAAAAAACAAAATGTCGCAATGGAACTTAATACTTTTATGTAAGATCGACGACTAAAAAGTTAATTTATAGAAGAATTTGACCAATAATAGATTATTATTAACCAAGAGCGATAATAGAAGTTTATAAAGTTTAGCAGTTTAAATTAATTTTAAAAAATGAAAAATTATAAAAAGAAAGCTGTTTTGGTGGAAAATGAATGAGTGATTATAAACTGCTAATTAGTAGGTTATTCTAAACCGGGCGCAAAATAGTCTACTTTCGGCTGCTTGTGCGGGCGCAAAATAGCCATTTTGGTCCGGGTTTAGTTAAGAATTAAATTCTGTATATTTTTTTGTGCTACAAGAACAATTTTAAGCAAAAAAACAAAAACGTAGAACAATCGACGACTAAAAAGTTGAATTTTTAAGACAACATGGCTAATGATAGTTCATTATTAACCTAGAGCGATAATAAAAGTTTTTAAAGTTTAGCAGTTTAAATTAATTTTAAAAATTGAAAAATTATAAAAACAAAGTTGTTTTGTCTGAAAATGAGTGATTATAAACTGCTAATTAGTAGGTTATCCTAAACCGGGCGCAAAATAGTCTACTTTCGCCTGCTTGTGCGGGCGCAAAGTATACCATTTTGATCCGGGTTTAGTGAAAAATTAAACTCTGTATTTTTTTTTGTGCTACAAGAACAATTTTAAGCAGAAAAACAAAAACGTAGAACAATCGGCTACTGAAAAGTTGAATTTTTAAGACAACATGGCTAATAATAGTTCATTATTAACCTAGAGCGATAATAAAAGTTTTTAAAGATTAACAGTTTAAATTAATTTTAAAAATTGAAAATCCGGGTTTAGTGAAAAATTAAATTCTGTATATTTTTTTGTGCTACAAGAACAATTTTAAGCAAAAAAACAAAAACGTAGAACAATCGGCTACTGAAAAGTTAAATTTTTAAGACAACATGGCTAATAATAGTTCATTATTAACCTAGAGCGATAATAAAAGTTTGAAAATTTTAGCAGTAGTCTGAAAATAGCTGTAAAAAATTTAAAAACAAAAGTTGATTTTGATAAAAAAATGCTAATTAGTATCGAAAAAATAGTTCAGTAACAAAAAATAACTTATAAAAATTGACTTAACCTCAAAAAATAATTAATTTATATTTTTGTTCTTATTCTACTAATTCCATTTCTTTAATTCATTATCCAACAATAGAGTTTATTAATCCCTAATCTGAATATTTCAGCAATACCAGGTCAACGTATCAAAATAAAAATTCACGAATAAATTCGTCTTTATAATTAGAGCTTTTCGGCTGATCCTATAATTAATTGCGAGTTAATTTTATATAGATTGCCACCCCACAAAGACTATTTAATCAGGGTTGAATAACTTTGATTAGTCCTCGTTAAAATTTAACGCCCAACTTCCTACATAAGGACCCTCACCATCACCTCTCCGACACTAATCAATCTAAAATAAAAAAAAAAATTGTCAAAAATTCATATTTTAATTACAAATAGAGGATATTATTAGCAAAACGTATTTTAATCAATTTTTTATGGTGGCACAAATCATCGTGTTCGATTTATTTGGCCATTTATTATGGATAAGACGTCAATAGGAAGAGAAATTAACAATATATTTAACAAAAATTGATAATCTTTTTACCACTTAAGTATTCCTAATTAATAATTTAGAGACACAAACTGTTTCCGCATTATTTGATTGCAAATATAAATATTAAAAAACAATTTATCGTTTTAACATCAGAAGTGGCATTTTATAATGAATTTTTAATTTAAGAAACTTATAGTTTTTTGCTAAGAAAAGCTCAAATTAAGTGAAATTAATAATTAAATTTAAATGTGGAACTTAAATCGGCTTATTTTGTATTTAGGCTAATTTAAATCAAATAATTTTTTTTTTAATTTGATTTGGCTATATTTTTTTTATATCTATTTTTTAGTAGATTACTAAAACTAGTCTAAAAATCAGGTCAGGTGAGGTCAGGTCAGGTTTGGCCTTTGTGGTTTTTTGTGAATGATAATGAAACTGTGCCTTGAATTTTGAAAAAATCCTGCGATTGATTGCAAGGAAGAAATGTAACTTTCTAACTTAATGCGAGTCATTAACCACAAAAAGTCCCGTTTATTTATTTTATTTTACAATTGGGTTTTAAATTTAAATAAAGCAGCTACCTACGACTGCTTTTGTTTGTTTTAATCAAAAACTAAGCGTAGTCATAAACAATGTGATTTTGTTTAGCAAATAATTATGTTTGTCTATTTGTTTTTGTAAATTAATTAACAACAATTATAAATTCCTATATAAAATTTTTTTTTGACATATTAAATTATAAAATAAAAAATATATAAATTATCTTAATAAATTTATTTTTCTGATTAAAATTTATCTAATTTTTATTTAAAAATACAAATTTTTTGTTTTTTTACTCTGTTTAATATTTATTTATTAATATTGTTTTTCTTGTTTTTTTAAGTAACAAATTTTGTCATTCTTTTCTCTTTCTTAGCTGTAATTTTATACGATTTTTTTCTCCAGTTTTTTTGACTTGTAGCTTTGCTAATACCTTTTCTATTTCACTAATATTGTTCGGTTCTGAAAAAGTAATTTTTGATATAATTTAATTTTTAAAATTTATTTGTTTTTTTAGAATTTATTGTCAAAATTTCTTGGCTCATGTTTACCAACATAAGATTGAGCCATCTATGGCCTATGTCGGGTCAATACAATATAAGCAAAATAATAAACAATTATTTTTATTTAATATTTAATTTTTTACTTTTCCACAAATCTTTTTTTAAATTGTCACACTTTTTTTTAATTTTTTTTTAAAAAAATTATTATATATTATTTAGAATAAATAATAATTTATTAAAACAGACGGTTTTAAAACTCGGCGTAGTCATAAACAATGCGTTTTTATTTAGCAAATAATTATGTTTGTCTATTTGTTTTTGTAAATTAATTAACAACAATTATAAATTCCAATATAAAATTTTTTTTTAACAGATTAAATTATAAAATAAAAAATATATAAACTATCTCAATAAATTTATTTTTCTGATTAAAATTTATCTAATTTTTTTTAAAAAATATAAATTTTTTGTTTTTTTACTCTGTTTAATATTTATTTATTAATATTATTTATCTTGTTTTTTTAAGTGACATATTTTGTCATCTTTTTTTCTTTCTTAGCTGTACTGTCTTTTTTTTTCAAAATTCTATACGATTTTTTTCTCCAGTTTTTTTGGCTTGTAGCTTTGGTAATACCTTTTCTATTTCACTAATATTGTTCGGTTCTGAAAAAGTTATTTTTGATATAATTTAATTTTTAGAATTTATTTGTTTTTTTAGAATTTATTGTCAAAATTTCTTGGCTCATGTTTACCAACATAAGATTGAGCCATCTATGGCTTATGTCGGGTCAATACAATATAAGCAAAATAATAAACAATTATTTTTATTTAATATTTAATTTTTTACTTTTCCACAAATCTTTTTTTAAATTGTCACACTTTTTTTTAATTTTTTTTTAAAAAAATTATTATATATTATTTAGAATAAATAATAATTTATTAAAACAGACGGTTTTAAAACTCGGCGTAATCATAAACAATGTGTTTTTATTTAGCAAATAATTATGTTTGTCTATTTGTTTTTGTAAATTAATTAACAACAATTATAAATTCCAATATAAAATTTTTTTAACATATTAATTATAAATTAAATAATATATAAATTAAATTATCTTAATAAACTTATTTTTCTGATTAAAATTTGTCTATTTTTTTTTTAAATATAAATTTTTTGTTTTTTTACTCTGTTTAATATTTATTTATTAATATTGTTTATCTTGTTTTTTTAAGTGACATATTTTGTCATCTTTTTCTCTTTCTTAGCTGTACTGTCTTTTTTTTTCAAAATTCTATACGATTTTTTTCTCCAGTTTTTTGACTTGTAGCTTTGCTAATACCTTTTTTCTATTTCACTAATATTGTTCGGTTTTGAAAAAGTTGTTTTTGATATAATTTAATTTTTAAAATTTATTTGTTTTTTTAGAATTTATTGTCAAAATTTCTTGGCTCATGTTTACCAACATAAGATTGAGCCATCTATGGCCTATGTCGGGTCAATACAATATAAGCAAAATAATAAACAATTATTTTTATTTAATATTTAATTTTTTACTTTTCCACAAATCTTTTTTTAAATTGTCACACTTTTTTTTAATTTTTTTTAAAAAAAATTATTATATATTATTTAGAATAAATAATAATTTATTAAAATAGACGGTTTTAAAACTCGGCGTAATCATAAACAATGTGTTTTTATTTAGGAAATAATTATGTTTGTCTATTTGTTTTTGTAAATTAATTAACAACAATTATAAATTCCAATATAAAATTTTTTTTGACAGATTAAATTATAAAATAAAAAATATATAAATTATCTCAATAAATTTATTTTTCTGATTAAAATTTATCTATTTTTTTTTTTTAAATACAAATTTTTTGTTTTTCAACTTTGTTTAATATTTATTTATTAATATTGTTTATCTTGTTTTTTTAAGTGACATATTTTGTCATCTTTTTCTCTTTCTTAGCTGTACTGTCTTTTTTTTTCAAAATTCTATACGATTTTTTTCTCCAGTTTTTTGACTTGTAGCTTTGCTAATACCTTTTTTCTATTTCACTAATATTGTTCGGTTTTGAAAAAGTTGTTTTTGATATAATTTAATTTTTAAAATTTATTTGTTTTTTTAGAATTTATTGCCAAAATTTCTTGGCTCATGTTTACCAACATAAGATTGAGCCATCTATGGCTTATGCCGGGTCAATACAATATAAGCAAAATAATAAACAATTATTTTTATTTAATATTTAATTTTTTACTTTTCCACAAATCTTTTTTTAAATTGTCACACTTTTTTTTAATTTTTTTTGATAAAACTAATTATATATTATTTAAAATAAATAATAATTTATTAAAACAGACGGTCTTAAAACTCGGCGTAGTCATAAACAATGCGTTTTTATTTAGCAAATAATTATGTTTGTCTATTTGTTTTTGTAAATTAATTAACAATTATAAATTCCCATATAATTTTTTTTTGACATATTAAATTATAAATTAAATAATATATAGATTATTCCAATAAACTTATTTTTCTGATTGAAATTTATGTAATTTTTTTTTAAAAATACAAATTTTTTGTTTTTTTACTCAGTTTAATATTTATTTGTTAATATTGTTTATTTTGCTTTTTTAAGTGACATATTTGTCATCTTTTTCTCTTTCTTAGCTGTATTTTTTTAATTTTTTTGAAAAAAACAATTATATATGGTTTAGAATAAGTAATAATTTATCAAAACAGACGGTTTCAAAACTCGCGTAGTCATAAACAATGTGTTTTTATTTAGCAAATAATTTGTCTATTTGTTTTTGTAAATTAATTAACAACAATTATAAATTCCCATATAATTTTTTTTTGACATATTAAATCATAAATTAAAAAATATATAAATTATCTCAATAAATTTATTTTTCTGATTAAAATTTATCTAATTTTTTTTAAAAATACAAATTTTTTGTTTTTTTACTCAATTTAATATTTATTTATTAATATTGTTTATTTTGTTTTTTTAAGTGACATATTTGTCATCTTTTTCTCTTTCTTAGCTGTATTTTATTAATTTTTTTGAAAAAAACAATTATATATGGTTTAGAATAAGTAATAATTTATCAAAACAGACGGTTTCAAAACTCGCGTAGTCATAAACAATGTGTTTTTATTTAGCAAATAATTTGTCTATTTGTTTTTGTAAATTAATTAACAACAATTATAAATTTCCATATAATTTTTTTTTGACATATTAAATTATAAATTAAATAATATATAGATTATTCCAATAAACTTATTTTTCTGATTGAAATTTATGTAATTTTTTTTTAAAAATACAAATTTTTTGTTTTTTTACTTAGTTTAATATTTATTTATTAATATTGTTTATTTTGTTTTTTTAAGTGACATATTTGTCATCTTTTTCACTTTCTTAGCTGCATTTTTTTAATTTTTTTGAAAAAAACAATTATATATGGTTTAGAATAAGTAATAATTTATCAAAACAGACGGTTTCAAAACTCGCGTAGTCATAAACAATGTGTTTTTATTTAGCAAATAATTTGTCTATTTGTTTTTGTAAATTAATTAACAACAATTATAAATTCCCATATAATTTTTTTTTGACATATTAAATTATAAATTAAATAATATATAGATTATTCTAATAAACTTATTTTTCTGATTGAAATTTATGTAATTTTTTTTTAAAGATACAAATTTTTTGTTTTTTTACTCAATTTAATATTTATTTATTAATATTGTTTATTTTGTTTTTTTAAGTGACATATTTGTCATCTTTTTCACTTTCTTAGCTGCATTTTTTAAATTTTTTTGAAAAAAACAATTATATATTGTTTAGAATAAGTAATAATTTATCAAAACAGACGGTTTCAAAACTCGCGTAGTCATAAACAATGTGTTTTTATTTAGCAAATAATTTGTCTATTTGTTTTTGTAAATTAATTAACAACAATTATAAATTCCCATATAATTTTTTTTTGACATATTAAATCATAAATTAAAAAATATATAAATTATCTCAATAAATTTATTTTTCTGATTAAAATTTATCTAATTTTTTTTAAAAATACAAATTTTTTGTTTTTTTACTCAATTTAATATTTATTTATTAATATTGTTTATTTTGTTTTTTTAAGTGACATATTTGTCATCTTTTTCACTTTCTTAGCTGCATTTTTTTAATTTTTTTGAAAAAAACAATTATATATTGTTTAGAATAAGTAATAATTTATCAAAACAGACGGTTTCAAATCTCGCGTAGTCATAAACAATGTGTTTTTATTTAGCAAATAATTTGTCTATTTGTTTTTGTAAATTAATTAACAACAATTATAAATTCCCATATAATTTTTTTTTGACATATTAAATTATAAATTAAATAATATATAGATTATTCTAATAAACTTATTTTTCTGATTGAAATTTATATAATTTTTTTTTAAAAATACAATTTTTTTGTTTTTTTACTTAGTTTAATATTTATTTATTAATATTGTTTATTTTGTTTTTTTAAGTGACATATTTGTCATCTTTTTCACTTTCTTAGCTGCATTTTTTTAATTTTTTTGAAAAAAACAATTATATATTGTTTAGAATAAGTAATAATTTATCAAAACAGACGGTTTCAAAACTCGCGTAGTCATAAACAATGTGTTTTTATTTAGCAAATAATTTGTCTATTTGTTTTTGTAAATTAATTAACAACAATTATAAATTCCCATATAATTTTTTTTTGACATATTAAATTATAAATTAAATAATATATAGATTATTCCAATAAACTTATTTTTCTGATTGAAATTTATGTAATTTTTTTTTAAAAATACAAATTTTTTGTTTTTTTACTTAGTTTAATATTTATTTATTAATATTGTTTATTTTGTTTTTTTAAGTGACATATTTGTCATCTTTTTCACTTTCTTAGCTGCATTTTTTTAATTTTTTTGAAAAAAACAATTATATATTGTTTAGAATAAGTAATAATTTATCAAAACAGACGGTTTTAAATCTCGCGTAGTCATAAACAATGTGTTTTTATTTAGCAAATAATTTGTCTATTTGTTTTTGTAAATTAATTAACAACAATTATAAATTCCCATATAATTTTTTTTTGACATATTAAATTATAAATTAAATAATATATAGATTATTCCAATAAACTTATTTTTCTGATTGAAATTTATGTAATTTTTTTTTAAAAATACAAATTTTTTGTTTTTTTACTTAGTTTAATATTTATTTATTAATATTGTTTATTTTGTTTTTTTAAGTGACATATTTGTCATCTTTTTCACTTTCTTAGCTGCATTTTTTTAATTTTTTTGAAAAAAACAATTATATATGGTTTAGAATAAGTAATAATTTATCAAAACAGACGGTTTCAAAACTCGCGTAGTCATAAACAATGTGTTTTTATTTAGCAAATAATTTGTCTATTTGTTTTTGTAAATTAATTAACAACAATTATAAATTCCCATATAATTTTTTTTTGACATATTAAATCATAAATTAAAAAATATATAAATTATCTTAATAAATTTATTTTTCTGATTAAAATTTATCTAATTTTTTTTAAAAATAAAAATTTTTTGTTTTTTTACTCAATTTAATATTTATTTATTAATATTGTTTATTTTGTTTTTTTAAGTGACATATTTGTCATCTTTTTCTCTTTCTTAGCTGTATTTTTTTAATTTTTTTGAAAAAAACAATTATATATTGTTTAGAATAAGTAATAATTTATCAAAACAGACGGTTTCAAAACTCGCGTAGTCATAAACAATGTGTTTTTATTTAGCAAATAATTTGTCTATTTGTTTTTGTAAATTAATTAACAACAATTATAAATTCCCATATAATTTTTTTTTGACATATTAAATTATAAATTAAATAATATATAGATTATTCTAATAAACTTATTTTTCTGATTGAAATTTATATAATTTTTTTTTAAAAATACAATTTTTTTGTTTTTTTACTTAGTTTAATATTTATTTATTAATATTGTTTATTTTGTTTTCTTAAGTGACATATTTGTCATCTTTTTCACTTTCTTAGCTGCATTTTTTTAATTTTTTTGAAAAAAACAATTATATATTGTTTAGAATAAGTAATAATTTATCAAAACAGACGGTTTCAAAACTCGCGTAGTCATAAACAATGTGTTTTTATTTAGCAAATAATTTGTCTATTTGTTTTTGTAAATTAATTAACAACAATTATAAATTCCCATATAATTTTTTTTTGACATATTAAATTATAAATTAAATAATATATAGATTATTCCAATAAACTTATTTTTCTGATTGAAATTTATGTAATTTTTTTTTAAAAATACAAATTTTTTGTTTTTTTACTTAGTTTAATATTTATTTATTAATATTGTTTATTTTGTTTTTTTAAGTGACATATTTGTCATCTTTTTCACTTTCTTAGCTGCATTTTTTTAATTTTTTTGAAAAAAACAATTATATATTGTTTAGAATAAGTAATAATTTATCAAAACAGACGGTTTTAAATCTCGCGTAGTCATAAACAATGTGTTTTTATTTAGCAAATAATTTGTCTATTTGTTTTTGTAAATTAATTAACAACAATTATAAATTCCCATATAATTTTTTTTTGACATATTAAATTATAAATTAAATAATATATAGATTATTCCAATAAACTTATTTTCTGATTGAAATTTATGTAATTTTTTTTTAAAAATACAAATTTTTTGTTTTTTTACTTAGTTTAATATTTATTTATTAATATTGTTTATTTTGTTTTTTTAAGTGACATATTTGTCATCTTTTTCACTTTCTTAGCTGCATTTTTTTAATTTTTTTGAAAAAAACAATTATATATGGTTTAGAATAAGTAATAATTTATCAAAACAGACGGTTTCAAAACTCGCGTAGTCATAAACAATGTGTTTTTATTTAGCAAATAATTTGTCTATTTGTTTTTGTAAATTAATTAACAACAATTATAAATTCCCATATAATTTTTTTTTGACATATTAAATCATAAATTAAAAAATATATAAATTATCTTAATAAATTTATTTTTCTGATTAAAATTTATCTAATTTTTTTTAAAAATAAAAATTTTTTGTTTTTTTACTCAATTTAATATTTATTTATTAATATTGTTTATTTTGTTTTTTTAAGTGACATATTTGTCATCTTTTTCTCTTTCTTAGCTGTATTTTTTTAATTTTTTTGAAAAAAACAATTATATATTGTTTAGAATAAGTAATAATTTATCAAAACAGACGGTTTCAAAACTCGCGTAGTCATAAACAATGTGTTTTTATTTAGCAAATAATTTGTCTATTTGTTTTTGTAAATTAATTAACAACAATTATAAATTCCCATATAATTTTTTTTTGACACATTAAATTATAAATTAAATAATATATAGATTATTCCAATAAACTTATTTTTCTGATTGAAATTTATGTAATTTTAAAAAAAAATACAAATTTTTGAATAGAAATTAATTTTTTTGTTTTTTCACTTTGTTTAATATTTATTTATTAATATTGTTTATCTTGCTTTTTTAAGTGACATATATTTTGTCATTATTTTCTCATTCTTAGCTGTACTGTCTTTTGTTTTCAAAATTCTATACAATTTTTTTTCCAGTTTTTTTAGCTTGTAGTTTTGCTAATACCTTTTCTATTTCACTAATATTGTTCGGTTTTAAAAAAGTAATTTTTGATAAAATTTAATTTTTATAATTTATTTGTTTTTTCAGAATTTATTGTCAAAATTTCTTGGCTCATGTTTATGAACATAAGGCTTACGCCGGGTCAATACAATATAAGCAAAATAATTAACAATTATCTTTATTTAATATTTAATTTAAGGCATTTTTTACTTTTTTACCTACAAATCCATTTTTAAATTGTCACACTTATATTTTAAATTTTTTTGAAAAAAATAATTATATATTGTTTAGAATAAATAATAATCTACTAAAACATACGGTTTCATTTCAAATAATAATTATATTGCCAAAGATTTTCAAAAAAAGCTTAGAGACCTTAATTGCCCCCAGAAAAATAAATTCTCTAAAAAAGGAAAATAAAGAATTTTGGTGATCATAATTAAATAGCAAATCGCAAAACATATTACCAGCTTTGGTAAAATGTTTTCAATTTTTTGTTTGTTCTAAAGTGTCAATATTCATTTGTTTCTACAATTTTTTTTCTTTTTTTTTGGTCTAATATTTTTCTTGTTTTTTAAAGGGCATTATCTACATTCTTTATAAGATCTTCTAAGCTTCTCCATCTCTCAAACTTTTATTGTGTTTTTTTTACAATAGTTTTTTGCTTATTCTCTTTTCTATTTCACTAATATTGTTCTGTTTTGGAAAAGTAATTTTAAATAAAATTTAAGTTTTATAATTTATTATTTGTTTTTGTAGAATAAATTGCCAAAATAGCTTAGGAAAGAACAAAACAACAAAGTCAAAAAAAAAATGAAGTGAAAAAAATATTTTTTTAAATGTTGTTTTTTTTATGAGATTTTGTCTCATAAAGAAAGAACAGAGACATATTAAATATTTTTTTAATATTATTTTAGCTCCGAATTTCGCCAAAAATTCATAATTTTAATTGGATCGTAAAGCGTTTACGGCTTACGCCTTCTTAATCCCATTTTTTATTTCATTTAATGCTTTTTAAAGTAAATTTTCGATTACAAAGTGCACTTTATTGCCACCGTTTATTTTATGTTTACGTTGGATAGGGTTATTTATTGTGCATATTTTTACATATGAAAGCCAAACATTTTGCTGCTTTCGAAAGGGACATCTTGACGGAGCATTTTCAACGTTTATGATTCTATGCTAATTTCGTTCTATTAAAATACGTGCGGAAAACGTGCACTTGACACACAATTTTCCACAGAAAAAGGTTTTTATAAAGTAGATAATTCAAAAGTCGGTTCAGTAATAAATAAAGCCTACCGCTACAGTAATTACTTTCCATCAAACCAAATAAAATATAACCAGAAACTACCTCAAAATAAGTTTTTCCTAGACTCTACTTTATATATTAGGTACAACGCTTTCTATTGGACGGCTTCATAGCGTCAGGCGTAGCATCCATTGTTCTCATTGGTTGATTTTTTAAACCCGCTGAGTTTAAAATTCAGTAATAAGTAAGGCTACAGTAATTACTTTACATCAAACAAAGTGAAATATGGCCAAAAACTACCTCAACATAACTTTTTCCTAGACTACACTTTATATATAGGTATAACGCTTCCTATTGGATGGCTTTATACCGTCAGGCGTAGCATCCATTGTTCTCATTGGTTGATTTTTTAAACACGTTAAGCTAATAACTTTAAAAGCCAAAGTCGGTTCAGTAATAAATATGGCATGTAGCTACAGAAATTACTGTACATCAAACAAAGTAAAATATGACCAAAAACTTCCTCAACTTACACTACATTTTATATATAGGTACAACGCTTCCTATTGGATAGGTTCATAGCGTCAGGCGTAGCATCCATTGTTCTCATTGGTTGATTTTTTAAACTCGCTGAGTTTAAAATTCAGTAATAAGTAAGGCTACAGTAATTACTTTACATCAAACAAAGTGAAATATGGCCCAAAAATAACCTCAACATAAGTTTTTCCTAGACTACACTTTACATATAGGTACAACGTTTCCTATTGGATGGCTTCAACCGTCAAGCGTAGCATTCATTGTTCTCATTGGTTGATTTCTTAACACGCTGAGCTAATAACTTTAAAAGCCAAAGTCGGTTACAGTAATTACTTTCCATGAAACAAAGAAAAATATTGCCGGAAACTACCTCAATATAAGTTTTTCTTCCACTACATCTTATATATAGGTACAACGCTTTCTATTGGATGGCTTCATAGCGTCAGACGTAGCAACTATTGTTCTCATTGGTTGATTTTTTAAACTCGCTGAGTTAAAAATTCAGTAATAAGTAAGGCTACAGTAATTACTTTACATCAAACAAAGTGAAATATGGCCAAAAACTACATCAACATAAGTTTTTCTTAGACTACATTTTATAGATAGGTATAACGCTTCCTATTGGATGGCTTCATACTATCAGGCGTAGCATCCATTGTTCTCATTGGTTGATTTTTTAAACACGTTAAGCTAATAACTTTAAAAGCCAAAGTCGGTTTAGTAATAAATATGGCATGTAGCTACAGAAATTACTGTACATCAAACAAAGTAAAATATGACCAAAAACTTCCTCAACTTACACTACATTTTATATATAGGTACAACGCTTCCTATTGGATGGCTTCATAGCGTGAGGCGTAGCATCCATTGTTCTCATTGGTTGATTTTTTAAACCCGCTGAGTTTAAAATTCAGTAATAAGTAAGGCTACAGTAATTACTTTACATCAAACAAAGTGAAATATGGCCAAAGATTACCTCAACATAAGTTTTTCCTAGACGACACTTTATAGATAGGTATAACGCTTCCTATTGGATGGCTTCATACCGTCAGGCGTAGCATCCATTGTTCTCATTGGTTGATTTTTTAAACACGTGAAGTTAATAACTTTAAAAGCCAAAGTCGGTTTAGTAATAAATAAGGCATGTAGCTACAGAAATTACTGCACATCAAACAAAGTAAAATATGACCAAAAACTTCCTCAACTTACACTACATTTTATATATAGGTACAACGCTTCCTATTGGATAGCTTCATAGCGTCAGACGTAGCAACTATTGTTCTCATTGGTTGATTTCTTAAGCACGCTTAGTTAAAATTTTTAAAAGCATAAGTTGTTTTAGTAATAAGTAAGGCTACAGGAATTACTTTACGTCAAACAAAGTAAAATATGGCTAAAAACTACCTCAAAATATGTTTTTCCTAGACTACATTTTATATATTAGGTACAACGCTTCCTATTGGATGGCTTTATAGCGCCAGGCGTAGCATCCATTGTTCTCATTGGTTGATTTCTTAAACACGCTGATTTATTAATTTTAAAAGCCAAAGTTGGTTCAGTGATTAAATTAGGCATACAGCTACAGTAATTAATTTACATCAAACAAAGTAAAATATTGCCGAAAACTAACTACCTCAATATAAGTTTTTCTTACACTACATTTTATATATAGGTACAACGCTTCTTATTGGATGGCTTCATAGCGTCAGACGTAGCAACTATTGTTCTCATTGGTTGTTTTCTTAAACACGCTGAGTTAATAATTTAAAAATCAAATTTAATTTTGCAGTTTAGCAAATTAACTACAAGGGGTAAATTGTTAAACACCAATATTTATTTTATCTGCACAAATTTAATTTAATTAATTATAAATTTGTTGATATTTAACAAAAAAAAAAACGATTAAGAGTGAACATTATGTACCATTCACTTCATTATTTTATAATTAACAATAATCACATTATATTAATAAAATTTGGCTTTTATTTTGCTTTAGTGAACATTCCAGCGAAAACACTACAGAGTACAGTAGGAAATTCGGTCAATTTCCGCGTGTGAGAATATTTAATCGGTTCATTCTCGCACTAGTGCGAGAATTAATCACTTTCCACATTCAATTTGTAAATGTGAAATTTTTTTGCCAAACAAAACGTGCAAATTGTTGGAAATATTTCAAAGTTTAAGCGGGTGTTTTTGAAGATGAATGCAATTTCATGAGATGACAACGTAAGCGCATCAAATTTGGTAGCAAGGATATGAAATGTTCTGCAAAGATACAAATAAAATTCTTTCCATCCTTGTTTGCTAAACATTGCAGCTGAAAACCAATAGAGAATTTGTCAACAAACATTTGTTTTTTAAGATTTGGAGGTTTTTATTAAAAAGCAACAATAAATAAATAAATAGATCAGAAATGATGATGTATTGTTAGACGAATATTGTCAAATATTTGCAGCAAAGCTGTCTTTTTATTCTCAACTACAACCTAATTTCAAAAATATGCACTAAATACACAATAACTTAACCATGCCAGAATAGTTATTTGAATCACAAGGCCGGAAACTGGCAGTTTGCAAAACCGTTTCCGGACGTGTGATTCACAAGAATTTTTTCGCAAAAAAATTAACTTTATTTTTAACACTAGTAACACTAAATAAATTTTATATTAAAGAATCAAAATCTCTTGTTTATGAGAAAAAAAAAATTGTTTCTACATTTTGACAATGGGAAAATGTTGTTTTTTAAAAAAATTGATACTCTAGCACACATAAAAAGGATCTGTGTAATAGTTTTTTACTATTTTGTGGTTTATAAATGGTGCCAACGCAAAAATTTAACTGGCATAATATTCCTAGCAGTCATTTTCCGACCTAGGCTGGCAAGAGCCTACTGCCGGCCGATTATGTTATGTTTCGCAGGCGCAACGCACAAAAAATATATTTTTTGGTATCTAAAATCATTTTGGCATAATAGTATTCTACCAGATTTTGCCGCAAAATCATACTTTTTCCAAGCGATGGATAGACAGAAGCGGTTCAATCAGATGGCCTCCCTAATCACTCGATTAATAACTATGTAGACGTATTTTTTTAGCACAATAGGAGTAAAATAATTTTTTTTATGTGCGGTTCTAATTCGATTTGTTTGGTGGTAAAATAGGCTTGCCGGTTTGTTAAAACTCTTATTAGAGGCCCGAAACTGGCATTCTGCAAAAACGTTTCCAAACGTGTGATTCACAAGATTATTTTGCGCTACCGTAAAAAAAATTAGTTTTATTTTTAACACAAGTAACACTAAACGATTTTCAATTTAAATAATCAAAATTTCTTGTATATTAGAAAAAAGAATTGCTTTTACATTTTGACAATGGGAAATTGTTGTTTTTTGAAAAAATTGATACTCTAGCACACATAAACAGGATCTGTGTAATAGTTTTTCTATAGTCTTTTACTATTTTGTTTTATAAATGGTGTCAACGCAAAAATTTAACTGACATAATATTCCTAGCAGTCATTTTCCGACCTAGGCTAGCAAGAGCCTGCTGCCGGCCTTTTTTGGTATCTAAAATCATTTTGGCATAATAATAAATAGCTTAAAGATTGTATTCTACTAGATTTTGCCACAAAATTGAAATCATACTTTTTCCAAGCGATGGATAGACTGAAGCGGTTCAATCAGATGGCCTCCCCAATCCCTCGATTAATAACTAAACGAATTTTTTTTAGCACAATAGGATTAGAATAATTTGTTTTTATGTGCGGTTCTAATTCGATTTGTTGGTGGTAAAATAGGCTTGCCGGCTTGTTAAAACTCTTATTAGAGACCCGAAACTGGCACTCTGAAAAAACGTTTCCGGACGTGTGATTTACAAGACTTTTTGCGTCACCATAAAAAAAATTAATTTTGTTTTTAACACAAGTAACACTAAATGATTTTTAATTTAAATAATCAAATTTTTTTGTCTATTAGAAAAAAAAATATCTACTACAATTTGACAATATGAAATTGTTGGTTTTTGATAAAATTGATACTCTAGCACACATAAACAGGATCTGTTTGATAGTATTTCTTGTTTTATAAATAGTGCCAACGCAAAAATTTAACTGGCATAATATTCCTAGCAGTTATTTTCCGACCTAGGCTGACAAGAGCCTACTGCCGGCCGATTACGTTATGTTTCACGTGCGCAACGCACAAAATATATATTTTTTGGTATCTAAAATCATTTTGACATAATAATAAATAGCTTAAAGATTGTATTCTACTAGATTTTGCCACAAAATTGAAATCATACTTTTTCCAAGCGATGGATAGACTGAAGCGGTTCAATCAAATGGCCTCCCCAATCCCTCGATTAATAACTAAACGAATTTTTTTTAGCACAATAGGAGTAAAATAATTTGTTTTTATGTGCGGTTCTAATTCGATTTGTTTGGTGGTAAAATAGGCTTGCCGGTTTGTTAAAGCTCTCATTAGAAGCCTAAAACTGGCATTCTGCAAAAACGTTTCCAAACGTGTGATTCACAAGACTTTTAACGTCACTGTAAAAAAAATAATTTTGTTTTTAACACAAGTAACACTAAATGATTTTTAATTTAAATAATCAAAATCTTTTGTTTATGACAAAAAAAATTGCTTCTACATTTTGACAATGGGAAATTGTTTTTTTTTTTTTTAAATTGATACTCTAGCACACATAAAAAGGATCTGTGTAATAGTTTTTTCATAGTTTTTAACTATTTCATGTTTTACAAATGGTGCCAACGCAAAAATTTAACTGGCATAATATTCCTAGCAGTCATTTTCCGACCTAGGCTAGCAAGAGCCTGCTGCCGGTCCAATTACGTTATGTTTCACATGCGCAACGCACAAAATATATATTTTTGGTATCTAAAATCATTTTGGCATAATAATAAATAGCTTGAAGATCGTATTCTACTAGATTTCGCCACAAAATTTGACTCATACTTTTTCCAAGCGATGGATAGACAGAAGCGGTTTAATCAGATGGCCTCCCTAATCACTCGATTAATAACTAGACGTATTTTTTTAACACAAGATTAAAATAATTTTTATGTGAGGTTTTAATTCGATTTGTTGGCGGTAAAATAGGCTTGCCGGTTTGTTAAAGCTCTCACTAGAGACCCGAAACTGGCATTCTGAAAAAAACGTTTCCGGACGTGTGTTTCACAAGACTTTTTGTGCCGCATTAAAAAAAATTTTAACACAAGTAACACAATAACTAGACGTATTTTTTTAGCACAATGGGATTAAAATAATTTGTTTTTATGTGCGGCTCTAATTCGATTTGTTGGTGGTAAAATAGGCTTGCCGGTTTGTTAAAGCTCTCATTAGGTTCAATCACTAAAGTGGGAATTATTATTCTACCGAGACATAACCACCTTAATTAGATAATAGGTTTGTGTCCTTCTCTGCTAAAATATATCCGATAATTTCCTTTCAAGCTCCTCTATTGTACCTTAAATTAGTACATTGAATTGCACACAATTGCCTCCGTTCTTTCTTTTGTAAAGCCAAAGCATAAATTAATTTATCTCTTTTTCTTGCTGTTAAATAACTCACTTTCTCTCTCTTTTTTGCCGATAAATGAACTTGCCAGAAAAAGAAAGATATGTCCACAAAAGCTTTTCATGTATGGCAAAGCTCCGTACTTATACATTTTACATAAACAGTAGAACGCCGCATAAAGACAATCATTTATCAGAAACAGTAGAGCGAACTTTTTGTATCCCAGCTGTGTTGTAATAAAGTTTTTACCACACTAGTGCACTAAAAAAACTGCTTTAATTAGTATAATAATTAGTAGCGACATCTATTAGAAACTGCCTTACCACAAAAGTTGAGAAATCAGATGTCTACATGTTTTAATATATATAGGATTCAAGTTTGAATGAATTTGCTTTGATCTTACAGTAGAGTGAACTTTTTATGTTCAAACTGTGTTGTAATGAAGTTTTTACCGCACTAGTGCTGCTTTCACTAGCATAATCAGTAGCGACATCTATTAGGAACTATTCCACCTCAAAAGTTGAGAAAGCAAGATTCTACATGTTTTAATGTATATAGATTTCAAGTGTACAGTTCTAGTGTTTGAATGAATTTGCTTTGATCTTTGATTATTCTATTTGTTGCGTATCATTGATATGCGTTTGAGACCAAAACTGCTAACGTAATAACCTGGTTGTTTATGACCACACTAGTGTCGTAGTAATAAACATTTTCGAAAGCAATCATCAGTATAGTTGGTGATACAGTTTCTCTATGAAATAAGCGCGTGTTTGCCGCACTAGTGCAGCAAAAAATGCCTTACCTAAAAAGTTGAGAAATCAGGTTTCTACATGTTTTAATGTATATAGGATTCCAGTCTGCAGTTCTAGTTTGAATGAATTTGCTTAGATCTGATTATTCTATTTGTTGGTGGTAATCTAAGAAGATTATATTGCATATCATTAATATGCGTTTGAGACCAAAAGTGCTAACGTAATAACTTGGTTGCCTATTTTCGAAAGCAAATATCAGTACCGTTGCTCTATGAAAAAAGCGCGTGTTTCCCGCACTAGTGCGGGAAACACTTAAATATGTAATTGTTATTTAAAGCGTTACAGTAAATATATTTTCTGTTTTAAATACTATTTACAATTTTTATTGACTCGGAAACCGTTCTATAGCTTATTTTCTGCTTTTGTTTTTGAGGCCAAAAGGTATTGACCAACCCAGTCCATGAAAACAGTGAATTACTGTGATATGTTTACGATGCTGAACTACAAATTCGCCCGATACCAATAATAAATTATTATTATCCGTATGTTTATTACCTAATATTTCATAATATCCAACCAAATCAATATGAATTTTGTTTGTTTCCTCTCTTACAAAGCGTTCTGCAGACAAAGACAAAGGAACCGCTTAAATTTCAATAAAACTCTAATCCACCTCTCAACAATTTTTGTCAACAAGGCAAATTGCTTATGATAGCATTGCAAAATTCAAGTGAAATTGTTGAAAGAGCCCAATTAGCATGTTTCTTTGCATACTGAATGGCAACACCTCAAAACAATTGAATATTTTCAAAAGTCGTTCAAGATTGCTACAGTATAGTGTTCAGCGATGAAACTCGCTTTTGTTTCTGCTACCTTCTTTTGTTTAAGCGCCATCTTTTAGCAAGATAATGCGCGTCTGCTCTACACTTTTACCAAAAAAAAGTCGAGAAAACCGAGAATTGGCGTTAAAACTTCAACAAATTCCAATTTTGGCTTTGGTTTAAGGTATAATCGATGCCTTCACTTCTAAATTGTGTTAGTGGACAGGACACGAAGTGAAACCCAGCTCTCTGGAGGTTCGGTAATACGCCTCCATGTCTCTGGAGTATAACCAGTCTGATTTATTGTCTAATGTCTGTTTCCTGGATCAGCAAGCGGCCAGTCATTCTGTGGCCTTATTTACTGTTGGTATTACTGCAGTTTGTTGAATTTTCTATTGGATCGAAGCTGGAAATGCTCTTTTCCGCCTGAAAGGCTGTACTTTATTTAGGAGAAATGTCAAGTAGGATCAACATCGGAATCAATGATATAGCTAGTGGCAATTTTGGCGGATGCAACGAAATTTCTTATTAAAATTGCTGTTGTGGGAAAAGCAATCGAAATCCTGCACGTATACGTCGAACTAGACTTTTTTTTAGATAAAAAATAACTACTTTTTACCTAGAGGATTGTATTTTTTCACTGCTTAAGTTGGCAACACTTTTTAGAGACTTTTTTATTTGCTTAGTTGCAACATTGTAACGCTTGTTTGACAAATATTTGACATATTGTAGGTTATCTGATAAAGAAATTGTAGGTTATGTCACAGCGACTCACTTTTTAATTGGCATCTGTTGATAATGTTGTCAGTGTCAAACATGTCACCCGTCAATAGCTACTATTTTAAAATAAAATGTAGGTCCTATTTGATTTGGCTTATTTTATGACTTATTGTTTAACCTCTGTACATATGTTTTCAAAACAATTTTATTAAATATTTAATTTAATTAAATAATTAATTAATTTATGTAGTGTCAAATTTCTTGCAAATTCTTCAAGACTGGATATTAGGAAAAAACTCTACAATGCATTTTGAAAATTGTATATGTAGTTAATTATAAAAAAAAATTATGTAATTATCATATAAATTATTATTAATTTGATAATTAATTAAGTAATAAAATATTTTGGTGTTTTATCAGTTTAAAAGCAAAATCCTAAAGATTGATAATTTTGGAGATAAAGATTGTACAGTTAATTATTAAATTAATGACTGTATAATTACTTATCCAATATTTTATAAATTGATAATAATAATATCAAATTTTGTTAATTAATTACCTCAAAGTGTCAACTTTTAAAGCAAAATTTTTTAATAAAGTTTTAATATGGAGTTTAAAGATTGAAGAAGAATGGCTTTTACGGCCCGAAGTCAAAAATGGTATGGTTAATCAACTATTTAATTAATAACGACACAATTATTAATCAATTAATTACAATTAATAAATTTAAAGTGTTAAGTTTTGTGTATTGGATAAAAATTTTAATATACAGTTTGGGGATTATCATTATTTAATGCTTTGATAGGTATTTAAGCTATACCTAACCATACACTGTATTATTTAATAATTAATTACTAATTAACATTTTTAGTCTGTCAAACTTTAAAGCTATTTTTATATTGCGTTTGTAGAATTATACAGTTAATTATTAATTAATTAATTATTTTAAATGGGATTTCTTATCAATTAATTAATAAACTAGCAACTAATATCTATTATTTTAAAATGCATTTTTGCAATTAGATAATTAATTATTAAACATACAATTAAAAATTAGATAAAAATTGGAATTAAATATTTTAATAATTAAACAGCTTGAAATGTCAAATTTTGAGCACACAATTCTATTGACAACAATTTTAATATGTTATCTAAAAATTGTAATATTATAGATTAATTATTAATCATAAAAGTTCTAATTCTTAAATTAATAATTAAAATTAATAATTTTTATAATAAATGATTGTAGTGTCAAATTTTGAAGCAAAGTTTATAAGAACGAAAATTAAAATAAATTTTTATTATGCATTTTTGCAATTGTATTGTTAATTATTAATTATTAATTTAACAATGTTTTATTTATCAATAAATTAATTAACAATTAAAACGTAATAATTCAATAATTAAACAGCATGAAATTACAAATTTTGAAATAAACATTTAATTTACTTTTTAAAAATTTTTAAATTATTTATTAATTATTTACTTATTAACTATACAACTTTTACACAATAAATCAATAAATTAATTAGTAAAATTAAATATTTTTTTAAATAATTAGTTTATAGTGCTAAACTTGAAATCTAAATTTTTAAGAATGCAAATTGAAATACATTTTTAATCTGCATTTCTGTAATTGTATGGTTAATTATTAATTATGTTATTATTAGAAATACAATTATATATATTAATAAATTAATTAAAAATTATAACTTAATAATTAACAAACTTGAAATAAAAAAAATAAAAAAAATAAATTTAAATTGCTTTTTAAAAATTCTAAAATTATTTATTAATTATTTATTTATTAACTATACTACGTTTAGTCAATTAATTTATAAATTAATAATTATAATTAAAATTTTTTTTAATTAATTAATTTAAAGTGCTAAACTTAGAAGCTACATTTTTAAGAATGCAAATTGAAATACAATTTTAATATGCATTTCTGTAATTGTATGGTTAATTATTAATTATGTTATTATTAGAAATACAATTATATACATTAATAAATTAATTAAAAATTATAACTTAATAATTAACAAACTTAAAAAAAAAAAATTAAAAAAATAAATTTAAATTGCTTTTTAAAAATTTTTTAAAATTATTTATTAATTATTTATTTATTAACTATACAACGTTTAATCAATCAATTTATAAATTAAAAGTTGAAATTAGATATTATTTTTAATTAATTAATTTAAAGTGCTAAACTTAGAAGCTAAATTTTTAAGAAAGCAAATTGAAATTAAATTTCAATATTCATTTCTGGAATTGTATGGTTAATTATTAATTATGTAATTATCAGAAATACAATTATATTTATTAGTAAATTAATTAAAAATTAAAACTTAATAATTTAATAATTAAACAACTTGAAATAAAAATATTAAAAAAAATAAATTTAAATTGCTTTATAAAAATTCTAAAATTATTTATTAATTATTTATTTATTAACTATACAACTTTTAATCAATTAATTTATAAATTAATAATTATAATTAAATATTTTTTTAATTAATTAATTTAAAGTGCTAACCTTTAGAAGCTTAATTTTGAAGAAAGCAAATTGAAATAAAATTTTAATATGCATTTCTGAAATTGTATGGTTAATTATTAATTATGTTTTTATTAGAATTACAATTATATATATTAATAAATTAATTAAAAATTAAAACTTAATAATTAAACAACTTGAAATAAAAAAATTAAAAAAAAAAAATTTAAATTGCTTTATAAAAATTCTAAAATTATTTATTAATTATTTATTTATTAACTATACAACTTTCAATCAATCAATTTATAAATTAATAATTTTAATTAAAATTTTTTTTAATTAATTAATTTAAAGTGCTAAACTTAGAAGCTACATTTTTAAGAATGCAAATGGAAATAAAATTTCAATATGCATTTCTGGAATTGTATGGTTAATTATTAATTATGTTTTTATTAAAGTTACAATTATATATATTAATAAATTAATTAAAAATTAAAACTTAATAATTAAACAACTTGAAATAAAAAAATTAAAAAAAATAAATTTAAATTGCTTTATAAAAATTCTAAAATTATTTATTAATTACTTATTTATTAATTATACAACTTTTAATCGATCAATTTATAAATTAATAATTTTAATTAAAATTTTTTTTAGATAATTAATTTAAAGTGCTAAACTTGGAAGCTACATTTTTAAGAATGCAAATTGAAATACAATTTTAATCTGCATTTCTGTAATTGTATGGTTAATTATTATTAATTATGTTATTATTAGAAATTCAATTATATATATTAATAAATTGATTAAAAATTATAACTTAATAATTAACAAACTTGAAATAAAAAAAATTAAAAAAATAAATTTAAATTGCTTTTTAAAAATTCTATAATTATTTAGTAATTATTTATTTATTAAGTATACAACTTTTAGTCAATCAATTTATAAATTAATAATTATAATTAGATATTTTTTCAATTAATTAATTTAAAGTGCTAAGCTTAGAACTTAATTTTTTAAGAAAGCAAATTGAAATTAAATTTTAATATGCATTTCTGGAATTGTATGGTGAATTATTAATTATGTAATTATTAGAAATACAATTATATATATTAGAAAATTAATTAAAAATTACAACTTAATAACTTAATAATTAAACAGCTGGAAATGTCAAATCTTAAGCACACAATTCAATTGAGAAAATTTTTAATTTGTTATCTAAAAATTGTAAAATTATGAATTAATAATTCAATAATTCACCGTAAAAATTATAATTAATTACTAAATTAATAATTGAAATTAATGATTTTTATAATAAATTAGTGTCATATTTAGAAGCAAAGTTTATAAGAATGCAAATTAAAATAAATTTTTATTATGCAGTTTTGCAATTGTATTGTTAATTATTAATTAATAATTTAACATACAATGTTCTATTTATTTATAAATAAATTAAAAATTAAAGTTTAAGAACTTAATTTATTAAGGATCTAATTTTAAATAAAAATTTCAATAAACTTTCTGTAAATTGTAGCATAATTATTGATTAATTATTTAATTATTAGCTATAAAGTTTCTAATTAATCAAATAATTATAATAAATTAGTACTTAAAATTTAATATTTTCATAATTAATCAGTTGACAGTGTCAAATTTGGAAACCAAATTTGGCACATATTGGAATAACATTTTAATTTGCTTAATTATTAATTTTGTTATTATTAAAAACACAATTATCTATTAGTAAATTAATTAAAAATTAAAACTTAATAATTTAATAATTAAGCCGCTTATAATGTCAAATTTTAAAGAAAAATTTTAATTTACTTTAAAAAATTGAAAAATAATTTATTAATTATTTAATTATCAACTATACAGTTTGTAATCAATCAATTAATGAATTATTAATTAACATATATCAATTAACACTGCTACTTTTTGGAAAACATTTTTTCTGACTTTTTGGGTACGCTGAGGAGTGTACCAAGCTCAAGAGCGTATTTTGTTTTTAACACGACGTTTCTGCATTTGTGGCAACATTGCCATTTCTTAAAAATCAAAATGTTGGTTTCCAAAAAGTGACAAAACTGTCACAAATACAAAAAAAATAATTCAAAAACTATCACTTGTTGAAGATTCCAGTGTTAATCTTCAAAAAATGGTAATGTTGCCACAAATACAGATAACTTGTAACACACTCTTACAGTGCTTTGGATACACTTCTAAGTGTATCCAATTGTTGGCAGAAAGTAAAGATTTGGTTCTTCACTTTCTGAAGATTAAAGTGTTACACCAAGTGTTACAGAAAAGTTACACCAAGAGCCAAACCCACTCTTCTGACAGTTTGGTTGTATTTCTCTACTTCTAAGTGTTTTTGACATAAAAATTGTGTTTAGTTTTTGATAAATTTTTTGCATCTGTGCCGGTATTATCTGTGTCTGAAGATCAACACTTTTGATTGTTTTTGTATTTGTAGCAGCATTGCCACGTTGTAAAGATCAACACTTTTGACTCAAGAACCACTTATAGATCTGCATCAAATAAAAATGTGATTTATTTTTTTTGTATTTGTAGCAACAGTTCTTCTTTTTGGCAAACAATACATCTGAATTTTTGTGTACCAAGCTGAAGATCTATTTAGTTTCTGATGCAAATCTTCTGCTCTAAAGATCTAAAGATTTACGCAAATGTATTTGGTTCTTATCATATTGTTTTCTGTATTTGTAGCAGCACTGCTACTTTTTGCAAAACAACACTTCTGACGGTTTGAGTACACTTTTTTGCATTTGTGGCAACATTGCCATTTCCTAGTGATCAACATTTTTAGCTCTTGAAAACTACTTCAAGATGTGCATCAAACAAGAGTGTATTTGGTACTAAATTTGTAGAAAAACAGCTTTTTTGACTGTTTAGATCGGCTTAGGAGTATGCTAAACCCAAAACTTGTGGCAGCATTGCCACTTGGTAAAACTAAAAACTAGCAATTAAAAAATACTTCTAAGTGTACAAGACACAGAAGTACTTTTAGCTTAAGATCTGTCTTTTCTGTGTTTGCGGCAGAATTGCCACTTTCTAGAGATCAACAAATTAGACAGTTTGGGAATACTTCTAAACGTACAAGATACAGAAGTACTTTTAGCTTAAGATCTGTTTTTTCTGTGTTTGTGGCAGTATTGCCCCTTTCTGAAGATCAAGAAATTAGACAATTTGGAAATACTTCTAAACGTACAAGATACAGCAATGTATTTGGGCCTTGGCCCATATGTTCTGTGTTTGTCAAGATCTTCTTTCCAAAAAAGCAGTTTAGAAATACTTCTAAGTGTACAAGAAACAGAAGTACTTTTAGCTTAAGATTTGTCTTTTCTGTGTTTGCTGCAGAATTGCCACTTTCTGGAGATCAAAAAATTAGACAGCTTGGGAATACTTCTTAACGTACAAGATACAGAAGTGTATTTGGGTCTTAGCCTATATGTTCTGTGTTTGTCAAGATCTTCTTTCTAAAAAACAGTTTAGAAATTTTTCTAAGTGTACATGAAACAGAAGTTTTTTTAGCTTTAGATCTGTCTTTTCTGTGGTTGCGGCAGAATTGCCACTTTCTGGAGATCAACAAATTAGACAGTTTGGGAATACTTCTAAACGTACAAGATACAGAAGTACTTTTAGCTTAAGATCTGTCTTTTCTGTGTTTGTGGCAGTATTGCTGCTTTCTGAAGATCAACAAATTAGACAGTTTGGAAATACTTCTAAAACATACAAGATCCAGCAATGTATTTGAGTCTTGGCCCATATGTTCTGTGTTTGTCAAGATCTTCTTTCTAAAAAACAGTTTAGAAATTCTTCTGAGTGTACAAGAAACAGAAGTTTTTTAGCTTTAGATCTGTCTTTTCTGTGGTTGCGGCAGTATTGCCACTTTCTGAAGATCAACAAATTAGACAGTTTGGGAATACTTCTAAACGTACAAGATACAGAAGTACTTTTAGCTTAAGATCTGTTTTTTCTGTGTTTGTGGCAGTATTGCCCCTTTCTGAAGATCAAGAAATTAGACAATTTGGAAATACTTCTAAACGTACAAGATACAGCAATGTATTTGAGTCTTGGCCCATATGTTCTGTGTTTGTCAAGATCTTCTTTCCAAAAAAGCAGTTTAGAAATTCTTCTGAGTGTACAAGAAACAGAAGTTTTTTTAGCTTTAGATCTGTCTTTTCTGTGGTTGCAGCAGAATTGCCACTTTCTGGAGATCAACAAATTAGACAGTTTGGGAATACTTCTAAACGTACAAGATACAGAAGTACTTTTAGCTTAAGATCTGTTTTTTCTGTGTTTGTGCCAGTATTGCCCCTTTCTGAAGATCAAGAAATTAGACAATTTGAAAATACTTCTAAACGTACCAGATACAGCAATGTATTTGGGTCTTGGCCTATATGTTCTGTGTTTGTCAAGATCTTCTTTCTAAAAAACAGTTTAGAAATTCTTCTAAGTGTACAAGAAACAGAAGTTTTTTTAAGCTTTAGATCTGTCTTTTCTGTGGTTGCGCCAGAATTGCCACTTTCTGGAGATCAACAAATTAGACAGTTTGGGAATACTTCTAAACGTACAAGATACAGTAGTGTATTTGGATCTTAGCCTATATGTTCTGTGTTTGTCAAGATCTTCTTTCTAAAAAACAGTTTAGAAATTCTTCTAAGTGGACAAGAAACAGAAGTTTTTTAGCTGTAGATCTGTCTTTTCTGTGTTTGCGGCAGTATTGCCACTTTCTGAAGATCAACAAATTAGACAGTTTGGAAACACTTCTAAACGTACAAGATACAGCAGTGTATTTGGGTTTTGGTCCATTTGTTTTGTGTTTGTGGCAGCAAGATCTTTCTTCTAAAAAAGCTAAGATCACTCAGAAAGATCTGTGATCTTTGCTGGTTGTGGTTTTGTCTTCAGTTTGAGCTTGTTTTTAGGCTGATACAAAGGAAGTGAGGTAAGACCAGAACTATAAACCATAGAGACCAAACCGCTTAAGCTAGAAAAGCGCACCAAAAAAGCTGGAAGCTAATACCAAAACCTAAAGTTCATAATCTCAAACCCAAATGAAGTTAAATTGATTCCACTTTTTAATTAAAACATTGAACCACAAACATGAAATCGATTAGCAATCCCATCGGACAAGCGAAGCGGAATGATTTAGAAAGATATTACATGAATTTATGGACTATTACTTACCGTACAAACACGCGTTCCAATCAATTTATTAAGCGTACATTGTACATCAGCCATTCTGTACACTAAATTCGTAACAATAAATCGAAATCTGTTTAATTTAAATCATGCATACTATCGAACAGCTTCGCATTTTCCGGTCATAAATGCCTCTCAATACGCTGCTTTGTTACCATTTCGGTGATGTTCAATGGACGAAACGATGATGGGAATGCATGGAGGATCCCATAAATACCAAAGAACAGAGAGGGGTTTGCAATTTTGAGAGATTCTTTAGCAATCTTGGTTAATATTCTAGGATTAGAAAGATTTTAATGAAGAAAAAGTATAATGCTTCATCAGATAACCGATGTCAAGATTATCACTTGTCTCACTCTACAAACATCCAAGAGACAATCACCAGCAATCTCACGTTTAGTTTGTTCTCCAGTGCTTTCACTTAGAAATTTAATGCTCTAAGTGATTATGGTATAGCTGCATTTATGGTCAAATGTTATCTAAGAGTATTTGTCAGCAAATCAAAAAGTGTCAAAGATATTCTAACAAATCCAAGAGACAAACACCAGCAGTTTAACGTTTAGTTTGTTCTCCAGTGCTTTCACTTAGAGATTTGATGCCATCAGTGATTATGGTATAGCTGCATTATGGCAAAATATTATCTAAGAGTATTTGTCAGCAAATCAAAAAGATGTCAAAGATATTCTACTCTACAAACATCTATACAGATCCAAGAGACAAACACCAGCAGTTTAACGTTCAGTTTGTTCTCCGGTGCTTTCACTTAGAGATTTGATGTCCTAAGTGATTATGGTCTAGCTGCATGTATGGCAAAATATTATCTAAGAGTATTTGTCAGCAAATCAAAAAGATGTCAAAGATATTCAACTTTACAAACATCTATACAGATTCAAGAGGCAATTACCAGCAGTTTAACGTTTAGTTTGTTCTCCAGTGCTTTCACTTAGAGATTTAATGCTGTAAGTGATTATGGTATAGCTGCATTATGGCAAAATATTATCTAAGTGTATTTGTCATTAAATCAAAAAGATGTCAAAGATATTCAACTTTACAAACATCTATACAGATTCAAGAGGCAATTACCAGTAATTTAACGTTTAGTTTGTTCTCCAGTGCTTTCACTTAGAGATTTGATCCCATCAGTGATTATGGTGTAGCTGCATTATGGCAAAATATTATCTAAGAGTATTTGTCAGCAAATCAAAAAAAAGTCAAAGATATTCAACTTTACAAACCTCTATACAGATTCAAGAGGCAATTACCAGCAATTTAACGTTTAGTTTGTTCTCCAGTGCTTTCACTTAGAGATTTGATGCTGTAAGTAATTATGGTATAGCTGCATTATGGCAAAATATTATTTAAGAGTATTTGTCAGCAAATCAAAAAGATGTCAAAAATATTGTTTACAGGTCCAAGAGACAATCACCAGCAATTTAAGACTGAGTTCGTTCTCCAGTGCTTTTACTTGAAGATTAGAGCGATCATAGAGCTTTATGATTAGGTACTGTTCCAAACTTGATAAAATGACTTCATGTTTGTAAACTAATTTGTAAAGTCTCAATTTTTTTTCTTCTATTAAAGTTTTATATAAGAAGCGTGGGTTGGAAATGGGCTATAGCAGGTTAAAAAATATAAGTCGTTAGGGTACATGTTTGAAGACAAAAACAAATGTAAGACAGAGGGGAAAGAACTAGTAAAAAAAAGAAAGCGAGTGTAGAAAGAAAGTTTGGAGTAGAGTATTGTAGCGGAATGGAAGGTTCGAGAACTTATCCAGACAATTCCAGACTTTTTTGTTGCCAACTACAATATATAAGCGACAATTCCTATAAAATAATGTAATATTAGAAAACAAATAAATTATGTAAAAAAAGTAGCGTTTTTTAAGTCTGTAAATAAGAAATAAATAAATTGTACAGCTTTTACGTTACAGTATAAAATAGGAATTTGAAAGTTTAGTAAAACGTGTAATGTTTTACTAAACAATTACATTTTTTTTGTACAATAGTACAAAAATTTAGAGATTACAAAAAAAGATCAGAATAAATATAAAAATTGAAGAAAGACACTCTAAAAAAAAGCAGAGAAAAACGTAGTAAAGTTTTTGAATAAAATTAGAAAACAAAAAAAATGTGAGATATTAAAAAAGATTTAAAATTAGTGAATAGCAAAACAGATAAGGAAATAAAAAAACAGAACGAGGACTTAACGAAGAAGAGAAATGATGACTAGAGATAGAACATAGGCAAGCTCTCGGTAGTCAGGTGGCTGACGATAGTGCGTTTGAAATCTGGTCTATCGAGGGTCGTCGGTAGATGCCTTTTGTCCGGCTATGGGTGATTGTAGGCCCCCATAGTCCCTGTTAATCTTGATCTAGACAAGCAAGAAAGAATAGAAAGAGTGTTCAATAAAAAGTTCTTTAGTATAATCACAAAATAATTGCCTAAACTAAAAAAAAAAATGAGAAAGAAAGATGATTTAGGCAAGAGAGGAATGAAAAAGGAGAAAATGTATTTTGTATAGAAAAAAATAAAAGAAAATGCAGGATGTGTAGAAAAGAGAAAGAAACATTACAGCACATGATGAACAAATGATAATAAAAAAAAGCAAGATAAAGAAAACGAGCATAATGAAAAGAAAGAAAAAAGGAATAGAATAAAGATAATAGAAAAAGATTAAACAATATAACAAATAATGTCTTATTTGAAATGATAACAAAAAATAGTATATTGTAAACCTAGGCGGCAAAGATTTTTTTTTCTCGGCTAGCCGAGAAAGTACATCTTTTCTCGGCTAGCTTGAAAATGATGTATTTTCACGGCTGTCGAGAGACGAGAAAATTTTATTTTGAGTTGGTGTAGGATAAAAAATGTATTGTTTTATATAAATTAATCTGTTAGGAGGTCTTGTTTATCAACAAACAATAAGTAGCCGTTCATTTGTTTTGTGTAGCATCCAGATTACCACTTTCAATTATACGAAAATCCATTCAACGGGCGGTTTTTTTGCGTTTTTTCTTCACTTTTTTGTTAATCCAACAACGGAAAAACTTTTAATGCGTGGAGCTCGTCTGACCAGAACTGGACTGATTCACAATCTAATGGAGAGCTAATGCACATTCGAGCAAGCTTTTGTAAAGTCAATACTTTATTTTTCTTTTACTCCCTTTTCTTATCATCAAAAAGAGCGAACCCTTTGTAGGATTGGCAGGAACCCTGACCTTCCCCCAGGCGTGCGGCAACGCACTCGGAAACTCAAAATCGAAGGGGGTTGAAATAGGTCACACATTGTTCAACCTAATCGCTTAGAAAGTAGTGTAGCAAACGGGCTCCTGGCACACATGCCGTCTAGCCCTTATTTTTTTATTTTTGTTTACTGTATACTAAATAATCCAATTGAAACCGACAAAGCACTGACATCTACAAACTGTTGGTTTGTGTGACTCTCTCACAGGAAAAGTTTCTAATGAAAACACTGTCACCACACAAGAATAGCAGACAAAGATAAATGGAAACTACGCCTTAAGAGAAGGATAAAGTCACGCAATAATGTTGCACGAAGTGTCTATCATGTTTGCTTAATATTTTACGTAGAAAACGCAAAAAGAAACTCGCCCATTTTTTGAATAATTTAGACAAAACTCGAGTTATGTGCTTTGCAGAGTTAGAAAAATAGAGCTAAAGTTTGAAATGCCTACAAGTCAGTTTAAACCAACCAAGGTCTCATTATTACATAAGTTATCATTGTTTTCAAAAGCAGCCAATGAAAACGATGTAGAGCAAGCTAAAGGTTCCCGAATCAGCGAATAAGAACGCTTGTCTCATATAAATTAAACTCCTCCTCCTTGGTACTGCAATTTTTCGGCAAATAAGAACAGCTATATTGTATACTCTACTTGGTGCTTTAAAACTTCAAAATAAAACAACCAATTAGGATAAGGCGTTACTAAAAACGTGTCTGAACCAGTTAATAAGAGCCATTGTGCAATTTAGAGAACGACTTAAATTTGGTACTTTATTTATTCTCAAAATTTTTGACAAAACAAGCTCAGAACGTGGCTGAATTTAACGTTACTGATTCTATCTTGTAACACAGTTATTGCTCCTTAAAATCAAATTAAAAATTAGTAAATTGCAAATTAAAGTGAACTTTTTTTTTACCAAATTTTTTTCTTTTTGTAACCTTATTATAGGAAGTACTGCCTATGCGTTAATTTATCAAAAAAATTATCACAACGCAGCAAAAAACCCTAGAAATTTTTCAAAAAAATGAAGTATTGTCTTTGAAAACAGCTAATAAAAATGAATTGTGTAGTCAGCAAATGAGAAAGCTTGGGTTATAGGTATATTAAGCTCCTCCTCCTTGGTACTGCAATTTTTCGGCCAATGAAAACGATTTGAAAGTGGCAATCCAAAACACGTGTCTGCTTGGTGTCGATCTGCTGGACCAATACTAATAAAAATGAATAAGTTTAAGGTGTGAAGTTTTGTGTAATAAATGAAAAATTTAATATACGTTTTAGGGATTATCATTTGATAATTAATAAATAATTAAAATTCTCAGTCCGTCAAATTTTAAAAAAACCAGTAATGAATATCTACTATTTTAATTTATCATTGTGAAATGTCAAATTCTAAAGCAATTTTTTTTTAAATGCTTGTTGGAAAAAAATTTTAACATGCATTTCTGCAATTGTATGATTAATTAATAAACAATTATACAATTAAAAATTAAATTAAAAATTGAAATTAAATGTTTTAGTGATTAAACAGGTTGAAATGTCGAATTTTGAGCCCACAATTCAGTTGAGAAAATTTTTAATGTGTTATCTAAAAATTGTAAAACTATGGATTAATAAAATTTGTAATCAATTACCTAATTAATAATTAAAATTAGTAATTTTTATAATGAATGATTATAGCGTCAAATATAGAAGCCATGGTTTTAAGAATGCATATGAGAATTAAAATTGTATTATGCATTTCTGCAATTGTATTGCTAATTATTAATTATGCTATAGTTTAACATAAAATGTTTTGTTTATTAGTAAATTAATTGAAAATTAACATTTAATGATTTGTTAATATTATGCATCAAATTTTAAAGGAAAATTTTAGAAAATCACTTCTATAAACTCATTGAAAATCGTAGAATTATTGATTAATTATTTAATTACTGACTATAAAATTTCTGATTAATTAATTAATAGCTTACTTATTAAAATTTATTTTTTTCATTGTAAATTAGTTTGATAAAATATTATTTATATTAGTAAATTAATTAACAATTAAAACATAATAATTCAATAATTAAACAGCTTGAAATGACAAAATTTGAAAAACAATTCAACTCACTTTTTAAAAATTCTAAAATTATTTATTAATTATTTAATTATCAACTATACAATTTTTAATCAATCAATTGATAAATTATTAATTAACACGGCTACTTTTAGGAAAACATATTCTTTAACACTGGATATTAAGAACAAACTCTACTTAATTATAAAAAAGTTTAAGTAATTATCATATAAATCTTCATTAATTTAATAATTAATTAATTAATAAAATATTTTGGTATTTTATCAGTTTAAAGATGTCAAACTTAAAACGAAATTTTGAAGATTGATAATTTTGGAGATGATTTTCCAGGTAATTATTCAATTGATGACTATATAATTACTTATCAAATATTTTATAAATTGATAATAATAATATCAAATTTTGTTAATTAATTTCTTTAAAGTGTCATCTTTTAAAGCAAAATTTTTAAGTAAAGTTTAAATATGCATTTCAAAGATTGTATGGTTAATCAACTATTTAATTAATAACATCACAATTATGAATTAATTAATTACAACTAATAAGTTAAAACTGTTAAGTTTTGTGTTTTGAATAAAAATTTTAATATACATTTTAGGAATTATTATTATACACTTTATCATTTAATAATTAATTAATAATTAAAACTTTTCGTCCGTCAAACATTAACCCAAAGTTTTTAAGAAAAATTTTCAATTGCATTTGAAGAATTATACAGTTGATTATAAATTAATTAATTATTTACAATTGGATTTTTTTATTAATTAATTGAAAAACCAGTAATTAATATCTACTATTTTAATAATTTATCATTGTGGAATGTTAAATTCTAAAACAGTTTTTTTGTTAAATGCTTGTTGGAAAAAAATTTTACCATGCATTTCTGCAATTGTATGATTAATTAATAAACAATTATACAATTAGAAATTAAATTAAAAATTGAAATTAAATGTTTTGCTGATTAAACAGGTTGAAATGTCGAATTTTGAGCCCACAATTCAATTGAGAAAATTTTTAATGTGTTATCTAAAAATTGTAAAACTATGGATTAATAAAATTTGTAATCAATTACTTAATTAATAATTAAAATTAGTAATTTTTATAATAAATGATTATAGCGTCAAATATAGAAGCCATGGTTTTAAGAATGCATATGAGAATTAAAATTGTATTATGCATTTCTGCAATTGTATTGCTAATTATCAATTATGCTATAATTTAACATTATATGTTTTATTTATTAGTAAATTAATTAAAAATTAACATTTAATAATTTGTTAATATTAATTATCAAATTTTAAAGAAAAATTTTAGGAAAACATTTTTATAAACTTATTGAAAATTGAAGAATTAATAATTAATTATTTAATTACTGACAATAAATTTTTTAATTAATTAGCTTACCAATTAAAATTAATTTTTTTCATTGTAAATTAGTTGACAGTGTAAAAATTTAGAAGCCAAATTTTAAAGAGTGCATATTGGAATAAAATTTTAGTATGCATTTTTATAGTTAATTATGTTATTATTAAATAATTTTATTTATAGTAGTAAATTAATTAACAATTAAAACATAATAATTTAATAATTAAGCAGCTTAAAATGACAAAATTAAAAAAAAAATTCCAAATCACTTTTTAAAAATTCTAAAATTATTTATTAATTATTTAATTATCAACTATACAATTTTTAATCAATCAATTGATAAATTATTAATAAACACTGCTACTTTTTGGAAAACATATTCTTTAAGACTGGATATTGAAAAAAATCTCTACTTAATTATAAAAAAGTTTAAGTAATTATCATCTAAATCTTCATTAATTTGATAATTAATTAATTAATGAAATATTTTGATATTTTATCAGTTTAAAAATGTCAAACTTAAGGCGAAATTCTAAAGATAGATAATTTTGGAGATGATTGTACAGTTGAGTATTCAATTGATGACTATATAATTATTTATCAAATATTTTATAAATTGATAATAATAATAATATCATATTTTGTTAATTAATTACTTTATAGTATCAACTTTTAAAGTAAAATTTTTAAGTAAAGTCCAAATATGCATTTCAAAGATTCTATGGTTAATCAACTATTCAATTAATAACAACACAATTATGAATTAATTAATTACAACTAATAAGTTAAAACTGTTAAGTTTTGTGTTTTGAATAAAAATTTTAATATACATTTTAGGAATTATTATTATACACAATTTATCATTTAACATTAACCCAAAGTTTTTAAGAAAAATTTTAAATTGCATTTGAAGAATTATACAGTTGATTATAAATTAATTAATTATTTACAATTGGATTTTTTTATTAATTAATTGAAAAACCAGTAATTAATATCTACTATTTTAATAATTTATCATTGTGGAATGTCAAATTCTAAAACAGTTTTTTTGTTAAATGCTTGTTGGAAAAAAATTTTAACATGCATTTCTGCAATTGTATGATTAATTAATAAACAATTATAGAATTAGAAATTAAATTAAAAATTGAAATTAATTGTTTTAGTGATTAAACAGGTTGTAATGTCAAATTTTGAGCACACAATTTAATTGAGAAATTTTTTAATGTGTTATCTAAAAATTGTAAAACTATGGATTAATAAAATTTGTAATCAATTACTTAATTAATAATTAAAATTAATAATTTTTATAATAAATGATTATAGCGTCAAATATAGAAGCAAGGATTTAAGAATGCATATAATACAATTTTATTATGCATTTCTGCAATTGTATTGCTAATTATCAATTATGCTATAATTTAACATAAAATGTTTTATTTATTAGTAAATTAATTAAAAACAAACATTTAATGATTTGTTAATATTAAGCATCAAATTTTAAAGGAAAATTATAGAAAATCACTTCTATAAACTCATTGAAAATTGTAGAATTATTGATTAATTATTTAATTACTAACAATAAAATTTCTGATTAATTAATTACAATTTATTTTTTTCATTGTAAATTAGTTGACAGTGTCAAATTTGAAAGCTCAATTTTGAAGAGTGCATATTGGAATAAAATTTTAGTATGCATTTCTACAGTTAATTATTAATTATGTTATTATTAAAAAATATTATTTGTATTAGTAAATTAATTACCAATTAAAACATAAAAATTTAATAATCAAACAGCTTAAAACGACAAAATAAAAAAAAATTTAATTTACTTTTTAAAAATTCTAAAATTATTTATTAATTATTTAATTATCAACTATCCATTTTTTCTTCAATCAATTGATAAATTATTAATTAACACTGCTACTTTTAGGAAAACATATTCTTTAAGACTGGATATTGAAAAAAAACTCTACTTAATTATAAAAAAGTTTAAGTAATTATCATCTAAATCTTCATTAATTTAATAATTAATTAATTAATGAAATATTTTGATATTTTATCAGTTTAAAAATGTTAAACTTAAGGCGAAATTCTGAAGATAGATAATTTTGGAGATGATTGTACAGTTGATTATTCAATTGATGACTATATAATTACTTACCAAATATTTTATAAATTGATAATAATAATAATATCAAATTTTGTTAATTAATTACTTTATAGTATCAACTTTTAAAGCAAAATTTTTAAGAAAAGTCCAAATATGCATTTCAAAGATTCTATGGTTAATGAACTAATTAATTAATAACAACACAATTATGAATTAATTAATTACAATTAATAAGTTTAAAGTGTTAAGTTTTGTGTTTTGAATAAAAATTTTAATACATATACATTTTGGGGATTATTATTATACACTTTATCATTTGATAATTAATTAATAATTAAAATTCTCAGTTCGTCAAACTTTAACTCAATATTTTTTAAAAAAAATTTTAAATTGCATTTGAAGAAATAAACACTTAATTATAAATTAATTAATTATTTACAATGGGATATCTATCATTAACAATTAAAACATAATAATTCAATAATTGAACAGCTTGAAATGACAAAATTTATAAAACAATTCAACTCACTTTTTAAAAATTTAAAAATTATTTATTAATTATTTAATTATCAACTATACAATTTTTAATCAATCAATTAATAAATTATTAATTAACGCTGCTACTTTTTGGAAAACATATTCTTTAAAACTGGATATTGAAAAAAATCTCTACTTAATTATAAAAAAGTTTAAGTAATTATCATCTAAATCTTCATTAATTTGATAATTAATTAATTAATGAAATATTTTGATATTTTATCAGTTTAAAAATGTCAAACTTAAGGCGAAATTCTGAAGATAGATCATTTTGGAGATGATTGTACAGTTGAGTATTCAATTGATGACTATATAATTAATTATCAAATATTTTATAAATTGATAATAATAATAATAATATCAAATTTTGTTAATTAACTACTTTATAGTATCAACTTTTAAAGCAAAATTTTTAAGTAAAGTCCAAATATGTATTTCAAAGATTCTATGGTTAATCAACTAATTAATTAATAACAACACAATTATGAATTAATTAATTACAATTAATAAGTTTAAAGTGTTAAGTTTTGTGTATTGGATAAAAATTTTAATATATATTTTGGGGATTATTATTATACACTTTATCATTTGATAATTAATTAATAATTAAAATTCTCAGTTCGTCAAACTTTAACGCAAAAATAAAATTACATTTGAAGAATTATACAGTTAATTATAAATTAATTAATTATTTACAATGATATTTCTTATCAATTAATATCTATTACTTTAATAATTTATGATTGTGAAATGTCAAACTCTAGAGCAGTGTTTTTTTAAAAGGGCTTATTGCAATAAAATTCAGTAATCAGCAAATGAGAACGCTTGTGTCATAGGTATATCGGGCGCCTCCTTTCTGGTACTGCTCCTTTTCGGCCAATGAAAACGATTTGAAAATGGCAATCCAAAACACATGTCCTCTTGGTGTCGATCTGCTGGACCAATCCATAGCTCGTATGCCATTTTGAATGTAAAAACAATAGCCTGGAGCGAACGAGATAATTCCTCGATTTTCAGGCGAAAATTAACGCCGCAATAAAATAACCAGCAGCAAAAAACGTCGTATTTTATTGACCATTGATATGAAAAAATAAAACGCTTATCGCCCGCATCTCACCTTTCTCCATAAATCAAACTCACATATTTCTTCACGCGAGAAAATATTTTTGGCAAATTGTTTCAAGCTAGTTTAGCAAAATCTGTCGACAACTTTTTTAAATAATAAGTCGTGTGCTATTATAGCTTTGATATATCATAAAATGATATATTATAGCCGCTTATTAGGCCTGTCGAGCGTTTAACTAAAATATTTATTATTATTATTATTATTATCATTATTATTAAAAAAAAAGAGATCATATGACCTTGTCCAGATATAATTATTATAATCATGTAAATATTATCATGACTTTGATTGGACAATGATGTTTAATGATGACAATAGCACAAGTGCGTTAAATAAGCAACAATAATGCTTTATGTCAGCATGACGGTGGACCCCGACTTAGAAAATACATCATTATTAACTTTATTTTGTTAAACATAATAAACACTATTTTCTAAAAATCATGTTTTTACATTGAGAAATCAAAAAATGGGCGTTTTAATTGCTATATCTGTTAGGGGGCTGGACTATGAATAAATTTTGAGCGTTTTCTGGCGTTTCTTCTCCATATCTAGACAATGCATTCTATTTATTTTACAGCATCAAAATTCTATACCACGGCAAAGGTTCTATTACAATGCATTGCAGATGATATGCAATTACATACGCACGGTTTATCAGAGAGAACTACATTATGCGTTCAAACAATCGCGGCAACGCCAAACCGCAACGTGTACTCTTGTGGATGAGCACCTATTGTGTATAGATACAGTAGAAAATGTCTAGATCAAAGATTAAATCTAAACAAAATTAGTAAAACATTCGGTTTTAATGGATTTTGTACAATCAGAGAGCACAAGCTAAAGCAAATCACTGATGAAGGTCAATATGCCCGAAACTTGAATAAATTTGCATTAAACTAACTTCTGCTTTATTGGTTAAAAAACAAGTAAACTCTTTCTATAAGTCGCTTTTGTTTTTTCTATTTTTATATTTATCATTATTATATGTTTTTTATATTTTTTACAAAACTTTTTTGTGCGCTTATATAGTAAGGTCGCGTGAGTTGGAACAAACTTAAGACGTTAATTTTTTGAATAGACGCTTATAACGTTAATTTTTTTAATTGTGGTTTTTACCTCATTTGTACAGGGTGAGCCGCAACGATTAACTTAATTTTTTCAATCAAAAACATTTGTTTTTTATTTTGTTTTTGAGTTCTGCATTCTTATTGAAGTAGACTTTTCATTTCACATAACCCTAAAGATAAAAATCTAACGGGGTTAGATCTGGAAACCTAGCTGGACATTTAAAATTACCTCATCTTCCTATTCATCTATTTGAAAAAATGTTGTTAAGATAATCTCGCACTGTTTGTGTATGGTGCAAGTGCGCTCCATCCTGTTGAAACCATATCGAATATTGCACTGCAGAACAAACTCCTCGAACCACTGTAAAAACTGTATTATTTTGAAAGGGCCCTTAACACGTTCGAGTGGAATCCAATTTTCTATGATCTCAATTTCTCCCAGCGCAACTATTCGCCGCTTCTGAAATAGAAAAATTACAAGAGAAAAAGCAGCGCCAAAGACACAATATTAGTTTTTATCTTTCTTTGGCCGGCTCTCTCCAGAAAGTACAAAGTGTTACAAGATTGCGGACGTGACTTGACGACAAAATGAGTTTGATATGTTTCGCCCCTGTTTCGTCTATAAATATGTATGACAGGCCAAAATGTAGCCGAGACACAAAGGACCAAACATAAATAAATTCTTCATTGCATTATGCTCGTGAAGCTCTTGAAAGGAAGACCTAACGTGATGTCCTTACTTCATTTATAAATAAAACTATAATGGCGGACGTTTTTCAGAGATATATGAATCCCAATGCGGCCTGCTCGCTGCAAATTCCATTTGGAAATCTCTTGACTCTCCAAAAACGCTTAAATTTTTTTATATTACATAGCTATTTCTAAGACAGAACTCAGAGCAATTGAAGCACCGCTACCATATAGAGCCCTCGCGAGTCAGGTGGCTAACGATAGTACGTTAAAAGCCTGGTCTAACAAGAGTCGTGGGTTCGATTCCCACCCAGGCAAAAGTTTAGTACAATAGCAATATCCTCTGTTAATCTTGAATCTTGAACCTCCACCACATTTGAAAATAACCGACTTTGTACTTATTTACCAATAAAGAACTGCAAGGGTTCTTTTTACTTGGTACTGCCCCAGATCAAACTTTTCTATTTCTAATAAAATTGATGTTGAAGATCAGAAAGATCTTTAAATTGAATCTATGTCTCTGTTCTACGCTCTAAAATAACATAAAATCTTTAGAGAGTCTATCTATAAGCGTAGGTGAGATCTTGGTAGACCAGTTGGCCAAGCGATAGTACGTTGTAGACAAGTCTACGAGGTGTAGGTTTGATTCTCACTCCGGCAAGACTATTTTTCTACTGAAAAAATTGCTTTTGTCTGGCATGTACATGTCTCAAAGTAATCTGTCAATAATCTGTCATAATTGTTTCAAATTTTAGTAAACTAAAGCTTTAATAAAGTATAAGCTAAGGCTTATAGATTTTAAAGAGCTATAGAAGTTCCTAACCTATAAGATTATGCTTCAAAGTTATAATCGTTTATCTATGCTTTAAAGTTTTAAAAACGATAGCCGCTTATGCTTTATATTACCGTTTATGATCTATAGAACTAAAATCGTTTATGCGTTAAACTTCAGGTAGCTTTGATCGTTTATTTATGCTTTAAATTTTAAAGAGTTATAGCTCTTTATATATGCTTCCAATTTAAAAAAAAAACTGTAGCCGTTATAAATAATTTTTTATGCTTCATAAGAAGCTATAACGATTAAATTTTTTTAATTTGATCGTTATTTTTTAGGTTTTAGAAAGCTATAATTGTTTAAAAGCTACGCTTTATGCTTCAATTTGAGGAAAACAATAGCCGCTTATAGTTTGAGGATATTCTTTATATTTTAAAGATTGGTTTTGCTTCAAACTTTAGATAGCTTTAATCGCTTTTTTAGGTTTTAAATTTTAAAGAGTTATATATAGATCTTTATATATGCTTCAAAATTTGGAAAAGTGTAGCCGTTTGTAAACTAGTTTTGATGCTTTATATTTTAAGAAGCTATAACGTTTATGCTTTAAATTTTAAAAAGTTTTAAGCGCTTACGACCTATGACTATGCTTTAATCTTTAGATAACTTAAATCGTTTATTTATATGCTCCATTATACGTTCGTTTATATATGCTCCAAACTTTAGAAAACTGTAGCTGTTTATGAGCTACTTGTATCTTTCAGATCCCAGAAGATCAAGATCGTTTATAATCTATGCTTTATGCTTCAGATTTTAAAAATATTTAGTTGCGTTTTTATGCTTTAGATTTTAAAAAGCTATAATCATTTTAAGCTAGCTTTGTGCTTCATATTTTAACGTGTTATTTTTAAAACTCTAGAGAGCTATGCTTCAAATTTTAAAAAGCTACAGTTGGTTATAACCTACGCTTTATGCTTAAGATTTTAAAAGGCTATAGCTGTTTATATATGCTTTAAATTTTAGACTTCTATAACTATTGTATGCTTTAGATTTTAGACTATACATGTTTACTATGCTTCAGTTTTTGGCAAGTTATAGCTGTTAAATAAATTAGCAATAACAGTATGTTGTAGCTATTGCTGTTAATGAGCTACGCTTTATGCTTTAAATTTTGACAGGCTATAGCTTTTTAAAATCTCTGTCTTATTCTTAAGATTTTGGAGGTTTCAAGAAGCTGTAGTTGTTTGTGTATGCTTCAAATTTCAAACTCTTATAGCTGTTGTATGCTTTAGATCTTAATTTGCTATAGCTGTTCATTTATGCTTCACATTCAGCAAGTTTTTGCTGTTAAAGAAATTAGCAATAACAGTAGGTTAAAATAAATTGAAGAGCTTTTGCTGTTAATGAGCTACGCTTAATGGTTCAGATTTTAAAAAAGCTATAATTATTGCTAAAGTAGCTTTATGATTTAGATTTAACAGGCTATAGCTGTTTATAACTTACGTGTTATTCTTAAGACTTCAAAGATCTATGGGAGTAAATTCATGCTTCAGATTTTAAATAAAGCTGTAGTTGTTTATAACGTACGCTTTATGCTTCAGATTTTAGAGAACCGTAGCTGTTTATATATGCTTTAAATTATAGACCGCTATAGCTGTTGTATGCTTTAGATTAGCTGTTCATTTATGCTTCAAAGTTTAGCAAGTTATAGCTGTTAAATATCATTAAGTTGAAGCAAAATTAGAAAGCTATTGCTGTTAATAAGCTACGCTTCATGATGCAGATTTTGAACAGCTATAGCTGCTTCTTAAGCTAGCTATAATTTAGATTTTAACAGGCTATAGCCGTTTATAACTTACGTGTTATTTTTAAAACTTCAGAGATCTATGGGAGTGATTTCATGCTTTAGATTGTAAACCGCTATAGCTGTTTATTTATGTTTCAAATTTTAGCAAGTTATAGCCGTTAAATAAATTAGCAATATCACTACGTTGATGCTAAATTAGAAAGCTACTGCTGTTAATAAGCTACGCTTTATGCTGCAGATTTTAAACAGCTATAGCTGCTTTTAGGGCTAGCTATGATTAAGATTTTAATAGGCTATAGTCGTTTATAACTTACGTGTTATTTGTAAGACTTTTGAGATCTATGGGAGTGACTTTATGCTTCAGATTTTAAGAAGGTATAGTTGTTTATAACGTACGCTTATGCTTCAGATTTTAGAAAACCGTAGCTGTTTATATATGCTTTAAATTATAGACCGCTATAGCTGTTGTATGCTTTAGATTTTAAACCGCTATAGCTGTTTATTTATGCTTCAAAGTTTAGCAAGTTATAGCTGTTAAATATCACTAAGTTGAAACAAAATTACAAAGCTATTTGCTGTTAATAAGCTACGCTTTTTGCTACAGATTTTTAAAAGCTATAACGTTCATAACCTACTCGTTATGCTACAGATTTTATAAAGTTATAACTGTTTATATATGCTTCAAATTTCAGACCTTTAAAATTGTTGTATTCTTTAGATTTTAAACCGCTATAGCTGTTCATTTATACTTTAAATTTCAGCAAGTTGTAGCTGTTAAATAAATAAGCACTATCACTCCATTGAAACTAAATTAGACAGCTATTGCTGTTAATAAGCTACGCTTTTTGCTGCAAATTTTGCAAAGCTATAGCCGCTTGTTAAGCTAGCTTTATGATTTAGATTTTAACAGGCTATAGCCGTTTATAACTTACGTGTTATTCTTAAGACTTTAGAGCTCTATGGGGGTAAATTTATGCTTCAGATTTTAAAGAGCTATAGTTGTTTATAACGTCTGTTTCATGCTTCAGATTTTAGAAAACCGTAGCTGTTTATATATGCTTTAAATTATAGACCACTATAGCTGTTGAATGCTTTAGATTTTAAGCCGCTATAGCTGTTCATTTATGCTTCAAAGTTTAGCAAGTTATAGCTGTTAAATATCACTAAGTTGCAACAAAATTACAAAGCTGTTTGCTGTTAATAAGCTACGCTTTTTGCTACAGATTTTTAAAAGCTATAACGTTTATAACTTACTCGTTATGCTACAGATTTTATAAAGTTATAACTGTTTATATATGCTTTAAATTTCAGACCTTTAAAATTGTTGTATTCTTTAGATTTTAAACCGCTATAGCTGTTCATTTATACTTTAAATTTCAGCAAGTTATAGTTGGTAAATAAATAAGCACTATCACTCGATTGAAACTAAATTAGACAGCTATTGCTGTTAATAAGCTACGCTTTTTGCTGCAAATTTTGCAAAGCTATAGCCGCTTGTTAAGCTAGCTTTATGATTTAGATTTTAACAGGCTATAGCCGTTTATAACTTACGTGTTATTCTTAAGACTTTAGAGCTCTATGGGGGTAAATTTATGCTTTAGATTTTAAAGAGCTATAGTTGTTTATAACGTCTGTTTCATGCTTCAGATTTTAGAAAACCGTAGCTGTTTATATATGCTTTAAATTATAGACCACTATGGCTGTTGAATGCTTTAGAGTTTAAACCGCTATAGCTGTTCATTTATGCTTCAAAGTTTAGCAAGTTATAGCTGTTAAATATCACTAAGTTGAAACAAAATTACAAAGCTGTTTGCTGTTAATAAGCTACGCTTTTTGCTACAGATTTTTAAAAGCTATAACGTTTATAACCTACTCGTTATGCTACAAATTTTATAAAGTTATAACTGTTTATATATGCTTTAAATTTCAGACCTTTATAACTGCTGTATGCTTTAAGTTTTAAACCGCTATAGCTGTTCATTTATACTTTAAATTTCAGCAAGTTATAGCTGTTAAATAAATAAGCAATATCACTAGATTGAAGCTAAATTAGAAAGCTATTTGCTATTAATAAGCTACGCTTTATGATGCTAATTTTCAAAAGCTATAGCTGGTTGTTGAGCTAGCTTTATAATATAGATTTTAACAGGCTTTATAACTTGTGCATTATTTGTAAGACTTTAAAGATCTATGAAAGTAAATTCATGTTTTAGATTTTAAAGAGCTATAGTTGTTTATAACGTATCTTTAATGCTTTAGATTTGAGAAGACTGTAGCTATTTATATATGCTATAACTTTAAAACTGCAATGGTTGTTGAATGCTTTAGATTTTAAACGGCTAAAGCTATTTATTTATGCTTCAAAGTGTAGCAAGTTATAGCTGTTAAATATCACTAAGTTGAAGCAAAATTAGAAAGCTATTGCTGTTAGTATGCTACGCTTTTTGCTGCAGATTTTTAAAAGCTATACTGTTTATAACCTACTCGTTATGCTACAGATTTTATAAAGTTATAACTGTTTATATATGCTTCAAGTTTCAGACCTTTAAAATTGTTGTATTCTTTAGGTTTTAAACCGCTATAGTTGTTCATTTATACTTTAAATTTCAGCAAGTTATAGCAATATCACTAGGTTGAAGCAAAATTAGAAAACTATTGCTGTTAATAAGCTACGCTTTATGCTGTAGATTTTGAAAAGCTATAGCCGGTTGTTAAGCTAGTTTTATGATTCCGATTTTAACAGGCTATAGCTGTTTGTAACTTACGTGTTATTTGTTAGACTTTTGAGATCTATGGGATTGCCGGTATGTTTCAGATTTTAAAGAGCTATGTTTATTTATAACGTACGTTTTATGCTTCAGATTTGAGAAAACCGTAGCTGTTTATATATGCTTTAAATTATAGAGCGCTATAGCTGTTGTATGCTTTAGATTTTAAACCGCTATAGCTGTTCATTTATACTTCAAAGTTTAGCAAGTTATAGCTGTTAAATATCACTAAGTAGAAGCAAAACTAGAAAGCTGCTGCTGTTAATAAGCTACGCTTTTTGCTGCAGATTTTTAAAAGTTATAACGTTTATAACCTACTCGTTATGCTTCAAATTTTGAAAAGCTATAACTGTTTAAATATGCTTCAAATTTCAGACCTTTAAAATTGTTGTATGTTTTAGATTTTAAACTGGTATAGCTGTTCATTTTTGCTTAAAATTTCAGCAAGTTATAGCTGTTAAATAAATAAGCAATATTACTAGATTGAAGCTAAATCAGAAAGCTATTGCTGATAATAAGCTACGCTTTATGCTGTAGATTTTGAAAAGCTATAGCCGCTTGTTAAGCTAGTTTTATGATTCCGATTTTGACAGGCTATAGCTGTTTGTAACTTACGTGTTATTTGTTAGACTTTTGAGATCTATGGGATTGCCGGTATGCTTCAGATTTTAAAGAGCTATAGTTATTTATAACGTACGTTTTATGCTTCAGATTTGAGAAAACCGTAGCTATTTATATATGCTTTAAATTATAGACCGCTATAGCTGTTGTATGCTTTAGATTTTAAACCGCTATAGCTGTTCATTTATGCTTCAATGTTTAGCAAGTTATAGCTGTTAAATATCACTAAGTTGAAACAACATTACAAAGCTGTTTGCTGTTAATAAGCTACGCTTTTTGCTACAGATTTTAAAAGCTATAACGTTTATAACCTACTCGTTATGCTACAGATTTTATAAAGTTATAACTGTTTATATATGCTTTAAATTTCAGACCTTTATAACTGTTGTATGCTTTAAATTTTAAACCGCTATAGCTGTTCATTTATACTTTAAATTTCAGCAAGTTATAGCTCTTAAACAAATAAGCAATATCACTAGATTAAAGCTAAATTAGAAAGCTATTGCTATTAATAAGCTACGTTTTATGATGCCAATTTTCAAAAGCTATAGCTGGTTGTTGAGCTAGCTTTATAATATAGATTTTAACAGGCTTTATAACTTGTGCATTATTTGTAAGACTTTAAAGATCTATGAAAGTAAATTCATGTTTTAGATTTTAAAGAGCTATAGTTGTTTATAACGTATCTTTAATGCTTCAGATTTGAGAAGACTGTAGCTATTTATATATGCTATAACTTTTAAACTGCAATGGCTGTTGAATGCTTTAGATTTTAAACGGCTATAGCTGTTTATTTATGCTTCAAAGTGTAGCAAGTTATAGCTGTTAAATATCACTAAGTTGAAGCAAAATTAGAAAGCTATTGCTGTTAATATGCTACGCTTTTTGCTGCAGATTTTTAAAAGCTATACTGTTTATAACTTGCTCGTTATGCTTCAGATTTTATAAATTTATAACTTTTTATATATGCTTCAAATTTCAGACCTTTAAAATTGTTGTATGCTTTAGAGTTTAAACTGCTATAGCTGTTCATTTATACTTTAAATTTCAGCAAGTTATAGCTGTTAAATAAATAAGCACTATCACTCAATTGAAGCTAAATTAGACAGCTATTGCTGTTAATAAGCTACGCTTTATGCTGCAAATTTTGAAAAGCTATAGCCGCTTGTTCAGCTAGCTTTATGATTTAGATTTTAACAAGCTATAGCCGTTTATAACTTACGTGTTATTCTTAAGACTTTAGATCTCTATGAGGGTAAATTTATGCTTCAGATTTTAAAGAGCTATGGTTATTTATAACGTACGTTTTATGCTTCAGATTTGAGAAGACCGTAGCTGTTTTTATATGCTTTAAATTATAGACCGCTATGGCTGTTGAATGCTTCACAGTTTAAGCCGCTATAGCTGTTCATTTATGCTTCAAAGTTTAACAAGTTATAGCTGTTAAATATCACTAAGTTGAAGCAAATTTAGAAAGCTATTGCTGTTAATAAGCTACGCTTTTTGCTGCAGATTTTTAAAAGCTATAACGTTTATAACCTACTCGTTATGCTTCAGATTTTAGTAAGCTATAACTGTTTATATATGCTTCAAATTTCATACCTTTAAAATTGTTGTATGCTTAAGATTTTAAACCGCTATAGCTGTTCATTTATTCTTTAAATTTCAGCAAGTTATAGCTGTTGAATAAATTAGCAATATCACTAGGTTGAAGCAAAATTAGAAGACTGTAAGCGGCAATAGGCTACGTCTTATGCTATAAAACTATAGCTGTTGGTTATGTTTCAGATTTTAGAAGGCTATAGCTGTTTATGACGTAGTGTACCCAAGTGGCTGACGGTAGTGCGATCAGAGCCTGGCTAAATAAGTGACGTAGGTTTAAATCAAAATTTTTTTTACTTTGCATTTATTGAAAAAAAATTTTTTGCTATAAATACCTGACTTTTGATACGAACAGAACCTTAAAATCAATAGGTGTTGTTGAAAATGCCGCCTGCGTTTTCATTTTCCTCTCTGATTAGCATCTTTACGTTTTAATGGCAAAAAATTCAGCAAGAGTTGTGTTTAGAATAATTAAAATATCCTATCTCAAAGGAGTGGAGTAAAAAAAAAGAGGAAAAGCGAACAAAATCACGTTAGCTATAATAAATCACAGCGTTCTTTTTTTGTTTTTTTTTTTTTTTTTGAAAACTGTTAGAAATTTTATCTAAATATATCATCATCTCTCTCATTATCCGCTAATGAGAAGAAATGATTAAAAAGATTAAGATCGGCAAGCTGCGGCAATCTGGACCGGACAAAAGACTCCAAACTGCCTTCGTTATTCTCACCTATAGGGCTCCGTTTCCGGGGGCTCGTTTAACTCCTCTTGTCTCCTCTTTGTTGTGTCGTTATCTGCTTAATTCCTCTTCGTCAAGGTGTGGCGGAGGGACCGCTAAAACCGCATGCTGGTAACTTGCTAAACAATGAGATTAGCGAAAGATATGTCTGATCACTGCCTTTAAGTGCAGAAACTATTTAGCTCAAACAAATATAATCGAGAACAATTAAAGGTAAAATAAACATAAATACAACAAAATAATAACATAGACTTCAGAAACTTAAAAATCATTAATTAAAGATGAGCCGTGACAGAGCAGTCATTTAAAAAAGCGCTCATTTGATCTACCACAGCTCCAAGCCTCCTGTGCCTACATTTGACCAACCTAAGTTTTCTATTCACAATCGAGTAGTTCAAATGCAACTAAATTAAATCGAGAATCAAAATTGACACTGATATGTAAAACATCTGTAAACGTAATGACTATTTTTTTCTTTATTTTACAAAATTATAAATGATAAAAGCGATCCTAGAACTGACATACAACTTAAAGATTGATATAAAAACAAAACTTTTTTATAATAAAATCTATAAGCTGGCGATAAGCTGTGTCAGGTCAGGTCAGGTCAGGTCAGGTCAGGTCAGGTCAGGTCAGGTCAGGTCAGGTCAGGTCAGATCAACATAATTATTAATCTTCGACTTCGAAAACTTAAAAATCTTTTATTATAGATGAGCCGTGACAAAGCGGTCATTTGAAAAAGCGCTGTTTTGATCTACCACAGCTCCAAGCCTTCTGTGCCTACATTTGACCAACTTAAGTTTTCTATTCACAATCGAGTAGTTCAAATGCAACTAAATTGAATCGAGTTGCAAAATTGACACTTGTTATTTTGAAAAATTATAAATGATAAAAGCGATTCTAGAACTGACATACAACTTGAAGATTGATATAAAAACAAAACTTTTTTATAATAAAATCTATAAGCTGGCGATAAGCTGTGTCAGGTCAGGTCAGGTCAGGTCAAGTCAGATCAACATCATTAATCTTCGAGTTCGAAAACTTAAAAATCTTTTATTATAGATGAGCCGTGACAGAGCAGTCATTTAAAAAAGCGCTTATTTGATCTACCACAGCTCCAAGCCTCTTGTGCCTACATTTGACCAACTTAAGTTTTCTATTCACAATCGAGTAGCTCAAATGCAACTAAATTGAATCGAGTTGCAAAATTGACACTTGTTATTTTGAAAAATTATAAATGATTAAAGCTATCCTAGAACTGACATACAACTTAAAGATTGATATAAAAACAAAACTTTTTTATAATAAAATCTATAAGCTGGCGATAAGCTGCGTCAGGTCAGTAACTCAATTGTGTTTGCAAATGCCTTGAAATCAAAGAACAACATTTTGATTATTTGTTATAAAGCTTATTTTTTCATAAAAGTGTATTTTTTTGTTTGTTATAACACTTAAGTGCTTTTAATTTAATCTCACTAACGTGTTGAACTATCGATTTCTTAAAATTAGAGTGAGGTTAGGTTTAGATGTCAAAAATTAATAACTGTCACTTTGATTCAATTATTTGTCATTTAGTTAAAAGCAGAACACTTTTTATTGAATTCGTAGACGCAAACGCAGTTTTCGATTTAATGATCTGAAAAGAAGACATAAATTCGAAAACATAAAAGTCCAATCCATATTATAGATGCTTGAGGCCTTTCGTGCCTTGACTAGCAAAAAACCTTCTCCGAAAGATTTCCAATTAGAATTTTTTTTTTATATTTGTCTGAGAATTAAACTAAAAAATTAGAGATATTTCCCGCATTTGCCCGAGGACAGACAATCCGGGATAAAATAGAAATTCCAAAGCACCCTTACCGAACAAAAGGTGATCATAAATAAATAATTGCCGGTGGTAGTTGTACAAGCTCAAAAAGAATATTTCATAAATCCAGTTGACATGAGGCTGGCGGATTTTACGGTGGACGCTCCTGAAAAATTACGTCAAATGCAAATGCTAAAGCCAGGGGGAAAATGAGCGCTTTTCGACGTGACATTTTCAAATGCTTAAATATTCCTTTTATGCAGTTATTCCGACTATTTAGCAGTTTGCAAATCCTATGCATTTTCAATCTAGAAGGCCCCAGAAAAAAACCGTAACAGGGTGGCGCTAAAATAGCCTGTCATCAGTCAGGTCAGATCAAATCAGGTGAGAAAAATAAGCGCTTTTATGCAGTTATAAATATCATGCCATCTGGAAGGCTTAAAAAAAAGATATTACACAAAAACAGAATTTTTCGACTTAAATTGCAAGAATTACGTTATAATTTTTAGTTAGGTTAGAATATTTTCAATCAACCATTTATGTATAAGAATTTACTGTAACAGTGTGGCGTTGAAAAAAGTTGTCAACTGTCAGTTATTTAACAGTCAGTTAAGCCATCTTAACCGGGGGGGCGCTAAAAGGACTGTCAGCTGTCAGTCAACCAAAACAATTGTTTATCTACAAAATCTAGTAGAAAACAACTAAAAAGTAATTTTTTTTTTAAATTATTATTTCTTCAGACTTAATTGAAATTGGTGATTGAAGAAAACTGAAGCTGTAACATACTTTAGTTTATTAAAGTTTTTGTCACATTATCCCATTTCGTTTCAATAAGCTTTAAATCTGCGCAGAAAACTGGCCAACTCTGTAAGAAGAGGCAGATCTATTAAGAAGAAAAATGATTGGTGAGAAACTACACAGAATAGAGACGCTTTATTATCTAAGTTCTGGAAACGGGGTTTTCTGAGGGAAATGCAATTTTTTTACCTCATAGCCTGAACCTTAATTTCAAAACCTGTTTACTGCTTGGTTTTTTCTTTTTATTGAGAAATTATTATCAACGACAAGAATCTAAAACAATTTTAATCTTTCAGTATTTTTCAAAAAAAGCTAAAAAAACCAGACTGATGTAACGATCTTCAACCGGTTTTTGGTCAAAATTTTGGTCACCGGCTTATTTAAGTTAGACGATGTCAAAAAAGTCAAAAAATTGATATAAATCTTAGCAAAAGTGTAAAAGTTTTGTGTCGCATCATCAAAAACTGAAAGTTATAAGTGTTTTTGACTCTTGCTGAAGATCAAGCTGTTGATCTTCAAAAAATGGCAATGTTGCCACAAATACAGAGAAGATGTACCAAGAGCCAAACATACTCTTATGATATAATTTTAAGTATACACGTACTTGGCTCTTGATACAACTTTTTTGTATTTGTGGCAGCATTGCCACTTTCTAAAAATAAGAGTGTCAATCTTCAGAATGTGCCAAAGCTGTTACAAATACTAAAAAGATATTCAAAAAATTGTTATTTGCTGAGAATCGAAGTATTTAATTTCAGAAAACGACAATGTTGCCACAAATACAGAAACGACGTACCAAGAGCCAGTAGGTGTACACTGGGAAATATACCATAAGAGTGTGTTTAGCTCATAATACAACTTTCTGTATTGGTGGCAACATTGCCACTTTCTGAAGATCAATACTTTTGTCTTTAGAAAGCGGCAATGCTGCCACAAATACAAAAAAAATAATCAAAAAATTGTTATTTGCTGAGAATCAAAGTGTTAAACTTCAGAAAATGGCAATGTTGCCACAGATACAAAAAAGTTGTATTATGAGCTAAACACACTATTATGATGCATTTCTAAGTGTACACCTATTTAGCTTTTGGTACCACCTTTTTGTATTTGTGGCAGCATTGCCGCTTTCTTAAGATACAAGTGTTGTTTTTCAGAAAGTGGCAAAGCTGCTACAAATACAAAAAAAATAATAAAAAAATTGTTATTTGCTGAGGATCACAGTGTTAAACTTCAGAAAATGACAATGTTGCCACAAATACAAAAAAGTTGTACCAAGAGCCAAACACACTTTTATGGCAGTTTCAGTATTCTTATAAGCGTACATGACATAAGAGGGTACTTGGCTCTTCACTTTCCAAAGAACTTCAAAAGATTATGTTGCCATAAAAACAAAAAAGTGGTACCAAGAGCCAAACACACTCTTCTGACGGTTTGGGTGTGTTTCTGTACTTCTAAGTGTTTTTGACATAAAAGTGTACTTACTTGGCTCTTCACTTTCCAAAAATCTTTAGAGGATTATATTGCCACAAAAACAGAAAAGTAGTACCAAGAGCCAAACACAATTTTCTGACAAATTGGGTGTATTTCTGTACTGTTTTTAGTGTTTTTGACATAAGAGTGTGTTTGGTTTCTGATACATTTTCTGTGTCACCTGCTTCTGAAGATCTTTTATTCATAATATCTTTAATAGTGAATTAAAGATATTATAACCTAACTTAAAAAAATAGCGTATTTTTAGAATTTAAGCCAAAAACTTCTGTATTTCGGTATTACTTTTTTCTAATATAAAAACTATAATAACCTCTAAAGTATGTTACAGACTCTGTTTTCTGAACAATTGTTTATCTACAAAAACTAGTAGAAAACAACCAAAAACTTATTTTTTTTTAAATTATTATTTCTTCTAACTTAATTGAAACTGGTGATTGAAGAAAATTGAAGCTGTAACATACTTTAGAGTTTATTAGAATTTTTATATTAAAAAAAATTAATACAGAAGCTTTTGGTTTAGATTCCAAAAATACGTAATTTTTTTTAGTTAGGTTATAATATCTTTAATCTACTCTCTATGTGTCAGATTTAACAGTAGAAGAGTGGCGGTTAAACAAGTTGTCAGTCAGTTAAACCATAATAATCAAGGTGGCGCTAAAAAGACTGTCAGCTGTCAGTTTGACTATAATACCAGTTGTTTATCTACAAAAACTAATAAAAAATATTATTTCTTCAGACTTAATTGAAACTGGTGATTGAAGAAAACTGAAGCTGTAACAAACTTTAGAGTTTTTATATTAAAAAAACGCAATACCAAAATACAGAAAATTTTGGCTTAAAATTTCAAAAATACGTTATTTTTTCAAGTTAGGTTATAATATCTTCAATCCACTCACTATGTATCAGAATTAACTGTAAAAAAGTGGCGTTTAAACAAGTTGTCAGTCAGTTAAACTATAATAATCAGGGTGGCGCTCAAAAGACTGTCAGCTGTTAGCTGAATTATAACAACCGAAAACTTATTTTTTTTTAAATTCTTATTTCTTCAGACTTAATTTAAGCTGGTGATTGAAGAAAACTGAAGCTGTAACATACTTTAGAGTTTATTAGAGTTTTTATACAGAAATACAGAAGCTTTTGACTTAACTTTCAAAAATACGTTATTTTTTTAAATTAGGTTATAATATCTTCAATCCACTCTCTATGTATCAGAATTAACTGTAACAAAGTAGCGCTTAAACAAGTTGTGAGGCAGTTAAACTATAATAATCAAGGTGGCGCTAAAAAGACTGTTAGCTGTCAGTTGAACTATAACATCTAAAACAACTGTTTATCTACAAAAGCTGGTAGAAAACAACCGAAAACTTATTTTTTTTTAAATTATTATCTCTTTAGACTTAATTTAAGCTGGTGATTGAAGAAAACTGAAGCTGTTACATACTTTAGAGTTTATTAGGGTTTTTCTATTAAAAAAACGAAATATAAAAAAACAGAAGCTTTTGGCTTAAATTCCAAAAATACGTTATTTTTTTAAGTTAGGTTATAATATCTTTAATTTACTCTCTATGTGTCAGAATTAACTGCAACAGAGTGGCGGTTAATCAAGTTGTCAGTCAGTTAAACCATAATAATCAGGGTGGCGTTAAAAAGACTGTCAGCTGTCAGTTGTATTATAATAACCAAGACAACTGTTTATTTACAAAAACTAGTAGAAAACAACCAAAAAGTTATTTTTCTTTAAAATTGTTATTTCTTTAGACTTAATTAAAATTGGTGATTGAAGAAAACTGAAGCTGCAACATACTTTAGAGTTTATTAGAGTTTTTATACAGAAATACAAAAGCTTTTGGCTTAAATTCTAAAAATACTTTATTTTGTTAAGTTAGGTTATAATATCTTTAATCTACTCTCTATGTGTCAGAATTAACTGTAACAGAGTGGCGGTTAATCAAGTTGTCAGTCAGTTAAACCATAATAATCAGGGTGGCGCTAAAAAGACTGTCAGCTGTCAGTTTGACTATAATACCAAGACAGTTGTTTATTTACAAAAACTAATAGAAAACAACCAAAAAGTTATTTTTTTTTTCAAATTATTATTTCTTCAGACTTAATTCAAACTGGTGGTGATTGAAGAAAACTGAAGCTGTTACATACTTTAGAGTTTATTAGAGTTTTTCTTTTGAAAAAACGAAATATAAAAAAACAGAAGCTTTTGGCTTAAATTCCAAAAATACGTTATTTTTTTTAGTTAGGTTATAATATCTTCAATCCACTCTCTATGTATCAGATTTAACTGTAAAAGAGTGGAGTTAAAACAAGTTGTCAGGCAGTTAAACCATAGTAATCAGGGTGGCGCTAAAAAGACTGTCAGCTGTCAGTTAAACTATAATAACCAAGGCAATTGTTTATCTACAAAAACTAATAGGAAACAAACAAAAAGTTATTTTTTTTTAAATTATTATTTCTTTAGATTTAATGAAAGTTGGTGATTGAAGAAAATTGAAGTTGTAAGATACTTTAGAGTTTATTAGAGTTATTATATTAAAAAAATTTAATACCAAAATACAGAAGCTTTTGGCTTAAATTCCAAAAATACGTTATTTGCTTTATTTATGTTATAATGTCTTTAATCTACTCGCTTATATCAGAATTAACTGTAAAAGAGTGGCGTTTAAACAAGTTGTCAGTCAGTTAAACTATAATAATCAGGGTGGCGCTCAAAAGACTGTCAGCTGTTAGCTGAATTATAACAACCGAAAACTTATTTTTTTTTTTAATTCTTATTTCTTCAGACTTAATTGAAACTGGTGATTGAAGAAAACTGAAGCTGTAACATACTTTAGAGTTTATTAGAGTTTTTATACAGAAATACAGAAGCTTTTGACTTAAACTTCAAAAATACGTTATTTTTTTAAATTAGGTTATAATATCTTCAATCCACTCTCTATGTATCAGAATTAACTGTAACAGAGTTGCGTTTAAACAAGTTGTCAGGCAGTTAAACCATAATAATCAGGGTGGCGCTAAAAAGACTGTCAGCTGTCAGTTGAACTATAATAACCAAGACAATTGTTTATGTACAAAAACTAATAGAAAACAACCAAAAAGCTATTTTTCTTTCAAATTATTATTTCTTCAGACTTTATTAAAATTAGTGATTAAAGAAAATTGAAGCTGTAATATACTTTAGAGTTTATTAGAGTTTTTATATTAAAAAACCTTAATACAGAAATACAGAAGCTGGTGGCTTAACTTCCGAAAATACGTTATTTTTTTTAAGTTAGGTTATAATATCTTTAGTCTACTCTCTATGTATCAGATTTAACTGTAAAACAGTGGCGGTTAAACAAGTTGTCACTCAGTTAAACCATAATAATCAAGGAGGCGCTAAAAAGGCTGTCAGCTGTCAGTTGAATTATAACTACTAAAACAACTGTTTATCTAGAACAACTAGTAGAAAACAACCGAAAACTTATTTTTTTTTAAATTATTATTTCTTTAGACTTATTAATTTAAGCTGGTGATTGAAGGAAACTGAAGCTGTAACATACTTTAGAGTTTTTAGCGTTTTTATACAGAAATACAGAAGCTTTTAGCCTAAATTCTAAAAATACTTTATTTTGTTTTAGTTAGGTTATAATGTTTTTAATCTACTCTCTATGTGTCAGAATTAACTGTAACAGAGCGGCGGTTAAACAAGTTGTCAGTCAGTTAAACCATAATAACCAGGGTGGCGCTTAAAAAGATTGTCAGCTGTCAGTTGTATTATAATAACCAAGACAATTGTTTATCTACAAAAACTAGTAGAAAACCATAATAATCAGGGTGGCACTAAAAAGACTGTCAGTTGTCAGTTGGACTATAATAACCAAGACAGTTGCTTATCTACAAAATTTAATACAAAACAACTGAAAGCGTATTTTTCTTTTAAATTATTATTTCTTCACACTTAATTAAAATTAGTGATTGAAGAAAACTAGCAGGATCATAATTTAGAGTTTATTAGAGTTTTTATATTTAAAAAAAATAATACAGAAATACAGCCTCTTTTGGCTTAAATTCCAAAAATACGTTATTTTTTAAGTTAGGTTATAATATCTTTAATCTACTCTCTATGTGTCAGATTTAACTGTAAAAGAGTGGCGTTAAAACAAGTTGTCAGTCAGTTTAACCATAATAATCAGGGTGGCGCTATAAAGACTGTCAGCTGTCAGTTAGATTATAACAATCAAGACAATTGTTTATCTACAAAAACTAGTAGAAAACAACCCAAAACTTATTTTTCTTTTAAATTATTATTTCTTTAAACTTAATTAAAACTGGTGATTAAAGTAAACTGAAGCTGTAAGATACTTTAGAGTTTATTAATTATATTTTTTGAGCGGCTTGGAGTAATTAAATGCGACAATTGAAAAGCGTTGCTGCTGCATTCTGCTGAATAATATGTAAATCGCAAATTAATAAATTTGTTGTTTGTTTTTTTGCCGAAAAAAGCAATTTTATTATTCTTAATTTGATGTAAAGTTTCGCTCATCAGCTCGCCGCCGCCTTATGGTTGGAAAATTGAGTTATTTTTTCTCAAAATTTACCAATTTAAAGTGAAAGGGATTATTATAAAACCATTACAACACCCATATAAACACTATTAAAAGTTTTAAATTGCATGTCGTGTTCCGTAAACAGGCTTAAGGGAAGCCACCACAAATAACATCCGAAAAAGTATTAAATATTTACAAAAAGTCTGAATATTCATAAAAAGAGTAATATATCGTGCTGCATAAACATCGACGAAAATAAAATTAAAAATTAACGAGATCTAATGTACGTACAACTTGAAAATCGATGCTAGAAGTTATAAAAGGTTGGTTAATAATTTATAACAAAATCACGTAAATAAAACTGGAACAGAATTTTTTTTTTAATTTTTGTCTTAACGGCTATTCTAGCCTAAAGATTAACTATTTATTAAATGATATGCACGACTACCTCTACACATAGCACGCTTTTATTTATAACCAATCTCTATTCAGACGGGATATTCAGCCAATCAAAAAAGATAGGTGTTTCTAGAAATAGAACAATTGGAACGACTTTTTTCAAAGCTAATCTATCATAATTAATTCTACGCAATCCAATCTCTATTTTTATACTTGTACACTAAATAAAAAACTTGATTCAATCAAATACCAATTCTCAAAGCATATTAAAATGACAATTCTGTCAAATTCTGTTTTAAAACGTTTACACTTAAAACTGATTGACATAAGCATTCTTAAAAAATTTGCATTTAAATTTGACACTATAATCATAAAAATAATTAATTTTGTCACAATCTTATTTGGCGCACATCTGGAAGTGTTTTTTGAGTCAAAAGTGTTGATCTTCAGAAGCAGGTGACACAGAAAATGTATCAGAAACCAAACACACTCTTATGTCAAAAACACTAAAAACAGTACAGAAATACAAAAGTGTTGATCTTCAGAAGCAGGTGACACTCTTATGTCTAAAACACTAAAAACAGTACAGAAATACAAAAATGTTGATCTTCAGAAGCAGGTGACACTCTTATGTCAAAAACACTAAAAACAGTACAGAGATACAAAAGTGCTGATCTTCAAAAGCAGGTGACACAGAAAATGTATCAGAAACCAAACACACTCTTATGTCAAAAACACTAAAAACAGTACAGAAATACAAAAGTGTTGATCTTCAGAAGCAGATGACACAGAAAATGTATCCAGAAACTAAACATACTCTTATGTCAAAACACTAAAAACACTACAGAAATACAAAAGTGTTGATCTTCAGAAGCAGGTGACACAGGAAATGTATCAGAAACCAAACACACTCTTATGTCAAAAACACTAAAAACAGTACAGAAATACAAAAGTGTTGATCTTCAGAAGCAGATGACACAGAAAATGTATCAGAAACCAAACACACTCTCATGTCAAAAACACTATAAACAGTACAGAAATACAAAAGTGTTGATCTTCAGAAGCAGGTGACACAGAAAATGTATTAGAAACCAAACACACTCTTATGTCAAAGACACTAAAAACACTACAGAAATACAAAAGTGTTGATCTTCAGAAGCAGGTGACACAGAAAATGTATCAGAAACCAAACACATTCTTATGTCAAAAACACTAAAAACAGTACAGAAATACAAAAGTGTTGATCTTTAGAAGCAAGTGACACAGAAAATGTATCAGAAATCAAACACACTCTTATGTTAAAAACACTAATAACAGTACAGAAATTTAAAAGTGTTGATTTTCAGAAGCAGGTGACACAGAAAATGTATCAAAAACCAAACACACTCTTATGTCAAAAACACTAAAAACAGTACAGAAATACACCCAAACTGTCAGAAAGTTGTGTTTGGCTCTTGGTACTACTTTTTGTTTTTGTGGCAATATAATCGTCTGAAGATTTTCGGAAAGTGAAGAGCCAAGTAAGTACACTCTTATGTCAAAAACACTTAGATGTACAGAAATACGCCCAAACCGTCAGAAGAGTGTGTTTGGCTCTTGGTACCACTTTTCTGTTTTTATGGCAACATAATCTTTTGAAGTTCTTTGGAAAGTGAAGAGCCAAGTACCCTCTTATGTCATGTACGCTTATAAGAATACTCAAACTGCCATAAAAGTGTGTTTGGCTCTTGGTACAACATTTCTGTATTTGTGGCAAAATTGCCATTTTCTGAAGTTCAACACTTTGGTTCTCAGCAAATAAAAATTTTTTAATTATCTTTTTTGTATTCGTGACAGCTTTGCCACTTTCTGAAGATTAACACTTTTATTTCTAGAAAGTGGCAATGCTGCCACAAATACAAAAAAGTTGTACCAAGAGCCAAATAGATGTACACTTAAAAATATGCCATAAGAGTGTGTTTAGCTCTTGGTGCATCTTTTCTGTATTACCAAAGTAACACTTTGATCCTTAGCAAATAACAATTTTTTATTTATCTTTTTTGTATATGTGACAGCTTTGCCACTTTCTGAAGATCAACACTTTTATCTTAAGAAAGCGGCAATGCTGCCACAAATACAAAAAAGTTGTACCAAGAGCCAAGTACGTCTACACTTAGAAATATACCATAAAAGCTTGTTTGGCTCTTGGTACATCGTTTCTGTATTTGTGGCAACATTGCTATTTTCTAAAATTCGACACTTTGATCCTCAGCAAATAACAATTTTTCAATTATTTTTATTGTATTTTAGCCAGTTTTGCCACTTTCTTCAGAAAGTGGCAAAACTGGCTTTTATTTTTAGAACGCAGCAATGCTGCCACATCTACAAAAAAGTTGTACCAAGAGCCAAGTACGTGTACACTTAGAAATAAACCATAAGAGTGTGTTTGGCTCTTGGTACAACTTTTTTGTATTTGTGGCAACATTGTCATTTTCTGAAGTTTAACACTGTGATCCTCAGCAAATAACAATTTTTTTATTATTTTTTTTGTATTTGTAGCAGCTTTGCCACTTTCTGAAAAACAACACTTGTATCTTAAGAAAGCGGTAATGCTGCCACAAATACAAAAAAAGTGGTATCAAAAGCCAAGTACGTGTACACTTAGAAATATACCATAAAAGTGTGTTTAGCTCATGATAAAACTTTTTTGTATTTGTGGCAACATTGCCATTTTCTGAAGTTGAACACTTTCATTCTCAGCAAATAACAATTTTTTAATTATTTTTTTTTATATTTGTGGCAGCATTGCCGCTTTCTAAAGATAAAAGTGTTGATCTTCAGAAAGTGACAATGTTGCCACCAATGCAAAAAAGTTGTATCATGAGCTAAACACACTCTTATGGTATATTTCCCAGTGTACACCTACTGGGTCATTGGTACGTCGTTTCTGTATTTGTGGCAACATTGCCATTTTCTGAAATTTAACACTTTGATCTTCAGCAAATAACAATTTATAGATTATCTTTTTAGTATTTGTAACAGCTTTGCCACATTCTGAAGATTTACACTCTTATTTTTAGAAAGTGGCAATGCTGCCACATATACAAAAAAGTTGTACCAAGAGCCATGTACGTGTATAGTTAATATTATACTATAAGAATGTGTTTGGCTCTTGGTACATCTTCTCTGTATTTGTGGCAACATTGCCATTTTCTGAAGATCAACAGCTTGATCTTTAACAAGAGTCAAAAACACTTATAACTTTCAGTTTTTGATAATGCAACACAAAACTGGTACACTTTTGCTAGGATCTATATCAATTTTTTGACTTTTTTGACATCGTCCAACTTAACCAAGCCGGTGACCAAAATTTTGACCAAGAACCGGTTGAAGATCGTTACATCAGTCCGGTCTTTTCAGCTTTTTTCAAAAAATACTGAAAGATCGAATTCTTTTCGTTGATAATAATTTCTTAATAAAACGTTCTTGAAAGAAATTGAAAAAACCAAGCAATAAACCGGTTTTGAAATTAAGGCTCAGGCTATGAGGTAAAAAAATTGCATTTCCCTCAGAAAACCCCGTTTCCAGAACTTGTATAATAAAGCGTCTCTATTCTGTGTAGCTTCTCACCAATCATTTTCCTTTTTAATAGATCTGCGTCTTCTTACAGAGTTGGCCAGTTTTCTGCGCAGATTTAAAGCTTATTGAAACGAAATGGGATAATGTGACAAAAAATTTAAAAACTTTGTGACTACTTGCAATAAGTCTTGATGATCTCAGAAATTGAGCAGTTGTTCGAAGCTGGTAGTTAGAGACAACTGAACACAGTTAGCTAGCAGCCATTTTAGAACCTTGTGTTGTTAAAATTCTACTAGTTCTTAGTGATCTTCATAACTTAAAAAAAATCTTTAGAAATTATAAGTGGCAGGTTATTGCAAATAAGGAAGAAATAACAGCATAGAGACGATAGTGCGGTGTATATCTGCCAGCTCGCTGCGCCGATTTACATCGTATTGAATTTTTATGGAATAACAGATTTCTAAAAATGTACCTACAATACTAAATAGAAGTTGATTTCTAGAATCTCTACAGAATGAAAAACAGCAATTCTCAAATGAGGTATTTGCATGATTTCGATGATGTTTTCGCAGAAATCTCCGTAAAGATTTGTTTACTCAAATTAATCATGTTTGCTGTGTGGCGGTGGTTAAAAGGCTCTATTCAAACGCAAATATTTTACATGTTTCCCTTAATAAACAAAACTGTCTGGTAAACTGCAAACTGTGTAATAATAAGGTTTAGTATGAGCAATCCATTTATATTACCTAAACCTGAATAGCTACATATATTAACACATTCAAAACTTGCTGTTAATTATAAACTTAAACCAAAGCGATTATAAGTATAGATGTTGCTTCAGAAACTGACATTTTGATTCGATAGGAAAAGCAATTAACAAACAATTTCGGATTATAATAGTCAAACAGTTTGGAGTACACTTTATACATTGTTTAGATTTATATCGATTCAAGACATTCGGTTGGTCCTTTATTTTTACCGTTTGTCACTGAACAGTCTGGAATTGACTAGATAAGTTCTCGAACCTTCAATTCTGTTACAATAGAAAAAAACGTAAAAAGACTATAGAAAACAATTAATTTTAATTTTTTTTAACATTTTTTTAACAGCGGTAGCTTTTACTTTTCTCATTTAAACGATTTTAATTTTTTTTTATAGCAATTAAAGTTTTGCTACGTTTCGTTATAATCCGACAACTTCTTCAGGCATTTTTAATAAGATATATCACTTTTGAGCCTCTTCAGTGAGAAATTGAAAAATTTTTGTAAAAACATTTTTTTCTAATTAAAAACTTAATAAAAGATTCTGTCCAACTTCTTTTAGTGATTAATCATATAAAAAAGAAGTTTTTTTGCTATTACAGCGGTCCTGTTACCAAAAAAATTGTATATGACACTTGTGCGATAAGTTGTATTATCACACTCGTGTGACATTATGTTTTATTAATCCAAAGCGATTATAAGTATAGATGTTGCTTCAGAAGCTGACATTTTGATTCGATAGGAAAAGCAATTAACAAACAATTTTGGATTATAATAGTCAAACAGTTTGAAGTACACTTTGTACATTGCTTAGATTTATATCGATTCAAGACATTCGGTTGGTCCCTTATTTTTACCGTTCGCCATCAAACAGGCTAGAATTGACTGGATAAGTTCTCGAACCTTCAATTCTGTTACAATAGAAAAAAATGTAAAAAGTTCTCATAAAGACTACAGAAAACAATTAATTTCAATTTTTTTTAAACATTAATTCTAAACGTGTTTTTTTTATTTTAAATGACAGCTGATAATATTTTAATTTTTTAAGCGGTAGTTAAATATTTTTTTCATTTATTCTTTTAATTAATCTTTTGTTACGTTTCGTTATAATTCGACAACTTCTTCAGGCATTTTTAATAAGATATATCACTTTTGAGCCTCTTCAGTGAGAAGTTAAAAAATTTTTGTAAAAAACATTTTTTTTTAATTAAAAACTTAATAAAAGCTTCTGTCCAACTTCTTTTAGTGATTAATCATATAAAAAAGAAGTTTTTTTGCCATTATAGCGGACCTGTTACAAAAAAAATTGCATATAACACTTGTGCGATAAGTTGTATTATCACACTCGTGTGACATTATGTTTTATTAAACTAGTATAATAATATACTATATTGTTGCATTTAAAATAGAATAGTACGCCTATACACTTCCTATAACTTATTATAAGTGAGAAATTAAAGATTTGACAAATACAATATAAATTTTTTATAATGAAGATGTTTTGAAGCAAGAGCAAAGCGAGTTTTGGTAAAAACATTTTTTTCTGTCATTTGTGTATTTTTATCAAAATAAAAAAAAAAGTATTTTTAAATTTTATTTGTTTTTTTCTTACAAAATTAAAATTTTATAAAAAATTGTTTCAGCTGTAAAACATTTATAAAAATCGTTTATTAATAGAAAATCGTGCTTTAATGCACATTATTAATGAATAATTTTGTAGTGTTTTTAGTATAAAGTGTTTTTTCACTTCTAACAACAATAACATCTGCTTAAAGTTTATAATAAATACAGACACATAGATTTTTTTGACAGAAATGTCAAAAAAAAAAGATAAATGTCAAATCGTATTTGACTGTGCAACCATCTATTAATATTGTCTCTTAGCTCTTATTTATAATTCCAAAATTATATTCCTAATAAATATATGTTTATTTTTACCTAATTTAGTCCTGCATTGTAAAAATTATTAAAATATATTAAACAAAATTCTGTATTAAAAATTAAAAAAATTTCAAAAAAATGGATTGTAAAAATTATATGGAAAATAAGTTTTTATAAAAAAATATAAAAAAAATATATAATAAATAAAACAATATATATTAATAATAATAACAAAAATAAAATAATAATACGCTTTCTGAAATTTTAAGGCGCTTACTTTAGGTTGTCGAAGGCAACCCCTCTAGGTTTATACACGTCTACTCAAGAGAGTAGGGTAAGCACCCGGAGGGTGCGCAAATATACTCTCGTTAATTATTAATTTATGATAATTGAAAAAATCATTTACTAATAGAAAATTATTTATTTATAAGAATAATTTCCTATCAAAACCGACAACTTCTAAAAAAAAAACTCTAAACAAATAAAAAATAACCCAAATTTACATTTTATATTAATTTACACTTATAAATTAATAAAATTAGCAAAAATAACAAAACGTTACTTTTAAATAAAATAAATTAAATTTAATTAAAATGTTGAGGTTGAAAAAATTTTAAATAATTTTTTTTTTAAAGCAAGGTAGTTTGGTGGTCAGGTGGCTAACAGTAGTGCGTTTAGAATCCAGTCTATTAAGGGTCGTGGGTTCAATAACTTAAAAAAATTGTCTAATCTAAATCATAGAAGCAGCAAAATTATCTAACTAAAATTACTCACATAAATTTAAATCAAAAAAATAAACGAAAAAAATCCCACTTCTGATGTTTGAATATTTTTATATTGTTAAAATGACGGAATTTTAATAAATTTTGTTTTTGTTTAGTACAGATTATAATTGTAGCTTTCTTTAGTACAGTAAACATGAAAACCGAGTTATACAAAACATTTCTTGGCATTGCTCTAAATACTTTATTCACACGCAATTATTGAATTAAAAATGGATTTTTGAAAAATTTATCACAAAACGCCATCGCACAAATATTCTAAGCCTTTACAAATCGTACTGCCCGACAAGAATCTGTTCTATAAATGATATCTGAACTAATATCATTAGAACTACTGAAAATAAGACAAAAATGTTCATTTTTTGGTGCCAACAAAAAAGTAAATGTGCAGCTTAAACTATTAGATATGACTGTTTACTATTTTTTTTGTATTTTTGTTTTTTTTTTAGCTGTTTTTTTCAGTGTTGTTTTTGCAACTTGATTCTTTTTTTTGCCGTTTTTATTAATCTAGATTTTTTATGTATAGAGTGTATAAAATGTTCATTTTTTGGAGTCAACAAAGAGGTAAATGTGCAGCTTAAACTATTAGATATGACTGTTTACTATTTTTTTTGTGTTTTTGTTTTTTTTTAGCTGTTTTTTTTAGTGTTGTTTTTGCAACTTGATTTTTTTTTTGTCGTTTTTATTAATCTATATTTTTTATGTATAGAGTGTATAAAATGTTTATTTATTGGAGTCAACAAAGAGGTACAACGTGCAGCTTAAACTATTAGATATGACTGTTTACTATTTTTTTTTGTATTTTGTTTTTTTTTAGCTGTTTTTTTTAGTGTTGTTTTTGCAACTTGATTTTTTTTGTCGTTTTTATTAATCTATATTTTTTATGTATAGAGTGTATAAAATGTTCATTTATTGGAGTCAACAAAGAGGTACAACGTGCAGCTTAAACTATTAGATATGACTGTTTACTATTTATTTTTGTATTTTGTTTTTTTTAGCTGTTTTTTTTAGTGTTGTTTTTGCAACTTGATTTTTTTTTTTGCCGTTTTTATTTATCTAGATTTTTTATGTATAGAGTGTATAAAATGTTAATTTTTTGGAGTCAACAAAAAGGTAAATGTGCAGCTTAAACTATTAGATTTGACTGTTTACTATTTTTTTTGTATTTTTGTTTTTGTTTTAGCTGTTTTTTTCAGTGTTGTTTTTGCAACTTGATTCTTTTTTTTGCCGTTTTTATTAATCTAGATTTTTTATGTATAGTGTGTATAAAATGTTCATTTTTTGGAGTCAACAAAGAGGTAAATGTGCAGCTTAAACTATTAGATATGACTGTTTACTATTTTTTTGTATTTTTGTTTTTGTTTTAGCTGTTTTTTTCAGTGTTGTTTTTGCAACTTGATTCTTTTTTTTGCCGATTTTATTAATCTAGATTTTTTATGTATAGAGTGTATAAGGTAAATGTGCAGCTTAAACTATTAGATATGACTGTTTACTATTTTTTTTGTATTTTTGTTTTTGTTTTAGCTGTTTTTTTCAGTGTTGTTTTTGCAACTTGATTCTTTTTTTTGCCGATTTTATTAATCTAGATTTTTTATGTATAGAGTGTATAAAATGTTCATTTTTTGGAGTCAACAAAGAGGTAAATGTGCAGCTTAAACTATTAGATATGACTGTTTACTATTTTTTTTGTATTTTTGTTTTTGTTTTTGCTGTTTTTTTCAGTGTTGTTTTTGCAACTTGATTTTTTTTTGCCGTTTTTATTAATCTAGATTTTTTATGTATAGAGTGTATAAAATGTTCATTTTTTGGAGTCAACAAAGAGGTAAATGTGCAGCTTAAACTATTAGATATGACTGTTTACTATTTTTTTTGTATTGTTGCTTTTGTTTTAGCTGTTTTTTTTTAGTGTTGTTTTGGCAACTTAATTCTTTTTTTTGCCGTTTTTATTAATCTAGATTTTTTATGTATAGTGTGTATAAAATGTTCATTTTTTGGAGTCAACAAAGAGGTAAATGTGCAGCTTAAACTATTAGATATGACTGTTTACTATTTTTTTTGTATTTTTGTTTTTGTTTTAGCGGTTTTTTTCAGTGTTGTTTTTGCAACTTGATTCTTGTTTTTGCCGATTTTATTAATCTAGATTAATTAATGTATAGTGTGTATAAAATGTTCATTTTTTGGAGTCAACAAAGAGATAAATGTGCAGCTTAAACTATTAGATATGACTGTTTACTATTTTTTTTGTATTTTTGTTTTTGTTTTAGCTGTTTTTTTCAGTGTTGTTTTTGCAACTTGATTCTTTTTTTGCCGTTTTCATTAATCTAGATTTTTTATGTATAGAGTGTATAAAATGTTCATTTTTTGGAGTCAACAAAGAGGTAAATGTGCAGCTTAAACTATTAGATATGACTGTTTACTATTTTTTTTGTATTTTTGTTTTTGTTTTAGCTATTTTTTTCAGTGTTGTTTTTGCAACTTGATTCTTTTTTTTGCCGTTTTTATTTATCTAGATTTTTTATGTATAGAGTGTATAAAATGTTCATTTTTTGGAGTCAACAAAGAGGTAAATGTGCAGCTTAAACTATTAGATATAACTGTTTACTATTTTTTTTGTATTTTTGTTTTTGTTTTAGCTGTTTTTTTTAGTGTTGTTTTTGCAACTTGATTTTTTTTTTTGCCGTTTTTATTAATCTATATTTTTTATGTATAGAGTGTATAAAATGTTCATTTTTTGGAGTCAACAAAGAGGTAAATGTGCAGCTTAAACTATTAGATATGACTGTTTACTATTTTTTTTGTATTTTTGTTTTTTTTTTAGCTATTTTTTTCAGTGTTGTTTTTGCAACTTGATTCTTTTTTTTGCCGTTTTTATTTATCTAGATTTTTTATGTATAGAGTGTATAAAATGTTCATTTTTTGGAGTCAACAAAGAGGTAAATGTGCAGCTTAAACTATTAGATATGACTGTTTACTATTTTTTTTGTATTTTTGTTTTTGTTTTTGCTGTTTTTTTCAGTGTTGTTTTTGCAACTTGATTTTTTTTTGCCGTTTTTATTAATCTAGATTTTTTATGTATAGAGTGTATAAAATGTTCATTTTTTGGAGTCAACAAAGAGGTAAATGTGCAGCTTAAACTATTAGATATGACTGTTTACTATTTTTTTTGTATTGTTGCTTTTGTTTTAGCTGTTTTTTTTTAGTGTTGTTTTGGCAACTTAATTCTTTTTTTTGCCGTTTTTATTAATCTAGATTTTTTATGTATAGTGTGTATAAAATGTTCATTTTTTGGAGTCAACAAAGAGGTAAATGTGCAGCTTAAACTATTAGATATGACTGTTTACTATTTTTTTTGTATTTTTGTTTTTGTTTTAGCTGTTTTTTTCAGTGTTGTTTTAGCAACTTGATTCTTTTTTTGCCGTTTTCATTAATCTAGATTTTTTATGTATAGAGTGTATAAAATGTTCATTTTTTGGAGTCAACAAAGAGGTAAATGTGCAGCTTAAACTATTAGATATGACTGTTTACTATTTTTTTTGTATTTTTGTTTTTGTTTTAGCTATTTTTTCCAGTGTTGTTTTTGCAACTTGATTCTTTTTTTTGCCGTTTTTATTTATCTAGATTTTTTATGTATAGAGTGTATAAAATGTTCATTTTTTGGAGTCAACAAAGAGGTAAATGTGCAGCTTAAACTATTAGATATAACTGTTTACTATTTTTTTTGTATTTTTGTTTTTGTTTTAGCTGTTTTTTTTAGTGTTGTTTTTGCAACTTGATTTTTTTTTTTGCCGTTTTTATTAATCTATATTTTTTATGTATAGAGTGTATAAAATGTTCATTTTTTGGAGTCAACAAAGAGGTAAATGTGCAGCTTAAACTATTAGATATGACTGTTTACTATTTTTTTTGTATTTTTGTTTTTTTTTTAGCTGTTTTTTTCAGTGTTGTTTTTGCAACTTGATTCTTTTTTTTGCCGTTTTTATTAATCTAGATTTTTTATGTATAGAGTGTATAAAATGTTCATTTTTTGGAGTCAACAAAGAGGTAAATGTGCAGCTTAAACTATTAGATATGACTGTTTACTATTTTTTTTGTATTTTTGTTTTTGTCTTAGCTATTTTTTTTAGTGTTGTTTTTGCAACTTGATTCTTCTTTTTGCCGATTTTATTAATCTAGATTTTTTATGTATAGAGTGTATAAAATGTTCATTTTTTGGAGTCAACAAAGAGGTAAATGTGCAGCTTAAACTATTAGATATGACTGTTTACTATTTTTTTTGTATTTTTGTTTTTGTTTTAGCTGTTTTTTTCAGTGTTGTTTTTGCAACTTGATTCTTATTTTTCTGCCGTTTTTATTAATCTAGATTTTTTATGTATAGAGTGTATAAAATGTTCATTTTTTGGAGTCAACAAAGAGGTAAATGTGCAGCTTAAACTATTAGATATGACTGTTTACTATTTTTTTTGTATTGTTGCTTTTGTTTTAGCTGTTTTTTTTTAGTGTTGTTTTGGCAACTTAATTCTTTTTTTTGCCGTTTTTATTAATCTAGATTTTTTATGTATAGTGTGTATAAAATGTTCATTTTTTGGAGTCAACAAAGAGGTAAATGTGCAGCTTAAACTATTAGATATGACTGTTTACTATTTTTTTTGTATTTTTGTTTTTTTAGCGGTTTTTTTCAGTGTTGTTTTTGCAACTTGATTTTTTTTTTTGCCGTTTTTATTTATCTAGATTTTTTATGTAGAGAGTGTATAAAATGTTCATTTTTTGGAGTCAACAAAGAGGTAAATGTGCAGCTTAAACTATTAGATATGACTGTTTACTATTTTTTTTGTATTTTTGTTTTTGTTTTAGCTATTTTTTTCAGTGTTGTTTTTGCAACTTGATTCTTGTTTTTGCCGATTTTATTAATCTAGATTTTTTATGTATAGAGTGTATAAAATGTTCATTTTTTGGAGTCAACAAAGAGGTAAATGTGCAGCTTAAACTATTAGATATGACTGTTTACAATTTTTTTTGTATTTTTGTTTTTGTTTTAGCTGTTTTTATAGTGTTGTTTTTGCAACTTGATTCTTTTTTTTGCCGATTTTATTAATCTAGATTTTTTATGTATAGAGTGTATAAAATGTTTATTTTTTGGAGTCAACAAAGAGGTAAATGTGCAGCTTAAACTATTAGATATGACTGTTTACTATTTTTTTTGTATTGTTGCTTTTGTTTTAGCTGTTTTTTTCAGTGTTGTTTTTGCAACTTGATTCTTTTTTTTGCCGTTTTTATTAATCTAGATTTTTTATGTATAGAGTGTATAAAATGTTCATTTTTTGGAGTCAACAAAGAGGTAAATGTGCAGCTTAAACTATTAGATATGACTGTTTACTATTTTTTTTGTATTTTTGTTTTTGTTTAGCTGTTTTTTTTTAGTGTTGTTCTTGCAACTTGATTCTTATTTTTCTGCCGTTTTTATTAATCTAGATTTTTTATGTATAGAGTATTCTTCTCTTTTAATAATTTCGTATAGTGTAACGTTACAAGATCCTCATTATGCAAATTAGTTTCCATTATAAAGTCTTATGAGAACATCTTCTAAAAGCTTAAAAAACTAGCTATAAGATAGCACAAAGAATGTAATAAATTATTAACTTCTGTTTGAGATTCCTCCCTCAATGTTAAAATGTCTCTTTGAAAAGCACTTTTAAAATTTAGTAATTTTTTTTTTTTTTTGTGAAAACACGTCTAGACTATTAAGTAGTTTTCCGGAGAAAAAGATTCTGGTTAAAAGTGCAATAAAAGAAGCTAGTTTCCAGTGGCTCGTTTTATGGAGAACAAAATGCCAATTCGAGTTGAACGCTTTTCTAAAAAGGCAATCATCGATTCTGAGTTATGAACAGAAATCAGAAACTCATGAATACCTAACCTAGTTCAATCACTATTCTCTTGTCAGATGCACAGATATACGTCAATAGGGCTAAATTATAGATAGAACATCAATAGATCTGTGCTCGCCCAGCACATATTTAATGCTCAACTCAAATTCTCAGTTATTACAAGACAAACAGCAAAACTTTTAAGTAATTTAACCTAAAAAGATCATTGTATCGCAAATTATCTAAAATTTTTTTCCAAAATTTTAAGCATCATAGGACCAGAAACTGATATTTTGCTACAAAACTTGTACTAAAAGTCAATAAGTTAGCAGAGAACGTTGAGCAAACAATTTTTTTCTAGTGTAAGATAAGCTAGATCTGTGCTCGCCGAGCACATGTTATGCCCAATTCAAATTCTCAGTTATTACAAGACAAACAGCAAAACTTTCAAATGATTTAACTTAAAAAGATCATTGTATTGCAAATAATCTAAAAATTTTTTTCAAAATTTTACGCATCATAGGACCAGAAACTGATATTTTGCAACAAAATTTGTATTAAAAGTCAATAAGTTAGCAGAGAACGTTAGGTGAACAATTTTTTTCTAGTGTAAGTAAAGCTTTAAAAAAAAAAACATTTTGTCGCTAATAATAAAACTATTTTTTTCTGATATTGTATGCATCATAGGTCCAGAAACTGATATAATGCGGCACAATTTGTACAAACCACACAGCCACCGAGATTTGACTTCCTCAAGCGGTCGCTTATTCAAGTACAAACGCTGCAATTATCGCCGGGCGGGAATAACACGTTTACCGCATTAACTTTTTTATTATTACTTTGCCAAGAGGTGTAATCTCATTTCCGCATCGGGTTTTAAGAGTCGATTTGATATTATTCAAGCGGAAGTGCCGCTTTATTCAATCGAATAGCATTTTCATTAAAAAATCATTATTCTAAATGTTGATAGATGTAGAAATGTTAAGAGCTATAAAAATAATAACTCAATAAGTACAAAAACAACCCTTAAAAAGCACTTAGGGAGCGTTTGATTGATAAATCGTTATTGTTTATATTATTTATACAATAAAAATCAATTCAGATTTAGACAAACTAATTTTATATCGATTCTAAAATCATTAGATCTGTATCGAAAAGTAAATATTTAGGGATTTTTAGTGTTTGTCTAGTTGTAAAAAATCAAAACTCACCTGTTTAACCAATTTCACAAAAACTCTTTTGTTTATTGTTTTTAACCAATTGGTAGAGTTTATTTTTTTGTTTTGTCAAATCAAAGCCCCAATTAATTATCAAATACAATTAATTAATTATTAATTAAGCATCACTGTATATTCAATTTATTAAAAGAATTAATTAATAGTTAATTATAACTGATAACATCAAAAAATCAGAATATATTAATTTACTATAATTAATTGAAAATAAAAAAATTATGTTTTAAAAATAAAGTGAAATTTTTGGATAGGCAAAGATGGGTCAATTAACTGTCCACCTAGATCCTGTGATTTAACAAAATTAGGTTTTCGTTTTAAACTATGCAACAAATTGTTTTTTATTTGTTAATTTACAATTTCATTTTTTTCATATACAATTTGTTTTTTTAATAATTTTATATTAAGAAAATTTAAACTTTTGATATCAATTTTTACACTAAGTTTTACTATTTTTTGCGTTACCAACTTTGACTTTTTTGCACATTTGTTTTTTATTTCTTCGCTGCTTATAGTGTGATGTAAAATTTGTGGATAGGTAAAAGAGGGTCAATTAGCTGTCCACCTAGATCCTGTGATTTAAAAAAAATTGATTTTTAAATTTTATATTGATTCTAAAATCATTAGATCTGTAGCGAAAAGTAAATATTTAGGGATTTTTAGTGTTTGTCTAGTTGTAAAAAATCAAAACTCACCAGTTTAATCAATTAAGAGATAAAATCTTTTAATTTAATTCTTTTGTTTATTGTTGTTAAGCAACTATTAGAGTTTATTTTTGTTTTGCGATATTTGCTTAAAAAAGATTATTTATTTCACATTCAAGTGCTTTGTCAAAGCGCCAATTAATTATTAATTACAACTAATTAATAATTAATTAAGCATCACTGTATATCAAATTTATTAAGATAATTAATTAATTGTTAATTATAACTGATAATATCTAATTACATCAAAAAATCAGAATATTTTATTTTTCTATAACTAATTGAAAATAAAAAAAAATGTTTTAATAATAAAGTGAAATTTTTGGATAGGCAAAGGAGGCTCAATTAACTGTCCACCTAGATCCTGTGATTTCACAAAATTATTTTTTTTTTAAATTATGCAACAAATTGTTTTTTATTTGTTAATTTACAATTTAATTTTTTTCTTATACAATTTGTTTTTTTATTAATTTTATATTAAGAAAATTTAAACTTTTGATATCAATATTTACTCTAAATCCTCCTATTTTTTGCGTTGCCAACTTTGATTTCACAGCACATTTGTTTTTTATTTCTTAGCTGCTTATAGTGTGACGTAAAATTTGTGGATAGGTAAAAGAAGGTCAATTTGCTGTCCACCTAGATCCTGTGATATCAAAAAAAAATTGATTGTTTAATTTTATATCGATTCTGAAATCATTAGATCTGTATCGAAAAGTAAATATTTAGGGATTTTTAGTGTTTATCTAGTTGTAAAAAATCAAAATTTACCTGTTAAAATAATTAAGATATATAATCTTTCCATTTAACTCTTTTGTTTATTGTTTTTAACCAGCTATTAGAGTTTTGCGATATTTGCTTGAAAAAGTTTATTTATTTCACATTCAAGTGCTTTGCCAAAGCGCCAATTAATTATCAAATACAATTAATTAATTATTAATTGAGCATCACTGTAAATTCAATTTATTAAGAGAATTAATTAATAGTTAATTATAACTGATAACATCAAAAAATCAGAATATATTATTTTACTATAATTAATTGAAAATAAAAAAATTATGTTTTAAAAATAAAGTGAAATTTTTGGATAGGCAAAGATGGGTCAATTAACTGTCCACCTAGATCCTGTGATTCAACAAAATTAATTTTTTTTTAAATTATGTAACAAATTGTTTTTTATTTGTTAATTTACAATTTAATTTTTTTCTTATACAATTTGTTTTTTTATTAATTTTATATTAAGAAAATTTAAACTTTTGATATCAATATTTACTCTAAATCCTCCTATTTTTTGCGTTGCCAACTTTGATTTCACAGCACATTTGTTTTTTATTTCTTAGCTGCTTATAGTGTGACGTAAAATTTGTGGATAGGTAAAAGAAGGTCAATTTGCTGTCCACCTAGATCCTGTGATATCAAAAAAAAATTGATTGTTTAATTTTATATCGATTCTGAAATCATTAGATCTGTATCGAAAAGTAAATATTTAGGGACTTTTAGTGTTTATCTAGTTGTAAAAAATCAAAATTTACCTGTTAAAATAATTAAGATATATAATCTTTCCATTTAACTCTTTTGTTTATTGTTTTTAACCAGCTATTAGAGTTTTGCGATATTTGCTTGAAAAAGTTTATTTATTTCACATTCAAGTGCTTTGTCAAAGCGCCAATTAATTATCAAATACAATTAATTAATTATTAATTGAGCATCACTGTAAATTCAATTTATTAAGAGAATTAATTAATAGTTAATTATAACTGATAACATCAAAAAATTAGAATATATTATTTTACTATAACTAATTAAAAATAAAAAAAAAATGCTTTAATAATGAAGTAAAATTTTTGAATAGGCAAAGATGGGTCAATTAACTGTCCACCTAGATCCTGTGATTTCACAAAATTATTTTTTTTTTTAAATTATGTAACAAATTGTTTTTATTTGTTAATTTACAATTTAATTTTTTTCATACACAATGTTTTTTTTTTAGTAATTTTATATTAAGAAATTTTAAACTTTTGATATCAATATTTACACTAAATCCTACTATTTTTTGCGTTACCAACTTTGATTTTACAGCACATTTGTTTTATATTTCTTAGCTGCTTATAGTGTAATGTAAAATTTTCCGATAGGTAAAAGAGGGTCAATTAGTTGTCCACCTAGATCCTGGGATTTAAAAAAAATATTTCTCATATCTAACTGTTTTAATCTACATATGTCAAAATTAAAAAAAATATTGCCAAAACTAGACTTTTAATATACCCTAGATTGCAATGTACACTTATTCCGTCAACAAAATTTACATTTAATCAATAGGAAAGGCGTAAGTTGCCAATCCCACACTAATGACTCACCCTGTATAAATATTGTGATATGTAAAGTAGAATAGTATAGAGTCAACCGCGTGTTATCGTGCAATAATAAATCTATTAATCAGCCAACCAATTTTTTGATGCTAAAATATATTATTTATTATTTAAATCTATTATTCAAGTATAAATAAATAAAAATAAATTAAAAAGTAAAGTTTGTTTTTTATGTGGTATCTTATATTCTATCATCAGTTAATCAAATCTACTCTTGCTATAGAATTTTGAACATAGATTTATTTTTATATTAGTTCATACGCAGAAACGTACGATATTATTAAACAAACTTTGACGTTTAAATTTGACTGTCAAGCCAAAATATACAACAAGATCTATATTATAATAAGTTAATAAAATATATAGAATGCATCATATACTGTGTGTTTTTGAAAACAACATTTTAAACACAAGTAATAAAGCAATATACAGAGTGTTGCTACGACCTTTTTTTATTAAGGCTTTAGACATTTATACGTTCACACACACCCATGAGCCAGACAAGAGCAATTCTCCCTTGCTCTTGGCTGGGTAAGAATTGAACCTACACTTTGTAGACCAGTCTCCGACGTACTATCGTTTGGCCAACTGGTCTACCATGGCCTCACTAAGGTTATAGTATAAATATAAGTTTTCCTCACGTAAACATCTTATCTTGCGGCTAGTTGAAAATGAATGAGTATGCTGGGCTGCTACTGAGCACTTGTACATCTATTAATTATACCAAGAGATCATTTAGGCTTTCTGATTCATCTGACTATTACTGGACACTGATGACTCAGCAAACTATATTTTAACTTTTTAGGTTATGTGTTTGTAGCTGGTTTGAATATTTTACTTTCCTTAACACTATCCGGTGTTTCAAGTGTGAAACGAGTTCCGGAAAGACCGGAAGTAACTAAGTGAAACGACAGAGTTAATAGATTCAGCGTGCGTCGTCTCTTTGAACTGTTTTAGATTCCCCACATGTTCTGTGAAACAAACCCTCTAATATAAGCAAATTTCCTCGCATCCATCCGAATATATTCTAATTATCCTATATTGGGACAAGGCAAAGGACAACGAAAGACAACCTGTGCATGCGAATCACCGCAGCTTATTAAACAACAAACTATTTGCATATTTACATATGGTAATATAGTTGTCCTCCTAGCTTACCGATAACATGTTGAGGATAATCTAAAGACCAGATATGCACCACTAAATTGGTAGCTTTAGATATTCCAGACTTAATAAGACCACATGAAAATACACCTTTTTTTTTTTCTTTCACGTCACCGACTTTTCACATTTCCCATTCTGTGCTTTTCCGATTATATCACACGAAAAATTTCATTAACTTCTCACGCAATCTGTAATAATAATAATAACGAAACAAACAGAATGGTATAGCTGCCGCAATTAAATTATAATACAATATCTTCCAATTAGGTCTCGACCTCAAAAAAATATAATTGACAATATAAAGTGACATTAATTAACAAGTTGTTGAAGCGTTTTTCGAAACATTTTCATGTAGGATTGCTTCAATAAATGTGGATTACATTGTGGGCTTGCGTGTGGTTACGTGGTATCTCAGGCCCCTACACACGCTCCGCTCCGTCTTACTTTGATACTTGCTTAAACAGTTCTTGGCGCAAGTATGAATGCCGGTTTATAATCAGACGTACGGTGTTCAGTTCACACCGTTAACAATCGTGCATAGTGATAATGTCCCGGGAAGATCTGGCTATGGCAGTAGGTTTAATTCTGGCTCTAACGCAGATCATAGCCCAGAATTGACATATTGACAATTAAACGAGTTTAAGATAGAACCGCCTACTCGTGCGAGTAGCTTCTTAAGTCCGCATTGTCAAAAATCTCAAATGTGAGTTTATATTTTTTAACCGCAGTTATTAAAAACTTGGCATACAACTGATGCCTTGGCTTGAACTGAAGTTGGAAGCTCCTCTACACGTTCAAACTTGTCTGCCAGCCTGCTCGCGTGAAAACTATCAAACAAAACCTAATATCCTTTGAGTCAATTTTAGATCTGTACACGCTATAAAAGTCTTGAGACTTTGCATCCACACGCCCGGTTTCATTTCATGACTTGGAATTGCGCAGGCAAGTCTGAAGATAAGACGGAACACGAGCTCTTTGCAATTGCTTGTCAATATCTGTGTTAGTACTACCGGCTTAGAAGCGATTTTCAGATAAATAATGCATCATCATCGCAAAAATATAGTTGACACTCTAAAGTGACATTAATTAACAAGTTATAGCAGCGGTTTTTAGAACGTTTTTATATAGGATTGCTTTAATAAACATGGATTACATTGTAAGCTTGCGTGGGGCTACGTGATAATGTAGGACTTGACGCGGCAATATTTGACACAAATTTTTAATTTTTTACATTTTACTTAGAACTACGTTATTCATCATCATCATCATCATTAAAAAATATAATTGACCATATAAAGTAACATTAATTAACAAGTTATTAACGCGTTTCTTGAGACATTTTAATAAGGGATTGTTTTAATAAATTTGGATTACATTGTGAGCTACGTGGTACATTACGGGTAATAGTGAGACAAATGCAATATTTGACAAACATATCTAATTTTTTACATTTTACTTAAAAGTGTCAATATGAAAGCCTAAAAGAGGATTTCAGTAAAATAACGCCGGAATTATGCATCATCATCCAAAAAATATAGTTGACACTCTAAAGTGACATTAATTAACAAGTTATTGAAGCGGTTCTTAGAACCTTTTCATGTAGGATTGCTTTAATAAATGTGGATTACATTGTGAGCTACGTGGTACATTACGGGTAATAGTGAGACAAATGCAATATTTGACAAACATGTCTAATTTCTTACATTTTACTTACATGTGTCAATATAAAAGCTTAAAGTGGATTTCAGTTAAATAACGCCGGCATTATGCATCATCATCAAAAAAATATAGTTGACACTCTAAGGTGACATTAATTAACAAGTTATTAAAGCGGTTTTTGAAACGTTTCCATGTAGGATTGCTTTAATAAATGTGGATTACATTGTGAGACTGCGTGGGACCACGTGGTAATGTGGGACTTGACACAGCAATTTTCAATACACATTTCTTATTTCTTACATTTTACTTAGAACCGTCAATATACAAGCTTGAAAAAGGATTTCAGTTGAATTCCGCCAGTATTATTGCAGCTTTTATCTAGAATTAACCCGATGGAAAGGTTGTATCGAAATAATTACGTTCAATTTCACACTCGCATCGTTCATAATAGGAAAACGTAGATTCTCTCCATTTTGCTTCTTAGTTTGATAGAAAAGAGATAACCGAGCTGTTAGTTACGACTCTATTGATATAAAGCGACCAACGTTGATTAAATGAACAAAAGACCTAAACTAGATCGATGCTATCGTTAGTATTATCTAGAGAGAGAATTTACAGTCGAGCAAATAGACAATTTTTTATTTTACGCTTTAAAATTGAACATTTTTCATAAGAGTTGAGGCAGAGATAGGCGAGAGGTAATTTAGACTTCTTTTTAACGAAGAAAACAAAGTAGTCGCAGTTACTGCCGATGATAACGTCAAAAACCGAAGAGATAAGGTTGAGTTACGCAGAACTTCCATTCAGTAATATTATAATAATCGACCACATTAATTTTTATTAAGAATGAAATATGGCCGCCCAGTCGGCTTAAGATTCTAACATATTTTACGCCATAGATCAATTAGAGGTGCAAAAGCGGATTTTAGTGACATTAATTACTTCTAAAGGACTTTGTTTTTTATGAAAGAAAACTATTCTCGCTCATTATTTTAGATCGTTTGGTAATGAGGTGCTTTTATTATTACTTTTTAGATGCGCGACAGCGATGGTTAAGATAAAAGTCAATAAGGTTTCAAATAATTTTATGGCAACGTCGCCAGATGCGCACAACAAGCGCTCAGTTATTGACAGATGACAGGCAATGCTTCAAAAAGCATATACCTATTAGACTTAAACTCGAACTGATTCCTACTCCCGCTTGCTGCTCGCTTATATCGCATACAGTCAAGAACCAACTGGAAATAATCTAGAATCTTTGATAGCTTCTGAAGCCTTTTCGCTGGTTCTCAAACCGTTACAATATATATCAGGCTCCAGTGCTTTAGAAACTGTTAAACTACTACAGTGAACGAGCTGACATACATATACATCAAGTTGTTCCCCAGTGCTCAACTGATGATTAATTTAACTTTTATAGATAATCTCATTTGGTTAGTTTATTTTGGGTTAGTTTTATGGCAACGTCGCCAGATGCGCAATAGACCAACAAGCAAAATGGTAACGCTCAGATATTGACAGATGACAGGCAATGTTTCAAAAACTGTAGGCGTAAACAGGCTGTCAATACACTCGTGACGCTTGTCTCTCGAGTGAATCTGAACTCTATTGAAGTTGAACTTGAACTGACTCCTACTCCCGCTTGCTGCTCGCTTATATCGCATGCGGTGTATACAGTCTAGAACCGACTAGAAAAGATCTAGAATCTTTAAAGAAGCGGTGGCAGACAATGTTTTAAAAACAATCAAACTACAAAACTGATCAGGCTGATACCCGTTTAAGATGTCTTTCAGGCTGTGCTCCAGTGCTTTACCATTGATCAATCTAATTTTTATTGATAATCTCTTTTGATTAGTTTATTTCTGATCAATTAAATTATAAAAGTGACAGATTGCTGATACACTGCGCATCAAAAACGTGTTTGCTGTTGCAGAATTTTTAAAATTTGTGTAATTAGTGTACGTGAGAAATTTCTAAATCGTTTCACAATGATGCCATCTAGTTACGCCAAATTTAAATATATATATTTTTTGTTTCTTCAATTTTTGTTTTGTTTTAACTTTTGTGTTTTTTTGTGACTGATAATGGAAGCAAAGATAAAGGGTAAAAGAAACTTTAGATAAAAAAGCTTCACTCCAAAAACTTGTGAATCGAGTTGCACCGGCTTAACAATCTTTTTGTGGTTTTTGTGTGCATAACCAAACTCTGAATTCTGGAGAAATCCTGCGATTGATTGCAAGGAAGAAATCTGCATTTATTATAGCAATCCTACATGAAAATGTTCTAAAAACCGCTTCAACAACTTGTTAATTAATGTCACTTTAGAGTGTCAACTATATTTTTCTGATGATGATGCATAATTTTGACGTTATTTAACTGAAATCTCTTTTTAAGCTTTCATATTGACACATTTAAGTAAAATGTAAGAAATTAGACATGTATGTCAAATATTGCATTTGTCTCACTATTACCCGTAATGTACCACGTAGCTCACAATGTAATCCACATTTATTATAACAATCCTACATGAAAATGTTTTAAAAACCGCTTCAATAACTTGTTAATTAATGTCACTTAAAAGTGTCAGCTATATTTTTTTGATGATGATGCATAATTTTGACGTTATTTAACTGAAATCCCCTTTTAAGCTTTCATATTGACACATTTAAGTAAAATGTAAGAAATTAGACATGTATGTCAAATATTGCATTTGTCTCACTATTACCCGTAATGTACTACGTAACTCACAATGTAATCCACATTTATTATAGCAATCCTACATGAAAATGTTCTAAAAACCGCTTCAATAACTTGTTAATTAATGTCACTTTAGAGTGTCAACTATATTTTTTGATGATGATGCAGCAAGTCTCACTATTACCTGTAAGATACCACGTGACCACGCGTCAGCCCACAATGTAATCCTCATTTATCAAAACAATTGCTCTGCGATTGATTGCAAGGAAGAAATAGAATTTTTAGCTTAAAGCTGCCTGTCTGGGTCTTTTTTTATTGGACTTGGCGTAGCCATCAACACCATCCATGTTAATCTTGCCCTTTAAAACTGGCAATGATTAGCCAAAAAACTGACCAACCAACCGGAATAGCTCTCGTTTTATGCAGCTAATGTCTATTATTATGTTAATTTAAGCTGCAAAAGCTTATAATTAAGCATTTGTTATTTAATCCTTGCATCTAGTAATGGCCAGCCATTTGCAAATTACCCACATTTAGCTGTAATGGCGTTGGAAAACTTATTAAAACGTATTGTATGTCAAATGAGTGGATTATTGTAGGCGCAATTTGCTGAAATTTAATCAAAAAGCTATTCGGTTTACGTGATAAATAGAAAAATCTACATAAATAATGCTCAACTGCTAATCTATTTCATAATTCTTTATCTATGATTACTTTCTTTGCTTTTTTTTTCTTTTACTTTCATTATATTCTCTTTTTCCGGTTTTTTTTCTTGCGTATTGTACAGTACTATGACAACATAATGACATAATTTACTTAATATAAACATAATAATAAATGCTAATTGAAACTTATATTCTGTTTTTGAAAAAGTATGTGCACCCGGAGGGTGCGAACCTCGACTCTCGTTATATTTTATAAATTTTCAATTTTTTTTACCAAACAAATCTAGACATATGACTTTTTAGTACAGTTTTGTGCAATTTTGCACTGTACAGTTTAAGCAAAGAATCTGATGAACCTTAAATTTGTAGAGTATTTGTCTTGAAAGTAGCTGTTTTCAATTAACAAGAAATTATAACAGCAGGCTATAATACGATTTACATAATAAATTTAAAGATTAATGATATTTACAAAAATGATGTGTAAACATCAATTCAAAATTGTCTTTTTCGGAAAATTTGTCTCTAAAAATTGAAAATAGCCTGTCAGGCCCCTATTATCCGCCAATATAATTAATGACGTACAATTACAGCTTTCCACGCCACATCTTATTAATTTGTCAAGAAAAGCTCGAAGCTTTTCTCTTTACAGACGAGGAAAAACGGCAAAGGTTCGAGCTCTAACACTAAAGATAAAGAAAGGCATTCATGGGAAACCATCAATCTTCCTACCTCAAAAAAAAAAGAAATATGGAATTATTTGTCAGAAGGTGAATACAGCTTCCATCATCTTTATCTTCAAAGGCTGTATATTGATTCAAAACGCGAGTTTCGTTGACCAAAGCGGCGTTATATTCATAAATCCTCAGAAGCTTTCAGGAGCTTTCATATTTCATGCTTATGTTTCAGTTGATTTGTTTATGGTATAAGTTTCAAGTTATGGGCGGATGCCTATCTTTTATCCCACATCAGAAGTGTAGATATTTCAAAATTGCTTTCAGGTATGCTAAATTAAATTGCAATCTAACATCAGAAGCGGGATATTTCAAAAAATTTTAAATAGAAGGTAAATTGATTTAAATAGACGCGTTTTTACTCTCTATTCGATTAATGGTATACACAAAAGAATAGCGTGCGGAAAACATATCATTTGAGCATTTTTTCAGGAGTAATTCAATTATGAATAATTTATAGAAAGCCGTATATGCCAAGGAAAATGTGTGACTTTTTAAGTAGTTTGATAAGAGATTGAAAACTACTACTATAATATGACGTTTGCGTTAAAGGTGCAAAAACTGTACTTAATTAATTGTGGATCAAAGAGAAATTTTGTTACAATTACCCAGTCGTCAGTCGAGAGTAGGAGATAGAATATCCGACAAATTCAATCACAACGGCAACTTTAGCGCCACCCTGTCTTCATTTATTTCATTTCAGCACTAGGGAGAAAGAAGACTACGCTGATTTGCATTACCTAAGAGCAGAGAATTGTTTTAGAACATAGAACAACTCACTTTATAAAGTGCACAATATACAAAGTCCCCAAAGTTATTTGTCACAAAAACTCACTAAAATGGCAATCTATGCTGTATTTGTCTTTTCATACTGCCTTATATACTTATAGACCAGCTTCCCTTACCAAATGCTCGTTGTCTTCTGACTCCCATAATAATTTAATAGGTGCTTTGGTGCGTTTAGGTATGCATGCAGGATTGCCTTGGCAAGCATTTACCAACAGCATAAAATTATCTTTTTTTTTGCATTTTATAAAGTCAACGTGCAGTTGAATAAATTTAAAAAAAAAGCGTTTTAGCGAGCTACCACTCATTCAACCTCCTTTAGATCTTCAAAATGTCTTAATAAAAAACTTGTCAAAATGTAAAGAAGTGTCAACATGGATCGAGTTCACTTGAGGAATACACAAGTTTGTAAACCTTTTTTCTTGCTCCTCAAGTCGAAAGTACGTGGTTCCGGGTGTGATTCCACGGCAGAAAGTGTATCTTTCATGCACTGGTAGAGCTATGCGCGCGCCTTCTTTTAGCGGCAGTAAATAGCCGAGAGCATCATGGCGCGCAGATCAGGTACTGTTCTTTCTGCCGTGGAATCGCAGCCAACACTACGTACTGTCAACTGGAGTAGCAAGAAAACTAGTATACACTACACGGGCAGAAAGTTAAAAACCCTGAACTGCGCGTCATAATGCCCAAGGCGGAGCCGAGAGCATTATGGCGCGCAGTGCAGGAATCTCAACTTTCTGCCCTTGTAGTGTATTATACTATTAGCGCTGTTTAGGGTTGTTAGTGAGCACTGTTTTTTTGCAATTTTTGTTTTCAAATTTGATGCTTTTGTGTGAAAAACCGTTTTGGTTTTGAGATAATTAAAAAAATAATTTAAAATTGTCTGAAACAATGAACTCATCACCAAGCGCCACTAAATTCCCCCAAAACCCTTCTTTCTCCCTTATTATAGGTATTGTTTACACCGGGTGAGATAATTAAAACGATTGTTCCGTAAACTGATTTGGAGCTTCAAAAATGATGGGGTCGATTTAATCAAGCCGGATCTTATCGACTCTATTTACCGGAAATAGAAATCCTTTCGTAGGGGTTGAAGGGGGTGGTTGACGTGGCTGCAAGCAAAATGTACATTTCATCCCTTAGTAGACTAAGGTGCTCGTTTGAAGCCAAATAACCTTTTAACATGAGCGGTTTGCACTATTATGTCGGCGCTGCGGTCGATACTGTACGTGTTTATTAAAGGCCCTATCTCACCGGAAGTGTCGTTCCCTGTTGGATTAGAAAAAACACGAAGCTTTACAATGGGAACGAGCTGACGTATTAAAAAATAAAGAAAAAAGAGTATTCTTATTGTATTACGCAAGCCATTATTGGGAAGGAAAACAATACATAAAAAAAGTAATTTATTTAATTTTTCTATCCTACCGTATCTCTCGGAAAGCTTAATTGCGCCAGACGCAAAATGTAAGAAATTAGGCTTGTGTGTCAAATATTGCCGCGTCAAGTCCCACATTACCACGTGGCCCCACGCAAACTCACAATGTAATCCACTTTTATTATACCAATCCTACATAAAAATGTTTCAAAAACCGCTCTAATAACTTGTTAATTAATGTCACTTTAGAGTGTCAACTATATTTTTTTGATCATGATGTATAATTCCGGCGTTATTTAACTGAAATCTTTTTTTAAGCTTTTATATTGACACTTTTAAGTAAAATGTAAGAAATTAGACATGTTTGTCAAATATTGCATTTGTCTCACTATTACCCGTAATGTACCACGTAGCTCACAATGTAATCCACATTTATCAAAGCAATCCTACATAAAAATGTTCTAAAAACCGCTTTAATAACTTGTTAATTAATGTCACTTTAGAGTGTCAACTATATTTTTTTGATGATGATGTATAATTTTGGCGCTATTTAACTGAAATCCTCTTTTAAGCTTTCATATCGACACTTTTAAGTAAAATGTAAGAAATTAGACAAGTTTGTCAGATATTGCATTTGTCTCACTATTACCCGTAATGTACCACGTAGCTCACAATGTAATCCACATTTATTAAAGCAATCCTACATGAAAATGTTCCAAAAACAGCTTCAATAACTTGTTAATTAATGTCACTTTAGAGTGTCAATTATATTTTTTTGATGATAATGAATAATGCTGGCATTTATATTAGAAATGGGTTAAAGATACTGCTCAAACATAATAAAATAATAAGTATCAGGTATACAGTGCGAATATTAAATTGCGTTTCGTAACAAAACCGTCTTACATAAAACAACACAAACTAGATCAAATTAGGTAAACATTGACGTAATAATCTAATTAAATTGATCTTTGCAGCAGAAACGTGTATCAAGAAAATTGGTTGTCCAATATTAGTTAAGAAGATGATCATCATCAATGTTTATTTTATGTTTCAAGGACACTAGCTCGCTCAACTGTTTCTAATTAAATGTCTACAAAGAAACAAAACTTGAACCAGAACATAATACAAACATAATTACAGGTAATTTATAAAAGCAAATATTTGGTCCGATTTAAGTTTGCTTTTGCTGTGGGAAATAAGCTTGATGAAGTGATTTTTGAGGTAATTTAATGCAGCAGTTTGAAAAGATTCAAAGGTTCTAGATTGTTTCCAGTCGGTTCCAGACTGTACGCAATATAAGAATCAGGAAGCGAGTGTGAGAGATCAAGTTTAAGCCAAATTGAGCTTTTTTCATTGATTTTAAGTTTTTATACACTGCTATACATTCCACATAAGCTATACACATGGAGTCAAGTCTGGAAACTTTGCTGGCCAGATTACAGAAGCATTTATTCGTCATTCAATCAATTAAACTTGAGATTTTCTCATTGATTACTGACTAGTATAACTAGTTCGCATAGACTGCTGTGCACCCTACATAAGCTATTCACGTAGAGTCAAGTCTGGAAACTTTGCTGGCCACTTTACAGAAGCATTTATTCAATTTTCAATCGATTGAAATTGAGTTTTTTTCTCAAAGTAGTATAACTAGTTCTTTTATACTGCTATGCATCCTATATAAGCTATTCCACATGGAGTCAAGTCTGGAAACCTTGCTGGCCACTTTACATTACTTTACTTTACGGCTTGCTACATTTGTTGAAAATCAAGTGAATGAGAAAGAGCACCATCGCGTTAAAACCACATGTTTTAACGCGATATAATGTTTTGAGCTTTGTGAGAAGGGTAGCAAAAAAAAATTTTGTTTTATTTGATGTCGGGTCGGCTTAAATATTTGTAATAAAAGATCTTTAGCATCATTTCCATTGTTACAATTAATTCCAAACAACTACAAAAGCCGTCAACAAAACTTCTTATCAGCCAACACAACTCCATTAACACTTCTGACATTGAAGAATGTCCTGTGAGCAAACCGTATTGTTCCGCTTACACAATATAAAAGTCGTTTAAAGTACAACAACAATATCAAGTCTGAAACGAAGTAACGAACGACTCATTCGTAAGTAATAAAATTACTTACACGTAACAAACACCTTTTGCTTTTTATTGCGTCTAGCTGGAGGTGTTTACCCAATTTGTCATCCAGTCAACTGTACCAGATTTTCTTCTATTGATTGCGGCTTTTGCATGCCAACGTATTTTTGATTTTATGCCACATCAGAAGTGAGATTTTATTCAAAGGCTAAAGAAAATGCTTAGAAGTGGTAACAGGTACACCAATCGGAGCGAATGACGTCACGCTTCAATAAATAATAGTGTTTTTTTTGTATAATTCTTTGCCTTTATCTGTCTTGTTTTTATTTAGCTTCTTTGTTATTTTTCTAAATTTGTTTTTCTGAAATCATTTTTATTTTTGTTCAGAGATTTTTTATTTATTTTTTTTCGATGTTTTCTTGTCTGTGTTGTTTTTTTTTCCTTACAACGTCATTTTGTTCTTTTGTTTCTGTTTTTAGTATTCTATGTTTTTCTATTAAAATCGTAAGTAAAACCCACCAGTTGTTTTTTTTCCTTACAACGTCATTTTGTTCTTTTGTTTCTGCTTTTAGTATTCTATGTTTTTCTATTAAAATCGTAAGTAAAACCCATCAGTTGTAAATTTCTCTTTATCTGTCTGATGTTTTTTTTTTAATTTTTATTGTTTATCTCTAATTTATACTCTTCTCTTTTGCTTTTTTTACTGTTTTTACACCTGCTATTGCTTTTTCGTTGTTTTTTGTGACATACTACATCTGTTTTCTGTATTTTTAAGAATTTTTTTTATTTCTGTTATCTGTTGGTCTTTATATCAAACTTTTAAATGTATTTTACATATTTTTTTAAATTTTTACACATTTTAAAATATTTTTCTAATTGTTTCGTAATTTTTTGTGCAATTTTTGTTTTAATGTTTTTTATGTGCCAGCCAGTTCTATCACTTTTATTCTGTTTTGCTGTTAATTTTTTTTTGTGTTTTATTTTATTTCTACTTTTGTTTTTCTTTCAGCTAATTGTGTTTTTTTTTAAATTTAATTTTTTTTTTGCTTCTTTTTTTGTCGTTTTAGAAGCAAATAAGTCCTTTGCGATCTATTACTTTTTCCAAATTTATTTATCCAAATAACTTTGTTTCTCTAAAATCATTTTTATTATTGTTTAAAATTTTTTATTTATTTTTATTGTTGGTCTTTTGTCTTGTTTTGTTTTTTTACATCTAACTTCTTTCTGCTCGCTTGTTTCAGTTTTTGGTATTCTATATTTTTCTATTAAAATCGTCTAAGTTGAAATCTATCAGTAAATTTAAGTATGTTTTGCTTTCTTTTTTTCATTCATTATCTATCTGATGTTTATTTTTTCTAATTTTTATTGTTTATTTCTAATTGTCATCTTTTCCTTTGCTTTAATTTTTTTTAATTAGTTTTACATCTGCTATTGTTTTTTCATTGTTTTTTGTGGCATACTATATCTTTTCTCTGTATTTTTTAAACATTTTTTTTATTTTTGTTGTCTGTTTGTTTTTATCAAACTTTTTAATGTATTTAAATACATTTTAAATTATTCTTCTAATTATTTCGTAATTTTTTGTGTTATTTTTTTTATGTTTTTTATGCGCCAGCCACTTTTATTCTATTTTGTTGTTCAATTTTAATTTTTTTGTGTCTCATTTCTTTTCTACTTCTTTTTCTTTCAACTAATTGTTTTTTTTATTTATTTTTGGTTTTTATATCTGTAATTTTAGAAACAAATAAGTCTCTTGCGCTTTGTTACTGTTTCCAAATTTATTTATTCAAATAACTTTGTTTTTCTAAAATCATTTTTATTGTTGTTTTAAATTTGTTATTTATATTTTTTATTGGTTTTTGTCTTGTTATGTTTATTTACTTATAACTTCTTTTCGCTTTTTTGTTTTGGTTTTTGGTATTATATATTTTTCTATTGGAATCATCCAAGTTGAAACCCATCTGTAAATTAATTTAAGTATGTTACGCTTTTTTTTTTATTCTTTATCTATCTGGTGTTTATTTTTCCTAATTTTTATTGTTTATTATCAATTTTCATCTTTTCTTTTGCATTAATTTTTTTATATTATTATTTTTACATTTGTTATTGCTTTTTCATTGTTTTTTTGTGGCATACTACATCTTTTCTCTGTATTTTTAAGATTTTTTTTTTATTTTTGTTATCCTTTTGTCTTGTTATCATGCATTTTACATATTTTTTTAAATTTTTAAACATTTTAAAATATTGTTCTAATTATTTCGTAACTTTTTGTATAATTTTTTTTTTGTTTTTTATGAATCAGCCACTTCTTTTTTTTTTTTAACTAATTGTGTTTTTCTTTTCTTATATATTTTTTCTATTTTTTGTTTTTTTTTATTTGTACTTTTAGAGGCAAATAACAAATAACTTTGTTTTGCAAAAAGCATTTTTGTTTTTGTTTAAATTTTTTTATTTATTTATTCTTATTGGTTTCTTGTTTTGTTTTGTTTTTTTATTTATAACTTCTTTTTGCTCTTTTGTTTCTGTTTTTAGAATTCTATATTTTTCTATTAAAATCGTCCCATCAGTAAATTTAAGTAAGAAAGTTTTGCTTTCTTTTTTTTATATTTTATTTTTCTGTTTTTTTTTTAATTTTTTTTGTTTATGTTTAATGGCCACTCTACTCTTTTCTTTTGTTTTAAATTTTTTCTATTGTTCTTACAGCTTTTTTATTGTTTTTGTTGTTTAGTTTTCTTTTTTTACAATGATACTTAACCTCCAAATAAAAGATTTTACAAAATGATAAACAAACAATTTAAATCTCTAATATTATTCAATTATTTACAAAACATTGTTTAGATTTTTAAAAACTAAATAGGTAGAAAATAATCAATCTTAAAAAAACAGCATTTGACAGACTGTTTGACGTAATTTGGCAATATTCTACTTAAGAAATATGGTAATATTTAATAAACCACTGACTAATGATTTCTTAACAACAAAATATAATTGTATTATATCCGGAGATCTGGGAGGTCAGTTAGCTACACCACTCTTTCCAATCAGTTGCCCAAAAATGACGGACATTAAATTCAAATCTCTAATGTTGCTCATTCCAAAAAATTCTTTAATTATTAAAATTTAAATAGATAGAAAAATATCAATTTTAAAAAATACATAGAGAAGGAAAGTTAAACACTACTTCATTTGACAGACTTTTTTTTTGACGTAATTTGACAGAACTTATTATTTTTTTTCTGACGGCAGATGTTTAAAAAATTTAGTTTTGTTTACTAATCTTCCAACTAAACATGTTTTTACAACAAAATTTATCCGGAGATCTGGGAGGTTGGTTAATTACTCCACTCTTTCCAATCAATTGCACCAAATTTGCTAACATTAATTTCAAATCTTTAAAGCTGCTCAATACAAAAAAGTGTTTCAGTTTTTAAAATTAAAACAAACAAAAAAATATTAATTTAAAAAATATATATAAAGAGGGAAAGTTAGGCACTACATCATTTGACAGTTTTTTTTGACGTAATTTGACAGTATTTATTATTGTTTCTCTGACATAAGTTGTATAAAAATTTTTTTTTGTCATGTTTTTACAACAAAATTTATCCGGAGATCTGGGAGGTTGATTAATTACTCCACTCTTTCCAATCTATTGCTTAAAAATTACTGAAATTATATTCAAATCTATAATAGTACTCATAACAAATTTTTTTTTTAATTTTTAGAATTAAAACAAATAAAAAAATATTAATTTTAAAATATACGTAAAAAAGGAAATTTAAGCAATACATAATTTACAGACTTTTTTGACGTAATTTGGCAGTATTTATATTTTTTTCTCTGACGTAAGTTATTTAAAAAAAATAGTTTGGTTTAATAGTCTGCCAACTGAGCATGTTTTCACAACAAAATTTATCAGAAGATCTGGGAGGCTAGTTAACAACTCCACCATTTCCAATCCAATGCTCAAAAAAAAATTTTGATACAATTATTTATCAATTTATGTTAGAAATGGGTCAAACCAAACCGATACTGTGAATTATAGAAACTATTTATTTTTATTTGCATAAAGTGTGTGACAGGCTTTCAATGCCCCAAATATCAACTTTAATAAGTTTAATGCATAATCCTTGTAATTGTCATTCAAATAGTTTTAAAGCATTCAATTTAGAAACCATTCATGAATCCTTTTTTTTATTAATAGCTAATCCTGAAACAAATATAAACTCACATTAAAAAATCAGGACAAGATTGGACGTAAAGAAGGGCAAAAGCAATTTAACTTATAACGAACAATGTTTGACAAAACACGTAGGAAATAAATTTTGTAGCGTTATGGTGGCGCTGGAGATGGATTATAATTTAATTAAGCAAGTTATATATTATATATTTCTATATATCTAGCAGAAATAACATTGTTTTACTTTACCGAACTAGGGCTCTAAGGAGTTTAGATTTAATTAAAACAGATAAGCTGTCTTAGATGAATAAAAAAAATATGCACACAGTTTTCAGAATTTTAGCAAGATTTGCAATAAAAATTGAAATACGCAAAATATGCATCACAGATATCAATGTTTGACAAAACACGTAGGAAATAAATTTTGTAGCGTTATGGTGGTGCTGGAGATGGAGAATAATTTAATTAAGCAAGCTATATATATATATTTCTATATATCTAGCAGAAATAACTTTGTTTTACTTTACCGAACTAGGGCTCTAAGGAGTTTAGATTTAATTAAAACAGATAAGCTGGCTTGGATGAATAAAAAAAATATGCTCACAATTTTCAGAATTTTAGCAAGATATGCAATAAAAATTGAAATACGCAAAATATGCATCACAGATATCAATGTCTGACAAAACACGCAGGAAATAAATTTTGTAGCGTTATGGTGGTGCTGGTGATGGATTATAATTTAATTAAGCAAGTTATATATTATATATTTCTATATATCTAGCAGAAATAACTTTGTTTTACTTTACCGAACTAGGGCTCTAAGGAGTTTAGGTTTAATTGAAACAGATAAGCTGTCTTGAATGAATAAAAAAATATGCACACAATTTTCAGAATTTTAGCAAGATATGCAATACAAATTGAAATACGCAAAATATGCATCACAGATATCAATGTTTGACAAAACACGTAGAAATAAAATTTTGTAGCGTTATGGTGGTGCTGGAGATGGATTATAATTTAATTAAGCAAGTTATATATTATATATTTCTATATATCTAGCAGAAATATCTTTGTTTTACTTTACCGAACTAGGGCTCTAAGGAGTTTAGGTTTAATTAAAACAGATAAGTTGTCTTGAATGAATAAAAAAAAATATGCACACAATTTTCAGAATTTTAGCAAGATATGCAATAAAAATTGAAATACGCAAAATATGCATCACAGATATCAATGTTTGACAAAACACGTAGAAATAAAATTTTGTAGCGTTATGGTGGTGCTGGAGATGGATAATAATTTGATTAAGCAAGCTATATATATATATTTCTATATATCTAGCAGAAATAACTTTGTTTTACTTTACCGAACTAGGGCTCTAAGGAGTTTAAATTTAATTAAAACAGATAAGCTGTCTTGAATGAATAAAAAAAAAATTATGCACACAGTTTTTGGAATTTTAGCAAGATATGCAATAAAAATTGAAATACGCAAAATATGCATCACAGATATCAATGTTTGACAAAACACGTAGGAAATAAATTTTGTAGCGTTATGGTGGTGCTGGAGATGGATTATGATTTAATTAAGCAAGTTATATATATATTTTTATTTATCTAGCAGAAATAACTTTGTTTTACTTTACCGAACTAGGGCTCTAAGGAGTTTAGGTTTAATTAAAACAGATAAGCTGTCTTTAATGATTAAAAAATAATATGCACACAGTTTTTAGAATTTTAGCAAGATATGCAATAAAAATTGAAATACGCAAAATATGCATCACAGATATCAATGTTTGACAAAACACGTAGGAAATAAAATTTTGTAGCGTTATGGTGCTGCTGGAGATGGATTATGATTTAATTAAGCAAGTTATATATATATTTTTATTTATCTAGCAGAAATAACTTTGTTTTACTTTACCGAACTAGGGCTCTAAGGAGTTTAGGTTTAATTAAAACAGATAAGCTGTCTTTAATGAATAAAAAAAAATATGCACACAGTTTTTAGAATTTTAGCAAGATATGCAATAAAAATTGAAATACGCAAAATATGCATCACAGATATCAATGTTTGACAAAACACGTAGGAAATAAATTTTGTAGCGTTATGGTGGTGCTGGAGATGGATTATAATTTAATTAAGCAAGTTATATATGTATATATTTCTATATATCTAGCAGAAATAACATTGTTTTACTTTACCGAACTAGGGCTCCAAGGAGTTTAGATTTAATTAAAACAGATAAGCTGTCTTGAATGAACAAAAAAAAATATGCACACAGTTTTTAGAATTTTAGCAAGATATGCAATAAAAATTGAAATACGCAAAATATGCATCACAGATATCAATGTTTGACAAAACACGTAGAAATAAAATTTTGTAGCGTTATGGTGGTGCTGGAGATGGATAATAATTTAATTAAGCAAGCTATATATATATATTTCTATATATCTAGCAGAAATAACTTTGTTTTACTTTACCGAACTAGGGCTCTAAGGATTTTAGATTTAATTAAAACAGATAAGCTGTCTTGGATGAACAAAAAAAAATATGCACACAGTTTTTAGAATTTCAGCAAGATATGCAATAAAAATTGAAATACGCAAAATATGCATCACAGATATCAGTGTTTGACAAAACACGTAGGAAATAAATTTTGTAGCGTTATGGTGGTGCTGGAGATGGATTATAATTTAATTAAGCAAGTTATATATATATTTTTATACATCTAGCAGAAATAACTTTGTTTTACTTTACCGAACTAGGGCTCTAAGAAGTTTAGATTTAATTAAAACAGATAAGCTGTCTTTAATGAATAAAAAAAAATATGCACACAGTTTTCAGAATTTTAGCAAGATATGCAATACAAATTGAAATATGCAAAATATGCATCACAGATATCTTTTCATAGACAATAGACAGAGAATTAACTATCTAAGGCAACAAATTTTAGTCAATTACTTCGCTTAACAGCAGTAAAACATTACAATTATTATTTATTTTTGTTTAATAATTAATAATTAATTAAAATTAAAAAAAATCAATTATGTGGTATTTTGCAACATTATTTGCAGAATTAGCTAAATATGCTTTACAAAAAAAAATCCGCAAAATATGCATCAATTTTTATGTAGTTTTGTTTAATAAGTTAATTGTTTTTTCAGTGTCTATCCGATTTGGAGCAGGGGTAAAAATCAACAAACTTCAAGTTCCCGAAGTGATCAAACATGGCGCCCCAGTTGTCCTGGACTGTGATTTCACATTAGACGCCACAGAGGAGGACTTGGTGGTAAAATGGTATTTCAACAAGAATAAAACCCTGGTCTACCAGTGGATACCAGGTACCACATTCCCGAACGTCATCCCCCCGTATCTTGACGTATTTCTCTTTAACTTCCAGCATTAAAGCCACAGGGACTGGGAATTTTAAAGGACCGTTTGAATTTGGAGTATAAAGCCAGTGTTGACGCAAATGGTGTCCACAGAGCGTTGCATATTCTTAAAGCCGTTCCTGATCTCTCGGGAGACTATACGTGCTCAGTTTCCACCCTTCAGAGCGAAGACATCAGGACTAAAAGCATGCTCGTATTTGGTAAGAGAACAAAGTTTGTTTGTCAATAAATTATGTAAGGTGTTTCTATGGTGGAAAAGGGTTGCGCTACAACGGGACAATGTCGGAATATGGAATATGGATGAGGAACGTTGTTTCTAAGTTTGTTGTTCTATAAACTAAACATTATAAATGAGAAATAGTCAATTTAACAGTTTGCTTGCGTACCCAAACGTACGGGAGCACCGTAGCATAAGACGACCACAGGTGCACATTTATGCAATTTTGAACCTAAATGAACTCAAATAACAAATAACCACATAAAGTTTCTTTTTCGTATAGTTTATAGGTCACACAAGTCAATTAAGTTCTCATTTTTCTCATAAAACACTAGTTTATATAACAAAGGCACAAGGTAAGCGATTTCAGCTTACAAATTATAGCTTAGAATAATCAAGAAACGATGCTTTTCTGCTATTGGTCGAGAATTCTTTACTTTAGTCTCGTTTTTGATAAAAATGTTTAAAAATGGTGGAAGCGCCAAATTAAATTTTTTTCAAAAATTGTTTAATTAAGTGAGATTTTAATAAATTAGTTCAATTAGATATTTAAAAAATTATAGAAAGAAGTTAGTAGATTGGGAGAAAATTATTGAAGCGTGTAAAATAGTGGTTTATATATCAACGGCGCAAGGTAAGCGATTTCAGCTTACAAATTATGGCTTAGAATAATCAAGAAACGATGCTTTTCTGCTATTGGTCGAGAATTCTTTACTTTAATCTCGATGTTGATAAAAATGTTTAAAAATAGTGGAAGCGCCAAATTCAATTTTTTTCAAAAATTGTTTAATTAAGTGAAATTTTAATAAATTAATTCAATTAGATATTTAAAAAATTATGGAAAGAAGTTAGTAGATTGGGAGAAAATTATTGAAGCGTTTAAAATAGTGGTTTATATATCAACGGCGCAAGGTAAGCGATTTCAGCTTACAAATTATGGCTTAGAATAATCAAGAAACGATGCTTTTCTGCTATTGGTCGAGAATTCTTTACTTTAATCTCGTTTTTGATAAAAATGTTTAAAAATGGTAGAAGCGCCAAATTCAATTTTTTTCAAAAATTGTTCAATTAAGTGAGATTTTAATAAATTAATTCAATTAGATATTTAAAAAATTATGGAATGAAGTTAGTAGATTGGGAGAAAATTATTGAAGCGTTTAAAATAGTGGTTTATATATCAACGGCGCAAGGTAAGCGATTTCAGCTTACAAATTATAGCTTAGAATAATCAAGAAACGATGCTTTTCTGCTATTGGTCGAAAATTCTTTACTTTAGTCTCGTTTTTGATAAAAATGTTTAAAAATGGTAGAAGCGCCAAATTCAATTTTTTTCAAAAATTGTTCAATTAAGTGAGATTTTGATAAATTAATTCAATTAGATATTTAAAAAATTATGGAATGAAGTTAGTAGATTGGGAGAAAATTATTGAAGCGTTTAAAATAGTGGTTTATATATCAACGGCGCAAGGTAAGCGATTTCAGCTTACAAATTATGGCTTAGAATAATCAAGAAACGATGCTTTTCTGCTATTGGTCAAGAATTCTTTACTTTAGTCTCGTTTTTGATAAAAATGTTTAAAAATGGTGGAAGCGCCAAATTCAATTTTTTTCAAAAATTGTTCAATTAAGTGAGATTTTGATAAATTAATTCAATTAGATATTTAAAAAATTATGGAATGAAGTTAGTAGATTGGGAGAAAATTATTGAAGCGTTTAAAATAGTGGTTTATATATCAACGGCGCAAGGTAAGCGATTTGAGCTTACAAATTATGGCTTAGAATAATCAAGAAACGATGCTTTTCTACTATTGGTCGAGAATTCTTTACTTTAATCTCGTTTTTGATAAAAATGTTTAAAAATGGTGGAAGCGCCAAATTCAATTTTTTTCAAAAATTGTTCAATTAAGTGAGATTTTAATAAATTAATTCAATTAGATATTTAAAAGATTATGGAAAGAAGTTAGTAGATTGGGAGAAAATTATTGAAGCGTGTAAAATAGTGGTTTATATATCAGCGGCGCAAGGTAAGCGATTTCAGCTCGCAGATTTTAGGGGTAGTAAAATTCCCAAAAGCTGTTTTTATGTTAGGAATGGTCTATTTTGCGCCCGGTTTATGATAAAATATTTTTTCTACGGTTTTTGGCGAAACAGTTGAAAGCACTGTTTGCTGCAGCTATTCATAAACCCATCTATTACAGCATTTTTTATTTACAAATCTGACGATCTATCATCTTCAATGACAGCTCAATAAAACTACCCCAAAAAGCATTCAATTTAAATTGTTCTGTTAGAGGTTTAAAAGATAATGTAGGTCACGACATCAGCAAATGTTCGAGACTAAATCGTTTTCTGGCGCGGAAAGTTTCGAGATTTTTGTAGGGTTAGATTTTATTTACGATGTTTTAATGAGTTTTCAAAAGTTTTGGGAATTAAATCGAAAAAAAAAAATCGAAATTTGAAGAAAATTTTTACATTGTCACGTAAAAAACACTTTTTGGCGGCTTTTAATTGCGCCGGTTTACGTTTAACGACGAAGGCGGTTTACGACTTGTGAAATAATAAAGTGCAGAATAATTTGTTCGAATAGTTGAAAGGATGAATGGTATTAGAAAGTGAACATAAAAGTTTATGAAGGTACTCAAAACATAAACATCGTCATTTTCTAATAAAAGCAGACAAAGTGGTCTAAAATAACTTGAAAACTTTCAAAATCGTACAAATTTTTAATTTGGATGGAATTTTGATTTTATGGATGGGAAGATTAGGCTCTAGAGCATAGCTGCCACGATCTCCTGATTTTGCTTCCAACAATATGTTTTTCTAATAACTATTTTTAATAAAAAATCTATAACAAATAAATCAGTACAGTACAGTAAAACTCAAAAACCCAACTTTCATAATTATTTAACAATATCTGTTAGCATATTTATTCGAGTAGAAAAAAAATACAGTTCAACCGTTTTATTTATTTTTTTTAAACCTAATGACACAAAATAATATTTTAGATTGGACGGTTTGGCTCTATAGTATGGCTACCACGATCTCTTGATTTAGCTTTAAACGTTAGGCGTTTTTTTGAGGTTATTTCTACTGAAAAGTTTATAATAATCTGAAAATAAGAATATTAAAACCAATGAAATACTATAAATTTGATGCTATTCTTGAAGAAAATGGTCATACTGTTCTAAGACTACCTTATTGTCATCACCACTTAAGCCCTATTGAGTTAATTTGGGCGACCATAAAGCAGAGAATTGCCAAAAAACACGGTTTTTAAAATTCATGATTATAATTTAGTTTAGTTCTATCATTTTTGGTTTATTAAAACCAATAAAATAATATAAATTTGAGGCTATTTTTAATGAAAATGGTCATACTGTTCTAAGACTACCTTATTGTTATCATCACTTAAGCCCTATTGAGTTAATTTGGAGCAGAAAATAGCCAAAAAACACTGCTTTTAAAATTAAGGATAATAATTTAATTTAGTTCTATAATTTTTGGTGTATTATAACAAATAAAATAATATAAATTTGATGCTATTTTTAATAAAAATGGTCATACTGCTCTAAGACTACCTTATGGTCATCACCACTTAAGCCCTATTGAGTTAATTTGGGCAACCATAAAGCAGAGAATTGCCAAAAAACACTGTTTTTAAAATTTATGATTATAATTTAGTTTAGTTCTATAATTTTTGGTTTATTAAAACTAATAAAATAATATAAACTTGATGCTATTTTTGAAGAAAATGGTCATACTGCTCTAAGACTACCTTATAGTCATCACCACTTAAGCCCTATTGAATTAATTTGGACAATTATAAAACAGAGAATTGACAAAAAAACGCTGTTTTTTTTTAAACTAATGCTAATAATCTAATTTAATTCTATAATTTTTGGTTTATTAAAACCAATAAAATAATATAAGTTTGTTGCTATTTTTGAAGAAAATGGTCATACTGTTCTAAGACTACTTTATTGTCACCACCACTTAAGTCCTATTGAGTTAATTTGTAAAATTTTTATGTAAAAACTCAACATGTGGTTGGTAAAATAAATTCTATTTTTACCTAAAAATTTTCTTTTTTTTTTCAGTATGCATGGATTGGAAAATTTTACTCTATAGCATGGCTACCACAATCTTCTGATTTAGTTTCAATTCATTTGTTTTTTTAAGATTGTATTAAATCAAAATTTTCTGATAATGTGAGAATAAACACTAAAGATAATCATATTTTTAGAGCTATATTATTTTCAGTTATATTATTATAATAATTATAACTAATTGTTTAAAAAATAGTTTATAAAAAGTTAATTTTATCTTATTTGTAATAACATAAATAACACCGGTTTACCTAACACTTTATAAGAAATATCTAAATAAGAGTAGTAAAAGTAGGATAATAATAAAGGCGTCAAGATAATTATGATAATATAGTAAGATAATTTCTAATTATATTATTATAATTATAAGTAATCAGTTAAAAAATAATTTATTAAAAAAAAATTTTAACTAATTTATAATAATATAAATAACACCGGATTACCTCACACTTCATAAGAAAATATCAAAATAAGAGTGTCAAAAGTAGAATAATCATTGAGGCGCCGAGATGATTATGATAATATAGTTAGATAATTTTTAATTATATTATTATAATTATAACTAATCAGTTATAAAATAATTTATAAAAATTAATTTATAATAATATAAATGACACCGCTTTAGCTCACACTTTATAAGAAAATATCTAAATAAGAGTGCCAAAAATAGAATAATCATTAAGGCGCCCAGATTATCATGATAACATAGTTAGATAATTTTAAATTATATTATTATAATTATAACTAATCAGTTATAATATAATTTATAAAAAAATATTTTTAACTAATTTATAATAATATAAATAACATCGGTTTACCTCACACTTTATAAGAAAATATTAAAATAAGAGTGGCAAAAGTAGAATAATTATTAAGAGGCCCAGATTATCATAATAATATAGTTAGATAATTTTTAATTATATTATTATAATTATAACTAATCAGTTATAGAATAATTTATAAAAATTAATTTTTAATTAATTTATAATAATATAAATGACACCGCTTTACCTCAAAAATATCTAAATAAGAGTGGCAAAAGTAGAATAATCATTAAGGCGCCGAGATAATTATGATAATATAGTTAGATAATTTTGAAATATATTATTATAATTATAACTAATCAGTTATAATATAATTTATAAAAAATTATTTTTAACTAATTTATAATAATATAAATAACACCGGTTTACCTCACACTTTATAAGAAAATATCTAAATAAGAGTAGCAAAAGTACGATAATAATAAAAGCGCCGAGATAATTATGATAATATAGTTAGATAATTTTTAATTATATTATTATAATTATAACTAATCAGTTATAATATAATTTATAAAAAAATATTTTTAACTAATTTATAATAATATAAATAACATCGGTTTACCTCACACTTTATAAGAAAATATCAAAATAAGAGTGGCAAAACTAGAATAATAATAAAGGCGCCGAGATAATTAGAATAATATAGTTAGATAATTTTTAATTATATTATTATAATTATAACTAATTAGTTATAAATTAATTTACAAAAATTTTTTTTAAATTTATTTATAATAATATAAATAACCCCGGATTACTTCACCCTTTATAAGAAAATATCTAAATAAGAGTGGCAAAAATAGAATAATAATATAAGCGCTGAGATAATCATGATAATATAGTTAGATAATTTTTAACTATATTATTTTAATTATAACTAATTAGTTATAAAATAATTTATAAATATTTATTTTTAACTAATTTTTAATAATATAAATAACACCGGTTTACTTCACGCTTTATAAGAAAATATCTAAAAAAGAGTGGCAAAAGTAGAATAATAATAATAAAAGCGCCGAGATAATCATGATAGTATAGTTAGATAATTTTTAATTATATTATTGTAATTATAACTGATCAGATATTTTTAACTAATTAATAATAATATAAATAACACTGGCTTACCTCACTGGTAATTATTACTGATAATAATAAAGAACGTCAGATCATTATGATAATATAGTTAGATAATTTTTAATTATATTATTATAATTATAACTAATGAGTTATAGAATAGTTTATAAAAATTAATATTTAACTAATTTATAATAATATAAATAACACCGAATTACTTCACCCTTTATAAGAAAATATTTAAATAAGAGTGGCAAAAGTAGAATAATAACAAAGACACCGAGATAATTATAATAATATAGTTAGATAAATTTCAATTATATTATTATAATTATAACTAATCAGTTATAAAATAATTTATAAAAATTTATTTTTAACTAATTTATAATAATATAAATAACACCGGTTTACCTCAGACTTTATAAGAAAATATCTAAATAAGAGTGGCAAAAGTAGAATAATCATTAAGGCGCTGAGATAATTATGATAATATAGTTAGATAATTTTTAATTATATTATTATAATTATAACTAATCAGTTATAAAATAATTCATAAAAATTTATTTTTAACTAATTTATAATAATATAAATAACACCGGTTTACCTCACACTTTATAAGAAAATATCTAAATAAGAGTAGCAAAAGTAGAATAATAATAAAGACGCCGAGATAATTATGATAATATAGTTAGATAATTTTTAATTATATTACTATAATAATAACTAATCAGTTATATAATAATTTATAAAAATCTATTTTTAACTAATTTATAATAATATAAAAAACACCGGTTTACCTCACTGATAATAATAAAGAACGCCAGCTAATTATAATAATATAGACAGATAATTTTTAATTATATTACTATAACTATAACTAATCAGTTATAAAATAATTGATAAAAAATTATTTTTTACTAATTTATAACAATATAAATAACACCGGTTTACCTCACTGATAATCATTACTGATAATAATAAAGAGCGCCAGATAATTATAATAATATAGATAGATAATTTTTAATTATATTACTATAATTATAACTAATCAGTTATAAAATAATTTATAAAAATCTATTTTTAACTAATTTATAATAATATAAATAACACCGGTTTACCTCACACTTTATAAGAAAATATCTAAATAAGAGTAGCAAAAGTAGGATAATAATAAAGGCTCTGAGATAATTATGATAATATAGTTAGATAATTTTTAGTTATATTATTATTATTAATTAGTTGAAAAATTATTTAAAAAAATTTATTTCCAAATAATCTATCATAATATAGATAAAAACGATTTACCCCCTCACTTTATAAAAAAATATCTAAAAGTTATCCAAATAAGAATTATCAAAAGTAGAATAATAGATATGGAGCCGAGAAAATCATAATAATATAATCGAATAATTTTTAAATATATTATTATAATTATAACTAATCAGTTATAAAATAGTTCATAAGACTTTATTTTTAATTAATTTATAATAATATAAATAAGACCGGTTTACCTCACACTTTATAAGAAAAAATCTAAATAAGAGTAGCAAAAGTAGAATAATAATATAGAACGCCAGATAATTATAATAATATAGATAGATACCTTTTAATTATATTACTATAATTATAACTAATCAGTTATAAAATAATTTATAAAAATCTATTTTTAACTAATTTATAATAATATAAATAACACCGGTTTACCTCACTAATAATCATTACTGATAATAATAAAGAACGCCAGATAATTATAATAATATAGATAGATAATTTTTAATTATATTACTATAATTATAACTAATCAGTTATAAAATAATTTATAAAAATCTATTTTTAACTAATTTATAATAATATAAATAACACCGGTTTACCTCACTCTTTATAAGAAAATATCTAAATAAGAGTAGCAAAAGTAGGATAATAATAAAGGCTCCGAGATAATTATGATAATATAGTTAGATAATTTTTAGTTATATTATTATTATTAATTAGTTGAAAAATTATTTAAAAAAATTTATTTCTAAATAATCTATCATAATATAGATAAAAACGATTTACCCCCTCACTTTATAAAAAAATATCTAAAAGTTATCCAAATAAGAATTATCAAAAGTAGAATAATAGATATGGAGCCGAGAAAATCATAATAATATAATCGAATAATTTTTAAATATATTATTATAATTATAACTAATCAGTTATAAAATAATTTATAAGACTTTATTTTTAATTAATTTATAATAATATAAATAAGACCGGTTTACCTCACTGATAATCATTACTGAGCCAGATAATTATAATAATATAGATAGATAATTTTTAATTATATTACTATAATTATAACTAATCAGTTATAAAATAATTTATAAAAATTTATTTTCAACTAATTTATAATAATATAAATAACACCGGTTTACCTCACTGATAATCATTACTGATAATAATAAAGAACGCCAGATAATTATAATAATATAGATAGATAATTTTTAATTATATTACTATAATAATAACTAATCAGTTATATAATAATTTATAAAAATTTATTTTTAACTAATTTATAATAATATAAATGACACCGGTTTACCTCACACTTTATAAGAAAATATCTAAATAAGGGTGGCAAAAGTAGAATAATAATAAAAGCGCCGAGATAATTATAATAATATAGTTAGATAATTTCTATTTATATTATTATAATTAATTAGTTAAAAAATTATTTATAAAAATTTATTTCTAAATAATCTATCATAATATAAATAAAAACGATTTACCACTTTATAAAAAAAAAATATCTAAAAATTATCCAAATAAGAATTATCAAAAGTAGAATAATGGCGGAAGCGCCGGGATAATTTTAATTATTATTCTAACACTTTTTCTATTTCTGTTTTTGATAATTTGTTGACGATGCAGTTCTGCCAACCTAATTTACTAAAATAGAACACAAATCACCAAAAAAACTTTTCAATCTCGGCACATCCGACTAATTTAATTGAAAAACTTTCAAATAGGACACGACAAGCACCAATTATTTATCTGACACTTAAAATAAATTGTGTCCCATCGGCCCTTTTCTCTTCAACTGCTTATCATAGGACAATTCGTAAGGGTTTTCTGGACCGGAAGTTACACAACTTCAATATCGCAAAGGGCCGAACACTGTGGTAAATTATTCCCTGCTTTAATATAGCCAATATTACACTTGAAATAAATAAAAAATCAGTTATAATTTGACTTAATTTCAGTTAAAAACTTATATAAAATGTAAAAAATTCTTCTAAAAAATGAAACTTTGAATGTATATGTACAGAATATTTTAATTACAATTAATTTTCCACATGTGTTTGGCTTCATTAATTTATTATTTAGCGCTAATGTACAAGAGTGCTATTTCGTTTCAAAATTTAATTGATAGCAAGATAAATCTTCCCCATCCATTCAATCATTCCAGCATCATCAATCCTGCTTGATCATAACCTATGCACGAACTATCTATGAAATGTACGCTTTCTCCTCATCCCATTTATATTAGCAAAATTACTGAGTTCATTGACGCATGCAGATGGCTTATGTTATCACACGCTCAAAATTTGAATGACAAGGGTTAACACACCCTGTCAAGGTTTGAAGATCTCCGAACAACCCTGACAGGAATATACATTAAATTTTCAAATATTACATGATGGAAATGTGTACAACGTCGATTTTATTACGAGGAGCAAATTTTAAACACAATTCCAGTAGAAAGTTACTTTTACATTGACTAACTCTAAGTTATTAAAATTAATATTGAGATTTATATAAAAAACCGCATTTATCTAATCTACCAAACTTTAATTGAGCCATATCCTCTTTAAACTCGACTTAAGCTTGACAAACGCGTTTGGCGCGTTTTTAAACCGGCGCCTCCGCCATTATTTTACCTTTTACATTCTTATTTAAGTAAATTTAAATCGTAATTATTTTGAGATGTTTTTCTATTATACTTATTACGTTTAGCTACATTTTATTATTTTTTTAGTGTTTTGATCATTATTTTATTTGGTTATTTGGTTATATAATATTATTATAACTATCCCGGCGCATCCGCCATTATTCTACTTTTTAATTTATTATTTAGAAATAGAAATAGAGTTTATTTGAGTTTAATTTAGTTTATTTTGATTTATTTTGGTTTATTACAGCTTATTTTAGTTCATTTTAGTTTATTTTAGTTTATTTTAGTTTATTTTAGTTTATTTTAGTTTATTTTAGTTTATTTTAGTTTATTTTAGTTTATTTTAGTTTATTTTACTTTATTATAGTTTATTCAAATTTATTTTAGTTTATTTTAGAGTATTCTAGTGTATTTTAGTTTATTTTAGTTTATTTGAGCTTATTTTAGTTTTTTCTCAGTTTAATTTAGTTTTTTTTTAAATATTATAGTTTATTCTAGTTTATTTTAGTTTATTATAGTTTATTCTCGTTTATTTTAGTTTATTTTAGTTTAATAAGCCATATTCCCTTTAGGCTTTACTTAAGCTTGGCAAAGGCGTTTGGCCTTTATAAAACTTATCACAGCTAGTGCAATTTTTTCTATTCTTTGCTTATTGGGGTATAATGTTGAAATCTTTAAAAATATTATTTTTAATTTAACTTTCAATTGATGATGATTTTTTTTTAGGTTTTTTTCCCGGCGCCTCCGCCATTATTTTACTTTTTACACTTTCATTTAAGTAAATTTCAAATGTGGAATAAATCTAAATAATTTTGAAATGTTTTTATATTGTACTTATTACGTTTAGCTACATTTTATTATATTTTTAGTGTTTTGATTAATATTTTACATTTTAATTATAAGTTTATTTGGTTATATATTATTATGACTATCCCAGCGCCTCCGCCATTATTCTACTCATTATTTTTTTATTTAGACGACATCTATTGGAAGCTGCTTTTAATACATCAATGTCGTACAACTATGTGTCTACATTATGATGCCTAACTTATTCCTAATGATAGATTTTACTAGAAAATTAAAAAGACCTGAAAAGTTTCATCCATACAAGATGTGTTTTATGAAATTCTAATAATTCTAAGAAGCAGCATTGAAGCAACAGAGATAATATTTTTGATAGATGAAGTGATGTTGTCGTAGGATTAATAGCATGTAGGAGTTGCTTAAACCTGGCAGGGTCTGTTCTCTCGTTGATAAGCCGATTATGTTTACATTCTGTAAATTATTGACAATAACATAAACTTAACATTGGGAATACAGCAGCAATCCAATTTATTGCAAGTTTCAGCGCTGCAGGTTAGTTGAATTTCACTTCAAAGCTTAATTTATGTTACATGGCGATGTTTGAATACAATTTAATCACATTAATATATTATTTGCCTCGTTTATTATTCAAATTGGATACTTGATGAATGCTATCTATATCTTAATAATTGATAAAATGGTTAATAATCCACACAATCGAGATTTTTTTAAATTTTACAGACTAAAAATTAATTTTAGACGAAAAATATTGTTTAGAATAGATAAAACTATAGTTAATGTTGCTAAATTTATTGAACATACCTTTAGTACCAATAGGATGCCTTAGATATTTTGCGATGTATCTTCCAAAGCAACATCGTGGATGATAATTAACCTTAAAAAAACCACATTACGCATAAAATGGTTAATAATCTACAAAATCGACATTTTTAACAAATTTTTTTAAATTTTACAAACTAAAAATTAATTTTAGACAAAAAATATTGTTTAGGATAGATAAAACTATAGTTAATGTTGCTAAATTCATTGATCATACCTTTAGTACCAATAGGATGCCTTAGATATTTAGCGCTGTATCTTCCAAAGCAACATCGTGCATCATAATTAACCTCAATAAAACACATTACGCATAAAATAGTTGACAATCCACACAATCATCATTTAAAATTTTTTTTTTATTATTTTACATAATAAAAATTAATTTTAGACAAAAAATATTGTTTAGGAAAGATAAAACTATAATAAATGTTGCTAAATTTTTTGATCATATTTTTAGTACCAATAGGATGCCTTAGATATTTTGCGTTGTATCTTCCAAAGCAACATCGTAGATGATAATTAACTCTAAAAAAAAAACATTATCGACATTTTTAACAATTTTTTTTTAGACGAAAAATATTGTTAAGGATATATAAAACTATAGTTAATGTTGCTAAATTCATTGATCATACTTTTATTACCGATAGGATGCCTCAGATATTTTGCGCTGTATCTTTCAAAGCAGCCATTGTGCGCAATCATTGACTATAAAAAAACACATGGCGCGTATATTTCAACATTTGTATAAAAATGTATCTAAATTAATTTAAATTGCAAAAAAACTGTATGACTCACCTAACATACTCAAATCTCAAATCTAATTAGAATCTGCTACAACGTATCAAATTTGTTGTCACACTACTCTTTTATTTTCAACTCCCAGTTGAGCTGGAGCATCAAACTTCCTCCAAAGTTCGAAAAATTAAAACTCAAATTCTTTGGGGAATGTCCGGCAGCATAACTTTATTTTGTACCCGAAAAATTTATATTGTAATTTGAAAAGAGCTGCCTGCGACCGATTCGTCAAAGATGGAGGCAGCAATAAGTCACGTCAGATGCCGTAACTTTTCTCTCACGATTCCTCTTCGGACAGCACTTGCCACGTAATTCGGTCCTTAGAGAACAAAGTCTCGTCTCACGCCAAACCGACGTTTCGTGTACGTTTGATTACAGATTTTTCTCTGCTTTTTGTTGCTTTCAAAATGGCATTAATGTCACTTTTGAGCCAATTTTTAGGTTAGGTTTACGTGAGTTTAATAAAATATGTGCTGAAAGTGAATCTGCTTTCGTATTCATTTGTTAATGTAGCCCAGGAATGCCCTTGGTATCTGTCGTAGAGCTATATGTATTTCATAAACCCTAACCAAAAAAAAAAATTGAATTTTTACAAAATGTGTTATTGCAGTTTGTACAGAAAATATACAATTTTTACAGTTTTTTTAGCACTCTATCTGTATAGAAGCCAAGATAAAATTAACTTGAATAAACTACACTAGAAGCAAAATTAAGTTTTTTAGTTCACTTTTTACAATTGGTGATATAAAAAAACTGAAAAAACTAGCTAAAAAACTTAACCTCCGAACAAAACAATCCAGCTGTGTTTTTTCTAGGACATTTTGAGCGCAGCAATTGGTCGTCTACGATGTGGCCAAGAAGTGTGGTATCTGGGAATTGGTCTCTCTGACCAAACTTTGTCGTTGCAATTATAATAAAGAAATTCCGTCGGAGAGAAGCACTCGAATAACTGAAGTTCTAGCTTGCCAAATAGCCCTAACAACCTTCCAAAATACTTGAAGCGGTTTAATCAGAAAGTTTGCGACAACAACGTTGATATTTTTTATTCTTGTTTGTTGATGTTAAATAATAAATTGCTGTTGGTTGGAGAATGATTTATGAGGAAGTGTGACAAACAATACAAAAAAACATCAAATTAACTCAGAATTGGCAAGGAATTATTAAAAAAATTTAAAAGTTGAATAATGGCGGAGGCGCCGGGATAATTATAATAATATAGAATATATAGTGCAGTTCAGCTATCTTGGCTCAACGTTATTAGAGCTATATGAATCAAATTAAACATACAGAATTTTCTAAAATGTTGGAGTTTTCAGGCAAAATAACTACAAAAAAATTATTAAGAAAAAACTATGTCAAAATAATCGAGAATAATATAGATACAAAAAATTTATCTCACGTTTTACAAAAAATATATAAAATAATTAACTTAAAAAATAATTCAAAATGTAGAATAATGGTAAAAGAGCTGTGATTATAATAATAATATAGATAAAGTGCATTTTAGTCATCTTGGCATCTCACTAGAATTCAAAATACATCTAGCATACAAAATTTTTTTAAATGTATGAGCTAAAGGATAAAATACCTACAAAAACGGTCAAATAGCCAATGATTAAAAAAAATCTAATAAAAAATAATTTAGAATAATATAGATACAATCGATTTATACCACAGTTTTCAAGAAATTGTATAAAACAATTTGCTCAAATAAGAAAACAAAATGTAAAATAATGGCCGAGGCGCCGGAATAATTAAAATAATATAGATATAATGCATTTCAGCTATCTTGACACGACATCATTAGAGTTATATGAATCAAAAGTACATTAAGCATACAGTATTTTACAAAAATTTTAAGTTTTTACATAAAATAACTTCTTAAATTTTTTAAAATAGCTTTTAGTAATATAGATACTGTCAATATCTCACATTTTTCTAGAAACAGTTGCACAATTATCTGAAAAAATATTTCAGAATGTAGAAAAATAACGAGGGCTTCAGAATAATTATAATAATATAGATATAATACATTTCAGCTATCTTGGCTCAACATCACTAAAGTTATATGAAGTCAAAAGTACTTTAACCATACATAATTTTTTCAAATGCTAAAGTTTTTTAGGTTAAATAACTGCAAAAAAAATAATTAAAAAAAAATTATTATACAATTTTCTAGAATAATATAGATACAACCGGTTTATTTCACACTTTACAACAAATAATTAAAATAATTAACTTAAATAGGAATTCAAAATTTATAATAATAGCAACGACGCGGTGATAATTATAATAATATAGATAAAGTGCATTTCAGCCATCTTGGCATGACATTAGAATTTAAAATACATCAAGCATGCAAAATTTTTTTCAAAAGTTTGAGCTTTTAGATAAAATACCTACAAAAAATAATCAAACAGCAAATGATTAAGAAAATCAATTACAAAAAACAATCTAGAATAATATAGATACAATCGATTTATCTCACACTTTACAAGAAATAATTAAAATAATTAACTTTAATAAGAATTCAAAATGTAGAATAACGGCAAAGCAGCTGTGATTATTATAATAATAATATAGATAAAGTGCATTTTAGCCATCTTGGCGCGTCATTAGAATTTAAAATGCATCAAGCATAAAGAATTTTTTAAAATGTTTGAGCTGTTGGATAAAATACCTACAAAAACAATCAAATAACCAATTATTTAAAAAAATCTATTAAAAAATAATCTAGAATAATATAGATAAAATCGATTTATCTCACAGTTTTTAAGAAATTGTTTAAAACAATTTGCTCAAATAAGAAAACAAAATGTAGAATAATGGCGGAGGCGCCGGGATGATTAAAATAATATAGATATAATGAGTTTCAGCTATCTTGACACGGCATCATTAGAGTTATATAAATCAAAAGTACATTCAGCATACAGTATTTTACAAAAATTTTAAGATTTTACATAAAATAACTTCTTAAATTTTTTAAAATAGCTTTTAGTAATATAGATACTGTCAATATCTCACATTTTTCTAGAAACAGTTGCACAATTATCTGAAAAAAGATTTCAGAATGTAAAAAAATGACGAGGGCTTCAGAATAATTATAATAATATAGATATAATACATTTCAGCTATCTTGTCTCAACATCACTAAAGTTATATGAAGTCAAAAGTACTTTAACTATACATAATTTTTTGTATAATTTTTAATACAAAAAATTATTAAAAGAAAATTATTTTACAATTATCTAGAATGATATAGATACAATCCATTTATCTCACACTTTACAAAAAATAATTAACTTAAATAGGAATTTAAAATGTAGAATAATGGCAACAGCGCGGTGATAATTATAATAATATAGATAAAGTGCGTTTCAGCTATCTTGGCATGTCATTAGAATTTACAATACATCAAGCATACAAATTTTTTTCTAAATGCTTGAGCTTTCAGATAAAATACGTACAAAAAAAGATCAAAGAGCAAATGATTAAAAAATCTATTCAAAAATAATCTACAATAAAATAGATACAATCGATTTATCCTACAGTTTTCAAGAAATTGTATAAAACAATAATATAGATATAATGTATTTCAGGTATCTTGACACAACATTATTAGAGTCATATGAATCAAAAGAACATTAAGCATACAGTATTTCACCAAGTTTTTAAGTTTTTCCATAAAACAATTTTTTAAATTTTTAAAATAGCCTATAATAATATAGATACTGTCAATATCTCACATTTTACTAAAAATAATTGAATAATTATATGAAAAAAAATTTCAAAATTTAGAAAATAGGCGGGGGCTTTAGATTAATTATAATAATATAGATATAATAGATTTCAGCTTTTTTGGCTCAAAATTACTGGAGTTATATGATGTCAAAAGTACTTTAGTCATAGATAATTTTTTAAATCTTAAAGTTTTTAGGTTAAATAACTACAAAAAATTTATTAAAACAAAATTATTTTACAGTTATCTGGAATAATATAGATACAATCAATTTATCTTACACTTTACAAGAAATAATTAAAATAATTAACTTAAATAGGAATTCAAAATGTAGAATAATGGCAGAGACGCAAATGTGATAATTATAATAATATAGATAAAGTGCATATCAGCCATTTTGGCACATCATTAGAATTTAAAATACATTAAGCATACTAATTTCTTTCAAATGTTTGAGCTTTTCGATAAAATACCTACAAAAAAACATCAAATAGCAAATGATTGAAAAAAATCTATTTAGAAATAATCTGGAATAATATAGATACAATTGATTTATCCTACAATTTTCAAAAAATTGTATAAAATAATTTACTAAAATAAAAAAATATAATGTAGAAGACTGACGGAGACGCCGAGATAATCTAAATAATATAGATATAATGTATTTCAGTTATCTTGACACGACATCGTTGGAGTTATATGAATCAAAATTACATTAAGCATACAGCATTATACAAAATTTTTAAGTTTTTACATAAAATAACTTTTTAAATTTTTTAAAATAGATTATAATAATATAGATACTGTCAATATCTCACATTCTACTAGATATAATTGGATAATTATCTAAAGAAAAATTTCAGAATGTAGAAAAATGACGAAGGTCTTAGAATAATTATAATAATATAGATATAATACATTTCAGATATTTTGGCTCAACATTACTAAGCTTATATGAAGCCAAAAGTACTTTAACCATACATAATTTTTCTAAATGCTAAAATTTTTAGGTTAAATAACTGCAAAAAAATTATTAAAAAAAATTTATTTTACAATTATTTAGAATAATATAGATACAATCGATTTATCTCACACTTTACAAGAAATAATTAAAATAATCAACTTAACTAGGAATTCAAAATGTAGAATAATGGCAGCGGCGCGGTGATAATTATAATAATATAGATAAAGTGCATTTCAGTCATCTTGGCACGTCATTAGAATTTAAAATATATCAAGCATACCAATTTTTTTCAAATCTTTGAGTTTTTAGATAAAATACCTACAAAAAAAGATCAAACAGGGAATGATTTAAAAAATCTATTTAAAAATAATCTAGAATAATATAGATACAATCGATTTATCTCACACTTTACAAAAAATTGTATAAAATAATTTACTAAAATAAGAAAACAAAATGTAGAAGAATGGCGGAGGCGCCGGGATAATTTAAATAATATAGATATAATGTATTTCAGCTATCTTAACACAACATCATTAGAGTTATATGAATCAAAAAGATATTAAGCATACAATATTTTACCAAATTCTTAACATTTTACATAAAATAACTTCTTAAATTTTTTAAAATAACCTAGAATAATATAGATACCGCCAATATCTCATGTTTTATTAAAAATTATTGAATAATTATCTAAAAAAATATTTTAATATGTAGAAAAAAAGCGAGGGTTTTAGAATAATTATAATAATATAGATCTAATCCATTTCAGCTATCTTGGCTCAACTTTATTAGAGTTAAATGGAGTCATAGTCCTTTAACATTTTTTGAAATGTTAAAGTTTTTAGGTTAAATAACTGCAAAAAAATTATTAAAAAAAATTTATTTTACAATTATTTAGAATAATATAGATACAATCGATTTATCTCACACTTTACAAGAAATAATTAAAATAATCAACTTAACTAGGAATTCAAAATGTAAAATAATGGCAGCGGCGCGGTGATCATTATAATAATATAGATAAAGTGCATTTCAGTCATCTTGGCACGTCATTAGAATTTAAAATACATTAGGCATACCAATTTTTTTCAAATCTTTGAGCTTTTAGATAAAATACCTACAAAAAAAGATCAAACAGGAAATGATTTAAAAAATCTATTTAAAAATAATCTAGAATAATATAGATACAATCGATTTATCTCACAGTTTACAAAAAATTGTATAAAATAATTTACTTAAATAAGAAAACAAAATGTAGAAGAATGGCGGAGGCGCCGGAATAACTTAAATAATATAGATATAATGTATTTCAGCTATCTTAACACAACATCATTAGAGTTATATGAATCAAAAAGATATTAAGCATACAATATTTTACCAAATTCTTAACATTTTACATAAAATAACTTCTTAATTTTTTTAAAATAACCTAGAATAATATAGATACCGCCAATATCTCATGTTTTATTAAAAATAATTGAATAATTATCTAAAAAAATATTTTAATATGTAGAAAAAAAGCGAGGGTTTTAGAATAATTATAATAATATAGATCTAATCCATTTCAGCTATCTTGGCTCAACTTTATTAGAGTTAAATGAAGTCATAGTCCTTTAACATTTTTTGAAATGTTAAAGTTTTTAGGTTAAATAACTGCAAAAAAATTATTAAAAAAAATTTATTTTACAATTATCTAGAATAATATAGATACAATCGACTTATCTCACACTTTACAAAAAATAATTAAAATAATCAACTTAACTAGGAATTCAAAATGTAGAATAATGGCAGCGGCGCGGTGATAATTATAATAATATAGATAAAGTGCATTTCAGTCATCTTGGCACGTCATTAGAATTTAAAATACATCAAGCATACCAATTTTTGTCAAATCTTTGAGCTTTTAGATAAAATACCTACAAAAAAAGATCAAACAGGAAATGATTTAAAAAATCTATTTAAAAATAATCTAAAATAATATAGATACAATCGATTTATCTCACACTTTACAAAAAAATGTATAAAATAATTTACTAAAATAAGAAAACAAAATGTAGAAGAATGGCGGAGGCGCTGGGATAATTTAAATAATATAGATATAATGTATTTCAGCTATCTTAACACAACATCATTAGAGTTATATGAATCAAAAAAATATTAAGCATACAATATTTTACCAAATTCTTAACTTTTTACATATAATAACTTCTTACATTTTTTAAAATAACCTAGAATAATATAGATACCGCCAATATCTCATGTTTTATTAAAAATAATTGAATAATTATCTAAAAAAATATTTTAATATGTAGAAAAAAAGCGAGGGTTTTAGAATAATTATAATAATATAGATATAATCCATTTCAGCTATCTTAGCTCAACTTTACTAGAGTTAAATGAAGTCATAGTCCTTTAACATTTTTTGAAATGTTAAAGTTTTTAGGGTAAAAAACTACAAAAAAATTATTAAAAGAATATTATTTTACAATTATCTGGAATAATATAGATACAATCGATTTATCTCACACTTTACAAGAAATAATTAAAATAATTAACTTAAATAGGAATTCAAAATGTAGAATAATGGCAGCGGCGCGGTGATAATTATAATAATATAGATAAAGTGCATTTCAGCCATCTTGGCATGTCATTAGAATTAAAAATACATCAAGCATACAAATTTTTTTAAAATGTTTGAGCTTTTAGATAAAATAATCACAAAAAAATATCAAACAGCAAATGATTAACAAAATCTATTTAAAAATAATCTAGAATAATATAGATACGATCGATTTATCCTACAGTTTTCGCAAAATTGTATAAAATAATTTACTAAAATACGAAAACAAAATGACGGAAGCGCCGAAATAATTAAAATAATATAGATATAATGCATTTCAGCTATCTTGACACGACATCATTAGAGTTATATGAAGTCAAAAGTACTTTACCGATACATAATTTTTTTAAATGTTAAAGTTTTTAGATAAATTATTTTTAAAAAAATGATTAAAAGAAAATTATTTTGCAATTATCTAGAATAATATAGATACAATTAATTTATTTCACACTTTACAAAAAATAATTAAAATAACTGAGTTAAACAATGTTGAATAATGGTGGAGGCGCCGGGATAATCATAGTGTTATTTGGCATATCCCGAACCACTACGATTAAGATCAAATAAAATTAGAACTGTTAGCAATAAGATTACATACAAGATATGGCAACGTTGCAAATTGTAAAAAATTGTCATTGTAATTCTGTTAGAAAAAAAGAGAAAAAGCTTTAAAACAGCTGTCTGAAAATCTTGCTTAAATCTTTCGCAAAAAAAAGATACTTTGTTTATTTTCGGAGACAAATGGGCTTAAAATCCAAATGTTACAAGTAACTAAATCCACATTTAAGCAGTGTTATATTTCATTATCGATTCGCAGTGGTTGTTTGGTCATTTTACAAAAGCAACGAACCATTTAGGGGTTGGAAGCAACCCATCTCATTCGATTTACGAGACGAATTAGGAGCAGATTAAGGGGTGGAGATAGGTCATTCTTTGTCAATACGACAAATGACAATTTCAATATTTCAATTTGGCAAAAGCTTCTAAATCTCAAAGAGAATTCGATAATATTTAAACCAAATTGTTCCAAGCTAATTAAGAGATAAGCCGTTCGGAGACGTAATTTAAGATAATAACGAATTTGTTGAGACGTGCCACTGACAGTGCCACGTCAGATAATTAATTTAATTACGATTCTTCCAGCCAACAACTTCTAAAAAACAAATTTCTATTTGAGTTTTAATTGAAATATATCATCACTATGATCATTATGATCACTATCACTGTGATCATGGTCATCACTATCACCACTATCATCATTATCATCACTATCATTATTATCATCACTATCATCATTATCACCACTATCATCATTATCATCACTATCATTATTATCATCACTATTATTATTATCACCCCTATCATCATTATCATCACTATCATTATTATCATCACTATTATTATTATCACCACTATCATCATTATCATCACTATCATTATTATCATCACTATCATCATTATCACCACTATCATCATTATCATCACTATCATTATTATCATCACTATTATTATTATCACCACTATCATCATTACCATCACTACAACACATCTAGAAGGTTTTATATTTAAAAGTGCTTTTGAAAAGCCTAAATAAAAAGAGATTTTTGTTAACAATAAATTTTACAATCTAATTGAATTTAAATTTGACCTAAACAAAAAATATTTTTAAGAGTGAGGGCTTCCGTTTGGCCGTGGATGTTGGGAACACAAAAGTTCAAATAGGTCACATTGCAATACTCCCTATAATCTACCCCTCTACCCTATAAAAACGTACAAATCTGACAAAACCCTATATAAATACAAACAATTGAAGCTAAATTTAATGCTTTTCATACAAAACAATGTTACCCATACTATATTATTTGCATGACGTTAACATGTTGTCTATGACAGGAATAATACTTTAAATCTGTTTTTAATATGCGAATAAATGTTTATTTATTTTGCATTCTGTCCGTCAAAATCCATCTCTATTGTTACACAAATATAGTCTAAAACGATTAAAAAAAAATAAAACATTTCAACTAAATATTTTAGTAATAATAAAACAAAAAACTGCAAACAATTGAATGGATATCTGAAAACTTTTCAGACTAATTCCATCTATAGCGAGCTTAAGCGAAATCTTATTTACAGCCAATTTCGGCAATTTGCCGGAAGTTATTCGGTAAGTTACTCCAAAGTGCAACAATATACTCTGAATAACACACAAATACCGTATTACACTAATAAAGACTTTGTGTCGTGGAACTCACAAACAAGAGAAACTTTATTAGCGCTTTTGTGCGAAGGCAGGATTCTTTTAATTGGAAGTTAGTTTGCTGTTTTGCCAGCTTTCTTTGATTACATTTTAAATGTTTAAGAGTTTCTTTGCTTCATTATATCACTTTTTGAAGAGGCGAATTGTCTGCGCACTTAAAACTTTTGCAGATTTTACAGCATACTGCTATAAATTATACCAACAAACAATAAAACAAAACTTTATTTAGCACTACCATCACTATCATCGCTTTTAATTTGAGACCTTGGTAGACCAGCTGGCCAAGCGAAAGTACGCAAGAAAATGTAGGTTCAATTCCCACCTAGGCAAAAGCATTTGTATACAAGGAGAATTGCTCTTGTCTGGATTATAGATGTGTTCTGCTTTGTTTAGCAAAATACAGATATCGTACACGCTGAAAATTGTGATTTTTTCTATTTAAAACATTCAAACTGAGAAACTACTTTTCTAAGAGACCTTGGTAGGTTAGTTGGCCAAGCGAAAGTACGTTGGAGACTGGTCTACGAGGTGTAGGTTCAATTCCGATCCAGACAAGACCATTTTTTTACAAAGAAAATTGCTCTTATCTGGCTCATGGTTGTGTCAAATGACGTGCGAAAGATCTTCTGTTTTGTTTAACAAAATAAAGTTAGGCTACACACTAAATATTGCAATTTATTCTATTTAAAACACGCAAACTGAGAAAATACCTTTCCAAAGATGTCAAGAGGCTTTGGTAGGTCAGTTAGCCAAGCGAAAGTACGTTGGAGACTGGTCAACGAGGTGTAGGTTCGATTCCCACCTAAACAAAAGCATTTTTATACAGGGAGAATTGCTTTTGTTTGGCACATGGATGTGTCAAATGACGTACGAGAAATATTCTGCTTTGTTTTGCAAAATACAGATAGCCCACACGCTAAAAATCGCGATTTATTCTATTTAAAACATGCAAACTGAGAAACTACTCTTCTAAAGCTCTCAAAAGACCTTTGTAGGTCAGTTGGCCAAGCGAAAGTACGTTGGAGACTAATCTACGAGGTTTAGATTTAATTCCGATCCAGACAAGATCATTTTTTTACAAGGAAACTTGCTCTTATCTGGCTCATGGTTGTGTCAAATAATGTGCGAAAAATCTTCTGTTTTGTTTAACAAAATAAAGTTAGGCTTCACACTAAATATTGCAATTTATTCTATTTAAAACACGCAAACTGAGAAACTACCTTTTCAAAGATTTCAAGAGATTTTGGTAGGTCAGTTAGCCAAGCGAAAGTACGTTGGAGACTGATCTAGGAGGTGTAGGTTTGATTCCCACCCAGTTAAGAGCATTTGTATACGGAAAAAACTGCTCTTGTCTGGATCATGGGTGTGTGAAGGTACGTCTGTATGTAGAAGTACCAATAGACCCTTAACCAAAATAATAATCTTATCAGTACCATCATTATCGTCACTATTACCACTAACAACACTATCATCATTTTTGTTACTATTTTTACTATTCTTAAGAAGCCAAAACTGTAAAAAGTGCTGTCTAAGGGTCACTAAGCACAATACGGTTTATTAGAAAACCTAATGGTAAATACACCAGAAACGCCCAAGACAGTCTAGTTGACATCTGTTGATGTTGATGTTAACCCACTTCCCGGGCTCTATAGAGACAAATAACAAAATTGGCTAAACAAGATCTACTCCTGCAAATAATATATCCCATCAGTCAGACAAAAACAGCAGACGTCTAATAGTATATTACACTACAAGGGCAGAAAGTTGAGATGCCTGCACGCGTCAGGCATTATGGCGCGCAGTTCAGGGCTCTCAACTTTCTGTCCGTGTAGTGTAATCTAGTTTTCTTGCTACTTCAGTCGACAGTACGTAGTGTCGGCTGCGATTCCACGGCAGAAAGTGCAGGACCTGAACTGCGCGCCATGATGCTCTCAACTATTTACTCCCGCTAAAAGAAAGCGCGCGCATAGCTCTACCAGTGCATGAAACATACACTTTCTGCCGTGGAATCGCAGCCCGAACCACGTACTTTCGACTGGAGTAGCAAGAAAAATATTTTTTTTTGAAAGAATAGGCTATAAACAGCTTTAAGCCTTACAAACTACTCGAAAGCAATAGTATATTTCTACCCTTACGTTACTGTCGGCCTGCCTGACTAACATCTTCAAGACAAGATTTGCACTAGGGAATATACGTCAGTCTTGAAGAAAAGTAAAAGTGGTCTTTATACCATAGACGGACTCCAGACAAAGCCAAATCATATCAATCAGCTTATCCTTCCTACACTTTCTAAGTCGCATAATAACGACTTAACTGGAAGTATAAAGTACCTTGCTGACCACGGTTAAATGTTGTCTACAAGGTCTAGTGTTGTCGGTTCCGTTGTGGTCAATAGTACCAGATGGTTTACCCTGTGAGTTAACGCAGAGAGGTCACTGTGTACTAGAATACGCAGATGACCTCGAAAATCTAGTTGGAGGTGTCATTTCAACGTGTCATTTTTAACCTAAAAGATGCTGTGCTAAGGAGGATCTTTGTGTTAATTCTAAAAAACCATCATAGAGGGATTATCAATAGAATTTTCCAATGAAGTGAAATATCTAGGGGTAACCCTAGATAGTACACTTAAATGAAACACTCACGTCGATAAGGCTCTTGTTAGGCGCTAAGTACCTTATACAATTAAGTGACCTCGATGAGGGTCACATGGCATCTTAAGTTAGAGAGCGAGAAATTGGTCTTAGCTACCCTGAAAAGGTTGAGTAACGGTGGCAGTTAGTGCGCACCAGGGATGGTGGACGAGTGGAAAAGGTTTTCTAACGGTCGGTCAGGCGTTGTGTATATTGTTTATAAAGATAGACAACGTGTGCTGTTGTTGTTGCTAAATGGTAATGTGTTGTTTTATGTTATGATTAGAGGAGGAATATGAATTCATTGCTGACTCTCTGTATTTGAAGGAATTAGAAGTGAAGTGTGATTGATAAGTTACCGGGTCAACGGCAGAAACTATAGTTTAATACCTGGAGTACGGTCTATGTGGCGTTGCGCCTCTGATTGTTTGCTTGTGACCATAACGTCTGTGCGCATCTACAAATTGCTATCCTGGTTTTCTGATCCTTCGAAAAGTGGCAAAGAGGTTAACCGCTATGGTTAGAATGGAAGAGTTTGTAGATCTTTCTTTTGCTGGCATGACAGAGTAATGCGTAAAGAAATATTTTGAAGTAAAACATAGCTTTTCTATTGTTGTCTAATGTATGGTAATATATGAAAATTGTGTTTGTGATTAGATCGATCTCGGCGCATTTCTTATTAGTTGCATCTTAAGTATACTGCTGTATTTCCAACGAGCCAGAAGCCTGTCCGAGCCTGTCATAATTTAAGACAGACGAAATAGAATAATGCAAATCTCGCACGAAACGTCCATCAATAATAATTTTACGTTGTAAGCGTAAAGCACTTTTGCTCAACTTCAGTGTCGGTCGGTAAACAAAGGGTACAACGTCATCTATTATTCGTACGTCATTGACCTATGACAAATCGGAAACGGAAGCACTGAAGCCAGCGACACAAAGCCTAACATAGAGGAAGGATATTGAAATGGTGTGACGATTTGAGACGACATTTTCAAAATGCCAGTGGCGTTTGCAAGTTGCCGGTAATGTAAAATGTACAAATTGGATGTTTTATGCATGGAACAACCAATCAATTGCTGGTGACGGCATGTATGGCTGCTAAATTTTTCAATACAACTTTTTAAAGTTTTATTGCACCTATACGAATAGATGTACAACGTAAAAGCAATGCATAGCAAATAAAGCTGTAGCTCAAATACCGGCCAACAATCGATTTGTACATACTTGATGTAATGAAATTAAACTTTTTTTTTGTTATCAAAATGACACGGGAACGACGCAAATGGCGGTGCTGTGTCAACTATCCTGGAAGAGGCTCCGCGCAGCACAAACGTTGTGTTGGTCTCAAATTGGTACTTCGTGCTTCTACTCAATTATCAGTGCTACCATTATTATCACTATTGCCACTTTCATCACTATGATCATATCATCATCACCACTATCCTTACCACTATCATTTTTACCACTCTTGTCACTAGCGTCACTATCATCACTATCTTTACTACTATCATTTTTACCACTACTGTTACTAGCTTCACTATGATCACTACTATCATTATCATCACTGATAAATAAAGCTATCGTTTAGTGATTTGATGCGGTTGTGTCACTATTCGGGCAAGCTTTTTTTTCTCTCTAGCCTCCTTTTTATCACTATTGCCACTATTGTCATTACCATCACTATCACTTCAATTTTTTTATCACTATTAGCACTATTGTCATTACCATCACTATCACCACTATCCTTATTTCTATCATTTTTCCCACTATTGTCACTACCATCACTTTTGCCACTAGCATCACTATCATCACTGCCAATCGAAGCTTTTGTTAAGTTATTTTCTTGCTACTTCAGTCGAAAGTACGTGGCTCCGGCTGCGATTCCGCGGCAGAAGGTGTATCTTTCATGCACCGGTAGAGCTATGCGCGCGCCTGCTTTTAGTAGTTGGCGCGCAGTTCAGATCCTGCACTTTCTGCCGTGGAATCGCAACCGACACTACGTACTGTCGACTGGAGTAACAAGAAAACTAGTATACACTACACGGGCAGAAAGTTGAGAGCCCTGAACTGCGCGCCATGATGCCCTCGGCTGGCGCGCAGTGCAGGAATCTCAACTTTCTGCCCTTGTAGTGTAATATACTATTAATGCGCGGTGTATAAAAACTGCGTGGCACTATCTAAATTTTATTCAGATTATTTGGCAAACTATCCAAAAAACAAATTTATTTAAAAAAACTATGAAAAATAAAGCATCGATTCGCATCTGAAACAATAGAAAGAAATTGTTCGCAAAGCGAATAGAAAACGTAATCTGAAAATCCTACAACGGACACAACATGTAATGTGAAACCGACGGTGCGGAACAGAGCTCTGATTGAAACCATAATTTAACCAGAAGATTATTCTAAAACAAAATGCTGCTCCTAATTTATCTTCAGTTAATTCTGGACTATTAAGGATTACATTATTGTAACTTGCAAGATGGAGAGTTTTTTTTTAAATGCAGATCACTGTAATGTCGATATTTGACATATAGCACAAAATTAAACATAACCTCAAACTTATTCAAAAGTTATATAATTGCATTTTTATGTTAACTAACATACAACAAGTGCGGTTTATAATTGAAGGCGTTCTGTCTTTGAAGGGTTACCGTGGAACTGTAAACGTTTGACAGCTTATAGATTGCGTTGCGTCTTTGATCACTCTTGATGGTAACCATAGAATAACTAAGTCAGGGCAGGTCACGAGTAAGCAATTTGGCAGGAATTTTATTAACGCACAAAGTACGTACGCTATGTTTTGCACAAAATTAAAATATATAATATGTAAATTCAATTTACTTGCATTTGAACTACTCGATTGTGAATGAAAATTTTAAGTAGGTAAAATCTAGGCATAAGTGCGCCTACGCAACACAGCAATAGAAGGATTGCAGGCGCCAAACGTGGTGGCGAGAGAACACTCTGCGCACAAACTCAAAATTCATATTTTGTCATTGGTTCAGTGATCCTTGAGTGGGGAGCGCTTCTGGCGGCGCGTCCTTTCGCCATCACGTTTGGCACTTGCTGTAGGTATATTTTGGTGCTAGGGTAAATCAAATAAGTGACCGCTCTGTCACGGCTCATCTTTAATTAAAGATTTTAAAGTGCTTTTGAGCAAATTTTACAATAATAGACTTCTTTCTTTGAAGAGTTACTTTCTGCGCAAAAAATCTATTCTATGTTTTGCACTCTTTTTCAGCTTATCAGTCACATATGTAGTTTTCTGTTTAAGAGTAAGAGAGTTTTTTTGATACATTTTTCATACCTTGATCCGAATGTAGGCCAACAATTCGCATGACAAAACCACTTTTGTCCAACGCCGGAAAATTAAAATTAATGGTTTTTATTGTGCTGAAAGAAAAAAAAGCTACAGAACTTAATGACATACCACACATAACTTCAAGTAAATTGCAACAGGTCAACCAGGAAGTAGAAGGCGTTTCTCTTTGATTAGGAAGGGAAATGAGCAGCAAAAGGGTGAGTTGAGATTACACCCTATGAACAGTGCGGTTTGATACCGTTTTCTGATATAACGCTTGCACAATTGCAAAATAACTAAAAACATCTAATTAATTTTTGACAGAAATGTCAGTTTTTAGAGCAGCTTAAAGTTAATACGTTGAATCTTCCATATAAATTATAAAAGAAATTGTGTTTATTTAGAAATCTGGTTGAATTATATCCATCTGTCAACTGTCATAAATGTCATAATCAGTTGTAATTTTTGTCTATTTGATCATTTGTTTAATGGCGGAGCAAATGCAAGCTGATTATTAAATAAACATCCGATACTTTACCTATGTAAGTGTTTTACTAAATTAAGTATTTAATATGCAGCCATGTTGCATATAATAATTTCAGGTTATTTGCTCTAGACAGACTGACAAAGTGTACATTTTGCTGTCTAATTTGTTGGTTATGTTGGTTAGCAGGCGGTGGAAATGAAGCGAGAGAATAATGAACGCTGTGCTGTAACATAATTAGAGCAAATAAGTCGCTTGAAAGCGTTTTTTAAAAAACCAAGTTATCGAGAGTTAAGTTGCGCACCCTACGGGTGCTAAATCTCTCTCTTAATAAAATATTGCTTTTAGGACTCTTAAATAAACTTTTAATTTAAAACTAATTAATCTATAACATGCTATAACGTCTAAATGATATTGTTTTTCAAAAAAAAATTCAAAAATCTCTTAGGATGATTGGGATAAATTGAGATACAAATTGTCTGAAAAAGGTTCCACGTGGTCGATCGGTTTACTTTAGCTAATTTTTACTTAAGCTTGTGTTTTCTCTTATTGTATTGTTGCTAATAGATGTCAATCGTGCGGAATGTCTTACTTTTCTTCCTAGGTGTGTAATGAGCTATATATCGCACAAAAAGTATATTTTTGATAAAATGGAAATTTGGGGTATTGATTGTTTGTTGCTCAATATCAACGTGCTAATTTAGCATTAAATTGGAAGCGTACAAAACGCTGGTAGTGACCTATGAAATGTGGCGTTGTCACGATAGCCAACCCACATAATTAAAAGTCTTCAGCTAATTAAGCCGTGAGGTGTACCAGCTCGTCGCCATGTTTCACCGTTAAACGAGCACTCCCATTTCCATATTCTGACACATACTTTATTCCATCGTCTTTCGAAACAGATTGCCAACAAACATGCACCAAGCACATCTATTTTTATTGATATTAATAGATAGGTGCAAACGGATACTTGCTTCCATTTCTGGCTTGCATACTTGCGATGGAATATTTATCGCTTTTTGTAGATAAACGGTGACTTATGGCCGCCATGTCGGAATATTATATTAATGTAGTATATGTAGCCTGCCAACAGCAGTTCCAACTGTCAATAATGACGATATACAGCAAAGAGATGAAAAAGAAAATAAGAAACATAACAAAAATAGTAAAAGAAAAAACACTAGAATGTATATGAATAGTTAGAAAAAGAGCTAAAAATTAGGAGAAAGAAAAAGAGAAAAACAAAAGAAAAAAAAATGTAGAAGGGAATGGATAGAAGAAATGGGATGAGAGGAATGAATAAGAAGAGTGGACGTATGTAGGCAGTAGGGTGAAATCAGTGATAGACTACGAAATAACAAATGAGAAGGCGTGGTAGAAAGTAGAAGACTCTAGAATAGGAAACAAAATAGAATCAAACCACCTTTTCATGCAATTAAGCACAGAAGACAAAACACACCCAAAAAAAAAAGAAAAAAGAAAAACAAATGCAAAACAACAGAAGGTAATAAAGGATGAGATGAAAGAATACAGAAGAAAGCTAGAAAAGAGCAAGCGGTAGACAAAATGGAAGTGGAACGGGAAGAAATATCAGAAGCAAGGCAATAAGTGCATGAAGAAATAGAAGATAGAAATAGAAACAAAAACAAAAAAAAGAAAGAAGAATTCTAATCATGAAGAATTGCCTAGCCTCATACAAAAATGAGAGAGAGAGACAGAAAAAGAACAGAATTTAGGTGCCTAAATGCAAAAAAAGAAAATAGATTTTGCATTGAGATGAAAAAAAATGCAGAATGTGTGGAAGAAAGAGAGAAACATTAGAACACATAATGAACAAATTTGTGGAGATAACAGAAAGCAGGCTGAAACAAAGATAATAAAAAAATGGAAGAAGGAAGAGAATGAACACAGATGATATAAAAAGCAAAAAAAAAGATAGTGAACATAAGTGAAGAAAAAGAGAAATACAAAGAAACAAGCAAGAAGAAAAAGAAACGAAACTTGATTACCAAAAAGTGTATAATTTTTTTACTTAATTTTAGCACGAGCCGATCTAAGACCTGCTGCCAAAAAAGCACAGCTGCGCTTTATTCATGTTAATATTCTACATTCTGTATATATAGCTACAGATAAAGACAAGAACTTTTTATGACTAAAAAAGTTAAATTATATCAACAAATAAATTGGTTATATTATTATTTTACATATGATACATTAATAGTATATTACACTACAAGGGCAGAAAGTTGAGATGCCTGCACGCCTCGGGCATTATGGCGCGCAGTTCAGGGCTTTCAACTTTCTGCCCGTGTAGTGTATACTAGTTTCCTTGCTACTCTAGTCAAACGTACGTGGTTTCGGCTGCGATTCTACGGCAGAAAGTGCAGCTCTACCAGTGCATGAAAGATACACTTTCTGCCGTGGAATCGCCTACGTACTTTCGACTGGAGTAGCAAGAAAAATTATTTAAAATTTTTAAGACCTATTATTGTTTATACAGTGCGATTTTTAAAATATTTTTAAAAATTTATTTCTCTTACATGTTGGCAAATAATTTTTTTTTGTTACCACTTTAATAATTTTTTTAGGTTATGTTACGCTTACCATAACCTAAAAATATTTTGTAAAATACGAGAAACCGCTTATAATTTAGTGTTATGAGTTAGCTTGTAGCTTTAAAATTATGTTTTTCTTTTGTGTAGAAGCATGTCAAAAGGGTTCTGTTTATATAAACATTCTGAATAAATAATTTGGAAATTATTTTATTAATTGCAAAGGTTTACAGTACAGCGCACAATATTTGACCTTTCGAATCATTCTACATTGTTTATTCTTTTTTTTTTAAATTATGAGCAGCAAAAGCTAAATTGCCAAAAGGCAAATTCAGCCAAATAATAAAATTCCAAAGTTTATTTAAGAAAAATAAGTCCCAAGCGTTGCAGCATAAGTTTTGCGTAATTCAGCTTTATGATGTTTCTAATTTAATAGAAAATGAGAATTAAACGCAAACCATAGAAGTTTTGAATAAATTGCTTTTCTGTTATTTCAGCTCTTTTTTTTTCTTTCATTCTGAAAGCAATTTTAACTTTTGAACTGTGACATCCGCGTCGCGACGCTCTGCTTCCTTCCAAATTACACGTATTTCCTGTCAATCAAACGCGTCAATTTCTGACGTGCTTTGTTCGTGTATTGAGAATTTACTGTAAAATACTGCGGTTTTTACTGTAAATATTCACTAAAAAAATACGAGCAAAACAACGCTTTTTTTTGCAGCAGCACAAAAAATCTTGTGAATCACACGTCCGGAAACGCTTTTGCAAGAACTCGTAGCAAAATATTATCAAAACCGGCCAATCGGGGCTGTAAAATATTAGGAATTTCACAGCCACCTTAGACACAATTATTTTTCTGGGGCGGTTTTTATCACTTCCTTTTAAATTTTACAGGATATCGTTGGAAAATTGGCAATTATAGTTTTGATGGCATTATTGGCCTTATCGGTTTATTGGACCTATCATCAATTTCCTTTAGATCATCAAAAAATATATTTTCGGTAATGAAATAAAATTAATTTTAACGCCTACTCAAATTCAATCTGCCGAATGATTGGCCAAGGGGGAGTTTTTATAATTTGATTCCAATTTTCTTGCAACATTTTTACAATTTTTAGCAAATAAATCATAGAAAAATGCATCAATTTGGTCAAATTTTTAATGGAGGAAAGGTCGCTTAATGTCAAGTAATCGGTCAGTAATAGACCCATTACCTGTCTGTCAAAATGCTGTCAAAATATTTTTAATATTTTTATAACCGAAAACCATTCTTGGTGATTTTCCTTGCCCTAACAGCATAGTCCGTAATCTGCAAAATTACTAAAAATTTTACTTACATTAATAAAAAAGTGTAATTATTTTACTTTTTTTCTAATTTAATTACTTTATATAAAAAAAATGTTAATGAAATACAATTAATAAACAAAATTATCAAACTTGATTAAATGGCACAACAAAAAACAAAAATAAACAAACACTAATAAGCTTTTAGAAAATTATTAAGAAGTATCACTAACTGAACACTAAAATTTTATTTTTAATTTTATTTAAATAATTTATTTTATTATTATTTAAAAAAAATCAGTTATATACAAAGTTATATATTGATAAATAATTTTTAAATTATTAAATATTTTTAAAAAAATTTTTAAAAGTCGATAAAAAAAATCAATTATCAAAATTGACTTTTTTTCAAATTTGATTTTATAGCTTATTGCAAAAAAAAATGTTTTTTGCTACTAATTTTGCAATTTTTTTCAAATTAAAAAAAAATCTCTAAAAGATTATGAATATTTTTGAAGTTTATGACTGAAAGAACAGAGAAAAAAAATAATTTTTTTCATATACGACTTTTTGAAAAAAAATTTTTTTTTAAATATTTTAATGTTAAAAAGTTAGCTACGAATACAGTTTAATAATCTGGAATTGTAATCAAACGGTTAGTAATAGACTCATTACCCACCTGTAAAAAATGCTATTAATAATAGTACATTACATACCGTGTGGGAAAAGTGTTGCATTTCTGTAGAGAAATTAAGAAGTTGATACACTATTAACTCCCTCCGGAGTTATTGCAAGCTGCAGCCGGTAGTTTTTTACAGTAAAAATGGCTCAAAGCCTTGAAACTTGAACTAGTCGACCCGCTGGCAGCGTTGCCAGATTTCGCTGTTTACGGCTTGTTAAGTAGAGACAAACATTTGATCTACAAAACTTAAATTTTAATAATTCTGCGCGCCTATAAGATCAGAACACAATATTTTGTTACCTATAATTTGAGGTTATGTTTGAAATTAATAATTTATTTATTTAATTATTTAAATAACTAAGCTTTTTTAAAGTTTTTTTACGCTAATACTTCAACGTTTCATTCCTAATAGCATAATAGAAAAATAATGACATTTCTAAGCCCCAGCTGTCAATTGTCAAAAAAACAATTTTCGACTTTCAATTAAAATATTTACTTAAATTTTTGCAATCAATTAATTCTCAAAGATTAGATTTGTGCAGTGTATTAATTAAGTATTTTACTGTATTCACAATAAGATAAGTAAACAAATAACACAATTGCGGCGGCGCAAATCATTAACACTTTCGCTGCGGATGACATTATATGGCGTCTCTACTGTCTGTGACAGAACCAAAAAAATTTAAAAAACTAGATTGTTTATTTGATATTTTGAAGATAAATAGTAATGAAATATTAAAGCTGATAAGAACCTATCATCTTTCGGCATTTAAAATCTTTTTAGTTAGTATTGAGAGTGTTTAAACTACAAAATCCCTAGTTTTTCTGTGATAAAACCAAATAGAACTAAGCTGTGAATTAAATACAAATTTGTCTTGTGAAGTAGTCTACAATTGCATTGTGCAGTGTGCGCAAAGTTAAACATTAACTCAAGCACAGTCACTCTACAGCAGTTTCTCCATTATCATAAAATTTCCGAACGTCGCGACGTCCTCTGCTCTTAATACAATCTAGAGAGGGTTTGTGATTCTTAGACTCGATTTCATATTGTTTGAGTTAGTAAGTTTGTTCAATCTCAACGTAAATTTTCACATGAATGTAGGAAAAGGATGCAAAAAAATAATGAGTTTGGAAGATCTTCTTATATTTTGTAATAGTTTTGTTGTAGAAGAAGGAGAGAAAGGGTTAGAGGAAGCCATTATGTGTCGTTGCAACTTGCAGTTTGTAAAACAAACACATTGGAAGTTGTTTCTAAAGCGTAAATCTTAGATTAAAACAGTTTCTTGCTCACTCAAAAAAGTATTATGTTGGTCTGCACCTAGTAGCAGACATCTTTATTTCTATATAACCATCTTACTTAGACTCATTTAGTTACAGTCCAGTCAAGATAGACATTAAAATAGAAAAAATTAAGATAAAAAATGTCTACTTTCGGAACAATCTCGCTGCCGCGGTCGCCGCCATTTTGATATAACGTTCAATTTTTTGTTTTTCTAAAATAACTCGTTAATTAACACTTTAACCGCAAAAATATTATTATTAAAAGTTGTAGGAAATTGAGTTTCTAACAATTTTGTATATTATTATTTTTGCTCTAAAGTCCTAAATTACCGAGTTATTTTAGAAAAACCGAACAAATCAGCTTCAAATCAAAATGGCGGCAACCGCGCCTGCGGGATTGTTTTAAAAATCAAAATTAGACTCTCTCCAACGTTTAGAAAAAAATTGAGGTTTTTAATTTTTTTTTAATTAAGGTTATTTTTATGTTTATCTTTGTTTTGAATTCTTTAATTTTTTTCTGAATAAACTCTCTTGAGTTTTTTCCCTCTATTTTTCTTTTTCTATTGTTTTTTTAATTGCAAAAATACTTTTATTATTAATTTTTTCTATTATGTTTTTCTTTTGATTAAACATTTTATTTTTTGTATTTTTTCTCTATTGAGTTCTTTTTTGTTTTGATTTGTTTTCGTATACTAATCCTAGTTTCAAATATATCTTTTTTTATGCTATTTTGTTTTTTGAAAATTTTTTTTTTGACATTGTTTAATATTTTGTTTATTTTTAATTTATCCTCATATAAGTTGCTTTTTTTTATTCAATTTTCAATTGTTTTCTACATAATATTTTTTGTTTTATTTTTTAAGCATTTTTTTGCATTTTTTCAAATGTTGCAGATTGTCATTATTGTTTTTTCACTTTAAGTTTTTTTTTTCGCATTTTTAATCTAAATCATTATTCAAAACGCTTTTTCTCTTTATATTTATCTGAAAGTCTTCTTGCTTGGTCTTATTTAGTTTATTCTTTTTATGCATTCTCTAACTTTGTTTTTTTCTATCATCAAAATTTCTCGCATTTTTTTTGCATTTATTTTTTTTTAATTTTAAATTTTTACTATAAATTATCTTCGTTATGTTTCTCTTTTGATTAAAAATTTTCATTTTTCTATTAAGCTCAGTTAATTAAAAATTATCAACGAAAAATATTAAAATTAATTAAACAACTAAATTTCAAAAATAATTAAATCATAAGGCAACATAACATTTAAATATGATAGTTTTTCAAAAAATTTATAAAAATCTTGTAAGATGGCTTTGATAAATCAAGATACAGTTCGTGTGACGGAGCTACTACTATCACATCTTATAATATAAGAAAAGTATGGTTACGCACCTCAGGCGGCTTACCCTACTCTCTTTTTTTTATTAAAATTAATTATTATTTATAATTACTAGGTAAACATGTATCAATCTTAAAAGGTTGTCTTCAAGAAAAGAAAGGCAACCAAACTCTAGTATTAATTTAACAAAAATTAATAAAAATTACATAAATTATCTATAATTAATTTAACATATCTTTTTTTTTCTCAAGAAAAAACTGAGCTGTTTATCTGAGCGGAGATTTCAGCTAAAGATACTTTCTCGCCGAGTTTTATTACGCATATTTTCATCTCAAAAACTATTAAAATTAATTAAAAATTTTATTAAAATTAATTAAACATTTAAATCTCAAAAATAATTAATCTATATGACAACATATCACTTAAATATATTAGTTTTTCAAAAAAATTTCAAAAAACTTGTAAGATGGCTGTGATAAATGAAGATACAGTTTGTGTGACGCAGCGGCAACTATTACATCTTATTATATAACGAGAGTATAGTTGCGCACTCTCCGGGTGCTTAGACCCCTACTGTCTCAAATTCTTTTTTTATTCAAATAAATTATTATTTATTGTTCATAATTATTATGTAAAGATGTCTTGGAAAGTTGACTTCAACAACATAAATAAAAAGATCTCCTGATGAAAAAAGCTTAGCTGCTTATCTCTTTCTCCAGCTGCGGAATTAAGCAGATTTTAGGTAAACATACCTTCTCGCCGAGTTTAATTACGCATATTTTTATCTCAAGAACTATTTTAATTTATTAAACATCTAAATCTCAAAAATAATTAATTTATAAGGCAACATAATACTTAAATATATTAATTTTTCAAAAAATTTTAAAAAAACTTCTAAGATGGTTTTGATAAATTAAGATACAGTTAGTGTAACGGAGCTGCTACTATCACATATTATTATATAACGAGCGTATGGTTGCGCACCTTCCGGGTGCTTACCCTACAGGCTCAATTTTTTTTTTTATAAAAATTAATTATTATGCAAACATGTATAAATCTTAAAGGGTTGACTTCAACAACCTAATAAAAAAAAGATTTCTTCAAGAAAAAGCTGAGCTGCTTATCGCTTTCTCCAGCTGCGAAATTAAGCAGATTTCAGGTAAACATACTTTCTCGCCGAGTGTTCTAGATGTAGCTAACAGATGAACTAAATTAAAACCAAATGAAACCTACTGAATATTGTGCGCTTAAATGAACTGGTTAATTAACGAACAGCGGAAATTAACGTTTCGGTATGAGAACATTACCAACAAGTTGCGGAAGCTAAAGTTTCAAGTTAGAATATGCACTTTATCTCAGCTTCTGATGTCAGTTTCAAGAACTACTTTAGATTCAAAAAAATAAGCTAATGTAACTTTTTTAATCTCACTACAAACAACCAACACCTAATTGAATTATTCGCAGAAATTGCACCGAGAGAATTGAATTTGCATTTTATTAGAGCGCAAATGGAAAAAGAGGAATTTACATATCGCATCAATTAAAAGTTGTTATTTATTTTAAGAAAGTGTGTATTAGACTATTAGCTACGAAATAGACTGCAAAAACCTTCAAGCACAAAATTTGTATGCGTTTGAAATCTGCTCAAACTGAGGTTTTGAGGGTCGTGGGTTCGATTCCCACCCAGGGCAGAGTTTTTTTTCTATCTTTTGTCTGACTAATCTAGTTGCTTTAGGAATATTTCTTGTAATATATCAAGTATGAGTTCCTGCTCGCAATGTTGTGTTTAACAGCTAGCTTAATCTAATTTATTAGTATCATCAAAGTTATAGTTACATCTGCTCTAATTAAAATTGCCCATTCATGTATCAGCATCCCTTAACAAAGTAACTCTCGGCTATCATCCTCCAAATCAGTATAACCCTTTTAACAGCTTCCAATTAAGCAAAACAGCAATAGTTTTTGCCAACTAAAATAATTATTTTGGACTATTACTATGGTTTATTGTGATTCTCAGCTCTACTGAAAGCTCTCTAGAGATTTGCAGCAGATAACTTTGCTGTAGGAATTTCTATAGCTGCTCTATTTGGTTTTCGCATAAATTCAAAAAAACAAAAATTAACTCCAACAAATTTTACAAAAAAAAAACAAAATTTGAAAAACAAAATTTATTTTAAACGAGAGTATGGTTGCGCACCCTCCGGGTGCCTACTCCCCTCTTACTTATTTATTTTTGTATTGTAATGTATTTTTATTTATTCCTGCTTGTGCCTATGTATGCGGCAACATATTTAAATCTTTACAATAAACTAAGCCTATTGTTATTTATTTTAGCTAGTGTTTAACAAATTTTACAAAAAAAAAATGAAAAACCAAATTTATTTTAATCGAGAGTATGGTTGCGCACCCTCCGGGTGCTTACCCCACTCTTACTTATTTATTTTTTTATTCTAATATATTTTTATTTATTCCTGCTTGTGCTTATGTCTGCGGCAACATAATATAGATCTCTATAATAAAGCAAGCCTATTATTATTTATTTTAGCTAGTGTTGCCACTACTTATAACAAAAACCACTACTACTGCTACCAACCTAACTATGCAAATGAACTAATTATATATACGCTTTTGCATTAAATAATGCCCTTTTTTAATGTAAACAAATTAACCATACAATATTTCTTGTTATACAATAAAATGTGATAGTAGCAGCTTTGTCACACTAACTGTATCTTCATTTATCAAAACCATCCTACAAGTTTTTAAAATTTTTTTTGAAAAACTAATATATTTAAGTGTTATGTTGCCTTATGGATTAATTATTTTTAAGATTTAGATGTTTAATAAATTAAAATAGTTCTTGATATGAAAGTATGCGTGATTAATCTGCATTCAATAATGAGTGCATTCAATCAAAAAAATTAAATGAATACACTCTAACTAACAAATTTACAAAACAAAATTTATTTTTAACGAGAGTATGGTTGCGCACCCTCTGGGTGTTTACCCCACTCTTACTTATTTATTTATTTTTTTATTGTAATATATTTTTATTTAATCTTTTTTTGCTTATTCTACTTTCTCATATTGAGGGTTGCCTGCGGCAACCTATATTATAAAGCAAGTCTATTATTATTTATTTTAGCTAGTGTTGCCAATACTTATAACAAAAAGCACTATTACTGCTACTAACCTAACTATGCAAATGAACTGACTATATATAAGCTTTTGCATTAAATAATGCCCTTTTTTAATGTAAACAAATTAACCATACAATATTTCTCGTTATACAATAAAATGTGATAGTAGCAGCTTTGTCACACTAACTGTATCTTCATTTATCAAAACCATCTTACAAGTTTTTTAAAATTTTTTTGAAAAACTAATATCTTTAAGTGTTATGTTGCCTCATAGATTAATTAGTTTTGAGATTTAGATGTTTAATAAATTAAAATTGTTCTTGATATTAAAATATGCGTGATTAATCTGCATTCAATAATGAGTGCATCCAATCAAAAAAACAAAAGTTAAATGAATACACTCCTACTAACAAATTTTGCAAAACAATATTTATTTTCAACGAGTGTATGGTTGCGCACCCTCCGGGTGTTTACCCCACTCTTACTTATTTATTTATTTTTTTGTTGTGATATTTTTTTATGTGTTCCTTTTTTGCTTATTTTACTATTTCATATTGAGGGTTGCCTGCGGCAACATATATGATAAAGCAAGTCTATTATTATTTATTTCAGCTAGTGTTGCCACTACTTATAACATAAAGCACTATTCCTGCTACCAACCTAACTATGCAAATGAACTGACTATATATAAGCTTTTGCATTAAATAATGCCCTTTTTTAATTTAAACAAATTAACCATACAATATTTCTCGTTATACAATAAAATGTGATAGTAGCAGCTTTGTCACACTAACTGTATCTTCATTTATCAAAACCATCTTACAAGTTTTTTAATTTTTTTTTGAAAAACTAATATCTTTAAGTGTTATGTTGCCTCATGGATTAATTAGTTTTGAGATTTAGATGTTTAATAAATTAAAATTGTTCTTGATATTAAAATATGCGTGATTAATCTGCATTCAATAATGAGTGCATCCGATCAGAATAACAAAAATTAAATAAATACACTCGAATTAACAAATTTTACCAAAAAAAATTTTACAAAACAAAATTTATTTTTAACGAGAGTATGGTTGCGCGCCCTCCGGGTGCACACCCTACTCTTACTTATTTATTTATTTAAGTATATATAAGTAGTGTTGCCACTACTTATAACAAAAAGCACTATTCCTGCTACCAACCTAACTATGCAAATAAATTAATTATATATAAGCTTTTGCATCAAATAATGCCCTTTTTCAACGTAAACAGATTAATTAAATATAAGCCTCTGCATTCAATAATGAATCCAATCGTTTTCAATGCTTTAATTAACTGAATATCGGTGATTACTATAATATATTTACATTGATTGAATTGACAAAATAAAATTGTGGTTTCAATGAATTTAAACTGGCATCCTGTTTAAAAATTCCCATTGCAATTTAATTTGCATTCGAAATTTGCTTGTTTAGGCAAGCCGATCACAAATTGTTACATAAAAGAGACAATTCTATAAAAGTAATTTGTGCTAAATTTTCTGCTTTTGACGCCAAAAATCAAAATTATAAGGTTAAATTTTTTTAAAAAACTGCTTAATGGTGATAATTAAAAAAAAATAATACGTACGTCAAATGATAAGTGAGTTAGTTTTGAGTATAAATTAGATAAATGCTGCAGCAAATAGGTCAAGCAGGAGCAGAGACTACTTTGTTAAACGCTTATAGTATAGAAGATAATTTTTTTCTCATTTGCTGTCAAATTGATCTTATCTGACTTACATTGTGTCTATAGAAGACAATTAAAATTCAACACCCTTCTGTGATTAAATATTTCTACCCTCACATCTTACATTTCATCCCCTAATGCGATCATCCCCAAAAACCATTCCTCAAAAGTATTAAAAAAAAAACAATATCGTAAAACAGGAGATCGGTTGTTGCCCGGCTTTTGTCATATCCAGAACAGGATCACCTCCCTGTAATGTACCCTGAAATCCCTAAAGTCAGCAAACATGACGTGACAACGATCCAGTAACGACGTCAAACTGATTCGGTTTCATCGAAAACTGACTCAATAAAATCAATTTGATTACTCTCGTGGACCTTCAAGGAAAATGTCATTTATTCCTTGTTCCTTTACGTTTTCTGTTGAGAACTTGTTTAGCACCTTTGTCGTAATAGAAAACAAAAGAGGTCGACAGAAAAAAACAAGCTATCAGGTGTCGGGAATAGTAATTTGAGAAAGAAAAACTCTTTTTACTATTCAATTAGATTTAAGTTATAAGTGGAATGAGTCTTATTAAAATACGGATACACCTATAGCCCTACTTCTACTATGGTATTAGCTGAGCTCACTGCCACAATAGACCCGCTAACGCTGTTGCCAAGTACACCTATAGCTTCACTTCTACTATGGTATTAACTGAGCTCACTGCTACAATAAACCCGCTAACGCTGTTGCCAAGTTGATGTTCAAGGCTTGTTGAGTAGACACGGCTGTGGTTTTATTATACAGTGTGGAAAAGCCAAATATTTATTATGCTTCTTACTGTATATATTTAGGAGAACACATGTCAAATTTAAATTAAAAATTAACATTCTGCAACGTAGAAATGTAATCTCTACCTTCAACCCCTTTTAAATAACAGGTGCAGTTCATAGGCATCGCCAACTATGACGCCAAATTAAAAAAAACACTTATTACAAAAAGAATAATAGACCCGCTAACGCTGCTGCCAAGTACACCCATAGCCCTACTTCTACTATGCTTTTAGCTGAGCTCACTACAATAGACCCGCTAGCGCTGTTGCCAAGTTGATGTTCAAGGCTTGTTGAGTAGACACGGCTGTGGTTTTATTATACAGTGTGGAAAAGCCAAATATTTATTATGTTTCTTACTGTATATATTCAGGAGAAAACATGTCAAGTTTAAGTTATAAATTGACATTCTGCAACGTAGAAATGTAATCCCTACCTTCAACCCTCTTTGAATAACAGGCGCACTTTATAGGCATCGCCAACTATGACGCCAAATTTTTAAAAACACCCATTATAAAAAGAACGAGAGTTGTGCTGCGCACGCTTTGGGTGCTAATTTATTTAAATCTTAGCTCAATCTTCTAAATCACTCATTTGATGATTTAACAAAATGATAACCGCAGGCTTGTCTAGCCGTTTTCCTTCCAATTTTCATACTTATAAAAGAAAAATTATTATTTTTTTTTGTAAATAATAAACAAATTTCTAACCTCCAAATTAAACGAATCAATACATTAGCTCAATGAATTAATACATCTTTTTTAAGTAGATTTTTTTTTTCGAAACAACATAACCTCTACACGTAATTTTATTCTTAGCTGTTTTATTATATGAAAAGAACGAGAGTAGGGTTGCGCACCCTCCGGGTGTTTACTTTTGTTTCATATATGAAAAATGACTGAAAATAGTTTATTAAAGTCTTATGTTTTATTATATATTGTAAAGTGTAAGAATTACTTATTTTAATCTTACGTTTTGCCAAAATTATTAATTAAAATTTAAGTATAGATTTGTCAGGATTTTTATGTTTTACAATTATTAGCATTAAATATTCTCTTAACTACAGAATAGCAACAGTCAGCGACATTATCATCAACAATCTACTTTAACTCACTGCCACTTTTACTGCAAGGAGCATAACCATACCGGTTAACAGGCTCTAACCCACCCCTCTTCCTCTTTGCTCCCTTTCGAAGAAGTAGAGAGCCAGGATAACAATCTGTAAACGCGTTATAAAAGTACAAACGAACAGCCTAGGATGCAACGCCACATAGACCGTACTCCAGGTATAAACTATAGTTTCTGCCGTAGATGTTTTATATTAACATATTTAATACAGTCATATTTATGCTTATCAATAATAACTCATTCTTCCTCCGAATTCAGGAACTCAGTATTGAATTCATAATTATAGCACAAAACAACACATGATCAACAAGATCAACAATTAACAGTTTAAATATTTGTAATACTGTCCGACCGACCGCTCGAAGATCTTTTAACAAACGTCATCATCCCTCTCAGTTCACTAACTGCTACTCAACCTTTCCGAGGATGCAAAGACCAATTTTTCTCTCTCTAACTCAAAATGCCATATGGCTTTCCATACCTTTTTTTGGTATCACCTCATATATAAAGAATGATTGAAAATAAGTTTATTTAGGTTTCATGTCTTATTATATACAATCTAGGACAATTATAAAGATCGAAAGACGGGTTGCGCACCCTTTGGGTGCTTATTTTTTGTCTGGTATATAAAATAGTTTCAAATTGTAAATTTTAACTATAAAATAAGTTTAATTATATTTGTTATGTTTCTTATTTGATTAAAAATTTTTATTTTTCTATTAAGCTCAGTTAGTTAAGATTTATTAACAAGAAATATTTAAACTAATTAAACATCTAAATGTCAAAAATAATCAAATCATAAGGCAACATAACACTTAAATATATTAGTTTTTCAAAAAATTTTCAAAAAACTTGTAAGATGGCTTTGATAAATCAAGATACAGTTCGTGTGACGGAGCTGCTACTATCACATCTTATAATATAACAAAAGTATAGTTGCGCATCCCCCGGCTGCTCATCCTACTGTCGTTTTTTGAATTAAAATTAGTTATTATTTATAATTATTATGTAAACATGTATAAATCTTAAAGAGTTGTCTTCAAGAAAAAAAGACAACCATACTCTTGTATTAATTTAACTTAAATTATCTATAATTAATTAAACATTTTTTTTTCTTCAAGAAAAAACTGAGCTTTTTATTTCTTTCTCCAAATGCGGAATTAAGCAGATTTCATACTTTTTCGCCGGGTTTAATTACGCATATTTTCATCTCAAGAACTATTTTAATTTATTAAACATCTAAATCTCAAAAATAATTAATCCATAAGGCAACATAACACTTAAATATATTAGTTTTTCAAAAAAATTTCAAAAAACTTGTAGGATGGTTTTGATAAATAAAGATACAGTTTGTGTGACGGAGTGGTTGCCTGTTTGTGTCTTAGAATTACTTATGATTATTGATCTCTGGCTTTATCATTGATATGAACAGTGTAGCAAAAAAGTAGTAGCGTTTAATCAAAATCATTTTGTCTCACGGATATAAAAAAAACGAGAGTTGAGTTGCGCACCCTCCGGGTGTTCACTCTTTTTCTCAAGTATAAAAAATGGTTAAAAACACGTTTATTCAGGCTCTATGTTTTATTATCTATTATGAAGATTGAAAGTTAAGTTGCGCACCCTTCGGGTGCTCATTTTTTTCTGATATATGAAAATAGTTGAGAGTGATCTATTTGAGTCTTAGAATGATTTATGATTGATTATTGATGTCTGGCTTTATTATTGATATAAACAGTGTAAAAAAAAGTAGTAGCGTTCAATCAAAACCATATCGTCTCCTCATTTCACGGACCATTCTCTCGTAGCGTACATAATTATAATTGATAGCAGATGTATAATATAGAGACATGTCAAATTTAATAGGCTTTCAGTAGCTGTGAATGCATTTATCAATGCCGGCATGGCTTCGATTCAAATCCGTCCAATTAACTAAGTGCAACAATGGACAGGATTTAAATGTGTTAATAAACTTACTAAAAAAAAAAACAAAATAGAATAGCCCAGTCGTTGATTGATTAACGAGATTTATTGTAGCGTAACAAAATCAAAAATTTCCCGTTGATTTTTAAATTGAAAATTTACTCTATTTGCATTTAATGGCTTTTGATAAGCTTTCAAAAATGTTTAGAGCTAAAAATCGAATATTATTATTGGCAGCGCACAATTCAGCTTTGCCAATTAGCGCGTAATAAAAGATATTTAAAAATTTTTTTTTTACTAATTTTAGATGCTATAAGATAATTACAATAATACAACAATGTACAAAGCTTCAATAAAGTACACTCCTACCGTAAGAAGCCTTTATGCTCTATGCTTCACTTGTTTACCAAGAAGCCATAAATGCCGTCCTGCCTTGACAGATTTTAGTGACCTGGCGAACCTGTTCTATAAAGAACTTTTTGGAACACCAAAATCAGCAAAACCGATCTAGAACCGGCTTAGATTCACTGGAATCTGTCAAGACAGGACGGCATTTATGGCTTCTTTGTAAACAAGTTAGACATAGAGTATAGATGTACACAAACTGTTGAAGCTAAGAAACTGACAGCTTACACAGCACTTTTTTGACTGTAAGAAGCTTACAATTGCTGCAGCAAAAAAGTTTGAACAAGAGCAGAGACCATCGCTGAGGTCAGTGTAGCCAATTTTAATTTGCTGCGTTGTCCAGCAACATTATAAAATTAAAATCCCTAAATTATATACACTGCGATTATTCTGAACTGACACATTTCAGCGAATGTGAGAAGTGTTGGACATGTTTTTGTGGGTACAAAAATTCGAGTTTATAAATTATATCTTGCCAGCAGACGTCTAGTTTTTTCCATTTGACAAATGAGTCGTCTTTTACGCCTTTCTGTTCGAAATTAATTAAAAGTAACGAATTGCAATGCAACTCAGACGTTGTAGCTCTTTGACTTCCCTGTATTCTCCACTAAATTGTACAAAGTTTGCACAATTAGCGATGGCGGAAATAAAAATTTATGTTTTCGGTTTCGTTTTAATTAAGTTAAAGTGAGAAATATTTTAACGGCTAACATTTAATTTTAAGCACCAAAACAATAAACAAGTCCGCTTTCTTACTCTTGTTCCATTGTTCTTTTGGCTTCCATTCTGTGCGTTGTTTTGATACGTAAATTTATTGCGTGCGGACTCCATTTGTCTTCACTAATTACTTTTTATACGTCACGTAATTCTAATCAACTTTTTTCTTAGGTTAGAATTCTAATCAACTTTTTTTTTAGGTTAGGATTTTAATCAATTTTTTTTCAGGTTAGGATTTTAATCATTTTTTTTTAGGTTAAGATTTTAATCATTCTTATTTTAGGTTAGAATTTTAATCAACTTTTTTATAGGTTAGGATTTTATTATAGGCTAATTATGCGAATTGCTTAGCGTTCGATATGCGACGTGATGAATATTTAAAAGGTGAAAGAGAGAATTGTGTCAACACCACCTGTGTTTAAGAAGGGTTGTTCGAAATACAACAACAACTGATGTTTTCAAGTTGAAGTTGTGGCGTCAATCAATCACGATTTTGGCGGTGCGTGAGAATTATTATCGCTTAAAGATGTGTTGCAATCTGAAAATGAACAAAATATTTTGTTTTTTTCACGCTTCATTTATTGTTTTTCAACTCACTTTATAAAAAAGTTAGGTTATGGTAGTCATTCAATTAATATTCTAAACAAACTAAAGTTATGTTACAATGACCATTTAATTGAAATTATCTAAACAATGTTTTTTATTCTGATTCAATTAAGGGAATTGAGGTTATGGAATGTTAACAAAATGGCTGCCATTTACAGCGTATCCTTATTCTAATTTAAAAAATTATTTTGTTTATTGATCAACAAAGTTATGTTACAATGACCATTTAATTGAAATTATCTAAACAATTTTTTTTATTCTGATTCAATTAAGGGAATTAAGGTTATGCAATGTTAACAAAATGGCTGCCATTTACAGCGTATCCTTATTCTAATTTAAAAAATTATTTTGTTTATTGATCAACAAATATGATGAACACAGATAAATAAGAACAAATGATTTATTAAACTGAAACAGAAAAATAACAACAAATGATTTATTAAACAAATTTTTTTTAATAAAATGTTAACAAAATGGCCACCATTTACAGTCCACGCTTATTATAACCTAAGAAATTAATTTGACTAATGATTAACAAACATCTTTCAAATATGGAGTCAACAGATAAATAACAACAAATAATTTATTAAACAAAAATAGAAAAATAACAACAAATGATTCATTAAACGAAATTTTTTAAATAAAATGTCAACAAAATGGCCACTATTTACCGTGAACGATTATTATAACCTAAAAAATTAATTTGATTTATGATCAACAAACATTTTTCAAATATGAATTCAACAGATAAATAACAACAAATAATTTATTAAACAAAAATAGAAAAATAACAACAAATGATTCATTAAACTAAATTTTTTAAATAAAATGTCAACAAAATGGCCACTATTTACCGTGAACGATTATTATAACCTAAAAAATTAATTTGATTAATGATTAAACACGTTGCAAATATAAAGAAAAGAGATCAATTACAACAAATAATTTTGTAAACGGAATTTATTTTATAAAATTTTAACAAAATGGAGGTTATTTAAAGCTAACGCCTACTATTCTTAGAATATTTTATTAGAAATAGATTGGTAGAGGTGGATCAATTGCATGGCTTGTACGATCACTAGATCAATTTTAAAATTTCAAAAAGAAATTTTTTATATAATATTTAAAAAATATTGTTTAATCAAATTAATACTTAATCTATTAATAATTAACAAAAAAAATTAATAAAAATGTATTTTTGTGTCGCTTTCAACGTGCTCTGATAGGCCGGCAACAGGTTTTTTCTAGCCTAGGTCGGAAAATGTCTTGTTAATCATTCTAAAACGTATAATATATTTTTTTAATAAACAAAAATTTTTATTTTTTGAATTGAATACTATTTGGTGTTACTAGCGTTGCCAACATATTTTTTTTTTTTTTATAAGAAATGTCTTTAATTTTCTTTACGACGCCACAAAAAGTCTTGTGAATCACGCGTGCGGAAACGCTTTTCCTCGACTTGCAAAATGCTAGTTTCTGGTCTTGTGATTCAAATTACTATTGTGTGTTTATAATTTATGTGTGTACAGTTTAATCAAACAGAATATCAAGTGGAACCAGTAATATATTATAATATCATAGAAAGTTGTGTCATAAATTTCATAATAATGTTATTTTCATTTATAATCAGCAATATGTCATCACCAGATTCAACTACTATAATAATTTATTGTACAAATAATCATCTATCTATTGTATTTTATTAATATGAGTATTTTTATTTACACAGCCTCCTAATTATCAGTCTATTCATTTCTTTAGTTTGATGATTCTCAGAGGCGCTGCCTGTCATTGTTATCTGTCAAAAAAATTGATAGCTTGAATAACAAGATATAATTACATGGATGAATAAATCATAAAACAAAACAAAATTCTACTATTAATAATTTATTTTAAACTAAATTTAATAATTTAAAAGCAAAAATTTGTGACAGTTTTTAATTTGTATATCTAAAATTAATGCTTCGTAGCGACATCTATTATCAAGAGTTTGATGCAGCTATGTTCAAAAGCTATGTTTTCACATTTTAATGCTGGAAGTTACACGAAATTATTTTTTCAGACAAATAACAAAAATCGTTAAGTATTATGTAAAAACAAAATGAAAATAATTCAAAAGCGTATACATAGAAAAAAAATATAGTAAAAAGACAGAATAGAATAAAAAGAAAAAAAATACAAAAAAAAGGAAAGATAAAAAAGAAAAAAAACAGGACAAAAACCAAAAAAATAAAAAACAAAAAATAAATAAATTTAAAATCAAGTAAAAACATCATGAAAATTGAAAAAAAATGTAGAGAAATAAAAGAAAGTGACGGAAAAAAAAGTTGAAGAGAGAAAAAGAAAGAAAAAAAAAGCAGACAAAAACTTAAGGAAAAATTAAAAAGATTTAATTTGATTAAAAAGATAAATTTTATAAATTAAAACCAGAAATTTATATGAAATTGTATGATGTTAAAATATTCTTAAATCTAACCTTAATAATAATAAAATTAATATAAAAATAAAAAAAATAAACAAAAAGTAAAAAAAAGAGAATTAAAAAGAGAAGAACAAAACATTGAAAAATAAATAAGAATAATACCTAAAATCTAAAAAAAAATTTTAATAAAGAAAATAATGAGTTTGCTTTCGTCAGTTTAAAAATAAACAATTAATAAATAAATAAATAAAAATAATAAAAATAAAAAATAAAGTAAATAAGAAAATAATAATACGCTTGCTTAAAGCGCTTATTATAAGTCTATACACCTTCTACACAAGAGAGTAGGGTAAGCACCCGGAGAGTGCGCACCTATACTCTCGTTATTTATTATATTATGTTGAAATTAGTTTTCATTTTAAATGTCAAATAAAGGTAAAAGTTGTTACATTGCATCAGTATAACATAACAAATTTAATATCATAACAAAAAAAAACTTTTTACGAGCTGAGATTTATTATTCTATAAGATGGTTTTAAGGATTAAATTGCGTCAAAGACGTTTTATTGTTGCTATTCAAGCTTATAATCGCATTGTAAGTAATACCATTATGGCCGCTATAAAATGACAGTTTTAATATTTTTCTTTTATGTCGCCAAACCAGAAAATATGTTGTAAACTCGAAATGTTGCTGGATTAAATTGCAGCTTTTCCTCTCAAAAATAGACGCTCAAAAAGGTCGATTTTTAACAAATATTTATTGATTGAAGAATTTTTGCAAATACTATAAAGTCATCAATAGCGGAATATCAAAAAAAATTAATTAAAAACAGGAAAAATTCTAAATATCTAAAGTAAAACGTTAGATGATTATGATATTTATCAAACACGTGGTACCAAATTCAAAGCTCAAGTGTTATCTAGAATTATTTTACTTTAAATTACCCATCCAGAACTGTTTTTCTTGGAAAGTACTTTAAAAACACATAAAGTGTATCGTCCACTCAATATTTTTTTCCAGCTCATATAGCGTATTCTTAAATAAACTGAATAAAGTTAATAAAGTCTGACTCAATTAATTTACCTCGCAATGTTTCCAGTAACAAAAATATACGGTCGAAAACATTCCCTACAAAATTCCCGGAAATCCAGCCTTAATAAAGTTGCTTTCCAGCCAAACTTTCTTGGTCAGATGCTTAATAAAAATTTCTCTGATAAAAAGCGTCCTTCATAAAGGGGCTTAAATATCTGTAAGCTGCCTCCATAAAGACGGACAGGATCATTAGTTAGGAGCAACCCTTTATCCTTAGGGCGGGCGCAGAATAGAAACTGATGCGCGCAACCGGGTTTATTCCTGATTCTTTACCTTGATTACGAAACATTATTTTCCAGACTTTTGAAACTGGCTTCTATCATAATTTATTATAATCAAAACTAGCATATTAATATTTTTAAGAAAAATACAATATGTTACTACAATTATAAGCAAGCATACAACAAAATCGCATCAGAATCAAAATTTTGACAGTCGTGTCAAATTTTTTAACATTTTATTAACAAGTTACAAACATTTTTAAAAATTGAAAAAGTACTAAAACAACAAAACTGCACATTTTCTTCAACAGAATCAACATTTTGACTGTTGTGTCAAACTTTTTGACATTTTATTAACAAGTTACTTAATTACTCAACAAGTTATTAAAAAATAAGCCCAAAAATTATATATATTACTGAAACAAAGTGTTGTGTTACTTTGAATCGGTTCTGTCTTAAGGGAGAACCGGTCGGGTGTATTCTAAGCATTTGTGTCTTAATCTTATTAAAGTATTTGACTAAGTTTCCAAAACTTTTTCATAGAACTGTCATGTTTATCAAGTTTTGTTGTTTTAAATTTTTGAATAAGGGTATTTTACCAAATTTTTTAAAAATTGAAAAAGTACAAAAACTGCACATTTTCTTCAATAGAATCAACATTTTGACTGTTTTGTCAAATTTTTTGACATTTTATCAACAAGTTACTTGATTACTCAACAAGTTATTAAAAAAATAAGCCCAAAAATCATATATATTACTGAAACAAAGTGTTGTGTTACTTTGAATCGGTTCTGTGTTAAGGGAGAACCGGTCGGGTGTATTCTAAGCATTTGTGTCTTAATCTTGTTAAAGTATTTGACAAAGTTTTTAAAACGTTTTCATAGAAGTGTCATGTTTATCAAATTTTGTTGTTTTAAATTTTTGAATAAGTGTATTTTACCAAATTTTTCAAAAATTGAAAAAGTACTAAAACTGCACATTTTCTTCAACAGAATCAACATTTTGACTGTTTGTCAAATTTGTTGACATTTTATTAACAAGTTACTTGATTACTTAACAAGTTATTAAAAAAATAAGCCTAAAAGTCATATATATTACTGAAACAAAGTGTTGTGTTACTTTGAATCGGTTCTGTGTTAAGGAAGAACTGGTCGGATGTATTCTAAGCATTTGTGTCTTAATCTTGTTAAAGTATTTGACTAAGTTTTCAAAACTTTTTCATAAAAGTGTCATGTTTATCAAGTTTTGTTGTTTTCAATTTTTGAATACGGGTATTTAACCAAATTTTTTAAAAATTGAAAAAGTACTAAAACAGCAAAACCGCACATTTTCTTCAACAGAATCAACATTTTGACTGTTGTGTCAAATTTTTTGACATTTTATTAACAAGTTACTTTATTACTCAACAAGTTATTAAAAAAATAAGCCCAAAAATCATATATATTACTGAAACAAACTGTTGTGTTACTTTGAATCGATTCTGTGTTAAGGGAGAACCGGTCGGGTGTTTTTTAAGCAGTTGTGTCTTAATCTTGTTAAAGTATTTGACTAAACTTTTAAAACTTTTTTATAGAAGTGCCATGTTAATCAAGTTTTGTTATTTTAAATTTTTAAATAAGAGTATTTTACCAATTTTTTTAAAAATTGAAAAAGTACTAAAACAGCAAAACTGCACATATTCTTCAACAGAATCAACATTTTGACTGTTGTGTCAAATTTTTTGACATTTTATCAACAAGTTATTAAAAAAATAAGCCCAAAAATGACTGAAAATAAGTGTTGTATTACTTTGAATCGGTTCTGTGTTAAGTGAGAGCCGGTCGGGTGCATTCTAAACATTTCTGTCTTAATCTTGTTAAAGTATTTGACTAAGTTTTCAAAACGTTTTCATAGAAGTGTCATGTTTATCAAGTTTTGTTGTTTTAAATTTTGGAATAAAGGTATTTTACCAATTTTTTTAAAAATTGAAAAAGTACTAAAACAGCAAAACTGCACATTTTCTTCAACAGAATCAACATTTTGACTGTTGTGTCAAATTTTTTGACATTTTACTAACAAGTTACTTGATTACTTAACAAGTTATTAAAAAAATAAGCCCAAAAATCATATATATTACTGAAACAAAGTGTTATGTTACTTTGAATCGGTTCTGTGTTAAGGGAGAACCGGTGGGGTGTATTCTAAGCATTTGTGTCTTAATCTTGTTAAAGTATTTGACAAAGTTTTCAAAACTTTTTCACAGAAGTGTCATGCTTATCAAGTTTTGTTGTTTTAAATTTTTGAATACGGGTATTTTACCAAATTTTTTAAAAATTGAAAAAGTACTGAAACAGCAAAACTGCACATTTCCTTTAACAGAATCAACATTTTGACTGTTGTGTCAAATTTTTTGACATTTTACTAACAAGTTACTTGATTACTTAACAAGTTATTAAAAAAATAAGCCCAAAAATCAGATATATTACTGAAACAAAGTGTTGTGTTACTTTGAATCGGTTCTGTGTTAAGGGAGAACCGGTCGGGTGTATTCTAAGCATTTGTGTCTTAATCTTGTTAAAGTATTTGACAAAGTTTTCAAAACTTTTTCATAGAAGTGTCATGTTTATCAAGTTTTGTTGTTTTAAATGTTTAAATAGTGTATTTTACCAAATTTTTTAAAAATTGAAAAAGTACTGAAACAGCACATTTTCTACAACAGAATCAACATTTTGACTGTTGTGTCAAATTTTTTGACAATTTTTTAACAAGTTACTTGATTACTCAACAAGTTATTAAAAAAATAAGCCCAAAAATCATATATATTACTGAAACAAAGTGTTGTGTTACTTTGAATCGGTTCTGTGTTAAGGGAGAATCGGTCGGGTGTATTCTAAGCATTTGTGTCTTAATCTTGCTAAAGTATTTGACAAAGTTTTTAAAACGTTTTCATAGAAGTGTCATGTTTATCAAATTTTGTTGTTTTAAATTTTTGAATAAGGGTATTTTACCAAATTTTTTAAAAATTGAGAAAGTACTAAAACAGCAAAACTGCACATTTTCTTCAACAAAATCAACATTTTGTCTGTTGTGTCAAATTTTTTGACATTTTATTAACAAGTTACTTGATTACTTAACAAGTTATTAAAAAAATAAGCCCAAAAATCATACATATTACTGAAACAAAGTGTTGTGTTACTTTGAATCGGTTCTGTGTTAAGGGAGAGCCGGTCGGGTGTATTCTAAGCATTTGTGTCTTAATTTTGTTAAAGTATTTGACTAAGTTTTTAAGACTTTTCTATAGAAGTGTCATGTTTATCAAGTTTTGTTGTTTTAAATTTTTGAATAAGAGTATTTTACCAATTTTTTTAAAAATTGAAAAAGTACTAAAACAGCAAAACTGCACATTCCCTACAACAGAATCAACATTCTGACTGTTGTGTCAAATTTTTTGACATTTTATTAACAAGTTACTTGATTACTCAACAAGTTATTAAAAAAATAAGCCAAAAAATCATATTTATATTACTGAAACAAAGTGTTGTGTTTCTTTGAATCGGTTTTGTGTTAAGGGAGAACCGGTCGGGTGTATTCTAAGCATTTGTGTCTTAATCTTGTTAAAGTATTTGACTAAGTTTTCAAAACTTTTTCATAAAAGTGTCATGTTTATCAAGTTTTGTTGTTTTAAATTTTTGAATAAGGGTATTTTACCAAATTTTTTAAAAATTGAAAAAGTACTAAAACAGCAAAACTGCACATTACATTTTCTTCAACAGAATCAACATTTTGACTGTTGTGTCAAATTTTTTGACGCTTTATTAACAAGTTACTTGATTACTCAACAAGTTATTAAAAAAATAAGCCCAAAAATCATATATATTACTGAAACAAAGTGTTGTGTTACTTTGAATCGGTTCTGTGTTAAGGGAGAACCGGTCGGGTGTATTCTAAGCATTTCTGTCTTAATCTTTTTTAGGTATTTGACTAAGTTTTCAAACTTTTTTCATAAAAGTGCTGTGTTTATCGAGTTTTGTTGTATTATAAAATATTACAACAAAACCGCCCATTTGTTTCAACAGCTAAAATTAGATCTTTCCAAACAATAATCATCATAAAACCGAATTTGATGTATGAGACCGATTATAAATTTGGAACATTTTCAACTGTGGCTCGCTGTAAATCTGTTTATTAATGCTTTGTCAGCAATATTCAAATCTATAAAACGCTAAAATTATATTTATTTGCATGTTTCATCATGCCGTTTATTTGCAAACAATGGCTTCAATAATTAATTGTGCGAGAATTGTCAAAATTGTGATTAATGATTGGTTGAGGCCAAAGTGGTAATAAGTTACAACTATATTCAACAGAACAAAAAAAAATAGATGGCTTTGCCTAAAAGCCAAATTTTTTTCACATAAAAGACAAAAAGATTAATATTTTACAAAAGTCGCTCTCGGTGAACAGGTGGCTGTAGATAGTGCTTTCAGATCCTGACCGATTGAATGACGTAGGCTAGAAAAAAAATAGGTTACGTCTGGCCATTAGTGAAATAAATGTGCCATATTCCTGTTACTCTTTAATAAATGTTGAAAAAAAAACTATAGTTTTAAGAGCGCATGGGATAATCTTTTGATTTTCACAAATTTTGTTTGACAATGTCAAAATTGTATAAAAATAAAAAAAATTTCTGTCTCATTTTTCTTCAAGACGCTTATTTCAACAAATAAATGTTGTTTACAGGAACAATTTGTTCGTAAATTTCCGCCGTAAATTGAATTAGGCATGCTGAAAATTCCATAAAAAATTCAGAGTTGTTTTTGCGAGAGAAATCGCCTTCATACTGTGTGTGTTATTCTTCCTCGGGGTTGTCCCAGGAATCTGCATTATTCCTGAGGGACTTTCGTGGAACTTTTGCTGAAAATACCTCATGGAGGAGATTATTTCAGTCGGCGGCTAAGAGGGTCCAAGGAGTGTTTTTACACTTTGTTGGGATAGTCGGGGACTAAGTGGCGTCTTTATTTTGGTTTTCTGTCAAAATTTATTTTTGGCTTTTTTGTCATATTTGTTCTAGTATTTGAATTGAGAATTCTTAGTCAGTAGCAGAATAGCAGTAGAATGCAGCCATGCAAAACAAGCGCAAAAATGACGGACAAATCTTGACCGAATCTAACAGTTTTAAAGGTAAAAAGATGTGGTCTGGTGATCCTAAGGGCCATTAAATTGCTTCATACGTGCTAATCCACCTCTCATACGTTTTTTAGTGTAAATACGCCAATTTAAAACTTCTTAGGGTCTATTATATAGTTACTTTTTGATTTTGTCAAAATCTGTTTTTGACTTTTATGTCAAATTTATGTCATAGAAAGTCAGTAGCTTGTAAAAATGCAGAGGGCGCAGCGAACAAGCCATGCCGAACAAGCGCAATAATTTGGCAGGTGAAAAGATCACAAATTTTGACTAAATTTGACAGTTTTTTCTTACTGGAGAAACGTAAAGAGATGTGATCTGGTGATCCTACAGGTCATGAAATTGCTTCATACGTACTAATCCACCTCTCATACGTATAAGCCTAAAAAACTTTTGTTTTAATAGGCCGTTTTAAAACCATTTAGGGTCTATGATATAGTGGTTTTTTAGCTTTTTTTTAAAATTTGTTTATGGCCGTTATGTCAAACTTTTGTTTTAATACGCCACTTTAAAACCGCTCAGGGTCTATTATATAGCAACGTTTTTATTTTATTTTAAAATCTGCTTTTAGCCTTTATGCCAAATTTTTGTCATAGAAAGTCAGTAGCTCAGGAAAATGTAGAGGGCGCAACAAACACAGCCATACAAAACATGCGCAATAATATGGCTGGTGAAAAGATCACAAATTTTGACAAAATTTGACAGTTTTTTCAGTTTTTTTGTGTAAATACGTCACTTTAAAACGTCGTAGGGTCTATTATATAGTGGCGTTTTAGTTTTTTTTTCAAAATTTGTTTATGGCCGCTATGTCAAATTTATGTCATAGAAAATCAGTAGCTTGTCAAAATGCAAAGAACGCAGCAAATAAGCCATGCAGAACAAGCGCAATAATATGGCGGGTGAAAAGATCACAAATTTTGACAAAATTTGACAGTTTTTTGTTTCTGGAAAAACGTAAAGAGATGTGATCTGGTGATCCCACGGGCCATCAAATTGCTTCTTACGTACTAATCCACCTCTCATGCGTATAAGCGTAAATAACTTTTTATAAATAGGTTACTTTAAAACCTCTCAGGGTCTATTATATAGTAACGTTTTTATTTTCTTTCAAAATCTGTTTTTGGCTTTTATGTCAAATTTACGTCATAGAAATTCAGTAGCGCAGGAAAATGTAGAGGGCGCAACAAATACAGCCATGCAAAACATGCGCAATAATATGGCAGGTGAAAAAATCACAAATTTTGACAAAATTTGACAGTTTTTTCTTACTGGAAAAACGTAAAGAGATGTGATCTGGTGATCCTACGGGCCATCAAATTGCTTCTTACGTACTAATCCACCTCTCATGAATATAAGTCTAAAAAACTTTTGTTTTAATACGCCACTTTAAAAACTTTTAGGGTCTATGATATAGTGTTTTTTTGTTTTTTTTTCAAAATATGTTTATGGCCGTTATGTCAAATTTATGTCATAGAAAATCGGTAGCTTGTCAAAATGCAAAAGGCGCAGCAAATAAGCCGTGCAGAACAAGTGCAATAATATGGCGGGTGAAAAGAACACAAATTTTGACAAAATTTAACAGTTTTTTGTTTCTGGAGAAACGTAAAGAGATGTGATCTGGTGATCCTACGGGCCATTAAATTGATTCATACGTACTAATCCACCTCTCATACGTATAAGCCTAAAAAACTTTTGTTTTAATACGCCACTTTAAAACCTTTTAGGGTCTATGATATAGTAGCGATTTCAAAATTTGTTTATAGCCGTTATGTCAAATTTATGTCATAGAAAGTCGGTAGCTTGAGAAAATGCAGAAGGCGCAGCTAAATACAGCCATGCAAAACAAGCTCAAAAAAATGGTGAACAAATCTTGGCCAAATGTAACAGTTTTTTGTTTCTGGAGAAATGTAAAGAGATGTGATCTGGCGATCCTACGGGTCATGAAATTGCTCCTTACGTGCTGATCCACCTCAAATACGCTACTTTGAAACCTTTTAGGGTATATTCCACTATTGATGAAACCTATTTCCATTCGAAATGCATTAGTTTTGGGAAAAACTTGAAATTTAGCTGGAAAATTACAGACTTTGGAGCAAAGTGCACCATAGCATGTTAGCTTACTTGCAGTAATTGTTGGCCACTCTGAATTAGTAAACACCAGTGTGAGAAAGTTTGCAGTAGTTGAGAATAAAGTAAAAAGCAGAAAACATGTGATTGCCATCATTGACTGAAAAGCGAAGTACTTTCAAAAATTGATTGGATTGGCCCAATTCGAAGCAAAGCCGATTAAAGTTGTATCGAGATTTGGACCGTTTGTGATTAGGAGAGAGCGTTTGGATTGTTAACAAAAACTCCTTTGAGCGAATTCGGGAGAAAGCTCAATTATTTTAATTATCTTCATTAGAAAGATTTTTATCTGAAATCGGATATAATACAATAATCAGAACTGTAATGAAGTAGGTCACAGATAATCTGAGTGGATTTTGAGGGTCGAAAGTCTACGAGTTGAGCAGTGTTTGTTATCTCTTCCGCTCGAATAATTTACTGGAAGAGAGAGGTTTTGTTTTTTTAGACCAAAATCTTTTAATGCACTATATACATTTTTAATAGAAACCCTCAAATGTTTGGTCAGTTTCCAAGGAGCTTATTCTACCTCACAAACAAACTAGTTTTGCAACTCAATTAGGGCGAGAATTCATAAAAGTAACACCAGCAGTCGGTCTGGAGATCAGTTCAAGCTTTATCTAAATTTTGAATTATTTTTGCATCATCCGCTGCTTTTGTTTGTTGCAAAAACTTGTCTAAATCTCTAATTTTTTTTACAAAAAGTAAAACTGGCTCATTCTGCCATTTCAGCTGTAAAATTAAGCGTATAAAAACATGAAATAAAATGTGGCATTAGTTGAGCAACCACGAACGAAACCACAATAAACTTGTAATTTTATGAATGCCAGTAAATCCACCAATACCCCTTTATGCAAATACCAAGTGTAACCTATGGGGGTGAATAGGTTAAGGCCCCAAAATACATAAAAACCCCGCTGTGCAGCCCACCAGAACATACTGGAACATACATAAAATAAATACATCAAACATAAATTCTACGTCCACCCCCAAGGAGTAACCGAATTTATTCTCACATTTGGCGCTTTTGCAACAGATATTTGTCTATTTTTCTTATATATTTAATCCGCCTGAATTAGTCCGAGGATTAACGGTTCAACTCTCCAATTAAAAAGCGTTCTTAAATTACAAATCTTTTAATTAGCTCAATATTTATCGTCGACTAAATTAACCTCCTTCGAACTATCATTGTGTGTTTCTCTGGAAAATTAATTCCAAGCTAAGTTTAACGAAAAATTTTCTAACTATTTTTAATTGTTTTTGACAGAATCGGGGGTTTGGGAATTTTATCGAATTAACTAATCAAACAATCAAACAAATCTACACCCAATGCGATATTTAGTGCTAATTAATTGAATTTTATAAATGCAATGGATTCTATAAGCGTCAAATCGCCACAGAATGTACAAACAATTAAGCTATTCAATCGTAGAAGGAAAAAAGTTGATGAAATGGATAGAAGAAAAGGGATGGAAGGTACTGTATAGCAAGGGGATGAAGAAAGAGAGTGGACGTATGTAGCCAGAAAGAGAGAATCAGTAATAGACTATGAAATAACAAAAAAGAAAGCGTGGAAGAAAGTAGAAGACTTATTCAAGAATGGGGGACAGAATAGAGTCAGACCATCTTCATATAGAAGATAGAAAACACCTAAAAGAACAAAAAAGAAAAACAAACACAAAACAACAGAATGTAATAATTGAAGTATAGGACAAGCAGGACGTAGAAAAATGCAGGAAAAAGCTAGAAAACAAGCAAGAGGTAGAGAAAATAAAAGTGAAACTGAAGCAGCAACAACAAAAACAGAAATAAGCAAAAGAGGGAAATGAATGGAGGGATTGAGAATGCTACTAGCTAAAAAAAGAAACCAAAGCTATTAAAACAGAGAGAGAAAAAGGGAAAGATGTGCAAGTACATAAACAAGAAAAAGACGAAAAAGAAAGCAACGAGTGAAGACTTTAAGAAAAAAAAAATAGAAAGAGTTTTTTAAAAAATTGCTGGAATTATAAAAAATGTAGATATAGTAGAAGAAGCAATAACAAAAACAGAAATAAGCAAAAAAAAAGAAAAAAAAAGTGGATATACTAGAAGAAGCAGCAACAAAAACAGAACTAAGAAGAAAAGAGAAATGAATAGTAGAATCGAGATAGCAGAAAACGAGCAAAAGGTAGAGAAAATGGAAGTGGAACTGAAAGAAATATTAAAAGCAGCAACAACAAAAGCAGAAATAAGCAGAAGAGAGAAAAGAATAGAGGGATTGAGAATGGTACCAGCTAAAAAAAGAAACCAAAGCTATTAAAACAGAGAGAGAGAAAGAGAGAGATGTGCAAGTACATAAACAGGAAAAAGACGAAAAAGAAAGCGACGAGTGAAGAGTTTAAGAAAAAGGAATAGGAAGAGTTCTTTGAAAAATTGCTGGAAATATATAGAAAAGTAGATATAGTAGAAGAAGCAATAACAAAAACAGAAATAAACAGACAAAAAAAAGTGGATGTACTAAAAGAAGCTACAACAAAACAAAACTAAGAAGAAAAGAGAAATGAATAGTGGAATCGAGATAGCAGAAAACGAGCAAAAGGTAGAGAAAATGGAAGTGGAACTGAAAGAAATATTAAAAGCAGCAACAACAAAAGCAGAAATAAGCAGAAGAGAGAAAAGAATAGAGGGATTGAGAATGCTACCAGCTAAAAAATGAAACCAAAGCTATTAAAACAGAGAGAGAGAAAAAGAGAGAGGTGTGCAAGTACATAAACAGGAAAAAGACGAAAAAGAAAGCGACGAGTGAAGAGTTTAAGAAAAAGGAGTCGGAAGAGTTCTTTGAAAATTATTCTGGAAATATAAAAAAAGGTAGATATAGTAGCAGAAGCAATAACAAAACCAGAAATAAACAGAAAAAAAAAGTGGATGTACTAAAAGAAGCAACAACAAAACAAAACTAAGAAGAAAAGAGAAATGAATAGTGAAATCGAGATAGCAGAAAACGAGCAACAAAAGCACACTAACAAAAGCAGAAATAAGCAGAAGAGAGAAAAGAATAGAGGGATTGAGAATGCTACCAGCTAAAAAATGAAACCAAAGCTATTAAAACAGAGAGAGAGAAAAAGAGAGAGGTGTGCAAGTACATAAACAGGAAAAATACAAAAAAGAAAGCGACGAGTGAAGAGTTTAAGAAAAAAGAATAGAAAGAGTTCTTTAAAAAATTGCTGGAAATATAAAGAAAAGCAGATATAGTAAAAGAAGCAATAACATAAACAGAAATCAGCAGAAAAGAGAAATAAATGGTAATATCAAAAGTGCCATCACCAGCTAAAGAAAAAAGCCACAGAAGTGCTAAGAAAGTTTGAAAAAACGCATTTTCTAAGAATCAAAAAGAAAATATAGAAAAAAAAAGAATATAAAGCTAATTAAACAGAAAGAGAGGGAGAACGAGAGGTGTGCAAGTACATAAAAAGGAAAAAAACGAGAAAGAAATCGACGAGTGAAGAATTTAAGAAAAAAGAATAGAAAGAGTTTTTTAAAGAATTGCTGGAAAAAAAAAGAAAAGTAGATATAGTAGAAGAAGCAACAACAAAAACAGAAACAAGCAGAAAAGAGAAATAAATGGTGGAATTGAGATTGCCTCTACCAGCTAAAGAAAAGAGCTAAAAAAATTGAAAGAGCGCATTTTCTTAGAAGCAAAAAGGAAACAAAGGAAAAGAGATGTATAAAAAATAAAAAAAAAAATAAGAGTTATTAAAACAAAAGAGAGAGAAAGAGAGAGAGGTGTGCAAGTACATAAACAGAAAAAAGACGAGAAAGAAAGCGACAAGTGAAGAGTTTAAAATAAAAAAATAGGAGGAGTCCTTTAATAAACTGCTGGAAGGAAAAAGAAAAGTAAATATTTTAGAAAAAGCACTAACAAAAACAGAAATAAGCAGAAAGAATGAATGAATGGTAAAATCTAGAATACCGCTACCAGCTAAAGAAAAAAGCCACAAAAATGCTAAAAAAATTTGAGAGAACGCATTTTCTGAAAAGCAAAAGAAAATATAGGAGAAGATGTATAGAAATAAAGAAAAAAAAGGATATGAAAGCTTTTAAAACAGAGAGAGAGAAAAAGAGAGAGGTGTTTAAGTACATAAACAAAGAAAAAACGAGAAAGAAAGCAACGAGTGAAAAGTTTAAAAAAGAGGAATAGAAAGAGTTCTTCAAAAAACTGCTGGAAGGAAAAAGAGAAGTAGATATATTAGAAGAAGCAACAACAAAAACAGAAATAAGCAGAAAAGAGAAATTAATAGTGGAATCTAGAATGCCGCCATTAGCTAAAGAAAAAAGCCACAGAAATACTAAAAAATTTTTCTGAAAAGCAAAAAGGAAACAGAGAAATAGATATAAAAAAAAAACAAAAAAAAAAGTAAAAGTTATTAAAACAGAGAGAGAGAGAGAGAGAGAAGTGTGCAAGTACATAAACAGAGAAAAGACGAGTAAGAAAGCGACAAGTGAAAAGTTTAAGATAAAGGAATCTTTCAAAAAACTGCTGGAAGGAAAAAGAGAAATAGATATATTAGAAGAAGCAACAACCAAAACAGAAATAAGCAGAAAAGTGAAATGAATGGTGGAACCGAGATAGCCGCTACCAGCTAAAAAAAGAAGCCATCAAAGCGCTTAGAGAATTAGAAAAAGCGCAAGAAATATAGAAAAAGATGTACAGAAAAAAAAATAAATAAAAAAAAAGATATAAAAGCTATTAAAACCGAGAGAGAGAGGGAGGTGTGCAAATACATAAACAAAGAAAAGACGAGAAAGAAAGCGACAAGTGAAGAGTTTAAGATAAAGAAATAGGAGGAGTCTTTTGAAAAACTGCTGAAAGGAAAAAAAGAAGTACATTTATCAGAAGACGCAACAACAAAAACAAAAATTAGCAAAAAAAGAAATGAATGGTGGAATCGAGATAGCCGCCACCAACTAAGAAAAAAAGCCACAAAATTGCGTAACAAATTTGAAAAAACGCTTGTTATTAGAAGCGCCTTCTGAGAAGCAAAAAAAATATATAGAAAAAGATGTATAGAGAAAAAAAAACTAAAAAGAGAAAGAAAAAAGATATAAAAGCTATTAAAACAGAGCGAGAGAGAGAGAGAGAAGTGTGCGAGTACATAAATGAGTGAAAAGTTAAAGATAAAGGAATAAGAGGAGTCATTTGAAGAACTGCTGGATAGAAAAAGAGAAGTAGATATAAAAAGACCAGCAAAGCAAACGTACCAGACAGCACCACTAGGAACAGAAATTATGCTAAAAGAGGTAGAAAAACAGATAAAGAAACTGAGAAAGAAGAAGGCACTAGTGAGGGATGGAATACAAAATAAACACGAAAAGAATAATACAAAGTTTGGTAGAATTCTTGATAAGAAAGTGAAAAAAGAGATGGAGAAAAAAAGGGCAATACCAGACAGCCAAGAGGGATTCAGAGAAGGGATTAGAACTATAGAGAATGTATAGATCCTATACCACCTAGCTAAGAACTAGAAGAAAAAAAAAGAAGAAAAGCTGTATACACTAATCATAGATTTTAAAGCAGCGTTTGATAAGGTATATAGAAAGAACACGAGAGAAAGAGGAATAGGCGAATGGCGGGTAAGAGAGATAGAAGAAATATGTGTAAAGATGAAAAGCAAAGTAAGATCAGAAGAGAAAGATAGTGAATGATTTGTAACAACAAAAGAGGTAAGACAATGGTACTCCATCAGTTTTGTCATGGAGGAAATATTTAGAAAAGCGAAAGCAGAAGGCTGTGTGGTAGGAAGAAAAAAACTATAAAATCCAGCGTTTTGCGGTGATGTGGTGACGGTAACAAAGAGTGAAAAAGAGATGGAAAACCTAAGAGAAAATGTGAAAAACAAAAAACTAGAAGTGAATGTAAAGAAAACGAAGAAGATGATTTTCAAAAAAAAAAGAGGAAAGAAGGAAATGATGATTAGGAATGAATAAGAAAAAATAAATAGAGTAAGAGAGTTCAAGTATTTATTTCGAAAAAAAACGCGAAAGAAAAAAAGATAATAGTGAGGCTTAAATGAGAAAGAAAGAATAGGTATTGGAAAGAAAACAAACAAAAACTGTGTAAAATGTGTTATGAGGAAAGAGACACAATAAAGCACATGTGGAAAGAATACAATCAGATGAGAAAGAGACAAAGCGGAAAAAAGAAAATACAGAAAGAATATGAAAGAGAGATAAAGTGAATGAAAGAAATATGGGAGAGAAGGGAAAGAAAGACAAGAGAAGAGAACACAAAGGAAGAACAGGGAAGATGGGATAGAGAAATTTGTGTAATATTGTATATATTTTAAGCCTGTATAGGCAAAACTACAAAATATGCACCTGACCTGACCTGACCAGACCTGATCTGACCTGACCTGACCTGACCTGACCTGACCTGACCTGACCTGACCTGACCTGATACTTCTAATTTAATTTAAGTTTTGCACAATAACGCTTTGGTTTTAAATCAAAATCTTGATATTTGAGTGAAATTATTGAATAGATCAACAGACAATAATAATAATAATAATAATAATAAAGACATTTTGGGTTAGTTGAATGTTAGTTTGTGGAAGCAAATCAACGAGTAATGAGTTAAGCAAACATAATAATATAATAATTACCCGAAATCATCAGACTAACTGCAACACCCTCTCTCTCTCTCTCTCTCTCTCTCTCTCTCTCTGATAATTTAGTTATTTGGGAAACATAAAAGTAGATAAGGGTAATAACGTTAAAACATGAGAGTAGTTAAATTGATCGCATTATCTCGTGCGTGTAAATAAAGTCCACAATTTCTATAAATGCCATTGCAGCATGTGCACGCTATATTTCATTTTTGTATTTATCCATTATATAAATAATTTGTTTAATCTTCTAGAGATTATTTTATTTAATGCAGTTTAATACGAATAATGGTGGAGGCGCCAGGGATAATTACAATAATACATTTAAAGTGTTGCATTTCAAATTTAATCCACTTTTGAAAACGCTATGGCTTAATATATATTTTTTAAATGAACTACTATATTCTATTGACTATATTGGTAGTGCCACCTGTCAATTATCTTTATTTAGGTTATGTCACAAAGTAAAGCAACACATTTTTGACAGTTTTTTCAAATTTTTGTGTCATATGTCATAATAACGATGTTGCCAACTAAAAAATTCAAATATGTCACCAACTTAAGAAGATAATTTTTGATCATAAAAGTATTTATATTTTGCTGAACTTATAAAAAGTATTTGATTTAAAGCAATTTGCTTATAATAATGGTGGAGGCGCCGGGCTAATTATAAAAATAATATTTTATTGCTTCTAAAATACTTCCAGCAGGGTCAAAAGATTAGTCTAGTCACATTGACAGATAACAGAACTGTTAATAATACTTTAAAACAAAAATAATTAAAGCTAGGTTATGTCACAAAGTAAAGCAACACATTTTTCTTGACAATTTTTTCAAATTTTTGTGATATCTGTCATGGTAACGATGTTGCCAACTAAAAAATTCAAATATGTTACCAACGTGAAAAGATAATTTTTGATTATTAAAAGTATTTATATTTTGCTGAACTTCTAAGAAGTATTTATTTTAAGGCAGTTGGCTTAGAATAATGGTGGAGGCGCCGGGCTAATTATACAAATAATATTTTATTGCTTCTAAGATACTGCCAGTAGGCTCAAGAGATTAGTCTAATTACATTGACAGATAACAGAACTGTCAATAATACTTCAAAATCATAAAATAAAAATTTATAAAAAATGTCATTATTTGTCAAACACTAAGAATTTGACAAATAATTTGAAAAAATACAATAGCAAACTCAGTAAGTTGGTAGTAGCACCTGTCAATCGTCTTCATTTAGGTTATGTCACAACGTAAAGTAATACATTTGTGACATTTGTTTTAAATTCTTGTATCATCTGTCATGGTAACGATGTTGCCAACTAAAAAAATTAAATATGATACCAACGTAAGAAGATAATTTTTGATTATAAAAGTATTTATATTTTGCTGAACTTCTAAGAAGTATTTGATTTAAGGCAATTTTGCTAAGAATAATGGTGGAGGCGCCGGGCTAATTATACAAATAATATTTTATTGCTTCTAAAATACTTCCAGCAGGCTTAAAAGATTAGTCTAGTCACATTGACAGATAATGGAACTGTCAATAATATTTCAAAATTATAGAATGTCATTTGTCAAATTCTTACAATTTCACTAATAATTTGAAAAAATACAATGGCAAACTCAGTAAGTTAGCAGTGCCACCTGTCAATCTTTTACATTTAGGTTATGTAACAAAGTAAAGCAACACATTTCTGACATTTGTTTCAAATTCTTGTGTCATCTGCCATGGTAACAATGTTGCCAACTAAAAAATTCAAATATGTTACCAACGTAAGAAGATAATTTTTGATCATTAAAGTATTTATATTTTGCTAATCTTTTAAGAAGTATTTGATTTAAGGCAATTTGCTATGAAAAATGGTGGAGGCGCCGGGCTAATTATAAAAAAATTATTTTATTGCTTCTAATATACTTCCAGCAAAGTCAAAAGATTAGTCTAGTCACATTGACAGATAATACAACTGTCAATAATACTTCAAAATGATAAAAAATTATAATAAATGTCATTATTTGTCAAATTGTAAGAATTTGATAATGGTGGAGGCGCCGGGCTAATTATAAAAAATGTAATTATTAGATATAAATATTATAGATTAATTTACATAATCAACAATTAATTTATTTATAAAAATATTGTCAATTAATAATAAATAAATGTTAATTAATAATTTCAATTTTAGATTTATATTTTTATAGCTATACAAATTTGGTTTATAAAACACAAATTGCAAATAAATTATACAATATATTTATTTGTTTGTGTTAATAATAAACTTAATAACAAAAATGTCTAATTATTTTCTAAATAATAATTTTGCAACGCGCTTGAATCTATTTATTATGCAACGTTTGGTGTTTATTCATCTTTGCTGAATTTGATACTGCATACATAAATGTGTCTAGCTCCACGCATTTAAAAAAAATTCTAGAATTCTTAGAAAATGTTTGTTTTAAGCTGTCAACTGTAGTAGTTTAAGGGCGGCACATTATCTTTCATAATTGACTTAAATTTGACATTACTTAGAACTCATTTTCCCATAGTTTTTGCACCTTTTTTTTAATTTGATGCAATTATTGAAACTGATACGCAATTTTAATAAAAATAATTGTTGACTGTTATAACTTGAAAGCGGTGTATGCAAAACAAATTTAACTTTTTTATTCAGAAAGTTTTCACGTAAAGGAAAGTGGGAAAGTGGATGCTCGGGGACTATTATTACTTTAAAAAGAATATTTTTGTAGGATTATTGAAAAGTTGGTCAAATGGAACAGTTTTAGTATACATTTCAGAAAACCGTATAAAGGATATAAGAAATTAAGTTTTGTTTGCATTATTATTTGACCCAATAATCAAAATAATTGCCAAATTTCGTATTTTTTTTATTTTTGAATTTAAAATAGTTCTCTGACAAGAATTATAATTTTTTGAGTCAGAATCTTATTTTCGTAACGGCCACTGAGATGATAGTGAATGGCGTCAAGTTTGTTTTTGAAAATTCTGCCAAAAATTTTCCAATTTCAAAATTCAATGTATTCAACTCTTTCGTAAGACTGGCTTGTGTGATTGTTAAAACAGTAGTGGTTTCCCTAAAAAAACAAAAGAAGATATCGAAAACGTAGGGCAAATAATAGAAGAGGTGCCACAAACTTCTCTTTCATATTAGTATAAGTCGCTATTGTGGACGGGTACTTTCAGCAAAACAGTGCTACCACTTAGGAAATACAGCCATTACTAGATCCTCACTTTATGTGACTTTTTTGTGGTCTTATTTAATTACTTGATTTTTTAGCAATGCTTACATAACCTTAATAAGCTGCGTCAGGCCATAGTTGCCATAATTGATAATAATTCTCAAATATTGGCAAATTTTGGTAAAGTTTTATTGCTTTTATAATACTTCCAGCGGGTTCAAATGACTCCGTTAAATTTATTATTTTAATTGTTTAATCTTTTTTGCTCCGGAGGCACAGCAATTTTGCTGGATTTAATTTCACTATTAACAATATAATTTTTTTAATAATATGAAAATTGTTTATTAATTTAGTATTATGATTATTTAAGCATTTACTGTAGAAGTTAATATAAAAAAAAATGTAATCAAGCAGCTAAATCACGATTTGGGACATTAAACAGCGATTATAGAACAAATGGCCTGTATAGGTCTTTATTGTCGCTGTCAAGTGATGGACCATAAACATTCTGGTAATGTAGATGATTAGTGAAGCATTAAGTAAACATAAACAACACAAACAAACCTCTTGTTTCATAAACAAAAATTAACAGAATTCAAACCTAATTAGAAATATTGTAAGTTGTAAAGCTGTCAGTAGGCAACGATCTGACAGCTCTTTTTAGAGCCACCTTGATTTGTCATGTTACTCTTTTATTGCTAATTATTAATTGGAGTGGTAAACAAATATTTTTCGCAAAAGCGAAGTGTAAACTTCAAAGTAAAAACTCTATAAAATCTAATCGCATTATTCATTTCTCAAGAAGTACTTTATCAACATCTGGCGTTGCCATCACTGAGGCACACTTATGAGAGCTGATTTGTCGATTATTCGTCTTCTACACTCTAATAACAGAGATTGACGTCGGAAAGTTTTCGAATGACAGAACTTTGAGTTGCAAATGTAATGAACAAAACTCTGAAAGTTTGCGTCTCTCTCAAAAGAGATTGCTGATTTATTGATCAGCGTTTTATAAGTAACTGAAAAATTTATGAGTAAACTTTGAAATCGCTATCGTTAGCCAGGTGGCTAACGATAGTGCGTTTGAAATCTGCTCCATTGAAGGTCTTGGGTTCGAATCCCACCCAGACGATAGTTTTTTTTTACACAAAAAATGGCTTTTGGTGTTGAAATGTAGAAGCACAATAGATCAAAAGGTCGCAGTGCAATATACCCTCTAATTTCATTTGATTTTTAGTTGAAGTAGACGTTTTTTGCATTGAGAATTATAAATGGAAATTCGTCTTCTTCCATGCCAACGTCAACTAAAATATTCATTTTGATTTTAATCAGATATCATCTATAATTAAAGAAGAACTACATTCTCGAATTCTCGGTCTGCTTCTATAAATCAATTATTATTCTATTGATTTATATTATTAGAATAGTAATTTGTTGCAAATACCCTGAAGACCTCTTCTGATTGGAACCTTCTGACTGCGCCAATTTAATTTAATTGTTTTGATATCGGATACATAATTAACTACATTTCTTGTTATTATCGTTACCGTACAAATCTAGAACACATAAATTTACAGCAAAAGATTATAAAACAAGTAAAAGACCAAAGATCTGAAAAACAAATGAAATAAAAAGAACAAGAACAAAAAAGACAAATAATAATAGAGAACAAAAGAATGCACGAACTAGATGAAAAGTAATAGAATTAGAAGAAATAAATAGAAAGACAATAGATAAAACACTTAAAAATGCAGGATGTGTGAAAAAGAGAAAGAAACACTAACAAACAATAAAAAAGTGCGTGAAGGTTAAAGAAAGTAAGGTACATAATAGAAAGAAAGAAAAAAGAAATAGAATAGATGAAGATGACGGAAAAAGAAAGAAAAAGACTAAACTTGGTAAATGAGATAGAATGAGAGAAGAAAAAAAGATAAAAAGCAAGAAAGAGCAAATAAGAATTAGAACAAAAAAAGAAAATTTAATTATATCATTTATATTAAAGATTATTGTATTAAAAATTGTATTTTACGACATTGTTACATGCATAAAATTACATATTAATAAAAAATATAAGACTAAAGATCTAAGAAATAAATAAAATAGAAAGAAAGAGAAACTTATGAAAGAAAACAAAAAAAACAAACAATAATAGAAAACCAGAAAATGTCAAAACTAGATAAAAAGAAGTAGAATTTGAAGAAATAAATAGAGAGACAATAGATAAAACACTGAAAAAAAAGTGAGAGAAATTATGAAAAAAGCATAATTTATAGAGACCAAGAGAAAGAAAAACAACTATTCACAAAAAACAAAAAGGGCAAAAAAATCAACAAATTTTAAACACTAAAAAAGCTTATATTATAATTATGTTTATTTTACTTTACGTAGTCTATTTTGAAAAATTATGAAGTTAAAAAAAAGGTTCTTTTTTTTATTAACATAGATATAATTATATTAAATTATAATATCTTGTTTATAGACAGATATTTTGTTGTGCTTTAAAATTGTGTAACACTGATATTGTTGTTATTTTTAAAAATACTATTAAAAAAAACAAAAACGGACTCAAATGTACAATTTTAACCAATTTATGTACCAAAAAATACAAGTGAATAAAGTTTGCAGAAAATGAGAAAAAACTTGCAAAATTGTTAGAAAAATGAAAAAAAAAACAACAAAACGCAATAAAAAAATACATGTAAACGATAAAACAAATATTAAACAGAATCTTAAAAAAAAGAGCAACTAATAATGAAGAACAAAAAAGTGTATAAATTGATAAAAAAAATAAATAGATAAAATACCAGAAAAACAAGTGATAAAATATATAAAAAAACATAATCTACACAAAAAAAAGAACGAGTAGAAAATAAGAAACAAAAAAAAAACAAAAGTAAAAAGTACCTTAAATCAAAAAATTTGAAAACATTATAAAAATAGTCTATAATATATTAAGATTTATATTAATATTAATATCTTCTAATTATAATGTCTTGTTTATAGAGATAATAACAAAAATAATACTATTTTGTTTATAGAGATATATTTTGTTGTTTTTAGAATTATCTAAGATTGATATAGTTGTTATTTCTAAAAAAAATATATAAAATACAAAATCAAACTCAAATGCACAATTTTTACTATTGATGACTAATTTATTTATAAAAAGGGTACCACAGACTATAAATAAAAAAAAATTGCCAAAAATAAGAAAAAACTCTGCATAATTTGTTAGAAAGAGAGTAAAAATAGCAGCCAAAGACAAAAAAAGAGACATAAAAAAATAAAACAATAATGAAACAAAATCTAAGAAAATAAAAAAAACAAAAAAACACTTAAAATAACAAAAAAAAACTAACATTGAAGAACAAGAAAGAGTATAAACTAGATAAAAATATATATCAAAAGAGTAGCAAAAAAAATAGATAGATAAAGCGAATAAACAATAAAAAACAATAAAATTGAAAAAAATACGGAAAAAAACATAATAGAAAATAAAAAAGTGAATAAAAAAAGCAAGTGTTAGATAATATAAAACAACACAATGTATATAAAAACAAAACAACAAGGGTATAAACAAAAACAGCTATTTAAGAAAAAAAAACAACAAAAATAAGAAGTTCAAAATTTTTAAACATTAAAACAATTTATTTTATATTAGAATTTACTTCACTTCACGTAATCTATAACGATGAAATTGTGGACGGGTACTTTCAGCAACACAATGCCACTCTATATACCTTTTATACATTTGAAACCGCAGTTTCAAAAAAGAGAACAGTTTATTAATAATATTCTGTATTTAGAGATAATAATAACAACAATGATTATTAATATTATCGTTTATAGAGAAGTACTTTGTTGTTTGTATAAAATTGATATAATTGTTATTTCTAAAAAAAATATATAAAATACAAAATCAAACTCAAATGCACAATTTTTCCTATTGATGGACTAATTTACTTATAAACAAGGTATCATAGAGTATAAACAAATAAAATTTGCAAAAAATGAGAAAAAACTTTGTATAATTTGTTAAAAAACGGGTAAAAATAGCAGCCAAACACAAAAAAAGAAACAAAAAAAATTAAACAACAATGAAACAAAATCTAAAAAAATAAAAGAAACAAAAACACACTTAAAATAACCAAAAAAACAAATATTGAAGAACAACAAAGAGTATAAACTAGATAAAAATATATATCAAAAAAGTAGCAAAGAAAATAGGTAGATGATAAACAATAAAATTAAAAAAAACAATCAATAATAGAAAATAAAAAAGTGTTAAAGTGAATAAAAAAATCAAGTGATATATTTTATAAAATAACACAATCTACATAAAAACAAAACAACAAAGGGATAAACAAAAACAGCTATTTAGAAAAAAACTAAGTAGTCAAGAATTTTTAAACATTAAAACAAATTATTTTATATCAGGATTTACTTCACTTTACGTAATCTACGACGATGAAATTGTGGACTGGTACTTTCAGCAAGACAATGCCACTCTATATACATTTTATAAATTTGAAACTTTAGTTTTAGAAAAGAAAACAGTATATAGAGACGATAATAATAATAACAATTATTGTTGTTTATCGAAAAGTATTTTGCTGTTTTTTAGATATAAATAATTTCTAGAAAAAACTAAATAAAATACAAAATCAAACATAAATGCACAATTTTAACGACTGATTGACAAATTTACAAACCAAATAAATTTATAATTATAAATTCATATATTCGGTTTTCGTTCATATTTTTTTTCTCTGATGGTGTATTGATTTGCTTTGCATATTAAAGTAAGTACACAAACATCCCTATTTCAAACAGAAAAACCCTACAAATAGCTGTTGACATTTGTGCCCCGTCAACCAATATCGAACTGATTAGATCATAAACTTAATAGCTCAAGCAAATAGTCATAAAAATTTAATAGTGAAGCCACAGGCCACAGGAAAATCGTAATAAGTCAGCGTTTTATGTGGATTAAATCAACACTGAAAATAGGTAAAAAAAACAAATAATTTGCAATGTATATTTTTCTCACTTTAAATGCTCAGCCAGCTACCTGGTTGGCTCTATTCATGCAACTAAGGTACGCCACACTTTGGCTTGTAAATTTTTTTTACCATTGTAGTCCTGCTCCTCTTATTATCAACAATAAATTTTCTTGCGGGTTTGTCTACTATACTGCTACGTTGTTTATTGGATTTACATTTTGTTTTATTATTCTTTTTTTTTAGTTCCAGAAAAGGAGCTTTTGCTACGACGTCTTTCCTCCGATGAAGGGCTCATGAGGGTACAATGTCTGGCAAATGGGGTATTTCCCAAGCCGGATATGAGTCTCCACTCCCAAGAAAGGTAATTATAGAGTGCGATGTGTAAAGCAAAGAGGTCATAAAAACAATTATATGGCGGCACTAACATTAAACTTTATGACTCATAATAAACCTATATTATTATTATTATTATTATTCAATTAAAATGTTTACTATATTGTGATTTTGTTTATGTAACAATGTCGTAAAATACAATAATCTTTAATTTAAAAAATAATGAAAAAATTCTATTTTAAATTTTCTTTTTTTGTTGTGATTTTTTTTAGCTCTTTCTTGCTTTTTGTCTTTTCTTCTTCTCTCATTCCCTAACTTTAATCTTTTTCTTTCTATTATATTGTATTCTTATTTTCTTTTCTTTCATTATCTACCAGACTTATTTTAACTTTCACCCAGTTCTTCATCATGTTTGCTAGTGTTTCTCTTTTTCTTCCACACATCCTGCATTTTCTTTCAATTTTTTCTATTCAAAATCTTTTTCTCTTTCTCTGAATCTTGACATAGTTTTCTTCTCTCTCTCTCATTTTTATTTTTCAGATAGTTTTAGGTAGTTTGTTTGTAATTAATCTCTCATTGTATGTGCTTTCTTTAATTTTTTTTTCTTTTTTCTTTTTTTGATATTCTATGTCTCTATCTTTGCCTCTCATTTCTCCATACACTTATTTTCTCACTTATCTTTTCCTCTCAATTTTTTCTACACTGAACTTTTGTTTTTTATAGCATTCTTTTGTCTCTTTTTTTATTACCTTGTCTATCTTTTCGTTTATCACTTTCTAGCACTTTTAGTATGTGACATTCTTCTCTATCTCTTAATTTGTCTACAAACTTTTCTGCTTCTCTTCTTACTTTTTCTCTCTTTTTTTCTTTCATATACCTCGAGGACACTTCTCTCCCTTCAACACCTCATTCAGTACATCTCTCTGTCTTTTTCTAACTCTTTCAATTTGCATGCATCCATGCTGCTTTATTTGGAATTTCTTCCGTTTCTAACGATTTTCTTTTTTTTAATTTTATCAGTTGTTTTTCTACCTTTTTCTTGTTATTTTTTTTTTCTCTGCGTTAATTTGTTAAAGTTTTTTTTGCCAGTTTTTCTCTTCTCTTTTTTACTGTAGCTTTTTAAAATGTTTTACTCAATAGCTTATTTGATATTTTTTTTTCCTTTTTTTCCCTTCAAGTATTCTCAAATTTTGAGTTGTTATTGTTTTAATTTGGTTATAATATATCTTTTATTTTGCATGATTTCTTTGTTTTTTTTTTTAATGTATTTTTTTTTTCTTTAATTTTTCAATTAATGTTTAACTTTTTTTTTAGTTTTTTGCATTCTCAATCGTACCATTTGTTTTTTTATCTCAATTTTTTTATGTTATTGTTTTTTTTTTAATAAGTACCGTTATTAATTTAAGCATTAATTGTGCAATCGCCATCTTTAATAATGATAAAGATAAGAATCTGGCTCGATTAGTTTTTGGCCTAAAGCTATCTTTGAAAATGATATAAAGATGAACATATGATCATTTATAAACGTATTACATAAAAAAAATTGTTTATTATTTATTATTGTGTTCAACCCTTCCTGTCTCAGAGGCACAGCAATTTTGCTGGATTTAAAAATCATTACGGTCTAAAATATACAAAAATAAACAAAAATAAACTAAAGTAAACTAAAATAAACAAAAATAAACCAAAGAAAACTGAAATAAACTAAAATTAACTAAAATTAACTAAAATAAACTAAAATAAACTAAAATAAACTAAAGAAAACTAAAATAAACTAAAATAAACTAAAATTAACTAAAATTAACTAAAATAAACTAAAATAAACTAAAATAAACTAAAGAAAACTAAAATAAACTAAAATAAACTAAAATAAACTAAAATAAACTAAAATAAACTAAAATAAACTAAAATAAACTAAAATAAACTAAAATAAACTAAAATAAACTAAAATAAACTGAAATAAACTAAAATAAACTAAAATAAACTAAAATAAACTAAAATAAACTAAAATAAACTAAAATAAACTTAAACAAACTATGAGAAACTGAAATAATCTAAAATAAAGTATAATAAACTTAAATAAACTAAAATAAACTGAAATAAGCTAAAATAAACTAAAATAAACTAACATAAACTAAAATAAACTAAAATAAACTAAAATAAACTAAAATAAACTAAAATAAACTGAAATAATCTAAAATAATCTCAAATTTACTAAAATAAACTAAAATAAACAAAAATAATCTAGAATAAATTAAAATAAACTGAAATAAACTGAAATAAACTGAAATAAACTAAAATAAACTAAAATAAACTAAAATAAACTAAAATAAACTAAAATAAACTAAAATAAACTAAAATAAACTAAAATAAACTAAAATAAACTAAAATAAACTAAAATAAACTAAAATAAACTAAAATAAACAAAAATAAACCAAAATAATGTATTGTTGTTATTATTTAATTAAAATGTTTGCAATCTGTTTATTTTAGTAATTTTTTACAATAAACATTATTGTCCGATAAAGTATTGTTTATTTTTAAGCTATTTTATTGGTATTTTAGCTGTTGTTTACGTCAACCCTAAATATAGAGTCTTCTTCTGACAATTTTTTAAATTGATTGTAACGGTTATCAATTTATGTTTATAATTGCGCAATTAGAAGCTCTTTAGTGAAAGTTTAGACAAAGCCGCCATTTTAGTTCACAGTACGTAGCTGTCAAACTCAAAAACGTCAAAAATGAAAATGACAAATAGTGTAACGTAGGCACATTGTAGCATAAACACTGACCTGACCTGTTCTGGCCTGGCCTGACTTGACCTAACGCCATCTTTAATAATGAGAAACAAATGACAATTTGAAAAACAATTGCAATATTTGAGCAGTAATAAAAAGTTGTTAAACTTTAATCTTTAGCACGACACATTTACGTGTTTTACATTATCGTAAAACATTTCACCGGAGGCTATTTTATCGGTTAAGACAGTTTATTGTGAACAGAATTTTATCTTACAACGCATCCCACTTCTGATACTATATAACAATTTCTTGTTTCTTTTTTTCGACAATATTGAAGCGTTTTACTAGAAAATTGTTTGTTTTTGACTAAATTATTGACTTTAACGTCAGCATCTCGAAAACAAAACCAATAAAATAACAAATTATTTCCAAAGCTTTGTTACAAAACCTCTATTCCATTAACAACTGTCTTTTCTGGCTTTTGTAGAACTCAATTTTACCGTGCACGTCAGCAGCGCAGCATGTAGTCAGATCGGGGTATTGTTCTAAAAGAAGTTAAAAGCTTCTCTGGCACTAAATAAAGCCCTAGGTTAGCGTGGCGTCCATCTTTCTTGCCTCTATTTTCTGCAATTAACTTGCGGTACGTGTTCTGTTTACTGCACCCGGTGCATAAATCTGCTGCCCCTCTGTTCTACGCCACTGGAAACCTGAACTACTTGGACGATTTAGATCTTAGATTTTATCTGAGGAAGGCTATTACTTGAACGAAACGTAGAAACTCCGATTTATTGCTGCCTGAATATGTCTGAATTTTAAAATATTTGATTGTCTTTGCTTGATTCAGCTATTTTTTTGCATTGCGGGGAATGCCGGCAAGCTAAGCTGGTATTGCAGGTGTCTATTCACAGCTGACATTGACATTTGAGCCCAGTGCCGTACACAAATGCGAAACTAATATATAGAATACGATAATAATATATAGAATGTCAAATGACATCTGTCATTTTTTACGCAAATTTGTTATAATAAGACGAATTTTTTTTAATTGATTGAATAAGAATAGCTTATCAGAAAGGTTTACGTTCTAAAGACGGCTTTTGTTTTAAATTTGTAATGAAAATTAATTAACTTCTCGTACATCAAAGCACTTATTCAATGAGATTTATGTAGCTAGAGAAAAGAAAAAGAGCTTACTTTTCAAAAAAAACAAAAAAAAAAACAAAAAAACAGCGCATCTTCCTGTCCAATAAAACCCGATCTCTCTAGGTGAAACCTCCCCCAAAATTTCTCGATAATGACGAAATAATAGGTATTTATTTAAGCTAGGAGGAGACGTTGGGGGAGAATTCATCACGTAATAAAGATTTTTCTAAGGGAGAAAAGCAATAAAAGTAAAGTTCCGACGAAGAACACATAACCCAGCATGCCGTGCGGGCTTTTATATAAAAGTTGTAGATCTTGAGAGGTTATTCTATTTCTACATTCTTTTTTTTTTCTCCAAATTACGGCACTTTGGATGACCACAGGCCACTCTTATCTTTTCACACACCACCGACTTTTGCTTTCATAAAAATGAAAAGAATCTTTCGGTTTTATGCCTTGGACATACAGCGAAATAAGGAATTTAGACGATTTACGGCAAGAAATAGTCTTAAATTATTATTATTATAAAAGAAAACAAAAGAAACATAAGCAGAAACAACGAAAAACAAAAGAAATACAAATGATGGTTTGGAACGTAAAAAAAGAGAAAGAACTCTAGGATTATGTGGAAGAAATGAAAGAAGAAGTAGAATAGAAATGCAGCTACGCAAGAAAAGAAAACAAAAAAAAACCAAAAGGGGTATAATAAAAGCAATAAAATTATAACTAGTGAACAATCAAGATGGCTGAGAAACAAAGAAAGAAATCAAAAAATACGAAGAAGAAGGAAACAAAATCATTATAGACAGAGAAAAGTACAATCTGATAACAATCTATGGAACAAAGATGAAAACACCAAGGAAGAGAATAGAGAACAAAGTGGAGAGAAAAAAAAGGGAAAGAACTGGAAACATGGTATTTGATCAATTTCCTAATTAAGAATGTCTCCAGACAGTTTTTTTAGTCTGGCAACTTCAGAAAAGTATCAGTACCATTTGATTCCTCTCTTTAAAATGATATTGGTTTTCGACGTCTAATCATTTTGATTGACGCCTCCTACAGATCGGTTTTTGTTTTGATAAGCTAACACTATTGGCTCAAATTTACCAGTATTATAGTTCGTGTTGATAAGCGCCTCCTACATCTACATCATTTTTTTTTACATTATCGAATGGTACTGTTTTATCAGAATTACATTTTTTTCTTATTTTACATTTGAATGATCATCTTTTTGTCAAAGCTGAAATAATATTGCAATTTTATCTAATTCTTTGTAGTTTGTAAGCTATTTTTGGATCTATTTTTGCCAGATTTGAACACTATTGAACTCTTTTGGTAATTTTGTTATCATCTATGTGTTTTGTGAGTTAAAAAATTTAGATTATGCCAAATGTCTTTTTAGACGCATTCAAGCATCAAGAGTACCATTTGATGCCTCCCATAAGAAAGATAATGGTTTTCAAGGCCCAATCATATTGATTTACGCCTACTACTGATGAGTTTTTGTTTTGATAAGCTAACACCATTGGTTCAAATTTACCAGTACTATCGTATTTCATGTTGATAAGCGCCTCCTAGATTGTTTTTTTTTCTTACATCATCAAATGGTACGGTTTTATCAGAATTAATTCATTGGTTTTTCTCATTCTACAATTAAATAATCATAATTTTGTCAAAGCTGGAATAATATTGCAAAACAAAAAGCAATTTTTTCTAATTCTTTATTTGATTGCAGTATCTAAACCCTTTTGGGATCTGTTTTTGCCGGATTTCAACCCTATTGAACTCTGTTGGTAATTTTCTTATAATGAATGTGCTTTGGTTGACAGCTTCTAATCATTTTGGTTGTATCTTGTTTCAAAAAACTTTGTGAGTTTTCAAAATTTAGATATGTCAAATGTTTTTTTGGAACATTCAAGCATTAGTACCGTTTGATTCCTCCTAATAAAATGATATTGGTTTTCAAGGCCCAATGATGTTGATTTACGCCTACTACTGATTAGATTTTGTTTTGATAAGCTAACACCATTGGTTCAAATTTACCAGTACTATCATATTTCATGTTGATAAGCGCCTCCTACATTGTTTTTTTTTCTTACATCATCGAATGGCACGCTTTTATCGGGATTAATTCCTTGGTTTTTCTTATTTTACAATTAAATAATCATCTTTTTGTCAAAGCTGAAATAATATTGCAAAAAAGACAATTTTTTCTAATTCAGCATTTGATGGTAGAGTATTTAAACCATTATGGGATCTACTTTTGCCGGATTTGAGTACTATTGAAATCTTTTGGTAATTTTGTTGAGAGCTTTTCATAATTTTTGTTGACCCGTTTCTTCTTAGAATTTCACACACTTTTACCATCGACAAGGTCGGTTTGCAGTAAATAGCCGAAATTTCTAAAGATGGTAATGTTTTGAACCTACATTTCAAAAAATCTTTTTTTTTGTAAAAAGTTTTTTTTAAAAAGAAACAGAAAATAAAATAAGAAAACAAAAGACATAAAGAACAAGAGAGAAATAAAGTAATTGAAAGATAAAAGAGGAAAAAAACATTAAAACATTATAGAAAAAAGCAAAAAAGGAAAATACATATATAATAATTAAAAACGGTAAAGTTTTCAAAAATTAAAAAAAAAACAATTAACAAAAAGCTTGAATCATTCACCTTTTTGTGGCAGAAAAAAAAAATAAAAAACCAATAGAAACAAGCTCAAAAGGAGAAAAAAGCTAAGAACTGTAAAAATAATTGAAAAAGACACAAAAAAGCAACTGAAAAACGATAAGCGATAAACGAAAAGTAGGAGAGAAGTTACTAACAGAATAAGAATTGCAAAAAGATAAAAAAATATTAAAAATAACTTAATAAAAATATATTTAAGAAAAAAGTATTACTAAAAGAAAAATGCATAAAGTAGAAAAAACAGAAAAAAAAACAAATAGAAAACGTAAAGAAAGGAAAAAATGTGAAAATATGTGGATAATGCAAAAAAAAAAATATGGAAAAAAAATTGAGAGATAGAAAAGGAAAAAAAACAACTAAAAGCAAAAAATATAAATATAAAAAATCAATAGAGATAATATAAACAAAGCAGGAGGAAGAAAAATGCAAAGAAAAGTAAGAAAACTAAAAAAACATGACAAAAAAAAAACAGTTAAAGATAGACAATTTTTAAAAGTGGCAAAACAATTATTTGTGAGTTAAGCATAGCAGAGAGAGAGAAAGATAATTAAAAGATAAAGATATAGATAACAGAAATAAATAGTGCGATAATCATTAGATAAAAAAAGTAAAATAAACATCAAAATCATAGAAAAATTAGAAATATGAAAAAAACAATACATTGAAAGTATAAAAAAGTGTCAAATAATAAACAAAAGAACTTAAGGAGTCAAAAAGAAATATGCAAAGGAATGCATAATATATAAATAAAAGCAGAAAACCAAAGAAAATATGAAAGAATTAATAAAAAAAATAATAATAAAAACATTTTGAGAAGTTAATAGAAAAGTACAGTAAAGACATAAAAAGTAATATAAAAAAATAATTTTAAAATAAAAGTATTACATTATGAAAAAATTAGGTAAAGAATAAATACAAAAAACCTAAAAAACTTTAAAATATGTAAATATGTAAAAAAGAACAGATAAATAACAGAGAATATAAAAAAATATTTATGAAGATTAAGAAAATGCTAAAATCATTTTGAGGAAATTATGGGGAATAAAGAAAAATTATTAGAAAAAGACAAAAAAAGAAAAAAAAACAAAAAAATTAGAAAAGAATTAAAGGGCATAATAGAAGGAAACATAGGAAAAAGATATAAGATAAACAGCAGAAAAGTGATTAATAGAATAAGAGTTGTGAAAATTTAGAAAAATCTTTGAGAAAAGACTATCTTAAAATAAAAAAGCATCAAGTAAAAAAATATATACAGAAAAAAAAAAGAAGACAAATAGAAAACTTTAAAATTAAAAATAAAAATAATACATATTTGAAAACAAACAAAAACTCAAAAAATCAAGAGAAGAATATGAAAAAATAATTAAAAATTAGAAAAGTATTCAAATGTAACTAAATCAAAAACAACAAAATACATTTTGTTGTTTTTTTTTATTATTTTTTTTTCTACAGAAAAAAATTGAATTTAAAAGAAAGATATCTAAAGAATAAATATAGAAAACCGTTAAAAAATATGATAAAATATAATCAATAGCAGATAAAGAAAAGAAAATATTAAAAAATTAATAAAAATCAAAAAAATACTAAAAACATTTTGAGAAAATTATAATAAAAACAAAGTAAATAAAACAAAGAAATAAAAAAAAGAACATCTAAAAATGATACGGTACTTGCGGTGTTGAAAAAAGTGTCTAAATAAATATAATTTTAAAAAAAATTGTTTTTTGATAACATTTAAAAAAAAAAATTTGTACCGCTGAATGTTTTATTTTCTAAAAAAATAGATAACTTGATTTATTACACTAATAAGTTGTCAATTTTGTTTTTGATTAGTATCTGATTTAGTATCTGCTGTATTACTGTGCCAGACTCTGTTGTAAGATTTGCTAAAATATTTATCTCAGCTTTTTCTTATGATTTTCTTTTTTTTTTCATATTTTCTTCCAGAGAAATCGAAAGTGCGGAAACAAACACTCGGATTCGCGACCATCTGTACGAAGTCTCAGCGACAGCAACCCTGCCCGAGCTGGCAGCCCCCGAGGAGTTCTCCTGCGAGCTGCGAATTCCCCAAGCCAACTACACCGTACGTCGTGAGACTGTCTTCTATCCCGGTAAGTTTTTCTTTTCTTCCCTTACATTTCATCCCGATTTACGGGAATTACGTCATGCTTAAAGTTTTACGGGAGTAGATTCTGCCCGATCAGATTCCTCCTCATTCCGGGACACTGATCCCACTTGTTCGCCATTGAAACAACATAAATAATAATGTCTTAGGGGGCTTTAGTCAGTCCCGATGTTTGGGTTTCAACTTTTGTAAACAACGGGACGATAGCGCTGAGGTGACGGTATCACAATTGTGTTTGCCTGCTTGATCCAACATTGGAAGCTGTGTGATCTGATTTAACGAGAAATTGTATGTTTGTTTGCTTGTTTGTTCTAATATTGAAAACGCCATTTTGTTTGTTTTTTTACTGCTGCAGCTGACCAGCAGAATGTCAAGCGCAAATACGCACTGCATAAAAGTTGTCACTTTTCTTTTCCAAGTCTATAAAGTCATTTAGACGTGCGAGTTTACACAATAAACACATTTACCAACTTGACAATTCTGTTAGAAACAACATCATCACTGTTGGGGGCAAATAGACATAGACAAGTTGCCCCAAAATTGCCCAAAGCTGTTACTTCAGTGTTGGAAATACTTATTACTTGTCTATTTTCTTACGTTTCCTTCGTATGATAAGAAACATTGTGTTGATGACGTATTTTGTACTAACTGGCAAGCGCTTCAGGTTGGCCAAAATACAATCTTTAAAGAAACTAAAAGAAACTAACCAACAAAATAAAAAAATATATACAAAACGTCAACAAAGTGTATTTTTAATTCTAAAAGTGCACACAAAGATCTTCTAGGTTAGAGATGGAATTGCCAAAGAAAAGAAATATGAGGTAAAAAAATTGAAAACATTTATTTTTAACAGGATGGTGCCACAGCTCAAATTGCTAACGCGTCTATAGACTTGTAAGGAACATTTTTTCTGACAAATATCTAGACAAACCTTTTTAATAAATAAAATTTGTTTTTTGTAGTCCAAACCAAAAAAAAAGTAATAAGATTTATGTTCAACTCTTCCTGTCTCGGTGGCACAGCAATTTTGCTAGCTTGTTGTGACTGGCAAGCTCTAGATTAGCCAGAATAGAATCTTTAAATAGATTGAAAGAAACTAAGCCCCAAAAATAAAAAAAACCTTTACGCAAACAACTAAAATTCGTCAAAAAATTGTACTTTCAACTCTAAAAGTACAGACAAAAACTTTTAAGTTAGAGATAATAGTGCAAAAAAATAGAGATATGCTAAATGTCATTTTTTTTTTGACAGAACGATAATTAAAATTTAAGACATTTATTTTTAGCAGGATGGTGTCACAGCTCAAATTGCTAGCGCGTTTAAAAAATTGTAAGAAACATTTTTTTCTGTTCGAACACTTATCTGGACAAATATTTTTAATAAAAGAAGTTCGGTTTTCGTAGTTCAAAACCAAAAAAAAAATAATAGGATTTATGTTCAACTCTTTCTGTCTCGGTGGCACAGCTATTTTGCTGGCTTGAACTGACTGGCAAGGTTTTTAGATTGGCCGTAATACAATCTTTAAATAGACTGTAAGAAACTAAGCCACAAAAATAAAAAATATATATACAAAACGTCAACAAAGTGTACCTTTAACGCTAAAAGTACACATAAAAAATTTTTATGTTAGAGATCAAATTGCAAAGGCCTAGAGATATGTTTTTTTTGACCAAACAGTGATAAAAATTGAAAACATTTATTTTTAACCGGATGGTGCTACAGCTCAAATTGCTAACGCGTCTATAGACTTGTAAGAAACATTTTTTCTGGTCGAGCAAATATCTAGACAAACATTTTTAATAAAAAAAAATGTTTTTTGTAGTTCAAAGCCAAAAAAAAAGAAGTAGGATTTATGTTCAACTCTCCCTGTCTCGGTGGCACAGCAATTTTGCTGCTTTGTACTGACTGGCAAGCTCTAGATTGGCCAGAATACAATCTTTAAATAGACTGAAAAAAACTAAGCCCCATAAATAAAAAAAACCTTTACGCAAACAACTAAAATTCTTGCAAATTGTCAAAAAATTGTACTTTCAACTCTAAAAGTACACACAAAAACTTTTAAGTTAGAGATAATAGTGCAAAAGAATAGAGATATGCTAAATGTCAATTTTTTTTTGACAGAATGATAATTGAAATTTAAAACATTTATTTTTAACAGGATGGTGTCACAGCTCAAACTGCTAACGCGTCTATAAAATTATAAAACACTTTTTTTCTGATCGATTACCTACTTAGACAAATATTTTTAATAGAAAAAGTTCGGTTTTTGTAGGTCAAGGCCAAAAAAAAGTAATAGGATTTAAGTTCAACTCTCCCTGTCTCGGTGGCACAGCTATTTTGCTGCCTTTTACTGACTGGCAAGCTCTTTAGATTGGCCAGAATACAATCTTTAAATGGACTGAAAGAGACTAAGCCACAAAAATAAAAAAAACTTCTACGCAAACAACTAGAAGTCTTGCAAAACGTCAAAAAAGAACTCTAAATGTCTTTTTTTTTGACAGAACGATTATAAAAATTTAAAACATTTATTTTTAACAGGATGGTGTCACAGCTCAAATTGCTAACGCGTCTATAAAATTTCTGGTAGAACACCTACCTAGACAAATATTTTTAATAGAAAAAGTTCGATTTTTGTAGTTCAAAACCAAAAAAAAAGTAATCGGATTCATGTTCAACTCTTTCTGTCTCGGTGGCACAGCAATTTTGCTGGCTTCTACTGACTGGCAAGCTCTTTAGATTGGCCAGAATACAATCTTTAAATAGACTAAAACAAACTAAGCCACAAAAATTAAAAAAATCTCTACGCAAACAACTAAAATTTTTGCAAAACGTCCAAAAAGAACTCTAAATGTCTTTTTTTTTGACAGAACGATAATAAAAATTTAAAACATTTATTTTTAACAGGATGGTGTCACAGCTCAAATTGCTAACGCGTCTATAAAATTGTAAGGAACATTTTAATAGAAGTTTGGTTTTTGTTGTTCAAAGCCCAAGTAAAAAAGTCCCGGAGGCACAGCAATTTTGCTGGATTTAAAAATCATTACAGTCTTTGACAACTAATAATAATGCCAATATTATTTATTAGTATAACTTATTATTATTATTATTAGAATCGTTGTTTTCCAACAATTTTAGGATTGAAAACCATTATCAAATCCTTTTTAAAGCTCCTAAAAAGCTTATGCCGTTCTAAATACAGTAGAGTGCTTCTATGAAATTTCATCACAATAATCAATGATCAGCTCTATTAATTAATGTTTGTTTATTAAATACAGCGAGATCAACAATGAATGTTTGTGTTGGCCAGCCTACATTAAATTTTAGAAAGATGAAACCACTGCAACCACTTCCTGTTAACGGATGACATTTTTAACCAAAGTTAGTCGCTGTGACATAACCTAAATTTTTTTTTATGTCAAATATTTACAGTGTTGCAACTAGGCAAATACAAAAAGTTCCTAAAAAGTGTTGCAAACTCAAACAGTCATTGTTGAGCACGCTGTTCTTTGATGATTGAGGAAGATCTTGAGTATGTGCGCCACTCAGCGCCTAGAAAAAAAGTTAATAATTAATTTGTTTTACGATTATTGTTCAATTGTTTATAAAAGTAGCTTTAAAATGTCGAATTTAAGTGCTTTTAAGCTAAATTATTTTCGGAATTTTAATCTAAATCTGCTTATCAGCAAAGTTTCTTCACATATTAAAGCTGTCTTCCGTCAAACGGCATTATTGTGAAGCCATCTGTGTATATTTGAGTAAAATTAGACGAGTTTTTGCAATAACTTCTCTAGAAAAAGAAGCACTAGTCCGTAAATAATTCCAATTCCGTCTCCTGCAAACCGTCCGCTTTCAGGCGTGATATTCACTAAACCTCGTCAAACTGGCGGTGGCGGCTTTTTGAATTGGCGGTTTTGTTTGTTTTGGTCATATTGGGGGCGGCGGAGGTAAACCCAATTAACAGAATCAGAGGCCCCGCAAGTCGAGAGACAGTCCAATAAACAAAACATAAAGTAAACGAGCGAAAAAGCTCTCTGAATCCTAAAAACTCAAAAAAACATTGGACAGAAAAAATCAGGTCTGGTCAGGTCTGGTCAGGTAAGGTCTTAGTTTTAAACAATACACAAAAACAGTGGTTTGGAGTTAGGTCTGGTCAGGTCCGGTCAGGTCAGGTCAGGTAAGGTCTTAGTTTTAAACAATACACAAAAACAGTGGTTTGGAATTAGGTCTCAGGTAAGGTCTTAGTTTTAAACAATACACAAAAACAGTGGTTTGGAGTTAGGTCTGGTCAGGTCCGGTCAGGTCAGGTCAGGTAAGGTCTTAGTTTTAAACAATACACAAAAACAGTGGTTTGGAGTTAGGTCTGGTCAGATCCGGTTAGGTCAGGTCAGGTAAGGTCTTAGTTTCAAACAATATACTAAAACAGTGGTTTGGAGTTAGGTCAGGTCTAGCAAAGTCATGTTTAAAAGTTTTGCAAAAATAGTTTTCTTGGGTCTTTAATAGCTTTCAGCTACATTTTGACTAAAACTAATTAATTTTCCAAAAAAAAAAAATAATAAACTGAAATAGTTATTTACGTAACGAGTTCGGAAAGTAAAATTTCCCACATAAGTGCACTTAAAGGAGTATTGCATAAGTGCGAATAGAAGAAATGTTCCTCCGAAAAAGTAAGGTAGAATTTTTTTTGCAACGAATAACTCTAATTTTTTAATAATAAATGATTTAGTTTGATACTTATTTTTCAGTTGGTAGCGCCGATTATCTAATTTTTTTAATTTAAAATAGTCTCATTGTTTGGTTGCTATCATTTTATCGAAATAAAAAGACATTGTTTTGAGAACATTTTCCCCTAGATTCGGCAGAAAAGTAGAAAACACCGCAATGCGGGAAACTGCCGATCTTTGTGCAAAAGTAGATTTTGAATCCATTTTTCATCAGACAGCATCAAATAAATTAAAAAATTTAAAAGTACATAAAAAAATTGACTTTTTAAATCCGTAATTACAAAAAATTTAAAACGTTTAAAAAATTTATTTTTTTAAATTTTATTTTAATAACTAGCGACATCTATTAAAAGCTTCTTGCATTAAACATTTTTTGACAAAAAGATTGTTTCTATATGTCTAAAAGTGCAAATAGTTTATAGGTACTCTAAATGATGTCAGTGTTGATAGATACCATTCAAAACAAAAGAAGTTTTGCTGATTGGACAAAGTTATCACATTAGCGCCTTCTATCTCAAACCTATATCAATGATACACAATGAAATTTAAGATCTTATAGCAGAGACCTCTGGTGGAGAAAATTTTATTCTTTTTCTCGGCTAGCCGAGAAATGGTCAACAAATTGCTTCAAATTTTCAGTTATAGTTGGTGTAGGATTAAAAAAAATAACTCTTGATTCACACGCAATATGAAATTGAAGACGATACGTACTTTTTAGTACCTAACCTCACTTTTTGATCGGCGTTAGCCATTTTGTTTTTATCTCACTATATAGTGATAGTTTTTTTGGACACATTTGTCTACAGATAGCAACCTTATCACTTAAGTCAACAATTTGTGTAATAAGTCTATTGTGGCGGCTTAAAATATTTGAGCACTTTTTGAATTTTATCTCTGTATTCATTCGGAAAACCTTGCATTTCCACTTCTTTCGTCACTTTTCTATTGTTTATTTGTTCAGATATGTCACTTACATCACTATCAACAGTTGTTGTTTCAAAATTTTTTTTCAACTTTTCTACTTTAGTGGTACGACCCTCTATTTCAAACGATTGTGTGTCACTTGATTCGGAGCTTCTTTTTTCAAAATGCTGCTGGCGTTTCAATTCAAACCTTTTTTTCATGTCTTGCACACTTAAAATTTTATAATTTGAGGTTAACGCTGGTTCTTGGCTGAAAGTGGTACTATCTTCCGAGGGATTTTTTGCTAGACTTGACTTGACCAGACCAGGCGGTTCTATGACGTTTTCTTCTGCACTTTTAAAGCCATTTTCTTCGTCTGATATATTATTATGTTCTTCTTCTTCTTTCGACACATATTGTTCTAAAAGGGCTACATTTATCGATAGATCTTTTAAGCTATTGCTTATTTTTTTCAAAATATTTTTTAGCTCATTCTTGTCAGGTTTCGTCACAACTAAAAGAAAATAATGACTAAAATTCAAAATTATATGAAAATAACCTGATTTTCTTGATTTGTTGTTCAACGTGGCCATAATGCATTACAAACGCTAATCTGGTTACACTCTGAGATGTATTCTACTGATAAGAATTTGAGATATTTTCTTATCAAAAAAAATTTTTTTTTATCGATTCAATGAGATAAAGAAATTTTTAAGATTATTTACTCGAGTCAACAAATACAAGGTGACATATCACAAGTAGTACTCTTCTGAGTACTACTTTACTCCTCTGAGTACTTAAAAAACAAAGTAGTACTCTTCTGAGTACTACTTTGGTTAGGTCAGGTTAGGCTAGGTTAGGTCAGGTCAGGTCAGGTCAAAACAGTACTTGTTTAAAAACATTTTTATTATTTATAGAACATTTATCTTTTTTTTGTCTTTCTATTGATATCTTTGTCGCTTTGGTTATTTCTTCTTTTTTTGTTTTCTATATTTTCTTGTCTATCTATATTATTCGGCTTCTTTCTTATTTGTTTTTTAGTTGTTTTTGTTTTTCCAATTAAAAGTTTTAATCCAAAAATTTTTTTTTTATTAAATTTTATCTTATCTTTTTATTTTGTCTTACTTAACATTTTTTAATAATTATATTTTTTTTATAATAACGTGTTTATTGTTTTTTTGTTTAAATTATTCTTATTTTTGCAATTTTATTAGACTGTAGAATAGATAATTTTAATTTATTATTAAAAAGTTATTAATTTTTTAGCATTTGGGCCATTTTAATTTTTAACAATTTTGGATTTTGTCAGCTGATTTGTATCTTTTTTAGTATTTTTGCTTCAAGTTTGATTTTTGTTTATTATTAAAAATAAATAGACAACAAACAGCCAAAACTGTATCTTAATATCTCTTAAAAATACAGTTTTTTTAACAAATTTTGTTTTTTATTTTTTTATTATATTTTTATTATATTTTTTTTAGTAGTTCTACTGACCGATTTCTATCTTTTTAAAGGCAGATTTTTATTTTTTGTTGTTGAGAGAGCGCATGTGGGAGGAAAGAAAAAAAGAAAACGAAGAAAAAAAAGAAAAAAAGAAGAAGAGAAGCGACAACAAGCAGAAGTCTTTGCGAGAACTAAAAGAATATTAACATCACCTATAGGAACAAAAAACAAAAAAGAAACAGATATAAAAAACTGTTTAAACAAAAGAACAAAAAAGTTTAAAATGAAATCGAAACAAAAAATTAATTTAAAGTAAAAAGGAATAGGAGAAAAAAAGCGGTAAAATGCTGGAGACGGTAAAGATCTTAGAAAAAAACCAAAATAACAAAAAAGAAGAACAATCCAAATAATAAAAAAAAATGAAATTGACGTAAAAAAAAGGGAAACAAAGAAATTTAAAAAGAGATAAAAGAAATCGTAAAAGCGGGAATCAAAAAGTGGTAAAAAAAAGTAAGGAAAATGCGCTAGTGCTGGAAAACAAGGAAAGAATTAGGACAATTGAAAAAGAAGTGGAAAAAAAACAACTGAGAACATATACATAGATGAGGATTTGACAAAAAGCAAGAAGAAAGCTTAGAAAAATTGCAAAAGGAAAGAAAGGACAAAGAACAAAAGCAAAAATTGGATATGGAAAGATTTTTATGGAATAAGAAAGACCTAAAATTGCAGGTTTTTTAAGAAAAAGAAAGCGGTTAAAAAGAAACAATGAAGAAGACACAGGCAAATGAACATTAAAAATAAAGTCTGACAAAATATGAAAAAAAAATACAAAAAATGATAGAAAAAGAAAACAACCGTAAAAAGAGACTATTTTGGAATATAGCAAGATTAGAAAAAAAAAGAGGATTTTTGGGATTACGTAAAACTATTCATCATAGTAGATTTAGTAGAAAAAATATAATAAAAAGAAAAAAAGAAGAAATAGAATAAATGAAAAAAATAGTAAGAAAAAAAGAGAGATTAAACAAGATAGTCTATGAAGTGGAAACCGTGAAGAAAAAAGAAAAATAAAAAAAAGACAAGCGAAAAAAAGAAAAAAACAAAACTTAATTTTAGAATGGAATTTTGAACATTTAACAAAAGAATAGAAAAGTTTAAAACAAAATTGAAACAAAAAATTAGTTTAAAGGAAAGACAAAATAGGAGGAAAAAGGGGTAAAATGCTAGAGACGGTAAAAATTTAAAAAAAAAACAAAAAAGAAAAACAAGGCAAATAATATAAAAAAAACTGGAATTGACGTCAAAAAAAATTAAAAAAAAATAAAAAGAGATCAAAGAAGTCGTAAAAACGGGAATAAAAAAGTGGTAAAAAAAGTGAGGGAAAAACGCTAGTGGAACTGCAAGTCTGGAAAGCACGGAACGAATTATGACAAATGAACAAAAGCTGAGACGGAAAAAACAACTGAAAACAAGATAAAAGTTAAGAAAAATTGAGAGAAATGGCAAACGAAAAGAGAGGAAAAGAACAAAAGCCAATATTAGATATGGGAAAATTTTTATGGAATAAGAAAACTGCAAGTTTTGTAAGAAAAAAAAGCGGTTAAAAAGAAACAATGAAGAAGACACAGGCAATGATCATTAAAACGAGAAAAGTTTGACAAAATATAAAAAAAAATTACAAAAAATGATAGAAAAAGAAAACAACGGTAAAAGGAGAAAACTACTGTGGAATATAAGAGGATTAGAAAAAAAAGAGGATTTCTGAGATTACATGAAACTATTCGGCATAGTGGATTTAGTAGAAAAAATATATTAAAAAAAAAGAAAAAAAGAAAAAATAGAATGAATGAAAAAAATAGTAAGAAAAAAGAAAGATTAAAAAAGATAGTCTATAAAGTGAAAACAGTGAAGAAAAAAAAAAAATAAAAAAAACAAGCGAAAAGAAGAAAAAAACTTAACTTAATTTTAGAATGGAATTTTGAACATTTAACAAAAGAATAGAAAAGTTTAAAACAAAATTGAAACAAAAAATTAGTTTAAAGGAAAGAGGAAATAGGAGGAAAAAAGGGGTAAAATGCTGGAGACGGTAAAAATTTTGTAAAAAAAACACAAATAACAAATAACAAAAAAGAAAAACAAGGCATATAATATAGAAAAAACTGGAATTGACGTAAAAAAAAAGAAACAAAAAAAATAAAAACAGATCAAAGAAGCCGTAAAACCGAAAATAAAAAAGTGGTAAAAAAAGTAAGAGAAAAGCGTTAGTGGAACTGCAAGTCTGGAAAGCAAGAAACGAATTATGACAAAAGAACAAAAGGTGAGAAGGAAAAAACAACTGAAAACAAGATAAAAGTTTAGAAAAATTGAGAGAAATTGCAAAAGAAAAGAGAGGACAAAAAACAAAAGCAAAAATGGGATATGAAAAGATTTTTATGGAATAAGAAAACTGCAAGTTTTCTAAGAAAAAAAAAGCGGTTAAAAAGAAACAATGAAGAAGACACAGGCAATGAACATTAAAATAAGAAAAGTTTGACAAAATATGAAAAAAAAATACAAAAAATGATAGAAAAAGAAAAGAACGGTAAAAGGAGAAAACTATTTTGGAATATAAAAGGATTAGAAAAAAAAGAGGATTTCTGGGATTACGTAAAACTATTCGGCATAGTAAATTTAGTAGAAAAAATATAATGAAAAAAAAAAGAAGAAATAGAATTTATGAAAAAAATAGTAAGAAAAAAAGAAAGATTAAACAAGATAGTCTATGAAGTGGAAACAGTGGAAAAAAAAGAAAAATAAAAACAAACCAAGCGAAAAGAAGAAAAAAACTAAACTTAATTTTAGAATGGAATTTTGAACATTTAACAAAAGAACAGAAAAGTTTAAAACAAAATTGAAACAAAAAATTACTTTAAAGGAAAGAGGAAATAGAAGGAAAAAAGGGGTAAAATGCTGGAGACGGTAGAAATTTAAAAAAAAAAACAAAATCAATTTTTCTTAACTTTTATCTTGTTTTCAGTTGTTTTTTCCTTCTCAGCTTTTGTTCATTTGTCATTATTCGTTCCGTGCTTTCTAGACTTGCAGTTCCACTAGCGCTTTTCCCTCATTTTTTTTTACCACTTTTTTTTTCCCGTTTTTACGACTTTTTTGATCTCTTTTAATTTTTTTTTTCTTTTTTTTGACGTCAATTCTAGTTTTTTTATATTATTTGCCTTGTTTTTCTTTGAGAAATTGCAAACGAAAAAAGAGAAAAAAAACAAAAGCCAAAATTAGATATGGAAAAATTTTTATGGAATAAGAAAACTGCAAGTTTTCTAAGAAAAAAAAGCGGTTAAAAAGAAACAATGAAGAAGACACAGGCAATGAACATTAAAATAAAAAAAGTTTGACAAAATATGAAAAAAAATACAAAAAATGATAGAAAAAGAAAACAACGGCAAAAGGAGAAAACTATTTTGGAATATAAGAGGATTAGAAAAAAAAAGAGGATTTCTGAGATTACATAAAACTATTCGGCTAAGTGGCTTTAGTAGAAAAAATATAATGAAATGAAAAAAGAAAATGAAAAAATAGAATTAATGAAAAAAATAGTAAGAAAAAAGAAAGATTAAAAAAGATAGTCTATGAAGTGAAAACAGTGAAAAAAAAAGAAAAATAAAAAAAAGACAAGCGAAAAGAAGAAAAAAACTAAACTTAATTTTAGAATGGAATTTTGAACATTTAACAAAAGAATAGAAAAGTTTAAAACAAAATTGAAACAAAAAATTAGTTTAAAGGAAAGCGGAAATAGGAGGAAAAAAGGGGTAAAATGCTGGAGACGGTAAAAATTTTGTAAAAAAAAACACAAATAACAAAAAAGAATAACAAGGCATATAATATAGAAAAAACTGGAATTGACGTAAAAAAAAGAAAACAAAAAAAATAAAAACAGATCAAAGAAGTCGTAAAACCGAAAATAAAAAAGTGGTAAAAAAAGTAAGAGAAAAGCGTTAGTGGAACTGCAAGTCTGGAAAGCAAGAAACGAATTATGACAAAAGAACAAAAGCTGAGAAAGAAAAAACAACTGAAAACAAGATAAAAGTTTAGAAAAATTGAGAGAAATTGCAAAAGAATAGAGAGGACAAAAAACAAAAGCAAAAATGGGATATGGAAAGATTTTTATGGAATAAGAAAACTGCAAGTTTTTTAAGAAAAAAAAAGCGGTTAAAAAGAAACAATGAAGAAGACAGAAAAAAAGCAACGGTAAAAGGAGGGTACTATTTTAAGAAGAGAAAAAGAAAGATTAAACAAGATAATGTATGAAGTGGAAAAAGTGAAAAAAAAAAGAAAATAAAAAAAAAAAGCGAGAAGAAAAAAAAACAAAACTTAATTTTAGAATGGAATTTTGATCATTTTTATTATTAGTCACTATAATAATAATAATTGTATTCACTATAATAGTGAATTCAAGAAGCGAAATACCAAATGAAGCAAAATAAGATAAAAACTAAAAAAATTTCTACTTTTCTGAATTTTTTTCATCTTTTTTTTTAAATATTTTTTTTATATTTTTTATCCAAATCTTTAATTTTTTACAAACTGTTTTATATCCTCTGTTTTTGTCTTATAGAGCTTTTTTGATTTTTCTGTTTACTATATATAGTTCAATCGCTTTTCATAGACAATTGTTTTTTTCTTTTTTTTTTAATTGTAGATTTTACTTTGATTGTTTAGTATTTTTTTATTTAACTTTCATTGTAATCTATTGTTCTTGTTTGTTTTTATTTTTCAGTTTATTTCTGTCTATTTAGTAACAGCTAGTTACGATCTTTTATAATAATTTTTTTAATAATTGAATCGAATTAATGAATATTTTTTTTTATTTAGCACACAATTTAGTAAGTAAGTTATCAAAAAGAAGGTAAATTAATCAAAAAACAAACAAAGCTTTCACGCCTCTAAACTGAAGATTGAGACAACCAATCTTTATAAGAAACAATTTACTGCCAAAAAAACGCATTAGAAAGTCGTTAAAAAAGTTGAATTCTCTAGAATTTTTCACAAATGACAATATTTTAAAAGTTGTATAAAATATCTCTGCAACGCTAAGATAAAGAGGTTTTGGGATTTAAAAGATGTACGTGGCGGTCTAGTAAAACTTTCTCAAAGAGAGATTTAAACTTTTCAGCTATAAACTGCTATAGAGGTTTATTAGTTGCAATAAAAAGTTTATACTTTAATTAGAAGGAGTTCTTACCGAAAAGGAGTTGAAAGAGCTTTTTTGGAGTTGAACTGTTGATATATGCATAAATAAAGCTCACATTTTTGCAAAAATTGGCGCTGAAAGCTGTTTTCTTGTGTCTAATCCTGAACGAGACAGTCTTAATCCACAATGATGTCGCCATTAAAGCAGAAAATGTAGCAAAAATCGTAAAAAGTTTTTTATGATTAACAAAATTTTACACTTTTTTGGACAAAAAGATGAGACATGATTATAAACAGGACTCTTTGTGGTTAATGACTGACTTAATAGTTAGAAACTTCTATTTCTTCCTTGCGATCAATCGCAGGATTTCTCCAGAATCTAAAGCACAGTTTTTGCACTAAAACAATAAAAAGAAAAAGAAACTAAAAGAAAATAATTTTAATGTTTTTTTAAAATTTTTTATAATTTTTAAAAAAATTTGTAGAATTTTTAAATAATTTTTAAATAAAAACAATTATTTTTAATTTAAAAATTTTCAAACGTTTTTAAAAACTGTTTTAACTTTTTTAAAATATATATGTTGAGGCTTTTTTTAACTTTTTAAATAATTTTAATAATTTTTTAAAAATTTTTAAAATCTTCAAAGAATTTTTAAGAACTTTTTAATAATTTAAAAAAAATTTAATTGATCTTTTTATATATTTTTTAAAATTTATTAATACATTTTAAAATTATTGAAAAAAAAACAAATTACTATGAACTAGTTAGAAAAAATATTTTAATGTTTTGAAATGGTTTGAAAGTTTTTTAATAAAAAATAAAGATTATTTTCAATATTTTTAAATTTAAAAATTCTTAAATGTCTTTAAAATTTGTTTTGAATTTTTTTTAAACATATGTTAAGGTTTTTTTTTAATTTTGTAAATAATTTTAATAATTTTTTAATTTTTTTAGACATTTTAAAGAATTTTTAAGAATTTTTTAATAATTTTTAAAAAAATTAATTAAACTTTTAATATATAATTTTTAAAATTAATTAATATGTTTTAAAATTGTTAAAAGTAAAAACAACAAAAAATTATTTTCAATAATTTTTAATTTAAAAATTTTTAAACGTTTTTAAAATTTTTTTAAAATATATGTTAGTGTTTTTTAATTTTTTCAAATATTTTTAATAATTTTTTAAAAATTTTACAATTTTCAAAGAATTTTTAAGAAGTTTTTAAAAATTTTTAAAAAATTTAATTGAACTTTTTAAATATAATTTTTAAAATTTTTTAATACGTTTTAAAATTACTAAAAATTAAACAAATTACTATAAACTAGTTAGAAAAATTATTTTAATGTTTTGAATTGGTTTAAAAGATTTTTAATAAGAAATAAAAATTATTTTCAATAATTGTCAATTTAAAAATTTTTAAACGTTTTTAAAATTTGTTTTAATTTTTTTAAAATATATGTTAATGTTTGTTACCTTTTTCAAATATTTTTAATAATTTTTTAAGAATTTTACAATTTTCAAAGAATTTTTAAGAAGTTTTTAGAAATTTTTAAAAAATTTAATTGAACTTTTTAAATATAATTTTTAAAACTTTTTAATACGTTTTAAAATTACTAAAAATTAAACAAATTACTATAAACTAGTTAGAAAAATTATTTTAATGTTTTGAATTGGTTTAAAAGATTTTTAATAAGAAATAAAAATAATTTTCAATAATTGTCAATTTAAAAATTTTTAAACTTTTTTAAAACTTGTTTTAACTTTTTTAAAATATATGTTGAGGCTTTTTTAAACTTTTTAAATAATTTTAATAATTTTTTAGAATTTTTCAGAATTTTCAAAGAATTCTTAAGATTTTTTTAATAATTTAAAAAAAAATAATTGAACTTTTAATATATAATTTTTAAAATTTTTTAATACGTTTTAAAATAAATTATTAAATGTAAAAACGGAATTACTATAAACTAGTTAGAAAAAATATTTTCCTGTTTTGAAATGGTTTAAAAGTTTTTTAATAAGAAATAAAAATTATTTTCAATAATTGTCAATTTAAAAATTTTTAAACTTTTTTTAAATTTGTTTTAATTTTTTTAAAATATATGTTGAAGCTTTTTTTAACTTTTTAAATAATTTTAATAATTTTTTAGAATTTTTCAGAATTTTCAAAGAATTCTTAAGATTTGTTTAATAATTTAAAAGAAAAATAATTGAACTTTTAATATATAATTTTTAAAATTTTTTAATACGTTTTAAAACAAATTATTAAATGTAAAAACAAAATTACTATAAACTAGTTAGAAAAAATATTTTCCTGTTTTGAAATGGTTTAAAAGTTTTTTAATAAGAAATAAAAATTATTTTCAATAATTGTCAATTTAAAAATTTTTAAACTTTTTTTAAATTTGTTTTAATTTTTTTAAAATATATGTTGAAGCTTTTTTTAACTTTTTAAATAATTTTAATAATTTTTTAGAATTTTTCAGAATTTTCAAAGAATTCTTAAGATTTTTTTAATAATTTAAAAGAAAAATAATTGAACTTTTAATATATAATTTTTAAAATTTTTTAATACGTTTTAAAACAAATTATTAAATGTAAAAACAAAATTACTATAAACTAGTTAGAAAAAATATTTTCCTGTTTTGAAATGGTTTAAAAGTTTTTTAATAAGAAATAAAAATTATTTTCAATAATTGTCAATTTAAAAATTTTTAAACTTTTTTAAAATTTGTTTCAACTTTTAAAATATATGTTGAGGTTTTTTCAAATTTTTTAAATAATTTTAATAATTTTTAAGAATTTTTTTATAATTTTTAAAAAATTTAATTGAACTTTTTATATTAATTTTTTAAAATTTTTTAATACTTTCTAAAATTACTAAAAGTGAAAACAAATTACTATAAACTAGTTAGAAAAAATATTTTTATGTTTTGAAATGGTTTAAAACTTTTTTAATAAGGAATAATGATTATTTTCAATAATTTTCAATTTAAAAATATTTAAACGTCTTTAAAATTTGTTTTCATTTTTTTAAAATATATGTTGAGGTTTTCTTTAATTTTTTAAATAATTTCAATAATTTTTTAATTTTTTTTAGAATTTTTAAAGAATTTCTAAGAATTTTTTAATAATTTTTACTTTAGAAGCAGAATTGATAATACATTTTAATGTCAATAAAACTGAAAGATACTGATCAAAAATCTGCTGTCAATTTATCTGTCAATACTGTCAGTGTACAGTGTACAGTGTCTATGGATTTGCACGCAGTTGAGAAAAAAATCTGTTTGACAGACCAAAGTAGGGTTAGGATAAATTGATAAGTCTTGCTGACAGCGCTGTTTCATAAACGGGACATTGCTTTAACCAATAGAAATAGAGAGCTATTTAGTAATTACTTTTTGCTTTTTTTCACTTATGTTAGAACGCAGTTTTATAATCTCTTTTTTTCTTAATCATGTTTTCTACATTTCCCCAGATACTAATCCCATTTATTTTGAAACTTAATCAAATTAAAAGGGCCAAAAAACGGTCCCACGCATTCGGTCAAGCTTCTAATTCGTTTTGTTTCTATTTTATACTCTACAAACATTGCCACTTTACCGGACGGGCTTTTCGGATAAAGCTTGTTCAACTTTAAACTTTAAAAATAAACTCCAATCAGAGATAGAGAACGTGACCAAAGTGCACAAAAATGCTGAAAGTTTATGATATAAAGGAGGCGGCTTTGAAAGAAATTGAGAAACCAAATCTTGGATTTTAATACAATTAAAATGTTGATTTGAATAATAATGGATAGTTTTCGAGATTTTAGCTAAAAAAGTGCCAACTTTTATTAAATTTTCACAAATTAAAATTTGTTTATTCCGAAAAATAATGTAAATAAATAAGCATTTTTTTATCATTTTGTTTAAATTTTGACAATCTATACACATCGTTGTTCTAATTTATTTATAAGGGCCGCTTTGATGATGGAACGCCGGTTTTAATACCGGTAATAATAGCTATAATAGGTCATAGCTTAATTTAACCCTAGCATTAATCATCTTGGACCGTACAACTCGTCTCCCGAGGGATGAAAACGCTCCCGGTGATGGCGATGAAAAACCAAAGCAAAAAGCAAGAAGCGTAACTTTAGGGCGGCTTGCCAAACCCTCTACCCTGATTTCGTAAAAGGAAAATCCGTTCCAGCAATTTTAATATTTTTATTCTTATTTTGCTTCAACTGACAGATCACAATAATAATAATAATAATGCAAAACCGAAAAAAAAAAATTACAAAAAGAGGCACTGAGGAGAGACAGACATAAATTAGAGCACTTTTCAGAAGGAATTCGGAAGATTTTTTTGAAAACAACACTATGTAGTATGATTTTTTTTTATTGCCACTAATTCATCAAAAAATTTGACACCTAAAATAGTAGTACTTTGAGTACCTGATTCTTAAAACTATAGCTCGCGACACTTTGGATTGTAAATTTTTCTCACCAATGTTGCCTGTTTCTCTAATTTTGATGAGTCATACAATTTTCTGCTATATCTACTTGTAAATCGACAAAATATTTTAGTATCAAACAACAATTTACAAAACAAAATTGCTACTTTAAAGCTAAATAAAAATCTTGTCGCTCTAGTGCGTAAAAAAAAACTGTTTTTTGTTATTTTTTCAGTCAAGCGAGCTGTGGCTTTAAATTGTTTATTTTAAGTCTCATAAGCGATTATGGCGAAGCATTGTTTGCGTGCCAAAGCCTGTTTTAATTAACGATTAAAAAGTTTAGCGATCTTAGATAAAAAAAAAATGTTTTTTGATTTTTATAATCAGTAATTTTAAATGGGCGGATCTAAAACTTTATCAACTGTCAAAATATTGCCTAAAATAAACATTATGGCACTTATTACTAATAGAGTAGTTCAGGCCGGCAACTGTGACGTAGAAAGAGTTTTGACCAATGAGATGCTTTGTTAAATTGTTTATAAAACAGCTGAGTTTTGTTGACAAGAAAAAGAATTGTCAATTGTAATTTTGTGTCGTATTATCTTAGAAGACCACAGTTTCAAAATCTGAAATATAGAGGGCGCATCGAATAGTGCCATGCATACAAGTCTAAAAATGCTTACCTGCCTTTTATATGTAACCACCTCCCAATATACTTCTAATAGGTTTATTTTTGCCTAGATTTTTCTATCCTATTGTGTTTGTTCTTCCTTTGTGTTCTCTTTCTCTGTCTTTCTTTTCCTTTTTTTTTCATACTTTTTTTATTCACTTTATTCTCAATTTTTCTATACTATTGTCTTTGTTTTTTCCCTGTCTTTCTTTTCTTTTTCTCCCATACCTCTTTCAGCTACTTTATCCCCCTTTTATTTTCTGTCAGTATTTTTTTTCTTTTCGCTCTTTTTTTTCTTCACAATCTTTCTTCTTTTTCCGTTCAATACTTATTCTCTTTCTTCTCATTTTAATTTTTTTTTCGCACTTTATCTTTTTAGGTACACTAAAATTTCTTCTGTCATACATTGTTTCTTTATCATTTTATTTTCTTATCTACATCTTTGTCTCTTTCACACGTCTTTTCGTTAATCTATTTGTCTTCTGTTCTTAATCTTTCCACTTTTTTACTCACATATTCCTTTTTTTTGTGATATTTTCTTCTCTAATTTATCTCTGTATTCGTTTTCTTTTCTTTTCAACATTTGTTTAATTTTCTACATTCTTTTCATCTATTTAATCTACCTTATACTTTTTTTTTGTTTTTTTTTCTTTTTTTATTCTTGTTTTTTTTTACATTCTTCTCTTACTATGTACCCAGGGGTTTCTCTGTCCACCCCTAGCAACTATCTCAGATACTTTTTTTGTATCTTTTCTATTTATTTCTGTTTTTTCTACTCTAGATTTCTGCCCCGTACATCAATACCCTCTCTACCAAGCTCTCAAACATTATCATTCTCTTCTCGGTTTTTCTCTTCTATTCTCTTTACGCACCTTTAATTACATGTTTATCTTAAATACTGTCTTAATCTCTCTTTTTTTTCTCTATACGATTCCTAATCATTTTGTCCTTCGTTCCTCTTCTTTTTGTTGAACTTTTCAATTCAATCTTTGTTTTATTTGCTTTAACTTCTAGCTTTTTCTTCATTACTTTTTCTATGTCAGCCATGTAGATTGTAAATAATAAGAGGTTGGGCATTCTTATCTCTTTTGTTGTTACAAATCTTTCGTTGTTTTTTGTTTTTACATATATTTTTTCTTCTTTCTTTCTCACCAGTTCTTCGCCTAGTTTTTTTTTTCTTATACTTTCGCACATTTTGTTTTGTTCTATTTTATCAAACGCTGCTCTAAAATCTATGAATAATAGATACAAACTTTCTCTTTTTTCTCTCATTTTTATTTCATTGCTTCAATTTCTTTTTCTTCTTCTTGTCTTTCCTGTTTATTTTTCTCTATACATCTCTTTTTGCTTCTAATTCAATGAATCTTTTAGTGTTTTTGTAGCGCTTGCTGTAGCTGGTAGCGATCTTTATTCCACCATTCAATTTTCTTTCTGTTTTTTTTCGCCTAATTTTTCTTTTTGTTATTGCTTCTTCTAATATTTCTTCTAGTTTCATGTCTATCTTTTCTACCTTTTGCTGCTTGTATCTGACGTTTTCTAGTTTTTTTTTTGTATTTTTCTACGCCTTGTTTGTCCTATACTTTAATGACTATTTCTGTTCTTCTGCAGTTGTTTTCTTTTTGTTTTTTTTTGTGTTTTTTGTTTTTTATGTTTACCTCTATAGAAAAGTAAGTCTATTCTAAAATCTTCTACTTTCCTCCACGGCTCCTCATTTACATACGTTTATTCTTTTTCATCTTCTTTCTTATTACCATTCAGTACCTTCCATCCTTTTTCATCTATCTATTCTGTCAACTTTTTTTTTTCTTATTTTTAGTTTTTTTTTTCATTTCTTCTTTATTGAATTTACTATAATTACCGATTAATTATTTTAAAAAAAATTGTAAAAAATAAGATGAATACTTTAAATGTAATTTTTCTTAGGTTTTCTCATGATAATTATGCCAGTTTATTAGCTAAATTTTATTATGTAGAATTGGAAGAGAACAATGAGAGATAAAAAAAAGAAATAAAGCAGACATCAGACATGAAAAAAAAATAATAAAAAAAATATAGAATACATAAATCTATTGATGAGAAGCGATTATTCTGCAAAAATAAAAAAAAGAAATAAGAAAAAAAAAATAATAGAAAAAAAACAACAGAGAAATAATAATATTAATAAATATAGTAAACAAAAATAAGAAATTTTTTTTAAATAAAAACAAAAAAGGGAACGAGAAAAAAGATTAAACTGTAATAAACTATGAAGTAGAAAATCAGCGACCATGAAAAATGGGCAAAAGTTTGAGATAAGAAAAAAGATGGAATCAGAATAAAACACAGATAAAAAAGAAATATATATAAAAACAACAATAATAACATTGGACAAAAAAATCAACAAAAGCATATAGAAAACAGTAGAAGATAGAAGAGTGTATAGAAAAAAATATAGAAAGAATGGTGAAAAAATATTGTGGAAATAGTTGAAAAAAAAAAAAAGAGAACACTAAATGGCAAAATAGAAAATGTATAAAACAAAAAAAGAGAAGTTATAAAAGCATTAAGAACATGAAAACAATAAAAATAGAACAAAAACATTTACAGAATTTTAATAGATTTAAAATTTATAATTAATGGCCTTGTAAATTTAAAATTTTGTGATTATTTAAATGCTTTGAACTGGTTTAAAACATTTTCAACCTTATTTTCAATAATTTTTAATTTAAAAATATTTAAACGTCTTTAAAAATAGTTTTAAGCATTTTTAATAACTTTTTAAGGTTTAATTTATATTTTTATTTAATTTATATATTTAGTTTTAAAAGCTTTTTAAAATTTTATAAAAATTTTTTAATAACTTTAAAAAAATTTCATTAAACTTTTAATATTTAACTTTTAAAACTCAATAATACAGTTAAAAATTTTTAAAAGTACAAATGAATTACTAAAAGCTGCTTGAAAAGATTATTTAAATGCTTTGAAATAGTTTAAAACATTTTCAACACCAAATTTGAATTATTTTTTATAATTTTTAATTTAAAAATATTTAAACGTTTTTAAAATCTGTTTTAAATTTTTAAAAATATATGTTGAAGTTTTTTTAAATTTTTTAAATAATTTTAATAATTTTTCAAAATTTTTTAGAATTTTTAAAGAATTTTTAAGAATTTTTTTTTAATTTTAAAAAAATTCAATTGAACTTTTTATATATATTTTTTAAAATTTTTTAATACTTTTTAAAATTACTAAAAGTGAAAACAAATTACTATAAGCTAGTTAGAAAAAATATTTTTATGTTTTGAAATGGTTTAAAACTCTTTTAATAAGGAATAATGATTATTTTCAATAATTTTTAATTTAAAAATATTTAAACGTCTTTAAAATTTGTTTTAATTTTTTTAAAATATATGTTGAGGTTTTTTCAAATTTTTTAAATAATTTTAATAATTTTTAAGAATTTTTTTATAATTTTTAAAAAATTTAATTGAACTTTTTATATTAATTTTTTAAAATCTTTTAATACTTTCTAAAATTACTAAAAGTGAAAACAAATTACTATAAACTAGTTAGAAAAAATATTTTTATGTTTTGAAATGGTTTAAAAGTTTTTTAATAAGGAATAATGATTATTTTCAATTTAAAAATATTTAAACGTTTTTAAAATTTGTTTTAATTTTTTTAAAATATATGTTTTTCAAATTTTTTAAATAATTCTAATAATTTTTAAGAATTTTTTAGAATTTAGAAAAAGAGAACACTAAATGGTGCAATAGAAAATGTATAAAACAAAAAAAGAAATGTTATTAAAGCATTAAGAACATGAAAACCATAAAAATAGAACAAAAACATTTACAAAATCTTGATAGATTTAAAATTATATAATTGATGGCCTTATAAATTTAGAAATTTTGTGACTTGAAATATTGTGGAGTTCAGGTAAGCGTTTTTTTTTGTATAGGAATGACAGTTGATGTATGAATTAAAAAAATAAAGGCTAAAGCTTCCACATTTGGCATTTTAACATAAAAAGCTTAATGAAATTATTAAAAAAACTATAAGACGGACCTTAAGATTAAGAAATCTTCTAAAAAAAAGCTTAAAAATCAGATTCACGTTTTAACTTTTTAGCTAAAGTAGTTGCAAACAAAGAAACCGAGCTTCAACTTCTTTCTATTCTTTTGGAAGCGTTATAGCTTTTGCCGCTTCCTGATGATACATTGCAGAAACGTTTTAAAGATAATGAAAATAAAACCAGCTAAACGCCATCTACTTTATATAAAATGCTTTTACAATATATTACTGCTTATCTTTATGGTCACCAAGTTATTCTATGGATTTTGTCTTATAACAACTGAGAGGTGACTCAAAAATATAGGCGAAATCTGAAAGTATATTACGCAATTTCGGTAAGGGAGTTAAGGGATTTATTATATCGCATAAAGTTTGAGGAACGTAAAAAGTCAAATTTGAAAAATTTATGGAAAATTGAATAAGCTTGATATATGAACTGTTAAAAACAAAATGAAAAGCGCTACAATAGCATTTTTTTTTTCTCATTTTTGATGAAATTATAAAAAAGTGGCACAAAATAAGCAAAGCAGACACTTTTTTTTTCATCTCTCAGAAAGTTGCCACATCCAGATCATTTTCTGTTTATAAACCCCAGTAAACCAGATTTTGGGTTGTAAAGTTTTCTTACCATTGTTGCCTTGTCTTCCTCTTTATAAACAATTAAACTGACCACCGGGTATATATCAAATTAATTTCTAAACTTTACTAAAACAAAAATTAAATATTTTAACAAGTAAAACAATATTATTTGTGTCTTTCTAAAGAAATTGAAGAGTTACAGCACTTTAGAAACGGATACAACGGCTTAAAATAGAGATGATTTTAGCAAAAAGTGCGTTATATCACAAAATAATCAATTATTTCACTAAGATTTAAAAAAAAAATAGTTTTTTTGTTATTTTTTCTTACTTTTAAGGATTAAAAATGGTATCGACTAGCTTTTGGATTTGGCGCATCTATCATTTTTTAACTGTGATCAAAATCGAGAGAATATTACAAAATAATGACCAAACTTAAAAAAAAAAGTTTTTTTTTGGTATTTTTCTAAACTTTTTTCGGTAGTTTTTTTCATTTTTTTTACTTTTAAAGATTGAGACTGCTATAGAACAGTTTACTAGAAATTTGTGGGGCCTCCATCATTTTCTGGCTGTTTTAATCAAAATTTATATATTATAAAGTAATCTCTCATTTGTACCAAAATTAGAAAAAAAAATTTTTTTTTTGCTATTTTTTTTTATTTTTAAATATTAAGAATGATGGCGAGCGACTATCATAGAGCAATTTTCTAAAAATTTTGTATTTGGCGCATCTATCATTTTTTAACATTTTTATCAAAATCTAAAAAATGTTACAAAATAATCACTTACTTGAACAAAAATTTGAAAAAAAAACGTTTTTTTCTGGTATTTTTTTTTTACTTTTAAATATTGAGAATGGTAGAACATCTTACTAAAAATTTTGGATTTTGCGTCTTTATCATTTTCTGACTATTTTATCAAAATTTATAAAATATTACAAAATAAGCCTTTATTTGTACCAAAATTAGAAAAAAACGTTTTTTTTTGTTATTTTTTTACATTTTTAAAGATTAAAAATGGTGGCGAGCGAGTGCCATAGAGCAATTTTCTAAAAATTTTCTATTTGGCGCATCCACCATTTTTTAACTGTTTGATCAAAATCTAGAAAATGTTACAGAATAATGACTAAAATTAAAAAAAAAACGTTTTTTTGGAATTTTTTTTTACTTTTAAAGATTGAGACTGCTATAGAACAGTTTACTAGAAATTTTAAATTTGGCGCCTCCACCATTTTCTAGCTATTTTCACCAAAATTTATATAATATTACAAAATAATCTCTCATTTGTACCAAAGTTACAAAAAAACGGCTTTTTTTAAATTTTAAATATTAAGAATGGTGGCGCGACTGTCAAAGAGCAATTTTCTAAAAATATTGTATTTGGCGCATCTATCATTTTTTAACATTTTCATCAAAATCTAAAAAATGTTACAAAATAATCACTTATTTGAACAAAAATTTGAAAAAAAAACGTTTTTGATTGGAATTTTTTTTACTGTCAATGATTGAGAATGGTAGAACAATTTACTAGTAATTTTGAATTTGGCGCCTTTATCATTTTCTGACTATTTTATTAAAATTTATATAATATTGCAAAATAATCCTTTATTTGTATCAAAATTAGAAAAAAACGCTTTTTTTTTTGCTATTTTTTTTAACTTTTACAGATTAAAAATGGTGGAAAGCGACTGCCATAGAGCAATTTTCTAAAAATTTTGTATTTGGCGCATCTACCATTTTTTAACTGTTTGATCAAAATCTAGAAAATGTTACAAAATAATGACTGAAATTAAAAAAAAAACGTTTTTTTGGGTTTTTTTTTACTTTTAAAGATTGAGACTGCTATAGAACAGTTTACTAAAAATTTTGTATTTGGCGCCTCCACCATTTTCTGGCTATTTTTACCAAAATTTATATAATATTACAAAATAATCTCTCATTTGTACCAAAATTAGAAAAAAACGGCTTTTTTTTAAATTTTAAATATTAAAAATGGTGGCGCGACTGTCAAAGAGCAATTTTCTAAAAATTTTGTGTTTGGCGCATTCACCATTTTTCAACATTTTTATCTAAAACTTAAAAATGTTATAAAATAACCAATTATTTGGACAAAAATTTGAAAAAAAAACGTTTTTTTTTGGTATTTTTTTTTACTTTTAAATATTGAGAATGGTAGAACAATTTACTAGAAATTTTGGATTTGGCGCCTTTATCATTTTCTGACTATTTTATCAAAATTTATATAATATTACAAAATAATCTTTTATTTGTATCAAAATTAGAAAAAAATGTCTTTTTTTTTGTTATTTTTTTTCACTTTTAAAGATTAAAAATGGTGGAGAACGACTGCCATAGAGCAATTTTCTAAAAATCTTCTATTTGGTGCATTCACCATTTTGAAACATTTTTATCAAAATCTAAAAAATGTTACAAAATAACCACTTATTTGAACAAAAATTTGAAAAAAAACGATTTTTTTTGGTATTTTTTTTACTTTCAAAGATTAAGAATGGTAGAACAAAATTTATATAATATTACAAAATAATCCTTTATTTGTACCAAAATTTAAAAAAAACGTCTTTTGTTTGTTATTTTTTCTCATTTTTGAAGACTTAGAATGGTGGCGAGCACTGCCACAAAGCAATTTTCTAAAAAAATTGCATTTGGCGCATCCACCATTTATAAACATTTTGATAAAAAATTATAAAATGATATAAAAAAGTTCAACTTTCTAATAATTTAACTATTTTTTTATTAATTTGAATATCTTTAAAAAGAGATTCAGCCACTTTAAACATTTTCTAAAAATTTTGAATTTGGCGCATCCACCATTTTAATTATAGTGGTGAAAATTATTTTTTTTGGATTACCATTGCTTGATGTAGGAAACTAATGTTGAAATTCTTCTTGGCTAGTGCCACATTGATCTGATACTAATTTATATTTGCTGCAACAGCATTTTTCCGATTGTGATATGCGATTTTGAGCTTAAATGACCAATCTTATATCTATTGCAGCTACAATAGTATAGGTACCTTTTTGTTTAGATTGCGTTGATTTTGTTTTGAAAACAAAGTAGTTTGTCGTATTGGGTTGAGAAATTGTTCAATAAATTTTCGATTTAATATCTTTAAGCTTTGATATTTCTAAGTTACACAGAGTGCAGTTCCATAAAGTTTCAATTTTCCACAACATTACCAAGGGAACATCTGGCAAAAACCTATCTGCAATATACAACAACAAGCACACATGCTCCAGCTGTACACAATTCTAAATTTGTTTGTCGAAATGCATTTTGTCTAAAGTTGACTTGGGAATGATTAGTTTTCGAGTTGCAGCTAGCTGAACGACGTTATTTACGATAGAAGACAAAATCTAAAAAATTGAAACAATTTTATAGCAATTTTGTTAAATAATTAAATTTTTATCCTACACCAACTCAAAATAAAATTTTCTCGTCTCTCGACAGCCGTGAAAGTACATCATTTCCAGGCTAGCCGAGAAAAGATGTACTTTCTCGGCGAGCCGAGAAAAAAAAATCTGATTTTCTCTGTCAGGAGTCGCTGTTATAAGAAAAATTACTCTAAACTCTAAACGTTTCACTATTTATGAAGTGTGTTGAAAATTTGAATCACATTTACTGTTTATGAACATCAATCTTCTTTTAAAAAACTACTTTTGTGCATAAATCACGACAGTAAAGTAATCCATAAATTTTTGACATCTGTCAAAATTTGACATTTTGAATTGGCGATTGGCGGTAATAACCTCAAATCAATTTTAAGATAATCCTCGATTATAAGGTAATTTGTGTAGGATAAAAAATAATGTGTAAACCACGGCCGCAAAGTGAACATACCACTTTGCCGCCTAGGATTACAATATACTATTATTTTGAGTTGGTAATACCAAAATTCCAGCTCAAAGCTTGAGAAAAATGATAATGTGATAGATTAAGAAAAAAAAATTGTTTGATTTATAACTAAATTGAGTAAAATGAAAAACTGAAAAAAAACAAAATTAGAATATAAACAAAAATAAGAAAAAAGTGATTATTTCAAATTTTAAACTAGACGAATTAGAGCGAGATAGCGGTTGAATTTATTAGAAATATTAAAATTTTTTGAAATTTTTGGATTTTCGGCGTAATGACTTTATCAAACTGAACAAAATTCAATTTTTTTTTTAATTTTTAGACTGACATTTTTTTGACAGGGGTTAATACTTCAAAAACTAAGCTTTTTTTGAATTTTTCACATAAAAAAAAGTGCTTTCAACTGATTTTGTTTTGAAAAATTTTTAAAAAATTGTTTGATTTATAACAAAATTTAATAAAATACAAAATTGGAAAAATAACAAAATTGAAACAAAATAAGAAATTAAACAAAAATAAAAGTGATTATTTTGGATATCAAGCTGAACGAATTTCAAGAGCGAGGTAGCGGTTGGATTAATAAAAAATATTAAAATTTCTTCATCAAACTGAACAAAATTCTCTTTTTTTTTAATTTTTCGGATATCATTTTTCTTGACATGTGTTAATACTTAAAAAACTGAAAATTTTTTATAAATAAAAAATTGTTTTTAACTGATTTGGTTTTAAAAAAATTTAAGAAAATAAATAATAAACAAATTATTGTTTATATTGCAGCTTTAAATACTTTTCATATATCTCCAAATATTATAAGAATTTAAAAAATAAACTATATTTAATGGAAAATTAGCTTAAATTTTTGAAAAATATTAATCAAATGTCAATTTTTAATTTTTTAAGATTATTTTATTTAGATTTTTTTTTAATTTTTAGTGTAACACTTTTTTGACATGTGTTAATACGTTAAAAACTAAGCATTTTTTAATTTTTTATTAATAAAAAATTGTTTTTAATGATTTTGTCTTGAAAAATTTTAAGAAAATAAATAAAAAACAAGTTATTATTTATATTGCAGCTTTAAATACTTTTCATATATCTCCAAATATTATAAAAATTTAAAAACAATATTTACTAAAAAATTAGCTTAAATCTTTGAAATAAATTAATCAAATGTCAATTTTTAATTTTTTAAGATATTTTTTGTTAGATTTTTTTTTTATTTTTAGTCTCACATTTTTTTGACATGTGTTAATATTTTAAACAAAGCATTTTTTAAATTTTTTATAAATAAAAAATGATTTTTAACTGATTTTGTCTTTAAAAATTTTAAGAAAATAAAAAAAAGTTATTGTTTATGTTGCAGCTTTAAATACTATTCATGTAGTTCCAAATATTATAAGAATTCAAAAAATAAACAATATTTGTTAATACTTTAAAAACTGAGCATTTTTTAAATTTTTTATAAATAAAAGATTGTTATTAAGTGATTTTGTTTTGAAAAATTTCAAGAAAATAAAAGAAACAAGTTATTGTTTATATTGCAGCTTTAAATACTTCTAATATATGTTTACATATTATAAAAATCTAGAAAATATATAATATTTAGAAAAATTTTAGTTTAAATCTTCGAAATAATATATTAATTAAATGTCAATTTTTAATTTTTTAAGATATTTTTTATTAGATTATTTTTTAATTTTTAATCTAACATTTTTTTGACATGTGTTGATACTTTAAAAACTGACTAATTTTACAATTTTTTATAAATAAAAAATTGTTTTTAACTGATTTTGTTTTGAAAAATTTTAAGAAAATAAAAAATAAACAAGTTATTGTTTATATTGCAGCTTTAAATACTTTTATTATATCTCCAAATATCATAAGAATTCAAAAAATAAACTATATTTAGTGGAAAATTAGCTTAAATTTTTGAAAAATATTAATCAAATGTCAATTTTTAATTTTATTAGATATTTTTTAATAGATTTTTCTTTTATTTTTAGTTTAACATTTTTTTGACATGTGTTAATACTTCAAAAACTGAGCATTTTTTAAATTTTTTATAAATAAAAAATTGTTTTTAACTGATTTTGTTTAGAAAACATTTAAAAAAATTTAAAAAAACAAGTTATTGCTTATATTGCAGCTTTAAATACTTTTCATATAATTCCAAATATTATGAAAATTTTAAAAATAAACAATATTTAGTAAAAAATTAGTTTAAATCTTTAAAATATATTTGATCAAATGTCAATTTTCAATTTTTTAAGATATTTTTTATTAAATTTTTTTTTAAATTTTTAGTTTAACATGTTTTTGACATCTGTTAATACTTTAAACTAAAAATTTTTTAAATTTTTAATAAATAAAAAATTGTTTTTAACTGATTTTGTGTTGGAAAATTTAAAAAAAATAAAAAAAAAACAAATTTTTGTTTATATTGCAGCTTTAAACACTTTTGATATATCTCCAAATATTATAAGAATTCAAAAAATAAACAATATTTAATAAAAAATTAGTTTGAACCTTTAAAATATATTGATCAAATGTCAATTTTTAAATTTTGAAGACATTTTTTATTATATTTTTTTTTTATTTTAAGTATAACATTTTTTGACATGTGTTAATACTTTAAAAACTAAACATTTTTTAAATTTCTTATAAATAAAAAAGGTTTTTAAATAATTTTGTGTTAAAAATTTTTAATAAAATAACAAAAACAAGTTCTTGTTTATATTGTAGCTTTAAATACTTTTGATATATCTCCAAATATTATAAAAATTCTAAAAATAAACAATATTTAGTAAAAAATCAACTTAAATCTTTAAAATATATTAATCAAATGTCAATTTATAATTTTTTAAGATATTTTTTATTAGATTTTTTTTAAATTTTTAGTAGAACACATTTTTTACATGTGGCAATACTTTAAAAACTAATTATTTTTTAAATTTTTTATAGATAAAAAATGGTTTTTAACTGATTTTGTTTTGAAAAATTTTAAGAAAATAAAAAAAACAAGTTATTGTTTATATTGCAGCTTTAAATACTTCTAATATATGTTTACATATTATAAAAATCTAGAAAATATATAATATTTAGAAAAATTTTAGTTTAAATCTTCGAAATAATATATTAATTAAATGTCAATTTTTAATTTTTTAAGATTTTTTTATTAGATTTTTTTTTAATTTTTAATCTAGCATTTTTTTGACATGTGTTGATACTTTAAAAACTGAGCAATTTTACAATTTTTTATAAATAAAAAATTGTTTTTAACTGATTTTGTTTTGAAAAATTCAATCAAATGTCAATTTTTAATTTTTTTAGATATTTTTTAATAGATTTTTTTTAATTTTTAGTTTAACATTTTTTTGACATGTGTTAATACTTCAAAAACTGAGCATTTTTTTAATTTTTTATAAATAAAAAATTGTTTTAAACTGATTTTGTCCTGAAGAATTTTAAGAAAATAATAAAAAAACAAGTTATTGTTTATATTGCAGCTTTAAATACTTTTCATATATCTCCAAATTTTATGAGAATTTAAAAAATAAACGATATTTGGTAAAAAATTAGCTTAAATCTTTGAAATATATTAATCAAATGTCAATTTTTAATTTTTTTAGATATTTTTTAATAGATTTTTTTTAATTTTTAGCTTAACATTTTTTTGACATGTGTTAATACTTCAAAAACTGAGCATTTTTTTAATTTTTTATAAATAAAAAATTGTTTTTAACTGATTTTGTCCTGAAGAATTTTAAGAAAATAATAAAAAAACAAGTTATTGTTTATATTGCAGCTTTAAATACTTTTCATATATCTCCAAATAATATAAGAATTCAAAAAATAAACAATATTTAGTAAAAAATTAGCTTAAATTTTTTAAATATATCAATCAATTGTCAATTTTTAATTTTTTAAGATATTTTTTATTAAATTTTTTTTTTAATTTTTAGTATAACACAATTTTGACTTGTGTTAATGTTTTAAAAATTGAGCATTTTTTAATTATTTTATAAATTAAAAGATGTTTTTAACTAATTTTGTTTTGAAAAAGTTAAAAAAAAAATAAAAAACAAGTTATTGTTTATATTGCAGCTTTAAATACTTTTCATATATCTCCAAATTTTATGAGAATTTAAAAAATAAACGATATTTGGTAAAAAATTAGCTTAAATCTTTGAAAAATTCAATCAAATGTCAATTTTTAATTTTTTTAGATATTTTTTAATAGATTTTTTTTAATTTTTAGTGTAACACTTTTTTGACATGTGTTAATACGTTAAAAACTAAGCATTTTTTAATTTTTTATTAATAAAAAATTGTTTTTAATGATTTTGTCTTGAAAAATTTTAAGAAAATAAATAAAAAACAAGTTATTATTTATATTGCAGCTTTAAATACTTTTCATATATCTCCAAATATTATAAAAATTTAAAAACAATATTTACTAAAAAATTAGCTTAAATCTTTGAAATAAATTAATCAAATGTCAATTTTTAATTTTTTAAGATATTTTTTGTTAGATTTTTTTTTTATTTTTAGTCTCACATTTTTTTGACATGTGTTAATATTTTAAACAAAGCATTTTTTAAATTTTTTATAAATAAAAAATGATTTTTAACTGATTTTGTCTTTAAAAATTTTAAGAAAATAAAAAAAAGTTATTGTTTATGTTGCAGCTTTAAATACTATTCATGTAGTTCCAAATATTATAAGAATTCAAAAAATAAACAATATTTGTTAATACTTTAAAAACTGAGCATTTTTTAAATTTTTTATAAATAAAAGATTGTTATTAAGTGATTTTGTTTTGAAAAATTTCAAGAAAATAAAAGAAACAAGTTATTGTTTATATTGCAGCTTTAAATACTTCTAATATATGTTTACATATTATAAAAATCTAGAAAATATATAATATTTAGAAAAATTTTAGTTTAAATCTTCGAAATAATATATTAATTAAATGTCAATTTTTAATTTTTTAAGATATTTTTTATTAGATTATTTTTTAATTTTTAATCTAACATTTTTTTGACATGTGTTGATACTTTAAAAACTGACTAATTTTACAATTTTTTATAAATAAAAAATTGTTTTTAACTGATTTTGTTTTGAAAAATTTTAAGAAAATAAAAAATAAACAAGTTATTGTTTATATTGCAGCTTTAAATACTTTTATTATATCTCCAAATATCATAAGAATTCAAAAAATAAACTATATTTAGTGGAAAATTAGCTTAAATTTTTGAAAAATATTAATCAAATGTCAATTTTTAATTTTATTAGATATTTTTTAATAGATTTTTCTTTTATTTTTAGTTTAACATTTTTTTGACATGTGTTAATACTTCAAAAACTGAGCATTTTTTAAATTTTTTATAAATAAAAAATTGTTTTTAACTGATTTTGTTTAGAAAACATTTAAAAAAATTTAAAAAAACAAGTTATTGCTTATATTGCAGCTTTAAATACTTTTCATATAATTCCAAATATTATGAAAATTTTAAAAATAAACAATATTTAGTAAAAAATTAGTTTAAATCTTTAAAATATATTTGATCAAATGTCAATTTTCAATTTTTTAAGATATTTTTTATTAAATTTTTTTTTAAATTTTTAGTTTAACATGTTTTTGACATCTGTTAATACTTTAAACTAAAAATTTTTTAAATTTTTAATAAATAAAAAATTGTTTTTAACTGATTTTGTCTTGGAAAATTTAAAAAAAATAAAAAAAAAACAAATTTTTGTTTATATTGCAGCTTTAAATACTTTTCATATATCTCTAAATATTATAAGAATTCAAAAAATAAACAATATTTAATAAAAAATTAGTTTGAATCTTTAAAATATATTGACCAAATGTCAATTTTTAAATTTTAAAAATATTTTTTATTAGATTTTTTTTTTATTTTAAGTATAACATTTTTTGACATGTGCTAATACTTCAAAAACTAAACATTTTTTAAATTTTTTATAAATAAAAAATTGTTTTTAACTGATTTTGTTTTGAAAAATCTTAAGAAAATAAAATAAAAACAAGTTATTGTTTATATTGCAGCTTTAAATACTTTTCATATAATTCCAAATATTATAAAAATTTAAAAAATAAACAATATTTAGTAAAAAATTAGTTTAAATCTTTAAAATATATTTGATCAAATGTCAATTTTCAATTTTTTAAGATATTTTTTATTAGATTTTTTTTTAATTTTTAGTATAACACTTTTTTGACATGTGTTAATACTTTAAAAACTAAACATTTTTTAAACTTTTTATAAAGAAAAAATTGTTTTTAGCTGATTTTGTTTAGAAAACATTTAAGAAAATAATAAAAAAACAAGATATTGTTTATATTGCAGCTTTAAATAATTTTAGTATATCTCCACATATTATAAAAATCTAGAAAATAAACAGTATTTAGAGGAAAATTGGTTTAAATCTTTGAAATATATTAATCAAATGTCAATTTTAAATTTTTTAAAATATTTTTTTTTTAGAATATTTTTTTTTCAGTATAAAATTTTTTTGGCAGGTTTTAATACTTCAAAAACTGTGCATTTTTTAAATTTTTTATAAATAAAAAATTGTTTTTAAATAATTTTGTTTAGATAAATTTTAAGAAAATAAAAAAAAAACAAGTTATTGTTTATATTGCAGCTTTAAATACTTTTCATATATCGCCAAATATTATTATAATTTAAAAAATAAACAATATTTAGTAAAAAATTAGTTTAAATCTTTCAGATATATTAATCAAATGTTCATTTTAAACTTTTTTTAAATATTTTTTATTAGATTTTTTTTTTAATTTTTAGAATAACACATTTTTGACTTGTGTTAATATTTTAAAAATTGAGCATTTTTTAATTATTTTATAAATTAAAAGATGTTTTTAACTAATTTTGTTTTGAAAAATTTGAAAAAAATATAAAAAAACAAGTTATTGTTTGTATTGCAGCTTTAAATACTTTTCATATATCTCCAAATATTATGAGAATTTAAAAAATAAACAATATTTGGTAAAAAATTAGCTTAAATCTTTGAAATATATTAATCAAATGTAAATTTTTAATTTTTTTAGATATTTTTTAATAGATTTTTTTTTAATTTTTATTTTAACATTTTTTTGACATGTGTGAATACTTCAAAAACTGAGCATTTTTTTAGTTTTTTATAAATAAAAAACTGTTTTTAACTGATTTTGTCTTGAAAAATTTTAAGAAAATAAAAAAAAACAAGTTATTGTTTATATTGCAGCTTTAAATACTTTTCATATGTCTCCAAATATTATGAGAATTTAAAAAATAAACAATATTTGGTAAAAAAAATTAGCTTAAATCTTTGAAATATATTAATCAAATGACAATTTTTAATTTTTTTAGATATTTTTTAATAGATTTTTTTTTAATTTTTAGTTTAACATTTTTTTGACATGTGTTAATACTTCAAGAACTGAGCATTTTTTCAATTTTTTATAAATAAAAAATTGTTTTTAATTGATTTTGTCTTGAAAAATTTTAAGGAAAGAAAAAAAAACAAGTTATTGTTTATATTGCAGCTTTAAATACTATTCATATATCTCAAAATATTATAAAAATTCAAAAAATAAACAATATTTAGTAAAAAATTAGCTTAAATTTTTTAAATATATCAATCAATTGTCAATTTTTAATTTTTTAAGATATTTTTTATTAAATTTTTTTTTTAATTTTTCGTATAACACAATTTTGACTTGTGTTAATGTTTTAAAAATTGAGCATTTTTTAATTATTTTATAAATTAAAAGATGTTTTTAACTAATTTTGTTTTGAAAAATTAAAAAAAAAAATAAAAAATAAGTTATTGTTTATATTGCAGCTTTAAATACTTTTCATATATCTCCAAATATTATGAGAATTTAAAAAATAAACAATGTTTATTAAAAAATTCGATTAAATTTTTGAAATATATTGATCAAATGTCAATTTTTAATTTTTTAGATATTTTTTAATAGATTTTTTTTTAATTTTAAGGTTTAACATTTTTTTGACATGTGTTAATACTTCAAACTGAGCATTTTTTAAATTTTTTATAAATAAAAAACTGTTTCTAACTGATTTTGTCTTGAAAAATTTGAAGAAAATAAACAAAAAACAAGTTATTGTTTATATTAAATACTTTTCTTATATCTCCAAATATTATTCTCTCCAAATTCAAAAAATAAACAATATTTAGTAAAAAATTAGCTTAAATCTTTAAATTAATATATTAATCAAATGTCAATTTTTAATTTTTTACGATATTTTTATTACATTTTTTACTGATAAAGTTACAAACTGTTTAGATTTATCAATTTGTGCCGAAAAATGGCGAAACGTTCCAAAATAATGAAAACTCCTTGAATTTTGCATCTTTTGTATCAGTTTCAATTTTACGAAGTTGTAACTTATTGTTGGAAGTTGCAGTCGCTGCAATTCGCTTTATTCTGAACTTATTGAAGTATAAGAAAGGTGCAATCTTCTTATTTTTTAATTTAAAGACTCCGAGCCAAGGCATATTTTCTTATAAGGAAAAGGTTTACCAGGAAATAGTAAACAAACACGAGTAATTAAATTTTGAATTTTTTTGACATTTTTTTTGATATCTAAAAGTAAGATTATTGCAAAAATTACAAATTTTTGCCATTCAGGCATATTTGAAATAATATTTAAATCGAAAAAGTAGTATAGTAGATCAGGTTCTGTCTCATAATTTGTTATATTTTACCAGAAAATAGTAAAAGCTTTTATAATATTTATTAGACAAATTACAAATTGGTGCTATTCAGGCTTATTAAAAATAAAAAAAATAGTACAGCGAGTCTCGATAATTTAATTTTTAAGTATTCCGATTATTATTATTAGAAAAATTACAAATTATTGTCATTCAGGTCTATTAAAAAATAAGTCTAATTAGAAAAATTAATTTTTTTGGCTATTTAAGCGTACTGAATATAAAGTGAGGTTAGGAAAAGTAGTATGGCAAGCGGGGGATTCTGTACCACAGATCTATTGTATTGCAGAGAACGACAGCTCCAGTATTAGGGCCACCTTGTCTGAGTAAATTAAATTTTTTTTTTTATTTTGTATTGCACGATAGATTAGATTATTTTGCTTTGGCTAATGGCTTCCTGAGTGCGAGACGAGTCTGGAGAGCGGTTTCATCAAGTCTAGCACATGCTGTGCATCTCCTCTCAGCTTTTAATAAAGATCAGATTATCTCAAACCACAAAACGTATATCCACAACAAATGGAGCGTATTGCTATCTTTCGATGGCAAATAAAACACTTTGACGGCGACGTCTAACTTTGAGTGCACGGAAATATGAAGAAAATGCGACAGGGTAAATTGGAAAAGGTGAAGAAGAAAAAAAAAAGGGGAAGAGAATGGAAATAACACGCATCAGCTAGCTCGGTAGCTGGAAAATATTATATGAAATATATTTGAAAGAATCTTTTGCAAGAAAACCGTAAATTTCAAAATGTATTTCGTGCCAGTATTAAACTCAAAGAGGAAGAGTACACAGATGCGAGACGGTTTGCTATTTTTAGTCGATTTTCTTATAAACTCTCTAATATTGACTGACATTTTATGTAGAAACAGATATTATTTATGTTTATGTTGACCACACTCGCTGTCATTTGCAGCTTTATGTCATGACCGACTCTGGTTTGTTCTCCAGTGCTTTCACTCGGTGATCAAAAGTTTCTTTGAGTTCCAAATGTAGTATATAAACATAAAAAACTGATTTAATTTTTTTTAAAGCGAAGCTTATTTGTGCATTTGCTTTAATAACATAAAACAATTAAAGTTATCTTCAGTAAACATAAAGTTAGTAGCCGCCATTTTGCAGCTTTGATATTCACAAAAAGCTAATTTCTTGATAAGTTGTTGACATTTGTTAATTTATCTACTTTGCTCATAATTAATCGCCAGCCTGACCTGACCTGACTTGACATAACGTGACCTAACCTGACTTGACTCCGGTCTGTTCTCTAGTGCTTTCACTTGATCAAAAGTTTTCTTGACTTACCAGAGAAACACTTCCAAATGTGGTAAATAAAAATAAAAAACACATTTTATTATTGATTAAACAGAATGTTATTTGTGAAATTGTTTTAATTTTATAGCATTATTTATTTAAATTATCTTTAGTAAACAAAAACAATAATTTGAGAAAAATCAGTAGCTAATTTGCAGCTTCTATCTCGGCCACAAAAGCTAATTCCTTGATAAGTTGTTGACATTTGTTAATTTATTTACTTTGAAATGATATGAGCTCATAATTAATCGCCAGCCTGACCTGACCTGACCTGACTTGACTCCGGTCTGTTCTCTAGTGATCTCTACTTGATCAAAAGTTCTCTTGACTTAGCAGAGAAACACTTCTAAATGTGATAAATAAACATAAAAAACGCATTTTATTATTGTTTAAACAGAATGTTATTTGTGAATTTGTTTTAATATAATTAAATTAATTAAATTATATTTAGTAAACAAAAAAAATAATTCAAGAAAAATTAGTAGGTAATTTGTAGCTTCTATCTCGGCCACAAAAGTTAATTTCTTGATAAATTGTTGACATCTGTTAATTTATTTACTTTAAAAATGATTTAAGCTCATAATTCACATAAGACTCTGGTTTGTTCTCTAGTGCTTTCACTTGATCAAAAGTTCTCTTGACTTACGAGAGAAGCACTAGAAGTATAAACATTTTTTTAAATCTAAACCACTGGTCTATATAAGCATTTTTGCTTGTTTTTCATTTGTTTTACTTAGTTAGAGCTTTATAGAGAATCTCTATAATATACAAAAAAATGCTAATTTTTAAATGGATTTTTTTATAGCAAATAAATGACACTTTGCGACTGATAGCTGTTGACGTCTGAAAATTATTTAAAATTAAGATAATCTTATAATTTATGGTTTGATCTACTACTGTAGTTGGTTCTCCAGTGCTTTCACTTAACGTTTTTTTGACATACAAGCCTACAGATAAAAATTTCTTTTTTATAGCATCTTCAGTGAGCACGAAGAATAATTTAGAAAAAGTTAGTTGTCGATTGTTTTTCAGCAAACATTTTTTTTTTGTTATTATTGTTTTGTTATCTATAATTCATTGCCAAGCCCGTTAAAGTGTCTTACCCCAAATAAAAAAAAATGTAAAAATAATTTAAAGATCTTTTTTTTTTCAGAATAGTGATTGGTTATCATAAGAAATGTACCTTCTGATTTATAATTTGAAATTGTAATTAAATTGTAAATTGCAATAAGAAATTTTGGGGTTAAGTTTGAGTAGCTCTTAGCTAGACTTCGCCCGGACAAATGTATTTAGTCTAAACAAAGGCATTTTATTTATTATTATTATTATTGGTTTTATCGAGTTTATGCTTTATAGACGATTTTCTTTTGTTCAAACAAAAAAAAATTTGTTAATTTGTGAAATTGCTTTTTTTACAATTTTTAAACTTTATTACGTTTTAGGCACAATTATGAGTAATGGCGCCTCTGGTTCGTTCTCCAGTGCTTTCACTCGCTGATTGAAAATTTTGACTTGTTATAAATGGGCCTTAAAATGGGCCAAATACAATATTGATGTTTATTTTTGTGTCAAGCTTATATTTATAAATAAATTAATTCATGAAAATTATATTTAACAAGATGTAATTATGTGTAAAAATCTTAATGTTCTAAAAAGCTTAATTTGCTTGATGATTTATATGATGAGTGAACAACATTTCCCGAAATAATCCCCAATTTCCACGAAAAGATATGAAAAAGAAAAATGTTTTTATTCGTTTTTTTTCTGCACAACATTACACAGTCGGCTTTTTCATTTTATAGATTAAATTACGTAATACTATTACCTCGGCGCATTATGGAACCAAATAACAATTTGTATAATGAAAATATAAAAGCAACAGCAACCTGCTGGTAGACAATTGTGAGTAATAATAGGTTGAACAATCTGAACTTTTCTTTCATCCCAACAATGGATTATCCTAATGCGTTTGACAAGATTAGGTGTATTTTTATATTGTTGCATTTTATTTATAATAAATAGGGGAAGGTTGATTATAGACACGCACGAGCAGGGTTGAATAATGCTTGTTGAACGATAAATAAGCTGTCATTTTCTATTGACATGTCTGAATAATAACACATGACAGCTTTTCTCATAATTAAAAATGGCGGACATAATTTGCTTAATGACAAAGAAAATAACATAAGTGTATTATTACAGAGATGTTAAAGTCCCTTAATCAGCTAATTGCTGGATAACAGACTGATTTTGTGCTTTTAGGCACCATATTGTTGCTTCTGGGACTTTCGGCACACTTTTTATGTGTCAAACATACTTTAAAATTTTTTTGTTTCCGGACACTAACGCCACATACTGCTGCTTTTAAAACTTTTGACACACTTTTATTAGATATTTTAATGTCTTTTTTGACACTAATGGCGCATTTTTTTGTTTTTGAGAATTTTGACACTGGCTTTTGGAACTTTCGGCACATTTTTTATTTGGTCTAATCATACTTTTTTTTTTTTTTTGGTTTCTGACTAACGGCACATACTGCCGCTTTTGACGCTTTTGGCACACTATTTTTAAATATTTTAATATTTTTTTTTGACACTAACGGCACATACTTTTGATTTTGACGTTTTGGAAACGTTTTTTATGAATTTGAACATTGACGGCTTATACTGTTCCTTCTGGAACTTAAGGCACATTTTTCAAATGCAAAATCTTACTTTTATTTTTTTAAGAGTTTTTGACTAACGGCACATACTGCTGCTTTTGAAACTTGCGGCACATTTTTATTAGATATTTTAATGTTTTTTTTTGACACCAACGGCATATACTGTTGTTTTTGACCGACTTTCATTGACTGCAATGATATTTTAATAGTATTTTGCTCTTTATTAGCGGCACATACTTTGGTTTTTAAAGCTTTTAGAACATTTTTTATCAATATTAACAATAATGGCTTATACTACTGCTTATAGAATTTTGACACAATTTTTATTAGCTACAATTATAGTTTTATTGTTTTTGTCTTCTGTCTAACGACACATACTGTTGTTTTTAAAGCTTTTGGCACACTTTTAATAGAGATTTTAACGGTTTTTTTTGAACACTAATGACACATTGTTTTGTTTTTGACGTTTTTGAAACATTTTTTATGAATTTAAACAATAACGGCTTATACTGTTGCTTCTGGAACTTTTGGCACATTTTTATATGCTCCAGTATTATTTTAATTATTTTTGGCTTTTGCCTAACGACACATGCTGCCGCTTTTGAAGCTTTTGGCACACTTTTATTGAATATTTTAATGTTTTTTTTTGACACTAACAGCACATTCTTTTGTTTTTGAAAATTTTGACACACTTTTCATTGGCTGTGATGATATTTTAAAAGTTTTTTGCAACTGATTAACGACACATACTTTTGTTTTTGACATTTTTGGAACATTTTTTAATAATTTAAAGTTTATTTTTGGTTTATTTTAATTTATTTTAGTTTATTGTAGCTTATTTTAGTTTATTTTAGTTTATTTTAGTTTATTTTAGTTTATTTTAGTTTATTTTAGTTTATTTTAGTTTATTTTAGTTTATTTTAGTTTATTTTAGTTTATTTTAGTTTATTTTAGTTTATTTTAGTTTAGTTTATTTTAGTTTATTTTAGTTTATTTTAGTTTATTTTAGTTTATTTTAGTTTATTTTAGTTTATTTTAGTTTATTTTAGTTTATTTTAGTTTATTTTAGTTTATTTTAGTTTATTTTAGTTTATTTTAGTTTATTTTAGTTTATTTTAGTTTATTTTAGTTTATTTTAGTTTATTTTAGTTTATTTTAGTTCATTTTAGATTATTATAGTTTATTTTAGTTTATTAGATTATTCTAGTTTATTTTAGTTTATTTTAGATTATTTTAATTTAATTTATTTTTTTTTAGTTTATTTTAGTTTAATTTAGTTTATTTTAGTTTATTTAAAATCATTTTAGCTTATTTTAGTATATTTTAATTTATTTAAAATTATTTTAGCTTTTTTTAGTTTGTTTTAGTTTATTTCAGTTTATTTCAGTTTATTTTAGTTTATTTAAGTTCATTTTAGACTTCTTATTTGATTCTAGTTTATTTAATTCTATTTCAGGCTATTTTAGTTTATTCAAATTCAATTTAGTTTATTTTAAAATATTTTAGTTTCTTCTAGTTTGTTTTAGTTTATTTTAGTTTATTTTAGTTTATTTTAGTTTATTTTAGTATATTTTAGTTTATTTTAGTTTATTTTAGTTTATTTTAGTTTATTTTAGTTTACTTCAGTTTATTTTACTTTATTTTAGTTTACGGCACATTCTGCCGCTTTTGAAGCTTTTGGAACACTATTTTAAGATATTTTAATTATTTTTTAACAGTAACGGCAAATACTGTTGTTTTTAGACATTTTGGCACACTTTTCATTGACTGCGATAATTTTTCTATGGTATTTTGTTCCTGATTAACAACACATATTTTTGATTTTGAAATTTTTTTTATTAATTTAAACAATAACGGCTTATGTGGTTGCTTTAGAAACTTTTGGCTAATTTTTCTTTTGCTACAATTATACTTCAATTGTTTTTTGCTTTTGACTAACGACATATACAGCGATTTTTTGCAGCTGTTTTCAATAGATATTCAAAAGGTTTTTTTTTCTGGCATATGTTTGTTGCTTCTGGGACATTCAGCACACTATTTATTTGTTACTATCAATATTTTGTTGCTTCTGACCAACTGCTGCTTTTGAAGCTTTTGGCACACTTTCTAGTAGATATTTTGATGGCTTTTCTTCTCTAAACGTTTCTTCAATAGTTTTTTGCTCTTATTAACGTCAGATACTTTTGCTTTTGAAGCCTTAACGCCCACTTTTTATCAAATGTTTTAATGTTTTTTTTGTCCAAAACCCTAACGGGATATACTGTTGCTTCTGGGACTTTCGGCACACTTTTATTTTTTTAAATTTTTTACTTGAAAGCAATATGAAAATTTAATGTTTTGACTTATTGAAACAATAATTATTTGTAACAAGGTGGCTTCCAATTAGCTTAAGCTAACTTTTTTGATAAAATCTCGCTCATGGGTACAGTATTTTGACTCAAGTGTTGATTATTTGGTCGTTTTATGCTGAAGTTTGAGACATTATTACCATTTTCCGCCAATTATTGGAATGAAATATTGCAATTTATTCTTTTTGATTGGAAAGCTAATAAAAATATAAGTTTAATCGTTCACCAATCCGAACTTTCAATATGTATTCGAATCGATTATTTGAAAGCACACAATTTTAATCAGAAACTTTTCATTCTGTTGAAAGGTACCCTTTACTTATAATCATTTTCGAAAATAGCAGTCTGTGGAAATTCCTGAATATAAGGTTTACTTTCAATCTGAAAATAAATCCCTCGACGAGCTACACTCCAAGAGAATACTGAATATCACGTTGCCTCTTGTGGCTTTTACAAATAAGGCAAAAAACAGAAGATTTTGGCTCTAAATTTATAAGAAATCACGGCAAAATATTAGATGTTGTGGCTACAAAACGGAATATTGTCTTTCAGATGTTTTCTTTTCTTGTTAGTTTACTAAATAACAGAGCTGGAGAATCTAATTTCACCAAAATAATGAACATAAATACACTCAATTTGTCAAATATTTTTTATTATAGTTTTTGATAGAAATGTTTGCAAATGGTGGATGCGCTAACAGCAAAACCAATTAAATAGGCTTTTCTTGGATTAAATTATTTAAGTTGTTATAAAAGAAATTTCATAAATTGTTTATTTATAATATTTTATGGTCTTTGATAAAAAAAATTAAAAATGGTGGAAGCGCCAAATTGGTGAGCTTTGAATGTCTCATAATGACTAATAACTTAGATTATTATTAGTAATAGATTAGCAAATCAGTTGAAAATTGTTTATTTATAAATTTAATAAAATTGTGTACAAATGGTGAATGCGCCAACAGCAAAATTAAATAAATAGACTTTTATTGTATTCAATTTTTAAAATTATTTAAGTTGTTATGAAAAAAATTTAATATATTTAGTAAAAAACTGCTTATTTATATTATAAGGACTTTTATGAAAAAAAAAAAAATTGATGGAAGCGCCAAATTTAATTTTTTTAGTAAATTTTTTAATTTGGTAAGCTTTGAATGTCTCATAATGACTAATAACTTAGATTATTATTAGTAAAAGATTAGCAAATTAGTTAAAAATTGCTTATTTATAATATTTTATAATAATTAATCAAATTGTTTACAAATGGTGGATGCGTCAACAGCAAAATTAGTCAAATAGACTTTTATTGTATTCAATTTTTTAAATTATTTAAGTTATTACGAAAAAAATTTAATAAATTTAGTAAAAAATTGCTTATTGCTTATTTTATGGTCTTTGATGAGAAAAAATAAAAATAGTGAAAGCGCCAAATTTAATTTTTTTAGTGATTTGGTGAGCTTCTAATGCTTCATATTGGCAAATTACTTAGATTACTATAAGTAAACTATTAGCAAATCAGTGGAAAATTGTTTATTTATAATATTTTATAATATTTAGTAAAAATGTTTACAAATGGTAGATGCGCCAACAGCAAAACCAATTAAATAAGCTTTTCATGTATTATATTTTTGAAATTATTTAAGGTGTTATGAAAGAAATGAAATAGATTTAGTAGAAAACTGCTTATTTATAATATTTTATGGTCTTTGATAAAAAAAAATTAAAATAATAAAAGCGCCAAATTTAAATTTTTTAGTAATTTGTTTGATTTGGTGAGCTTTGAATGTCTCATAATGACTAATAACTTAGATTATTATTAGTAAAAAATTAGCAAATCAGTTGAAAATTGTTTATTTATAATATTTTATAATAATTAATAAAATTGTTTACAAATGGTGGATGCGCCAACAGCAAAATTAATGAAATAGGCTTTTATTGTATTCAATTTTTAAAATTATTTAAGTTATTACAAAAGAAATTTAATAAATTTTGTAAAAAATTGCTTATTTATATTTTATGGTCTTTAATTAAAGAATTTTAAAATGGTGGAGGCGCCAACTTAAAATTTAGACTTTTTTTGTCCATTATAATTATTTTACATGTTCTTTTCTTATATAAAAAACGTTTTTGCTCAGTAAAAAGTAGTAAACAATGTTAAATTTAATTTATATTTTGTTAGTCGACAAATCTTTTACAGCTTTTAGTTATTTCAATTATCTAGATCTAGCGCAGTTGCAAGCCTTTCTAAACTACGAAAATTTATGACTTCAATAACAAACTAATTAACAAAGCTGCCTGCTTAAACTTGTTTCAACTAATTTACAAAATTTATGAGCAAAAATCAAACAGCTAATTAGCGATGATGTAAACTAAAACAACAATCTTTTATGGGATGATTTAGAAAATAAAGCGCTTTATCTATTTACTAAATCATAAGCTGAACAATGTAAGTAAAATTTGCACTTAAATCTTTAATAGGTGCGAGAGAGATGAACTTAATGGGGTATATGTGCGCTAGAAAAAGATGCCCGATAGCAGCTGCTAGCGATAAAGCTACACAAAACAGCTACACTTAACAAATGTAAAAAGTCTACAAACTGTAAACTAAATCAAAGTTGGTTTTTAATACATTGCATCATTCACACAGTTTTACCACTTGCCAAAAAGCTTGTTTAATCAATCTCAAGAGCTCTTTCGACCACAATGGAGTCATCATCAAAATTAATCTATGTTTTATACACGCCAAAATGCTTCAAATTTTAGAAAAAATTAAATTTAATTTATGGCACTTGTAATATACCAGACGCAAAGCTTTTGTTTTTTAGAAAGAATTGCTTTGTTTTAATGAACGACTGAGAAATTTAATATTCCTGCAAATTTTAACCTAGATTCTCTGGCTTTCGCTTTATTACTGACTAGAAAATAATTAAAAAATTGTTATCTATGAATTTTTACTGTAATAAAATCAAATATAAGTCTGTTGAAAACATTTTCCAACGTAAACAATAATTATTATTAGTTGTTTTGTTGCAAAACATTTTAGAAATGGATAAAAGCCTCTTTGTAAAGTAATTTATTTTAAATAAATCCTTATAATTTTGATTCACACATTGTAAAACAAAAACCTTACCTAGACTCCTGTGCAAGAAGATTTAAACACAATTGATTTATTTTAGTTTTTTTTTTTATATCAAGCTTTTAGGATAAGCATTTAAAACTGTAAAATAATTTTTTTTTTCTCTATTGTATTTTTTTTCAGTTGTTTTACTTTATACACAATCTTGTTTAATCTTTCTTTCTCTCTCTAATCCTTCTTTCTTTTCTTTTATTATGTTTTTTCTCCAACTTCCAGAATTCATTCATTCTGAGTTTTAATATCTCTTTATTTTTTCCAGCATTTTGTCTCATTTTGCTCCATACAAAATATATTTTCTCTTACTTTATTTACGCACCTAAATCTTGCTCTTTCTCTCTCTTACTTTTTTTTAAGAGTCTAGGCAACGTTTTTGTGATTAGAGGAATGCACCTTTTATTGTATCTGTTTTCACTTATTTATTCTTTTTTTTTCTTTCATGTCTTTATGCTCTCATTGCCTTGCTTCTGATATTTTTTTCCGTTTCTCTTCTTTTCTTTTACGTTTTGCTGGTCTTATACTTTGATGATTACTTTTTGTTGTTCTGCATTTGTTTTTCTTTTTTCTTCTTTTTGGTGTTTTCTATCTTCTATACTTATCTCTATAGGAAAATAGTCTGATTCTATTCTGTCTCCTATTCTAAAGTTTTCTACTTTTTTTTTAGTTTCCTTATTTGTTATTCTATCTAGTTTTTCACTGATTACCTCCTACTGCCTACGTTCGTCTACCCCTTTTTTTCATTCTTTTGCTTATTACTATTCAGTACCTTTTCTTTTTTTTACATTACATTTACTTTTTCTTTTCTACATTTTTGCTCTTATCTTTGATTTTCTATTTCTCATTCTTTTTTTTTCCTTCCAATTTCTAGCTTTTTTTCACCTATTCTTGCGTTAAAATTTCTTTTCATAAATATACATTTTTTTGTATTTTTTTTACTGTTTTTTTATGCTTTTTAATGTCTTTTTCATCTTTTTGCTGTATTTCGTTGTTCTTATTTTCTATTATTTTTTGTCTATTTCGATGTTTCTCTTCATGAGGTAAAGCAATCAATGTTCAGTTGTGCCAACACTGACACACACTTCCTTCTATTTCTCTTCATTAGCCCCATTGTTCTCTATTCTTATGGTTCAACTATTCGTTCTGCTGCTTTTTTTTTCTTCTTTTTTTTTATGTTTCTTGACATTTCTATTTAACTTCTGCTAGTAACTTACTTTATTTTTTCTTAGTGTTTTCTTTTTATCTATGTTTCAACTGAACCCATTATGTCTGTAATTTCAGAGATTCTCTTTTTTTTTTTTGATCTTGCAACATCTAAAATAGTATCTTTTTTTACCGTTGGTTTTTTTTTGTTTTTGTTTCGTTAGTCTTCTCTGTTTCTATTGTACATTTGCCTGTGTCTTTTTTATTGCTTCTTTTTTTTTTCTCTTTTTTTTCTTAAAAAACTTGCAGTTTTAAGTCTTTTTCTATGAATATCTTTAGCTTTGGTTATGTGTTTTTATTATTTTAATTTATGCATTACAGTATGGCCTTAATTTTAACTATTAAAGATGCTCTACACATTTTTTAAGTTTATTTTATTGTTATTATTACATAATTTTTGCTTATTTTAATCGGTTCCAGCCTAAAAAAATGCAATTAGTTAAATAAGATTACTTTACAGTCATTACATTACATTTATCGCCCTCAGCAACAATTAATTCTCTCAACCCTACCTTGCCATATTTTATAAAAACTGCCTCTGAAGATTAACATCGGCCTAATTTACATTTTAATGTTCTATTTCGAAATGTTTAGTTTTAAACGCAAAAGCACTTGCTTAAAAAAGAGCGATTGTCTACAGTTTAGTTAATTTTTTTTTTATTTAAATTATTTCACTTAATAGAGATATATTTTATAGTAATTTGAGATTATCATGGGTGGCGTTTTGACATTCTAAATTACATTCAAAGCGGCAAAACGAGCATTGGAAAAGAATATTAAAAAGGCCAGTTTTGGAGAAAAGACCCTTGTCAGATGTTCAATTTAATAATATCAAGTTTAGAGGAATTCAATAAAACTATAATGTTGTATTGGTAGCATTGTTGACATGATATGGGTATAAGCATTTTAAAATGGCGTACAAAATGGCAAACTGCAGCTAAATTTGAGGTTACAATTTCAAAAACAAAACATTTGTTATGGTGTGGCTCTACTGTTTCTTATCAATAATATGACACAAAATAAAACAAATTAACATTGTGACTGCTTACCTGTTGGTAACATTGCTGCAAGTTATATAGACCTAATTTAGAGGTTTAATCATTTCAAAATGGCTAACTGCAGCTACAATTGAGGTTATAATTTCAAAAACAAAACATTTGTTTTGGGGTGGTTTTACGGTTTCTTATCAATAATATGACACAGAATAAAACAAATTAACATTGTGACTGCTAACTTGTTGGTAAAATTGCTGCGAGTTATATAGACATAATATAGGTTTAAATATTTTAAAATGGCGTACAAAATGGCTGACTGCATCTACAATTGAGGTTATGATTTCTTTAGCAAATTTGTTGTGAGGTGTCGAGGCTTACACAACAGCTTTATGTACTACTCTATTTTGTTATAATGTGGCTTAACTATGTCTTTTGTACAATAAAATAAAAAACCAATTAATATTGTGGCTAGAATTCTGTTTTGAGTCAAATCTTCTAAATGTATCATTTTATTAAATTTGAGTCAGCGACAAAATTTGATTTGACATACCACAGAACAGATTTAATCTAACTTATTCAGGAAGGAACTCTCGTCGACATTCTATTCAACTTCAAAATGATGTTTTATTATGTTTTTTTTCAAATATCTGCATAAAGCATTTTAAATGACAAAAAGCCTTCTTGATTACTTATCGAAATATGGCTAATAATTACCATTTTCAAGCGTTAAAAAAAAGCTTATAACTTAATTTCGTGACTGAAAAGAATTTGTAATGAGGAAGTCGAATTAAAAGGGGTTAGAACTTGGAAGATTATAGATAAAAATGGTTTTATTGATCTCAAATGGTAACCGATCAATAAAAACAATTATTTGAGGTTTATTAAAAGTGTTGGACAATAGAGGTTATTAAAAAAAATGACTTAGCTTTTTGTATAATTACTCTAAGGAATTAAAAGTAGAAAAAATAGAGAGTAAAATAATATTTGTTTAAGCTTTTCTATGCATGGTAAGAAATTTTAAAAATAGATTATCTTTGATAGAAAAAATGATAATGATTGACATCAACGGAACGGCAATGGTTGTGCCAGGGTCAGCATTATACTACTAATGGAGTCTACAGCGTTTACCAATGAAAAACCAATGCTTTAAAGGGCGTTTTAATTGCTATATCGGTGGAGCGACTCTTCTCTAGTAACAATAATTGTTTATAACAGTTTATTTATGTTTATTTTTAATAATAGTTTACAGATTTTTTTATATAAAAAGATAAATAATTACACTACAAAAAAAGTGCTGAGATATTAAATAAAAATTATATAAAATACAAAAAAACAAGTTTTTCTGGGAATAAACAAAGAATATAATAGCTAAAACAATAGAGAGTGGGAGGATTACCAGACTGACAAGCAGGATTTAGAGAGAGACGAGGGTCAATAGATAATGGAAATGTTTCAAATGCGCTAATTGAAAGTGAGCTAGAAAAGGAAGGAGAGAGTATGTGGGGTGTTTGTAGATTTAAAAACAGAGTCAAATACAATAGCCAAAACAATAGGCTAAAGGGAACCAAAACAAAAACAAACAAAAATTGATAGTAGAAAACGTAGAAGAACAATGATAAAAAAGTATAAGCAGTACTTGAAAAACTTCAGATAAAGTACAGCTTTACCAAAAAAAAACAGGATAAAAAGGAACACTATCGATATAATGGCAAAAACAATACACAAAAACTGAGAACAATTAAAAACTAAGCAAAAAATTTGAAGAAATAATTTAAAATCTAGAAGATATAGAAAAACAATAATCTAAAATTTAGAGCAGTATTCAAAAAAGTACAATATAAATAAAAGAAAAATGAAAAAGTAGAATGGCAAAAACAACTGTCATGATGATATATCTAAAAAAAAAGAAAGAAAAATAAAAAACTGAACACAAAAAAAAATATTGGAGGTCTACAGCTAAATGCCTTGACGAGTGTTAATAAGCAGGAAACATGTATGTATAAGTCCATAAATCTTCATTTTGAATAAATTTGCTTTGACTTTATTACTTTATGCTGAGGTAAAAAAATTTCTCTTTACTTGATAGCTTTTCCTTCTCTACTCTAGTAACAATAATTGTTTATAACAGTTTATTTATGTTTAGTTTTAATAAAAGCTTACAGGTTTTTTTGTATAAAAAAATAAATAAATAATGTGTAAAATGTTTATAATATTATTGTTCGAATACATGAGTTTTGTTGTTGTAAAATCAGATTTTGGCTTTATTATTTGTATCTGCGTAATTGAATTTGTTAGCAAATCTGATGTTTATATATGAAAACAAATATGAATTGGACGTGGATATTTACCTTTTTTAATTAAAACAATACCGCTATATTTACTTTTTATCAAAAACTGCAAAACAAACAAACAGACACACCTTCGCTTAAAATACAAATAGTGTGCCATGGGATGTTTTTGACATTTTCTTTTTGTTTCAGCAACAATGCTAATTGTTTGTGCTGGATAATTGCTTGTTGTAGTTTTAGAAAAATGTACAAATAGTTTAGACTTAGTTTATCATTAGTTAACACAAAGGTGTTACAGTTTTTGTTGACAAGTCAAAAAAAACTGATTTTTTTATACTTTTGGTTTCAAACCAGAGCCTACTAGAAGAGATTGAGCCAAAATATTCAAATTATTAACTTAACCTAACTTATTACTATTTTGCTTATATATATTTTTTTCTTTTCTATGTTTTTTTTTATTATATATTGTTTTTACTTGTTGATCTTATCGCCGAAAACAAATTATAGCAAATATAATAAAAATAATTTATCAATTATTTAAGATTTAAGGCAAATAATGTAAGAGGCGCCACTAGCATTTCTGAATAGCTAAAAGAGGAATGTTTTTGCAATGATCTTACAAATGTTTTCTAGGTGACACAACAAAAATTTCTGATTTTTTTGTAAAAAAACAAAAGAACAAAAACTACTGCGTGTAAACCTTAATAAATTAGCAATCCCTTAACATTTTTGTTAGCATAGGGAAATCTCGACCACCATACAAACGCATACATTAAACAAAAATTTACATATCACCCCAAATTCAAAGAAATTTATTCAAGAACATTTTCCATCTATCATTCTCTTTATATGCCAACCATCTCGTTGAAACAATCTTTTAATTAATAATGCTACTTAGAGCGGTGATAAAGTCTGCATTTATCCAGCTTTTATAGGTTTTTACCTCTCATCAGTGAGCCACCCCATAAAAGAAAATCAGCTGAAAAAATTAGTTTCTTAATCCATAGAAAAATTGTATGTGTTTCGAGTGTAAAGAGTCATTTTGGTGTGCGGTTGCTTTTTCGCACCTCGCTGGCGCTTGGCACAAAATTCGCAAATTCTTTACACACTAAATATATAAATAATACTTTTTTAGAAACATGGGTTAAAAAGAAGTATGCTGTCTTATTATAACATCATAGAGAAATTAAAAAAAAGACAAAACTATAAAGGTAGAAATAATAGTAGTATAGCAAGCGGGGACACATACCATTTAGTTCTCCATTACCTTCAGCAACTCCTTCTGGTAATGGTCTTCTTAGGTCATAGATCACTTATTGTACATAGGGAGTGCTGGTCAATGACCAGAAGCTACGTCACAGCGGTTGTTGAAGATTGCTGTGTCAGGTCAGGCCAGGTCAAGTGAATAGGGTGACAGATCTTGTGCGTTGTCAGTATTTTTCTCTCAGGTGTAAATTATAGGTGTTTTTGGTGTGCAAGAAGTGACCTATGACCTAAGATATTTACCAGACTGGGTTGCTGATGGTGATGGAAGACTGCTACTAATAATAAATGTTATATAAACGTACTGTACTGTCTCTATTTGTATCAAATTACCTGTATTTTTTGTTTCAGGTAAGAATTCCGCATCCGAAAGCTCTTCAGAAGCGATGTCAAGTATGTAATTTCCGTTTTAAATTTTGCGTTGCATACCTACATGAAAAGAATGTAATATTCTGATTTCTGACCGAAAAGCGGTTTTTCTATTTATGCAATTGAAAAGCATGGCGAAACAAGAAAATGTATTCAAATAATGCCTTCTATGAGTATATTTCGTTTCAAAAGCTTCTCATGTTTCTTTCTCGTTAAAAAGAGATGAAGAAATTTTAGACTACATTTTCCAAGTGAGATTTCTTTATTGTTTCTGCTTTAATTTATCCTAATTGTGTACATAAAAGAGATTTTGGCAGCGTTTGTTTGATCCTAGAAAGTCTCGCAAAAGAGTCCTATCTCAGCAGTTTGTTTTGTTGCTAAAAAACTCTAAATTTCAAATTATTTCTTTCTTTTACAAAAAAAAAAACGAAAACACTTTTCCATTTTCTGTTGTGTCTTGCTTTGATTCTAAACAAATAGAATCAATCGAAAATGATTATTTCCACCTACAGTTCTCTATTTCTAGAATACATTTCCTATATATTTGACAAAGATAATGAAAACCAATTTAACTCCTGTTTGTCATCGGTGTCAAACAATTGGTATAGAACCAATAGCTTGATGTGATGGAATTGTGACAATACATTCAATTATAAAGACAACTCACGCTCAAATTAACATTTCAATATTACCTGTTTCGAGTGAGCATTGTTTTTAATTATAAAACAATGTTCAAAGAGAATCATTGATGAATTTAAATCAAACACACTGTTTTTGGAAATATGTAGTATTTTTTTAATTTTGCTACGATGATGTGAACATATATTGCGCTCACTTCAACTGTACGTATTACATCCGGCACAAGAAAGATGGAAGATAGGTTAGATAGGTATCAAATTATTGAAAAAAAAGTTATTACTTTTTATGGTAACTTTATAAGTAACAACAACAAAAATTTAAACATATCAATAAAATGAAAGAAATAAAACAAAATCAGCAAAATATATTCGAAAAATAAATGTCATTTATTATTATTTTTTTGTGTATTCAAGAAACTACAGTCAAAATACAACAATGCATAGAGAATTAATAATCAAAATTTGAGTGATCTATTCAAGAAAGAACAAAAATTTGAGAAAATACTAAAAAATTATTAAAAAATAATTGATAAAAAATACAAAAAAAACAGATTAAAGCTAAGCAAAAAAAATTTTGGGATAGTCAGCAATACATACAAGAACAATGATCAAATCAATTAAAAAAAAATCAAAAATTAATTATTCAGCAAGACAATAAACAACAAAAATTAAAAACTAGACACATAATTTAAGAAATCACAGAAAAAGTGCTAACATAATAAAAAAAATAATAGAAAACTAGGAAAAGCTATTTTTTCTGTCAAATGATGGAAAAAACTAACAATATAATAGCCAAAACCATATTCTAAAGAAACAAATTAAAAAAAAAATTAAACAGATCAATAAAATTAAAGCAATAAATCAAAATCAGCAAAATTTAGTTAAACATTAAATGCTTTTTATTACTTTTTTGCTGCGTTTTAAAAAAAGTTAAATTATTGAAGAAAAGATTGATATAATAACACAAAAAACAAAAAAATTAAAGAAATAAGTTATGATATGCAAAGCATAGAAAATTATGTTTTTTACTAATATGTAGTATTTTTCTAATTTTGCTACGATAATATGAAAATATATCGCGCTCACTTCTACTGTATGTAATACGTCATGTACAAGAGAGATGCAAGATGGGTTTGCCAGTATCAAATCACTGAAACAAAATGGAAACACAGTTTGAGATCCGCTGATTTGCTTTCTTCACCTGTGAATAATACTTTTTGTGGTAGCTTTACAAACAATAACAAAAAAAATTGAAATAGATTATTAAAATTAAAGAAATTAAACCAAATTAGCAAAAAAAAATTAAAAATTTATTATTTAGCAAGACAATAAACAACAATAATTAAAAATTACATACATAATTTAAGAAATCACACAAAAGTGCTGAAATATTAAAAGATAATTTTAAAAAAATCAAAAAAAAAAATTTTTTTTGTCAAATTATGGAAAAAAATATTAATATAATAGCCAAAACAATAACCTAAAAAAACAAATCAAAAACAGTTTATAAACACATCAATAAAATTAAAGAAACAACAAAATCCGCTAAATATAATCAAAATTAAATGCTCTTTATTACTTTTTTGCTGTTTTTAAAAAAAAAAATTAAAAAAAGTAAAAATTATTGAAGAAAAGATTGATGTAATAGCTAAAAAAATGCGCTGGAAAACAAAAGAGAACAGAAAAACAAACAAAAATGAAGAAATAAGTTATAATCTGCAAAGCATAGAAAATTACTTTTTTTACTAATATGTTGTATTTTTCTAATTTTGCTACAATCATATGAAAATATATCGCGCTCACTTCTACTGTATCTAATACGTCATGTACAAGAGAGATAAAAAATGGGTTGGCCGGTATCAAATCATTGAAATAAGATGGAAACACAGTTTGAGATCTGCTGATTTGCTTTCTTCACCGGTGAATAATACTTTTTGTGGTAGCTTTACAAACAGTAACAAAAAAAATTTAAATAAATCATTAAAATTAAAGAAATTAAACAAAATTAACAAAAAAAATTTAAAAAAATAATTATTTATAGCAAGACAATAAACAACAATAATTAAAAATTACATACATAATTTAAGAAATCACAGAAAAAGTGCAGAGATACTAAAAATAAATAATAGAAAAAACAAAAACAATATTTTTTTGTCAAATGATGGAAAAAAATAACAATATAATGGCCAAAACAGTAACCTAAAAAAACAAATAAAAAAAAAATAAACAGATCAATAAAATTAAAGCAATAAATCAAAATCAGCAGAATATTGTTAAAAATTAGACGCTTTTCATTACTTTTTTGCTGCGTTTAAAAAAAATAACGTAAAAAGTTAAATTATTGAAGAAAAAATTGATATAATAACAAAAAAAATGCGCTAAAAAACAAGAGAGAACTGGAAAATAAAAAAAATTGAAGAAATAACTTATGATCTGCGAAGCTTATAAAATTACTTTTTTTAGTAATATGCAGTAACAAAAAAAATTGAAATAGATTATTAAAATTAAAGAAATTAAACAAAATTAGCAAAAAAAAATTAAAAATTAATTATTTAGCAGGACAATAAACAACAATAATTCAAAATTAAACACATAATTTAAGAAATCACAAAAAAAAGTGCTGAGATATTAAAAGAAAATAATAGAAAAAGCAAGAAAAAAATTTTTTTTTGTCAAATGATAGAAAAAAATAACAATATAATAGCCAAAACAATAACCTAAAAAAACAAATTAAAAACAATTATTGAACACATCAAAAAAATCAAAGAAACAACAAAATCCGCTAATTATAATTAAAAATTAAATGCTCTTTATTACTTTTTTGCTGTTTTCAAGAAAAAAAAATTTAAAAAAGTAAAGTTATTGAAGAAAAGATTGATGTAATAGCTAAAATAATGCGCTGGAAAACAAAAGAAAACTGGAAAATAAAAAAAAAATGAAGAAATAAGTTATAATCTGCAAAGCATAGAAAATTACTTTTTTTACTAATATGTTGTATTTTTCTAATTTTGCTACGATAATATGAAAATATATCGCGCTCACTTCTACTGTATGTAATACGTCATGCACAAGAGAGATAGAAGATGGATTGGCCAGTATCAAGTCATTGAAATAAGATGGAAACACAGTTTGAGATCTGCTGATTTGCTTTCTTCACCTGTGAGAAATACTTTTTGTGGTAGCTTTACAAACAATAACAAAAAAAATTTAAATAAATCATTAAAATTAAAGAAATTAAACAAAACTAGCAAAAAGATTTAAAAAAATAATTATTTAGCAAGACAATAAACAACAATAATTAAAAATTACATACATAATTTAAGAACTCACAGAAAAAGTGCTGAAATATTAAATAATAATTTTAATAAAATCAAAAAAAAATTTTTTTTTGTCAAATGATGGAAAAAATAACAATATAATAGCCAAAACAATAACCTAATAAAACAAATCAAAAACAATTATTGAACACATCAAAAAAATTAAAGAAACAACAAAATCCGCTAATTATAATTAAAAAATAAATGCTCTTTATTACTTTTTTGCTGATTTTAAGAAAAAAAAAACAAATTATTGAAGAAAAGAAGGTATTATAACAGAAAAAATGCGCTAAAAAACAAAAGAAAATAAGAAAACAAAAAAATTGAAGAAATAAGTTATAATCTGCAAAGCATAGAAAATTACTTTTTTTACTAATATGTTGTATTTTTCTAATTTTGCTACGATAATATGAAAATATATCGCGCTCACTTCTACTGTATGTAATACGTCATGTACAAGAGAGATGGAAGATGGGTTTGCCAGTATCAAATCATTGAAATAAGATGAAAACACAGTTTGAGATCTGCTGATTTGCTTTCTTCACCCGTGAATAATACTTTTTGTGGTACCTTTACAAACAATAACAAAAAAATTTAAATAAATCATTAAAATTAAAGAAATTAAACAAAATTAGCAAACAAAATTTAAAAAAATAATTATTTATAGCAAGACAATAAACAAAAATAATTAAAAATTACATACATAATTTAAGAAATCACAGAAAAAGTGCAGAGATATTAAAAATAAATAATAGAAAAAACAAAAACAATATTTTTTTTGTCAAATGATGAAAAAAAATAACAATATAATAGCCAAAACAGTAACCTAAAAAAACAAATAAAAAAAAATAAACAGATCAATAAAATTAAAGCAATAAATCAAAATCGGCAAAATATAGTTAAAAATTAAATGCTTTTTATTACTCTTTTGCTGCGTTTAAAAAAAATAACGTAAAAAGTTAAATTATTGAAGAAAAAATTGATATAATAACAAAAAAAATGCGCTAAAAAACAAGAGAGAACTGGAAAATAAAAAAAATTGAAGAAATAACTTATGATCTGCGAAGCATAAAAAATTACTTTTTTTAGTAATATTCAGTAACAAAAAAAATTGAAATAGATCATTAAAATTAAAGAAATTAAACAAAATTAGCAAAAAAAAATTAAAAATTAATTATTTAGTAAGACAATAAACGACAATAATTCAAAATTAAACACATAATTTAAAAAATCACAGAAAAAATGCAGAGATATTGAAAAAAAATGATAGAAAAAACAAGAAAAAAATTTTTTTTTGTTAAACGATGGAAAAAAATAACAATATAATAGTCAAAACAATAACCTAAACAAACAAATCAAAAACAATTTTTAAACACATTAATAAAATTAAAGAAACAACAAAATCCGCAAATTATATAATTAAAAATTAAATGCCCTTTATTACTTTTTTGCTGCTTTTAACAAAAAAAGTCAAATTATTAAAGAAAAGATTGATGTAATAGCTAAAAAAATGCGCTGGAAAACAAATGAGAACAGAAAAACATAAAAATTAAAGAAATAAGTTATGATATATGCAAAGCATAGAAAATTATGTTTTTTACTAATATGTAGTATTTTTCTAATTTTGCTACGATAATATAAAAATATATCGCGCTCACTTCAACTGTATGTAATACGTCATGCACAAGAGAGATGGAAGATGGGTTGGCCAGTATCAAATCATTGAAACGAAATGGAAACACAGTTTGTGATCCGCTGATTTGCTTTCTTCACCTGTGAGAAATACTTTTTGTGGTAGCTTTACAAACAATAACAAAAAAAACTTAAATAAATTATTAAAATTAAAGAAATTAAACCAAATTAGCAAAAAAAATTTAAAAATTAATTATTTAGCAAGACAATAAACAACAATAATTAAAAATTACATACATAATTTAAGAAATCACAGAAAAAGTGCTGAAATATTAAAAGATAATTTTAAAAAAATCAAAAAAAAGAATTTTTTTTGTCAAGTGATGGAAAAAAATAACAATATAATAGCCCAAACAATAACCTAAAAAAACAAATCAAAAACAATTATTAAACACATCAATAAAATTAAAAAAACAACAAAAGCGGCAAAATATAATTAAAAATTAAATGCCCTTTATTACTTTTTTGCTGTTGTTAAGAAAAAAAAACGAAAGAAGTCAAATTATAGAAGAAAAGATTGATATTATAACAGAAAAAATGCGCTAAAAACAAAAGAGAATAGGAAAACAAAAAAATTGAAGAAATAAGTTATAATCTGCAAATCATAAAAAATTACTCTTTTTGGTAATATGTAGTATTTTTCTAATTTTGCTACGATAATATGAAAATATATCGCGCTCACTTCTACTGTATGTAATACGTCCTGTACAAGAGAGATAGAAGATGGGTTGGCCAGTATCACGTCATTGAAATAAGATGGAAACACAGTTTGAGATCTGCTGATTTGCTTTCTTCACCCGTGAATAATACTTTTTGTGGTAGCTTTACAAACAATAACAAAAAAAATTTAAGTAGATCATTAAAATTAAAGATATTAAACAAAATTAGCAAAAAAATATAAAAAAATAATTATTTAGCAAGACAATAAACAACAATAAAATAAAAATTACATACATAATTTAAGAAATCACAGAAAAAGTGCTGAGATATTAAAAGAAAATAATAGAAAAAACAAAAATAAAACATTTTTTTGTCAAATGATCGAAAAAAACTGACAATATAATAGCCAAAACAATAACCTAAAAAAGCAAATCAAAAACAGTTTTTAAACACATTAATAAAATTAAAGAAACAACCAAATCCGCAAAATATAATTAAAAAATAAATGTTCTTTATTACTTTTTTGCTGCTTTTAAGAAAAAAAAATCAAAAAAAAGTCAAATTATTAAAGAAAAGATTGATGTAATAACTGATAAAATGGGCTAGAAAACAAATGAGAACTAGAAAACAAAAAAAGTTATAATCTGCAAAGCATAGAAAATTACTCTTCTTAGTAATAATATGTAGTATTTTTCTAATTTTGCTACAATCATATCAAAATATATCGCGCTCACTTCTACTGTATGTAATACGTCATGTACAAGAGAGATGGAAGATGGGTTGGCCAGTATCAAATCATTGAAATAAGATGGAAACACAGTTTGAGATCTGCTGATTTGCTTTTTTCACCTGTGAGTAATACATTTTGTGGTAGCTTTACAAACAATAACAAAAAAAATTGAAACAAATTATTAAAATAAAAGAAATTAAACAAAAATAACAAAATATAGTCAAAAAATAAATGTTATTTATTATTATTTTTTCATGTATTCAAGATACTACAGCCAAAAGACACAAAACCAAAAAATTTAAGAAATAAGACATAAATCAGCAAAGCATGTAAAAAATCACTAATCAAAATTTAAAATTTCAATAAATTAAAAAAAAAATGCAATTATTAAAAAAAAAGTTTGATTACAGAAGAAAAAACCAATGTGACGGTCAAAACAATAAGCGAGAACACAGAAAAAACAAAAAAAAATAGAAAAATAAATTATAATAAGCCAAACGAAAATTAAAAGAATTTAAAAAACTGCAAAAGATTTATCAAAAAACAAAAAAATTATTGAAAAAAGAACAAAACAACAAATCATAATTGAGCAAAAAAATGTTAGAGGTAAATAATCAACAAAACATAGAACAACAATGATCAAAACATTTAGATGACAGGAAAAAACTGCTTGAAACAATATGTTAAGAAAACAAAAACAAAAGAAAATTAAAGTTGAACAAAAAAATTCAATAAATCAATTATTCAGCAAAACAATAAAAAACAATAATTAAAAATTAGATACAAAATTTAAGAAATTACAGGAAAAGTTCTGAGATATTAGAAAAAAATTATAGAAAAAACAAAAAAAATATTTTTTTTGCTACTAAACTAACAACATAATAGCTAAAACAGTTAAGAGTGAGAGGATTACCAGACTGGTAAGAGTGATTTAGATAGGAACGAGGGTTAATAGATAATTTATAACTTTTAGACACGGTCTTTTCCGAAGGATGTCAATACTTCAGAATATTTATGTTTTGTTTAAAAAAATTTAAAAAGCAGAATGGCAGAAACAACTGGCAATATGATATACCTCAAACAAAAACAAAGAAAAGTAAAAAACAAAAAATTTGGCAATGCAAAAAAACTACTAAAATGATATACATTTGAGTGCCTTGACGAGTGTTAATAAGCAGGAAACATGTATGCGTCCATAAATCTCCATTTTGAATAAATTTGCTTTGACTTTATCATTTTATGCTGCGGTAAACTAGATTTTCTTTACTTGATAGCTTTTCCTTCGCTACAAATATTCAAATGCTATGCATTTTTCATTCATAACCTCAAAAATAATTTATTTATTTCGTCTGAAAAATGACGGTTCTCGAAACTGTATTTGAAAGCGGACACGGTTTGCAAACTAAGAGATACTTGAACAAATGTCGATCTTATTTCCTTCAATAAATTGACGTTTATAAAAAAGCTTTCAAATAAATTTCTTATCAGTTGAAAGCATGAAGTGTTACAGATTCGCATGAGAAATTTAGTTAGGTTGAAATAACGTTTTTCCAGCTTGGAAATGGAAAGTAATGGATATTACACACCGCAATTTACAACATTATTTAGATTTCACAAAATGCTTTTAACTTCAAAAATATATACATAATAAATCTACTTTGATTGAGCAGGGTGGCGCAAAAAGAATAGCTGACAGCTCTACGACTTCTCGTCAGTTGACCAGCTGGACACATCTTTATTATATTATATTATATTATATTATATTATATTATATTATATTATATTATATTATATTATATTATATTATATTATATTATATTATATTATATTATATTATATTATATTATATTATATTATATTATATTATATTATATTATATTATATTATATTATATTATATTATATTATATTATATTATATTATATTATATTATATTATATTATATTATATTATATTATATTATATTATATTATATTATATTCTTTATGTAGATAACTAGCACTAAATAAATTATATATTTAGACATATTAAAATTTTCCCGTGAGTGCGAGTGCGACGGTACTATATATACGTGCGAATGCAAGTGAGAACATTAGATATTTTAAGCAAATAAATGAAATTAAAACTGTAATGTTCTACAGTTATATTATATTATATTATATTATATTAAATTATATTATATTATATTATATTATATTATATTATATTATATTATATTATATTATATTATATTATATTATATTATATTATATTATATTATATTATATTATATTATATTATATTATATTATATTATATTATATTATATTATATTATATTATATTATATTATATTATATTATATTATATTATATTATATTATATTATATTATATTATATTATATTATATTATATTATATTATATTATATTATATTATATTATATTATATTATATTTTATTATATTATATTATATTATATTATATTATATTATATTATATTATATTACATAGCGACACCTATTGAAAGTGTTTTGTATTAACATCAAAAAACCAAGCGTTCAGCGTATTTAAATGTCGCACTGATGAGTACTAATGAGAAAATTTGGTTTTTTATAAAAAAATTTGGGTTTATTACTTAATAGAGAGATTATTTCTATATTTTGTTGGATTTTGTTTAATAAAGCCCTCTTTAATGCTCTAATATTGAAGTTGCTTTATTCCTCGATAAAGTATCCGCACAGCAATTGTTTTCAACAAATTTATCTTCTTGACAAACTGTAAGTATGTAGATGCGAGGACTAAGGCCAATTTATACCAAATTAATTCTGTTTTGGTAGTTTGGGTAGAGAGAGAACAGCCTCCGGTGATGGAAAGTTTAATAAATTTCTGGAATTGTGGGCTGATATTTTAAGTTTTGGTTTACACAAATTGTATTTGAGTTAATATTCCTTCTATTGTGGGCTTATTTGGCTCAAAAAAAAAATTTAAATAATGTGATCTGATTCAATTTAAGAATACACAAAAACAATGTTATTGGACAATAAATAGTTACATTAGAAATTTTCAAAAGCGATCGAACGACTTAAAATTAATGTAAACACTTGCCAGATTAGGAATATTATATTAGAAAAGCAGCAGCATAAAAAATAAATAAAATACAATTTAATGTCTTAAAATTTTGATATAGTGTATTATAGAAAATTAGAAAATTGTTAGAAAAACAAAAACAAAACAAAAATTGAAAAACAATCAAACGTTTTAAAAATTTTGCTATAGAGATTTAGAAAATTATTAGATTAGTATGATATTTTTGATTGACAGGCATATTCATTCAAATTTAAGTGGTATATCCAGCAGCCATCTTGAAAAACAAGATTGACATTTGCCAGACTGGACATATTATATTAGCAAAACAAAAACATAAATAAAAACTATATAAATGTGATCAAATGTTTCAAAATTTTGAAATAAAGATTAAGAAAATTATTAGATTAGTATGATATTTTGGATTAACAGACAAGTTCACTAAAATTTAAGTAGTATATCTAGCCGCCATTTTGAAAAACAAGATTGACACTTGCCAGACTGGATATATTATATTAGAAAAACAAAAACATAAATAAAAAATATTTAAATGCATTCGAACGTTTTAAAATTTTGATATAAAGATTTAGAAACTATTAGATTATTATGATATTATTGATTGACAGACAAATTCACTAAAATTTAAGTAGTATATCTAGCAGCCATCTTGAAAAACAAGATTGACATTTGCCAGACTGGACATATTATACTAGAAAAACAAAAACATAAATAAAAACAATTTAAATGCGAACAAATGTTTTAAAATTTTGATATAAAAATTAAGAAAATTATTAAATTATTATGATATTTTTGATTGACAGACAAATCTAGTAAAATTTATGTTGTATATTTAACCGCCATCTTAAAAACAAGATTAACAATTGCCAGACTAGACATATTATATTAGAAAAACAAAAACATAAATAAAAAAAATTGAAAAACGATCAAATGTTTTGAAAAATTGGATATAGATATTTAGAAAATTATTAAATTACTATGATATTTTTGATTGACCGACAAATTTACTAAAATTTATGTTGTCTATTTAGCCGCCATCTTAAAAAACAAAATTAACAATTGCTAGACTAGATATATTATATTAGAAAAACAAAAACAAAATTAAAAAAAATTGAAAAACGATCAAATGTTTTAAAAAATTGGATATAGATTTTTAGAAAATTATCATATTACTATGATATTTTTGATTGACAGATAAGACAAATTCACTAAAATTTAAGTTGTATATTTAGCCGTCATCTTAAAAAACAAGATTAACAATTGCCAGACTGGATATATTATATTAGAAAAACAAAAACAAAAACAAAATTTAAAAAAATTGAACAACAATCAAATGTTTTAAAAAATTGGATATAGATATTTAGAAAATTATTATATTACTATGATATTTTTGATTGACAGAGAAATTCACTAAAATTTATGTTGTATATTTAGCCGCCATTTTAAAAAACAAAATTAACAATTGCTAGACTAGATATATTATATTAGAAAAACAAAAACAAAATTAAAAAAAATTGAAAAACGATCAAATGTTTTAAAAAATTGGATATAGATTTTTAGAAAATTATCATATTACTATGATATTTTTGATTGACAGATAAGACAAATTCACTAAAATTTAAGTTGTATATTTAGCCGTCATCTTAAAAAACAAGATTAACAATTGCCAGACTGGATATATTATATTAGAAAAACAAAAACAAAAACAAAATTTAAAAAAATTGAACAACAATCAAATGTTTTAAAAAATTGGATATAGATATTTAGAAAATTATTATATTACTATGATATTTTTGATTGACAGACAAATTCACTAAAAGTTTATGTTGTCTATTTAGCCGCCATCTTAAAAACAAAATTAACAATTGCTAGACTAGATAAATTATATTAAAAAAACAAAAACAAAACTAAAAAAAATTGAAAAACGATCAAATGTTTTAAAAAATTTGATATAGATTTTTAGAAAATTATCATATTACTATGATATTTTTGATTGACAGACAAATTCACTAAAATTTAAGTTGTACCTATATTTAGCCGTCATCTTAAAAAACAAGATTAACAATTGCCAGACTGGATATATTATATTAGAAAAACAAAAACAAAAACAAAATTAAAAAAAATTGAACAACAATCAAATGTTTTAAAAAATTGGATATAGATATTTAGAAAATTATTATATTACTATGATATTTTTGATTGACAGACAAATTCACTAAAAGTTTATGTTGTCTATTTAGCCGCCATCTTAAAAACAAAATTAACAATTGCTAGACTAGATAAATTATATTAAAAAAACAAAAACAAAACTAAAAAAAATTGAAAAACGATCAAATGTTTTAAAAAATTGAATATAGATATTTAGAAAATTATTATATTACTATAATATTTTTGATTGACCGAAAAATTCACTAAAATTTATGTTGTATTTTTAGCCGCCATCTTAAAAAATAAAATTAACAATTGCTAGACTAGATATATTATATAAGAAAAACAAAAACAAAACTAAAAAAAATTGAAAAATAATCAAATGTTTTAAAAAATTGATTATAGATATTTAGAAAATTATTATATTGCTATGATATTTTTGATTGACAGAAAAATTCACTAAAATTTATGTTGTATATTTAGCCGCCATCTTGAAAAACAAGATTAACAATTGCCAGACCAGATATATTATATTAGAAAAATAAAAACAAAAAGAAGATTTAAAAAAATTGAAAAACGATCAAATGTTTTATAAAATTGAATTTAGAGATTTAGAAAATTATTATATTACTGGGATATTTTTGATTGACAAACAAATTTACTAAAATTTATGTTGTATATTTAGCCGCCATCTTAAAAACAAGATTAACAATTGCCAGACTAGATACATTATATTGAAAAAACAAAAATAAAATTAAAAAAAATTGAAAAACGATCAAATGTTTTAAAAAATTGAATATAGATATTTAGAAAATTATTATATTACTATAATATTTTTGATTGACCGAAAAATTCACTAAAATTTATGTTGTATATTTAGCCGCCATCTTGAAAAACAAGATTAACAATTGCCAGACTACATACATTATATTGAAAAAACCTAAACAAAATTAAAAAAAAATGAAAAACGATCAAATGTTTTAAAAAATTGATTATAGATATTTAGAAAATTATTATATTACTATCATATTTTTGATTGACAGACAAATTCACTAAAATTTATGTTGTATATTTAGCCGCCATCTTGAAAAACAAGATTAACAATTGCCAGACCAGATATATTATATTAGAAAAATAAAAACAAAAAGAAGATTTAAAAAAATTGAAAAACGATCAAATGTTTTATAAAATTGAATATAGAGATTTAGAAAATTATTATATTACTGGGATATTTTTGATTGACAAACAAATTTACTAAAATTTATGTTGTATATTTAGCCGCCATCTTAAAAACAAGATTAACAATTGCCAGACTAGATACATTATATTGAAAAAACAAAAATAAAATTAAAAAAAATTGAAAAACGATCAAATGTTTTAAAAAATTGAATATAGATATTTAGAAAATTATTATATTACTATAATATTTTTGATTGACCGAAAAATTCACTAAAATTTATGTTGTATTTTTAGCCGCCATCTTAAAAAATAAAATTAACAATTGCTAGACTAGATATATTATATAAGAAAAACAAAAACAAAACTAAAAAAAATTGAAAAATAATCAAATGTTTTAAAAAATTGATTATAGATATTTAGAAAATTATTATATTGCTATGATATTTTTGATTGACAGAAAAATTCACTAAAATTTATGTTGTATATTTAGCCGCCATCTTGAAAAACAAGATTAACAATTGCCAGACTACATACATTATATTGAAAAAACCTAAACAAAATTAAAAAAAAATGAAAAACGATCAAATGTTTTAAAAAATTGATTATAGATATTTAGAAAATTATTATATTACTATCATATTTTTGATTGACAGACAAATTCACTAAAATTTATGTTGTATATTTAGCCGCCATCTTGAAAAACAAGATTAACAATTGCCAGACCAGATATATTATATTAGAAAAATAAAAACAAAAACAAGATTTAAAAAAATTGAAAAACGATCAAATGTTTTATAAAATTGAATATAGAGATTTAGAAAATTATTATATTACTGGGATATTTTTGATTGACAAACAAATTTACTAAAATTTATGTTGTATATTTAGCCGCCATCTTAAAAACAAGATTAACAATTGCCAGACTAGATACATTATATTGAAAAAACAAAAATAAAATTAAAAAAAATTGAAAAACGATCAAATGTTTTAAAAAATTGAATATAGATATTTAGAAAATTATTATATTACTATAATATTTTTGATTGACCGAAAAATTCACTAAAATTTATGTTGTATATTTAGCCGCCATCTTGAAAAACAAGATTAACAATTGCCAGACTACATACATTATATTGAAAAAACCTAAACAAAATTAAAAAAAAATGAAAAACGATCAAATGTTTTAAAAAATTGATTATAGATATTTAGAAAATTATTATATTACTATCATATTTTTGATTGACAGACAAATTCACTAAAATTTATGTTGTATATTTAGCCGCCATCTTGAAAAACAAGATTAACAATTGCCAGACCAGATATATTATATTAGAAAAATAAAAACAAAAACAAGATTTAAAAAAATTGAAAAACTATCAAATGTTTTATAAAATTGAATATAGAGATTTAGAAAATTATTATATTACTGGGATATTTTTGATTAACAAACAAATTTACTAAAATTTATGTTGTATATTTAGCCGCCATCTTATAAAACAAGATTAAAAATTTGCCAGACTAGATTATATTATATCAGAAAAACAAAAACAAAATTTTAAAAAATTAAAAAACGATCAATTGTTTTAAAAAATTGGATATAGATATTTTGAAAATTATTATATTACTATGATATTTTTGATTGACAGACAAATTTACTAAAATTTATGTTGTATATTTAGCCGCCATCTTAAAAACAAGATCAACAATTGCCAGACTGGATATATTATATTAGAAAAACAAAAACAAAAGTAAAAAAAATTGAAAAAACGATCAAATGTTTTAAAAAATTGGATATAGATTTTTAGAAAATTATCATATTACTATGATATTTTTGATTGACAGACAAATTTACTAAAATTTATGTTGTATATTTAGCCGTCATCTTAAAAACAAAATTAACAATTGCCAGACTAGATTATATTATATTGAAAAAACAAAAACAAAACTAAAAAAAATTGAAAAACGATCAAATGTTTTATAAAATTGATATAGAGATTTAGAAAATTATTATATTACTGGGATATTTTTGATTGACAGACAAATTTACTAAAATTTATGTTGTATATTTAGCCGCCATTTTAAAAAAACAAGATTAACAATTGCCAGACTAGATTATATTATATTGAAAAAAACAAGACAAAATTAAAAAAAATTGAAAAACGATCAAATGTTTTAAAAAATTGATTATAGATATTTAGAAAATTATTATATTACTATCATATTTTTGATTGACAGACAAATTCACTAAAATTTATGTTGTATATTTAGCCGCCATCTTAAAAACAAGATCAACAATTGCCAGACTGGATATATTATATTAGAAAAACAAAAACAAAAGTAAAAAAAATTAAAAAACGATTAAATGTTTTACAAAATTGGATATAGATATTTAGAAAATTATTATATTACTATGATTTTTTTGATTGACAGACAAATTCACTAGAATTTAAGCGTTAAATCTAACCGCCATCTTGAATGTCTGACAATTAACACATGCCAGACTGGGAATCCTATTAAAAAAACAAATACACTAACAAAAAAAAAATAAAAAACGATCGAACGTCTTCAAATTAATAAAAGCCTCCTCCTAAACATTAAACTTAACTTAAAAATTATTCTGTTAATTAAAAGCAATAACGCAAAGTATATAGATAAAAACATTATTTGCGAGTTAGATGAGATTAACAAAATAATGTTTATCCAACTCTTAGAATTATGAAATTGAAATCTGCTTGAGGCTTTCTGATAATAAATAGGCCCTTATTACGCTAAGGGTGATCTAAACTCATGTAAATATTTCATCGGAAATGCTAAAATGAGCTTATTAGGAAAGCTTTTATTAAATTATAATTAGATTTTAACTGTGCTTAACGTCACTTATCATCAATTAGGGCTGGGCCCCAAACTGGGACGCTGCCTCAAAATTTCAAGAATGTCTGCGAAAATCAGCCCAATATTGTAGAATTTTAAAGATCCATACCAATAGAAGATACTTAATAAAAAAAAATATTATTAAAACAAAAACAGTCTAGAATTTTTAGATAAATATGAAAAAAATTGAAAATTTTTTAAATAATTAAAAAAATTAATGAGAGAAGCTATGAAATGCTGAGACTTATAGAAACATTATTTCTATGATGTATCAAAAACTGAATTTTTTTATATTTTTATAAACTTAGCGTCAAAAAATTGGTATAAAAGTGGGATTTTTCGGTGCGTTTCCTCCCTATCATCTTCAGGGTCTTTTTTTGATGTGAAGTAGTTCAAAACAGAAAAAATAAGTTAATGAGAAGCGGATTTGAGACCGAAAGCTCTTTGTTATATAAATCAAAGAAATAACTTTTGATATTTCGCATTAATCAAAAGAAATTTTTTTGATATTTGATTGATTATCCGGACAGACCGCAAAAGGGAAACTTTTTGATTCTCCAGAGACCTGTCCGGTCTTTAGTTCCATTTTCTGTCTAATGCCTCTAATGCAATTATCGCTTTCTTTGTTTGGTTTTGACAACTTTTTCGCTCTCAACTGTTTTACGGAACGGAATGAAGAGGATAAATAATTTCATAGTGATAAAAGCAATTTTAAAAATTTATAAATTCTTGAATTATTGCTTTTTAGAGTGACTAGCCGCGCCAGTTTATTGTTATGTAGAAAAAAATAAATAATCTTCTATCTAATGGACCACCTGTACACAACCCTCTATAATCCATCAATATAAGCGGAAATGTTCGACAGAAAATCGAGTTCGCATATTTTTCCTCTATTAAAATTTATTATTGATTCTAACGGTTCCCCGAACTCATCCCACATCTGAAGATTTATCACACTAAGGAATCTAAAGATGTCTTTAATTTCCTTCGGGACACTTAGATATACCAAGCCTGGACTCGTAACGATTTTCTTTTTTTTTTCAGTACCTAAAAAACAAAAAAAACACAAAATTTAATAATAAAGATTTTCAAATGGTATTTTATTTATTATTATGTTAAGTCGACAAAGCTACACGGCAGCCGCCTTATCTCGGCACATTATAATATAATGAGAACATGCTGCCAAAATCCCCGAGCACAAAGTGGAATTTTAAAGAAATATTATTACCTGTTTATGGGTTTTTGCACATTTTTTATATTGTACGAATTTTAATTTTTTCTATAAGATAAGACGCGATAACGGAGTACAATTTTTTGCGTATCATCCATTCGGTTATGGAGTGGTGCGATGCTTAGTACAGTCGAAACACACTTGAACAATAATAGTTAATTATCTGAGTTAAACTGATTTAGGTGGAATTTTTATGTTTTTAATTCTAGTTTGGTAAGAAAAACAGTTTTCGTAAACACATTTATTAACGAATTATTGAGAAAAAAAAGATTGAGCGAAGTTTGAAAATGTAAGCACCCGGAGGGTGCGCAACTCGATTTACGTTAATGATCTAAGCACCCTGAGGGTGCGCATTTCAACTCTCGTTTCAATAATAAGTGGCAAAATTTTTAATAAATTGTTTTATGATTAATTATTTACCACTTCGTTTGATATCAAGTTTTGACAAAAATTTTCGCTAACAATTTTTTTAGATTTTCAATCTGTCATTCTTAAAAGTTGGGTTAGGAAAAAAGCTATGTTTGACTCAATTGGCACGATTTGGTTCCCTGTAGCAATTTGTACATTTTTAATGAACTCAGCTATTAACTGATTATTGAGAAAAAGAAGATTGAGCAGAGTTTAAAAATTTAAGCACCTAGAAGGTGCGTAACCTAACTTACATTGATGATCTAAGCACCCGAAAGGTGCGCATTCTTACTTTCGTTCCAATGATAATTGGCAAAATTATTAATAAATTGATTTATGATTAATTATTCACCAGTTCGTTTGATATCAAGCTTAGATAAAAATTTTAGCTTACAATTTTTTTAGATATTCAATCTGTCATTCTTAAAAGTTGGGTTAGAAAAAAAGCTATTTCTGACTCAATTGGCAAGATTTGGTTTCTTGTTGGAATTTGTAAAGTTTTTTTAAACTCAGTTATTAACCGATTATTGAGAAAAAAAAGATTAAGCGGAGCTTAAAACTGTAAGCAACCTAACCTAAGTTGATAATCTAAGCAGCCGCAAGGTGCGCATTTCAACTCTCGTTCTAATGATAAGTGGCAAAATTTTCAATAAAATGTAAATTAATTGATGTTTAGCTATTTACCAGTTCGTTTGACATCAAGTTTTGGTAAAAATTTTCGCTTACAACTCTTTTAGATTTTCAATCTGTCATTCTTAAAAGTTGGGTTAGAAAAAAAAGCTATTTCTGACTCAATTTACAAGATTTGGTTCCCTGTAGCGATTTGTACGGTATTTTTAAACTCAGTTATTAACTGATTATTGAGAAAAAAAAGATTGAGCGGAGTTTAGGAATATAAGCATCCGGGGGGTGCGCATTCTAACTCTCGTTCCAATGATAAGTGGCCAAATTTGGAATAAATTGATGAATGATTAATTGTTTACCAGTTCGTTTGATAACAAGTTTTGATAAAAATTTTAGCTTACAGTTTTTTAGATTTTCAATCTGTCATTCTTAAAAGTTGGGTTAGGAAAAAAGCTATTTCTGACTTAATTGTCAAGATTTGGTTCCTTGTAGCAATTTGTACAGTTTTTGAAGCTCAGCTATTAACTGATTATTGAGAAAAAGAAGATTAAGCAGAATTCAAAAATGTAAGCACGCAGAGGATGCGCAAGCCAACCTACGTTAATGATCTAAGCACCCGGAAGGTGCGCATTCTAACTCTCGTTCTAATGATAAGAGGCAACATTTTTAATAAATTGATTAATGATTAATTATTTACCAGTTAGTTTGATATCAAGTTTAGATAAAAAATTTTGCTTAAAATTTTAGAGATTTTTAATCTGTCATTCTTAAAAGTTGGGTTAGGAAAAAAGCTATTTCTGACTAAATTATTAAGATTTGGTTTCCTATAGCAATTTGTACGGTATTTTTAAACCCAGTTATTAACTGGTTATTGAGAAAAAAAAGATTGAGCAAAGTTTAAAAATGTAAGCACCCTGAGAGTGCGTAACTCAGCCTACGTTGATGATCTAAACACCCGGAGGGTGCGCATTCCGACTCTCGTTTCAATGATACATGGCAAAACTTTTAATAAATTGATTCATGATCAATTATTTACCAATTCGTTTGATATCAAGAGAATTTGCTCTTAAAATTTCTAAAATTTCCAATCTGTCATTTTTAAAAGTTAGGTTAGGAAAATAAACTATTTCTAACTCAATTGGGAAAATTTGGTTTTCTGTGTGTTGTTACGGCACAACTAAACAATATTTTAATTAGTTTGTAGGTATATGGCGGGTACGGTCGTTTGAAAAATACGTCTTCTTAGATTAAAAATGGCGGATTTGCAATTTTTTCTATATAAACTATTGAAAGTTTTTAAAAGTAATGTTTTGTTTTTCAAAAGCTATAGAGTCCAGCCACCATTCTCCTCTTGATAAAAAATGCATAGATTTCATCCAAAGGGCCCCAATGCTTTGCCAAAGGCATTACATAACACAGACCTTCATAATAAAGTAATAAACCCTACATAATGAACGCCAGTCGGTCGACGTTATTAACTTAATGTGACAGAATATAGGCCACTCTCTGGTGTATATTGGACAGGGACTGGAATGTAAATTCCAAAATAAGGGGGCTGCTGACCATAACATTTGCAACTTCATGTTCACTTATTCACAATCAATTGCGCCTGCCTTCTAATTAAAAGTAAATTTAGGCGTAAGAAACTTTATACACGTGTTTTAGAGGTTAGAGTTAAGTAATTTTTGATTACTGGCAAGCTATAAAGGGTCTAAGTACTTAAGTGACACAAAATGGAAAGGGAAAGACTTTTACTTGTCACAGTCCTAAGGGTTTTCTATTAAAGAACAAATTTAGATTTGAAAGTTTTTCATCAAGATACTTGCTGATTATGATTACTTGTTATCACAAAACAAAATAGATAGACATACATATCTATCAGTTACGTCATTTTAAATTACTTCGTAATAGTATTGAAAGTAATAAATGAGAAAAAACATTTTGGCCGTTTTAAACTTTAGTTGTCTGAAACTTTGGCCGCAATGAATTTCAGCCGCATTACATTTTAGCCGCAACAAACTTTAGCCGTTTATTGTTTTTTTGAGCGTTTTATAATATCTCAGTAATATAATCACGTTTTTATTTAAAGACAACTTGAAAATGCATAATTTACTGCGTTATTATGATAAATAACCATTTCAAATTTTGGCTGTTTTAAACATTAAATATTAATTTTTTTGTTTTAATAATTATTTATTTATCAGTTATGTCATTCTGACGCAATTACGATTTAATTTAAAATAAATAAAAATATTGCTAGAGACAAGCTGAAAATGCGCTGATTAGGTTGTAAATGGCTGCTTTGAACTTTAGCTGTTCTAAACTTTGGCCGCTTTTTGCAGCTATATCTAAATTTTAGCCGTTCTAGACTTTGAGCGCTTTTGATTTTTTGTGTTTAGTTAAAACATTCTCAATTGTAAATAGATACAAATATTTTATCTATTTAGTCGTTTTAGAGTTTGGCTGCTTTGACCTTTGGCCGCTTTTTGTCATTATATTGTTATTATCAGTTCTAGCCGTTCTAAGCTTTGACCGATTTTGACTTTTTGTTATCAGTTAAAACATTCTTGATTATAAAATTTTTTATTCATTTAGCCGTTTTAGATTTTAGCCGTTCTAAACTTTGGCCGTTTTTTGCGACTAAATCTAATTTTCAGCCGTTCTAGGCTTTGACCGCTTTTGATTTTTGTTATCAGTTAAAATATTCTTGATTAAAAATGCATGAAAATATTGTATCAAATTAACTGTTTTAGACTTTGGCCGTTCTGAACTTTGACTGCTTCTTGCGACCATATCTAATTTTTAGCCGTTCTAGACTTTGACCGCTTTTAATTTTTTGTCATCATTCTCGATTAAAAATGCATAAAAATATTGTATCAAATAAGCCGTTCTAGACTTTGGCCGTTCTAAACTTTGACTGCTTTTTTGCAATTATATCTAATTTTTAGCCGTTTTAGACTTTGGCCGCTTTTGATTTTTTGTCATCAGTTAAAACACTTTTGATTATGAATAAATACAAATATTTTATCTATTTAGCCTTTCTAGACTTTGGCCGCTTTCTGCAATCATATCTAATTTTTAACCGTTCTAGACTTTGGCCGTTCTTAATTTTTTGTCATCAGCTAAAACATTTTCGATTAAAAATGCATAAAAATATTGTATCAAATATGCCGTTTTAGGCTTATTTGATATAGGATTTTTAAACTTTGGCCGCTTTTTTGCAATTATATCTAATTTTTAACCGTTCTAGACCTTAGCCACTTTTGATTTCTTGTCAGTTGATCAGTTTTTTGATCAGTTAGAGCATTATCAATTATAAATAGATAAAAATATTTTATTAATTTAGCCGTTTCAAACTTTGGCCGCTTTTTGCGACTATATCTAATTTTTAGCCGTTTTAGACTTTGGCTGCTTTTGATTTTTTGTTATCAGTTAAAACATTTTTGATTATGAATGAATACAAATATTTTATCTATTCAGTCTTTTTAGACTTTGGCCGCTTTCTACAATCATATCTAATTTTTAGCCGCTCTAGACTTTGGCCGTTATTAATTTTTTGTCATCAGTTAAAACATTTTCGATTAAAAATGCATAAAAATATTGTATCAAATAAGCCGTTTTAGGCTTTGGTCCTTTTGAACTTAGGCCGCTTTTTTGCGATTATATCTAATTTTTAACCGTTCTAAACCTTAGCCACTTTTGATTTCTTGTCAATTAATCAGTTTTTTGATTATTTAGAGCAGTATCAATTATAAATAGATAAAAATATTTTTTTAGTTTAGCCGTTTTAAACTTTGGCCGTTTTTTGCGATTGTAACTAATTTTTAGCCGTTTTAGACTTTGGCCGCTTTTGATTTTTTGCCATCAGTTCAAACATTTTTGATTATAAATGAATACAAATATTTTATTTATTCAGCCTTTCTAGACTTTGGCCGCTTTCTGCAATCATATCTAATTTTTAACCATTCTAGACTTTGGCCGTTATTAATTTTTTGTTATCAGTTAAAACATTTTCGATTAAAAATGCATAAAAATATTGTATCAAATAAGCGGTTTTAGGCTTTAGTCCTTTTGAACTTTAGCCGCTTTTTTGCGATTATATCTAATTTTTAACCGTTCTAGACCTTAGCCAGTTTTGACTTTTTGTCATTTGATCAGTTTTTTGATCAGTTAGAGCATTATCAATTATAAATAGATAAAAATATTTTATTAATTTAGCCTTTTTAAACTTTGGCCGCTTTTTGCGATTATATCTAATTTTTAGTCGTTTTAGACTTTAGCCGCTTTTGATTTTTTGTCATCAGTTAAAACATTTTTGATTAAAAATGAATACAAATATTTTATCTATTCAGCCTTTCTAGACTTTGGCCACTTTCTGCAATCATATCTAATTTTTAACCATTTTAGACTTTGGCCGTTATTAATTTTTTGTCATCAGTTAAAACATTTTCGATTAAAAATGCATAAAAATATTGTATCAAATAAACCGTTTTAGGCTTTGGTCCTTTCGAAGTTTGGCCGCTTTTTTGCGATTATATCTAATTTTTAACCGTTCTAGACCTTAGCCACTTTAGATTTTTTGTCAGTTGATTAGTTTTTTGATCAGTTAGAGCATTACCAATTATAGATAAATAAAAATATTTTATTGATTTAGCCGTTTCAAACTTTGGCCGCTTTTTGCAATTATATCTAATTTTCAGCTGTTCTAGACTTTGGCCGCTTTTGATTTTTTGTCATCAGTTAAAACATTTTTGATTATAAATGGATACAAATATTGTATCTATTTAGCCGTTCAAGATTTTGGCCGCTTTAAACTTTAGCCGCTTTTGGCGACCATATCTAATTTTTAGCCTGACTTTGACCGTTTCTGATTTTTGTCATTAGTTATAACATTCTCGATTAAAATTGCATAATAATATTGTATCAAATTAGCCGTTTTAGACTTTGGCTGTTTTAAATTTTGGCCGCTTTTTGCAACTATATTTAATTTTTAGCCGTTCTAGACTTTGGCCGCTTTTGATTTTTTGTCAGTTGATCAGTTAAAACATTCTCAATCACAAATAGATGAAAAAAAATTATTAATTTAGCCGTTTTAAATTTTGGCCGCTTTCTGCGATTATACCAAATTTTTAGCCGTTTTACTTTAACACTTAGCCGTCTTATACTTTAGTCGCTTTATAGTTTGACCTCTTTTGTTTTATTGTCATGGATTATAAATAGATAAAAATATTTTAATTTAACTAAATTTTAGCCTTTTCAGTTTAGGCACATTTGCTTATTTAAAAACATTCTCGATTATAAATCAATTTATATTTGTATATTAATATCTATTTTTCATCAGTAATGCCATTTTGCCATAATTACGGCTCAATTTGAATAAGAAAATGCTAAATTCAGGTTAAAAACGTATAAATTACAAATATTATATAATCGATCATAATTATTATCACGCGATAATTATAATAATAAAAATATTTCCTTGGCATGTGAGTAATTTATTTTTAGCAATAATTAATAATTAGCATAAGGAAAGTTTAGCAAATCAAACCTACAGAAAACCATTATTATTATCATAAATTTGGTTGAATAACCACCGAACAAACTTTATAAATTTTTTTACATTTATTCCATATTTGAAATTAATTAATTAAAATTAATTGGAACTAATTTGTAATGTATCAAGTATTATTCATACTCGAATAATTATACTAATTATAATTAAAAATTACAATTTACGTAAATAGTTGCCATGAATAATGTAAAATATACCCCATGTTTACGTGAAAAAGTACAATAAACAAAATATTGCTAATAATAATCGCTACGACAACACCTGTGCCATACAATGACTTTTAAAACCCCAATTGACAGTTTTGACACTTGACAATGTAGCTGCCTATACGGAATTATTTCATTATCTCATCTCATTACGTATGCTCAAGAATACCACTTTTATTCAATGTAGCTTGAATTTTACTCTACTACCATTGTGACTTTACAAACATTTGCAAATTCATTTTAATATAGAGATTTGTTATCGAGTATATTTTAAAAGTCTCTAGACTTGAACATGTTTTGTTCTCATTGGAACTCTTGGTTTTTAAGTAAAATGAAAGCTGGCTATTTAATTTATTTTTTCTCTAGTGGCGTAACACGTTTTACTAATTTTTTTAATTTTAAATAAAATGTAGGCACTGAGTAGTCTAGAATTGACTAAATAACTTCACAAATCTTTGATTCTCTTAGAAAAGAAACAGATATTTATAACTTTTTGATTAACTTTGCTTTTTTTTATACTTAAATGTTTTGAACTTTTTAGCTTCCATCTACAGGTTAGCATACTAACATCTACAACTATAGTTTATGGCTCTTGTGCGATTACGACTTTGCTTCTACAAAAAACAATTTAACTTTCACTAATCTTTAAGAGAGTAAAAATATTTGTAAATATTTATAAACATGCGTAGAAGATAAATAAATCTCTATTAATTTTTTTTTATTTTAAATTAAATAATATCGAACATTGAAAGATTTACGGCAAAACATATAAATTAAATAAATTCAAATATTTATTTATCTATATTAGATAATTATTATTATCTAGAGATATAGAGATAGATATTTAATATCTTTTGACAAATTAAAACGTACATCTTTTATTATTTTTAACTTACTTAAGTGTATAACTAGTCGGTGGATCAGATGGCCAACGATAGTGCGTTGGAGTCTGGTCTGACGAGGTTGTGAGTTCGATTCCCACTCAGACAAGAGTTTTTCTCTACAAGCAGGATGGCTTGTCTCGCTATGCATGTTTTTAAATGTAGGGAAAACAATAGATCAAAAATCTCGCAGTGCAATATTCTTAGCTAATCTGCTTTCTTTACAAGAAAGCTATTTAACTTTCACTAATTTTTATGAGAGTTGATGATAAAGCTTCTATCGTTGTCTCAAATAACAATCTCAAGTGTACAAGTATACTACACTCTCATAAAGATTAGTAAAAGTTAAATATTTTTTTTTTTTTGAATTTAAATGAAATAGATTATAACATTTATGGCTTTATTGCGAAACATTGTATAACAATAAGAGTAAACAATCAACAAACTTAATATTTGGTAATTCTATGGACGATTTGATTCGAATTTAGCGTGAACCGCCACCAGATAGAGCCCCAATTCCCCCATGAGTGCTATGCCCCTCATATTTGACTCTATAATCAGCACCGTGTTTTCCCGCAACGTATTCTACAATTCTCTTTCTGCCATCAGGTTGTAATAATACATATTCCCCACGTGTTTCTTTTCCATCACGATGTTCGATTTGATGTTTGATATCATGGGTGTGTCCATCATGGACCGCATAATCAAATTTGTAAGAGGGTTTTGCCTGAAAATGAATAATTTATAGCAAAAAAATATAACAAACAGCGACATCTATCGGTCAATAACGTCACAGATCCTTGTTTGATAAAAAAAAATAGAACGCAGGTCGGACAACCACGTCGTATGTTTTTTAAAATTCTTATTGGCTTGACTTGATTATATTTTAATAATTTTTGTGTATATATGAAGTAAGAAGATAAGATAGATATCTCATTTATTATCGAAGTATTTAAAACTAAAATGTGTAAACTCGGACATGTTTTGTGCTTATTGGAACTCATCAGTGAGCAACAATACACTAAAATGAGAAAAAAAAGTAAAATCTCTTACTCTATAGTCAATATATTCCTCTAAGTGATGTTCATGCCCTCCCTGAGCTGTTACGGAAGCCAGGACGACAACAAAAAAGCTGAAAAGCACTAAATTATTCATTTTAAATCTGATTTAGTCACTACTTGTTGAATGCAATGGGTGCACTGATAACAAGAGAATATGGTTGCGGTATTTAAAGGCAATTTGCGTGAAAGTTTAGGCCTATATTATTTACAATTTCCTGACAATAATGAAGTGTATTGAGCTCAAAGTGTTGATAAGAGAAAAAATGGGGCCTTTCTACTTATAGAATTTACCATTAATTAGTTTTTTAGTCGAAAAATACAATTTATTCACTTGTAATATAATACACTATTTAAAAAAAGTGTTATTTTTGAATTTCGGCTTTAATTTGGGGTGAAATAAGGTTTCTGAATCTGAAGCTAATGAACTATTTTTGGAATAAATGAACTACCAACGATGAAATCAGAAACATACAAATTGTTTACTTGTATTATAATACACTATTTAAAAAAATGTTATTTTTGCATTTAAGCTTTAATTTGGGGTGAAATAAGATTTGTGAACCTGGAGCTAATGAACTATTTTTGGAATAAATGAACTACCAACTATGTAATCAGAAAAATACAAATTATTCACTTTTATTATAATACACTATTTAAAAAAAATAATTTTGAAATTTCAGCTTTAAGTAGGGGTGAAATACGGTTTGTGAACTTGGAGCTAAGCCTGCTTGAATTGAACTATTTTTGGAATATATGAACTACCAACAATGTTATCAAAAAACAACAAATTATTTACTTTTATTATAATACACTATTTAGAAAAAATAATTTTTAAATTTTGGTTTTAATTTGGGGTGAAATAAGGTTTGTAAACCTAGAGCTAAGCTTGCTTGAATTGAACTATTTTTGGAATATATGAACTACCAACAATGTAATCAGAAAAATACAAATTATTTACTTTTATTATAATACACTATTTAGAAAAAATAATTTTTAAATTTCGGCTTTAATTTGGAGTGATAAAAGATTTGTGAATCTGGAGCTAAGTTTGCTTGAATTGAACTATTTTTGAAATATATGAACTACCAACTATGTAATCAGAAAAATACAAATTATTCGCTTCTATTATAATAAACTATCTTAAAAAAATAATTTTCAAATTTTGGCCTTAAATTGGGGTGAAATAAGGTTTGTGAACTTGGAGCTAAGCTTGCTTAAATTTGAACTATTTTTGGAATATATGAACTACCAACTATGTAATCCAAAAAATACAAATTATTCACTTCTATTGTAATACACTATTTAAAAAAATATTTTTAATTTAGGGTGAAATTAGGTTTGTGAACCTGAAGCTAAGCTTGCTTCAATTGAACTATTTTTGGAAAATATGAACTACCAACTGTGTAATCAAAAAAAAACAAATTATTTACTTTTATCATAATACACTATTTAGAAAATATCGGCTTTAATTTGGGGTGATATAAGATTTGTGAACCTGAAGCTAAGCTTGCTTGAATTGAACTATTTTTGGAATATACGAACTACCAACTATGTAATCAAAACAATACAAACTATTGATTTCTATTATAATAAACTATTTAAAAAAAAATAATTTTGAAATTTCAGCTTCAAGTAGGGGGGAAATAAGGTTTGTGAACCTGGAGCTAAGTTTGCTTGAATTGAACTATTTTTGGAATATATGAACTACCAACAATGTAATCAGAAAAATACAAATTATCTACTTTTATTATAATACACTATTTAGAAAAAATAATTTTTAAATTTCGGCTTTAATTTGGAGTGATAAAAGATTTGTGAACCTGGAGCTAAGTTTGCTTGAATTGAACTATTTTTGAAATATATGAACTACCAACTATGTAATCAGAAAAATACAAATTATTCGCTTCTATTATAATAAACTATCTTAAAAAAATAATTTTTAAATTTTGGCCTTAAATTGGGGTGAAATAAGGTTTGTGAACTTGTAGCTAAGCTTGCTTAAATTTGAACTATTTTTGGAATATATGAACTACCAACTATGTAATCCAAAAAATACAAATTATTCACTTCTATTGTAATACACTATTTAAAAAAATATTTTTAATTTAGGGTGAAATTAGGTTTGTGAACCTGAAGCTAAGCTTGCTTCAATTGAACTATTTTTGGAAAATATGAACTACCATCTGTGTAATCAAAAAAAAACAAATTATTTACTTTTATTATAATACACTATTTAGAAAATATCGGCTTTAATTTGGGGTGATATAAGATTTGTGAACCTGAAGCTAAGCTTGCTTGAATTGAACTATTTTTGGAATATACGAACTACCAACTATGTAATCAAAACAATACAAACTATTGATTTCTATTATAATAAACTATTTAAAAAAAATAATTTTGAAATTTCAGCTTCAAGTAGGGGGGAAATAAGGTTTGTGAACCTGGAGCTAACCTTGCTTGAATTGAACTATTTTTGGAATATATGAACTACTAACTATGTAATCAAAAAAATACAAATTATTCACTTGTATTATAATACACTATTTAAAAAAAATATTATTTTTGAATTTTAGCTTTAATTTAGGGTGAAATAAGGTTTGTGAACCTAAAGCTAATGAACTATTTTTGGAATATATGAACTACCAACAATGTAATCTAAAAAATACAAATTATTCACTTGTATTATAATGAACTATTTAAAAAAAACAATTTTCAAATTTTGGCCTTAAATTGGGGTGAAATAAGGTTTTTGAACTTGGAGCTAAGCTTGCTTAAATTGAACTATTTTTGGAATATATGAACTACCAACTGTGTAATCAAAAAAATACAAATTATTTACTTCTATTAAAATAAAATATTTTTCAAATTTCGGCTTTAATTTGGGGTGAAATAAGTTTTGTGAACCTGGAGCTAATTTTGCTAGAATTCATTTTTGAAATATATGTCTAATCTTTAACAATTTTTTTAATTAAAAAAATAACAATATTTACGGAAAAAAAAAATTGTATTTGAAATCGTTTATACTTTTACATAAAAAATAAACAATATTTTATTTGTTTAAATAACACAAAAAAATACAATAAACAATTGGCTGGCATCTATAGAGCTAATAAGTATATCAATGTTCAAAATAGTATATTAAAAAACTAGTTTTATAATGGTCGATTTAGCGCACTAGGTGAGTTTTCTATGGGACACGTGTTTTTGAAATATTTTTTCAACTTTGAGCTGTTTTTTTCATTTTATATAAACAAAATTGAATATATGTCTAATCTTTAACAATTTTTTTAATTAAAAAAATAACAATATTTACGAAAAAAAAAATTGTATTTGAAATCGTTTGTACTTTTACATAGAAAATAAACAATATTTTATTTGTTTAAATAACACAAAACAATACTATAAACAATTGGCTGGCATCTATAGAGCTAATAAGTATATCAATGTTCAAAATAGTATATTAAAAAACTAGTTTTATAATGATCGATTTAGCGCACTGGGTGAGTTTTCTATGGAACACGTGTTTTTAAAATATTTTTTCAAATTTGAGCTGTTTTTTTGATTTTAAATAAACAAAATTTTAGGCTCTGCGAAAGTTTGTTGCTACCGGTAGGTAACAGCAAAGTAAATTTAGTTTAAAATTTTTATTTGTTCAATTTTTAACCCAAAAATTAATGCAGAAAGGAAAAACTGAATTTATGTACTCTACTTGAAATTTCAGAACGACTAAAATGTTTTATCTGATAAATCCGAAATAGCCTAATAATTCTAAATGTAGCAGAATGTTTCAGCTTTGTTTGAAGTTATTTTGTTTTATAATTTAAAACATTTTTCAAAATACTTTTGGTTCAAAATGAATATGTTTTTTCTAGTAAACATTTTACTTTTGAGAGCTGTTTCGACTGCAATGTAGTCATTTTCATAATTTATTTGTGATTTAAATAGAATCTGTATTTTTGTTACATTTTAGCAAACGTAGATAGGTAGATTTGATAAAAGATGTTTTACGTTATAAATGGTTTTAAATTTAAAACAAGATTCATCTAAAGATAACAAAGGGCTCAACATCTGAAAACGGCATGCATTTCCCAAACCGCTTCACCAAAGCATTTCAAAACCAAATATACAGAGAAATATGGAGATTTGATTTAAATTCTGAATTTAAATTAGAATGTTTAGTGGAGTTTTATTGAAGGAACTTTTATTAGATATATCTCACCCGATTTGGAGATATCAGTTTTTGACGTTACAGTTGTATTTGAATATTTTCTATTATTTTTATAATGCTGTTTAAATTGCTGGTTAAAAGATTTTGTAGTGGTGCGCAAAATAGCCAATTCCATGCGGGCGCAAAGTAGACCTTTCTCGCCCGTAAAACAGACAAGTAAATTTTTTTGCATTTGAGTGGGTATAATATTGCAAAAGTCGTTACTTTGTAGTCTCTTAAAGCTCTAAAAAAGGAAAAAGATAATCCTGATTTATAAAAAAGTTTGTGAAAATGAAGACATAACCTAACTTATTATATCTTACAGTCTATAATTTTATTCTAGGAAATCGAGCATCTTTAATACTAATGGAACGATGGCTGGTTCTGTCACCCTGCATAATATACATCTATCTAGGCTTATCTCGACAGCTTATTGGTAAGTTTTTGTTTTTTAAATAAAAAAAAAATTATTTTTTTGTTTATTTTTTGAAAATTTAAAAAATTCTAGCTAGAAAGACACAATAGAGACACAAAAAACGATTAAACTAAATAACTAAATACTCGCACAAACAAGTATAATGACACAAAATAATTAACTTATTGTCTATTGCTTATAAAAGTCTTAGACATTTCTAAACTGTCAATTGAATTATCAACATATTTTTGTTTTTACAAGTTTTAGAAAATTTTAGAAAAAATTAATTACTTTTTTAGTTTTCAAATTTTGTTTTAATATAATTTTGTTTTTATAAGTTTTTTTTTAATTTGGCTACACAAAGCTTAAAGTTGTTCTATATGTGGGCGTAATGTTTGAAAATTATTTTCTTACGTTGGTAAGATATTTGAATTTTTCAGTTGGCAACATTGTTAACATGACACATAAATTTAAAACAAAGGTCAAACATGTCTTAACTTTCAGCTGTTTTACTTTGTGACTTAACCTAAATAAAAACGATTGACAACTGACAACTGACAGTTTGCACTACCAACTTAGTTTTGCCACTGTATAAGTGGCAAATGGTATTTTCTTATAATAGTGGCAAACTTGCGGCTTATTTGGGCACTTCATAGTTTTATAGCTGTGTTGCTTTTTATAAAAAAAAATATCATAGCTTTGACAAAATTTAGATATATTTCTTCTTATTTATTTATTTATTTATTTATTTATTTATTTATTTATTTATTTATTTATTTATTTATTTATTTTTTCATTTATTTATTTATTTATTTATTTATTTATTTATTTATTTATTTATTTATTTATTCATTTATTTATTTATTTATTTATTTATTTATTTATTTATTTATTTATTTATTTATTTATTTATTTATTGATTTATTGATTTATTTATTTATTTATTTATTTATTTATTTATTTATTTATTTATTTATTTATTTATTTATTTATTTATTTATTTATTTATTTATTTATTTATTTATTTGTTTATTTATTTATTTATTTGTTTATTTATTTATTTATTTATTTATTTATTTATTTATTTATTTATTTATTTATTTATTTATTTATTTATTTATTTATTTATTTATTTATTTATTTAAATGACAAATGTGAAGCGATTAAGTTAAGAGAGAGAGAGATAGAAAGTGTTGTCTTATATTAATTCATATTTTGAATGAGCTACTAGATAAAGAAAACAAAAAAAAGTTTGATATGTGTACAATTAATTAATTTATTTATTTGTTTATTTTTTATAAATATATAGTGAAATGATTAGCTTGAAAATGTAAGAGACAAGAAAACGTGTGTTATTTGTAGACCTAAAAACAGCGTTTAATCAAGCAAAAACAAATGAAAAAATTATATAGAAAAACAATGGAAAAGATGAGAAAATTGTTTTTTTTATTATTATTTTTTACTTATAAGATGAATACAAAAATAACCGCGAGCAGGGTTGGCAACTGATCAAACAAAATATCTTTAATTTTAGTTAGTGGCAATATTCATTTTGAGAGCGCCACCATTTTGGTTTTTAGTTTATAATCTATATCCAAAAATAGTTTAATAATGAAGATATTATCGCACTTATTTTTGTTTGAGAGATACAGATGAGGTAAAAAGTGCTATTATTTGGTTTTATTAACAAAAAAAATCTTCAGTTAGTTATGTATTATGATGTTCAGCTCTCCTTGTTCTAATATAAATGAAATTTGAATGAACTATTTTTGCAACTGCCTCATGTAAATGTTTTTATTTACTATTTTTTCTACAATAATCAGCAGGCGCAAGCCTAATTACAAGCTTGACTGGCTAAAGTGGTCAAGTTTTTAACCCTTTATCGTACTTGTCGCACTTATTAACGCACTGAGCCTTTGTTTCTGATAAATTTCAATAAAAAACATTGCACGAAAGGTAATTTTATTGCATAAATAATTCAAATATTTGATATTTTCGTAGACTTTTAGGTGGAAATTTAATCGCATTTATATCGACTAATCGCTTTTAGTTTACCCACCAACCAACACACATATTAATAACTATAATACTAGTAGCATGTGTTCGTTCCTACGACATCCGATACTATATTTAAACATCAATCTTCCTACTTGGCAACATGATGACAGTATTAAAGGTGATATCAAGTCGTTAACATGAGCTATAAAGTAAATTGTCAGAGAAGTCGCTAGATCCTTGAAACTACAAAAAAAATGCAATTTAACCTCATTTGTTTGACGTGTTTGGGAATGTGCTGGTCTCATTAGTCACGTTACAAACGGAACTAGGATATATTAACCAAACAATTAGCTTTCTCAGATAGCTAAGCCGAGCTCAATGCGTTATCTCTTGTTATTCATTTTTTTCTCTATACTTTTTGTTTTTTTTTCTATTCTTTTGATTTGTTTATTCTGTTTCTACTAAAATATTTCTTTGTTCTTCTGATCAAACGCCGATTTTGGATCTACAAATTTACCGTAGAGTAAGATATATACATATTTTCTTTAAATCTTGTTTGCCTACGACATACGTATCGTTTTTTTTTAAGTTATTATTAACTTAGAGATGGAAGAAAGAGCCTGAAACTACTGTCTGTACTGGAACATATAGAATAAAGCTAAAGCCATAGCTGCTGGATTTTATCACAGTTGGATAAAGAGCTACTGAGGCACAGCTTAAGATATGGGAGCACAATAGATCAATATCTTAATCTTAGGGGATAATTTTTGTTAACTTCTTGTTCTTAATTATCTTAACTTTATAGGCAAATAGACGCTTCACACACTATAAAATGCGCTTATTCTCTTGTTGTTGTTGTTGTTATTTTCTAAATTTCTACAAAAGCATTATATAACTAAAATAAACAAAAATAAAATATTTAATGGCTGAAATGGAATCGAGAATAATAATACCACTGCAGCGTCTGCAACAACACGTGTTCTGCATTAGAAATCTATGTTTTCAGTCCAGACATTGTTTCATTCAGCTGATCATCATCTGATTGCGCCATTAAAATAGATTGCATGCGGTCAGGGTTTTTAAAATGGCTGGATTGTTCACATTTTGTCGGTATAACTAGAACTATATTTATATCTACATCTTAAACTGTAACTGTAACTATAACCATTTCTATAACTACAACTTATAACTATGACTATAATTATAACTATCACTATGACTACAACTATGAAAATAACTGTAACTATAACTGTCACTATAACTTTCACTATAACTATCACTATCACTATAACTATCACTATAACTATCACTATAACTATCACTATAACTATCACTATAACTATCACTATAACTATCACTATAACTATCACTATAACTATCACTTTAACTATAACTATCACTTTAACTATAACTATTACTATAACTGTCACTATACTATAACTATCACTACATCTATAACTACAACTATCACTATAACTATATAATTATTACAGCTGCGGCATTATCTATAACTATAACTGGTTGTAGATATCAGTTTAGTTGAGTTAAGCTATAAACCTTCTGATATGTCTTTTTTTTGTTACAGGTCTCTGCTAACTGTACGCCACCTGGACGATGAAGACGAAAACCACTGATTCTAACACAATTTTTAGTGTGCAACTTAAATCACACGCTAAATGGATGTCAAAATGTTTTAAATATTTTTACGTTGAAAAGAACCCTTTGATTTGAACACCTCCATATTGTAATCTGCAGAAAAAAAAGCACTGAACTGGAAGAAAAATGGCGGATTTTGAGTAAAATTGTAAATAATAATAGAAAACGATGTGGTGAACAATGACAATGCTTTATGATGACAAATAGTATTAATTTGTTTGTACGAAATATATTTGGCCAATCTGACCAATCGCTTGGCGGGATATATTATTATAATTGTATTGACAGTTAGTGTTTAAATAATAAACTATTTGTGATAAAATTTAATTCTATTCATGTTATGATATAAAACTATTTCCTGATTGTTTATTATGTGTTGGGCGTTGTACATATTGGGTAGCTTATGGAATAAAAATCTCAATTTGTTGATTGTGTTTTTTTTCTAAACGACGCGAACTGAAGATTCGGACAACCGTTCAGATTAGAATGACGTTTACAGCATTAAAGCTTGGGTTTTCTCTTTATTTACACAGTTGTTTATAAAAACAAGTGTTTTCAATAGATTTTATTAATATTTGTTGCAAAAAAACAAACATTTTAAAAATTAAGAAAAAAAATTTTGGTAGCATTTTGAAAACTATAAGGAATACTAAAAAACAATTTTTTTTTATTAATTTTTTATCGAATGTTTTTGATTAGACTTTAATTTTCAAAAAATTTAAAAAAGAGAATAAGTACTTTTTATGTGGTCTATTCTAAAAAATTAAATAGATAGAACACTGTAAAAGCTGATAAAACTCTTACGAATGAAGATATTTTCAAAATAAAGCACTTTTTATCACAAAATAGTAAAAAAAAAATTTATTTATTGAAAAACATCAAAAATGGTGAAGTTTGCCATAAAACTTAAAGATTGGTATAAAATCTCTACTTTTCTATAATTGAATATAATTATAATTCAAATTAAATAGTTTTTGAAGGATTCAAGCCAAAATAGTAAAAAAAAATTAAATTGATAGCCATTTTTAGATATTAAGATACAAAACAATTTAATTTTGGTCTTAAACTTTTGAAAACTATTTAATTTGAGTTATTATAGCAAAGTCAACATTTGAAATTAATTAAAAATTATAATTAATTATTAAATTATTTAGATCATTTAAACAATCGGCTTTTTTGCTTGGTTTTTTAAATTAAGTAGATAAATTATTCAATTATTAATTATATAGAAAAAGATTTTTAAATTTTTTTAGCCTAAAGCCAAAGCAGTCCATAATACAATGTAATAATTAAAAAAATTTTAATAACCGATTTTCATTTAATAAAATATTAATTAATTTATTTAATTAAATCAAAACAAATTACTTTTTTGCTCAATTTGTTTAAATTAATTTAATAAAAAAATTAATTATCTTATCTAATACACCACACAAAAAACACCAGCTTTCAAATTATAATTAATTATAATTTTGATTTTAATCTAATTACTTCATCGGAATAAAACTGTTTTTTTCTTAATCTATCTAAATTAATTACTTTAACAAATTAAATATATAATTTAATAATTGATTATATTAAATTAGATTTGTTAAATTTTTAATTTGTTTCTTATATTATAGAGCTTAAAGATTGACATAAAACACATAGCTTTCTATAATACAATTTAAAACTTGAAAAAACCGATTTTTCTATAATTAATTATTAATTTTTTTAATTTGTTCATTTAAACAATATGTTTTTTTACTAGAGTTGTTTAAATTAATTTATCAAAAAAAATTTATTTAGGCAATTAAATTAAAAATTTCTAATTATTATACATAGTCAAAAATTGACTTCAGAAATTGCATTATTAAAGATAACTTTAAAACTTTTATTTAGATTCTAATTAAGTTTATATAGGATTACAAGAAAAGCAGCAGCTTTTAAATTATAATTAATAAGAAATGAAAAAAAATGATTTTAATATAATTAATTATTGATCTAAATAGATCATTCAAATTGATTTATTTAAATCAATTAATTTTTACAAATTAAATTATTTATTTATTCATTGATTATATTGAATAAAATTTTCAATTTGTTGTTCTTATGTTATAGAACTTAAAGATTGACATATAGCTTTCAATAATACAATTCAGAAATTTAAGAAAACTGATTTTATTATGATTAATTATTAATTTATTTATTTAGTTTATTAAAGCAAATTGGTTTTTTGCTAAATTTGTTTAAATTAATTTATTAAAAAAATTAATTAAATTAAATTAGAATTTAAAAAATTTTAATTTACTTATTGCGCTTATTATTGAAGATAACATAACAATTACTATTTAGATTTTATACAGGATCACAAGAAAAGCACCAGTTTTTAAAGAATAATTAATTAAAAATTTGTTTTAATTTAATTAATTATTGATCTAATTGTTTATTCATTTAAAATGTTTTATTTATTAATATTAATTTATTTATTTAGTTTATTAAAGCAAATTGGTTTTTTGCTAAATTTGTTTAAATTAATTTATTAAAAAAATTAATTAAATTAAATTAGAATTTAAAAAATTTTAATTTACTTATTGCGCTTATTATTGAAGATAACATAACAATTACTATTTAGATTTTATACAGGATCACAAGAAAAGCACCAGTTTTTAAAGAATAATTAATTAAAAATTTGTTTTAATTTAATTAATTATTGATCTAATTGTTTATTCATTTAAAATGTTTTATTTATTAATATTAATTTATTTATTTAGTTTATTAAAGCAAATTGGTTTTTTGCTAAATTTGTTTAAATTAATTTATTAAAAAAATTAATTAAATTAAATTAGAATTTAAAAAATTTTAATTTACTTATTGCGCTTATTATTGAAGATAACATAACAATTACTATTTAGATTTTATACAGGATCACAAGAAAAGCACCAGTTTTTAAAGAATAATTAATTAAAAATTTGTTTTAATTTAATTAATTATTGATCTAATTGTTTATTCATTTAAAATGTTTTATTTATTAATATTAATTTATTTATTTAGTTTATTAAAGCAAATTGGTTTTTTGCTAAATTTGTTTAAATTAATTTATTAAAAAAATTAATTAAATTAAATTAGAATTTAAAAAATTTTAATTTACTTATTGCGCTTATTATTGAAGATAACATAACAATTACTATTTAGATTTTATACAGGATCACAAGAAAAGCACCAGTTTTTAAAGAATAATTAATTAAAAATTTGTTTTAATTTAATTAATTATTGATCTAATTGTTTATTCATTTAAAATGTTTTATTTATTAATATTAATTTATTTATTTAGTTTATTAAAGCAAATTGGTTTTTTGCTAAATTTGTTTAAATTAATTAATTAAAAAAATTAATTAAATTAAATTAGAATTTAAAAAATTTTAATTTACTTATTGCGCTTATTATTGAAGATAACATAACAATTACTATTTAGATTTTATACAGGATCACAAGAAAAGCACCAGTTTTTAAAGAATAATTAATTAAAAATTTGTTTTAATTTAATTAATTATTGATCTAATTGTTTATTCATTTAAAATGTTTTATTTATTAATATTAATTTATTTATTTAGTTTATTAAAGCAAATTGGTTTTTTGCTAAATTTGTTTAAATTAATTTATTAAAAAAATTAATTAAATTAAATTAGAATTTAAAAAATTTTAATTTACTTATTGCGTTTATTATTGAAGATAACATAACAATTACTATTTAGATTTTATACAGGATCACAAGAAAAGCACCAGTTTTTAAAGAATAATTAATTAAAAATTTGTTTTAATTTAATTAATTATTGATCTAATTGTTTATTCATTTAAAATGTTTTATTTATTAATATTAATTTATTTATTTAGTTTATTAAAGCAAATTGGTTTTTTGCTAAATTTGTTTAAATTAATTTATTAAAAAAATTAATTAAATTAAATTAGAATTTAAAAAATTTTAATTTACTTATTGCGCTTATTATTGAAGATAACATAACAATTACTATTTAGATTTTATACAGGATCACAAGAAAAGCACCAGTTTTTAAAGAATAATTAATTAAAAATTTGTTTTAATTTAATTAATTATTGATCTAATTGTTTATTCATTTAAAATGTTTTTTTCTTAATTTATTCAAATTATTAACTTTAATAAATTAGATAAATTATTCAATAATAAATTAAATTTTTAAAATTTTTAATTGGTTGTTAATGTTTAGAACTTAAAGATTGACATAAAAGCCATAGCTTTCTATAATACAACTTATAAATTTGAAAAAACCGATTTTATTATAATTAATTATTAAATTATATAGTTTTTTTGCTAAATTTGTTTAAATTATATAATTAAAAAATTAGTTAAATTACATTAGAAGATTAAAAATTTTAGATTTATTCATTGTGCTTATTATTGCTAAAAAATTGAAGATAATATATAAATTACTAATTAGATTTTGATTAAATTTATATCGAATTACAAAAAAAGCACCAGCTTTCAAAGTATAATTAATTAAAAATAAAAAATTGGTTTAAATTTAATTAATTATTGATCTGATTAGTTTATTCAAATAAACTGCTTTTTTCCTGATTTATACAAATTAATAACTTTAATAAATTAGATAAATTACTTAATAATTGATTATAATAAATTAGATTTCTATGTTTATGTTATAGAGCTTAAAGATTGACATAAAAGCCATAGCTTACTATAATACAATTTAGAAATTTAAAAAAAAATCTATATTATTATAATAAATTATTAATTTATTCAATTGGTTTATTTAAACAAATTGTTCTTCTGCTCAATTTGTGTAAATTAATTATTAAAAAAAATAATTAAATTAAATTAAAGTTTCATATTTTTTAATTTGCTTATTCTGCTTTTTTTTGTCAAAAATTCGGCTCCAAAAATCGTATTATTAAATTTAACTTAAAAACCACTATTTAGATTGTGGCTAAATTTATATAGGATTACAAAAAAAGCACCAGCTTTCAAATTATAATTAATTAGAAATAAAAAAAAAATATTTTAATATAATTAATTATTGATCTAATTAGTTCATTTAAATGAACTGTTTTCCTCTTAATTTATTTAAATTAATTACTTCAACAAATTATTTATTGATTGATTATATTGAATAAAATTTTTAATTTGTTGCTCATGTTATAGAGCTTTAAAGATTGACATAAACATAAAGCCATAGCATTCTATGCAAATTTAAAATTTTGATAATATTAATTTTATTGTAATTAATTATTAATTCATTTAATTGATTTGTTGAAACAAACGGTGTATATTTGTTTAAATTAATTAAATTGAACTAGATTTTTAATTTTCTAATTATGCTTATTGAAGTCAAAAAATTGGCTCCAAAAATTGCATTATCAAAGTCAACTTTTATACTACTATCTCTATTTTGATTAAATTTATAGAATAATTAGAAAGGCACTAGCTTTTAAATCACAATTAATTAGAAATTATAAAAAAAAATTATTTCAATATAACTATTTGTTGATTTAATTAGTTCACTCAAATTAACTGATTTTTTATTTATTTAAATTAATTAATTTAATCAATTAAATAAATAATTAATTTTAAAATAATTAAGATTTATAGATGTAAAAGCCATAACTTTTTAGAATACTATTCTATTATAATTAATTATTAATTCATTTATATAATTAGTTTAAGAAACAAATTGTTTCTTTTAGTCAGTTTAGTTAAATTATTTAATTAAAAAATTAATTATTTTAAAGAATATGTTGAAAACTTTAGTGTTTATTATCTCATGAAACGCGTTAAACTGCTAATCAGATTTTGATTAATTTCATCTAGAATCACATAAAAAGCACCAGCTTTCTAATCAAAATTAGTCCCTTTAAAAAAAAAGTTCTCAACAATCAAAATTCTATGTTTTAAGTTAAAAAATCAAGTTTGATAGTAAGAAACTGTGATTTTAATGCGGTTTATTTTGTATCCCACTTCTGATGTTATAATTTTTTTTGAGAATAATAGTAATTATATATATCATTGCTCTTGCATTACCTTCCCATGCAATCCTTTGAAGTTAAATTAAAATCTTAACACTTACTTAAACATACCATACACACACAGGGAAGGGCTACAGCTCAAACTGTTGCTTGGGGTGCGGTGAAAGCAGGTCAGTAATTAAAATAATTAAATGCTTAGAAAGTTTTGTGAGTGTGAAGTTGGTAATTGCTCACTTGGGTGGCTGAGTCGAAGGCAAAAGGACCTACATGGGACGGTACTTGTCGTCTCATATTTTACTAATTAATTCTTGAATTTACTGTTGAAGCGACAAGAAACTTCCAAACACTCTTATTAAGAAATACGAGCTCAATGCAGACGTTAGTCTAGTATTACGAGAACTTTGCTGCCCCCGGAATATCTATAATCCGGGGCGAGGCTCCTAGGGGGTACATTGAAGCCGAATAAGTAAGTAAACGAAAGATATTGTCGTAATTATTAAATGTTCTAAAATTTAAATGTCAACTTCTGATGTTAGATCTACACTTGCAACTTTTAATTAATTTAATTAAAAATTAATTAATTTCTAAAATATTAAATTTGAATTAATTTCAATTTGCATTGTTTAGTCAAAAAAAAACAGCCATTGTGCTTCAATAAAAATTCACACGTTACAAAATCTTAATATAACTTCACCAAAAAAGCCAAAAACTTTAAAAACAAACAAATTATGTTTTGACTAAAAAAATGGTTTAGCTTATGTAAATAAAATTTAGGTTATGTCATTTAACTGTACAATAAAAAGTTTTTGATAGAAGAGAATTTGATTATAAAAAATGACATAAAAGTGCAACAGAAAAAAAAACTAGATGAGGTTATCTAAGACAAAAAAGAGCACAATATTCAAATTATAATAAATAGAAAATTGAAAAACAAACAAAAAAGTTTCAAAAAAGCAAAAAAAATAGCTACAACAAGAAAAAAGAAAAACTACCAAAACAAAAAAATTAAAATTCTTGTCAAAATAGACTAAAAAATTACCTTAATTATAAAAAAATTAAATTTTGCAATTTTTTCTAAACGTGGGGGGTTGGAAGTCTAAATCTCAATTTTCGGGCCGCCGCGGTCGGCGCCATCTTAATTTGAAGTTTAATTTTTTGGTTTTTCTAAAATAACTGGTTAATTTACAACTTGTTTAAGTTGTTGTAAACTTACTTTTTTACAGTTTGCTTCTAGTTGATAGTATAACTCTACAAATATTGTTTTTAGCGTAAAAATAATAATTACTGAACTTATAGGAAATATAATTTCTAACAACTTTAGATCCTAACATTTTTGCTCTAAAGTTGTAAATTAACGAGTTATTTTAGAAAAACAAAAAAATTGAACTTTATATCAAGATGGCGGCGACCGCGGCAGCAGGATTGGCGCGGGAAAAAAAAACAGTGTTGAATTTAAATAGATACATAATCTAAGTAAGAAAATATTGTATAAAATTTTAAACTAAAGAAAAAAAAAAGTTGACAATAAGCTAAGTAAAAAGTAACAAGTGTGTTTTGTATTTTTTTTTAAAGTTTGTAAGAAATTCAGGTCTTTTGTCCACGCCGTTTAATTTAAGTGCACCAACACAACTCCAAAGTTCGCATTTTCAAAGCGCAAACTTCATAAGGCTACAAATGGTTTTAAGAAGAAACTACAAATTACTAAAGTGGAAGATCAAGCCAACTCCTCGGATGTAGTTAGTGTCGTGCCAAAGTTAATTTTGTGTCACATTACTTCAATCCTTGCCTTCATTTTTTATTTATAAAAGCTTCTTGCGCCTTTCTTTTCCAGTGTTTCGCTAGTCCGCAGTACAAATCGCTTTTAGAATCAATTTCAGCGCAACGAGATTGAACTTGTCGCGAAGCCCTAAATTTCTTAAGGGAAAGCATTACTGTCTTAGCTCTTAAACTCTTCTATAAATCAAAAAATATGAAAAAAAAAACTTATAATCAGAGCCAATTTATTTTATAAGAAATTTTGACAGCGCAACTTTTGGGATTCAAGGTGTTAATGCGTCGCCTGGGCATATACAGTTACTTAAAGTGTCCGTATCGCTGGGGCTTCACTGTATATTTAGCCAATTCGCTTTTAATCTAAATTAATTTTTTTTATTTTTGTTCTTTATTTTTTTAATATTTTTTGGCTTTTTACTATTCTTTAACTTTCTGTTTTTTTCTATTCTGCTTATTAATTTTTTTTATTTTATTATTATTTTATTAGATTACCATTTCTTGTTGTAATTTTGTTAAGCTGCTGTTTTTTTTTTTGTCTTTTTACAAAATTTTATTCTCTATTTTTTGATTTTATTTTTTGTTTATTTTTTTTATTATATTTGCTCTGGATTTGTTCCTCTAACGTTCTTTTTTCCCTCATTTTAAAAAAAAAATTCTTCTTTTATCCTTTATACTAATGCTTGATCTTTTTGCGTTTTTTTAATATTAATTTGGTTTATTTACTCTTTTTATGAATTTTTACGTAATTAAATTCCTTATTTTTTTTAATATTATTTTTGTTTTTTTTTTTATTATGTTTGTCAGCATTTTTTTCTCTAATTTCTATTTTTTTTCAATTTAAAATAAAATATGTTTTTTTATTCTATTTCTATTAAATCTTTTTGTCTTTTTTCAATGTAATTTTTGGTGTTTCTTCTTTTTTTTATTATGTTAAAATGTCATCTTATTGCTTTTTTTTCTCAATTAAGAAAAAAAAATTATCTTGTCTTATGCTTAATCTTTTTGTCCTTTTTTAATATTATTTTAGTTTAATTTCTTTTATTTTGAATTTTATTTTTAATTTTTTTGAATATTATTTCTTTTTTTTTTATTATCTTTGTCAGCATTTTTTTCTCTAATTTGTTCTTTTCAATTTCGAAAAATAATTTTTCTATTCCTATTCAAATCATTTTGAGTTTTTGTAATATTATTTTGGCTTATTGTGTTTATTCTTTTTTATGATGTTTGCTTGATGCATTTTTTCTCTAACTTGCTTTCTTTTCGCAATTTTGAAAAAAAAAAGTTTTTCTAATTTCCTATCTTACTGTTTCTTTTTGTTTTTTTAATATTATTTTTGTTTCTTTTTTTAATAATCTTTGCTTTCTCATACCACTCTTGGGTGTTTATTCTCAATTTTTATGCTTTTTTTGGGAATTTCTGTCGAACTGTATTTTTTTTCATATTTGGTTTTGCATTTAGGTTAATAATTTTCTTTTTTCTTTCTGTTATTGTATAATATTTAATATTTTGTTAAATTTTTTGTCTCTCTCTTTTTATGGTTTATAGTTAATATCCATTATTTGTTTTTTGTTTATTTTTATTCTCTCTCTACTTTTTTTTTGTTTTTTTATATTATCTTTGTTTATTTTTTTTAATAATCTTTGCTTTCTCATACCACTCTTGAGTGTTTATTCTCAATTTTTATGTTTTTTTTGGAAATTTTTGACTAATTTTATTTTTTTTTATTTTTGGTTTTGCACATAGCTTAATAATTTGCTTTTTTTTCTATTATTGTATGATATTTAATACTTTGTTAAATTTTTTGTCTCTCTTTTTTTTATTGTTCATAGTTAATATCCATTATTTGTTTTTTGTTTATTTTTATTCTCTCTCTACTTTTTTTTTGTTTTTTTTATATTATTTTTGTTTATTTTTTTTTAATAATCTTTGCTTTCTCATACCACTCTTGGGTGTTTATTCTCAATTTTTATGCTTTTTTTGGGAATTTTCGTCGAATTTTATTTTTTTTCATATTTGGTTTTGCACTTAGGTTAATAATTTTCTTTTTTCTTTCTGTTATTGTATAATATTTAATATTTTGTTAATTTTTTTTGTTTCTCTCTTTTTATTGTTTATAGTTAATATCCATTATTTGTTTTTTGTTTATTTTTATTCTCTCTCTACTTTTTTTTTGTTTTTTTTATATTATCTTAGTTTATTTTTTTTAATAATCTTTGCTTTCTCATACCACTCTTGGGTGTTTATTCTCAATTTTTATGCTTTTTTTGGGAATTTTCGTCGAATTTTATTTTTTTTCATTTTTGGTTTTGCACTTAGGTTAATAATTTTCTTTTTTCTTTCTGTTATTGTATAATATTTAATATTTTGTTAATTTTTTTGTTTCTCTCTTTCTATTGTTTATAGTTTATATTCATAACTTTTTTTTTGTTTTATTTTTTTTTTCTCTCTACTTTACTTTTATTAACCAATCAATCAATCAATCAATCAATCAATTATTTATTTGTGCTTTTGACACTTATTAAAGCGTATACACATAGTCAATACTTGAGCTAGATAAACAAAAAAGACAAAGAACAGAACAAAATGTAATTACAGATTAAAATATTCTGACATAATATAACAACATTCATCAATTAAAAATGATCTTAAAGTCCGTTTAAATACATGTACTTGTGTGATGTTCTTCAACTCATCTGGTAGTTTATTATACATTTTTAAGCAAGCCTCTCCATTTTTTTCATTATGCGTTCTAAATATTTTTTCTCGGTTTTGCACTATTTGCATTTTTTTTCATTTTTTACTATTCTATAAACTATTGCTTTATTTATATATCTGCCGTCCTCTATTTAGGTTTAGTATTTTTCCTTATTGTTTTGTAGCATTTTCTTTAATATTATTTATTTCTTTTGTGTTTTTTGTTGATATTTATATAAATTTTCTTCATTTTTTTAGTTCCTTTTGTTGTTGTCTATTATTTTTTCATTAAAGTTGTGTCCTATCGGTAAATTTATTTATGTTTTTATTTTTTTTTATTTTATTTGTTTGATGGCTTTGTTATTTTAAACACTGTTCAATTGCGATTCTACTTTTACTCTTCTTTTTCTTCTTTGTATGTTTATTTTTTATTTTGTTTCGTATTTATATTATTATGCTTTTTTTGTAAATTTTACAATTTATTTTTTGGAAAACTTCTTTCTTTCTTTTTTTATTTTTTATCTATAATTTCCAATCTATATGTTCTTATTCTAACTTGCTATCTTTTCTCAATTTTGAAAAAAAAATATCTTGTTTTATTCTTTATCAGGCTTAATCTTTTTGTCTTTTTTTAATATGATTTTTGTTTGATCTCCTTTATTTTGAATTTTTTACGTAATATTATTCTTTATTTTTTTGAATATTATTTCTGTTTTTTTTATTGTTTGTCAGCATTTTTTTTCAATTTTGAAAAAAAATATCTTTGCTTATTCAATTCCTATTCAAATCTTTTTGCCATTTTTTAATATTATTTTGGTTTATTGTGTTTATTCTGTTTTTATCATGTTTGCTTAGTCCATTTTTTCTCTAAATTGCTTTCTTTTGGCAATTTTGGGAAAAAAAGACTTTTTAATTTTCTATCTTACTTAATCTTTTTGTTTTTTCAATATTATTTTTGTTTATTTAATTTTTCTTTAATTTTTTTAATTATCTTAAATAATCTCATACCACTCTTGGGTGTTTATTCTCAATTTTTATGCTTTTTTTGGAAATTTTGGTCGAATTTTATTTTTTTTCATATTTGGTTTTGCACTTAGGTTAATAATTTTCTTTTTTCTTTCTGTTATTGTATAATATTTAATATTTTGTTAATTTTTTTGTTTCTCTCTTTTTATTGTTTATAGTTAATATCCATTATTTGGTTTTTGTTAATTTTTATTCTCTCTCTACTTTTTTTTTGTTTTTTTTATATTATCTTAGTTTATTTTTTTTAATAATCTTTGCTTTCTCATACCACTCTTAGGTGTTTATTCTCAATTTTTATGCTTTTTTGTGAATTTTTGCCTAATTTTATTTTTTTTTATATTTGGTTTTGCACTTAGGTTAATAATTTTCTTTTTTCTTTCTGTTATTGTATAATATTTAATATTTTGTTAAATTTTTTGTCTCTCTCTTTTTATTGTTTATAGTTAATATTCATTATTTGTTTTTTGTTCATTTTTATTCTCTCTCTACTTTTTTTTTGTTTTTTTATATTATCTTTGTTTATTTTTTTTAATAATCTTTGCTTTCTCATACCACTCTTAGGTGTTTATTCTCAATTTTTATGCTTTTTTGTGAATTTTTGCCTAATTTTATTTTTTTTCATATTTGGTTTTGCACTTAGGTTAATAATTTTCTTTTTTCTTTCTGTTATTGTATAATATTTAATATTTTGTTAAATTTTTTGTCTCTCTCTTTTTATTGTTTATAGTTAATATCCATTATTTGTTTTTTGTTTATTTTTATTCTCTCTCTACTTTTTTTTTGTTTTTTTTATATTATCTTAGTTTATTTTTTTTAATAATCTTTGCTTTCTCATACCACTCTTGGGTGTTTATTCTCAATTTTTATGCTTTTTTTGGGAATTTTCGTCGAATTTTATTTTTTTTCATATTTGGTTTTGCACTTAGGTTAATAATTTTCTCTTTTCTTTCTGTTATTGTATAATATTTAATATTTTGTTAATTTTTTTGTTTCACTCTTTCTATTGTTTATAGTTTATATTCAAAACTTTTTTTTTGTTTTATTTTTTTTTCTTACTCTATTTTACTTTTATTAACCTCTCCATTTTTTTCATTATGCGTTCTAAATATTTTTTCTCGGTTTTGCACTATTTGCATTTTTTTTCATTTTTTACTATTCTATAAACTATTGCTTTATTTATATATCTGCCGTCCTCTATTTAGGTTTAGTATTTTTCCTTATTGTTTTGTAGCATTTTCTTTAATATTATTTATTTCTTTTGTGTTTTTTGTTGATATTTATATAAATTTTCTTCATTTTTTTAGTTCCTTTTATTGTTGTCTATTATTCTTCCATTAAAGTTGTGTCCTATCGGTAAATTTATTTATGTTTTTATTTTTTTTTATTTTATTTGTTTGATGGCTTTGTTATTTTAAACTCTTATTATTCACTGTTCAATTGCAATTCTACTTTTACTCTTCTTTTTCTTCTTTGTATGTTTATTCTTTATTTTGTTTCGTATTTATATTATTATGCTTTTTTTGTAAATTTTACAATTTATTTTTTGGAAAACTTTTTTCTTTCTCTTTTTATTTTTTATCTATAAATTCCAATCTATATGTTCTTATTCTAACTTGCTATCTTTTCTCAATTTTGAAAAAAAATTATTTTGTTTTATTCTTTATCAGGCTTAATCTTTTTGTCATTTTTTAATATATTTTTTGTTTGGTTTCTTTTATTTTGAATTTTTTACGTGATATTATTCCTTATTTTTTTGAATATTATTTCTGTTTTTTTTATTGCTTGTCAGCATTTTTTTATCTAATTTGAAAAAAAATATCTTTGCTTATTCAATTCCTATTCAAATCTTTTTGTCTTTTTTTAACATTATTTTGGTTTATTGTGTTTATTCTTTTTTTATCATGTTTGCTTAGTGCGTTTTTTCTCTAAATTGCTTTCTTTTGGCAATTTTGGGGAAAAAAGGCTTTTTAATTTTCTATTTTACTTAATCTTTTTGTTTTTTTAATATTATTTTTGTTTATTTAATTTTTCTTTAATTTTTTTAATTATCTTAAATAATCTCCTACTACTTTTGGGTGTTTATTCTCAATTTTTATGCTTTTCTGTGAATTTTTGTCGAATTTTATTTTTTTTCATATTTGATTTTGCATAGGTTAATAATTTTCTTTTTTCTTTCTGTTATTGTATAATATTTAATATTTTGTTAAATTTTTTGTTTCTCTCTTTCTATTGTTTATAGTTTATATTCATTATTTGTTTTTTGTTTATTTTTATTCTCTCTCTACTTTTTTTTTGTTTTTTTTTATATTATCTTAGTTTATTTTTTTTGATAATCTTTGCTTTCTCATACCACTCTTAGGTGTTTATTCTCAATTTTTATGCTTTTTTGTGAATTTTTGCCTAATTTTATTTTTTTTTATATTTGGTTTTGCACTTAGCTTAATAATTTTCTTTTTTCTTTCTGTTATTGTATAATATTTAATATTTTGTTAAATTTTTTGTTTCTCTCTTTCTATTGTTTATAGTTTATATTCATAACTTTTTTTTGGTTTTATTTTTTTTTTCTCTCTCTACTTTACTTTTATTAACCTCTCCATTTTTTTCATTATGCGTTCTAAATATTTTTTCTCGGTTTTGCACTATTTGCATTTTTTTTCATTTTTTACTATTCTATAAACTATTGCTTTATTTATATTTCTGCCGTTCTCTATTTAGGTTTAGTATTTTTCCTTATTGTTTTGTAGCATTTTATTTAATATTATTTATTTCTTTTGTGTTTTTTGTTGATATTTATATAATTTTTTTTTATTTTTTTAGTTCCTTTTGTTGTTGTCTATTATTCTTCTATTAAAGTTGTGTCCTATCGGTAAATTTATTTATGTTTTCATTTTTTTTTATTTTATTTGTCTGATGGCTTTGTTATTTTGAACTCTTATTATTCACTGTTCAATTGCGATTCTACTTTTACTCTTCTTTGTCTTCTTTGTATGTTTATTCTTTATTTTGTTTCGTATTTATATTATTATGCTTTTTTTGTAAATTTTACAATTTATTTTTTGGAAAACTTTTTTCTTTCTCTTTTTATTTTTTATCTATAATTTCCAATCTATATGTTCTTATTCTAACTTGCTATCTTTTCTCAATTTTAAAAAAAAATTATCTTGTTTTATTCTTTGTCAGGCTTAATCTTTTTGTCATTTTTTAATATATTTTTTGTTTGGTTTCTTTTATTTTGAATTTTTTACGTGATATTATTCCTTATTTTTTTGAATATTATTTCTGTTTTTTTTATTGCTTGTCAGCATTTTTTTATCTAATTTGTCATTTTTTAATATTATTTTGGTTTATTGTGTTTATTCTTTTTTTATCATGTTTGCTTAGTGCATTTTTTCTCTAAATTGCTTTCTTTTAGCAATTTTGGAAAAAAAAGGCTTTTTAATTTTCTATCTTACTTAATCTTTTTGTTTTTTCAATATTATTTTTGTTTATTTAATTTTTCTTTAATTTTTTTAATTATCTTAAATAATCTCATACTACTCTTGGGTGTTTATTCTCAATTTTTATGCTTTTTTTGTGAATTTTTGTCTAATTTTATTTTTTTTTTATATTTGGTTTTGCACTTAGCTTAATAATTTGCTTTTTTTTCTATTATTGTATAATATTTAATATTTTGTTAAAATTTGTGTCTCTCTTTTTTTATTGTTTATAGTTTATATCCGTTATTTTTTATTGTTTATTTTTTATTCTCTCTCTACTTTACTTTTATTAACCTCTCTATTTTTTTATTATGCGTATTTTTTTCTCGGTTTGGCACTATTTGCATTTTTTTTTTATTTTTTACTATTCTATAAACTATTGCTTTATTTATATATCTGCCGTTCTCTATTTTGGTTTAGTACTTTCTTTAATATTATTTATTTCTTTTGTGTATTTTGTTGACATTTATATATATTGTTTATATTGTTTTAATTCTTTTTGATGTTGTCTGTTATTCTTTCACTAAAATTGTCTCCTATCGGTAAATTTATTTATGTTTTTGTTTGTGCTTCATTTGTTTAATGGCTTTGCTACATTAAGCTCTCATCATTCAGTGTTGAATTGTAATTCTATTTTTATTCTTCTTCTTTTCCTTTGTATGTTTTTTCTTCATTATGTTTTGTTTTTATATTATTATGCTTTTTTTTCAATTTTACAATTTATTTTTTAGAATACTTTTTTCTTTGTTTTTTTATTTTTTATCTATAATTTCCAATCTATATTTTCTGATTAGTTTCTGTAAAAGCTTTAGACATAAAGTTAACGTCAATCATTGCTTATTTCTTCATTAAGATTAGACTTTTAGCGCATTACACGCAAACTTATATCTCTCGAGGTGGTGGCTTCCTGTCTATGAATCTTTAATAGTTTCGCCCGAAACTTCCTTACATCACTCACACTTCCATATTGATCCAGCCTGATATGGCCTTTTGTTACAATTCTGAGCATGTTTTCAAATATTTGTATTGTGAAGTTAATAAAACACAACTATAAACATAAATTATTATGGAAGAAAAATCATGGAGTTGTTGCAAAAATTGTTCATTCGAATCGTACCAAAAACCGTATTGATGCGGTAAAAATTACATATTGAGTATCTGGCAGCAATTGCATAGTGTCTCATTATTTAAAAAATATATTTTTGGCTACTGTTTTTCATAACAACAAAATGGCCTCAACAAATTTCCATAGAAATGCTGATTCTACAAACAATTTACCGAAAACCGAAATCATTTAGTCGGATAGATTGCCGTTTTGGAAGTTTGGAAGTTGGAAGTTTTTGCGCAGATGTGTACAACTGCATTTAGATGGCAACAGACGCCCAACATTTGAGCGGAAATTAGAAGCAGATTCTGTCTTTGATAAACCTCAACAAATTTATTTCAAATCTTCTACCTGATTGCTGTTATATATTTCCCGCTTGTTCGTGCGAATTTTCGATAATAACGATGCTTTTGCAATTTATGTCTCATTTCCATGAAAAACGTAGCATTTTTAGGGCGGCACGCACAGCAGGTGCATTTTCAAATCATACTTTCAAATTTTGAATTGGAGGCATTATCATCACGTCTGGCCAGTACATCAACCAATAATACAAATTTTACTGGCCATAATAATAAATATACATATTCAAAAGTCTGCTGCAAAAATAGTTCATTCAAATTTAATTTTGTGAGAAGTAAAAGTTTTCTCAAAAAATAATAAATACAAATTATACTGAAATAAAGCATCTCTAACATTTAAAGGTTAGATTTTTTTCATGATATGAATTTATTTACAATATTATAACTTTCTCACAGAGATCTTTCTCAAAAATGTGATTTGAGAAGTTATTAAACTTCTGATATCTTTGACCGTGTCACGTGTTCTTAAATCACACTGCAGTGGTTTGAAGTTTTCTGTATGATTTGTAAAAATATACTTTAAAAATGTACTTCTTGTGAAGAATTATTGGAAGTTAAGCTTTCTTGGTGAATAAAGTTATTTTATGTTTTTCAACTTTCTCACGGTATTTTATAAGATGTGATTTACCGCTCTGCTGTTGAGAAATATTCGGAAGTTAAGCTTTCTTAGTGAATAGAATTACTTTTTATTTTTAAACATTCTCACAACACTTTCTCCTAGAGTTCAGATTTACTGTTCTGCTTGTGAGAAACATTCGAAAGTTGAGCTTTCTTTATAAACAGTTACTTTGTATTTCTAAACATTCTCACAGCACTCTCTTCTGAAGGTGCTGCTTGTGAGAAAAATTTGGAAACACAGCTTTTTTGGTAAATAAAGTTACGTTATATTTTTAAACTTTCTCACATTTTGCTAAAGATCAGATTCACTGTTCTGCTTGTCAGGAATAATTGAAAGTTAAGTTTTCTTGGTGAATAAAGATGCTTCATATTTTTAAACATTCTCACAGCACACTCTCCTGAAGTTCAGATTTACTGTTCTGCTTGTGAAAAACATTTGAAAGTTAAGCTTTCTTTATAAACAGTTACTTTGTATTTCTAAACATTCTCACAGCACTCTCTTCTGAAGGTGCTGCTTGTGAGAAATAATTAGAAATTAAGTTTTCTTGGTGAATAGAGTTACATTATATTTTCCAACTTTCTCACATTCTGATAAAGATCTGAGACACTGTTCTGCTTGCCAGCAATAATTGGAAGTTAAGTTTTCTTGGTAAATATAGATACTTTATATTTTTTAACATTCTCACAACACTCTCTCATGAAGTTCAGATTTACTGTTCTGCTTGTGAGAAATATTTGGAAGTTAAGCTTTCTTTATAAACAGTTACTTTGTATTTCTAAACATTCTCACAGCACTCTCTTCTGAAGATGCTGCTGGTGAGAAATATTTAGAAATTAAGTTTTTTTGGTGAATATAGTTACTTTGTATTTTTAAACTTTCTCACATTCTGATAAAAATCTGAGACACTGTTCTGCTTGTCAGGAATAATTGGAAGTTGAGCTTTCCTAGTGAATAGAGTTACTTTATATTTTTAAACATTCTCACAGCACTCTCTCATGAAGTTCAGATTTACTGTTCTGCTTGTGAGAAATATTTGGAAGTTAAGTTTTTTTTATAAACAGTTACTTTGAATTTCTAAACATTCTCACAGCACTCTCTTCTGAAGGTGCTGCTTGTGAGAGATATTTGAAAACAAAGCTTTCTTGGTGAATAAAGTTACTTTATATTTTTAAACTTTCTCACATTTTGCTAAAGATCAGACTCACTGTTCTGCTTGTCAGAAATAATTAGAAGTTAAGTTTTCTTGGTGAGTAACAATGCTTCATATTTTTAAACATTCTCACAGCACTCTCTCCTGAAGTTCAGATTTTTTGTTCTGCTTGTGAGAAATATTTGAAAGTTAAGTTTTCTTTATAAACAGATACTTTGTATTTCTAAACATTCTCACAGCACTCTTTTCTGAAGGTGCTGCTTGTGAGAAATATTTAGAAATTAAGTTTTCTTGGTGAATAGAGTTACATTATATTTTCAAACTTTCTCACATTTTGATAAAGATCTGAGACACTGTTCTTCTTGCCAGGAATAATTGGAAGTTAAGTTTTCTTGGTAAATAAAGATACTTTATATTTTTTAACATTCTCACAACACTCTCTCATGAAGTTCAGATTTACTGTTCTGCTTATGAGAAATATTTGGAAGTTAAGCTTTCTTTATAAACAGTTACTTTGTATTTCTAAACATTCTCACAGCACTCTCTTCTGAAGGTGCTGCTTGTGAGAAAGATTTGGAAATTAAGCTTTCTAGGTGAATAGAGTTACTTTATAATTTCAAACTTTCTCACATTCTGATAAAGATCTGAGACACTGCTTTGCTTGTCAGGAATAATTGGAAGTTAAGCTTTCTTAGTGAATAGAGTTACTTTATATTAATGATTATTCTCACAGCATTCTCTTCTAAAGTTCAGATTTACTGTTCTGCTTGTGAGAAATATTTGGAAGTTGAGCTTTCTTTATAAACAGCTACTTTGTGTTTCTAAACATTCTCACAGCACTCTCTTCTAAAGGTGCTGTTTGTGAGAAATATTTAAAAGTTAAGTTTTCTTGGTAAATAGCGTAACTTTGTAGTCTAAACATTCTCACAGCACTCTCTTCTGAAGGTGCTGCTTGTGAGAGATATTTGGAAACAAAGCTTTCTTGATGAATAAAGTTACTTTATATTTTTAAACTTTCTCACATTTTGCTAAAGATCAGATTCACTGTTCTGCTTGTCAGGAATAATTGAAAGTTAAGTTTTCTTGGTGAATAAAGATGCTTCATATTTTTAAACATTCTCACAGCACTCTCTCTTGAAGTTCAGATTTTTTGTTCTGCTTGTGAGAAATATTTGAAAGTTAAGTTTTTTTTTATAAACAGTTACTTTGTATTTCTAAACATTCTCACAGCACTCTCTTCTGAAGGTGCTGCTTGTGAGAAATATTTAGAAATTAAGTTTTCTTGGTGAATAGAGTTACATTATATTTTCAAACTTTCTCACATTTTGATAAAGATCTGAGACACTGTTCTTCTTGCCAGGAATAATTGGAAGTTAAGTTTTCTTGGTAAATAAAGATACTTTACATTTTTTAACATTCTCACAACACTCTCTCATGAAGTTCAGATTTACTGTTCTGCTTATGAGAAATATTTGGAAGTTAAGCTTTCTTTATAAACAGTTACTTTGTATTTCTAAACATTCTCACAGCACTCTCTTTTGAAGGTGCTGCTTGTGAGAAAGATTTGGAAATTAAGCTTTCTAGGTGAATAGAGTTACTTTATAATTTCAAACTTTCTCACATTCTGATAAAGATCTGAGACACGGTTTTGCTTGTCAGGAATAATTGGAAGTTGAGCTTTCTTAATGAATAGACTTACTTTATATTTATGATTATTCTCACAGCATTCTCTTCTAAAGTTCAAATTTACTGTTCTGCTTATGAGAAATATTTGGAAGTTAAGCTTTCTTTATAAACAGTTACTTTGTATTTCTAAACATTCTCACAGCACTCTCTTCTAAAGGTGCTGTTTGTGAGAAATATTTAAAAGTTAAGTTTTCTTGGTAAATAGCGTAACTTTGTAGTCTAAACATTCTCACAGCACTCTTTTCTGAAAGTGCTGCTTGTGAGAAATATTTGAAAGTTAATCTTTCTCAGTGAAAAGAGTTAGTGATTTATATTTTTAAACATTCTCACAGCACTCTTTTCTAAAGATCTGCACTCTTCTTGTAACACCTTTTTGCAAGTTAGGTTTTCTTGGTGAATTGAATTTGTTTACATTGTTAAACTTTCTCACAGCGTTCTTTCTCAAAAACTTGGTTCAAGAAATAATTAATCTTTGGTTATATTTAACTATAAGCAATCTTTAAGATTATTGGTTTTTTATAGGATTTGATGAGGTGCATTCTCTGTTCGGGATAGGATTGGTGAGAGAGTTTAGAGGGAGTTATTGACTATTTTTAGGTTATAACGCTACAAAACTTACTCATATCAAGCCGGCAGCGCTATGGTAGACAGAAAAGTGTGCCGTATGACGTCATTTTTACCAATAGATTTAGTAAATAAATTAAAATTTGGATAACTAACTCTATTTTAAAGATATCAGTATAATTTTTTTACAATTTTTTTAGTAATCCGTTTCACTACTGAATAAAAAAAAAAGTTGGCGATAAAAATGTTTTTAAAGTCTTTTTGTAAAGGTATTTAGAATTTATTTGGTTAATCATCTTACGAAGTCAAAATCAATTAAGATGTAAATAAAGTTTGTTATTCGTAATTTGAGCAACCCTTGCACATAGCCGTGCATAAATTAAACTCCATTCTAACAAGAAGAGTATCAAAATAATGAAAAATTTATTAATGCTTGATTTGCTTTGCACAAATTTAAGGTCCTTTGCCGCCGGAAAGTTTTTGGCATTAGTCTAATAATACAGTCAGCAGAGCCCTTCCCGGCAACATGCATAAAACATTTTCAACTTTTCCGAATTAAAAACTTCTTCAATGAGCGCGTACCGAGCGACCGTCCAGTATGATGATTAAACTTTTTCGTCTAATTTAGAGAATATTCCATTTGCCTTCTCGGCAATCCATCTTCGACCTTTCATAATCTTTTGCGTTTAATTTCAAAACGCTCAACTTGATATTAATTACCGACCGAAGTCGGCAAATTTCAATTGAAAGCAATATAAACATCAGAAGTGGGATCCGCTTTGCAAAAATGATTAATGGACTTTTTTAAATAATCTATACAAAACAATCTAGATCTAGATATTGTTTAACTCTTTTATATAACTATTTGTTAGTAGTCACTAAATTACATAGATAATATTGCATATCTCAGATATCCGTTTCAAAAAAATGTGCTAATGTGAGCAAATCAGCAATATTCCTTTTGTCTCAAAATTATATCTATCAGAGTCAATATCTGACATTTAGAGTGACTATTCATCATCTATTATGCAAATACCTCAACACACTTTTTCAGTTTTTTGAAATAATTTTGCTTTTTTTAGAATTTTTTTTTTTTACTTTTTTTCATAATTTTGTCAAAAACTTTTATTTTGTACTATATTTTCTTCTCTTTCTTCAATTAATACATTTTTATCTACAGTTTTTCTGTTCTTTTAGTACTTTTCCAAACAACGGCAAACTGTAAATTTTTGAAAAAATTATGTAAAAAAAGAACTTTTTCAATATTTTTTTAAAAGTGTTTGCATACGATTTAACTATTTTTTTAAAGCTTTTAGTAGCTTTTTTAAAATCAGTTTCGGATGTCAAAAAAGTGATTTGGCGCATTTTTTTTCTCTCACTCAAAAATCCTCTTAAATAACGCTTTTAAGTTTTTCTGTCTCAAGTAGTGACACCTATTGAGATTTTTAAAATTCAGAGTTTACGTTTCTGCGTTTGTATGTTAAAATCATATGACAGAAAACATTATCAGACAATAAGGGAATCACTTAGCTGGATAACTTTTGTGCCACCGTCTTGCTGAAAGTACCTGCTCACAATTTTATCGGCATAAAACTTTTCAATAGTTGTAAAATCTTTTCTCCTCGGTATATTCAGTCAATGTTGTATTAAAAAAATTTACTCTATAACTCACCATTCACTCACCAATCGGAAACCGTTAAGAATTCACCACAAAAATTTTCATTTCTTACAAAAATGATTAAGAAAAGAAAAATTTTTAATTATTTTTAACATTTGAAGCAATTGTTTTCAAAATTATGATCCGTACTATGGCCAACTATGACGCCAAAATTTTAAAAACACTCGCTATATTTTTTTTCTTTTGTTTAGACGAAAATAATGTTTTTTTATTCTACAGGGTGAGTGATTCTTTCTTCTTTAATATGATTTGTTGTTTTTAATTTTTTATCATTAAGAATAAACAATTTATCATAAAAACAAAATATAATGTGGAGAGTTTAATTAGTTTTTTGCAAAAAATATCATTTTTTAGATAGTTTGCTAGTTTCGGCTTTAATTAGCCATCTTCAAGCACTAAAAAATTCAAAAATTGTCAAAAATTACTTTTTAATTAAGAAATAATAATTAACAATACAAAAATTTTTAATTACTAAACATTTTTTTTTATTATAAAGTAATTTTTGACAATTTTTGTATTTTTTGGTTCTTGAAGATGACTAATTAAAACCGAAACTAATCAACAATTTGAAAAAACAATTTAATTTGTTTATATTATTGTGAGAGAAGTTGATTTGATCTTTACTACTTTTCTGCATTATATTAATATGATCTATTTGGTAAAAAATTAAAAAAGACAAAATTTAAAAAAAAAGTAAGAAAAATGCTGCAAAAATTAGAAACTAAAGTAAAAAAAGCATTAATAAAAGAAAAAAAACTATAAAAAAAGCTAAAATCAAATTGAAATAATGAAAACAAAAGAAGTAACAAAGAAAAACTACATAAAAAAAGTATATAAACAATAGAAACAAAAAAAAGAAGATAAATATAATAAAATCAAAACAATAACAACGTAAAATAAAAATAAAAAATACTTGAAAAGAGAAAAGATAACAAATAAAACAGAAATGATCAAATAAGTAGAACCTTTAAAAAAAAGATAGGTAGAAAGAGTGGGAGGATTACCAGACTGGCAAGCGAGATTTAGAGAGTGACAAAGGTCAGTAGATAATGTATTATTTTATCATTAAGAATAAACAATTTATTATAAAAACCAAATAAAATGTAAAAAAGTTAATTAATTTTTTGCAAAAAATATTTTTTTTGAATAACTTGCTAGTTTCGGCTTTAATTAACCATCTTCAAGCACTAAAAAATTAAAAAAATGTCAAAAATTATTTTTTAATTTTGAAATAATAATTAACAATACAAAAATTTTAAATTACCACACATTTTTTTTATTATAAAGTAATTTTTAAGTATTTTTGTATTTTTTGGTTCTTGAAGATGGCTAATTGAATCCGAAACTAATCAACAATTTGAAGAAACAATTTAATTTGTTTATATTATTGTGAGAAGTTGATTTTATCTTTACTACTTTTCTGTATTATATTAATATGATCTATTTGGTAAAAAATTGAAAAAAACATAACTAAAAAAAAAGTAAGAAAAATGGTACGAAAATTAGAAGCTAAAGTAAAGAAATCATTGGTAAAAGAAGAAAAAACAAAAATAAAACAAAAGTTGGGATAGAAAATGCGAAAAACTAAAAAAAGAAGTTAAAATCAAATTGAAATAATAGAAATCAAAAGAAGTAACAAAAAAAATTGCATAAATATAACAATATAGAAACAAAAAAAAACAAGATAAATATAATAAAATAAAAGCAATAACAACGCAAAATAAAATTTGTAAATACTTAAAAAAGAAAAAAATACATAGAAAAAATAACAAATTAAATAAAAATAAACAAATAAGTAAATTATTAAAAAAAACAAAGGTAGAGAGAGTGGGAGGATTACCAGACTGGCAAGCGGAATTTGGAGAGGAATGAAGGCCAATAGATAATGTATTAATTTAGATTTATACATTAGAATACATAAGAATAAGTTATGGAAGTGCAAGAAAAAAAATGGAATAGTGAAAAAAGAAAGTGACAGAGATATACAAGGAAACAAAGAACAAGGTGAGAATGAATGAAAAAGAAAAAGAATTACTGTGAACAAAAAAATAATGTTAGCAAAAACATTTTGAAAACAAAACAATAACGCTTTATATACCAAGCAATTGGTTGCGCACCCTATGAGTGCTTCCGTTTGCCCTATTTCATCTAGATTGCTTATTTGAATTAATTTTTCATTCTAATCAAAAGTACTGATTTTAAACCAAAACTCGGCTTATCAAAAAAATATGTTTGTAGTAATCTATTTATACATTTTTTTAATTATCATACATGTAGAAACATGGTTTTTCGACATTGATGTAAGAAGCTTCTCATAGATGTCGCTATTGGTAAACATATATCTGATTTCAAAATAAATATTAAACGGCTGATTTTTTCTATGTAAGTAATGAAATACTTTAAAAAATTTTTAATTAATATTCTGTCTTGCCGAATTTATTATTTGAAAAAGAGTCGTGGTATTGAGACAGCTCGGTAAAAAAGCGCCACCTTGATGAAACCAAAAAAATAATACTCACAGTTGACATCTTTTTGAAAAAAAATGAGTTTTTCGTCAGTGTTTTGTTTTTGTTTATTCTTACATCAGACCCAGATGGTGTTTTTTTTGTCAAAGCTTCTATCTTTTTAGTGATTTGCTATTGATAGTCTGCCAATAAACTTATAAACATAAGAGAAACTCCAAGTTTTTGAGCTTGGAATCAATAAATCATCAATTTTTTTCAACATACCGGCAATAAAACACGCTTCTTAAATAAAAAAAAAACCACCACTAATAATTGAGAAAGATGGAACGTGACGTGGGGTAAATTGAAAACTAATCATATTTCGGAAAGCGGAAATAAAGCTTCACACTTTCATTAAGAGACTCCAAGAAAGAAATATTTTTCAGTACATTTTGTGCTACACTTTTATCAAAAAAAAAATTAAAAAAAAAACTATTAATAGTTGATAACATTGGGGTTTTTTGTGTCTTGAGTATGACTGAATGAATAAGACAATGAAACCTATAAGAAAAAAAATGAATAACAATGAAGAAAGATGATAAGATTAAACAAACGAAGATGAAACAAAAACATAACGAAACAAAAAAGAAATTTTGTTTTTTTTCTATTCAACAATGAAGATTGATAAAAGATCTGTTCACTGCTAATAAGAGAAAAAGTAGAAGAAAAAAAAATTATGTATAAGTAAAAAATTGTAAACAATGTTAAAAATTTTTGGCGACTACGTTTATAACACTAAAATCACAATTATGACAGTTAGAAAATGCTTTTAAGGCCGTTTTTTGTTCAAATCAGTATGAATTTAAGTTTAATGCTGTCGCTTCGCTTTCTAATCACCGATATTTACGACAACTTTTAATAAGCTTGGACCGAAAAATGATTTGTAGATCAACATTAATGGAAATCCGCTTTTATAATAGCTTTTTTGACTTATGTTTTAGCACCGGTTCCGTCTGGGGATTATTTACTTAGTGTTAACATCTTTAATGGATGGCGGCAAACTTGAAAAATTTATAACATAATCATCAAAAATGAACCATTTTCTTAAAAACCTGAAGTAATTTTTACATTTTCTACAAAAAAAACAACAAATTTACTGATAAAATAGAGTAAATAGCTTAAAAAACTCTACAACAATACATGGATAACATAGCGCAATACCCTTAATACCAACATCAATAATTTTGTATAAAAGAATATTTTGGCTAAAAAAATATCAATTGAGACTGTAATACTCATAAAATTGAAAATTGTGGAAGAAATTAATTAGGTAGCCTAATATTAAACACGTTGCAAAATGTATACCGGTAAGGGGGTAATTATTCAATAGTAATACTATTGTTTTGTTTTTTTATTTTATTTATCTTTTTTCTTTACTTGTTATATTTTATTCAGTATTTGGTTTAATTCTAAAACAGTACTATCCTTTTATCGTTGCTTTTTTCTTTTTCTTTCTTTTGTTTTCATATTGTTGTTTCCATTGTTCATTTGTCTGTGTCTTCTTCGTTGTCTTTTTTCTCACTTTTTTTTTCTTAAATAACTTGCAGTTTTAGGTCTTTCTCATTTCATTTCTATGGTGTTTTCATATTCAACTTTTAATTTTGTTCTTCGTCCTCTTTTTTCCTCCTTGATTTTTCTCATAAACTTTTCTCTCCCTCTTTATTAAATCTTTATCTATGTAGATGTTCTTATTTTTTTCGCAGTTCTTTTGTTTTTACTTCGTTGTTTCCATTGTTCATTTGTCTGTGTTTTATTAACCGATTAACCGTCACAATACTGCATCACTTTCGTCAGCAACACAAAATGTTTTATTTTGTTTTTTGTTAAAAATTAGATGCTATTTATAGTACAATCATAAAATACGTTGTTTTTTTGTTTCAAATAATTTTTTCTAGCGTGCATTGGATGGATTCGCATAAGCAGAATGACGTCATTTGTTTTATTTATCTGAAATGGGCATATGTCAATTTATTGGTAATTTGTAATAAAATACCACAAAGCCATTCAATAGTTACAATATTATTATTATGTTTATCTACACTTCCCTGTCTTAAAAGCACAGCAATTTTGCTGGATTTTTAACACTTATCACTCAATTAATGAGTTGGTTTAGCCAATCAAACGACTGCTCACGTTTTAATCACGCAATACGTTGTTTATACCAAAAAAAAATTTTTTTTGTTTGCCTTTTCGGTCTTATTTGTTGTAACAAAATTTAATTTTTATTCAACCGAAACTGAACTTCTAGTAATGGCGAGTCCTCTGGGAGGCGATAGAAGCAACACACTTTTGTACATTGAACTCTGCTGCTGATTTCTATTTTAGAAATTTTAGTTGGCTGTTTTTGAAAAATTTTTACTGAAATTATTTTATTAATAGTTTTTTTTTTTTTGAAAACAAAATCCCTAGCTTTAATTTAATTTTATAATTAGGTAAATACAGTACACGGTCATTAAAAGTAGATTGGTGCGGCAAAGAAGTGGTAAAAAATCAACCAAATTTTACTATCCATAAGTTATAATTAAATTACAAAAATTGCAATAATTAGATTGCAACTTCTAATTTAATTTCTAATAAAAAAATGTATATTTCTTATAAAAAATAAAGATTTTACAAGCATTTAACAGAACATTTAAAGTATTTTCTCTTTTCTATTTTAATTGTTATTATTATTAAAATATTAATTAATTCTAATTAGATAATTGCGCTGATATTTGGGCAAACAATTACCATCAACAAAAGCAAAACAAACACAATACTTTTTAAAAATATAATTTGTTTATGAATAATGGTGGAGGCGCCGGGATAATTATAATGTAATGATTATATTAATTATTATATAAAAAAGTTATAATTAAATTACAGTAATTGCAATGATTAGACTAAAACTTCTAATTTAATTTCTAACTACTTTAATTTCTAATTATATAATTGTGCATATGTCTGTTGATATTTAGGCAAACAATTACCATTAACAAAAAGGAAAAAAATTAATACTTTTTTATAATAATTTATCTGTGAATAATGGTGGAGGCGCCGGGATAATAATAATATAATAATTATATTATTTGATATATAATATAGTTATAATTAAATTACAATAATTAGATTGTAACTTCTAATTTAATTTCTAATTAAATAATTGTGCAAATGTCTTTTGATATTTGGGTAAACAATTACCATCAACAAAAAAGAAATTAATTCGATACTTTTTTATAAAATTTTTTCTATGGATAATGGTGGAGGCACCAGAATAATTATAATATAATAATTATATTATTTGATATACAATATAGTTATAATTAAATTACAATGATTAGATTGTAACTTCTAATTTAATTTCTAATTAAATAATTGTGCTTATGTCTGTTGGTATTTGGGCAAATAATTACCATAAAAAAAAGAAATTAATTTAATACTATTTTATAATAATTTTTCTATGAATAATGGTGGAGGCGCCGGGATAATTATAATATAATAATTATATTATTTGATATACAATATAGTTATAATTAAAGTACAATAATTAGATTGTAACTTCTAATTTAATTTCTAATTAGATAATTGTGCTTATGTCTGTTGAAATTTAGGCAAATAATTACTATCAACAAAAAGGAAATTAATGTAATACTATTTTATAATAATTTTTCTGTGAATAATGGTGGAGGCGCCAGAATAATTATAATATAATAATTATATTATTTGATATACAATATAGTTATAATTAAATTACAATGATTAGATTGTAACTTCTAATTTAATTTCTAATTAGATAATTGTGCTTATGTCTGTTGATATTTGGGCAAATAATTACTATAAAAAAAAAGAAATTAATTTAATACTATTTTATAATAATTTTTCTATGAATAATGGTGGAGGCGCCGGGATAATTATAATATAATAATTATATTATTTGATATACAATATAGTTATAATTAAATTACAATGATTAGATTGTAACTTCTAATTTAATTTCTAATTAGATAATTGTGCTAATGTCTGTTGAAATTTAGGCAAATAATTACTACCAACAAAAAGGAAATTAATGTAATACTATTTTATAATAATTTTTCTGTGAATAATGGTGAAGGCGCCAGAGTAATTTTAATATAATAATTATATTATTTGCTAAATAATATAATTATAATTAAATTACAGTAATTGCAATGATTAGATTGTAGCTTCTAATTTAATTTCTAATTAGATAATTGTGCTTATGTCTGTTGATATTTGGGCAAATAATTACTATAAAAAAAAGAAAATTAATTTAATACTTTTTTATAATAATTTGTCTATGAATAATGGTGGAGGCGCCGGGATAATTATAATATAATAATTATATTATTTGGTATATAATATAGTTATAATTAAATTACGGTAATTGCAATGATTAGATTGTCACTTCTAATTTAATTTCTAATTATAAAATTGTGCATATGTCTGTTTATATTTGGGCAAACAATTATCATCAACAAAAAAGGCATTAATTTAATACTTTCTTATAATAATCTGCCTTTGAATAATGGTGGAGGCGCCGAGATAATTATATTTCTTAGTTTACGTTTAAATTACAATAATTGTAAAATTATTGTAATTAATTATAAAATACGTGTCAAAACTTTTATTAAATTTTGTGAAAAAGCCATTTTCTAAAGCTTTTATATAAAAAAAAAATCAAAAAAATCATGTTGATAAATTGTTTTTTTTTTATTTTTATTTCAAATCGTGTTATAAATACCTAATATTAAGATAATTCTGTAATTCCAATAATTAAATTTAAATATTGACAAGCATGCAGGCAATGTTATTGCATCTATTGTCACATCAGCTCAATAATTTCTACAAATAAAGAGCAAATAATTAGAAAAAATTTATTTAATTTTAATTATTATTAAATCAATTATTTATTATACTTTAATGGTTGTAATTATTATTAACCAAATAAACAAACAAACAAAAAATATACGAATTTTAACATTTCATGTAATTTTTGATACTAAATTATCATTTATCAATAGCTATCAAAAACAGAAAATTGATAATTTATCTTATCAACCGGCTTGCTTGATTAAAGCTTGTCATAGATATTTCTAATTCTTACTAAACAAATGATTAACACAAATAAAATGATATCACCACATTTTATAGTTCTGTTTATTAAATAATTCCATTGCTAATCAAATATATCGTAAAATTACCAAATCAGTGACGTAAAAATATCTATTAATGAACGATTTCGTCATTATGTGATATTGAAAGTGATTAATTAGTTGATTAAACTATAACTGTCCATGATACAATTGTGCAGTTATTTCTTGAAAGAGTTGAATTGTTTGATGATGGTCATCATTTAATTTAGTCTATTCTTTACCTACACTATGACCTCATAAGAAAACCAGTGGTGGAGATAGCACCGCATTTTTGAAACAATTTAAAAATATAACAATAATTTATATTTTCCCACTATACAAATAAAAAATAAAAATTATTTTAAAGTGTCTTTTTTTTCTTTCCTGTTTTTTCTTTTTTCTTCTTCTTTTCTCATTCACCAAGTTTATTCTTTCTCTATTCTATTTCTTTTTCTTCCTTTCATTATCCCTAACTTTCTTTTATCCCTATGCATTCCTTCATTATGTGCTGCATTTTCTTCAAAAATCTGTTTTCTCTCTTTTTATTTTTATATCTGAATCTTGGTTCTCTCTAAAGTTTTAAATTTAATTAGGGTCTGTTTTGGCAAAAAATTACATTATTAGTAATTTTTTTTTAAATTACTGACTTTGTAGACGATATCTTTATCATTTAAGCTCTGTTTGATGCCTATTTTTGGCAATTTTTGTAAAATTTTGAGCTTTTTTTGGATCTACGCCACTGAGCACAACAATTAAATCTCTACGCTTTCTAAGAATGTTTTATATCATACAAATGAATGTATTTTTAAATTTCATGGTCAAAGTTGCCACAATTTTGTTGTAAGATTAATTAATAATTTATAGAAAATTTTGCTAATTTGCTCTGTATTCAGCAGTGGTCCCCATTTTAGGCCTTGAACGGAACCCCTTTTATTTTCATTGATGACATCAACAACAACAATAAATATGTGTCATGGATGCCACTGCTGACCTGGTTGACGTTTGTTTTGGGTGTAGCAGTATTCGTGTTTAGTCGGCTTCGAGAAGACGCTCCAGAAGGTTCTTGAAAAATCGATAGAGTTCGAGAAACGCCCAAATTAGTGACTTTTTGGATAAAATGGCGATCAGCAGGCTGTCGATTATTAAATTTTTGGAATTGGTGAGATTTTTCAAAATTTGACATTTTTTTTTTTATCAAAATCTATTGCATTTCTGATATTTTATACTAAATGCAGTGTTGTTTTTTTTTGACAAAATGGCAATCAAAAATTTAATTTTAAAAACTAGAAAAATTTGTCAAAAATTGACGTTTTATTAAGCAAAATTTGGTGTATTTTTGCTATTTTAGATTAAATTCAATGTTTTTTTTTGACAAGAAGGCTATCGGATAATGGTCGGTAATTAAATTTAAAAAAAATTGTCAAAAATTGACGTTTTATTGACCACAATTGGTTGCATTTTTGCTATTTGATTATTTATTTTGTCGGTTTAGTTGATTATTTAACCACAAAAAGTGACAATAGCCGTAAATAAGATAATTATTGTCTGATTTCTTTTCATTTTGGATAATAATCACTCTGCTCTCATCAGTGGGCCAAGGGCGAAGCCAAAAAACTTGAAATTTGGATTTATAGCACTGCTATTTCTGTCATAATGTGGAAAAGTAAACATTTTATCAAATCATTCGTACTTGAATCATTGTTTATTTTTAGATAAATTACCAATTTGTAGTCAAATCGCTCATAAAACACTTTTCTAATTTTCTTAGATAATTGTTTCTTGATGAGTGACGTAAAGACAACACTAGTAGATATTTGAAAAATTTTGACAAAATTTTGACAAAATTTGGCTCAAAATTAGCACTAATAAATCCTAATTAAAATGTTTCTGGAGGTGTCATTAAATTTAAGTTCTTTTATTGTGACTACAGGTGTTTTTTTAAGCGATTTTGAACCAAAACGACAAATTATAAATAATATATTTCAGCTTCTTTTGTTTTTCTATAATAAAAACATTTTAGATTGTCAATGCTCTATTCTCTTTTTTTTTGTCGGTTTATAGTTCTTGTATTCTTCAAACTTTTGTCTTATTATACAGTGTTTTCACTATATTTGTTCCATAGACTGATATAATGCCATGTTTTTATTATTTTTTTGTGTCATTTTGTTTTTCAATATTCTTCTTTTTTTAGATTTTCTGTTTTACTTCTTCTCATAGTTTTGACAACATTTTCTATCTTTGCTTTTCTTATACTACATTTTCTTCTCTCTCTTCAATAAATGTCGCTTTGTACTGTCTTTATTTCTACATCTATTTTTTTCTTTTTAGCTATTCTGACAGTTATTAATCTTTTGTACTTTTTGTTTTCTTTCTCTTTTAGAAAAGAAGGCAACACTGTACATTTTTAGAAAATCAAAATTAGGATTATATTGTAAAAAAATTACTATTTTATGTTTTTTTTAAATTTTCAAAATATTTTTGACCATTCTTCAAAGCAATGTTGCCATTCTTCTTGTAACTTTCTAGGAACCAGATTTTTGGCTTTTTCTGGGGTAAAAAAAGTAATTTCTTTGTTTTGAAGCAATTCGTATTTTTCAACTGATTTGTTTATTGAAATGTTGTTTTCTTTTGTTTATTACAAGCTGGTTTTTTTTAAATAGTGTTTTGTTTTTGATTTTCAACCATTAAAATTAAAATAATTGAAAATTAAAATTTCAAATTAAATTGAAATATAATATAGAAAGGTAAATAGGGTTAATTATCTTAAAAATTCAAAAATATAATCAAATAAATATTTTTTTTTGACTTTCTAGAAACGAAATTTTTGGCTTTTTCTGGCGCCAAATTTTTTTTTCTTTAAACTTTTAAATTATTTTTTTTGGAGTAATTTATATTTTTTGACTGATTTGTTTATTGAAATGTTGTTTTTTTTGTTTATTACAAGCTGATTTTCTTATTAAATAGTGTTTTGTTTTTGATTTTCAACCATTAAAATTAAAATAATTGAAAATTAAAATTCTAAATCAAATTAAAATATACTATAGAAAAGTAAATAGGGCTAATTATCTTAAAAATTCAAAAATATAATCAAATAAATATTTTTTTTGACTTTCTAGAAACCAAATTTTTGGCTTTTTCTGGAGCCAAATTTTTTTTTCTTTAAACTTTTGAGTCATTTTTTTTGGAGTAATTTATAGTTTTTGACTGATTTGTTTATTGAAATGTTGTTTTTTTTGTTTATTACAAGCTGATTTTCTTTTTAAATAGTGTTTTGTTTTTGATTTTCAACCATTAAAATTAAAATAAGTGAAAATTAAAATTCCAAATTAAATTGAAATATAAGATAGAAAGGTAAATAGGGCTAATTAACTTAAAAATTCCAAAAATATAATTAAATAAATTATTCTTTCGACTTTCTAGAAACCAAATTTTTGAATTTTTCTGACGTCATTTTTTTTTCTTCAAACTTTTGAGTAATTTTTTTTAGACAAATTTTTATTTTTTGACTGATTTGCTTAATGAAAATGTTTTTTTTTGTTTATTAGAAGTTGTTTTTTTAATAATGTTTTGTTTTTGATCATTAAAATTAAAATAATTGAAAATTGAAATTCTAAATCAAATTAAAATAATTATAATAATTATAGAAAGGTAAATAGGGCTAATTAATTTAAAAATTCAAAAATATAATTAAATAAATATATATTTATTTTGACTTTCTAGAAACCAGATTTTTAGCTTTCTCTGGCGCCAAAAAAGTAATTTTGCGCATTTTTTTTTCTTTAAACTTTTTAGCATTTTTTTTTCTATTTAGGAGCAATTTATATTTCTAAACAGATTTGTTTATTGAAATGTTTTTTTTTGTTTATTAGAAGCTGTTTTTCGTTAAATAGTGTTTTGTTTTTGATTTTGTTTTCAACTATTAAAATAAAAATAATTGATAATTAAAATTCTAGATCAAATTAAAATATACTATAGAAAGGTAATTCACTTAAAAATCCAAAAATATAATCAAATAAATATTTTGGAGTGGTTTACTAGTTTCGGCTTTAATTAGGCATCTTCAAGAACCAAAAATTGTCGAAAATCATTTCTTAATGAGAATATAAGAATTATTATTATAAATTAAATTATTATAAATTAAAAATCTCACTTAATAATTTGTTTTTATTTATTTGTTTTTTAGTAAACCATTTAAAAAACATTAATAATATTTTCAGAAAGAAATTAATTAGCCCTGTCATTTTTCTATATTATAGTAATATTTCTCCACTTAAGTAAATAAAAACAATTAAGAAAATAAAAATTTAAAAAAATATTTATTAAATACATATAATATTATAGGATAATTTATAATCTTTTAAATTTGACACATTATTTGTTGAAATAATATTAAAAATAAGAAAAATAGAGCATTTTGGAAAAAAAAAGAATAACGTTTTGATACAGGGGCTTGGCTGCGCACCCTGAGGGTGCTTAAAACGTCCAATTCCTCCAAAATAATTATTTGGCTTAATTTTTCATTCTAATGAAAATTATCTGCACAAAATCGACCTACTTACAGAAAAAATTCAATAAAATATCCCCGAATCACGCCATTTAAAATAATATAAACAAAACTGTTTATTTTAGAAAAAAAAAATAACTCTTTCTTAAACAAGGACTTGGCTGCGCACCCTGAGGGTGCTTAAAACGTCCAATTCCTCCAAAATAATTATTTGGCTTAATTTTTCATTCTAATCAAAATTATCTGCACAAAATCGACCTACTTATTGAAAAAATCAATGCAATATCTCCGAATCACGCCATTTACAATATTATAAACAAAACTGTTTATTTTAGAAAAACAAAAGAATAACGCTTTGTTAAACAAGGACTTGGTTGCGCACCCCACGGTTGCTTTAAACGTCCAATTCCCTCCAAAATGATTATTTGGGTTAATTTTATCAAAATTATCTGCACAATCGACCTACTTAGAGAAAAAATTCAATGAAATATCCCTGAATCACGCCATTTGAAATATTATGAACCAAACTGTTTATAATGAAAAATTCAACAGTTGATAACATAATTTATCAACAATATTTTTTTACTTTAAATGACCCTATGAATCAGCATTGGATTACTAAAAATAAACCATTGCGCAACCTCAGCCATTATATTATGATGGAAATGGAATATCAAGGTAAACAAAAGCTGAATATTTGGAAAATGATGCAAAATCATGTAACCAAATATAATGAATTACCAAAAAAAAAGAAGATGACCTCCTTGAAAACACTCCTTGAATCCCTAAGGAGTGTTTTATATCCCCTTCATTATTGAAATTGGATTTTTTAATTAGAGAAAATCAAGCCACAAGTCTAATCTCTTATGATATTATATTACAAAAATTCAAGTTTGTTTTTTTAGTAATTCTGATACTATTTGTATTTGTTGTTTAACAAGCCACACTTTGATAAATAAAGAATGGCTTATCTAGAATAAACAATCTTGAAAATAATACGTATCTTATTTCAAAGATTTATTTATGGAACACTTAACAAAAAGGATATTATCTATCTTCTCATAATATGGGAAAAAGTCCATCAAGTGGGCTTTTTTTACCATTTCATTTTTCTTTGTTTTAAAAATTTTAAAATTTGTGACTTGCCTCGCTCATGTTTCAGTTGAACTAAAATGTGAGGTTAGAATTAATGTTTCAGAACCATGAAAAAAGTTTTTCGGTCGACAATTATGAACAGGATAATGAAAATCTACTATAAAACTACTATATTGTTTCCACACAGCCATTTTTGATCACCACAAAGCTAAAATTTCTATAAGTTTAATTGGTTGATCTGTTTGTCTGTCTATAGCATCGTAGCTGCCAAACGGCTGTATCGACTTTAATTCAGTTTTTTTAGATTAAAAGATGAAAATCAGTTTTTTTTGTGGTTAATGAGTTGAAGGTTTAAATTCATTGTTTGTATTTTCAGGCCATTGCAGTGGCGTGCATAGGCCTCCACTCCAAAAGCATCACAGGCGATTTCAACACAGACACCCTCTCAGCGGCTGCTTTTGGGGGATTTGTGATTATTCTAGTTGGGGCATTTGCAGGTATGTATCTGTCATTATCGAATCAGGTTGTAATTGACATTTTTTTTAGGTTATTTGATGTCAACGCCTATCAATAGACGAATTGACATTTTCTTCTGCTTGGTCGGTTGCGCAACATTCATCGCAGCCGGTGCCCTCAACATTGACCGTTTCAAGGACTCAAGACGAGGGGAGTACCGGGACTATGGGCTGGCCAAGGCCTCTCTGGCCATTATTAATGGGGCCCTCTTCCTCATAGACTCTCTCCTAACATGGCGTGGAGATTACTAAATGACCGAATAAGTGTGATTTTTACATAATATTTATTTTTATATAAATTTATTTTTTGGAATTATTTATATACAAAAATTATATAATCTATACTCAGGATGTGCCTATAACAGTTCATTATTTATTCAGATTCTTGTATTTTTACCAAATATCTACATTTTTACAAAAAAAACTGATTTTAGATTTATACCAATGTACAAATCGGGATCTAAATGTTGCGTTGCATGACAGCGAAGTTTTTATTTAATTAAATGTTGTCTTCTAATCTTCTGTGTGTGTTTTTTTTTTATTCAATTTTATATGATTTTTAATAAGCTTCAAGGAGCTACTTTGACGGCGCCATGGACGTCTTGAGCGCGTCATTAGCAAGTCTATGCGTGCTATGAACAACTCAAGCGCGCTATTAACGACTGGTTTTTAAAAAACAATACTTATTTGCATATGAGTACAAAAAGTTTAGGCGACGATTTAAATTATTTTGTACATTATCTGTAGATATATTCTAATGTCATAATTGGCCTATTTTGGCTCCAAATGCTGCCTCATCTTTTATTTTTTTGGGTTGTTAAACCTAAATTTAAAATTCTGGATGGTTACAGTTGTAAATATACTAAATTATACATGAAATAATTTAATTATTATATTATAATTATCCCGGCGCCTCCACCATTATTCATAGACAAATTGTTATAAAAAAGTATTAAATTAATTTTCTCTTTGTTGATGGTGACATATGCACAATTGTTTTAATAAAATTAAATTAGAAGCTACAATCTAATTGTTGCAATTACTCTAATTTAATTATAATACATTATATATCAAAGAATATAATTATTATATTATAATTATCCCGGCGCCTCCACCACTATTTATAGACCAATTGTTATAAAAAAGTATTAAATTAATTTTCTCTTTGTTGATGGTGACATATGCACAATTGTTTTATTAAAATTAAATTAGAAATTATAATCTAATCGTTGCAATTACTCTAACTTAATTAGAATTACATTATATATCAAATAATATAATTTTTATAATTATCCCGGCGCCTCCACCATTATTTATAGACAAATTTTATTATAAAAAAGTTTTAAATTAATTTTCTCTTTGTTGATGGTGACAAATGCACAATTGTTTTATTAAAATTAAATTAGAAGTTATAATCTAATCGTTGCAATTACTCTAATTTAATTATAATTACATTATATATTAAAGAATATAATTATTATATTATAACTATCCCGGCGCCTCCACCATTATTCATAGACAAATTTTATTATAAACAAGTATTGTGTTTATTTTGTTTTTGTTGATGGTAATTGTTTGCCTAAATATCAACAAACATGCACAACTATATACATATTTAAAATAATTAATATTTTAAAAATGATGATAAAGAAAATAAAAAAAGAGAAAATATTTTAATTATTTTCATATAACAATTATCCCGGCGCCTCCGCCATTATTTCATCTATTATAAAACACATTGTATTTATTTATTATTTATTTATTTATTTAAAGACAGAGAATTAAATAAACTGTTAAACATTTTGTATTTAAATCGTCTTTCAAGAGAAAAGATAAAAATCAATTATTATATTCAAAATTTTTAGTTTTTTCAAAATTATTAATAATTTTTTTTTTCAAAATAGAAAATATAACAAAATTTTGACAATCTGATGAGAAATAAATTGCAAAGTTACTACATAATTGTTATAATTAGTGTAATTTAATTAAAACTAAAATTATTAAAATTATCCCGGCGCCTCCACCATTGGTCACATACAAATTACATTAAAAAATATTATTGCAATTATTTATTTATTTAATAAGTTTTTGATATTACAATTTTGGTAAGACAGGTTCTAGCGCCTTTCCATCTATTGTAAATAGATGGAATCAAATTTTGCTTATTTTTGAAAAAAAAACAACTAAATAATAAATAAAAAAAATGACAACACGGTTCTATGATAAACAATACTTTCTCTCTCATACTCTTCACTTAAAAAAAAACATTTCATGGTCTGATTTTTATTAATTTTGCAAACATAATATACAATCTCATATTATCAAAAAGAAAAAACAATAAAAAAATAATCAAATTAAAAACAATATATATTTATAAACAATGTATCGTTATATAGTCTAACAACAACAAATATAAATATATATATAAAAGATAAAGCAATAGAATTATTATAATCTATACACAATTTTCTTCCTAATAGATCTATTAATGTATTTTTAAGATTTAAGTGTACTTTGTTCCCACAATAAATTCTACAGTAAAGTATGTCTAGATTTCGTCAATCATTGTTAACAATCACAACCATAATATATTGCTATAATAATTCATAGACTCTCGGAAGATCCTATTCGGGACTAAAAATGTCTTTAGTAGAGCCGGCCGACAGATATAGCACTTAAAACGCCTTTAAAACAAATTTTTAAGTCAGTTTTTACGCTGTAATAAGCTCATTTAGATTATCAGCTTAATGTAAATCGGATTTTAACGCAAAACGAGTTTGCTCCAACTTTTGATTTATTGCTACATCTGTTCAGTGGCTCAACTATAGATAAGACTAACAAAGAATAATTAAATTAGCAGCTTTGACTAATATACCATGTTGCGCAATTTGTCTACTCAGACCATACTTTGTCTTTTGAGAAACATTAGGCCTTTATCAGTCTTTGTGCTGTAGAAAATAAGGTTATGTTTGAGGCAAAGTGTCTACCAGAACACTCTAAAAACATTCTATTGACACATCTAGAAAAAAATACAAGGTGCTTGATATTCAAATCTTGCGCCAACCTTGCACCGATATGGCGCAAATTGCGCCAATCTTACACCAATATGGCGCAAAATGCACAAGAACAAAAATTGCGCAACATGTCAACGAGTGCAAAATATACGTCACTAAATCTAATCAAATCCTGTTTGGTATACCATTCCATCCGACCAATGGCAATAACTCATATTTTAGTAAAAAATTTCACAGTGGTACTTGGGTGTGTTAATAATATCAAATAGATCTGAAAGTCTGATTAGGAGTATTATAAAATCTCTTGAGCCAAAAGATTCCAATGACTAGAATTAGCACCAAGAACCGTTCCGTTACACAGAAGTGGTAATTTGCTCGATAACTTGAACGTTCCTAATTACAGGTCTTCTGTAAGATCCACAATGCTCCCATCGGGCTAATCCCTCAGGAACACTTTTGCTGGGCCTGAGGAGGTTATTTCGAGCCGGTTTCGGGTTCGGCATCCTTACATAATCGTGGTAATAAACAGGACATTGGTAAGGAGACCTATCAATATTAGCGGCATAACTAAGACTTTTTGGCAAATAATGGTGATTGCGAGGTACCGTCGATTGACGAAAAGATTGCCGATGGATATCTGTCGATCGGTCTGTGTGATTATAATTGTATAATCTTTCGTAGTGATTGCTACCCTGACGGCAGAAATTATAGGGCTGCAAATCGGGGGCACAAATGTTGTTGTAGTTGATGGCCAGGTTGCAGGCGCATTCGTTGAGGTTGGCAATATTGCAATTGTTTAAATTACAGTTGTTGGTGTTGCTGTTGCTGTTGATGCTGATGTGGTCTTTACGTGTGCCGACGAGGAACATCAAACTTGCTCCTGCAACAAGATAATTTTACATTAAAGCTTTATAAACTAGAGATATAAGGCGCAGCGGTCAAGCGAAACGCCTCTTTTCTATCAGCACTGTCATGCATGTTTTAAATTGATTTATCAGAAATTATCTAGCTCATCCTTTACTTTTTCTTCAAAAATTGAAAAAAAGTTAAGCCACACTTGTAAAACTGACGTAATGAACAAAATATTTTTGATTTTTTTCTAACTTGCTCTTGCAAACAAGATAATTTTACATTAAAGCTTTATGAAATAGACGATAGAAGGCGCAGCAGTCAAGCAAAACGCCTCTTTTCTATCAGCACTGTCATGCATGTTTTGAATTACTTTATCAGAAATTATCTAGCTCATCCTTTACTTTTTCTTCGAAAATTAAAAAAAAGTCAAGCCACAGTTGTAAAATTGACATAATGAACCAAATATTTTTTATTTTTTTTAAACTTGCTTTTGCAACAAGATAATTTCACATTAAAGCTTCATGAAATAGACGATAGAAGACGCAGCGGTCAAGTGAAACGCCTCTTTTCTATCAGCCCTGTCATGCATGTTTTGAATTGATTTATCAGAAATTATCTAGCTAATCCTTTACTTTTTCTTCGAAAATTGAAAAAAAGTTAAGCCACAGTTGTAAAACTGACGTAATGAGCAAAATATTTTTGATTTTTTTCTAACTTGCTCTTGCAAACAAGATAATTTTACATTAAAGCTTTATGAAATAGACGATAGAAGGCGCAGCAGTCAAGCGAAACGCCTCTTTTCTGTCAGCACTGTCATGCATGTTTTGAATTACTTTATCAGAAATTATCTAGCTCATCCTTTACTTTTTCTTCGAAAATTGAAAAAAAGTCAAGCCACAGTTGTAAAATTGACATAATGAACCAAATATTTTTTATTTTTTTCAAAGTTGCTCTTGCAACAAGATAATTTTACATTAAAGTTTTATAAACTAGACGATAGACGGCGCAGCGGTCAAGCGAAACGCCTCTTTTCTATCAGCACTGTCATGCATGTTTTGAGTTGATTTATCAGAAATTATCTAGCTCATCCTTTACTTTTTCTTTGAAAATTGAAAAAAAGTCAAGCCACAGTAGTAAAATTGACATAATGAACAAAATATTTTTGATTTTTTTCAAACTTGTTCTTGCAACAAGATAATTTTACATTAAAGCTTTATGAAATAGACGATATAAGACGCGCAGCGGTCAAGCAAAACGCTTCTTTTTTATCAGCACTGTCATGCATGTTTTAAATTGATTTATCAGAAATTACCCAGCTTATCCTTTACTTTTTCTTCGAAAATTGAAAAAAAGTTATGCCACAGTTGTAAAATTGACATAATGAACAAAACATTTTTGATTTTTTTCCAACTTGTTCTTGCAACAAGATAATTTTACATTAAAGCTTTATGAAATAGACGATAGAAGGCGCAGCGGTCAAGTGAAACGCCTCTTTTCTATCAGCCCTGTCATGCATGTTTTGAATTGATTTATCAGAAATTATCTAGCGAATCCTTTACTTTTTCTTCGAAAATTGAAAAAAAGTGCAGCCACAGTTGTAAAACTGACGTAATAAACAAAATATTTTTAATTTTTTTTTACATTTTTTTTTCAAAAACACGTTTGACAGTTTTATAAAACACAGACTAAAACAAACATAGGCATATAAAAGATAAACAGTACTCAAATGAGAACTGGTGAATAGAACTAGTACTCTCAGATGATAGCATTTGACATGTTTCTCTAATCCTCAACAAAAAAGCGGCAATTTTTGAAAACTATTTGAGTTTTATTTGCATTTTGTTGATTTAGATTCTAGTAATCTTATAAGAAACATAATAACAAATGATAATTAATCACTGCCACAGATGTTCTATGAGGTCACAGTCTGTGAAAGATTGCAGATTTTTTTTCTAGTATATACCAAAACTGTTCTATAGGATTTAAATCCGGCAAACAAGTTTGACCGTGACAACTATCATTTGTAAAATAATGTCTGCAAAATTGAATGTACAAACAAAACTATCGCCTTTTTAAAGCAGTCTGTCTGTGAAGATGTCAGACTTTTTTCCAGCATACACCATAAGTGTTTTATAAGATTTAAATCGGGTAAACGAGGTGGTCCTACCAAGACTTTACTAATAGTTTTTTTTTAAGTTACTTACCTACAATTGTAGTTACAAAGCTAAAGTAATACCCTGCTTTGGGATAGGTTTGGTTAATATAACCAGTAATTGGTATCCCAAGCAACACTGGCAGCGACTTAGCACCTTGAATAAAACTCCAAGCCTTTGTAAAATGCTTGCCTCTTATCCTTTCCAGAGCAAACATCTTCAAAGAATAACTATACCCACCCAGACAAGTCCCATATAACCATACAAACAAAACATAACCATGGTATCCTTGTACTGCGCTTAAAGCTAGAAGAGATACACCTAAAAATAATACTTAAAAAATGAGGTTATGGTAAATGGAACATGTTTTACCAATTCCTACCATAGCAGCTTGACATAAGTATTGTCTGGAAATAAGACATTGCGAACTTGGTCTTACTGTAACCAACCCAAATCCCACACATCCTAGAGCAGATGCAAAACCCATAAAGGTTTGAAGCAGAACCAGTGCGCTGTCTTCTAATCCCTCTTTGTAGCCTTGGTAAACCTAAAAATGCAACACGTTAGAAAATACAGAAAAATGCCATAAGATTCTGTCTACTAAATAAAAAACTGGGGCATAAATCCCTAGAGCCCCAGCGGCACTGGCCACCATCATCACTCTTAACCCTCGACTCTTTAAGGGTGTAAAGTCAAACATTGGAGGCTTTTTAGTTTTTGCGTGCGTTTTCTTTTCCTTCATTTTCTTTCTTTGGTTCTTCAAATGGGTGATTGCCCTTCTTTGGGGATGGTATAGATTGGCTGATCGGTATACCACGGGTAGAAAAAACGCCAGAGACAGCAAGCCGGTAATGGCTTGAAGACCCAGTCTCCAGCCAAGTTTGCTGGAAAACAAATTTACAAATCAGGAAGTTTTTGTTTTAGACAGTTTGTAGTTTCGGTAGTCAGAGAAAGTACTCGAGAGCCAGCCAGCCAACCAAGTGAGTTCAAATTCTGCCTAGACTAAAGAAAGTAAGCTTCTGTCTGCTTCTCACCAGGTGGTGATCTAAAACTAATATTTTGTAGTTTTTCTACTGTTTGTACAAGTTTTCTGGAAAACAAATTTACAAATCTGTAAGTTTTTGTTTTAGACAATTTGTAGTTTTGGTATTCAAAGAAAGTACTTGAGAGCCAGCCAGCCAACCAAGTGAGTTCAAATTCTGCCCAGATTAAAGAAAGTAAGCTTCTGTCTGTTTCTCACCAGATGAGGATCTAAACCTAATATTTTGTTGTTTTTCTACTTTTTTTTTTCAGTAAACTGTTCTGCTGTTGACACTAAAAAATGTGTAAAAAACATAGTTTTCTTGGCTTCTCATTGGTTGATTTTAGATTATTTGAAACTTAAATTGATCTAAGGTTCTCTTTTAAGACAAATAAGGAATAAAATGTTCAAAAAAAGACTTCTAGGACACTGAATTAGGCTTGTCATTCCAATTAAAACACCGCTTTGAGTTGAGACGTTTGCAGTATTTGCACAAAGCTGCTGGCTGGCTGCAGCGCAATTTGTTGATCTAAATACGCATCACTGAGCATCTACACAGGCCACTTCTTGCGATAATTTAGCTTTTTTGGAAACTTCTGAATTTGTTTCTGACGTTGATAGAGAATTTCTAGCTGCCATCTTTTGTTTGTATAAAGTGTTGGATTGCTTATTGTTTGAGAATATTAAAAACTGACAGATTTTCAGATATAATCTTTTCTGAATAATCCTAAAAATTTAATAATTTTTTTGTTTAAGAATGAAAAGAACTTAAATTAACATTTTTCTAAATTGTTTTACTTTTTTTTTTCTATTTCTATTTCGCCAAAAGCTTGTGCAATGTCAAGTTGGCAATATTGAGCGCAACCAGACATGATCTGATGGTGCAAGATCTGGCAAGAATGGTGGCTGATATTTTAACTTTTACTTGTGCAATATTTCGTTATGAATATCTTAAAACTCTGGTTCTGTTAGTTAAGCGAAACCAATCAGAATCTGATGGCTTCAAGTCTGGACTGTATGGTGGATGGTATAGTGCAAAACACTACTTTTGCATGATAATGAAAAAGCAATTGAAAACCGTCGTACAACACACATTTTGAAAAAAAATCTACGTCTACCAGAGAGAGAGAGAGAGAGAGAGAAAAAGAAAAACAGTTTAAAAATAGAAATAATAAAAAACAGAGACAAAAAAAAAAGAAATAAATTTCAACTTAGCAGAAGGAATAGAAGCAATAAGAATGACTGTAAAGGCAAAGAGAGATAAACCACAACAAAAAATCATGAAACACATCACAATCATATAAGAAAACAACAACAAAAAATGATGAAACAGCATCACATATAAAAAAACCACATAAAAAAAATGTAAAAATAACTAAACAAATACATAAAAAGATAAAAAAATCATGACTGAATGTAAAATTAAAAAAAAAGAAAATAAATAAAAAAAAAAGTCTGAAGAATGTGCGAAAGCAATGCAAAAAAAAACAACAAATTGAAAAATAAAACTATGTAAATAAAAATAAAAAAAAAATGAAATAGATATAAAAAAAAATTATTTTCTAAAGTCAAAAATATATCTTCAAACTTTCAGTAATTTAGAAAGTGTTTCATTGAGCAAAACTAATAATATTCTGTTTTAAGCTAATCTAATAGGGCAAAGTCTGGACTATATGGTGGATAATACCAATCTTTTTAGCTTAATTTATTCAAACTCAAGCAAACTCACACAAAAAATAACAATCCTATCAATTATTACTTGTAAAAGTTAATAGGTTAGAGAGAGAACAGTGCCAACGTGTATAGTCCCAGAACGAAGAAAGAAAGAGAGACACATAAATATTTAAAAAAAATAATAAAGCACTACAAAAAGACTAAAAAAATTTGAAAACTAAATCCTAGAGAAAAAGTGTGAATTCTCGTAGAAAAAATCAAAACACAAAACAGCAAATACGAAAACACTATAACAAAAAAATGCTAAAATTCCTACAAATTAAAAAAAAAATTACATTCAAATATAGAAAAAAAAAGAAAATACGTATTGAGAATAAAGAGAAAAAAAATGCAGAATGTGTGTAGAAAACAATAAAACAAACATATTTATAATAAAAAATTGCGACGACTTAAAGGAAGAAACAAGAGAATATATAAAAAAAAGGAAAAAAATAAAATAAAGCATATATAGAAAAGCTGTCAAGAGCTTGAAATTGTTATTCCATTAGAAAGTGATCTAATAAACGGAACCAATAATAATTCAATGGCGCAAAGTCTGGACTATATGGTGGATGATATAGTCAATTTTTTCTTGTATCTACTAAAGATCTTGTTATGTTTATTATTTGTTTGTATTGGTTTCTATCTCACATAGAAGACTTTTTTACGTTGTATTTTTTATTTCAAGTTGATCTCAGTAATTGAAATGACAGTATTTCTGTCAAAAATACATTTTCTTGTCATTTTGGATTCTCTTCTATCTAATTTGATTAGATTTCCTTTTACTGCAAATAGGTAAAACCAGATTCAAATATTTACCCTACAGCCTCCTTGTACAAGACCGAAAATAGGGCAATTCCGACTCCAGCTCCAGCTTGTGCCACCATTTCCACAAATTCCCGTCTTCTTTTGAAGTAATGTCCCAACATCAAACCAGACGTCTCCCTAACCACTCCAGCTCCGAGTCCTAATACCAGACCATAGCTGAGAAGGGCTTGATGGAACTGGATAGCAAATGATGTGAATAAACAAGCTAAAGCTGTGACTAGACCGCCAAAAACCGCCGCCAAACGCGTAGATTTTCTTCGACAAACAGCCACAATTAAGGGGGCGGTGAGGAAGGAGATGCAGAGGCATAAAGCCCCCAGCCATGCTGAAACCCAAAACAAATATTGTCGTTTAAAAAAAGTCTGAAAATATTCAGTCAGTCTCAGCTTTTCTTAACCTAACACGGAAAAAGCTCATAAATCAAGACCAGTTCAGGTCAAGTTAGGTCAGGTCAGGTCAACCATGTCACTAGTTTTGCATTTTTTACTTTTTTTTTCTCACAGCAACAGTACTCTAGTGTAACTATTAAAAAAAGTCTGAGTCAGTCTCAGCTTTTCTTAACCTAATACGAAAAAAGCTAATAGATCAAGACCAGTTCAGGTCAAGTTAGGTCAGGTCAGGTCAGTACTTTTACATTTTTTACTTTTTTTTTCTCACAGCAACAGTTTTTGGACTTCTATCTTAGTGTTACACCTTTTAAGTACTCTAGTGTGCACTTGGTTTTTGTAAATTTTACTTGGTTATGTCGAAATGAAACAGCATTCTACAGCAGTATTTTTAAATTTTTTTGGTACTATCAGCTACATTTGTATTAACCGCTGTAAAAGTACTGCTTGTATTACTTCTACGTACTGCAAGAATATGTAAAAGTAATACGCACAGTACTACTAAATTACGTAGAAGTAGTACGTACAGTCTTTTCAATGGACTCCAGACGTGTTCTGTTGCATTAAAGTCTGGACTGAAAGAGGGCCATAGGGAGTATTATCTTATAAAGTCTATGATCTCATTTAGCAGTAACTTTTCTGCTCTGCGATGTTCTAAGCTTAAAGAAAGCTTAGCTGCTCTTTTTTTTGACGAAAACTGACTTTTGCAAAGACTATTTTGTATTAAATAAGTACTCTAGTTTTTGGTATTTTCATCAAGTACTCTGGAAGCTTTATTTTGCCTTAATTTATAAATTGTTAAGCAATACTTTTTCTTCTCTGCAATACTTTGGCTTAAAAATGTTTAAGCAATAAATAGCAGTACTTTCAAGTTTTTGAGTACTTCTAGCTACAATGTATCACCGCATTGTAAAAGTACTGTAAGTAAAACTTCTACGGTAGAAACAAAACGCAGAGTACTACCTAGTAGATTACCTAGAAATAGTACAAACATTCTTATTTTTTCCCAGACGAGTTCTATTGAATTAAAGTCTGGATCAAAAGCGGGCGTCTTATGAAGTCCATGCTCTCATTTAGCTGATAATTTTTCGGCTATACAATGTTGTAAGCTGCCCTAGCTGTGCTTTTTGGTAAAAACTGACTTTTGTAAAGACTATTTGTACTCTAGTTTTTGGGCTTTCTACTAAGTCATTTTGGAATGTCACACTTTTGAGTAGTATTGTAGCTTGAAGCTTTATCTAGCCTAAATTTTTTTGTTTTCAATAATAAATGTTTTTGTTCTATAATACTCTAGTTAAAAAATAGCATACTAGCTGCTTTTCTTCAAAGAAACTAGCTTTTGTGATTTTTTTAAGAATTGATCTAGTTATTGCAGGTATTACAAAGTTATTTCGAATTGGAGCAACAGTACTTTTAAGATCTTTCAGTTACATTTAAGAGTAGTACTGTATCAACAGTACTTCTGCGTACAGAAGTCGTACATATAGTCTTTTTCAATTGTTTCATTAGTGTATCCCAGACGGATTCTGTTGCACTAAAGTCTGGACTGAAAGCTGGTCAGTTATTATCTTATAAAGTCCATGTTCTCATTTAGCAGATGATCACTTATTTCGTTTTTTTCAAAAAGCTAATGTTAGTTATGTAAATCAAAGCAGGTAAAAACAATATAATGTCGCCATGTTTTTAACTAATAAATAATAACAAATATTTTTTATAAAAACAATATTATAAAACTAGATAATTAATATTTGTTTCTTATTATTTACTTGAAATCGGAAAAGATCTGTAAATATTGATAGTAATCTTATGGCAGCGCAGTAGTGATATGAATGATTTTGATGTTTCCGAAGCTAAATAATAAATTTCACATCTGAAGCAAAATTGCTTGATAAATTTTCCATCGAAGTGATTAGATAGGCCATAAGGCTATATTTTTTGGTTAAATATTTTATTATTCGAGTGAAAAACGAGCCATTTTCTGTATTCAAGATTATGGGCATTTGTGCACGTGCGAAGCCCGAAATTCGGCTCTATAAAAACTTTATGGCACCAATGGGCATTCCCAAATCACTTTTTGGATAACTATCAGATATTATCTCGTACCGCAGTTTCTTTGGCAGGACATTTAAATGCCACTGGCCTTTCAAGTTACGCCATTAATGTTCTTGTATCAGTATTTTTTTTTTTTGTAATTATAAATGCAAATCAGTGTACCAAAAATAGCCAATAAAAGGCCTAAGATGATGGAAAGATAGAGAATAGACATTTATCTAACAATTTTAATTATATATTTAAAGCCAGCGGCCATTTTTTTATCAATAAATATTATATATAATTAGGTAGAACTTGAAATTTGAATTCTAAGACAGTTATTAGTTTAAAATAATCATTCAATCTTTAATTTCTAGAAAATATTTTTATAAACCAGTCAAAATGACATTACTGTTGACATATATAAGTGATTAAAAAATAATACCTCATTATTAACCTAGAGCTATAATAAGCCTTTCATTACTAACCAAGGTTAATAATGTAAATTTCGCCATTTTTGCAGTTGCATAAATAATTTTAATTACAAGTTTTGTATTTTAGATGCCAAGAAAGTGTTTTGTGTTATTCTCAATGAATGCTGTAAACCTGTTTTTAATAAAGTTTGTTTGAAAAAAAAATACTTTTCAGTAAATTTTTATTAAATAGAGTGCCATGATTATTCCAAATGTCACTGACATTATTCAAAAGTCACCTGTTGCACATATTTTTGAGAACAATCCATTCAGCGCACCCAGAAACCGCCAATAAGAATAAAAATTATCATAATAATATGTTAGCTCTTTGACTATAATAATTAGTACTTTTAGAAATGCGCTGGTAATCATTGACTCCTATAATTTTGGGTTCAAATGAAAAGGAAACAAGGTGTAGTACGTCAATCAATCATTGAGGTTTTAAGCAATTTGAAAGTGTGAAATATGTTGCAAATTGGTCTAATTAGCCACATCCGAATTCCTTTTCCACACGCAGATCTATATTTAAATATAGGGATTGGATGCCAAGCTTTTTTTATACAAGATTTGGTCAAAAATTAAAAAAATTACAAAAAAGCTATCTTTAGTACTTTTTCAGTACGTAGAAGTAGTACGCACAGTACTCCACAGTTCAAGTAGAAGTATTTACTGTAAAAAAGTTAAGTAGCTGCGTGTAGAAGTACTGTGCGTACTACTTCTACATACTACGTACAAGTAGTACGCACAGTACTAGTACAGTAGGTAAAAAAATGATACGTAGAAATAGTACAAGACTTTAAAAAAAAAATTGACAAAGAAAGAACTTAGAAGTACAGTACTGTTTTTAGGTTATGTAATGTAGTACTACTTGAAAAAATTTTAGGAGTATTGTTTGTACTACTTCTACGTACTGCAGAAAGACGCAAAAATAGATCTGTGGGTACTATTTCTAAAGTATGTAAAAGTAGTACAAATAACACTTCTATAAATAAATACGTAGGAATAGTATTTATATGTCTACGTATTGCTAGAAGAAGATTTTTTTCTACGTACTGTAAAAGAAACTAAAACTAGTAAACTTCTATTTAGTTTTGCAATAGGTAAAAAAACACAAATAGCTCTTCTATAAATACGTAGAAATAGTACGAACAGTATTATTTTTACATCTCTTACCCACAATATAATATTACATTACAATATTAAGAACACTATAGTAGTACCGTTTGTACTTCTTCTATGTAGTGTAGTACAATTGTGAGTACTATTTCTATAGTAGTAAAAACAGTTCTCGAAGATATTCGTCGGAATAGTACAAACAATACTTAAAAGTACTGTTGCGACGTTTATAAAAAGTCTAAGAAATACTGCAAAACTGAAGTAAAAACCCAATTAATCCAAAAAAAGTTTCAAAAACGTCAACTTTTTAAAAAAAAAGCAGTTAAAATACTCTATATAACTTCAAAGTATCGTAGCACTCTACATAGAAAAAAAAATACAAAAACTCATATTCTTTGTAGAAAAAAAACTCTGAGAATGAATCCTACAATCTTCGTTAGACCAAAGTCCAGACGCACTCTCCTTAGCCACCTGACTACCGAGAGCTCTTTGATTATTGCTAAGAACTTGTAAATTCAGGCTACATAAAGCTTCAAGCTACCACACTTGTTAAAATCAGTGCTAAAATCACTTGGTAGAAACCCCAAAAACTACAGTTGACCACAAAATAATCTTTAGAAAAGTTAGTTTTTGCCAAAAAGAAAAAGCAGTTAAAGCATTTTTTTAAGCTTAGAATGAGAGCAGAAATAATCAATTTGCCCGCTCTCACTCCAGACTTTAATACAATTGAATACGTCTGGAGTACAATTTCAAACAGGTTAATCACTTCGAGCTATATATATCCTCAGAATAGGTACAAAGTCAAGTGAAAAAGCTATTTTTGTAAAAGAATACTATTTTGTTTTCTATAAGCGGTTTTTGGGTGAGAACTTACCTGTTGCCATAACATAAAAGTCCTTGTCTTGATTTTTTCTAATTAGAAACTTTATTGTGTATAAATAGAGAAGTCCAAATGCTAATTGGAAGCCTGAAGTTAGTAGATGAGCTAGAAAAGCCGCCCCACAAACTAACCATCCCCATCCGCCTGAAACAGAAAACGTTAGGTTATTATAAATTTATTTTAAATTTCTATAGAGTCTGCGGCTAAAATGTACTATGTATTATAGTACCATAGCCAATATAATGTTAATTTAAATTTCTATGAAGTCTGCGGCTAAAATGTATCATGTATCATAGTTAATAATATAAGTTTATATCAAATTTCTATAGAGTCTGCGGCTCAAATATACTATGTATTATAGTACCATGGTCTAAATAAATTTTATTTCAAATTTATATAGAGTCTACGGCTAAAATGTAACATGCATTGAAGTACCATGGTCAATATAAGTGATATTTTAAATTTCTATAAAGTTTGCGGCTAAAATTTACCATAAATTATAGTAGTATGATCATAATACATTTTATTTTAAATTTATATAGAATCTGCGACTAAAATGTATCATGAATTATAGTACCATGGCCAATATAAATTTTTATTTGAATTTCTATAAAGTCTGCGGCTGAAATGTATCATGTTCCATAATTATTATAAGTTTTATATCAAATTTCTATAGAGTCTGCGGCTAAAATATACTATTTATTATAGTACCATGGTATAAATAAATTTTATTTCAAATTTCTATAGAGTCTGCGGCTAAAACATACCATGTATTATAGTACCATAATCAATATAAGCTTTATTTCAAATTTCTAAGAAAACTTGCGGCTAAAATATACCATGTATTAAAGTATCATAATCAAGAAAAGTTTTATTTCAAATTTCTATAAAGTCTGCGGCTAAAATTCAACATAAAATTATAGTAGTATGGTCAATACAGTTTTTATATCAAATTTATATAGAATCGGCGGCTTAAATATACTATGTATTATAGTACCATGGTATAAATAAATTTTATTTTAAATTTCTATAGAGTCTGCGGCTAAAACATACCATGTATTATAGTACCATGATCAATATAAGCTTTATTTCAAATTTCTAAGAAAACCTGCGGCTAAAATATACTATGTAGTAAAGTACCATGATCATTATAAGTTTTATTTCAAATTTGTATAAAGTATGCAGCTAAAATGTACCATGCATTATAGTACCATAATCAAGAAAAGTTTTATTTCAAATTTCTATAAAGTCTGCGGCAAAAATTCAACATAAAATTATAGTAGTATGGTCAATACAATTTTTATATAGTAAATTTATATAGAATCTGCTGCTCAGATATACTATGTATTATAGTACCATGGTATAAATAAATTTTATTTCAAATTTCTATAGAGTCTGCGGCTAAAACATATCATGTATTATAGTACCATGATCAATATAAGCTTTATTTCAAATTTCTAAGAAAACCTGCGGCTAAAATATACCATGTAGTAAAGTACCGTAATCATTATAAGTTTTATTTCAAATTTGTATAAAGTATGCGGCTAAAATGTACCATGCATTATAGTACCATAATCAAGGAAAGTTTTATTTCAAATTTCTATAAAGTCTGCGGCAAAAATTCAACATAAAATTATAGTAGTATAGTCAATACAATTTTTATATCAAATTTATATAGAATCGGCGGCTTAAATATACTATGTATTATAGTACCATAGTATAAATAAATTTTATTTCAAATTTCTATAGAGTCTGCGGCTAAAACATACCATGTATTATAGTACCATGATCAATATAAGCTTTATTTCAAATTTCTAAGAAAACCTGCGGCTAAAATATACCATGTAGTAAAGTACCATAATCATTATAAGTTTTATTTCAAATTTGTATAAAGTATGCGGCTAAAATGTACCATGCATTATAGTACCATAATCAAGAAAAGTTTTATTTCAAAATTCTATAAAGTCTGCGGCTAAAATTCAACATAAAATTATAGTAGTATGGCCAATACAATTTTTATATCAAATTTATATATAATCTGCGGCTCAAATATACTATGTATTATAGTACCATGGTATAAATAAATTTTATTTCAAATTTCTATAGAGTCTGCGGCTAAAACATACCATGTATTATAGTACCATAATCAATATAAGCTTTATTTCAAATTTCTAAGAAAACCTGCGGCTAAAATATACCATGTATTAAAGTACCATGATCATTATAAGTTTTATTTCCAATTTGTATAAAGTATGCGGCTAAAATTCAACATAAAATTATAGAAGTATAGTCAATATAATTTTTATATTAAATTTATATAGAGTCTGCGGCTAAAATGTACCATGTATTATGGTACCGTGGTCAATGTAAATTTTATTTCAAATTTCTATAAAATCTGCGGCTAAAACATATCATGTATTATAGTACCATGATCAATATAAGCTTAATTTCAAATTTCTAAGAAAACCTGCGGCTAAAATATACCATGTAGTAAAGTACCATAATCATTATAAGTTTTATTTCAAATTTGTATAAAGTATGCGGCTAAAATGTACCATGCATTATAGTACCATAATCAAGAAAAGTTTTATTTCAAAATTCTATAAAGTCTGCGGCTAAAATTCAACATAAAATTATAGTAGTATGGCCAATACAATTTTTATATCAAATTTATATTTAATCTGCGGCTCAAATATACTATGTATTATAGTACCATGGTATAAATAAATTTTATTTCAAATTGCTATAGAGTCTGCGGCTAAAACATTCCATGTATTATAGTACCATAATCAATATAAGCTTTATTTCAAATTTCTAAGAAAACCTGCGGCTAAAATATACCATGTATTAAAGTACCATGATCATTATAAGTTTTATTTCAAATTTGTATAAAGTATGCGGCTAAAATTCAACATAAAATTATAGAAGTATAGTCAATATAAATTTTATATTAAATTTATATAGTCTGCGGCTAAAATGTACCATGTATTATGGTATCGTGGTCAATGTAAATTTTATTTCAAATTTCTATAAAATCTGCGGCTATATTATGTTCAACCCTTCTTGTCCCGGAGGCACAGCAATTTTGCTGGATTCAAAAATTATTAAGCTCTTCGACAAGTAATGATACTGACAATATTATTTATCAAATAATATAAAAATTGTTAAAAAAATATTATTATTTATTATTATTACTATTATTTTAATCGCTGTTACCATCCGTATTTTAATACTGGTTGTAACAAACTAAGAAAGATTTTTATCTTTATCTATTCTGCTTAATATAATGATTATTGTTATTATTATTAATAAACAAACAATTGTTTTGCTTGCTTTACCATCATCTTTTGCCACAAAATTGAAGAAAAAATCAATCATTTTGCGCAGCAATGACTAAAAACAAATGATAAATGTTTTTTATTGTTTGTTTTATAATTTGACGTTATTTTTATGTCAAAAAGTTTTACCTTCACCTGATCTACTGCATCGTATTAGTCTAACAACAAATTCCCTATATTAAGCTGGCTTAGATTGACTTGATCACGCAAATAACCTCTGCTGCACCAATTCAGATCAAAAAAAATTACATAACCTATATTTTTTTGACAGATTTCCCACTAGAAATATCACTAGACAACGTTGCCGGTTGCATTTTAAAGCATTGTTGTCGGTTGAGTGATTTTTGAATTTATGAGCAGTTAATGCCTAGATCCTAGAGCAATAAGAATTTGATAATCTTTATTGTTTTGTCATAACAATAAATATGTTTTTATCATGTTTATCGTACAAATCTGCAGATAATCTCCATTGTTTATTCAATAATTGAGCAATTATTTTGCCAAATTTGCAATGAAGCGTGTAATAAGCGGTTTTGTACTTTTATCTTCTCTTCTTCTGGTTGAGGTAATAATTGGTTGGTAGAACTGTATTGATATTAATTTTTTTTTGGTTACAGAGTTTTGTGGTTCCAGGTTACAATTGATAAAAAAAAACAAAATTTTTGAATAATTTTATTTTTTAGAGAAAAGAATTATAGGAGGCATAGAAGCGTTCCAAGGCCAGTTTGATTATTTTGCGGCTATTACAGTCCAAACTTCAGATAGTAGCTTTTTTTGCGGAGGTGCTCTTATTGACCATTCGTGGATTTTGACTTCTGGGCATTGTGTAAACAAGTAATCCATTTTTTTCTATGTTTTTCTACCAAGAAGACTTTTAACATGAGTAATATGACGTCATTTTAAGTAAATCTTCAGCTGCAAAAAATAAAAAAAACTCACATAGACTTAGATCCGGTGATTATGAAGGCTGAATCACAACAAGAGTTTGTTGAACGTCAGCCAAACCACGTCGACTTTTTTGACGTTTCTGTCAGATTTACGAGCTGAAGAGCAATTTTTTTCTGTCAAAAATGTTTTGGCAAAATTATTTTCACATTTTTTTGGTTATAGTGCAATTCTACTGACAATCCAACTAGGTTCTAGTAGCCTATCAGGTGAAGATTTGAACAGAATTACTGTTGCTACTTCTTCCTACTATATTCACCCAGATTTTAACCCAGATTCGATTGAAAATGACATTGCATTGATAAAACTGCGACTGCCACTTGACTATTCAAGTAATTTGTCAAAATTTACTTCTTTTTTTTTGTAATTATTGTCAAATTTTTAGTGTATATTGGACTGGTAACTTTGCCGCTAGAAGATGTACTGTATCCGACTAGTCTTCTCACTGTAGGACATGGTCAAACAAGTGATAGTAAGTTTTGAACTGTCAAATCTATCAAAAACTCTTACCAATGAACAAAACTTCAAATGTTTATTTATTGAACTGCTTTGGAAGAAACCTTGATAGACCAGTTGGCCAAACGAAAGTACGTTGGAAACTGGTCTGACGAGGCGGGGTTCGATTCCCACTCTGCGGCGGCTCGTTTGCAACGCGCATTGCTCTATTAATCAGCGCACTTTATCAAAATATTATTTTAGGTATTAGTGGATTATCTGAAAACCTTCTATACGCCGTTGTTACCAGCATCAGTAACGAAGAATGTAAAATATTTTACGGAAGTCAAGTCAATGATATGATGCTTTGCGCAATTGGTAACTACAATCAAGGAACATGCACTGTAAGATTTTTAATTTTTTTTTTTTATAAAAACTATAGTCTATTCTATTTAAGGGTGACACTGGTGGTCCACTTGTTTTAACATCTGGGAAACTATATCAAGTGGTAGCTGTTTCTAGTTTTATAAGTGCAAATGGATGTGAAAGTATTTATCCATCGGGATATACAAGGGTTTATCCTTATCTTGATTGGATTAGGGATTTGATGAGTCAAGACACTACTCTAGGTTAACATATGTTTTCAAAAATTTTCATTATTATTAAAATATTTTAAAAAATGTATTTTTTATTTGATAATTATGTAATCTTGCACTGACGGTACAGGGCTTCCAATCAGAATTGCGGTTTACATTAACCAATCAGAAGGTCAAAAATGCTCAAACCGCGCCCTTCTAGAGCTCATGTTTGCCGGGAAGCACTATATGTTTCTATAACACTATATGAAAAAAATTATTTTTTATTGGATAATTATGTAATCTTGCACTGAAGGTACATGGCTTCTAATCAGAATTACGGCTTACATTAACCAATCAGAAGGTCAAAAATGCTCAAACCGCGCCCTTCTAGAGCTCATGTTTGCCGTGAGCACTATATGTTTCTATAGCAATAAATGAAAACAAATATTTTTTATTGGATAATTATGTAATCTTGCACTGAAGGTACATGGCTTCTAATCAGAATTACGGCTTACATTAACCAATCAGAAGCTTAAAAATGCTCACGCCACGCCCTTCTGGAGCTCATGTTTGCCGGGAAGCACTATATGATTCGATAGCACTATATGGAAAAAAAAATTTTTTATTTATAATTATGTAATCTTGCACTGGAGGTACAGGGCTTCCAATCAGAATTACGGCTTACATTAACCAATCAGAAGCTCAAAAATGCTCAAGCCACGCCCTTTTAGAGCTCATGTTTGCTTGAAAACATTATATGTTTCTATAGCAATAAATTAAAAAAAAGTATTTTTTATTTGATAATTCTCTAATCTTGCGCTAAAGGTACAGGGCTGCTAATCAGATTTGCTGCTAACATTAACCAATTAGAAGCTCAAAAATGCTCAAGCCACGCCCCTCCAGAGCTCATGTTTGCCTGGAAGCACTATATGTTTCACAACTTGATTATCATTAAATTTAACACTATTATTATTTAAAAATAATTAGAATAAATAGATAAAAAACAAATGGGTTTAATGTTTGTAATTAAAAAGAAATAATGCAGTAATAATAAAAAAATTAGATATAATTACTGTTAGAAATTTAAATGCTACCTGATTGAAAATGTTTTTTTTAAAAATTGCTAATTTGCTTAATTATAAATTTAATTTTTCGTATTGCAAGACGTTTTTTATTGTACTACAATAATTTATGAGTTTTAAATTAATTTAAAAACTATTTAGAGTCAATTAATTATAATTAGTAATTAGTTAATTGCTGTAAGCCGTGCTGTAGAGTTTATTTACAACAGTATTTGGTTTTCGGCGGCGTAATTTAAATTAAATCTGTACAAAGTTGATATTCATATGTTATAGTTTTTAATCAAAATTTTTTAAAATAGTGAGAGCGCCAAATTACATTAATTATAAAAATTGCTAATTTTCATAATTATAAATTTAATTTTTCTAATTGGAAAGCGTTTCTTATTTTAATACGATAATTTTTGTATTTTAAATTAATTTAAAAATTAGATAAAGTTTATTAATTATAATTAATAATTGGTTAATTGCCTATTTGAGAAATTATATAAAAAACTTAAAAAATCATAAAAAAATTTAATATTTATAATATTTTATAGTTTTTAATCAAAATTTTTGAAAATAGTAAAAGCGCGAATTTACGAAATTTGTAGAAAATTGCTCATAGAAAACTGCTAATTTTCATAATTATAAAATTAATTTTTCTAATTGGAAAGCGTTTCTTATTTTAATACAACAATTTTTGTATTTTAAATTAATTTAAAAATTAGATAAAGTTTATTAATTATAATTAGTAATAGGCTAATTGCCTATTTGAGAAATTATATAAAAAACTTAAAAAATCATAAAAAAATTGAATATTTATAATATTTTATAGTTTTTAATCAAAATTTCTGTAAATAGTGAAAGCGACAAATTACGAAAATTGTAGTAAATTGCTCATAGAAAACGTTTTATTTTAAAAATTGCTAATTTTCATAATTATAAATTTAATTTTTCTAATTGGAAAGCGTTTCTTATTTTACTACAATAATTTTTGTATTTTAAATTAATTTAAAAATTAGATAAAGTTTATTAATTATAATTAGTAATTGGTTAATTGCCTATTTGAGAAATTATATAAAAAACTTAAAAAATCATAAAAAAATTGAATACTTATAATATTTTATAGTTTTTAATCGATATTTTTGTAAATAGTGAAAGCGCCATTTTACAAAATTTGTAGTAAATTGCTCATAGAATACGTCTTATTTTAAAAATTGCAAATTTCCATAATTATAAATTTAATTTTTCAAATTGGAAAAGGTTCTTTATTTTAATACAATAATTTTTGTATTTTAAATTAATTTAAAAATTAGATGAAGTTTAATAATTATAATTAGTAATTGGTTAATTGCATATTTGAGTAATTAGATAAAAAACTTCAAAAATCAGAAAAAAATTGGATATTTATAATATTTTATAGTTTTTAATCAAATAGTGAAAGCGCCAAATTACGAAATTTGTAGTAAATTGCTCATAGAAGGCGTCTTATTTTAAAAATTGCTAATTTTCATAATTATAAATTTAATTTCTCTAATTGGAAAGCGTTTCTTATTTTAATACGATAATTTTTGTATTTTAAATTAATTTAAAAAATAGATAAAGTTTATTAATTACAATAAGTAATTGGTTAATTGCCTATTTGAGTAATTATATAAAAAACTTTAAAAATCATAAAAAAATTGGATATTTATAATATTTTATAGTTTTTAATCAAAATTTTTGAAAACAGTAAAAGCATCAAATTACGAAATTTGTAGAAAATTGCTCATAGAAAACTGCTAATTTTCATAATTATAAAATTAATTTTTCTAATTGGAAAGCGTTTCTTAATTTAATACGATAATTTTTGTATTTTAAATTAATTTAAAAAATAGATAAAGTTTATTAATTACAATAAGTAATTGGTTAATTGCCTATTTGAGTAATTATATAAAAAACTTAAAAAATCATAAAAAAATTGGATATTTATAATATTTTATAGTTTTTAATCAAAATTTTTGAAAATAGTGAAAGCGCCAAATTACAAAATTTGTAGAAAATTGCTCATAGAAAACTGCTAATTTTCATAATTATAAAATTAATTTTTCTAATTGGAAAGCGTTTCTTATTTTAATACAATAATTTTTGTATGTTAAATTAATTTAAAAATTAAATAAAGTTTATTAATTAATTATAATTAGTAATAGGTTAATTGCCTATTTGAAAAATTATATAAAAAACATAAAAAATCTGAAAAAAATTGATTATTTATAATATTTTATAGAACTTTACAAAATTGTTTACAAATGGTAAATGCGTCTAATGTAAAAAATTTCAATAAATTGGTCAGTATTAATTAAAAAATATATAAAATTATAGCAAATTTATTAAAACTAAACCTGTAAACTTGGATATGTTTTGTTCTCATTGGAACTCTTTAATAGGTTTGCAACACATTCTTATTTGAAGTGACAGTTGGTAGAAATAGCGACATCTATTAGAAGCTAATCTCACTTTAAAGTTAAGATACCATGTTTCTACATTTTGAATCTTATTATTTATAGAACAATGCCTACTTATGTGAATTCATGACAAAAATGGGCTTCATCACTAAAATAATTTGATATTTTTTTCACCTCAAAAAAATTGTTGTGCTATTTATTTACCTTCAGGATAGTAGTGCTGTTTGATGGTGGCAGTATCGACGTCTCTTCGCCTCAACGCCGGAATATTTCGATGTAACGAATGCAATTCTCTATCACAAATAACCGGAAACGAGTCTTCGTCTTCCGGTGGTCGTGGCAGAGGCGTGGTTCGCTCTGAAATCGAAAAAAAAATTGGCTTAGAACAACATTAAAAAAGATTTAGGGGAATGTTGCTTCTTGTTTACAGCAGCCGGCTCGAGACTGTTGTTTGTGATGTATACAAAAAGTTAAATCCTAAAGTATTAGCGTGAGATAAATTGTGAGATCTAAGTTCGGAAAGTGATAGAGGTATAGTTTAAGCCTAAGAAACAAATTAAACTTGTCTTTTGGAAGCTATTCAGCAGACAACAAAGATTAATACGCAAAAATATGTCCCCGTCTCGACAGCAATTAGCCTCATTATTATTATTATTATTATTATTATTATAATCAAAGCCAGAATATGGCATTTTCTAAAACAAGTTAGTGAAAAAATATTAAAAAAATGTTTAAAAAACAAGCGTTTGTGCAAGAGAAACAGATTGAATGGTGTCTCTTGGCAGTTTTTTAGTTTTTATCTTTGTCGCTCACGGTACACCCAGCTGTATCGCGCTCTCTCTTGCAGAATGTAAAGAAATTCTGACATTTGAATAAATTGTTGTTTTTCTATGTTTGCATTGGATTTAAATAATAATATTTAAGGAAACTATTGTATATGTTTATTTTTTTTATTTTATTTACCAAAACATTCTGCAACTTGTTTTCCAATACTGTCGTTTCGGCCTAATCGCAAATCTATCGCAGGAAGCAGTAATAGGTTTTACCGTCTCAACAAATCTTATAGAATAGAGCCGAGATAGCCATCTTGTTTGAGATTAAACTCGATTGACCTAATATTAGAATTGTTTTTTTTTTTTTTTGGTAAAATTGTTTTAAAATAATGAGAAAAAATAGAAAAAATCAGATCAATGCTTAGTAGTATATAAAAGTAAACATAAATAAAACAAATAAATAAATAAAGTATCTAAATAAAACAAAAAAAAATCTATTTAAAAAATATTTATTACAACTATATACCTATTTTGATTATTTTTGTTTCGGATAGCAAAAATACCGTATTTTTATAAAAAATTAAGCAAGTTCAAGCTGATAAAAAGTTTTTGTAAAAAATATTTTAGTTTTTCTTATGAAAACAAATCATAATATGTATTTTAGTAATAATATTAAGCAAATTGAAAAAGTCACTTGGAGTATTATTGGACTTTAATGAGGCCTTGGTGGATCAGTTGACCAAACGAAAGTACGTTGGAGACTGGTCTGACAATGTCTGGGTTCGATTCCCACGCAAGCAAGCGTTGTGTTCTGGTAAGAGTCGCGGTACATATCTCCAAGTAATCTGTCAATCTAGAGACTTGAATTGCTGCTTTTATTTTAATCTAAAAGAGAGAGAAGCCGATTTAAATACTTGTATTAAATAACGGATAATTTATTTTTTCAAGAAAAGTTGAACATGACTTTGCATAAGTGTATTCAGCCAATCAAAAAAAAGGGGGCGTTTCTAGAAGTAGAACAATTTGAACGCTGGCACTTTTCTTCTCAAGACTGTTTCAATTAATTTAAGCAGTTTTTGTTTCTCGCTTAGTCTTGACTCGTTTAAAAACAAAAATCATTAATTTTTCAATTACGGTTTGTGCTTATAAAATTGCATTGGAATCTGGAAACTGATAAGCTGATGGTATTTTATACCCATTTCAGGATATTGAATTCTCCAAGTATAGAAATTATTTTGCCGCTAAAAAACGCAATTTGCTTTTTTAATCGGCAATCGAGAATAATATTATATAGAACAGTTTTTTGTTGGAATTGGAATAATGGTGCGTGTGGTAACTGGTCTTAAGAATGCTGAATGCGGGAAGCTGGAACTTTGCAGTTGCACGCTGATAAATGCCTTGTCAAAGTATAATTAGATTGTAAAGCTATTCCATTTATTTGAAAATTGTTTTTGATTTATTCGTCTAATGAGGCATGTGCTGCAGTTATAATAAATTTTATATAAAAAGAAAAACACTAATTTATATTTCAACAGATGTAGATGATATAATTTGTATGCTTATGTTCCGCCATTTGTAAATTCATTTGTCAAATTTGTCATTTCTACAAAACAATATATTATGCAAAACTGTCAAATGAAATAATAATTTAAGCCAGCTATGAGTTTATAATTAAAAAAAGATGTAACATTAACCTCACTTATTAAAAAAATACCTACTTTTCCAAATTGTTATAATTTTGATAAAGATTTTCAAAATCTCTGCTTTTCCAATATTTATCTTCACATTTTATGTTTTCTTTTGTCTATTCCAATTTTGTTTTTCTATTATGGTTCTTTTGTTTTATGATAATATCCTTTTTATTTTTACTTTACAATTTTTAGTTTTTTAAACTTGTTTGACAGCACTGTTTTTGCCACTCAATTCTTTTTTTTTGTTGTTTCTTATTTTTGTTACTTTTTTTATTAATTGAAATTTTGTTTTTTTTAATAAATTGATGATTTCAGTAGATGTTCAAAAAAAAACTTTTTTTTGGCGTTATTACAGAAATTTCTGTATTTGTTTTTTTTTATACATTATTTGTAGAGTACCCTCTATTTGCTCATAGTAAGTTGTTTTTTCTAGAAAGATTTTATCAAATATTTACTTTTAGATTTTTGTTTGTTGAAGTGTCTTATACATTTTTGTCATTAATTGCATTTTTTTGTTTTTGCTTCTTTGTTTTTTTCTTCTGCTTTAGAGTATTTTTATCGACAGTGTCTCTCAATTCTTCTTCTTTGTGGTTTCTAATCATTATATTTTTGTTTTTTTGTATTTTTTATTATTGTTTCTTTTGTTAGCTTTTTGCTTTTAATTTTTTAGGTTTTTATGTCAAATTGGGAATTCTTGCGTTATTTTTGCGAATTGTTCTAGTTTTTTTGTGTCACATATTTTTCTTCAAATGTATATAAATTGATTATTCTCACAGTAGATGTCATTTAAGCATAAAAGGTGTTTTTTTTGCCAAAATTTTTTAGTCAATGTGTTCAAATATTGAAGATTTGTTTTTTTTTAGTTTTCTGATCTTATCTCAAATTTTAATGTTTTTTATGACTTTTTATTAGTTTTATCGACTATTTAGCATTAATATATTTTTTCATTTTGTTTATATTTTACTGTTATAATTTTTTGTCTTTATTAATTGTTTTTTTTTAATTTTTTTTTTATAAAGATTGATGATTCTCAGATTTATTATAATAATTGTTTTTTTTTTGCCAAAATTGGTCTCAACTTCTTTTACTTGAAATTTTCCTAATCAGCGGTTTTCTAAATTCTTGTCTCTAATTATGTATTTTAATAAAATATTAGACTTTTTTCCAGCTTTTTACGTTTTTTTTTTTATTTTGTTTTCTGTTTTATCTAATTGTGTTTTTGTCTTTCTATTTATTCTTCTTCTTTTTTAGTTCATCTTATTTTTTATAATTTTTGTTATGGTCTGTGTTTTTTCTAGTTTTTTACTGTTGTTTCTACTTTTCAATTTCTATATTTTTCAATAATATGTACTATATTTTTATTTTTATAATTTATTGTTAAATACGGATATATTTCTGTTTTTTGTCAACTTTTGACTTTTTTTTTTCTGTCAAGCTTGTATCTGCATGCTTTATTTTTTTCTTTTGCGTAGTCTTTTGTTTAGTTTCCAATCTTATCTAACAGTAGCATGTTTTGTTTTTTGGTTTATTTATTATTATTATTACATATTTATATTGTTATCGTTTTTTTTATTATAATATTAAACTTTTTTCTTTGTTTTTGCTGTTTTTGCACTTTTGCCTTCAGTTTTCAAATTTTGTTATTTTTTATTTTTTTTTAAAGTGCTATTATTGTATTTTTAAAATTTTGCACAATAATATTTAGAGACTATTTAGACCTATTTTGTAGTTTTTTTTGGTAATATGTTTTTTCTTTTCTTATATAGATCGATGATTCTCTCAACAAACTAAGATTTTTTCAGATTAAACATAATATATATTTTTTAAATTTGCTTTAGGAAAGCAAGCTGATGGTCATGATCTAAACCCTATTGCATTTTGTTGGTCGCTTCAGACTAACCTTAGAAATAATAAAACTTTTTAAAAAATTGCTTTAAGAAGCCGGCTGATAGACATGATCTAAGCCTTACTAAATTTTGTTGGTAGCTAGTAGTTTTTATTTGTTTTTTTTTTGTGTTTTGATAGAAAACAACAATTGATAATACAAGTTTCATAACCTACTCATTACTTTTTCTGTTAAATTTTAGGATGTTATCAACAAGCATAATTCAGTTTATCATAAATTGGCTTTAGAGAGTAGGCTGACAGTTTATCATAAATTGGCTTTAGATAGTAGGCTGATAGTCATGATCTAAATCCTATTGAATTTTGTTGGGAGCTTTAGACTAAACATACAAATAGCAAAGTTTTTTAAAAATGTGCATTAAGGAGCAGGCTGATAGACAAGATATAAGTCTTATTGAATTTTCTTAATAACTGGTAATTTTTATTTGTTTTTTTTTGTGTTTTGATAGAAAACAACAATTGATAATACAAGTTTTATAACATAATATAACATAATACAGTTTATCATAAATTGGCTTTAGATAGTAAGCTGATAGTCATGATCTAAATCCTATTGAATTTTGTTGGGAGCTTTAGACTAAACATACAAATAGCAAAGTTTTTTAAAAATGTGCATTAAGGAGCAGGCTGATAGACAAGATATAAGTCTTATTGAACTTTCTTAATATCTGGTAATTTTTATTTGTTTTTTTTTGTGTTTTGATAGAAAACAACAATTGATAATACAAGTTTCATAACCTACTCATTACTTTTTCTGTCAAATTTTAGCATGTTATCATCAAACATGATACAGTTTATCATAAATTATCTTTAGAAAGTAAGCTAATAGTCATGATCTAAATCCTATTGAATTTTGTTGGGAGCTTTAGACTAAACTTACAAATAGCAAAGCTTTTTAAAAATTTGCATTAGGGAGCAGGCTGATAGACAAGATATAAGTCTTATTGAATTTTGTTAGTAGCTGGTAGTTTTTATTTGTTTTTTTTTTTGTGTTTTGATAGAAAACATCAATTGATAATACAAGTTTTATAACCTACTAACTACTTTTTCCGTCAAATTTTAGAATGTTATCATCAAACATAATACAGTTTATCATAAATTGGCTTTAGAGAGTAGGCTGACAGTTTATCATAAATTAGCTTTAGATAGTAGGCTGATAGTCATGATCTAAATCCTATTGAATTTTGTTGGGAGCTTTAGACTAAACATACAAATAGCAGTTTCTTAAAAATGTGCATTAAGGAGCAGGCTGATAGACAAGATATAAGTCTTATTGAATTTTGTTAGTAGCTGGTAGTTTTTATTTGTTTTTTTTTGTGTTTTGATAGAAAACAACAATTGATAATACAAGTTTCATAACCTACTCATTACTTTTTCTGTCAAATTTTAGCATGTTATCATCAAACATGATACAGTTTATCATAAATTATCTTTAGAAAGTAGGCTAATAGTCATGATCTAAATCCTATTGAATTTTGTTGGGAGCTTTAGACTAAACATACAAATAGCAGTTTTTTAAAAATGTGCATTAAAGAGCAGGCTGATAGACAAGATATAAGTCTTATTGAATTTTGTTAGTAGCTGGTAGTTTTTATTTGTTTTTTTTTGTGTTTTGATAAAAAACATCAATTGATAATACAAGTTTTATAACCTACTAACTACTTTTTCTGTCAAATTTTAGAATGTTATCATCAAACATAATACAGTTTATCATAAATTGGCTTTAGAGAGTAGGCTGACAGTTTATCATAAATTGGCTTTAGATAGTAGGCTGATAGTCATGATCTAAATCCTATTGAATTTTGTTGGGAGCTTTAGACTAAACATACAAATAGCAAAGTTTTTTAAAAATGTGCATTAAGGAGCAGGCTGATAGACAAGATATAAGTCTTATTGAATTTTGTTAGTAGCTGGTAGTTTTTATTTGTTTTTTTTTGTGTTTTGATAGAAAACAACAATTGATAATACAAGTTTCATAACCTACTCATTACTTTTTCTGTCAAATTTTAGCATGTTATCATCAAACATGATACAGTTTATCATAAATTATCTTTAGAAAGTAGGCTAATAGTCATGATCTAAATCCTATTGAATTTTGTTGGGAGCTTTAGACTAAACATACAAATAGCAGTTTTTTAAAAATGTGCATTAAAGAGCAGGCTGATAGACAAGATATAAGTCTTATTAAATTTTGTTAGTAGCTGGTAGTTTTTATTTGTTTTTTTTTGGGTTTTGATAAAAAACATCAATTGATAATACAAGTTTTATAACCTACTAACTACTTTTTCTGTCAAATTTTAGAATGTTATCATCAAACATAATACAGTTTATCATAAATTGGCTTTAGAGAGTAGGCTGACAGTTTATCATAAATTGGCTTTAGATAGTAGGCTGATATACATGATCTAAATCCTATTGAATTTTGTTGGGAGCTTCAGACTAACCTTAGAAATAATAAAACTTTTTAAAAAGTTGCTTTAAGAAGCCGGCTGATAGACATGATCTAAGCCTTACTGAATTTTGTTGGTAGCTAGTAGTTTTTATTTGTTTTTTTTCGTGTTTTGATAGAAAACAACAATTGATAATACAAGTTTTATAACCTACTAACTACTTTTTCTGTCAAATTTTAGAATGTTATTATCAAACATAATACAGTTTATCATAAATTGGCTTTAGAGAGTAGGCTGACAGTTTATCATAAATTGGCTTTAGATAGTAGGCTGATAGTCATGATCTAAATCCTATTGAATTTTGTTGGGAGCTTTAGACTAAACATACAAATAGCAAAGTTTTTTAAAAATGTGCATTAAGGAGCAGGCTGATAGACAAGATATAAGTCTTATTGAATTTTGTTAGTAGCTGGTAGTTTTTATTTGTTTTTTTTTGTGTTTTGATAGAAAACAACAATTGATAATACAAGTTTCATAACCTACTCATTACTTTTTCTGTCAAATTTTAGCATGTTATCATCAAACATGATACAGTTTATCATAAATTATCTTTAGAAAGTAGGCTAATAGTCATGATCTAAATCCTATTGAATTTTGTTGGGAGCTTTAGACTAAACATACAAATAGCAGTTTTTTAAAAATGTGCATTAAAGAGCAGGCTGATAGACAAGATATAAGTCTTATTGAATTTTGTTAGTAGCTGGTAGTTTTTATTTGTTTTTTTTTGTGTTTTGATAAAAAACATCAATTGATAATACAAGTTTTATAACCTACTAACTACTTTTTCTGTCAAATTTTAGAATGTTATCATCAAACATAATACAGTTTATCATAAATTGGCTTTAGAGAGTAGGCTGACAGTTTATCATAAATTGGCTTTAGATAGTAGGCTGATAGTCATGATCTAAATCCTATTGAATTTTGTTGGGAGCTTTAGACTAAACATACAAATAGCAAAGTTTTTTAAAAATGTGCATTAAGGAGCAGGCTGATAGACAAGATATAAGTCTTATTGAATTTTGTTAGTAGCTGGTAGTTTTTATTTGTTTTTTTTTGTGTTTTGATAGAAAACAACAATTGATAATACAAGTTTCATAACCTACTCATTACTTTTTCTGTCAAATTTTAGCATGTTATCATCAAACATGATACAGTTTATCATAAATTATCTTTAGAAAGTAGGCTAATAGTCATGATCTAAATCCTATTGAATTTTGTTGGGAGCTTTAGACTAAACATACAAATAGCAGTTTTTTAAAAATGTGCATTAAAGAGCAGGCTGATAGACAAGATATAAGTCTTATTGAATTTTGTTAGTAGCTGGTAGTTTTTATTTGTTTTTTTTGTGTTTTGATAGAAATCATCAATTGATAATACAAGTTTTATAACCTACTAACTACTTTTTCTGTCAAATTTTAGAATGTTATCATCAAACATAATACAGTTTATCATAAATTGGCTTTAGAGAGTAGGCTGACAGTTTATCATAAATTGGCTTTAGATAGTAGGCTGATATACATGATCTAAATCCTATTGAATTTTGTTGGGAGCTTCAGACTAACCTTAGAAATAATAAAACTTTTTAAAAAGTTGCTTTAAGAAGCCGGCTGATAGACATGATCTAAGCCTTACTGAATTTTGTTGGTAGCTAGTAGTTTTTATTTGTTTTTTTTCGTGTTTTGATAGAAAACAACAATTGATAATACAAGTTTTATAACCTACTAACTACTTTTTCTGTCAAATTTTAGAATGTTATTATCAAACATAATACAGTTTATCATAAATTGGCTTTAGAGAGTAGGCTGACAGTTTATCATAAATTGGCTTTAGATAGTAGGCTGATAGTCATGATCTAAATCCTATTGAATTTTGTTGGGAGCTTTAGACTAAACATACAAATAGCAAAGTTTTTTAAAAATGTGCATTAAGGAGCAGGCTGATAGACAAGATATAAGTCTTATTGAATTTTGTTAGTAGCTGGTAGTTTTTATTTGTTTTTTTTTGTGTTTTGATAGAAAACAACAATTGATAATACAAGTTTCATAACCTACTCATTACTTTTTCTGTCAAATTTTAGCATGTTATCATCAAACATGATACAGTTTATCATAAATTATCTTTAGAAAGTAGGCTAATAGTCATGATCTAAATCCTATTGAATTTTGTTGGGAGCTTTAGACTAAACATACAAATAGCAGTTTTTTAAAAATGTGCATTAAAGAGCAGGCTGATAGACAAGATATAAGTCTTATTGAATTTTGTTAGTAGCTGGTAGTTTTTATTTGTTTTTTTTGTGTTTTGATAGAAAACATCAATTGATAATACAAGTTTTATAACCTACTAACTACTTTTTCTGTCAAATTTTAGAATGTTATCATCAAACATAATACAGTTTATCATAAATTGGCTTTAGAGAGTAGGCTGACAGTTTATCATAAATTGGCTTTAGAGAGTAGGCTGATAGTCAAGATCTAAATCCTATTGAATTTTGTTGGGAGCTTTAGACTAAACATACAAATAGCAAAGTTTTTTAAAAATGTGCATTAAGGAGCAGGCTGATAGACAAGATATAAGTCTTATTGAATTTTCTTAATAGCTGGTAGTTTTCATTTGTTTTTTTTTTGTGTTTTGATAGAAAACTACAATTTATAATACAAGTTTTATAACCTACCAACTACTTTTTCTGTCAAATTTTAGGATGTTATCAACAGACAGAATACAGTTTATCATAAATTTGCTATAGAGAGCAGGCTGATAGTCATGATCTAAATCCTATTGAATTTTGTTGAGAGCTTTAGACTAAACATACAAATAATAAAGCTTTTTAAAAGTTTGGATTAGAAAGCAGGTTGATAGACATGATCTAAGCCTTATTGAATTTTGTTTGTAGCTGGTAGTTTTAATTTGTTGTTTTTGTTGTTTTAATAATAGACGACAATTGATAATACAAGTATCATAACCTACTCATTATTTTTCTTTTCAAATCATAAGAAGTTATCATCAGACAGAATACAGTTTATCATAAATTTGCTATAGGGAGCAGGCTGATAGTCATGATCTAAATCCTATAAAATTCTGTTGGTAGCTTCAGACTGAACGTACAAATAATAAATCTTATTAAAATCTTGCATTTGGACGCAGGCTGATAGTCATGATCTAAGCCTTATTGAGTTTTGTTGGTAGCTGGTAGTTATAATTTGTTTATTTGTGTTTAAATAGAAAACAACAATTGACAATACAAGTTTCATAACCAGCTCACTATTTTTCCTTTCAAATCATAGGATGTTAAAATCATTTATCCAGTTTATATAAATTCGCTTAAGGAAGCCAGTTGATAGTCATGATCTAAGTCCTATAAAATTTTGTTGGTAGCTTCTGACTAAACATACAAATAATAAAACTTCTTACAAAATTTGCATTAGGAAGCAGGCTGATAGTCATGATCATAGTACCTCTGTGTTTTATTTTTTTGTTTAAAAACAAAAATGTTTCTCGTTTTCTTTCATCTTTTCCTTTTGATTATAATATTAAATTTTCTTTTTCACTTATAAATATAATTAATTAGCAATTAATTATATTATTTGTTCAAGTTCAACTAATCATGTTAAAATAAAAAGTTCAAAATCGTGACACTCGGCTCACTCAGCATGACTCCATTCTGGCTCGCCGCCTGTTCAAAGCTTTATACAAAAAACTTTTCTGTCAGTTAAAACTCAAATTCCTCCATATTGTAATTATAATTAAAAAAAAGATGTGTGGTTATTATGTCGTCATAAAACTGACATCTTCATTTTGACAGTAATATTGAGATGCATTCATTGTGATCCATTCTTCAGATGAATATTCTTCTTTGGTCGTGATGGAATGCTTTAATATCTCTCGTCTGCCTTTAATTATAAACGATATTTACCTCTCTACATATTTTGTTGACAATTTTTATAATTAAAACGATGATGACATTGAAGAGTTCATTAAAACTTTTATTTTTTAGTGACATGATATTGTTGATTTTCGTCATGGATACGATATATGAAACGTATCTCATATCTCCCTTGGGACTTTTTAAAGTTTTTCACCCTCAAACACATGGTTACCATGCATTTGCAGCAATTATACATTCATGCATTCTCGGATGTTGTTATTTTTCATATAATTTTATTAAGAAAGCAGTAATGAAATACTAAAAAATAAAATATTTAATGCACTACGGGAGATATTCTGTTTTTCACCCTCGGTAGACTTACAGACCGCGGGCCTCCGGCCCTTGGTCTGTAACACGTCAACCTCGGAGAAAAAACATTCATATCTCCCTTAATGCATAAATATCTATATCATCGCTTTACGCAATTTTTTTTTCTTTCAGTTTATTAATCGCTTAATACGCATAAATTAATCCCAATCTAATCTAATAATTAAATATTTACAGTTTACCAAATCCAATCAGTATTATCTTGATTTTAATTTTTTTTTTCGACTGATGGTCGCTAATAACAAGAGCGATTATCACCTAATTTGATCAAAATATCATTATAACAGGAATTTTTAAAATTTGGCGACACAGTTGGCTATGCTTGTGATCATAAAAAGGGTACTAGTTCCCCCAAAAAGAGAACAAAAAGACAAATCGAAAATGTAAGACAAATAATGGAAGAGGCGCCACGAACATTTCTACGCCGACTTTTAAATCAACCACCAAAATATAAAAAAATTATATTTTTTTGTTACATCCTAAACGTTTCTTAATTCTGTCGTTGGTTTATTAACGTTTTTAATAGAAATATGTTGAATATGCGAATGTAAAGTTTACAATTTAAGTGAGGTTAGATTGCGCTTAGATGTCAAATTAATAACTGTCATTTTGATTCGTTAGTATCAGTTTACAGCCAATAAAAAACAGATAATGATTAATTTCTCTCTATTAATCTCTAATTTAATGCTTCTATAGTTGTTATTTTGGAATAACTTCTTTTTGTTGCCAGAGGTAGAATTTATGTTGGATAGAATATAAAGCTTGTTTTTCTACTGAGTAAAGTTACGAGAAGTCGCTCTTTAAAAACTTAAATCTATTAGGAAAGTTTTTATTGCGGATTTTTTTGCTATAAAACATTTATTTCCACCAAACAACTTCTTTTAACACGTTGAGCACGAAGAAGACAGTAAGTGGTGGAGAAGTGCAAGCACGACCTCTAGGGGGGTTTGCAGAAAAAAATTGCTGAAAATAATAGTGACAGCTGACATTTGATTAGAAACTAACCTAACACCGAAGTTGAGAAAGTAGGTTTCTACATATAGGTCATTCTAATAATGAGAGATGTCAATTCTGATAGACACAATTTAACACGAAAGATATATCGCTGATAAGACAATCAAGTTATCACGCTAGCGCCTTTAAGCTGAAGCGCATACCTATGATACGCATGTTTTCAACCTACAAAACAGCAAAGCAAATTTATTCAAACTAGATTCGCAGACTTAGACATTTTTCCTTCTCACTGGAACTCTTCAGCAAGTCGCAACAGATTCAGATTTGAATTGTTATATTTCTAGAAACGCCTATTTTTTTGATTGGCTGAATACTCTCTCACTTAACCAGACGACGCCAGGAATTTTTAGTGCTTTGATATTAGATATAAATGAAAGCGTGTAACATGTAGACACAATCATACTCGTGTACATGTTCTACAAAAAAATCATTATAGGTGGATAAAGAAGGCTACACCAAAACTGCTCGAGTAAGAACATTGATGACAGCTTCAAGACAAATCTAGATTGTTGTATTTCTAAAAACGCCCATCTTCTGTGATTGGCTGAATCCTCTCCCACTGAACTAAGCTGCTATATAAATAAATGCGTATTTTGTGTGAACCCACTCCTACTTATTTAGTAATCAAATAAATGATATTGTTGAATAAATGAAGTGATCCTTGAAGATCTTAATGATTAATTCCTTTAATTAAGAAGATCTCTATTTATCTAAATTTCGATAAGAAAATAGGTCAACATTCTTCTACGCCAACAATTCCAAACATAATCTAATATCTCTCTAACTTTCGCGATCTATCAAACGATCCACCTTCTACAATCATTAATTTAAATTTAATCAGTGGAGTATCCCCTTTTCACTATGTCTTTGTGACACATAATTTCGTTATGGCGACAATATGAACGTCAGTAATAGCCCCATTTACGACAAAGACGCGCTTTCATAAATTCCCAAAAACTTTAGAAACAGAAAAAGCAGAAACATTTAAAAAGATAAAAACGACGGAGTGAATAAAAAAGAAATCTTGAGAGAGTTTGGCGAAAGTTTCCACCCTTTGTAAAGTATTTTTGTTGACATTGTTTTAGATGGGGTAAAAATTTTCAGTACAATTCAGAAAACTTTCAGTGCTTGTTGGCATTTTGATCAAAAGAACATTTTAGTAAATCTGCGATGCTTTATTGATTTTTTTCTATCAAAATTGGCATGGCGGACATATGCACAGAGCTACTAACCTAATTAATCCAGAATTATCTCAAGCATCCTTCAGGTTTTTTTCAAAATTTATAGAAATTCGGTTTTTAACGAGAGAAACGTAATATATGCAAAATATATTTTTGAGTTTGTGTTATTTTTTTCATTTTTTTTTTATCTTATTTGGTAGAAAATTGAGAAAAATATATTTTTTTGTTTTAGTTTTATTTTTGAAATGTAAATTTTTTGTTATAAATCTAGTTTAGTTAAGTTGAGTTTAGTGGAAACACGCTTAGTAGTTCAGTTTGCTTAACTAAAGTTACGTTAGTTAACTCAAGTTAAAGCTTAGCTACCCTATAGCTAGTTTGTGCTTAAAATTTATTAAAACTGAGCTTGAGAGCCCTTTCTACTACAATGTAGTCATCATCAACATATGAATAAACTTCATATTATTATAATAATCACTGATAAGACAATATTACATCAAAAACATAACCTATCGCAAATGAATATTGTCCAAAAATTAAAAAAAACTTTCAGTGCTTGTTGGCATTTCGATCAAAAGAACATTTTAGTAGATCTGCGTTACTTTTTTGATATTTTCCTATCGAAATTGGCATGGCGGGCAAATGCTCAGAGCTACTAACCTAATTAATCCAGAATTATCTCAGGCATCCTTCAGGTTTTTTTCAAAATTTATAGAAGTTCGGTTTTTAACCAGAGAAACATAATATTTGTAAAATATATTTTTAAGTTTGTGTTTTTTTTTTCATCTTATTTGGTACAAAATCAAGAAAAAAATTTGTTGTTTTTGTTTTATTTTTGAAATATATATTTTTTGTTATAAATCTAGTTTAGTTAAGTTGAGTTTAGTGGAAACACGCATAGTAGTTCAATCTGCTTAACTAAAGTTACCTTAGTTAACTCAATTTAAAGCTTAGCTACCCTATAGCTAGTTTGTGCTTAAAATTTATTAAAACTGGGCTTGAGAGCTCTTTCTACTACAATGTAGTCATCATCAACATAAGAATAAACTTCATATTATTATAATAATCACTGATAAGACAATATTACATCAAAAACATAACCTATCGCAAATGAATATTGTCAAAAACTTAAAAAAAACTTTCAGTGCTTGTTGGCATTTTGATCAAAAGAACATTTTAGTAGATCTGCGTTACTTTTTTGATTTTTTCTTATCGAAATTGGCATAGCGGGCAAATGATGCTCAGAGCTACTAACCTAATTAATCCAGAATTATCTCAAGCATCCTTCAGGTTTTTTTCAAAATTTATAGAAATTTGGTTTTTAACGAGAGAAACGTAATATATGCAAAATATATTTTTGAGTTTGTGTTATTTTTTTCATTTTTTTTTCATCTTATTTGGCACAAGATTGAGGAAAAAACATTTTTTTGTTTTTGTTTTATTTTTGAAATGTAAATTTTTTGTTATAAATCTAGTTTAGTTAAGTTGAGTTTAGTGGAAACACGCTTAGTAGTTCAATCTGCTTAACTAAAGTTACGTTACTTAACTCAATTTAAAGCTTAGCTGCCATATAGCTGGTTTATGCCTAAGATTTCTTGAAATTGAGCTTGAGAGCTCTTTCTACTACAATGTAGTCATCATCAACATATCAATAAAATTTATTTTATTATAACAAATACTGATAAGGCAATATTACATCAAAAACATAACCTATCGCGAATAAATATTGTCAAAAAAATTTAAAAAAATGTCAATCTAGGATTCAATTACGGAAACTTTTCAAATAGAGAAGCCGAGAATGAACGAAAACGTTTTTATTTGTCCGCTGAGAAATGATGCCCAAGCTCTAAATCTTTTCTGGAAGACTACAAGTCTATAGACGTAAAACAACCTTTTCTCAGTAAATTCTTGAAAATTGTTGAACCAGTTATTTTAATATAAAAGTTAAAATACCCGTGAAATTAATCCCGGTATTAGAAAAACGGCTATCTGGAATCTTTCTCTACGCTTCTTTTCATAAAATAATAAAAAAAAGTGTATTATGTATGTGAACGCACTTTAAATGACAGGTATTAATGTCACTGTCATCTGTCAGACTCTAATCAACCACTAATAAGCAAGCATTCTACAAACGTCAACTGCCATCTGTCATACAGCTGTCTGATGAACTTAATAATCCGTACAGATTGATAAACCGAAAATAAAACAATTTGCGTTTTTTATAGAAATCCTCAAAAGCCATTAAGCAAAGTAATAAAATCTAAAATATAACCTCAAATTATAGAGCTAAAATATCGTAATTAGTAATTACTTTAAATCAGTTTTAAAATTAGATCAACTACAAAATAGCAAAATATACAAAAATTTAAACTTGAAATATATATATTTCAAGTTGACAGGTACAAATGTCACTGTCATCTGTCATCTGTCATACAGTTGCTTTAATGAACGCAGTCTGATCAACTTGATAATCCGGACAGATTGATAAACCGAAAATAAAACAATTTGCGTTTTTTATAGAAATCCTCTAAAGCCATTAAGCGAAGTAATAAAATCTAAAATATAACCTCAAATTTTATGGTAAAAAAAGCAATAAATAGCGTCCATTTTAAATCACTTTTACGATTCGATCAACTAATTTCCGAATTTATACAATTAAAAATGCTTTTAAAATATCATCGTTTTTATCGCTTATTATAAATCAAGAAATTGAATATTAATGAACATTCCGTATTTTATGACAACGAAATTAACACGACAGCCTCATTAAGGCGCGACGTTTAATTAATATTAAAATATCACTCAAATGAACTAGATAATGTCCTGTAATTCCAGAGATGCATATCTGGACCAGCTGAAATATGCTATGGGATAGCGAGTCCGGGATAGATTTGGCGGTGATATGTGCGAAATCCGGGCCCGGATTATTACGATTGTAGACTGGATTTACTTAAATAATTGGCGATAAATTTTAATTATCAAGCTTGAAGATCGTTTTGAACTATCATAGAGCTATAGCTAAAATATTATAAAAAAATTAATAAAAGAGAGTGAGGTGACCAGCCAATCAAAGAAGGTGGGCGTTTCTAGAAATGAAACAATTCGAACTTCAAAATTTTAGATTTCTCATTTATTTAAAAATCGTCTTAAAAAAGATAGCCTAACCTCTTCTCGAAATAAAGAATCAGCTGAAGCCAATCATCCTAAACCAATTGCGGTAAAGAAGAAAAAACAAATTGTGCGAAATATAGCTAGATTAATTACCACAGATTTAAAAAAAATTTAGAATAGTTGCATTTTTAGAAACGCCCATCGTTTGTGATTGGTTGAACACTCTCTCACTAAACTAAACAACGCTTGAAGGTTAGCTTTAGCAAAAATAGTAAAAAAAAATAATAAAAAAGAGTGAGGTAACTAGCCACTTAAAGAAGATAGGCGTTTCTAGAAATTTTACTGACCCATTTGCGGCAAAGAAGTAAAAAGAAATTGGGTCGAAATATAGCTAGATTAATTACTACAGATTTGAAAAGAATTTAGAATAGTTGTATTTATAGAAACACCCATCTTCTGTAATTGGCTGAACACTCTCTTACTAAACTAGACAACGCTCAAAGCTTAAGTGTCTTGTCTTTGAGACAATCATACTATATTTGGTCTTTAGAAAAGACCGCGTACCTACACTTTATACAAGAAAAATTATAAAGATAGAATACCAAATATCTTAGTAAACACTAACGGTTCAAGTAACAATATGGCTCTATTAATTATTAACACAGCTTTGAAAAAAACTTAGAATAGTTCTATTTCTAGATACGCCCATCTTCTGTGATTGGCTAAACACTCTCTCGCTAAACTAGACAACGCTTAAAGGTTAGCTATAGCTAAAATAGTAAAATAGAGTGAGATAGCTGGCTAATCGAAAAAAGTGGGCGTTTCTAGAAATGAAACAATTCAAAGTTCTAGATTTCTAATTTATTTTTAAAAACGTCTTAAAAGAGATAGCCTAGCCTATTCTCAAAATTAAGAGTTAGCCGAGGCCAATCATCCTAAACCGATTGCGGCGAAGAAGAAAAAAGAAAATTGGGTCGAAATCGCTCGAGAGAGGACTATTTTATTATAACGTGTCAACGCTTTTCCTCTAAAGAAATTGAACTAATAAAATCGACTTTCATCGAAAAGTTTTCCGAACTTTAAGCCAATAAATACGATATCGAATTACATAACTAAAATCGAATTATGTCAGTACGTTTCTTTAGTGCAGAAGGGTTGTTGGATTAAATTTCTCTCTGCGAGTCAGAATTGACGTTGTTTTTTTGTTTTGTTTGGGGCATAAAGTGAACTGGATAAATGTTCAGTTTTTTATAGGGATATTTTATTCGGAAAATGTCAGTTTTTAGGGGAGACATGTTATAAATAAGGGATTTTCATAAAAAGTGATGGACAGAACTAGAACGAATAAATTATTTTATAGCAGCATAAAATCCTGAATATTTTCCTATTTAGAATCAATAGACAATGTTATTATTAAAATAGTCGAGAAACAAAGTTTCTACATCTTGATGCTAAATGACAGATATTAATTCTGAGAAAAAAAAGATATTGCTGATCGGACAACCAAGTCATCACATTAGCATCTTTCGTCTGAAACAGATTGCTGATATGCAATATTACTTATATACTTTAGCTTCTACCGAAAAATACATATATAAAGTCAAATCAAATTCATTCAAACTAAATTTAAAGAGTCAGACATGCTTTGTTCTTATTGGAACTCTTCAGCAAGTCGTAAGTTTAAGAAGCTTTTATTTTACTTTTAAAAAAAAATCTCTTGAATGGTATGATTTTTGACAATAGATAAGAAAAATATTTATTTCTTCAATAAAACTTTTTTTTCATGTTGAACCAAATCCGGCGAAAAACCTTGCTGAAAATGTATTTTATTGATGATTTCCGGCAGACTTCACATTGATTACGGGGTGTCTATTGTGCTTCCAGAAATCGCTGGAAAGACAGAAGACAGTCGGTTCGGCAATCTTTTGTCAGACAAATGAATGCACAATCTTCTTTTGTATCAGAGCACACTACAGATAGGTGCCATTTGTCCTTTTACCTGACTTTCTTTCAAATTTGCTTGAGAGATTTATCGCCATTTGTGACTATTTTTCTTTGTTTGTCAACAATTGTCGCTATTCTTTTTAGCTTGTCAACTTTAATTAATAATAATGTGTAATTATTGAAATTATAATTAATTAAATTATTTTGTTCAGTTTTTAACAATAAATTGAATTTTGTTTCTTTTTTTTGTTTGTTATCTTCACTGACTCTACTTTATTCCTTGTCTTGTTTAATCGTTCTCTATGTTTTACTAAGTTTTTTATCCATTATGTTCCTTCTTTCTTTCTTTTTCTTCAGGTTGCTTTATTTATTTTCCTTTACCCAAAATTTATATTCTCTGTCTTTATTTTCCTACCTAAATATAGCAATCATTTTTCTGTCTCTCTCAAGTTTTTTTTGAAGCAAATTTGTTTATATTTACTTGTACTTTTTTGCTTGTCTATGTCTCTATCTCTATCCTTCATTTCACCATGTAACCCATTGTCTTGCATCTCTTTTCTTTCATTTTATTTACGCTAGATCTTTTCTGTTTATAGTAATTCTTTCTCTCTTTTTTATTCTTTATCAACCTATGTTTTTCAATCATTTTTTTTTCAGCTGCATTTCAAAATAAAGCATTAACATCTTCATCTTTCTTTTTCTCATTTTTTTTTTGTTTTTAGCTTTTTGTCGAATTTTTAATTTTTTGTTTTAATCTTTATTTTTCATTTGATTTTATTTTTCTTCTATGTTATGTTTTTTTCTATTCTTTGTTTTATCTTCAGTTTGCTTTTATCTATTTTCTTTACTTCTCTTCTATTTTCAACAGCTTTGGTTGTTTTTTCCTTTGTTTGTTGTTTAAGTCTTTCTTGTTTTTCTTCAGTTTTTGTTGATAGGTGTCATTTGTCCTTTTACCTGACTTTCTTCGGCAAAACGTTGAAAGATTTATTGTCATTTGTGACTCTTTTTCTTTATTTGTCAACAATTGTTGCTACTTTTTCTACCTTGTCAATTTTAATTAATAATAATGTTTAATTTTTTTTTAAATTATAATTAATTAAGATATTTTGTTCACTTTTTAACAATTAATTAATTTTTTTTTTTTTTTATTTTGATTGTTTTTTTTTCACTGATTTTACTTCATTCCCTGTCTTGTTTAATCGTTCTCTATGTTTTACTAAGTTTTTATCCATTATGTTTCTTCTTTCTTTCTTTCCATTTGGTTCTTTTCCTTCAGCTTGCTTTATTTATTCTCCTTTACCCAAAATTTATTTTCTCTGTCTTTATTTCCTTACCTAAATATAGCTATCATTTTTCTGTCTCTCTCCAGTTTTTTTTGAAAAAAGACTGTTAATATTTATTTTTCCTTTCTTGCTTGTCTATGTCTCTATCTCCTTCCTTCATTTCACCATATACCCTATTGTCTTGCATCTCTTTTTTTTTACAATTTTTTCTACGTTAGATCTTTTCCTTTCTCTCTTTTTTTATTCTTTATCAACCTATGTTTCTACCATTTCTATTATTTCAATTCTTTTTTTTTCCAGCTGCATTTCAAAATAAAGCATTAACATCTTCATCTTTCTTTTCCTCATCTTTTTTTGATAAATTTTTAATTTTTTTATTTTTGTCTTTATTTTACATTTGATTTAATTTTTTTTTCTATGTTATGTTTTTTTCTATTCTCTGTTTTATTTTCAGTTTGTTTTTCTCTATTTTCTTTACTTCTCTTCTATTTTCAACAGCTTTGTATGTTTTTTCCTTGTTTTCTTTGTTTGTTGTTTAAGTCTTTCTTGTTTTTCTTCAGTTTTTGTTGATTGATGTCATTTGTTTTTTATTTTATTTGTGTTTTATGTTTTACCTGACTTTCTCCGGCAAAACATTGAAACATTTATTGTCATTTGTGACTATTTTTCTTTATTTGTCAACAGTTGTCGCTATTTTTTCTAGCTTGTCAATTTTAACTAATAATAATGTTTAATGTTTTATCAAAATTATAATTAATTAACTTATTTTGTTCTGTTTTTAACATAAAATTACATTTTGTTTCTTTTTTTTACGTTTGTTTTTATTTTTTTTCTATTTTCTTAATTATTCCATTTAATACAGTATTTTGTATAATTTTTTTTTCTTTTAATATTATTTTCATTTATTTAATTTCTTTTTTCTCCCTTTTCATTATTTTTTTTTCTTCAGGCTGTTTTATTTGTTTTCCTTTACTCAAAATCTGTAATCTCTGTCTTTATATTCCTACCTACTGAAATAAATACTATAGCTACTGAATAATGTAGCTACTGAAGCTAATAAACGGTATTATTATTATGATTATTATTATTATTATTATTATTATACCTAAATGTAGCTGTCATTTTTTTGTCTCTCTCGAAATTTGTTTAAAAAAAATCTGTTTTTATTTATTTTTCTTTTGCTTGTCTATATGTCTTTTTTTTTCAATTTTTTTTACGCTAGATCTTTTATTTTTATAGTAATCTTTTTCTCTTAATATATTCTTTATCAACTTATGTTCTTACAATTTTTATTATTTCAATTTTTTTTTCCAGCTGCATTTCAAAATAAGGCATTAACAACTTTATCTTTTTTTTTGTTCTTAACTTTTTGTTGAATTTTTATTTTATTTATTCTAGCTTTTATTTTTTATTTTATTTTATTTTTTTTTTATATATTATATTTTTTCTAATTTTTGCTTTAATTTTATTTTGCTTTTCTCTAATTTCTTTTTTTCCCTCTATTTTCTACAGCTCTGTGTGTTTTTTCCTTGTTTTTTTGTTTGTTGTTTGAGTCTTCCTTGTTTTTCCTCAGTTTTTGCTGATAGGTGCCATTTGTCCTTACTTTTTTCGACAAAACATTGAAAGATTTATTGTCATTTGTGACTATTTTACTTTATTTGTCAACAATTGCCGCTATTAGTTTTGTAAAAAAATTCAGTCATTAGCTTGCTAATTTCAATTAATAATAATGTTAAATGTTTCACCTAAAATATAACCAATTGAGTAATTTTGTTTAGTTTCTAACATTAATTTAAATTTTGTTATTTTTTTCTTTACACTTTTTTTTTTCTTTCTCCTTTGTTTGTTTTCTTTACATTCTTTACTTTATTCCTTGTCTTGCTTAATCTTTCTCTCTCTTTTATTAACATTTTTATCCATTATATTTCTTTTTTCTTTCTTTTATTATTTTTTTTTCTCTCCAGATTGCTTTTTTTTTCTTTCACGGATTTATTCATCAAGTGCTTTAATGTTTCTCTCTCTCTTTCACACATTCTACTTTTTTTTTCGATTCAGAATCTGTTTTGTAGCTTTTGATTTTTTCTCTCTCATGCTCTTTTTTTTAAATTTGAGCAACTTGTGTACTTTTAATCATACCTACTTTTCTTTATTTTTTTTTCCTTTCTTGCTTGTCGATGTCTCTATCTTTATCTTTCATTTCACCTTGTCGTTTCCCTTTTCTTTCTATTTTTTTTTATTATTTTAGTTACAACTTTTTTTTTTTTGTTTCTACATAGCTTTTTGATGAAATTATAATTTTGCTATTCTTGTCTTTATTTTACTGTCTAACTTTTTTTCTTCTTTGTTTTTTATCTTTTCTATTTAATTTTTTTGCCAATTTTTTTTTTCTGTATTTTCTTTTCCTCTCTTTTATTTTTTTCAGCTCTGTATGTTTTTTCTTTGTTTGTTGTTTGAGTCTTTCTTGTTTTTCTTTAGTTTTTGTTGTTTTGTTATCTTTTACTCTTTTTCTTTTCTCTTAACATGTCTCTTCAATTTCATCGAATAAGAGTCAATTGTTTTTCTACCATATTTTTAAAATTAGATAAAATGTTTGCTCTAAATTGGTTTTTTAATTTATCAATCAGCTTTTTTAATTAACCTTTACCAGAGACCGGCTACATTGCAATTTTTGTATTTAAGTTGGCAGGATCGCCCAAGTGCGGTAAGAAAAAGCCGTTTCTTATCGCATTTTGGCTAAAAATGTAACTTTTAATTTGATAAGATCAAATAAACTCTGCTGGGAAATAAATCCTGTACGTGAAAAGATAAGCTGAACGGCATTTCAAATATATAGCAAGAGATAACGTCACAAATTTTCTTGTTTAGGTACATCTCTGGCATCTGATTCTCTCCATAAAATGCCAAGATCGGTATTTACAAAAAAAAACAAAAGAAGCTGTAGTAGGCAATTGTAAGTATTTGACAAAAGAATATCAGATAATTGAATAAATCTGCAATTTTTTTAGCTGTTTTAAGCATTTTGTAAAGGCAAATACAGTGCCAACTCAAATCATTCAGCTAAGACCCCATAAAATGTCATTGCAATTTTAAGACAAAAATTTCAAAATAAATTGTAAATCACTTAGGCAAGCATCTTATACTTTCTTGTATTCAAAAAAGCTTTTTATTCTATCATTAAATAAAATAATAGCACAATAGAAGAAATTAGGTAATTGTAAAAGGTCACAATGTCTGAAGAAGACCGCTGGCACCAGGTAACAGCTTATAGAAAACAAAAAATCAACGTTGTTGCACTTCAATTGTTTTGCTAATAAAAAAACATTCGCTAGAATTTATGGGGTCTTACCTGAATGAGTCGACTATAAACAGTCTCAAACTCATTATTGAAAAAAAGTGTTAAATCTGATATTAAAAAAATTAAACAACTCCACAAACAAGCAGAAACTAGGCTAAGTAAACATTTGCGTTGGTAATTAATTAAAATTGTCATTTAAGAAATTCGGCGTTTTCCTCTAAACCAAGAAAAAACAAATAATACAACTCGAAGGCATTGTGCAAATATTTTCCGCCAAAGTTTCCACAAAGACAAACACAAATTAATTGAATTTTTTCTATTATAAAATATGGAAAAGTTTTTTCAAGAAAATTCTACTAAAGTGCATATAACGCTTTTTAAGAGAATTCAGAGTGACGCCGTCACGCTTCAGAGTGACGACGTTTGAATTTGTCTATTTCTAGAAACGCCATCGTTTACGATTGGCTGAATACTCTCTCACTTTACAAAACGTCGCTAGAAGCTTCTAGTGCATAGAGATTAGATATAATTAAAATTGTATAATAAATTAATAGATAAATAGTTAATCTTTGCGAGTGAGTAAACTAAGAGCGTAACAATATTCGTTTAACATCTCTGAGGAGGATTATTTATCGCTTGGCATTCTTGAAAGAGTTTTGATCAGGGTCTTTAGTGTATAAGCTAAACGTATTGCAATAAATCCTAAGTGACAAACGAAGTTTGAATTGTTCTATTTCTAGAAACGCCCATCTTCTTTGATTGGCTGAATATCCTTTCACTTTACAACACGGCGCTTGTAGCTTGTAGACGCTACAATTGCGTAGAGATTGAATATAAATAAAAGCACTTCAGTCAGTCGTGCTTATATAGTGATAAGCGTTTGGAAAAAGATAAATCAGGATCTTTAGCGTATTGTAATAAACTTTAAGTGACGGCGTTTGAATTGTTCTATCTCTAGAAACGCCTATCTTCTTTGATTGGCTGAATCCCTGTCACTTTACAAAACGACGTAAGAAGTGCTCTAGAGCGCTCTAGATCTAGATTTTGTTAATCAAAGAAGATCGTAGCTTTTTTCTCAATGCGCTATAATCTAATTTCGTTATGAAGTATGTGCGTTTTTTGACAAAAATTGTTGGCGAGATAAACAATATCTCCTCAAAATATCGCCCATCCTGTCAATTTCACGGTATCTTGTTTTTGCGGTAAATAGCCTTAATAAAGCATGTCAGCCACCGAATGGCAATAGATAGGTTCTGTTTTGAGCAAATTGGAATTTATCGCAAACAATGTTGTTGATGAAATTAGCTTTGTTAGGTATATGATGTATTGTGGTGTAAGCCGTTGTTAGGCGGTGCGGTAATATATCAATTACACCACTAATCTATTTTTTGTCTTGAAAGTGCTTTGATCACCGTGTTTTATGTAGTCAGATATTGGAAATTTAAGTGAAGAAGCTGGAAAGACAATATAAGAATAAGTTAAAAAAACAAAAAAAGAAAATACATATAACAAAAACTATAGATACAGATATAGAAATGAAAAAAAAAACATAGTATGCAAGTTATTTTGGTTTTTTTTTTGACTTGTAAACAAAAGAAGGAAAAGAATTGACGTTTAAAATTCAATTTCTAGAAATTAATTAGCCACGTATAAGAAACTTCAAATTAAAAAAATAATTAAATTTATTTATTATTTAACATGACAGACTACGAGAACAGAATTATCACCTAAAATTTGAATATTTTCAGAGAAATTAATTTTTAATTGAATTATTGCTAATTAAAATAAATTAATTAAATAAAAAATAACATTAATTGTTTTGTAAATGATGAAAAATTGTTAAATCTTGACTAATTAATACTTAAGTAAATTAGAATTTATTTAAAATTACCAAAATGAGAATTTTATCAAATAAAAAAAAATCTTTTTATTTTTAATTAAAAAATTATTATACTTTATTAGATTACTTTTTCCCAAATTCAATTATTTTTCTGAAAAAAAGCTATGACAGAAATAATTTTTAATTAATTATTAAACTTATTATAATTAAAATTTTAATTTAAATAAATATTCAAATAAACTTAAACTACACAAGAGAAGCTTAATAATTTTGTAAATAATATAATTAAAGTGTATTTTTATAAATTAATTAATACTTAAATAAATTAAAACCTAATTATTATCAATAAAACTGCTATTTAAACAAGTAAAAAAAAAGTTAAGCATTTTGTTTTTGATAGCAAAATTAGCTAAACAAAATTATTTTAAATTAAAAATTGAATTAGTTAAACAAACTTAAAAGTTATTTAAAAAAAATTAATTATTATGTTCATAAAAAATTTCTTAAAAAAAACATAATTTGTTATTAATTAGCAAACTTATTATAACTAGAATTTTAATCTAATTAAATATTACAATTGCAAATATGCAAATAAACTATAATTATTAAAGTCTAGCCTATAAATAAATTTAAATTATATAGCTAAAATGAGAAAATTTTCTAATTACTCTGTTTAAAGTGTATTTTAATTAATTAATTAATACTTAAATAATTATAATTAATAAAACTGCTATTTAATCAAATAAAGTTGTTAAAACATTGTAACTTAATCACATAATAATATATTAAAAAAAAAAACGAATTATAGCACGAGTGAATAGCTGTCGCACGAGCCAAGCGAGTCACTTATTCGACAATACATGGCAAAAAAAAAATATGCAAAACAAAACAAAAAATAAAAATGAAACTAGTTTTACCAACTGTTATAAAAGACAATTTCAGAAAAAATACTTTTTTAGTGTTTTTTTGGATTTATGACTTTATTAATCTATTAATTGCTCATAAAATGTGCAATATGACGTATTTTATTGACATTTAGTAGAAAATATTTTGTGCTAAAGATTATTTAGAGATAAACTTGTGTGTTATTGACATAATTGGCGTAAACGGACCAATTTGCTTTTGGCAACCATTGTTTGACGTAATGATATTGACAAGTGAGTTGTGTAAATGAATAAATGCCTGACAATGCAGCAAATTTAACAAATTTTAATTTAATTTTTTTATAAAATTGGAATTAAACATAAAAAATAACTATTTATATACTAATATTACACTACTAATTTATATTTTATACATATAATATACATTTAAGTCGATACACTCGTAATCTCAACTTTACTGAACTTGAACTGGCTCCCACTCTCGCTTGCTGCTCGCTTATATGGCATTCGGTACCGACAGTCTAGAACCCACTGGTCAACCGTCTCGAACCTTTAATCTTTTTTAAATCTTAATTTTCGTCACAATTGCAAAATTAATTGAAATATCTACAATATTTAAGCCCTCAGGACTTAAATCCTTGAAATTTCTACAACTAAATTATATTCAAATCTATAATAATGCAACTTGTTAGGAAAGTTTGAGCAGTGTTCTAAACCCATGCACACAGCTCAAAGTTTGGGAAAATAAAGCAAATTCTGGCGTGTCTATAGAGTAGAAATAGAGTAAATTAGAAGATATTTGAATATCTATAAATTTAAGCCTATTGCCATCAATAATGTTAACAATAGGCACTAATCACAACTACTAAAGATTATTGTTTGATTTGTTTACAACAACGTAGTTTTAGAATCTGGCAATTGGCTTAATTTTCTAGCAATCTAATTTATAATAAAATAAACACAACGCTGAAAATCTACCTTCTCATTCAAAGTTCTCGTGTGCGGCTTGAAAATTTAGCAATCCTCTTAACCAAAATTCCCTTTTTCGGCTGAACAATTAATTGTGCTAAATTCAATTAGGTAGGCTTTATCCTTTGCATTGAGAGCATTAAATGTGCCTGTGTTACACAATGAGCGAAGCAAGCATTTAATTTGCTTTACTTTTAACAGAGTCGAGCAAAATTACAGCAACGAGTATTAAAAAGGCTTATAATTAAGTGTCTGATTCGCTTAGATAACTGAAATAAAATAAATTATGTATATCCAAAGCAAATTCATTCAAAACAAGAGTTAGCACTCATCAGTGAGACCTAACAGTTGAGATTTGAATCAGCTGTACAGATATCACACGGTTGAATGAATTGGCCCTGACTGTGATGGGCTTATATTTATTCCACAGTGTCACTTTATCAAGGATTTTTTTAATCACGTTACCACAAATAAATGTCAAAAATAATTTTTTGTTTTTTTTTAGGTCATAAGGGCTAAATTGCTGGAAAACTATGAATTTTGTGGTTATAATAAAATATAATTATTAATCGCACAAAGTTTGATGGAATAGGTTAATTAAGAGCAATTTGCATGTACGGCCTTTGTAATTGCTTTTAGTTATAAAGTGATAACTGTGATAACACTCACAGTGGTATTAGCCTAATTGTAATGGCTTTGTGAAAATGAAAATTGGAGTGGAAAATTATAATTGGGCTTTTCAAAACTGGAAAATTAATTATATTACAAAATGTCCTCAAACTCAAAAAAAATATATAATAAAGAATAGATAGAATAAAAGCCATAAACAAACGAATATTAATAAAAAAACAGTTGAAACTTAAAATAAATAAAGGAAAATTACTTGTGTGGAAAAAAGAGAAAGAAAAGTGAGAAAAGAGAAAGAAAAGTGTATAAGCTAAACTAAAAAAAAATAATTTAACAGAAAAAAAATAAATAGAAACGAATATGCAACCAGAAAAAAAAATGTGTTATTTTCCCAAACTTTGAACTGTGTGCATGGGTTTAGAACACTGCTCAAACTTTCCTAACAAGTTGCATTATTATAGATTTGAATATAATTTAGTCGTAGAAATTTCAAGGATTTAAGTCCTGAAAGCTTAAATATTGTAGATATTTCAATTAATTTTGCAATTGTGACGAAAATTAAGATTCAAAAAAGATTAAAGGTTCGAGACGGTTGACCAGTGGGTTCTAGACTGTCGGTACCGAATGCCATATAAGCGAGCAGCAAGCGAGAGTGGGAGCCAGTTCAAGTTCAGTAAAGTTGAGATTACGAGTGTATCGACTTAAATGTATATTATATGTATAAAATATAAATTCGTAGTGTAATATTAGCATATAAATAGTTATTTTTTATGTTAAATTCCAATTTTATAAAAAAATTAAACTAAAATTTGTTAAATTTGCTGCATTGTCAGGCATTTATTCATTTACAAAACTCACTTGTCAATATCATTACGTCAAACAATGGTTGCCAAAAGCAAATTGGTCCGTTTACGCCAATTATGTCAATAACACACAAGTCTATCTCCAAATAATCTTTAGCACAAAATATTTTCTACTAAATGTCAATAAAATACGTCATATTGCACATTTTATGAGCAATTAATAGATTAATAAAGTCATAAATCCAAAAAAACACTAAAAAAGTATTTTTCTGAAATTGTCTTTTATAACAGTTGGTAAAACTTGTCGTACTAGTTTCATTTTTATTTTTAGTTTTGCTTTGCATCTTTTTTTTTGCCATGTATTGTCGAATAAGTGACTCGCTTGGCTCGTGCGACAGCTATTCACTCGTGCTATAATTCGATTTTTTTTTAATATATTATTATGTGATTAAGTTACAATGTTTTAACAACTTTATTTGATTAATCAGCAGTTTTATTAATTATAATTATCTAAGTATTAATTAATTAATTAAAATACACTTTAAACAGAGTAATTAGAAAATTTTCTCAATTTAGCTATATAATTTAAATTTATTTATAGGCTAGATTTTAATAATTATAGTTTATTTGCATATTTGCAATTGTAATATTTAATTAGATTAAAATTCTAGTTATAATAAGTTTGCTAATTAATAACAAATTATGTTTTTTTTAAGAAATCTTTTATGAACATAATAATTAATTTTTTTTTAAATAACTTTTAAGTTTGTTTAACTAATTCAATTTTTAATTTAAAATAATTTTGTTTAGCTAATTTTGCTATCAAAAACAAAATGCTTAACTTTTTTTTTACTTGTTTAAATAGCAGTTTTATTGATAATAATTAGGTTTTAATTTATTTAAGTATTAATTAATTTATAAAAATACACTTTAATTATATTATTTACAAAATTATTAAGCTTTTCTTGTGTAGTTTAAGTTTATTTGAATATTTATGTAAATTAAAATTTTAATTATAATAAGTTTAATAATTAATTAAAAATTATTTCTGTTATAGCTTTTTTTCAGAAAAATATATATAACTCAAAAAAAATATATAATAAAGAATAGATAGAACAAAAGCCATAAACAAACGGATATTAATAAAAAAACAGTTGAAACTTAAAATAAATCAAGGAAAATTACTTGTGTGGAAAAAAGAGAAAGAAAAGTGAGAAAAGAGAAAGAAAAGTGTATAAGCTAAACTAAAAAAAAATAATTTAACAAAAAAAAAAATAGAAACGAATATGCGACCAGAAAAAAAAATATAATTTTTTTTATTTTTAATAAAAGTAACAAAAGTAATAAACAAGTAAAGCTTAAAAAACAAAAGAAAATAAAACGTTAGGAGAGATAAAAGACAGAAACGCCTGTAAAAGTCTAAACTTAAATAAGTTTTAACAAAAAAAAATTAAAACAGTATTTCGTAATCAATCTTTGGTCAAATTTTTTTTTTATTTTTGTGTTTTTTTTTCTTTCTTTGTTTTTTCTTTCTTAGCGAGACATTTTAAAGCATAGAGTTTTGACTTATTTTGTGTGACTATGGCAAAATTAAATAAAATTGCTAAAACATAAAAAGTGAAAAGTGTAGAAAGAATCAGAGCGCAAAACAAACAAAAGTTGAAAATTACAACAAAATAAAAAAAAATGAAAAACTTTTTATGTGCACGAAAGAAAGAGACGCACTATTATAAAATTTCTATAAAAAACATATTATAAAAAAAAACAAATTTTGAAAAAAATATGCTTGTGTAAAAGAGATAAATAAATTTAAATAAAAAAAAAATAGAAACAATTACAAATCAATGAAAACAGTATAAAAAAAGTGTTATATTCAATTGCAGTTTGTTTATAAAAAATTACTTATTTTGTTTTGACTGTTGCTTCTCAATTTTTTTCAACTTTTATATTTTGCTTTTTTTTTTTGTCTGTTTTTTTTTCTTAGTCAGACATTTTAAAGCATACAGACGTTTTATCGTAAGATGCCAAATTAAAAAAAATTGACAAAATATGAAAAAATTAAAAATAAAAATTTCAATTATTTTTATGTGAGAATATTTTGACTTTTTTGTTACTTTTTATGTTTTTTGCTTTTGTTTCTGCAATTGTTTTTATAAAAACATAAATTGTAGCAAATGTAGCAATTATAAAATAAAAAGAAACATGTATAAGACTCTAACCCAAATAGAAACAAAACAGTTTAGCACAAAATAGTAAGAGAAAAAAAACAAAATTATTTTTTTTTTTGATTTTATTTTAAATTTTATAGATTTTTTATTAAAACCGTTTTTCTGAAAATGTTTTCTCTTATAGTATCTCGTGTTATCTTTTTATTGTTTTTGAGTTTGTTTAGTTTGTTTGTTTTTTAGTTATATATTATATATAAAATATAGATATAATTTGTAGAAATTGTAGAAACTTGGTTCCTGTGGCATAAAAACAACCATAATAGATATAAATAACGCCTCCATAACTATGAGAAGCAAATATTTTCAATTTAATCCCTAGCACAAACACATAAATTCGACAACCGACACACTAAACCAGCTAATTAAAGTAGATATTGTCTATCTACACATGATTGATGCCGATTTTGAGCTTTTAGTTTGATCCTTTCAATAGCTCGGGGCCCCGTCCAAATACGGCATTCCGGAGAAATATTACCCAGCTGTTCTCTCTCAAATAATTAATTTTTTTAATTTATTTGTAGTTCATTAGCTAGAAGCAAATTAACCCAAAGATTTATCGACGATACCGCACACGATTTTGTGGATTTTAGACGTCTTGATGGAATTTCTTGCGGAATATTTAGCCGCACTTTACATTCTTGGAGTTTATTTGGCAGATGAGATATGGCGAGCATTAGGATAGGGGAATTAACAAAGTCTAAGCAGTTTGTTATGACAAATAGAATTTACAAAACATGGCTGAAAAGACAGAAATCTCACTTTTGACAAAACTGAGCCAAAACAAAATTACATTATTATAACTTGTGAAGGTGTTCCATCTTTTTGACACAAAATGGGATTGTAATAGATGCATCTATGGGAAGATATTGTGTTTTTTTAATTTACAATTACATTATTATTATTAGAGCAAGAATTAATAAAAAATAAAAAATGTGAGTAAACAATTAATTATTATTAGACGATGAGAACTAGTATACAAGCTCAGTGTTGCGAGCGAGCTGACGCGAGGCTGAGCTGAGTGGCGTCGTCAGAGAATCAGATGAGTTTAATTGCAGCTATAGAAAGTATTTTTTCCTTCAAATCATTCTTTCTTTTTTCTCCATCATATAATAGTGAGTTTATCACTATCGCATATCACAATAAAAAACAACCCTTTCCTAGATACACAACAGTATAAGATCATTGTAGCATAAGCGGCGCCGACTACAGGTGTTTATTCAGACAATTTTGACCCATAATGACAAATTATGTACTATTCTTTTTTAATATAGTCTTCTAGATATCAAATTAAAATTAGAAAAAAGCTTCGCATGTCGTTTTAGATTAATTTTCAAGCATAATTAATTTTTGATTAAAAAAAAAACAAGATGCTTTATGAAAACTTTGACATAAATTCCACACGTAAAAGCTTCCAGTCTTCGCAGCTTTGGCTCAGAGCTAATTAAACTCTTCAGAATACTTCAATAATCTCAAAACACACATTTCCCTGCTTCGTTATGAGGGATAAAATAAGAGACTCTTTGCTTATATACCCGAGAAAAGCGTATAGAAAGGCCTTTAGAAAGTGTTAGGTTTCGAAAAGTAACGCTTATTCTTTATTTTCAAAGTTTACAACACCGCCGGCAATGCGATTCTGCTGAAAATGAAATGGAAAGCAGACGATTTTAAAGAGAATTTGAAATGACATAGCTAACTTACTGCCACGTAATTTTATGCTTACGCAACCATCACATAAGTGGTGCAGCGCATACTCCGCCTTATATATCTAATTCCGTCAAGTTGACGCATTTATTATAATAAATAGATTATTTTCAGTAAAATCAAACTTTTCTAAAGCTTTATTAACATTAAAAACAAAAAACTTTTTGCAAACATCGAAAAATAAAGCTGGCATTTGACAACAAAAACTCTTCACTTTAAGAAAATACAAGAAAAAGTTGATCATTAATCCGCGTCAATGCCGCAAGGGCATTGACGCGGATAATTTTTTTCCATTTTCTTTTCGCACTCTAGACTCTCAGATTATGAAAAATTGATGCTTCCTACTAATCAGAAAAACAAATTTAATTAATAAATGAGCGAAAGCTACAGCTTTTCACCAAAAAAAAAAAGAAAAAAAGTTTAAGAAATTTAAATCAGGTGATCTTGCCGGTCACTCAATTACGCCACTTCTATCAATCTACAAAAGGTTTTCTAGTTCATCGTGCGTAAATTGCTAATTTTTGTTCAGGAATGGTTTCAGAAGCACCCTTACTGTTTTCTTTTTTGGGACAGTGAGATTGTCAATCAATATTTACTCTTCCAGGATATCTTGTTCAAGAATTCACTTTTGTTATATCTAGACATTATATTATTCCCTTTTTTCCCGAAAAAACTGCATCGGGAGCTCTTTTTCCAATTTTGCTAAATACTCTTTTCAATTAAGTAGATCCTGTGGGATTATGGAATCCTTTATGTGGGAATTGCAAAATATAACTGCCGCCTTCGCACTTTAAAATTTTCACTTTAATTACAGTATTGTGATAGGGGAGAGTGAAGGGTGTTTATCTAAATGCTTCCGGTAATTGCTCCAAGATTTGCTCGTTGTCGTTTGTTCCTTTGGCGTAATTTGATTTTAATTGGACTATGTAGACTAGAAAGTTCTGGAGGAATAATTTATCATTTCCGGGTTATTTCGACTTTTCCAGAGAAATCCAGAAGTGGTAACAAAACATTAATAAAATTCAGTTTACGCCGCGAGTTGACTGAATTAGCATTTAACCCTTGAACAAAAGCATTCAATTTCGTAGCAAACAGAAGACAATTACGCATTGTGACAACCCAATTTGCATGGAATAAAATTAAAATTTAGAATTTGTTTACGAAACTATTTTGGCATTTAGGGGGTGATCACATGGTTTATGGGGTGGCTTAAACAATAGCGAAATTAATTGATGAAAAACTTTGAACAGCGCAATAATTGGGCATTGACAAATCACATATAAAGCCAAAATTTAGGTTTTTAGCTTCTCAAAATCATTAATTGCAGCCAAAACAGCTGTACAGTAGTCCAAGTTTAATAAAAGGTCAGGAATAGTCAACAAAAATAATAAATATTGTCATTATTGGAAATTTTAGGTCATAATATTCCTACAGAAATTAGAAGACATTACGTAAGATACCTTAAAAACACATTTCTTTTATTTTAAACTTGACAGAACATTATTGATCACTTAGTTTTTCCAGTTTTCTGTAAAAAAAGTAAAATATCCTAAAAAAAAAATGTATACAAGAAAGGTTATTTCTTAGAAAATCTCATAAACAAAGTGAAACAATGACCAAGATATATGAGATATTTTATCTTAATACAGTTTGCTATGTGTTGAGACACTTAGACCAATTACAATTAGTATAATTTTACAGCAAAATAAAAATAAAAACAAAATAATAAAATTGTTGGAAATTATGTTTTTGTTTTGAGTTTTTTACGAGGTATAATATAGAACATTGATAACAAGGCGCTGTAAAGTGTCACTTTTATAGACTGGCTTATCTAAAATGTTTGTTGATTTATTTTATTTATTATACAATATCTATTTATTTCTCAGATGCTTAAACAAGATAACAAAAAACGATCAATAATATTTTTCTAGTCAAAATATTAAAAAAGTAAACAGTTTGTAGCAGTTTAAATAAATAAAAATAAACAAAATGGTTGATAAATATTTATTCATAATGTTTTTTTTTAATGATAAATATAACTAAATCAAAAAAAAAATTTATAAAGTTTTGTATAATGGGGCATTATTCATGAAACCGTCTATAGTATTAGACAATTTCTCAAATTGACAAAATTATAATTTTTTGACAAAGTATTTAAATAATACAGAATAAGTTTCAATTAAAAGTTTTTACCAAATTAGATCAAAATTAATTGGAAGAATTATTGATAAAGTGTACTCTCTAATTAGATAATTAAACTTTAATTGAAAATATTTATTTTCTAATCTAGGTAAATACTTGCTTAGACAGGTTCTACTAAGATTAATAATTAATTAATGTAGAGTTTAATTAGAAATAATTAATTAATAAATAATATTTATGAAAAGGTAGTTTTTATTTTCCTATAACAAAAATCAGCCTGTGACAAAAAAAATTATCTATACCTATTTTTCATATTAATAAAGTTTTATTTTAAATTAAATATTTAAATTTATTGAAAAATTAAATTAATAAATGAAATTTTTTAATTAGAGAAATAAAATTTAATTTAAACAATTATTGATAAAGTTTATTTTTTATTTAGATGAATAAACTTTAAACAAAAGAATTTATTGTTTAATTTAGATAAAAAAAATTTAATTTAAACAATTATTGTTAAAGTTTATTTTTCATTTAAATAAATAAACTTTAAACCAAAGAATTTATTTGTTTAATGAGATAAATAAAATTTAATTTAAACAATTATTGATAAAATTTATTCGTCAATTAGATAAATAAATTTTAAACCAAAAAATTTATTTTTTTAATGAGATAAATAAAATTTAATTTAAACAATTATTGATAAAGTTTATTTTTCATTTAGATAAATAAACTTTAAATAAAAGAATTTATTGTTTAATTTAGATAAAAAAAATTTAATTTAAACAAATTATTGATAAAATTTATTCTTCAATTAGATAAATAAATTTTAAACCAAATAATTTGTTTTTTTAATAAGATAAATAAGATTTAATTTAAACAAATATTGATGCAGTTTAATCTTCAATTAGATAAATAAACTTTAAACAACAGACTTTATTGCTTAATTTAGATTAATAAAATTTAATTTAAACAATTATTGTTAAAGTTTATTTTTCATTTAAATAAATAAACTTTAAACCAAAGAATTTATTTTTTTAATGAGATAAATAAAATTTAACTTAAACAATTATTAATGCAGTTCAATCTTCAATTAGATAAATAAACTTTAAACAAAAGAATTTATTGTTTAATTTTTGGTAAAAAAAATTTAATTTAAACAATTTTTGATAAAATTTATTCTTCAATTAGGTAAATAAATTTTAAATCAAAAAATTTATTTTTTTAATGAGATAAATAAAATTTAATTTAAACAATAATTGTTAAAGTTTATTTTTCATTTAGATAAATAAACTTTAAACAAAAGAATTTATTGTTTAATTTAGATGAAAAAAATTTAGTTTAAACAATTATTGATAAAATTTATTCTTCAATTAGATAAATAAATGTTAAACCAAAGAATTTATTTTTTTAATAAGATAAATAAAATTTAATTTAAACAATTATTGTTAAAGTTTATTTTTCATTTAGATAAATAAACTTTAAACCAAAGAATTTATTTTTTTAATGAGATAAATAAAATTTAATTTCAACAATTATTGATAAAATTTATTCTTCAATTAGATAAATTAATTTTAAACCAAAAAATTTATTTTTTTAATAAGATAAATAAGATTAAATTTAAACAATTATTAATGCAGTTTAATCTTCAATTAGATAAATAAACTTTAAACAAAAGAATTTATTGTTTAATTTAGATAAATAAAATTTAATTCAAATAACTATTGACAAAGTTTACTCATCAATTCGATAAATAAACTTTAAACGAAAGAATTTATTCTTTAATTAGATAAATAAAATTCAATTAAAGCAAATAATGCAGTTCTGTGAGACAATATTTATAAAAAATGTAGCTTGAATACAAAAAAAATCTTAATGTTAATTATAATTACAATTTACCAAATTTTATTCATAATTAGATAAATAGAGTTTAATCAAAAATACTGCAAATAAAATTGTTTCTTGTTTTGTTTAAAAAAACACCACTTATTTAATAATTATTTGACTAATAGAATTAAAATCAAATTTTAATTTATTGATAATTGTAATTTGTCAAATTGGTAAAGTTTCATTCTTAATCAAATTAATAAAAGTTAATCAAAACAATTATTTATAAAGCTTGTCTTTGTTTGTCAAATAAAACTTTAATTTGTAAAAAATTATTTAATTAAAATGTATTAATTATTTGATTTCAGTTCAATCAACAATTGCAGTTTTTTGAATAATTAGATTAATAAAATTCCATCAAAAACATTTATTTTAGATTGAATTGTGATAAATCAAAACCGATTAAGTTAAATAATTAATTAATTTAAGATAGCCAATTGTATTTTTTTCTTTCTAACCAAATATTCAATTATATAATAATAGTACAAGAAAATTTTAATTTATTTTTAATTAAAATTTAATTAGATAAATAAAATTTAATCAAAAGTACTATAAATACCCTTTTTTCTTGTTTTGGTTAATCAAAAACTAATAATAGTTTTAAATTAAATTATGATTTTAATTTAATTGATAATTGCAATTTGTCCAATTGATAAAGTTTCAGTCTCAATTAGATAAAGAAAATTTAATCAAAAGCTTTTATCTCTATGTCAGTTAATTAAATAGATATAATTTAAAAAAAAGTAATTATTTTCTAATTAATTCTTTAAATTAATTAATTCCAAATAATTATTTCTTTTCAACCAAAATCAGCCTACCACGATAGAGCGTTATTTATAAAAAAAAATTTTAAAGAGAATTATTTTGTTTTTTAATACAATAAGTCAAATTGAAGAAAAAAAAATTATAATTAGTTTCTATTTCTAATTGAAAGTTTTTGAAAGATTAAAATGTATTACTCTGGCAGTTTGAATAAACGCTTATTTGGCAAAAAGTCCAACTAAAAACGTCTGAAAAAATGTCTTAAAATTTTAAAAAAATTGTATTTTTTTTAAATTTCAAATAAAAAATGCACAAAGCTCTGATCTGAGTCCTCTAAAACTCTATAAATTTTGCAAAGTTGTCGACAAACAACATAGGCGACTAAATCTCCCAACTCCAGCTTTTTAGATGCTGTAGGCTAAACTAAAGTGGAACCGGATAATAAATATCTTTACAATTTACACGTAAACAATGGCCTTTTCCGGCTTACGCATAACTTTTGCCCCAATTTTGCCCCTAATTTGTAATTCAGGGTGCACAAGTGGAACTAAAATCGCAATAAAATTGTGCGAGAGAACTTAACAGACATTTAAAGTTTTATCAGAGATAAAATTTAAATAAAACAATGTTAAAATCTTAAATTTTCATATATTGTTTCAATTTAAGCAAAATATATTTAACATTATTCAATATACGTAAAATACTGGCTTAAAACCAATTTTAAATGATTCAAAACTTTTATTTATTATTATGTCTCACTGATGAGAGCTAATCGACTAGAAATATGTCTAAGTGTACAAATATAGGCTTACAGCTCACAGAAAAAAGATTTCGATATCAGAATTCACTTCAGCAGCCATAAATAAGATGCAATGCTCTCGAGATGAAAGCTTTTATGTCCAAAATACGTTCACACATGGCCCGATAGCACAATAATAACATTTGGAAGCTGTGACCATTGATAAAATGTCATTTTCAAATACGAAATTTTCATTCCATATGGTACAATTGAGAAGATTTTATTCAAAAACTTCTTTCATTGAATTTCAAATAAGTTTGATGTGGTACATTTGAATTGTATGTTTTTTTTTTTATAAAAAGTAAGGTTAGATCGTAGAATAATAAATCTACTTTAATAAACCGGAGCCTGACGGTCAAACTCTGAAGTGAGTACAGCTTGAAAACTGCTCTAAATTCTATCAAAATAAATTTGATTTAGTATAAATACTATGTTTTAACATCAGAAGTGGCATTTTCAAGTACTGGGATAGCAAAATTTTAAACATAATTATTGTAGTGTTAGAAAAGTATATTATTTTTGAACAATTTGTCACGCTAAAATGGGAAAATGCTACATTTTCTTCCTCGTAATTGATCTAAAATAAGTTGGGGTTGAGAGGCTTTCCCTGAAAGCAATCTACCCATGCAAATAACCACCGCACAAATACCCAAATATTTGTAGGGGTTGTTATGACACAAAGTTTTCGGAGCGGCTTAGGGTTTACCGAAAAGAAGGGAACTTTCTAAGGAATTAATGTACTGTATCCGCACGGAGGTTGTTTGCAAAAGGTGCTTCCGCATATTGTCAACAGAATCTTTTTGGTCGTTGATAAGATAAATTGGGGTTGTTGCATTGATTTATCGAATGGAGTGGTTTTTTTTTGAGGCGATTTCTGGTTGGGCTTCAAGTGCTATTGCAGCCGGCTGTGGGGAATATTGGGTCTTGAATAGTTTATAATAGACTGTCAATGGCTTTGCTGACACTGCTGGCTGGCTCCTTAAGATATTCATGATTGCAAATTATTAAACTTTGAATTTGCTCTGATCTTGCAGCAGCAGCGGCGATGGAAAAAACTTTAGTGTCTACAAACACGAACTTAAATTGATAAGCGTACAAGCAATTTCATGTGAATTTTAACCATGCTTAGAGGACGCCTTAGTAGACCAGTTGGCCAAACGAAAGTACGTTGAAGACCGGTTTGAAAAGGTAAAGGTTTGTCTGGCTCATGGGTGTGTGTGAATGTATAAAATGTCTGTATAATAAAAATAATTGAATCTAAAGTTTGACATACAAAACAACTTAAAATAGCATTAGCATGATTTCAAATTTTTATTAGTTTACCAATGTTTTTAATGGTAACTTGAGTAACTTGTGAGTCTCATTCACCAAATTAAACAATTTAATTAAAAAAACTACATGTTGCTGTTGTATCATTTTTCAACTTTCAATAAAAAATCCATAAAATGTTAAAAATACTAAGCTTTTCATGTTTTTAATGGTAACTTGGAAAACTTGTGAGTTTCCTTCACCTAAGTAAACAATTTACAAAAATGTTTTGCATTTAGCGACTTTACCATTTTTCAAATTTTAATAAAAGATCAAAACATGTTATAAATATTAAACTTTTATCAGTTTTCTAATGTTTTTTAATGGTAACTTAAGTAACTTGTGAGTTTGCTTTACCTAATTAAGCAATTTACAAAAAAATATGCATTTGACGCCTCTACCATATATCAATTTGATTATAAAAGATTAAAAAATATTAAATTTTTCATCAGTTTACTAATATTTTATAATGGTAACTTGAGTAACTTGTGAGTTTGCTTTACTTAATTAAACAATTTACAATAAAATATGCGTCAAATGAAGAAAATAAATTTATTATCATTTTCAATTATGATATAAGTTATAAGTTTTGTTTTATATATTTCGAGACTTGTAATTTTTTATAGAAAAGAGTATATAAAAGAAGAAGTTTTTATTAAACGCTTTATTTTATTGATTTCGCATTTGACGCTTCTACCATTTATCAATTTGTTTATAATAGATTAAAAAATGTTATAAATATTAAACTTTTTATCAGTTTACTAATGTTTTTCAATGGTAACTTGAGTAACTTGTGAGTTTGCTTCACCTAATTAAACAATTTACAAGAAGTTATGCATTTGACGCCTCTACCATATATCAATTTGATTATAAAAGATTAAAAAATATTAAATTTTTCATCAGTTTACTAATGTTTTATAATGGTAACTTGAGTAACTTGTGAGTTTGCTTTACCTAATTAAACAATTTACAATAAAATATGCATTTGACGCTTCTACCATTTATCAATTTGTTTATAATAGATTAAAAAATGTTATAAATATTAAACTTTTTATCAGTTTACTAATGTTTTTCAATGGTAACTTGAGTAACTTGTGAGTTTGCTTCACCTAATTAAACAATTTACAATAAAATATGCATTTGACGCTTCTACCATTTATCAATTTGTTTATAAAAGATTAAAAAATATTATAAATATTGAACTTTTCATCAGTTTACTAATGTTTTATAATGGTAACTTAAGTAACTTGTGAGTTTGCTTTACCTAATTAAACAATTTACAATAAAATATGCATTTGACGCTTCTACCATTTATCAATTTGTTTATAATAGATTAAAAAATGTTATAAATATTAAACTTTTTATCAGTTTACTAATGTTTTTCAATGGTAACTTGAGTAACTTGTGAGTTTGCTTCACCTAATTAAACAATTTACAAGAAGTTATGCATTTGACGCCTCTACCATATATCAATTTGATTATAAAAGATTAAAAAATATTAAATTTTTCATCAGTTTACTAATGTTTTATAATGGTAACTTGAGTAACTTGTGAGTTTGCTTTACCTAATTAAACAATTTACAATAAAATATGCATTTGACGCTTCTACCATTTATCAATTTGTTTAGAAAAGATTAAAAAATGTTATAAATCTTGAACTTTTTATCAGTTTACTAATGTTTTATAATGGTAACTTGAGTAACTTGTGAGTTTGCTTCACCTAATTAAACAATTTACAATAAAATATGCATTTGACGCTTCTACCATTTATCAATTTGTTTATAAAAGATTAAAAAATATTATAAATATTAAACTTTTCATCAGTTTACTAATGTTTTATAATGGTAACTTGAGTAACTTGTGAGTTTGCTTCACCTAATTAAACAATTTACAATAAAATATGCATTTAACGCTTCTACCATATATCAATTTGATTATAAAAGATTAAAAAATATTAAATTTTTCATCAGTTTACTAATGTTTTATAATGGTAACTTGAGTAACTTGTGAGTTTGCTTTACCTAATTAAACAATTTACAATAAAATATGCATTTGACGCTTCTACCATTTATCAATTTGTTTATAAAAGATTAAAAAAAATTATAAATATTAAACTTTTCATCAATTTACTAATATTTTTTGATAGTAACTTAAGTAACTTGTGAGTTTCCTTCACTTAATTGAACAATTTAATAGAAAAATTCACATTTGGCTGTTGCACAATTTTTCAACTTTCAATAAAAAATTATAAAATGTTATAAATATTAAACTTTTCATTAGTTTACTAATGTTTTTAATTGATAACTTGCGTAACCTGTGAGTTTCATTCACCTAATTTAATAATTTACTACAAAATGTTGCATTTGAAGCCTCCATCATTTTTCAACTTTTGAAAAAAGATTAAAAAATGTTATGAATATTCAACTTTTTATCAGTTTACTGATGTTTTTTTATGGTAACTTGGGTAACTTGTGAGTTTCATTCATCTAATTTAATAATTTACAAAATTTTTTTGTATTTTGAGCTTTCATCATTTTTGAACCTTTTATAAAAGTTTATACAATGTTATAAATATTGAAACTTTGATTAGTTTATTAATGTTTTTTAATGGTAACTTGAGTAACTTGTGAGTCTCATTCACCTAATTAAAGAATTTTGAAAAGAAATTGCATTGGTGTCTCTACTACTATTCAACTTTCAATAAAAGATCATAAAATGTTATAAATATTTAATTTTTTATTGGTTTACTAATGTTTTTAAATGGTAACTTAGGTAACTTGTGAGTTTTTTTCACTTAATTGAACAATTTAATAGAAAAATTCACAATTGGCTGTTGCACAATTTTTCAACTTTTCAATAAAACATTATAAAATGTTATAAATATTAAACTTTTTATCAGTTTACTAAGGTTTTTTAATGATAACTTAAGTAACTTGTGAGTCTCATTTACCAGATTAGACAATTTAATAAAAAAATTTACATTTGGCTGCTGCACAATTTTTGAACTTTCAATAAAAAAACATAAAATATTATAAATATTAAGCTTTTTATCAGTTTTCTAATGTTTTTTGACGGTAACTTGGGTAACTTGTGAGTTTCATTCATCTAATTTAATAATTTACAAAATTTTTTTGTATTTTAAGCTTTCATCATTTTTGAACCTTTTATAAAAGTTTATACAATGTTATAAATATTAAAACTTTGATTAGTTTACCAATGTTTTTTAATGGTAACTTGAGTAACTTGTGAGTCTCATTCATCTAATTAAAGAATTTTGAAAAAAAATTGCATTGGTGTCTCTACTACTATTCAACTTTCAATAAAAGATCATAAAATGTTATAAATATTCAACTTTATATCAGTCTACTAATGCTTTTTGATGGTAACTTAGGTAACTTGTGAGTTTCCTTCGCTTAATTGAACAATTTAATAGAAAAATTTACAATTGGCTGTTGCACAATTTTTCAACTTTTCAATAAAACATTATAAAATGTTATAAATATTAAACTTTTTATCAGTTTACTAAGGTTTTTAATAATAACTTAAGTAACTTGTGAGGCTCATTTACTAGATTAGACAATTTAATAAAAAAATTTACATTTGGCTGCTACACAATTTTTGAACTTTCAATAAAAAATCATAAAATGTTATAAATATTAATTTTTTAATTAGTTCATTTACTAATGTATAACTTGAGAAACCTGTGAGTCTCATTTACCTAGTTTAATAACTTTCTAAAAAATGCTGCATTCGGCGCCTCTCCCATTTTTCAACTTTCAATAAAATAAGAAAATGTTATAAATATAAATCTTTTTATCAGTTTACTAATGATTTTTGATAGTAACTTAGGTAACTTATGAGTTTCATTCACCTAATTGAACAATTTAATAGAAAAATTCACATTTGGCTGTTGCACAATTTTTTAACTTTCAATAAAAAGTCATAAAATGTTATAAATATTAAGCTTTTCATTAGTTTACTAATGTTTTTAATTGAAAACTCTAGTAACCGGTGAGTTTTATTCACCTAATTTTAAAATTTACTAAAAAATGCTGCATTTGAAGCCTCCATCATTTTTCAATTTTTGAAAAAAGATTATAAAATGCTATAATTATTCAACTTTTTATCAATTTACTAATGTTTTTTGATGGTAACTTGAGTAACTTGTGAGTTTCCTTGACCCAATTGAAAAATTTACAAAAAAATCTTCTATTTGGCGTCTCCACTATTTTTCATTATTTATAAAAAATTATAAAATGTTATAAATATTAAACTTTTTATCAGTTTACTAATGTTTTTTAATGGTAACTTGAGTAACTTGTGAGTTTGCTTTACCTAATTAAACAATTTACAATAAAATATGCATTTGACGCTTCTACCATTTATCAATTTGTTTATAAAAGATTAAAAAATATTATAAATATTAAACTTTTCATCAGTTTACTAATGTTTTATAATGGTAACTTGAGTAACTTGTGAGTTTGCTTTACCTAATTAAACAATTTACAATAAAATATGCATTTGACGCTTCTACCATTTATCAATTTGTTTATAAAAGATTAAAAAATGCTATAAATATTGAACTTTTTATCAGTTTACTAAGGTTTTATAATGGTAACTTGAGTAACTTGTGAGTTTGGTTCACCTAATTAAACAATTTACAATAAAATATGCATTTGACGCTTCTAGCATTTATCAATTTGTTTATAAAAGATTAAAAAATATTATAAATATTAAACTTTTGATCAATTTACTAATATTTTTTGATAGTAACTTAAGTAACTTGTGAGTTTCCTTCACTTAATTGAACAATTTAATAGAAAAATTCACATTTGGCTGTTGCACAATTTTTCAACTTTTAATAAAAAATTATAAAATGTTATAAATATTAAACTTTTCATTAGTTTACTAATGTTTTTAATTGATAACTTGCGTAACCTGTGAGTTTCATTCACCTAATTTAATAATTTACTACAAAATGTTGCATTTGAAGCCTCCATCATTTTTCAGCTTTTGAAAAAAGATTAAAAAATGTTATGAATATTCAACTTTTTATCAGTTTACTGATGTTTTTTTATGGTAACTTGGGTAACTTGTAAGTCTCATTCACCAAATTAAACAATTCAATAAAAAAATTGACCTTTGGCTGCTGCACAATTTTTTAACATTCAATAAAAACTCATAAAATGTTATAAATATTAAACTTTTTATCAGTTTACTAATGTTTTTTGATGGTAACTTGGGTAACTTGTGAGTTTCATTCATCTAATTTAATAATTTACAAAATTTTTTTGTATTTTGAGCTTTCATCATTTTTGAACCTTTTATAAAAGTTTATACAATGTTATAAATATTAAAACTTTGATTAGTTTACCAATGTTTTTTAATGGTAACTTGTGAGTTTCATTCTCCTAATTAAATATGTTTGAAAAAAAATTGGCATTGGTGTCTCTACTACTATTCAACTTTCAATAAAAGATCATAAAATGTTATAAATATTAAACTTTATGTCAGTCTACTAATGATTTTTGATGGTAACTTAGGTAACTTGTGAGTTTCCTTCACTTAATTGAACAATTTAATAGAAAAATTCACAATTGGCTGTTGCACAATTTTTCAACTTTTCAATAAAACATTATAAAATGTTATAAATATTAAACTTTTTATCAGTTTACTAAGGTTTTTTAATGATAACAACTTAAATAACTTGTGAGTCTCATTTACCATATTAGACAATTTAATAAAAAAATTTACATTTGGCTGCTGCACAATTTTGGAACTTTCAATAAAAAATTATAAAATATTATAAATATTAAGCTTTTTATCAGTTTACTAATGTTTTTTGATGGTAACTTGGGTAACTTGTGAGTTTCATTCATCTAATTTAATAATTTACAAATATTTTTTTGTATTTTGAGCTTTCACCATTTTTGAACCTTTCATAAAAGTTTATACAATGTTATAAATATTAAAACTTTGATTAGTTTACTAATGTTTTTTAATGGTAACTTGTGAGTCTCATTCTCCTAATTAAATAATTTTGAAAAAAAATTGGCATTGGTTGTTCTACTACTATTCAACTTTCAATAAAAGATCATAAAATGTTATAAATATTAAACTTTATATCAGTCTATTAATGTTTTTTGATGGTAACTTAGGTAACTTGTGAGTTTCCTTCACTTAATTGAACAATTTAATAGAAAAATTCACAATTGGCTATTGCACAATTTTTCAACTTTTCAATAAAACATTATAAAATGTTATAAATATTAAACTTTTTATTAGTTTACTAATGTATAACTTGAGTAACATGTGAGCCTCATTTACCTAATTTATTAATTTACTAAAAAATGCTGCATTTGAAGCTTCCATCATTTTTCAACCTTTGAAAAAAGATTATAAAATGTTATAAATATTCAACTTTTGACCAATTTACTAATATTTTTTTAAGGTAACTTAAGTAACTTGTGAGTTTCCTTCACTTAATTGAACAATTTAATAGAAAAATTCACATTTGGCTGTTGCACAATTTTTCAACTTTTAATAAAAAATTATAAAATGTTATAAATATTAAACTTTTCATTAGTTTACTAATGTTTTTAATTGATAACTTGCGTAACCTGTGAGTTTCATTCACCTAATTTAATAATTCACTAAAAAGTGTTGTATTTGGAGCCTCCATCATTTTTCAACTTTTGAAAAAAGATTAAAAAATGTTATGAATATTCAACTTTTTATCAGTTTACTGATGTTTTTTATGGTAACTTGGGTAACTTGTAAGTCTCATTCACCAAATTAAACAATTCAATAAAAAAATTGACCTTTGGCTGCTGCACAATTTTTTAACATTCAATAAAAACTCATAAAATGTTATAACTATTAAACTTTTTATCAGTTTACTAATGTTTTTTGATGGTAACTTGGGTAACTTGTGAGTTTCATTCATCTAATTTAATAATTTACAAACATTTTTTTGTATTTTGAGCCTTCACCATTTTTGAACCTTTTATAAAAGTTTATACAATGTTATAAATATTAAAACTTTGATTAGTTTACTAATGTTTTTTAATGGTAACTTGTGAGTCTCATTCTCCTAATTAAATAATTTTGAAAAAAAATTGGCATTGGTGTCTCTACTACTATTCAACTTTCAATAAAAGATCATAAAATGTTATAAATATTAAACTTTATGTCAGTCTACTGATGATTTTTGATGGTAACTTAGGTAACTTGTGAGTTTCCTTCACTTAATTGAACAATTTAATAGAAAAATTCACAATTGGCTGTTGCACAATTTTTCAACTTTTCAATAAAACATTATAAAATGTTATAAATATTAAACTTTTTATCAGTTTACTAAGGTTTTTAATGATAACTTAAGTAACTTGTGAGTCTCATTTACCAGATTAGACAATTTAATAAAAAAATTTACATTTGGCTGCTGCACAATTTTTGAACTTTCAATAAAAAATCATTACTAATGTTTTTTGACGGTAACTTGAGTAACTTGTAAGTTTCATTCATCTAATTTAATAATTTACAAAATTTTTTTGTATTTTGAGCTGTCATCATTTTTGAACATTTTATAAAAGTTTATACAATGTTATAAATATTAAAACTTTGATAAGTTTACCAATGTTTTTTAATGGTAACTTTTGAGTCTCATTCACCTAATTAAAGAATTTTGAAAAAAAATTGCATTGGTGTCTCTACTACTATTCAACTTTCAATAAAAGATCAAAAAATGTTATAAATATTCAACTTTATATCAGTCTACTAATGATTTTTGATGATAACTTAGGTAACTTGTGAGTTTCCTTCACTTAATTGAACAATTTAATAGAAAAATTCACAATTTGCTGTTGCACAATTTTTCAACTTTTCAATAAAACATTATAAAATGTTATAAATATTAAACTTTTTATCAGTTTACTACGGTTTTTTAATGATAACTTAAGTAACTTGTGAGTCTCATTTACCAGATTTGACAATTTGATAAAAAAATTTACATTTGGCTGTTGCACAATTTTTGAACTTTCAATAAAAAATCATAAAATATTATAAATATTAAGTTTTTTATCAGTTTACTAATGTTTTTTGACGGTAACTTGGGTAACTTGTGAGTTTCATTCATCTTATTTAATAATTTACAGTTTTTTTTTGTATTTTGAGCTTTCATCATTTTTGAACCTTTTATAAAAGTTTATACAATGTTATAAATATTAAAACTTTGATTAGTTTACCAATGTTTTTTATTGGTAACTTGAGTAACTTGTGAGTCTCATTCACCTAATTAAAGAATTTTGAAAAAAAATTGCATTGGTGTCTCTACTACTATTCAACTTTCAATAAAAGATCATAAAATGTTATAAATATTAAACTTTATATCAGTTTACTAATGATTTTTGATGTTAACTTAAGTAACTTGTGAGTTTCCTTCACTTAATTGAACAATTTAATAGAAAAATTCACAATTTGCTGTTGCACAATTTTTCAACTTTTCAATAAAACATTATAAAATGTTATAAATATTAAACTTTTTATCAGTTTACTACAGTTTTTTAATGATAACTTAAGTAACTTGTGAGTCTCATTTACCAGATTAGACAATTTAAAAGAAAAATTACATTTGGCTGCTGCACAATTCTTGAACTTTCAATAAAAAATCATAAAATATTATAAATATTAAGCTTTTTATCAGTTTACTAATGTTTTTTAACGGTAACTTAGGTAACTTGTAAGTTTCATTCATCTAATTTAATAATTTACAAAATTTTTTTGTATTTTGAGCTTTCATCATTTTTGAACATTTTATAAAAGTTTATACAATGTTATAAATATTAAAACTTTGATAAGTTTACCAATGTTTTTTAATGGTAACTTGTGAGTCTCATTCACCTAATTAAAGAATTTTGAAAAAAAATTGCATTGGTGTCTCTACTACTATTCAACTTTCAATAAAAGATCAAAAAATGTTATAAATATTCAACTTTATATCAGTCTACTAATGATTTTTGATGATAACTTAGGTAACTTGTGAGTTTCCTTCACTTAATTGAACAATTTAATAGAAAAATTCACAATTTGCTGTTGCACAATTTTTCAACTTTTTAATAAAACATTATGAAATGTTATAGATATTAAACTTTTTATCAGTTTACTAAGGTTTTTTAATGATAACTTAAGTAACTTGTGAGTCTCATTTACCAGATTAGACTATTTAATAAAAAAATTTACATTTGGCTGCTGCACAATTTTTGAACTTTCAATAAAAAATCATAAAATATTATAAATATTAAGCTTTTTACCAGTTTACTTATGTTTTTTGACGGTAACTTGGGTATCTTGTGAGTTTCATTCATCTAATTTAATAATTTACAAACATTTTTTTGTATTTTGAGCTATCACCATTTTTGAACCTTTTATAAAAGTTTATACAATGTTATAAATAATAAAACTTTGATTAGTTTACCAATGTTTTTTAATGGTAACTTGAGTAACTTGTGAGTCTCATTCACCTAATTAAAGAATTTTGAAAAAAAATTGCATTGGTGTCTCTACTACTATTCAACTTTCAATAAAAGATCATAAAATGTTATAAATATTAAACTTTATGTCAGTCTACTTAGGTAACTTGTGAGTTTCCTTCACTTAATTGAACAATTTAATAGAAAAATTCACAATTTGCTGTTGCACAATTTTTCAACTTTTCAATAAAACATTATAAAATGTTATAAATATTAAACTTTTTATCAGTTTACTAAGGTTTTTAATTGATAACTTAAGTAACTTGTGAGTCTCATTTACCAGATTAGACAATTTGATAAAAAAATTTACATTTGGCTGCTGCACAATTTTTGAACTTTCAATAAAAAATCATAAAATATTATAAATATTAAGCTTTTTATCAGTTTAGTAATGTTTTTTGATGGTAACTTAGGTAACTTGTGAGTTTCCTTCATGTAATTGAACAATTTAATAGAAAAATTCACAATTGGCTGTTGCACAATTTTTCAACTTTTCAATAAAACATTATAAAATGTTATAAATATTAAACTTTTTATCAGTTTACTAAGGTTTTTTAATGATAACTTAAGTAACTTGTGAGTCTCATTTACCAGATTAGACAATTTAATATAAAAATTTACGTTTGGCTGCTGCACAATTTTTAAACTTTCAATAAAAAATCATAAAATATTATAAATATTAAGCTTTTTATCAGTTTAGTAATGTTTTTTGATGGTAACTTAGGTAACTTGTGAGTTTCCTTCTTTTAATTGAACAATTTAATAGAAAAATTCACAATTGGCTGTTGCACAATTTTTCAACTTTTCAATAAAACATTATAAAATGTTATAAATATTAAACTTTTTATCAGTTTACTAAGGTTTTTTAATAATAAGTTAAGTAACTTGTGAGTTTCATTTACCAGATTAGACAATTTAATAAAAAAATTTACATTTGGCTGCTGCACAATTTTTGAACTTTTAATAAAAAATCATAAAATGTTATAAATATTAATTTTTTAATTAGTTCATTTACTAATGTATAACTTGAGAAACCTGTGAGACTCATTTACCTAGTTTAATAACTTTCTAAAAAATGCTGCATTCGGCGTCTCTCCCATTTTTCAACTTCCAATAAAATAAAAAAATGTTATAAATATAAAACTTTTTATCAGTTTACTAATGATTTTTGATGGTAACTTGAGTAACTTGTGAGTTTCCTTGACCCAATTAAAAAATTTACAAAAAAATCTTCTATTTGGCGTCTCCACTATTTTTCATTATTTATAAAAAATTATAAAATGTTATAAATATTAAACTTTATGTCAGTCTACTAATGTTTTTTGATGGTAACTTGGGTAACTTGTGAGTTTCATTCACCTAATTTAACAGTTTACATAAGAATTTTGCATTCGGCGCCTCCACCACTTTTCAACTTTTAATAAAAATAAAAAAATGTTATAAAATTATTAAATTTTTTATCAGTTTACCAATGTTTATTTTATGATCGCTCGAGTAACTTGTGTGTGCCTAATACAATAGAAGCTTACTCTAACTCTTTTATAAAAAATTTTACTCTAGCCGCTGAGTGGCGCTTAATCGCCCATCTAGTCGCCTCTTTCCCTCTCAAACTTTCTCCTAGATGAAATAATAATTGTAATTGTCCTTGATAGTTATAGGAATAGCATTTAATGTAAGCAGCTTGATGTTTAGGCTCTAATTGTAAACAATAGGGATTAGTGTTAGCGGTTTAATTAATGATCAATTAATGATCAACTGGGGCTTACTGCCGATAACAAGCAATTGAAGGCTGTATAAAAGAACATGCGTTCTAATTGGTAAACCATTTGGGGTAGTTAACCCCTCTTGAGCTGTCTTTTGTGGGATAATTTCTGCTAAAAATTACCTCAATCATTCGTTTTGCATTTACAAATTTAATTTCACGGATATTAAGTCTTCCAAAGATAAATAGAGCATTAGTGCTTGAAGAGTTACTGGGAGAATTACAAGTGGCAAATCTGAGGTTATAATTTACGTATGACTGCAGTTGGAGTGTTTAATAATTGAGAATTTCAGTTGTAAATTGTTTAATAAAACCAAAATGTAATGTTGTTGTTGTTGTTGTTGGTGTTGTTGTTAAAATAACATTTTTGACGTGCTGGATAAATTCAGTGTTGATTTTCTAATTCAGAAAAATAATAAGCACAATGGCAGAAACTATAGTCTATTACCGGGTACCGTACTTTCTTGTTTTTTATAGGCTTATACAAAACAATTGGACATCAAAAAAAACTCAACTTAATCTAAAAAATTGATTTTTTTGGTGCAGTTTTGAAAAAAAAAATTACGTTTTTAGTCATGTAAATTTTTTGTTTACATGTCAAGAGTGCAAAACCGCTTTTACAATCAGCGTTCATAAATCCCAAACTCTGATAATAAAAGCCTCGTAGAAAATTTGAATAATATCTCTTGAGGTTCGGCCGGAGATATTTTAACTAAAGCAGTATGCAAAAAGTGTGCGAGCACCTATGTAAATACAGCCAAAACCTTTTTTTTCCTCTGGTAACATGTTCGCTGAGGAACAATTCTAGGGAGCAATAAACATCTCTAAGTTCTAAAGCGTCGAAGCGTACAAGCAGCAGGAAAATTGCGGAGGCGGAAAGAAGAGCGTCTAATAAACATGAAGTATTGTGGAAAAAGTGCTTTTTTCTAATTATAGCCGAAAAAATTACGGTCTGAAAGGGAATAAATATCAGGAGATAATATGCTTTCGGTTTTATGATGATAAAAAGACTTATAGGGCTTTGAGCTATAAAGTTTAAGCTTGTTTATGCCTAAATTTAATTTAATTGAAACAAAATGCATTCAATTCTTCACAAGACATACAAAACAAGCAGTTTTCACTACTTTTTTGCATCATAATCACTTTTTATTAAGAACGAGAGTATGGTTTTGCACCCTCCGGGTGCTTACCCTACTCTCTTGAGTAGAGGGTTGCCTACGGCAACGTGCATGAACCTAGAGGGGTTGCCTTCGGCAACCGTAGAACAAACACCTTAAAATTTAAGCAAGCATATTATTGGTTATTAATAAGCGTATTATTATTTTTTTAATTTAATTATTTATAGTTTTTATTTATTTATTTATAGAAGTTTTTTTTTTAATTTTCAAATTTTTCTTTTTTTTTGTAATTTTTTTATTAGATTTTACTTATTTATTATCCTTTTTTTTATTTTCTCTTTCTTTCTATTCTTTTTTTTTATCTCTTCAACTTTTTTTTTCGAACTCGTGTTTTTATTTCTCTTCACTTTCTTCTTTTTGATTCTATTTGTTCCTATTTTTATAATGTATTTACTTAATTTTAATTTTTTTTATTTTCTTTTTATTTTTCTCTTACATTTTCTTTTTTTGTGTATTTTAATTTTTTTTTATACTGTTTTTTTTTAATATTGTATTATCTATCTATAAACTCCTGATATTTTAACATTTTTTTTTCCGTATTTATAATATAGTTTTCCAATCTAAACATTTTCTTTTCTATAAATTTTTTTTTCGATTTTTTTTATTCTTTACTTAATTTTATCAATTTTTATTTTTCTACAACTACCATAATTTTGTTTTTCTATACTACTTAAATTATCTTTTTTTTTTCATTATCAACAAATTTATAATTTCTTTTAGTTTTTCTTGATGCTTTTTACTTAAATCATCGCATATCTTTTAAATTAACATTTTTTTATTTTTAATTTTTTGCAAATTTTTTTTTTCGCATATTTGATTGTCGGAAATTAAATAACAAAAATTTCAAATTTTTCTTGTATAATTATTAATTAAAAACATTTGTTTATAATGAATACAATCAAAAAAGAATTTTTTTAAATAAATATTTAATTTGACAACCATTTCAAAAAAAAAATTTTAATTGCCTAGTTGCAACAATGTAACCGAAAACGTTTGTTTCTTGACAAATATTTGACGTAACTTTCATAAAAAAAAATTAGGTTATATCGTAGCGAACACATTGACATCTTTCAATAATATTGTCAATGTTAAAGATGTGTCACACATAATCAATATTAAGTTGCTGCCATTGTGCACTTTTATTATGAAATTTAAGATTGCCAACCCAAACACTACTAAACGTGCTTAATAATGATTTTTTAATTGTCCCTATCATATTGTTTTTCCATTTTATATTATTGCGGTACGAAGACACTCAATTCATTCTACAAAATAAATATGTTTATTTATAATCTTTGTCTCTATTTAAAGTGAGGTTACATTTGCTTCGTCCACCCGAATGTGATGATAATATAAGGGATGGGGCTGTTAGATATATTATAGATACGACATAGCACAGCTGACCAAATCCATAAATGCAATCTTTATTCTATTGAAAAGAAGGTTGGAAGGCTTTAATTCTTCCGGATCCAATCAATAATAAAGTTTTATTTGGCGAGAAGCCCCACCGTTGCGTTTTTTACTTACCTTTGATGATGATCTTGATGATATCTTCTGGATTTTTGGTGCTCTAATCTTGCATAATCTCGTCGATTTTCGATATAATTGCATTTTCGAGAAGCTCTTTTCTTCGACTGGTATTAGTTATTTCAGGAAGCCAAAAAAATTGACAAAATTCCCCAAAAAAACTGACTGTTTTCTGAATTTGAGTATCTATCTATTCTGCTTTTTTGGCCAACGTCCTATATACGTCCTATCCGTTTACTCACTTTATCGGTCATTTGTTTTTTGAAAAATGGTTCCTACAAACGTTCCCTCCTGCCCCTTTATCCTAGCACAAAAAAATCCAATTCTTATCTCAAAACATCACAACAAAACTCTATTGATGCCGTTTTTTATCAAATTTTTTACAACATTTAACAATTTGTCATAATTAATAAATCTTCTTTAGGCGCCACTTTTGCTAAAAAGAGATGCCGCCAACGCATTTTATTATATATTAATTTTTTGCTCTAAATGAAAAATTTCAACGCCAAAACCCAAAATTTTTATAACTTTGTAGAAGACAAACAAAAGCTGCCAGAAAAATGCTTTTTGCATTATTAAGTACCTTTGCATCCCGAGTAACTACTCAATGATGTGGTTCTTGTGGGCAGGGAGGCTAACCTCCCCCGACAATGGGGGCATGATTCGGCGCTATTTTGTTCAGTTCGTGCCCACCTAGCCGCCACAGGTGGCGGCACCGGGGGCGGTGGCGGAGAAGGGCTTGCAGATGCACTAGACCAACTGGGTTGCTCGATTTGTCTGCTTTGGCTGTGATTAGCTTTTGAAATCATCTGAAACCAAAAAAAAAAATTAATCATAATACACGTCTGCTTGCTCGACTTTAATAATACCCATTAATCACTGCTGTCCGATGATTCCTTGATTTAGCTACAATATTATATTGTTTTGCTACAAATAATCGGTTTTTAAAATTGTATCGTGTAAATTACTAAATATTTACAAAAAATTTAATAAAGTAATTTTTTTTGGACCAGATTTGAAGCTTTGGGTGGCAAGACGCATCTACAAAAAGCCATCAGCAACATTTTATGAATCAATGTAGCTTTTAAAACTAAAAAATTTATCATGTAGTTGTAGATAAAGTATAGTATGCTACTAGCGTATAATGGCTATTATTCACTCGGTGATTTAAGACACTCGCCTGCAGCTCGTAGTTGAAAACTTTTCTTCCAACAATTTTTTTCATAATAAAAATTTCTAGTGATTAAAAGAGCACTAGTTTTACTGTCTAAACTCTCTAAATCGCACACTACTTAAAATACGCTTACTACGCAAAAAACTACTTAAAAAGATGTTATATGAGCAAAATGACGGAAATTTGAGACGTTTTACGCTTTGAGCTTTTAGCAAAAATTTGTGGATTATTTATTGATATTGCTCTTATTCACGAGGAGGAGTTTACGACTACGAGCCGCAGGCGAGTGGTCTAAATGTCCGAGAGAATAAGTTGAAACGTAAAACGCTTTAAACTTGTGTCAACCTTTTTCAGTAAATTTGTTAAAGTTTGAGCCTTCAATTTAGAATTATATTAAAATGGCTGAGATTAAAATTAGAAAACATGATATTAAGATTTTATCTAAAAACTTTAGAACTTGAAAAAGAACTAGTTTTTCTTATTTTCCCGTCCGAATTGGCTTTTTATCTACATTTTCCAAAGAGAATTAGTAAAGACGCTATAAATTATGATTCCCTTGACACAATTAGAGTCCTAGACTGTACAACAAAGCTTTGTGCCATAAATTTACATGCAACTCATCCCAAAATAGACGTCCAAATAAATCTGCAGCTATTTGCCGGTATTGTGAAGTGTATTAAATTATAAGCCTCGCAGAATGGCCAGATATATTGCTCAACAGTGCCTTTTGCTCAGACTATAAACATCACAATAGAAGGAATTGTCGGTCTCGGCTGTCTGGAACAAAACAAAAATATATATATATAAAAAAAAACATGTGAAAGTCGCCGACTAGCAGTGAGAGGTCGCTCGGTGGCTAGGTGGCCAACGATAGTGCGTATGGAACCTAGTCTATCGAAGGTTGTAGGCTCTTAAATTTTTAAAGAAAATGGTTTATGTCTCTGTGGTCTGCATTCTGATCCCTCAGAGAAGCAGAGCCGCACAAAACCGATAAAAAATGGATATTTTGCGCTGTTTTGAGGTTAATTTAGCCGAGGTATAATCTTGGGGATAACAATAAATGGCACTGCTAGCACATAAATTTTGCAGTGCTTGCAACTTAGTGTTGCAAAAGGAGATAACGAGCAAAGAGAAAATAAATCGAGAGCTAATAACGTCTGAATTATTTGGTTTTAAATTTTAGGTTATAAAGCTGAAATAGTTTACAGAATGCGCATATAATAAATTTTAAACATAAAAAATTGAGTATTTTTTAATACTAGGAATAATATTGCAGCCTAAACCAACAAAATAAATTTAAGAATGGAGTACTATAGTATTTTCAAGTTAAAGATAAAATGGAGGTAAACAGTATCACGTGATCAAGTAGTCCCAGCTAGCCAATCAACGCATTTTCTGCGAAATCATGTAATAGTTCAACCAATAGAAACGCCAATGATCTATACTCCTCCTCTTCTTGTTAACACCCACTTTGCCTTTAACCTAAAAATTACTATAAAACAGATTTAATTTGTTTTTTTCCTTAATAGAAGTAAATATATTAAAATAGAAAAAAATTAAAATAACAATTTTGACAATTATCAGAACATTTCTTCATAACCTTCAATAGAGCGGTCCCATGGCTGAAAACCAGCCTAGAATACAATTTCCTTTATCTTAGACAAAACATTTTTAAGAAATATTCACAACAAGAATAAAGTAGAAGAATACAGAAAGATATAGTATAAATCAAGAGCGAGAGAAAAATTAGAAACAAAATAAAAGGAAAGAGAAGATTCAATTAAAAGAGATAAATAAAAGAGACAATTTATATTATATAAAATAAAGTGAAAACGAAAAAACAAAAACTAAGACAAAAAAATGTTGATGATAAAAAAAGGTTTGATGAAAGAAAAAAACAAAATTAGAGAAGCAAAAAGCTAAGTAAGACAAAAACTAAAAATAAAATAAAATAATGAAAAAAGTGTTTACAATGGAGATTTTTTGTTTGAAGAATAACAGAAGAAGAAAAAAAAATAAGAAAAACAAAACAAAAGACAACAGAAGAAATACACAATGAGGTCAATTCCTAATATCAAAAAGATATTCTTCAAAAACATCATTTAATTTTTTTTTTGGAAAAATTTAATAATTTATTTAAATTGGCAGTTTATTAGTAAAGATGTTCTCACTGATGAGTGCTAATAAGTTTTAGCTTACAAATCTTCGATTTGACTGACTTTTGTTTTCTTTGCTACCTCAAAAATTATGATCAGGAACTAGCAGGCAACACATGTTTCCGGCTTTCCGGTCCTAGTTGAAATTTTTAAAATAATGCTCATGTTTTCATCTGGTTCGCAAAGCCTGTAATTTAGGAACCGCTGTAGCAGGTCGTTCGTGCCTCCTCACCGCATAAATCAGGCCCAAATAATAAATTTAGTCTCCTCTCTCCGGTGGCGGTGGCGCGGTGCCGGAACATGAGATATGGCCCCCATTTCCGGATCTCTACCTACATCTTAGTGCTTGCTTATCTTGACAGCAGGCGCAGATGACGACTGATTATGTCTATATATTCACTGGCCTGGTCCAATCTTAATCGGGAGCTTAAAGCGTCTTTTGCATGCGAATCAGCGATTAGGGATAAGCAACGAGATAAAATTAAGATTCAATGATTGGAAGCGTACTTTTCACATTGTTGAACTCCACCCTCAAGTAATAAATAAAAATCGGAACTTAGAAGAGCTCTTATAAGTTTTCTAATAAAACTTTTTATTTTCTCAAGTTGCATCACGATAGATTTTATGTTCAGCGTCTTTTTGATTTTATAGCACAATAATGTTAGTTAGCTCAAAAATATACGTTTCCATAAAATAATATTTATTTGATAGACAATAAATACAAAAAATTATAAAGCATAGCCATAGGATCACTAAAATAAAATTGGATTCTTGTATGACAAGCATAAAATCATCGTGGCTCAAAGATCACACCAACCATTTCTATTTTGTTTTGTAAATTACTTGTTTTTGTTCTTGTTTGCATTGCACACATATGTCACAGTACAGTGGGTTAGCTCAAAAATGTATTTTTCCATAAAAAAATGTTTATTTGCTTGACGGTAAAAACGACAGATGATGGAGGGTAGACGTAGGATCATCAAAATATTGATGGATTTTGGTATGACAGGTATAAAATCATATGGTCTGTCTTTTTTTGATCGACTGGTTTTTAATTCTATTGCAAAAATATACCTCAATAATGTTGGTTAGGTCGAAAATATACTTTTCCATAAAAAAACATTTATTTGATGAACAATAAATATAAAAAATTATAAAGCATAGCCATAGGATCACTAAGATAAAATTGGATTCTTGTATGACAAGCATAAAATCATCGTGGCTCAAAGATCACATCAACCATTTTTTTTTTTTGTAAATTACTTGTTTTTGTTTTCATTGCAAACATATGTCACACAGTACAGTTGGTTAGCTCAAGAATATATTTTTCCATAAAAAAATGTTTATTTGCTTGACGGTAAAAACGACAGATGATGGAGGGTAGACGTAGGATCATCAAAATATTGATGGATTTTGGTATGACAGGTATAAAATCATATGGTCTGTCTTTTTTTGATCGACTGGTTTTTAATTCTATTGCAAAAATATACCTCAATAATGTTGGTTAGGTCGAAAATATACTTTTCCATAAAAAAACATTTATTTGATGAACAATAAATATAAAAAATTATAAAGCATAGCCATAGGATCACTAAGATAAAATTGGATTCTTGTATGACAAGCATAAAATCATCGTGGCTCAAAGATCACATCAACCATTTTTTTTTTTTGTAAATTACTTGTTTTTGTTTTCATTGCAAACATATGTCACACAGTACAGTTGGTTAGCTCAAGAATATATTTTTCCATAAAAAAATGTTTATTTGCTTGACGGTAAAAACGACAGATGATTGAGGGTACACGTAGGATCATCAAAATATTGATGGATTTTGGTATGACAGGTATAAAATCATATGGTCTGTCTTTTTTGTTCAACTGGTTGTTAATTCTATTGCAAAAATATACCACAATAATGTTGGTTAGGTCGAAAATATACTTTTCCATAAAAAAATATTTATTTGATAGACAATAAATACAAAAAATTATAAAGCATAGCCATAGGATCACTAAGATAAAATTGGATTCTTGTATGACAAGCATAAAATCATCGTGGCTCAAAGATCACGCCAGCTATCTCTTTTTTTTTTGTAAACTATTTGTTTTGTTTCCATTGCAAACATATGTCACACAATACAGTTAGTTAGCTCAAAAATATATTTTTCTATAAGAAAATGTTTATTTGCTTGACGGTAAAAACGACAGATGATGGAGGGTAGACGTAGGATCATCAGAATATTGATGGATTTTGGTATGACAGGTATAAAATCATATGGTCTGTTTTTTTTTGTTCAACTGGTTGTTAATTCTATTGCGAAAATATACCACAATGATGTTGGTTAGATCAAAAATATACTTTTCTATAAAAAAATCTTTATTTGATAGACAATAAATATAAAAAATTATAAAGCATAGCCATAGGATCACTAAAATAAAATTAGATTCTTGTATGACAAGCAAAAAATCATCGTGGCTCAAAGATCACACCAACCATCTCTTTTTTTTTTGTAAACTATTTGTTTTTGTTTCCATTGCAAACATATGTCACACAGTACAGTTGGTTAGCTCAAAAATATATTTTTCCATAAGAAAATGTTTATTTGCTTGACGGTAAAAACGACAGATGATGGAGGGTAGACGTAGGATCATCAGAATATTGATGGATTTTGAAAATCATATAGTCTGTTTTTTTTTGTTCAACTGGTTGTTGATTCTATTGCGAAAATATACCACAATAATGTTGGTTGGGTCGAAAATATACTTTTACATAAGAAAATATTTATTTACTCAACACTAAAAACTACAAATGATAGAGCGTAAACGTAGGATCATCAAAATATTAATGGATATTGATACTATAGGTATAAAATCATAGTGGCTTAGAGATAAAATCTATCATTTTTAACTAATCTACTAATTTTTTTTAAATAATTTTTGAGTTTAATACAATAGTAGCCTATCTAATTAATTGCTGCTTCCACCATTTTTAAATATTTTTATAAATTTTGATAAATCTGCGTTTTTCGACTTTAGTCTTCGTTGCAGCTTTAAGAATGTAATATACAAAAATAATAATATAATACAATTCCAAACATTCAAAAGCACCCTTTATGAATTTTCCATACAGCATAACTTCTGAATGAGGTAAGTGCATTGTACTTTTTCAGCAAGCCAAAATAAAAGCCGCTCCGTCCGTTCCATTCAAAACTTTTTAAGTTAAAATTTTCTTAATTTGTTTTTTTCAAAAAAAAAAAAAAACAAAACAGCAGCAGCACTCATAAAGCACCGTTCACCGCAAACAAAACGGAAAAAACCATTAATAATATTAGTTCAACAAACTCGGGGATAAATTAAATCTGTCTGGATTCGAGTTTACATTCGAGGAAAAAACAAAGGAGTTGGACTAATTTATTGGAAGTTTATCGTAAGGATGTTCCCATAAACTTCAGTACTTGGGAGTCGAGACGGATTTCGCTTTCGCACAAAGCGAAAGACCCGAATTTAGAAACAACACAAAACAAACATTTGTGTGCAAAACAATTGCACAATTTCAATTATAAAACAATTGAGTGTCGATTACTCCTCTACAATTTGTGTACAATTAATAAAATAAACTAAAATTTCTAAAAAATTTATGAAATATAATACAGCCTCTGAAGTCTAAAAAGCCATTTTTGCAATAATACTTCCAAACTCCAGCTTTAAGTGATATGGAATTTGCTTTATCCCGGCAAAGCTTTTGCGGTGTCCTACTTCTCAGGCACCTAAGTGCATAGAGTTTGTCAATATTTGGGGCAAACTGATATCATGCAATTAAAATAACCCGTGTAGAAACTGGGATTAACATTGTAAAGGCGTCCCTGGAGGCTTTTTACTCCCATACAGAATATCCATTAAGAAGGCAGGATTCTATTATGTGTGTTATGAACTCTTACGTACAGGAATATTGTATTATATCCGGCTTTATCGCAAATATCCAAAACAGCTTTTAATAAAAAGTGTATAACGTGCGCAAAACGGGAAGAAAGGGGATTTTTGAGGAGGAAAAGGGTAAAAACTGTAAAGTTGCAGATGTCAACATGAACAAGCTTAAGAAGTACAGTTACAACTTCCAGAGTTTTGAAAGGAACATAAGAAGTTTGCGGTTAATCTAGAGTAGAACTTTATCAATAACTGTGTCAAATTATAAAGAAAGTTCAAAAAAGTCAAAAAACAATAATTTGAGTTTTTTTTTAGAAATGAGTTTTAGTAAGTGAGGCTTGTGAAGATAATGATGATACTGATGATACTAATAATACTAATGATATTGATGATACTGATGATACTGATAATACTGATGATACTGATGATGATACTGATGATACTGATGATACTGATGATACTGATGATACTGATGATACTGATGATACTGATGATACTGATGATACTGATGATACTGATGATACTGATGATACTGATGATAATGATGATATTGATGATACTGATGATACTGATGATACTGATGATACTGATGATTATGATGATAATGATGAAACTGATGTTATATCTGATACTGATAATATTAATGATAATAATAATGATAATTAACTTGTGATGTAAATCTTTATCAATTTTCAGAAATAATTGTAGTGATAATACTGATGATACTAATAATATTTATAATAATAATGATAATGATGAGAGTGATAATAAGAAGCTATCTTAGTGTTATGTATGACATACTATAAGGCTTTTTTGTTTCTTTATCAACTAGTTAATCTGATGTTGACTAGTATTATTAAAAACTGTGCCAGGTTATATACAAAAAATATTACTAATTTTCAAAGATTGTACAAAAATGTCAAAATACAAATTTTAGCAAATAATGGTAGTGTGGGTTACGAGGATAATGATGATACTGATGATATTGATGATAATAATAATGATATGATTTTTTTCCTAAATGGTTCACCTGATGTGAATCTTTATCAATTTTTACAAACGATGGCAGTGATGAACGTAAAAATACTAATGATATTTATGATAATAATGATAATGATGATCGTGATAATATAAAGCCAGTCAGTGTTATCTTTATAACATAATATAAAGTTTTTTTGGCTTTTTCTTAATTAGTTAATCTGATATTGAGTATTATCAAATACTGTGCCAGGTTAAAAACAAGAAATATTACACATTTTACAAAAAATCATAAAACTTTATTTTTTATTTTCTTTAGAAATAAATTTTAAGAAATGATCAAAGTGATAATAGTGGCGATATTGATAATATTGATGATAATAATAACTCAGCGTGAATTATAAAACAATTTTTGATTTCCTTTCTTTTTAGAAATAAATTTTGACAAATGATGGTAGTGACGTTAGTAATGATAGTAATAATATTGATGATATTGATGATCATAATGATAGTGTTTATGGAAAGCTAACTCACTGTTAGTTATGACATAATAAAGTGATATACAACATAATTCACCAAAAACTTTCATAAAAGAAAAAAGCTATACTTTGTATTTTCTTTAGAAATAAATTTTGTAAAATAATGATAATGATGATACTGATAAAATTGATAATAATGATGATAACAATGATAATATAAAGTTAATTTAGTGTTATCTTAAAATCTGAAACTTTGTTAATAACTATATCAAGTTATTTACAAGAAATATTACACATTTTACAAAAAATATCTAAAAATCTTAAAAAACAATATAGGTTTAAGCAAGTGATAGTAGTGATAATAATAAATTTTATATGAGACTTTTTTTAAGATCTTTACTAAATAGTTAACCTGATGAAAATCTTTATCAATTTTTACAAACGATGGTAGTGATGATAGTGATAATACTAATGATATTCATGATAATGATGATCGTGATAATATAAAACCAGTCAATGTTAGCTTTATGACAAAAAAAAAGTTTTTTTAGCTCTTTCTTAATTGGTTAATCTGATATTGAGTATTATCAAAAACTGTGCCATGTTAAAAACCAGAAATATTACATATTTTTCAAAAAACTTCAAAAAAATTATAAAAATATATACTGTATTTTCTTTAAAAATAAATTTTGAGAAATAATCATAGTGACAATAGTGGTGATATTAATAATATTGAAACAATATAAGTTTTAACAAGTGATAGTAGTGATAATAATAAATTTGATATGAGACTTTTTCTTTAAATCTTTACTAAATAGTTAACCTGATAAGAATCTTTATCAATTTTTACAAATGATGGTAGTGATAATAGTGATAATACTAATGATATTTATGATAATGATGATCGTGATAATATAAAGCCAGTCAGTGTTATCTTTATAACAAAATATAAAGTTTTTTTTGACTTTTTCTTAATTAGTTAATCTGATATTGAGTATTATCAAAAACTGTGCCAGGTTAAAAACCAAAAATATTACACATTTCACAAAAAATCCCAAAAAAATCATAAAACTATATTTTGTATTTTCTTTAGAAACAAATTTTGAGAAATGATCAAAGTGATAATAGTGGTGATATTGATAATATTGATGATAATGATAATTCAGTGTTAATTATATAACCATTTTTGATTTCATTTCTTTTTAGAAATAAATTTTGACAAATAATGGTAGTGACGTTAGTGATGATAGCGATAATATTGATGATATTGATGATTATAATGATAGTGTTTATGAAAAGCTAACTCACTGTTAGTTATGACATGATAAAGTGTTATACTACATAATTTACCAAAAACTTTCAAAAAAGAAAAAAGCTATACTTTGCATTTTCTTTAGAAATAAATTTTGAGAAGTGATGATAGTGATGATACTGACAATATTGATGATAATAATGATAATAGTGATAATAATAAATTTAATATGAGACTTTTTCTTTAGATCTTTACTAAATCGTTAACCTAATGTAAGCCTTTTTCAATTTTTACAAACGATGGTAGTGACGATGGTGATAATACTAATGATATTTATGATAATAATGATAATCATAATCGTGATAATATAAAGCCAGTCATCAGTGTTAGCTTTTTAACATAATATAAAAATTTTTTTGACTCTTTCTTAATTACTTAATCTGATATTGAGTATTATCAAAAACTGTGCCAGGTTAAAAACAAGAAATATTACACATTTCACAAAAAATTTCAAAAAAATTATAAAACTATATTTTGTATTTTCTTTAAAATCAAATTTTAAGAAATGATCATAGTGACAATAGTGGTGATATTGATAATATTGATGATAATGATAACTCAGTGTTAATTATAGAACAATTTTTAATTTCATTCCTTTTTAAAAACAAATTTTGACAAATAATGGTAGTAACGTTAGTGATGATAGTGATAATATTGATGATATTGATGGTCATAATGATAGTGTTTATAAGAAGCTAATTCACCGTTAGTTATGACATAATAAAGTGATATACTACATAATTTACCAAAAACTTTCAAAAAGGAAAAAAGCTATACTTGTTATTTTTTTAGAAATTAATTTTTAAGAAGTGATAATACTGATAATATTGATGATAATAATGATAATAGCGATAATAATAAATTTAATATGAGACTTTTTCTTTAGATCTTTACTAAATAGCTAACCAGATGAGAATCTCTATCAATTTTTACAAACGGTGGTAGTGATGATAATATTGATATTTATGATAATAATGATAATGATGATTGTGATAAAATAAAGCCAGTCAGTGTTATCTTTATAACATAATATAAAGTTTTTTTTGACTCTTTCTTAATTAGTTAATCTGATATTGAGTATTATCAAAAACTGTGCCAGGTTAAAAACCAAAAATATTACACATTTCACAAAAAATCCCAAAAAAATCATAAAACTATATTTTGTATTTTCTTTAGAAAAAAATTTTGAGAAGTGATGATAGTGATGATACTGATAATATTGATGATAATGATAATAATAGTAATAATAATGATAATAGTAATAATAATAATAATAGTAATAATAATAATAAATTTAATATGAGACTTTTTTTTAGATCTTTACTAAATCGTTAACCTGATGAGAATCTTTATCAAATTTTACAAACGATGGTAGTGATGATAGTGATAATACTAATGATATTTATGATAATAATGATAATGATAATTGTGATAATATAAAGCCAGTCAGTGTTATCTTTATAACATAATATAACATTTTTTTTGACTCTTTCTTAATTAGTTAATCTGATATTAAGTATTATCAAAAACTGTGCTAGGTTAAAAACAAGAAATATTACACATTTTACAAAAAATCATAAAACTTTATTTTTTATTTTCTTTAGAAATAAATTTTAAGAAATGATCAAAGTGATAATAGTGGTGATATTGATAATATTGAGGATAATAATAACTCAGTGTTAATTATAAAACAATTTTCGATTTTATTTATTTTTAGAAATAAATTTTGACAAATAATGGTAGTGACGTTAGTGATGATAGTGATAATATTGATGATATTGATTATCATAATAATAGTGTTTATGGGTAGCTAACTCACTGTTAGTTATGACATAATAAAGTGATATACTACATAATTTACCAAAAACTTTCCAAAAAGAAAAAAGCTATATTTTGTATTTTTTTTTAGAAATAAATTTTGAGAGGTGATGATAGTGATAATACTGATAATATTGATGATAATAATGATAATAGTGATAATAATAAATTTAATATGAGACTTTTTCTTTAGATCTTTACTAAATAGCTAACCTAATGAAAACCTTTATCAATTTTTACAAACGATGGTAGTGACGATGGTGATAATACTAATGATATTTATGATAATAATGATAATCATAATCGTGATAATATAAAGCCAGTCATCAGTGTTAGCTTTCTAACATAATATAAAGATTTTTTTGACTCTTTCTTAATTACTTAATCTGATATTGAGTATTATCAAAAACTGTGCCAGGTTAAAAACAAGAAATATTACACATTTCACAAAAAATTTCAAAAAAATTATAAAACTATATTTTGTATTTTCTTTAAAAACAAAATTTGAGAAATGATCATAGTGACAATAGTGGTGATATTGATAATATTGATGATAATGATAACTCAGTGTTAATTAAAAAACAATTTTTAATTTCATTTCTTTTTAAAAACAAATTTTGACAAATAATGGTAGTAACGTTAGTGATGATAGTGATAATATTGATGATATTGATGGTCATAATGATAGTGTTTATAAGAAGCTAATTCACCGTTAGTTATGACATAATAAAGTGATATACTACATAATTTACCAAAAACTTTCAAAAAGGAAAAAAGCTATACTTGTTATTTTTTTAGAAATAAATTTTGAGAAGTGATGATAGTGATAATACTGATAATATTGATACTGATAATATGATGATACTGATAATATTGATGACAATGATAATAATGATGATAATATAAAGATAACTCAGTGTTATCTTAAAATTTGGTCTTTATTAAATAAAAAACTTTATCAATATCTATATCAAGTTATTTACAAAAAAATATCGAAAAATCTCAAAAAACAATATAAGTTTTAACAAATGATAGTAGTGATAATAGTAATAATAATAATACTGGATGATGTTGATAATAGTGATAATAATGATGAATGTTAAATAATGACACGGCATAAAGCTTTTGTTTTTGCTCTTTATTAAATAAGATGTTAATACTCAAACCCCATGTCCTGCAGTTGACTGCTTTACCGACTTATCGAATTAGTACGGTCCATCGCTTTAGCAATTCTGGAAGACCCAAAACATTCGATTCAAACACTTTTTTATATCCATCCATTTGCTTTCTACGACGGGTAGTTGCCGTTTGATGAATGACTTTTCCAACACTAAAATCGTGTAATTTCCAAACTCCACTGATTATCTGACTGATTAGGGTTTACAGCTCGGCTAACTCTCAATTGACATTATTTACCTAAATATTTGCTATTTAGTCTAACGTAATTAGTCGTTTTAGTAGTATAATAAAGCCTCTGTTGATCAGTTGGCCAAACGAAAGTACGCTGGAGACTGGTCTGACGAGGTGTGGGTTCGATTTCCAACCAAGCAAAAGTCGTGTTCTGGCTTTTGTCTGACTTATGTGTGTGTGTGTATGTTTGTAAATGTAGGGAGTACAATAGAACTTTAAAGATGCGCAGTACATATCCCCAAGTAATCTGTAGAATAAAACTCATTATCACACTAGTGTAATAATGTAACATTTTAATTCTAATTGGCTTTTGTTGTCAAAAGCATATTTAAGATTGTGTTATCATCAGAACATGCTATTTAGACGTAAAAACGTAAGCCGTTTTCACACTTTTCTTAATTTTTTTTTCAAAAAAACTTTAATCATCTAATTGACGTTACAGGCATGCTGTAAAATGATTAAATTTTCATTCCTTTTAAAATCACTTCCAATCATTAACTGGCTCTAAGGTGCGGCGCCATTAGCAACCACATGAAAACACAATTTCCTTCTCGAGAATTCCCGATTTGCATTTTTATTTTATCGCTTTTTTGGCGAGATCGCGTCACGAATATTTAGTAGCCTGTTTAAACCTAAAAACAGAAACACTCTACCGAAAAATGTATCGCATTTAGGCGGAGGGAAATGCCTGGAAAGGCCAGGGGAGCGATTTTAATTTTGAGGAATTTTTTTGGGAAAATGTGAAAACGCTTATTTCTCGGGCAATTTATATTAATTGAAAACGTTCAAAAGCTGTTTTTTTTAAGCCTCGGATTATTTCTATTATAAAAATCTTTTGCTTTTAAATAAAAGTTAACTAAATATGAAGTCAATATAATACCGGATGACATTTAATAATAAAATTTTTTTCTCATGTTGGTAAGATATTTGAGTTTTTTAGTTGACAACATCACACGTAATGTGACACATGACACAAATGTCATTACTTTCCGTTCTTTTACTTTGTGACATAACCTAAGTAATGACAATTGACAACTGACAGGTCGCACTACCAACTTACTCAGTCTTGCCACTACAATTTTTGCTTCATTTGTATTATAATATTTTAAAAACTTTAGACTGAACTTCAAAATATTTCTAAAAATATGATTTTTTGTTTCAATTTTAATATTTTCGATAGGATACGGTTAACGCAGCAATCACGGCTAAATTAAAATTTCAATTTCAAATATGCTTTTATCGAAAGCACCATAATATAGATAGCTTTCATCCATCACGCAATCAAAAGCCTCTCTCATACGCTTTTGAGCAATGTCAACTTGATGTAGATTTGAGGCTTTACAGAGAATTCAAAATATTGGAAATTGACAGAACTGGCGGTGGCTTGTTTATTATTATTATTGACGCTTTATGTAAAGCTTGATTATAATCCAGGTTTACTAGAGGAAAATTACAGCTTTATTACACCTACAATTGTATTTTTTTGAAAACAAATCTAGAAAGTGCTCCTAATTGAAAAAATAACAACTTTGCTTAACGTTAGATAGTCAGGTGGCCAAAGACAGTGCGTTTAAAATCTGACCTAACAAGTGTCGTAGGTTCGATTCCCACCCAGGCAAAAGTTTTTTTTCAAAAAAAGAGCCGCTTCTGTCTGACCAAGAGTGTTATTATTATTATTTATTATTATTAATAATCATTTAAACTTGCTTTATTTAAATTATTAAAGACTAGTTATCATATTTAATTAAAAAACTCCTTTTAATTTAGATAAAAGTTAGTTCTAGATAGATATTTTCATAAAACCTGCTACAATGTGCTAAGTTTGTACTTTGTGCTGCCATTTTGAACAAGTATTGCATATTCAAATTACAAATTTCTTGCGAAATCTGATCAGAATCATGAGAAGTGTAAGGCAATATCTCATAAGTTACAAACTAATTTTCAAGAAAGCAGAAGTTCGTACATAAGCGCTCTTTAGAAAGTAATTTTTCCAACACGTCAGAATGCTAAATTATTATATATTCTAAGATCTCACAGCAACAAGTGCGAAATCTAAATCAAAATTGAATTTATGCGACTTTGCAGACATTTTTAGTACACAAGATAGATGCTGGGGTATCCCAGACCTCTCACTATGCGCCATCTTAATTATAATAATCAAAAAACACTGATAAGTGGCTGATTTAGGAAAATTAAACAAGGATATGGTGTAAATAATTTGTGACTTTCTGGCAAATTGTCAGTAGTATAAATCTTGATTTATGTTTATTGCTAATAAACTGTCTATCATTTTTTTCAAGACTTCCGTTAGATTTTTTCTATAGACCCCCGTTACAATTTTTGGCAAGGTGTGTTTTTGGGTTCTGAATTGCGCCCTATTTAATCCTAATTACTGAAACAAAGTGACTACGCGATTCAATTCAGTTTAGATAATGTTGAACTAATGAACCGGAATTATCTTATTTGTAAGATAACGGGTAGGAGTGCGACAATGATTAAAGTTAATTGAACATTGAGTGAAATAATTACCGATATTGTCGCACGCTGAAGACGTGGAAACAGAAAAAATTAATTTTCTCTTTGTTGTCTTGTCTATATTTTTATGCCACTTTATTTTTTTGTTTTTATTTTGTTCTTATCTATCATCAATTTTTTTTTTATAAACAAAATTTGTTCTTATCTTTATTTTTTTTCTAGTTTTTACTACGGTTTTGGTTATTTTTTTTTTATTTTTTCTTTGCTTTTGTTACTGCTGTTTTTATGTGTTTTCTTTTTGTCTATTTATGTTCTTCTGTATTCTTATTTTTTTCAGTTGTTTAATATGTCATTAATCTAAACATTTTTGTTTTTTTTTTTAATTATCTCACTTGTTATTTTGGTTTTACCTGACACTATACAAGTTTGTTTTTCTGAATTTTTTTATTATTCTTCTTTTTTAATATTTAACTTTCTTTTGTCAATAAAATTTATTTTTATTTTGAGTATCCTATCTATCTTTATACAAAGTTATTTTTCTTAATCTGCTTCGGCTTTTTTTTTGTTGTTTTTGTTATTTTTTCAATTTTTGTATTTTTTTTTCTTGCATATTGAGCATTGTATTTCTCGTATTTTGTATTTAATTTTTTTTCTTTACAATTTTTTACATTTTATCATTGGTTTTAGTCTTATTTATGTTTTTTTTTAATTTTAACATTAATTTGTTTATATTATCTATCTTGCTTTATTTAGTAATGCTTTTCTTTTATATTTTTCTTTAGTTTTTTATCATTTTCTTTTGCTTTAGCTATTTTTTCCTCAATTCTTTTGTTCTCAATATCTTATCTGATTTTTCAATTTAAACATTTTTTGTTCATTTATCTCACTTTTTGTGTCTGTATTACTTATCCTCATCAAGACTGTTTTTCTTAGCATTCTATTTATTTATTTTTTTTGTTTTTATTTTGTTATTTTGTTCTTATCTATCATCAATTTCTCTTTTATCAACAACATTTGTATTATTTTCTTAGTTTTTACTACTTTTTTTGTACTGTTTTGGTTATTTTCTTTTGTATTTTTTCTTTGCTTTTATTACTGCTATTTTTATGTGTTTTCTTTTTGTCTATTTATGTTCTTCTGTATTCTTATTTTTGTTTCAGTTGTTTAATATGTCATTAATGTAAGCATTTTTGTTTTTTTTTAATTATTTTTATTTTATATCCAAGTTTGTTTTTCTAAAAATTTTTATTATTCTTCTTTTTTAATATTTAACTTTCTTTTGTCAATATAATATATTTTTATTTTGAGTATCTATCTTTATGCAACGTTATTTTTCTTAATCTGCTTCAGCTTTTTTTTTTATTGTTTTTGTTATTTTTTCACTTTTTGTATTTTTTTTTCTTGCATATTGAGCATTTTATTTCTCGTATTTTAGGTTTAATTTTTTTTCTATACAATTTTTTACATCTTATCATTAGTTTTAGTCTTATTTATGTTTTTTAATAATTTTAACATTAATTTGTTTTTATTATCTATCTTGCTTTATTTAGTATTGCTTTTCTTTTATATTTTTCTTTAGTTTTTTATCATTTTCTTTTGCTTTAGCTATTTTTTCCTCAATTCTTTTGTTCTCAATATCTTATCTGATTTTTCAATTTAAACATTTTTTGTTCATTTATCTCACTTTTTGTGTCTGTATTACTTATCCTCATCAAGACTGTTTTTCTTAGCATTCTATTTATTTATTTTTTTTGTTTTTATTTTGTTATTTTGTTCTTATCTATCGTCAATTTCTTTTTTATCAACAACATTTGTATTATTTTCTTAGTTTTTACTACTTTTTTTGTACTGTTTTGGTTATTTTTTTTGTATTTTTTCTTTGCTTTTGTTACTGTTATTTTTATGTGTTTTCTTTTTGTCTATTTATGTTCTTCTGTATTCTTATTTTTGTTTCAGTTGTTTAATATGTCATTAATCTAAACATTTTTGTTTTTTTTTTATAATCTCACTTGTTATTTTTGTTTTAGCTGACACTATCCAAGTTTGTTTTTTTTTAATTCTTTATTATTTTTAATATTTAACTTTCTTTTGTCAAAAAAATTTATTTTAATTTTGAGTATCTTATCTATCTTTATGCAACGTTATTTATCTTAATCTACTTCGGCTTTTTTTTTGTTGTTTTAGTTATTTTTTCTATATTTGTATTTTTTTTCTGGCATATTGAGCATTGTATTTCTCGTATTTTATATAAATTTTTTTTTTTACAATTTTTTACATTTTATCATTGGTTCTAGTCTTATTTATGTTTTTTTATAATTTTAACATTAATTTGTTTTTATTATCTATCTTGCTTTATTTAGTATTGCTTTTCTTTTCATATCTTTCTTTGGTTTTTCATTATTTCCTCTTGCTTTAGCTATTTTTTCTCCAATTCTTTTGTTCTCGATATCTTATCTGATTTTTCAATTTAAACATTTTTTGTTCATTTGTCTCACTTTTTGTTTTTGTATTACTCATCCTTATCTAAACTGTTTTTCTTAGCATTCTATTTTTTTATAATCAAATTAAATCTCACCTACAAATTGTCATTTTGTGTCAAGGTTTTTTAATAAATTTATACTTTTGTTATACCATTGCTCTTCATTTCGCAATTGTTTTTGTTATTTTTATTTCACATCTTCTATATTGTTTTTTATTCTTTGTCTTCTGAATTTTCTTTTGTTTTGGCTATCTATCCTTTTTTTGATATCGTTTTCTTCCTTTTATATAACATTTGATTTTTTTTTTCGTTTTAGTCATTTGTCTTTTTTTTTGGCTCTCGTTTTTTCAATATACGTTTAAGTTTTGTGTGCATCTATCTTACCTTTTATTTTTTTGTATTACTTATCTTCGTCTAGACTGTTTTCTCGGCATTCTATTGTTTGTTCTTTTCTATAATCAAGTATTTTCAATTCATGTGAAAGTTTTTTTTTAGTTTGATCACAAGTTATATCATTGTTTCTTTTTGTTTTCTGTTTTTTATTATTTTTTTCCGATTTAATTATTTATTTATTTTATAAATATTGTTTTCTATTGTTTGAATAATACGTTTTAGATTTTTTAAATATGCTCTTTCTTATTATGCACATGCGCCTTGTGATTTGGCGCGTAATTTGAATTAAAAACCTTATGTGGTTTTATTTTTGATTAACCTAGCCTAAAAATATAATCTGTATAATTAAAAAAAATATTTATTTCCGCCAAGTAGCTATGGGATAATAGCTTAATTATCTAAACTGTTAATTAAAGACAATTTTATAGCTTTTTTTCTGCAAAATTATTCACATTGCAAAAAATTGTGTTAATGGTAGATAATTATCTTATTTTAAGATATAAACAGTTGTACTTTTAAGATACTTTTTTATAAATATCCTAATCCGGGGCGAAAATTTTTTTGCCTTTGTCTGCTAATTAGGCGTTTTCGTCGTTAATAAAAAACGCCTATAAACTTCAATCAGAACTGATAAGATAGTCGTTTTAGGCATTATTTTTTATCGTTGTTTATAATCGGATTTTGATGGTAACTAAGGTGGTCGATTTTAATCAAACATAATTCATCGAAATTGGAGATAATTGAGGTTTAGAACGACGATGGTCGCAGATTTATGGCTCTAACTGTACACGTTATAATAATTAATGAAGGGTAAGTTTATAGTTTTGTGGTTTTGCTTTAGGCTAAAATGAATATTTTTCGAAAACCGTTTCTTTACTTTGAGGTTACTATAACAAAAAATCAAAAAAAAAATTTTTTTTTAAATTATATTAGGTCCAGATAGTTTTCTTCAAATAAAGTACTTTCTTACAAAAAAAAGAAACAAATACCACTTTTTTTTTTTAGAAAAATCTTTCTGGCTAGGTGGGATTTGAGCCCACGCCATTTGGCCAGGCTCTGAACGCACTATTGTCAACCACCTAGTCGCCGAAAAAATATTTCTTAAAATTTAAAAAAAAAAAGTATTGATCATTTTATTATATATCTTTATATGATTATAATTTGAGACTTTTCCAAATAGTTTGATTAAACCTCTGTAATTTAAAAATAACTTAGAATCAGGAACAACTGTATTAAAAAGAGTATTACAAAATGTCAACACAAACAACAGGCTTAGCCGGATTTAGATTTTATATAAAGTCAGCCATTTTGACATTTTTATCTCTAAATATAAATTAAAAAAGTTATTACAGTTGTCTACTTTGGATAAGGATGCAATCATTGTAACTGTCATTGTAACAGTCATAAATAAAATTTTTCTAATATCCTGTCACAACAATGTAAATTTATTCTGGGACAGAAAAGCCAAAATATTAGATTAGGGTTAAAGAACTATTGACAATGCAAATTTCGAATCCTTCAATTTTAATATTTAGACGTCATACATAAACATTTTCGGACACTTTAGTGTTTAGTTGAAAGGAAATTGCCTAAAAGGGTCTAAATTATTCAATTGCAAATTATAATTAAGCTGAAGGACCAAAATTTGAGATCAGGTATTGTTGCAATACCTCACAATTGGTCAAGAATTGTACTCAATCGAACAGAATCCGGCACTGTAGCACATCAAGTGGCAAGCCATTATTAGCAGACTACTTTAGGAAATGTTCTGTGATCATTTTTTATTGAGGTTCTATTTTCTCTGTAGAAAAATGCTCTTGTCTGAGAAGGAATTAAACCTCCACCTCTTCAGACAAGACTCCAACGTACTTTCGCTTGACCAACTGGTCTATTGGACCAACTTGAACAGACCTTTTCAATCAAAATTTAAGAATTGATCTGAATTATTTAAATAATGCTTTTGCAAATTACAATTAATCTAAAGGACCAATATTTGAGACCAGGTATTGTTGCAATACATCACAATTGGTCAAGAATTGTACTCAATTGAGCAGAATTCGGCACTGTAGCACATCAAGTGGCAAGCGATTATTAGCAGATACGTACTGCGACTCTTTTTTATTGAGGTTTTATCTTCTCTGTAGAAAAGTGCTTTTGTCTGAGTGGGAATTGAACCTCCACCTCTTCAGGCGAAGCTCCAACGTACTTTCGCTTGGCCGACTGGTCCACTGGACTAACTTAAATGGACCTTTTCAATCAAAATTTAAAAATTGAACTAAATTATTTAATTATAATGCTTTTGCAAATTACAATTAATCTAAAGGACCAATATTTGAGATCAGGCATTGCTGCAATAATTCACAATTGGTCAAGAATTGTACTCAATCGAACAGAATCCGGCACTGTAGCACATCAAGTAGCAAGCGCTTATTAGCAGATACGTACTGCGACTCTTTTTTATTGAGATTTTATTTTCTCTGTAGAAAAGTGGTCTTGTCTGAGTGGGAATTGAACCTCCACCTCTTCAGACGAAGCTCCAACGTACTTTCGCTTGACCGACTGGTCCACTGGACCAACTTGAATAGACCTTTTCAATCAAAATTCAAAAATTGATCTAAATTATTAAATTATAATGCTTTTGCAAATTACAATTAACCTAAAGGACCAATATTTAAGATCAGGCATTGTTGCAATAACTCACAATTGGTCACAATCGAACAGAATCTGGCACTGTAGCACATCAAGTGGCAAGCGATTATTAGCAGACTACTTTGGGATATGTACTGCGACTCTTTTTTATTGAGGTTTTATTTTCTCTGTAGAAAAATGCTCTTGTCTGAGTGGGAATTGAACCTCCACCTCTTCAGACAAGACTCCAACGTACTTTCGCTTGGCCAACTGGTCTACTAGACTAACTTGAATAGACTTTTTTAATCAAAATTCAAGAATTGATGACGTTTAAAAACAAAAAGTGAAAAAAACGTTATCTTTTCCCTCAAAAACAATCTAAATTCTTTTTGTTTTTTATGAAAACATTTTTGATTTAATATCCAATCATCATTTCCATCAAGTTTTTCTTAAAAAATGGCAATCATCAATCACAAGGATGTAAATCAATAGACTGGATGGGAGCGATTAACTTTTTTTCAGGAGCAAGAATCGCGTATATCAAACTGAATTAGTGGCCTGTCAGGATTCGATACCATAAAAATAAATTGTTTTGTCCGAATGAAAAGATGTAGTTGTATTGTCACACTTGTGCGACAATTTAGATTTTGTCTATTTTGGCTTATTTCTATTATATTGTAAAGTCCGCTTTGCGGCACTAGAGTGGTAAAACTAATTTTCTCAATAGGAAATGCAAAATAGAATTTTCTTTATATAAGCCACAATTTCAAAAGCTTGACAATATTTAGGTCCTAAATCGCAGCTTTATCAATCTTGAATGCTGTTGTACGTTAGAATATCCGATAGCTTTGTGAACGATCAATCATTGTGTTATTTTCGGAGTTTTCGCTAGAGACTCGTTTATTTGAAAATTATACAAAATTGGATTCAGCAAAATATGACAATGCTTGAAAGTAGCATTTGAATAAACTAAAATAACCATAAATTATGCCGAAAAAAACACATAATCCTCTTGTAATCTTCAGTGAAACATTATCAAAAGTGGAGCAAGATTATACGGATCATTATGCTTTTTTGCCACTTTCGCCAATTTTAACGTCAAAGAGAAAACAATTTATTCAGTCAAAGTTGCCATTTTGTACAACTGATGAGAGCTAACACACATTGCGATTGAAAATTAAAATGAACCAATGAGAGCGATTTGCCCAAGCTCGACGCCATGAAACTATCCAATAGGAACGAACGTTTATGCCAATATGTAGATAAAACGCTGTCTAATTGGATGAAAAAACATATGTAGAAATAAATAATCATTACATTCTTTCTTTTTTTGTAATTTAAAAATTTTGAGCTACTTGTTATTAAGGTCAGAAAACCAAGCTTCAAAGCTACAAGACCTGACCTGACCTGACTTAGACTTAAGCCTCATATAACCTAATATCAAAAATCACTTATTGATGCCAGTTTGTCAAAAAAAATATTTTGAAAAAATAAGCCAGATTGGTGATTAGGCAACAAAGTTGCCACATTAGCGCTTTCCGTTTGAAACTCATATTTTGTTTGAATAAATTTGCTTCAGCAACAATGGGCTTATATTACAAAAAGAGAAGAAGAGAAAGCAAATAATAACAAAAAAAAATTGCGAGTGACAATATAAACAAAATGAAATAAGAAGAAAAAGAATACAACTAAGAGAAAGGAAAATTTAGATAAATCAACCGATTGAGAAGAAAAAAAATAATTGAAGAAAAAATAGACATTAGATGCTGTCCGAAAATTAGAATAATTATTATGCAAAATGAGCTACAAAGTAAAAAAAATATAAAAAGCTGTCTCGATTAAAGATGGGAACCAAATTCAATGCAATAGTAAAAAAACTATTTGAATTAATTAATAATTTAATTTTTTAAATTATTAATTATATTTAAATAATTTAATTGACCAAGGTGGAGGCAAATAAACCAGGAGAGAATAAGATTTAGCCAATTCAGATTAAAAAAAGTAAACAGTTTAGATAAAAAAAAATTAGGTACTATATACAAAAATGTGAAAAAAACATTAAAGAAACAAAAACAGTATTGAATAAAAATAAGAATAAAATTTAATGAAACAAAAAAGTGTTAAAAAAGCGACAATTAATAGTAAAAATAAATTTAAAGCGACATTTAATTAATTAATAATCTAATTTTATAAAGTTTTTAAATTATTAATTAAATTTAAGTATGTTAGTTAACAAAAAAATAATAGATTCAGATGAAGAATAAATAGGAATTAGACTCAAAACATACAATAAAAAAAAATTGATAGAATATAAATTTGCAGTAAAAAGAAATAAAAAAGTAAAAAAACAATTTTGAGTAGATGAAAACCAAATTTGATAATTGAAAAAAATAAATAGTAAAAAAAAATTAATTAAAATTTTAATAGTGTTTCCCCCAGATTAGTCCCTTTAACTTATAAATATTACAATTATGCAAAGATATGACTATTGAAAATGTCAAAAATTTAAACCAATGAGAGTGATTTGCCTAAACTTGACGCTATAAAACTGTCCAATGGGAAACGTTTGTATATAGAGCACTTCAAAGCTCAGTCTAATTGGATCAAGCGAAAACATATATACAAGGTGTACAATATTAAAAGGAATCAACTAAGATAAAATTGTACACAAATAAAACAATAAAAAAGGAAACTTAGATAATTCTAATATAGTAGCAAATGTGAAAAAAAGATAAAAAAAAACAAAAATTAAAAGATTATTTAAAATCTGCTACAAAGTAAAAAAAACAGCATAACAGCATAAAAACTAAAACAAAATAGAGAATAAAAAATATGCTAAGCAAGAGACAATAGTAGAAAAAAAACTACAAGACCTGACTTAGACCCGACCTGACCTGACCTGACTTAGACTTGATTTAACTTAAACCTCATATAACCTGATATCAAAAATCACTACCGATGCCAATTTGTCAATAAAATATTTTGAGAAAATGAGCCAGATTGATGATTAGGCAACAAAGTTACTACATTAGCGCTTTCTGTTGGAAACTTATATATTGTTTGAATAAATTTGCTTTAGCGAATATGGGCTTATATTTATGTAGACACAAGAAGAAAAAACAAATAATAACAAAAAAAAATTATAGGTATTTGATGCTGCCGGCAAATTAGAATATTTATTATGCAAAATCGGCTGCAAAGTAAAAAAAAAACAGTATAAATTTAAACCAATGAGAGTGATTTGCCTAAACTTGACGCTATAAAACTGTCTAATGGGAAACGTTTGTATATAGAGCACTTCAAAGCTCAGTCTAATTGAATCAAACAAAAACATATATACAGGGTGTACAATATTAAAAAGAATCAACTAAGATAAAATTGTACACAAATAAAGGAAAAAAAGAAAAATTAGTTAATTCTAACACACTAGCAAATTTAAAAGAAAGGAAAAAAAAAATTTAGATTAAAAAAAATCAGAAAATTAAAAGATTATGCACAATATGCTACAATAAAAAAAAAAATGAGAAAAAAACTTAGAAAATAAAAATTGGGCTAAGCCAGAGACAATAGTGAAAAAAAAACTGATTTCAATCGACATTTTAGTTATTATTTGAATAAAGTAATGAATAATTAGCCATATTTTGATGAAAAAATTATTTTTAATTTCTCCCGACTGCGCCATGTTGCGTGGGTGAAGTAAACTTGCCAACAGGTGAGTTCGACTATCTCGAAAGTGATTTTTTATCTGAGTGCAACACGTGGTATAACATATCCGAAATTTTATTGCCTTCTGACAGATTTATGACACATTTCAGAAATATTCAAAAGTGTTGTCAACACCCATAAATTTTAGAGCTTTTTCCAGGCGATAAAAAATTAATGGCGTCGCTTAAAATGACCATTTCATTACATTAAATTGGAAAACAACATCGACACCTACAATAAGAAAGCGGGAAAATGCGGAAAATGGCTCTAATTCAATTGATTTTCGAATTGAAAAGTTTATTTCTTACGAAGAAAATTTATGTCGAAGCAAGAAAAGTGAATTAAACGCGGTTTATAGACGATTTTATTAAAGGATTATTGAAATTTACAGCGAAATGAAGCACCTTAAAACAATAAAAGCAGTAATTACAAAAAAAAATAAAAAGAAAACATAACTGTAAATAGAAACATAAATACACAAAAAGTTGAAAAAGATATTTCATATAATAAAGTAAATATCCCCTACAGTAATATTTTTTTTTAAATCTAAATGTTCTAAAACACAAATTTTGAGAAAAAACGAAACAGCGCTCTACTAGATTCCGCTAAAAAATTTTAAAACATTCATTTGATAATTTTTTTTTTGCTATTTTTGGTTCAAATTGGCGCACTAAATCGTATTTATTGGTCAAAAAACAAAGCCTAATCTAAAATGAGATCTAGGGCAAGTTTATTTATGACTATAACAAAGCATTTGATAAGGTCAGCGCCTAAAATTAGCCTTCCTGGGTAATTGCCGGTAATTAAGTACAAAAAAAAATTGCTTACAACTGTAGTTCAACGTTGGAGAAACACCGGATTATCTCGGAAAACTCACCGGAAATTGACAATGGGAAATCATTATCTGAAACAAAACAATATAAAACAATTAGTGAATGGCCGACGTTTTCTTACATCTTGTTGTGGACCAGAAAAGCAATAATTGGTTTTTGCTAAGCTGTTTGATAGATTATTTACAAATCGAATCAAATTGTGTTTAGTTTGACAGGTTTGTATTTTTTCACTCTATTTCTCGCACTTGTGCGTTTGGCCTATATACAATGTGTCGCAATTTATGCTTAAAATTACTGATTTTCTGGTATTTTAACTTAAAAAAAAATGTTTTATACCAAATTGAAAATTTTTAATTTGCGATATTTAATTGGTTGCAGCTTTCTACTATAGTTTTAAGAAAAATACAAATAAAAATACTATTAATTTATAGTACGCTGCTTTAGTAAATTTACCTACAATACTTGGTATAATACTAGTATTGTAAGTAAATAGTATTTATAGAATAGTGCTATTACATGTAATTTAGTATCAGTAATAATTGAATTCAATTTTGTAATTTTAAACTACTACTGTAAAACTAGTTTTGGTATATAGTACCTGATTCAAAAAGATACACAGCACCTTTTATTTAATAGTACTCCGAAAGCGTTTGCTGACACTTTGCGAACACTTTTACATTTATAGTATTTCACTTTTGTCGCCTAAAAGACATACTGAGTTTAGTAGCAAAATTATAGATATTATCTTACAAAACTAGTACTTTAAAACTAGTGCATTTAGTTAGTTACAAAAATACTTATATAGTTTTGCGGTTTTACTAAACGCTGTTCTAGCTAATGCTTTATAGTAGTACAAAACTTGTACCTACTATCTATTTTTAGTATTTAGTTACTAAACCAGTATTACACTTAGTTTTGTAATTTTACTAAACTATTTCTGTAAAACTAGTTTGTTTAATAAAAAAGTTTTGCTATTTCACTAACCGCTGTTTTAGCTAATGCTTTATAGTAGTAGAAAACTTGTACCTACTATCCATTTTTAGTATTTAGTTACTAAACTAGCATTACACTTATTTTTGTAATTTTACTAAACTAGTACTGTAAAATTAGTGTGTTTAATAAAAAATGTGCAAATTATAGGTTAAAATTTTAAAAGTTTTTATAAATTCAAGTTTATGGTACAAAATACTACAAAAGCTTTTACCAGAAAAATTTTATATACTATATTTATAGTACTATATGTGTCCTATGTAGTACGTTGCTGTTGTAAACTTACTTTTACAATATAACACATTTAATCATGTTGCAAATAGTAGTAGGCTTACTATAAAGTAAAATTATTACTAAGATATACTATCACAAAAATGATAAATAAGAATATAGTACTGTTATTTTATGAAATATTTTCCTAGCTATTGTTTTATAGTACTACTAAAAACCTTTGCCAAAACCATTTCCCTAGTACTAAAAAACTTAATAGTATCACACTCACAACTTTACAAAGCTGGTATTGTAAAATTAGCGTATTTAATCAGCAATTCTAAGAGGAATAAATTAAAATCTTTATATATTAGCTTTTATAATAGTTTTATTTAGATTTATAGTATTTTATTTACCAAAAAGATTTTAGAACTATTAGTTCATATTAATATAAAAAACTTTTATATACTATATCTATACGTGTACTATATAGTACGTTGCTTTAGTAAATTTATCAACACATAATTATAACACATTTAATAATATTATAAATAGTAGTAAACTTAGTAAAAATATAGTAATTATTTTTAAGAATAATCCTAAAATTTAAAAATGTATATAGTACTGTTATTTTACAAAACATTTCTCTAGCTTTTGTTTTATAGTACTACAAAATAACATTTGCTAAGACCACTATCCTAGTACTTAGCCTAGTACTTTAAAATTCAGTAGTATTACACAAAACTAGTACTGTAAAATTAGTTTGTTTAATCAGCAATTTTGCAAGTTATAAATTAAAATTTTATATTACTAGATTATTAATAATTTTAAAAAATTAATGTAAATATAAATACCTCAAAGGTTTATAGTACTACTTAAAACTTTTACTGAAAAAATTGTATATACTATATTCAAAATTCTACAATAATGTAGTACGTTGCTTTAGTAAATTTACCTATACTATATACCACGTTTGAAAATATTACAAATAGTGAACATAATAGCAACAATAGTACTACAAAAAATTTGCTTAGATCACTAGACTATTATCCTATTTAGTTCGCTTTGTATTTAAAAATTTAGTAGTATTACACTTACAATTTTATAAAGCTAGTACTGTAAAATTAGTGCGTTAAATCAGCAATTTTGCAAGTTATAAATTGGAATCTTATTATACAAGTTTAATAATAATTTGATAAAATTAATGTAGTATCTTATTTTAAAAAACACTTTTATAGTACTACAGAAAGGTTTTACTAAAAAAACTATTATTTTTATAGTATGTTGTTTTAGTAAATTTAGTAACTTTAGTTTACTACTAATATAGTAGACGCAACATTTTCCTAGTTATTGTTTTATAGTACAATAAAAACATTTGCTGAAAGCACTAGACATTTATAGTAGATACTTATTTTTGTAATTGCAAACTTAGTACAATACTAGTACTGTAAATTAGTATTCTTAGTCAGTAATTTTGCAAGCTACAAAATAAAATCTATAAATATTGGCTTTCATAGTAGTTTTATAAATGTTTTTAAGATAAATAGTACCCTATTTTACAGAAAAAACTTTTAACTTTTAGGTTATAGTTCTATCAATAGCTTTTATTTAGAAAATCTTGTATACTATGTTTAAAAATCTACTATATTTTAATACATTGTTTTAGTAAATTTTCCTAGATTGTATGCCACGTTTAATAGCATTACAAATAGTACGCTTAGTAATAAATTAGTATACACTAGATTTTCTTAGTTATTGTTTTATAGTACACTAGAAATATATGCTGAAAGCACTAGACATTTATAGTACATACATATTTCTGTAATTAAGGAGCTTAGTACAAAACTAGTACTGTAAAATTAATGGTTTAATCAGTAATTTTGCAATTTTTCAATATTAGATTTTATAGTAGTTTCATTGAAAGGTTTATAGTACTACAAAAGCTTTTACTGTAAAAATTGTATTTACTATATTCAAAATTCTACTATAAATTTACCTACACTATATACCACGTTTAATAATATTACAAATAGTGAACTTAGTACTAATAGAGTATACACAACATTTTCCTTGTTACTGTTTTATAGTACAATAAAAATTTATAGTCATTTATAGTACATACTTATTTCTGAATACTTAGTACAAAACTAGTACAACAAAACTAGTGTTTTTAATCAGTAATTCTGCATGTTATAATTTAAAAATTTTAAATATTAGATTATATAGTAGTTTCGTTCAAAGGTTTATAATACTACTAAAAGCTTTTACTGGAAAAATTATATATACTATATTCAAAATTCTACTATAACTTAGTACTTTGCTTTAGTAAATTTACCTACACTATATACGACGTTTGATAAACTTAGTACTAATATAGTATTCACCACATTTTCCTCGTTACTGTTTTATAGTACAATAAAAATTTATAGACATTTATAGTACATACTTATTTCTGTAATTGAGAAACTTAGTACAAAACTAGTGTTTTTAATCAGTAATTTTGCAAGTTATAATTTAAAAATTTTAAATATTAGATTTTATAGTAGTTTCATTCAAAGGTTTATAGTACTACTAAAAGCTTATACTGGAAAAACTGTATATACTATATTCAAAATTCTACTATAATTTAGTACGTTGTTTTAGTAAATTTACCTACACTATATACCACGTTTGATGAACTTAGTACTAATATAGTATACACCACATTTTCCTCGTTACTATATACTATAATTTAGTACGTTGTACCTACACTATATACCACGTTTAATAATATTACAAATAGTGAACTTAGTACTAATATAGTATACACAACATTTTCCTAGTTACTGTTTTATAGTACAATAAAAATTTATAGACATTTATAGTACATACTTTTTTTCTGTAATTAAGAAACTTAGTACAAAACTAGTACAGTAAAACTAGTGTTTTTAATCAGTAATTTTGCAACTTATGATTTGAAATCTTTATATACTAGATTTTATAAGATTATAAAAATGCTTATAGTAGATGTTATAGTACCTCATAGCAGAAAACAATTTTATAGTTATTATTTTATAGTACTACAAGATGCTTTTACTAGAAAGACCTTTATAGTAATAGCATGCTGCTTTCGAAAATTTACTTTGACTATTTCTATATTGTAGGTATGTAGTGTATACTATATCTTTAGATATAATATAGTATAACAACTACAGATATAGTGGTGTTATAGTATAAGATATACTATAGATAGTACTATATCTTAAAACACATTTCACTATTAATATTACAAGTAGTAATATTATAGCAATTAGTAACACTAATACTGTAGAATATAAATAATAGCAAAAAATGCTAAAAAACTGTAAATATAGTAAATAAATAAATTATACCACATTATTTTGTTGATGCTATATTGTCTATTTAGATAGTATTGAGTCAAAATCTTATGAATGTTTGTCATTAAACCATAAAAACTCTATTGTTCAATCAATCATAGACTGAGACATGTTTTGTTCTCATTAGGGCTCATCAGTGCGTTGTGATAATTTAGTCACAAAACCAGCAATGTTTATAATAAAATTTTCTGTAATACCGATATTTGTCAATACGTGTAAACATAGCTTTTCAAGCTGAATTAGTAAAAAAAAAATTAACAGCTCTTAAGTTGAAAAGTCCAGCATCGAAACGTAAGCCGGGCCGAAGCCCATATATACAAAAAAAACTTTTATTGCTGTTATCTTTAATAACTCGGAAAGAAAATGTTGTAATACATTTAAGAGATTTAGTAGAGTAGCATTTTGTATAGACGCTGTTTTATGTTTTCAGAGAAATTGCCAGAGTCGGAAAATAAATATATTGCGCCATTTTCTCATTATTAAAACCTATCAAATCGTAGCGCAAGATGTTTCTAGTAAGGTCCTCAGAATTATGTTCTTATAATGGCTTAGAAAAGAACGTTTTTAAAAGCAAACGATATTACAAAAGTAGAGTTTACAAAGCAAGAAACAGTTTACATAAAATACTAACCTCTTAAAGTTAAAACTATAGAAACTGTAGGACTTTTTCAAAGAAATTTATCCTGCTTGACGAGAATACCGCATGGCGCGAGAACCATTGCGCATGACAGATAAAGCAACACGCTTAAAAATGGCTTATTTAGAATGATTTGCTGGTTCTTACCATTGGCCAACCTTACCATCACAGTTTAAATCCGTTTTAGTTAAAAGTGAGTACGCTATTTTGATTAGCGTTGTACAAATGCAATCTTTCTGTATTATTTAATAATAGATTTCTTTTGTTTTTGCTTTGTTGTTAATTTATTCGTTTGTTAATACTGTAAGACTAAGTTCAAATCCCATTAAAACCTTAATTTTGTTTAGTTTTTTTACCTAAAAAGTGTTAAATATGTCTAAAAAAGTGGTAAGATGTATCAAAATCGTAGCAAATCTCAGCTGAAACATGCTTTCGTGTCCCTTTCATCCAGGAGCTCCAGAAATCAATATACCTATCCTGTTGAAATCCTCGACGGAAGCAATTGCAGACACACTTCTATATCACCTAATAAAACTAGTCTGCAACCTCGTCTACCACCTTTTTTCAAGAAAAACTAACAAACCCTTAAGCTTCAGAAATAATTTTGAACACGTACAAAATAGAGCTCTATAACTCAAGGTATATAAAAATTTTATAACTGAGAAGGAAAAACTTTAACAGCAATTTACAATCTGACAATTTATGTTATTACGGTTTTATGTGAGGAAGAGGTAATAAACAAAAAGTATTGTCTGAAAAGAATAAATATTTACAAAAATGTATGTGCAAGATTTGTCATTATGTGTGACTGATGAGAGCTGATAACGTCAAAACCGGTATTGCGCTATAGTGTGTTTGTTTCGATACTTTAACTTGCCCTCAGAAAAGATTTTTTTAAACAAATATTGTTTTTTATCTATTTAAAACATTCACAAATTCTCATTTTTTTGACTTTTTCAAAAACACTACATTGTGGCGTTAAGACATTGAAATTTGCAAAGCTAGAGATTTCTCTGTTCAAATAAATTTCAATCTTGCCTACTCTCGTAATTATTCACGAGGCGCTTAAAAAAGATGCCATTTTGGCAAATTACCCCTAATAGCAGTCGTAAAAATTCCTCGACACAAAATCACATCACAGCACCCTTTCATATCAATCTCATCTAATGAGTCTGACGTCTATTTATTTTTTTCCGTTTAAAAAAAAGTTGCATATTTAGAGCTTTTTTCACTGCATATTTAGCAGAATACAGCGTCACGTAACACATAGCGTCAATTTTATGTCATTTCCTTGTTTTTCTTTGGCGCGCAATGCTAATATTTCAGAGAAACTTAAAAGTTTCCAGATTTTCGTCGTAAATTCGCCCGAGATACAACTAATTTAATTTTGCCAGACTGGTGTAAGCGTGTTTGTAACAAGCGTGTTTTGAGAAAACTGCCAATTTCTGATGAAAACAGCTTCTGAAGTGGTTTATTATAAAAGTTTCTCTTTGAGACCTTATTTGAGCTAGATTCTTAATATAATAATTTTCATTAATTCCGACAGACGCAAGATTGAGATATGGGGGCTTCATTAGATATAAGATTTGTCAATTTGGTTCAAAATTGCATATCACAATAAAAAAAAACATTAGCCGTGCTTAAGGTGTTCCCTGTAAGCAATTTTAGACAAAAATGTGTTTTTTGTACAAAAAAACAGATTCTTGCACTTGTATTGCACTCTCATCTTTTATACTATTTGTTTTTCTTGTAATTTTTTTTCAGATTATTTATTCTTATTTCTCTCTTATACTATTCTTATTTTTTATTGTGTTTTTATTTCTTTTTTATGATTTTTTTTCAAAATTGATACGTTCTAGAATTTTTTTCTATCAATTCTGTTCAAGATTGCTTAGAGTAAACAACTAACTAAACTTCTGTTATTTGAATATTTTGTGATTGTATTAATTTATGTTTTTTTGTTAATTTAGTTTCTCTGTCTTGTGTTACGTACACTTTTTTTACTGTTACCAATTTCTTATTCAATCTTTATTCAATGTCTCTTTTAGTGTCTCTTTCATCTTTTTTTTTTTGTTTTACGCTTCTTTTGCTACTTTTTTTGTCTATTTTTATATTTTAATTCACTTTTTTTTTGTAGATTTGTTAGACTATTACTATATAAAGTATTTTAGATTTAATAAAATTTTAAGCTTTATTTTATAGTTTGAACCAAGTTTAAACAAAAAAGTAAAAAAAAACAAAAAAAAAAAAAGAAGTTTGGTGAAGTACATACTTGAATCCCTTAAAACCCTTAATTAATTTTATAGATTCAAACGAATGCAACTCTTTTGTTAAATGATAAAATAAAAAACAATCTAGTGGCCTGTAAACAAGTGAAATAAACATTTGCAATTAAGATTTTATGGTAAAGGATTTTATATTTGTATCGTAAAACTAATTAAATGTAGTAAATGAACAAGTTTAGGTGTAATAAATTTAAGCTTTAACTTGATTAAATGTTTACAATTTTGAATTATGCAACAATATTTGCTGGGAAAACGGTGTTTATGTTTACTTTTAATGACCGCGCCATTAGAGAGCTTACCGTTTAATTTGATTAATGACTATTTTAAATAATTATTTTTCTTTAAAACATTTTTTTGTTTTATTTGGCATACATTATAAAAACAAATACAAATACAAATAATAAATGACAGCTGAAATATAGAATAAACAAAAATAATTAGAGACTTTTGCTACGTTTTTAAATTTTTTGTGGCATCTAATTGTTTGTTTGTTTGTCGATCACAGTTTTCCGTTATAGAAAAACGCTTTTTTTTATATAGAAAATTTTCGTGTTCCAATTTCGCTCGAAGAGAAAACTAAGCCGTCTCATGTCTAAAAAACAATTTTTTAAGAATGAAAACATAAAGAAGATGAATGCTTAGAATTAGATTTTCCTGTCCTCTAGCATTAGTTTTGTGAGCCACATAAATCAAAACCAAACAGGCTTTAACTGAATCCGAAATTTTACCGAGAACGCCATTTTTGCGCGAAAAGTATTCAAAAAAATTTGTCCAGTTCAAAAAATTAAAACAAGCCAATTGTTTTTCTGACGTAGAAACAATATTTTTTCAAGAATAAATTTCTACATTCTCATTTTTTTTTTAATTGTCTATACATTTCCTTTGCAATCACTTTTTTCTTTCTTTTTCTAGTGTTTTTATCTTTTATTCTTATTTTTTTATTCAATTCTTATTTGAAATCGTATTTTATATAATTTTTTTTTATTCAAACGTCTCTTCATTTGTAAATTTTTTTTCAATTTTCTTATTTTATTCTACATTTAGAAATTGTTTTTTTTGTGACGTAAGCTAAGAAACAATATTTTTTCAAAAATTAATTTTAACATTTTTATTTTTTTTTATTTTCTAAACATTTGCATTGCAATCTTATTTTTTGTACTACTTTTTTTTTTCGTTTCCCAGTATTTTTATCTTTTACTCGTATTTCTTTATTCAATACTCATTCTGGTTCCTATTTTATATTATCTCTTTCTTTTATTCATTCTTTTTCTTATTTTTAAATTTTTTCTCCTTTCTTGTTTTATTCTCTCATTCTACGTTTAGAAATTGTTTTTTTTCTGACGTAAACTTAGAAACAATATTTTTTCAAAGATATTTTTTTATTTTCTTTTCTAAGCATTGCATTGCGATCTTGTTTTTGTACAGCTTATTTCTTTGTTTTTTTAGTACTTTTATCTTTATTCTTATTTCTTAATTCTATACTCATTGTAATTCCTATTTTATATTATCTTTCTTTTATTCATACTTTTCGCGTCATTTTTTATTTTTTTTACTTTTTCGTTCTATTCTTTTATTCTATCATTAGACAGCGGTTTTTTTACTGACGTAAGCGTAGAAACAAAATTTTTTCAATAATATATTCTTATATTTTCATTTCTTTTTCTAATTTTTTAAGCATTTGCATTACAATCTTATTTTTAGTACTATTTCGATCTTTCTTTTTCTAGTATTTTTATCTTTTACTTTTATTTTTTCATTCTATACTCATTCTGACTCATATTTTATATTATTTTTCTTTTATTCATACTTTTTGCGTTATTTTTTTTGTTTTTTTTTAGATTCTTGCTTATTTTTTTTATCTTACGATTAGAAAGCGGTTTTTTTTCAAACGTAAGCTTAGAAACATTATTTTTCAAAAATATATTTTTTTATTTTTATTTCTTTTTGTTAGTTTTTTAAGCATTTGCATTGCAATCTCATTTTTTGAACTACTTCTGTTTTTCTTTTTCTAATATTTTTGTTTTTTATTCTTATTTCTTCATTCTATACTCATTCTGATTCCTATTTTATATTATCTTTCTTTTATCCATACTTTGTGCGTCATTTTATTTTTTATTAATTTTTTTGTTTTATTCTTTCATTCTACTATAAGAAAACCGTTTTTTTCTGAAGTAAGCTTAGAAACAATATTTTTTCAAGAATTTATTCTTTTAGTTTAATTTCTTTTTTTTTATTTTGTAAGCATTTGCATTGCAATCTTATTTTTGGTACTATTTTGGTTTTACTTTTTCTAGTATTTTTATCTTTTAATTTTATTTTTTCATTCTATACTCATTCTGACTCATATTTTATATTATTTTTCTTTTATCCATACTTTTTGCGTCATTTTATTTTTTATTTATTTTTTTGTTTTATTCTTTTATTCTACGATAAGAATACCGTTTTTTTCTAAAGTAAGCTTAGAAACAATATTTTTTCAAGAATATATTCTTTTAGTTTAATTTCTTTTTTTTTATTTTGTAAGCATTTGCATTGCAATCTTATTTTTAGTACTATTTCGGTTTTTCTTTTTCTAGTATTTTTATCTTTTATTTTTATTTCTTCATTCTATGCTTATTCTGATCTATATTTTATATTATCTTTCTTTTATTAATAATTTTTGCGTCATTTCTTATTTTTTTTATTTTCTCGTTTTATTTTTTCATCTTCTCGTTTTATTTTTTCATTCTACGATTGGAAAGCAGTTTTTTTCTGACGTAAGCTTAGAAACAATATTTTTTCAAGAATAAATTCTTTTATTTTTATTTCTTTTTTTAAATTTTTTAAGTATTTTCATTGCAATCTTATTTTAGTACTATTTCTGTCTTTCTTTTTCTAGTATTTTAATTTTTTATTCTTATTTCTTTTTCTATACTCATTCTGATTCTCATTTTATAGTATCTTTCATTTATTAATACTTTTCGCGTCATTTCTGATTTTTTTTTTTTTTTGGTTATATTCTTTTAACCTACGATTAGAAAACGGTTTTTTTTCTGACGTAAGCTTGGAAACATTATTTTTCAAGAATATATTCTCTTATTTTAATTTTTTTTTGTTAGTTTTTTAAGCATTTGCATTGCAATTTTATTTTATGTACTACTTCTTTCTTTTTTTTTCTGGTATTTTTATCTTTTATTCTTATTTCTTCATTCTATACTCATTCTGATTCATATTTTATATTATCTTTCTTTTGTTCATACTTTTTGCATCATTTAATTTTTTATTTATTTTTTTGTTTTATTCTTTCATTCTACGATTAGAAATCAGTTTTTCTGAAGTAAGCTTAGAAACAATATTTTTTCAAAAATATATTCTTTTATTTTCATTTCTTTTTTTAAATTTTTTAAGCATTTGTTTTTTAATCTTTTATTCTTGTTTCTTAATTTAATACTTATTCGAATTCTTATTTTATATAATTTTTTTTTTGTTCATACTCCATCTCATTTGTTACTTTTTTCAGTTTTTTCATTTTATTCTTTCATTCTACGTTTAGAAATTTTTTTTTTGACGTAAGCTTAGAAACAACATTTTTTCAAGAATACATTCTTTTATTTTCATTTTTTTTAAATTTTCTAAGGATTTGCATAGCCGTCTGATTTTTGTACTACTTCTTTCAGAATTTTTATCTTTTATTCTTATTTTTTATTCAGATTTCTATTTTATATTATCTTTTTTTATTCATACTTTCTCTACTTTTTTTTCTTTCTAATTTTATTCTCTTATCCTACGCTTTGAAACTCATCTTTTTTCTGTAGTAAGCTTAGAAACAATATTTTTCCAGCAATAGTAATTAAAAAAAATTGATTATTTTTGCAATTTTCTGATATTTCAGCAGTTCATATTCCCATTCACATTTGTCTTTATTTGAACCGGAAGAGCAATGGGCAACAAAAGCACATATATTCCGGTTTAATCAATTCCGGCATGTGGGAAATATTAACTGGAAATATTTCCATCAATCATAATTATTGTTTTAATTATTATTGGAATTTACCGCAGGAAATTAAAATAGATAATTGGCAATTTTATCAATTCTCACCGGCCAAAATGGCTTTTTTTAAGTATTATCTGTTGTAACAAATTATAATAGTTGATGTAAAATAAAGGATAAAATACGACCACAAAAAAATAAAAAAAGAAAAAAAAAACAGTAAAAAAAACAAGAAAAAGATAAAGAAGAAAACAACATAAAAAGAAACAACAATAGATATAAAAAAAGCGACAAGAAACACACAAAAAAATTAGAGAGAGCAGATGTAACGGAAACAGATTCAGATGTAAGAATAAAGAGAGAGAAAATAAATTTTAGATAAAGAAAAATAAAAGAAAATGCAGAAGGTGTGTGTGGAAGAGAAAGCAAAACAATAGAGCACATTATAAAAGAATGTGTAGCGGTAAAAGAAAGTAAGAAAAGGCATAAAAAAAAGAAAGAGGAAATAGAATGGATAAAAATGACAAAAACGTAAACAATAAAATTAAACTTGATGAATCAGAATGAGAAAAAAAGAAATCAAAAAGCAAGGAAGGGAAAAGAAGAATCATCAAAAAAACAAAAAAATTTAAGTTAGTTTTTTTTTTGTTTTTTTTATGTTATTGATAACACTAGTAAAACATTCTAATATTAAAAGAGATCAGGTCAGGTCAGGTCAGGTCACCTAGTATTGCAGTTTGGTCAAAAAAATCCAAGTAAATTATTGTGTTGTCTGTTTATTTTGTTCAAAACAAAGGTGAAAACAGCTGTTAGTTTTGCTCACATAAAGCTCTCCGTGGGTCTCAGATGTCTCAAATCCTGCAACCCTTTTCAAAGCCATTGGGACAAATTCGCTCAAACATCAAAGACCTGGATACACTCAGTAGATCTATCTGTGGCCGAATTCATCACATCCGAGCCCCCATAAATCATTTCCTACAATTTTTGCCGAGAAAATGCCAATTCGAATGAAAAAAACTCTATAATCCCGGCCAATTTTCTTCTATTGTGCGCCCTCAAAGTCGAGAAAATAAGCGTAAATCTCCAACGTACTTTGGGGTTGTATCGATTGTCGACCCGGATTATTTTCGGAACTTGGATTTGAACATGCCTAAAGGGTAGATTAATTGAAACGAAATGGTTGTACCCTTCTTTTAACCGCTTCGCCGTCATTTTTTTGAAGCGATTTGACGAAATTCTTTCTTAATTATTGTCGCCGATGGAGGAAAAACACAAAAAAGTTTTTTTTTCTCCTTGTTTGATTATATAAGAAGCGACAAAAGCCTGCTAGATTTAATTACAAGGAGGAGAGCAAACAGGCGATAAATTGGAACTTGTAGAACGACGTATACGTTAACTGGTTACACTAATATTATCCCAACGTAACGAACTCAAGCTTGTTTACAAGAGATTTTTAAAAGCTTTTGACCAGATGCTTTGGATACGTAACAAGCAAACAGTAATTGTTGTGACGGATTGCGGCTTTTTGCAATTTACTGTACTCATGTATCAAAGCAATTGAAAAACATCTGAACTCTAGTCTATCAAGAGATAATTCTGTTCCCAGATGTTCTAAGTTATAATTCAAAACCATTTTAGAATTTATCTATCTTTTCAACATACTCTAAGCAAGTTCGATAGGGACCAAATCGGGATTTTCGATGGATCACCATATTTCTTCTGTTAATGCTCTATCAGCTCAACTCTCAAAATGTCAGTGAGGAGTTTGAGAAATGTACTGCAATTTTTTTTTATTAAAATTGTACACTCACACACACCTAAGAGCAATTCTCCCTGGAGAAAAATGCTCTTGTTTGAGTGGGAATCGAACCTATCCTTGTCAGACGAATTTACAACGTACTTTCGTTTGGCCAACTGGTCTACCAACTCTTTGACTGGGATAACAAAGTTACTGTATAGAAAGCTTTTTATGAGAATCGTCGAATGAATGATGAAAACTCTTTAGTCTCTTTGTCGCTTATAGCTGTAATACAAGATGTTGATATAAAACATGTTTATTATGATGTTTGCCGTCACAGGAAATTTCTTAATAAAAACAAAATACATTCTGTCATGACTTTATTAGAAAGCCGCCATTTTGGAATCTTGCTCACGTCCTGGCGCAGTCTGTGATTTCAATTTGCCTAATTTAAGCCAAATCCATCTTGTTTTTCTTGCTGCTTTCGGTAAATTAAAATTCAGCATGTGCAATCTCTGTTCGATGACTTTCATCGATTACATAAACAAAGACGTTTGGCCATTAATAAGCAACAAACGAACATTCTTCTGCAATGCTGCATCATTATATGCTAATATGATAGAAGCCTACATGCAAATGCCGCTTCCAACACATCCATCAAGGCATCATCGTTTAAATAGCCAGATAACGAAGTGGATTTATGCCATCAAAATACAAAGACTAATGCGAAAGCTGCATTATTGCATCGTCATCTTCGGAGTGCTTACAGTTATGTCATTTCAATTATAAAGATCATTATTTACAAGTATTGCCGATAGATAAGTTTATTAGTCCCAAGTTTACATTTATATTAAGAAATAAAAGCGCACAATGTGAAACGAAACAGATTGGCCACTTTAGAGTCCAGACCTAAATCCTATCGAGCTTGTGTGGAATGTTATACCACGGCAGTTCAGAGCTGTCTCAGATGCTTCTATTCATTTAACTCTTCTTGCATTTTTATCTCATTATTTTGCGTCTCTTATCTTTCTCTCTTAAGTTTTGCATCAGAGAAAAAAAAGCTATAGAAAATAAAGAAGAAAAAAACAAACAAAAATGTACTTTTTTTCTTCCTATCATTTTCATCACTTTCATTTGTTTCTCTTTTATTCCGCATGTTTTTCATTGTCTCTATTTTGTTTTTCATCCACTATCTCATATCTTTCTCTCTTTATTGTTGCATCAGAGAAAAAAAAAAGCTATGGAAACAAAAAGTTGTTACCCGATTGTATATTGTCCGGGTTATACAACATATATAAAGGTTAATATGGTTTAAATAATAGTATGACCACCTCAGAGTCCAAATTTAAATCTTATTGACCATATGTGTAGAATGTCAAGCTACAGTAGTTAAAATTGTCTAGACGCTTCTTGGAATGAAAACACTAAATAAATGTATTTTAGAATAAAAAAAAGACAATATTCTACAAAATTAAAATATCAAAATGATCAGAATTTTCTAAAAACTTTTTATGTTTTTTATTTTACTATACACTGTCAACAAAACCTAAATTACATAATTATTCCAATATATATTTTTAATTGTTTTATTTCTTTTTTACTTTTGCCATTATTTTTAATCCTTATTCTATATTATTTTCTACTTTTTATCATTTTATATTCATTCAATTCCCTACTTTCTTAAATTTTTTTATTATATCTTTCTGTATTTTTCTCCATACAAAATCTCTTATATTTCTCTCTTTAGTTTTGAATCAGAGAAAAAAAGCTATAGAATACATAAATATTTGACATTTGTTTTATAATAAATTAAACTGCTAATTCTTTGCTTAGTTCCTTTTTGTGTCTTTTTTTCACTTTTATTATTTTCTCTTTTCTTGGTTTTTTTATTTTTTTCTTTCTATCATTTTCATTGTTTTTCTTTTTCTTTCTTTTATTTTTCATACAATCTTTCTTTCTTTATTGTTGTGTCGGAGAAAGAAAAAGCTATGGGAAATAAATTAAAAAAAATATAATACTCGATTGTATATGGTCCGGGTTATACAACATACTTAATATATGATAAATGTTAATATGGTTTAAATAAGAGTATGGCCACCTCAGAGTCCAAATTTAAATCCTATTGACCATATAATGCTACTGTAACTCAAAGTTGTCTAAACGCTTTAGAATAAAAAAAACAATTTTATACAAAATTAAAATATCAAAATGATCATATTGCTTTAATGTTTATTCTTTCACTATACAGTGTCAACATTACATAATTATTTTATAATAAATTGAAATATTGACTTTTTGTTTTTTTTTCTCGCCTTTTTTGTTTTTATTATTTAATTATTTTTTGTTTACTATTTTCGTCACTTGTGACAAAAACAAAAATTTGAAAAATGTATTTTACTTTTTACTTTAGGTATACAAAAGAATGTTATGAATAAATTTTTTATCACTCAACCTACACTACACTAAACAATGCGATTTACCGCCCTCTAGAATAACAAAAGAAGTATCTTATTTATTTTTTGTTTTGTAAACATTTCCTGAATTTCAAACGCTACAAAATGTCAACTGGCTGCTTTTTTAATTAAATTAAAGTTTAATTTTTGCCAAGAGAATGGAAATTAAAAGAAATCTCTGTTTTCTCGTCTTTCTGCATTAAAGTTGTGTCTGGAAGTTTTTAATCTGTGAAGCGTGCACCCTATATAATGTAATTCTATTGGTAGATAAAAATAAACAATGATAAACAATTGAAAACCAATAATAAACAACTCTAACTTATCTAAATTGTCTGTAAAAAATATATACAGGATGTTTTTTTAATAAAATAACCTCAAAACACGCTGACATAACGATTTAACGTCATTCGAATTTTTAGATTTTAGCTAGGCTTTTTTGTATCCAAAGTGACTAATTCTAAAAGTCAAAATTTGACAATTGCTATATATTGTACAAACTATACCAAAACACAGATAATCAAAATTTTGTCGTGACACACCCTGTATATATGTATTATTTTAAAACCAGATAATAATCGAACACGTACTTTGGGTTTAATTTTTTTTTTGTAACTTAACTAGTCTTTTGTATTCAGAAAGTTGATTAAATTATTTTTTCTTATTTTCTTTTTTTTATGTTTACCTGATGCCAAAATAAACAATTTAATATTCAAAAATTCCAAAAAAAAAACACTTTTTATTATTAAACATTACCATTTCGGCATTATTACGGTCCGAAAAGCCATATAAAATCTGTATATATGTTTATTTTGATTTCCCTAAAAAACAAAAATAATAAAAAAAATACATAATGCTGAAAGTTTACGCGCCAAAACACTTTTCGCCAACCTATAAAACGGATATAAGTCGGCTGCAAAAATACGCCTGCTCTAAATTTTATGAAAAAATAGCCAAAAAACAACAAAATAACGCCACTTAATTACTCCAATAAATAGGCGCCGTCGACCATGTGTTGTTTTTAAAATAAGCAATCTGCCACTGAAAAAGACAAACTCCTTAAATTTTATTTCTAAATTTAAATCGCTCTCAATGGCTTTTTTAGCCGTTTTAAGCAGATGGATCTCGTAAAAATGGAAGACGAGTCGGAAAAAACAAAATACACGTCATCCAATAAATTTGTCAAAATTCAAGTCAATTTTTCGAATTTTTTTGGAATAAATATGTCAAAAATATTCAAAATAACATCGTTACATTATTTAACGCCAGAAAAATCTAGAGCGACAGTGTTCGAATTGTTCTACTTCTAGAAACACCCATCTTTTTTGATTGGCTGAATATTTTACCATGGATGACGCTAGGCACTTCTAGTAGATGAAAATTGAGCCAACGTAATATAATGAGATAGATGTTAAAATTGAGCAAAAAGACTCCAGGTTATGTAGAGAGAGAAAAAGATAAAAGAAAAAAAAAAGGTTTAAAGCAGTAAAGTCTATAACATAAAAGAACCGATAAAGGTGTAAAACATTAGAAAAAAACTATAAAAAAATAAGAAAAAAAAAATAAATAAAAAAAAGAGTACTAATAAAGGATAAAAACAAAGATATAGACAAGCAAAAAATACGAGAAATAGAAGAAACACTAGCCTAATTTCTTTCAAAAAAAAAAATAAGAGAGAGAAAAAACTTATAGCAATATTTAGGTTCAGAAATGAGAAAAAAAAGGATAGATTTTATGATAAATAAAAAGACAGATAGAGTACCATGGAAGACAATAGATATGTAAAGAAACCAAAAAAAAAAAGAGACAGTGAAGCATAGAGAAATAAAGAATAAGAATAGAGACATAAACAAGCAAGAAAAAATAGCAAAAAAGAACAATAAAAGAAAGTGGCAAGCAAGTATTGCTTGCTTTCTTGAAAAAATGAGAGATAGAGAAAGATAATAACAAAATTTAGATAGGTGAATAAAAAGGAAGAAAATAGATTTTGAATAAAAACAAATACAAAAAAATACCGAATGTGTGAAAGAAAGAAAGAAACATTAAACCACATAATAAATATATAAAGAAAAAAGAAAACAAGCTAGAGACCTAAAAGGTAATAAGTAGAAAAGTAGATAAGAAAATAAAAAAACAGAAAGTGTACCATGGAAGGCAATGAGTACGTGGCAATGAGAAATCAAAAATAGAAATGGAGATGTAAACAAGCAAGTAAAGAGAGAAAAAATAAAAAAAAGTAAGTACAATAAAAGGTACATTTGCTTAATCACAGCAAAACTGCCTGGATTTAATAAAAAAATTAGAGAAAGATGAGAAAATAAATGTGTGGAAAAGAGAGAGAAACAGTAGAGCACATGATAAATGAATGTGTGAAGATAAAAAAAGCAGGCGAAAAAAGTAAAAGCCAGTGAATGAAAAAGCAGATAAAAAAATACAAAAGAAAAGAAACAGTACTATAAAAAACATGGAAGAATTAAGGAAAGAAATAGAAACATAGACAAACAAGAAAAGCAGGCAAATAAGTAAAAGTAGTAGTAGAAACAATAAAAGCTAAATTAGCCTAATCACAACAGAACTGTCTAGATTAAAAAAAAATAGAGAGAGAGAAAAAGATGATAGCAAGATTAAGATGCAAAAATGAGAAAAGAAAAATAGATTTTGAATGAAGAAAAAAGAAAAAAATGCAGAATAGAAAAAAACATTACAGCACAAAATAAATGAATGAAAGCAAGCTAGAGAGCTAGAAGATAATGAGTAAAAAGACAGATAAAAAAATAAAACAGAGAAAAAAGAATAAAAATTAAAAAAAGTAACTACAATAGAAGGTACATTAGCTTCTTGAATTCATAAAAAGATAAAAAGACACACAGAGAGAGAGAGAGAGATAGATGATAGCAACCTTTAAGTGCAAAAATGAGAAAAAAGATGATAGAATTTAGATTAGATAAACAGATTTTTTTTTAAAGCAAATAAAATAAAAAATCAGGATGAAAGAAAACAACAATAATAAAGCAGAAGAAGGAATGTTTGATAAAATTGTCGACGTTTTGCACACTACCGATGGAGGCCTCATCAGGACAGAGAAATTAGTGACAATGAGCACGGTAACTTGACGTGTCAACCACGCTAGAAACGGAACTTATGTAAAAATTTTAATAATAAATCTCATAAATGTGGTTATGTTATACTTTTTGTATTTAATTTAGACGATAACTATAAAAAAAATAAGAAATGTGAAAAACAGTAAGTTTTTTTTATCAAATAGCTTTATTTTCCGGTAAGACAGCGTTGTGTCTTTTCCAGATTCCCAATTCGAAAAATTTCCATTACTAATAGAATTATGTGAACAAACATCTCTTCCCACACATCTTATCTGGATTAAGCAGGATAATCCTGGAGCATTTTTCTGGATGCTACGACTGTTTTGTACAACTTTTTTGTGTATTTTAGTCTCGTTCCACCATTATTGATTCACAAAAAGGCTAAATAAAGGAATTAAGCTGTTAGCGACAGGTAGTTTAAGAAAAACATCAGAAACTTTAGTGGCTTCCTTAAGGATAAAAGCTTTATTACATTGGTCGCTTCGAGATTTAATCTGATTTTCTTTAAAAAAAAATAATAATAATTTTGCTATTAAGAGATTCCAAAACTGAAATTAAGCTAGCTTTTTATGGTTTAGAGCCGCCTTATAGCTTTTAATTGAATTTTTATAATTTGCTAAGTCATTTATTAGTCATTTGTTTAAAATTAATAGGATTAATGGGGACCTAATCTTGAAGCGTCATTCGATTGTAATTTATGCCACCAGGTTGGTTTAATTTTAATACCAGCTTAACCAATTATTGTAGTAGTTATTGCCTCTATTACAATAATTATCAATATATAATGACAAATTACTCAATTTTTATAAAAAAAATTTTGAAAAAAGCTTATAAAATGGCTTATGAGATAAATCACACAATTTTTTTCGTGGCGACCTCTATTAGAAGCTTCTTAAATTAATGTGAGGAAGCTAGGTTTCAACATATTGATGCCTAATGACTGAGAGCAATAAATTTGAGACAAAAGGTTGTTTTTTATATTTATATTTATTTTCACTTTTTGCCCGTCTGATAATGGACGTAGAAAGTTAATTTTGGGGCAATAAAGTCAAATATTTCGCCTTAAACCCCCGATTTATCGCTTGTTGCATCTGTTTGGCAAGCGTCGACTGCGGCGTCCTCGTTTTATTTGTATTTTAAAATCTTTATCAGGCAGCCGGATATTTGCGAAAATGAATTTATCGCGAGAACCAGGCGAACTTCCTCCACTTCCTGGACTAGTTTAATTTTGTTTTTTCGATAGATGCAACGAAAAAGCGAAAAAGTTTTTATTAGGCGCCGACCTCAATATTGGAGCTGCAGAAAAAGGATAAATTTTCGAGAAAAAACTATTATTTTAGAGAATTTTTTCATATTTTTTAAACTAAAGTAATAATGGAAAAAAAGGAAAATTAAATTAAATATGGAAAATGGGTGTTGAAAGCGAAATTTGAATAAACTAGTTTTGCAACAACCTTGTGATTTTTCTATAATCTGTATTAACTATCACTTAATAATAAGTTAAAATGTGTTTAATTGTGTATTTAATGTCATTAACTCAGTTTCAATGTCATTAACTCATTGTACCTTAATTATAAAATTAAAAACTAAACTTTCAATTTTTGGAAAAAGTTAATTTTTGATAGTTCTTAGCCTATTCTATATAAAAAAATGTATTACAAATTGAGAGTTCAATTTAAATAGACTATTTTTGCAACAACTTTATGTTTTTTTTTATAATCTGTATTAACTATCACTAAATAATAAGTTAAAATGTGTTTAATTGTGTATTTAATGTCATTAACTCAGTTTCAATGTCATTAACTCATTGTACCTTAATTATAAAATTAAAAACTAAACTTTTAATTTCTGGAAAAAGATAATTTTTGATAGTTTTTAGTCCATTCTATATAAAAAAAAATGTATTACAAACAGAAAGTTAAATTTAAATGAACTATTTTTGCAAAAACTTTAAGTTTTTTTTTTATAATCTGTATTAACTATCACTAAAATATGAGTTAAAATGTGTTTAATTGTTTATTTAATGTCATTAACTTAGTTTCAATGTCATTAACTCATTGAGCCTTAAATATAAAATTATAAACTGAACCTTTAATTTCTGGAAAAAGTCAATTTTTGATAGTTTTTACCTTATTCTATCTAAAAAAATGTCATACAAATTGAGAGTTAAATTTAAATGAACTATTTTTGCAACAACTTTATGTTTTTTTAATAATCTGTATTAACTATCACTAAAAAATAAGTTAAAATGTGTTTAATTGTGTATTTAATGTCATTAACTCAGTTTCAATGTCATTAACTCATTTTGCCTTAGTTATAAAATTAAAAACTAAACCTTTAATTTCTGAAAAAAGTTAATTTTTGATAGTTTTTAGCCTATTCTGTATAAAAAAATGTATTACAAATTAAAAATTAAATTTAAATGAACTATTTTTGCAACAACTTTATGTTTTTTTGTATAAAATGTATTAACTATCACTAAATAATAAATTGAAATGTGTTTAATTGTGTATTTAATGTCATTAACTCAGCTTCAATGTCATTAACTCATTGTATCTTAATTATAAAATAAACCTTTAATTTCTGGAAAAAGTTAGTTTTTGATAGTTTTTAGTCTATTCTATATAAAAAAATGTATTACAAATTAAAAGTTAAATTTAAATGAACTATTTTTGCAACAACTTTATGTTTTTTTTTATAATCTGTATTAACTATCACTAAAAAATAAGTTAAAATGAGTTTATTGTGTATTTAATGTCATTAACTCAGTTTCAATATCATTAACTCATTTTGCCTTAGTTATAAAATTAAAAACTAAACTTTTAATTTCTGGAAAAAGCTAATTTTTGATAGTTTTTAGCCCATTCTATATGAAAAAAAATGTATTACAAACTGAAAGTTAAATTTAAATGAACTATTTTTGCAACAACTTTATGTTTTTTTTATAATCTGTATTAACTATCACTAAAAAATAAGTTAAAATGTGTTTAATTGTGTATTTAATGTCATTAACTCAGTTTCAATGTCATTAACTCATTGTGCCTTAATTATAAAATTAAAAACTAAACCATTAATTTCTGAAAAAAGTCAATTTTTGATAGGTTTTAGCCCATTCTATATAAAAAAAAATGTATTACAAACTGAAAGTTAAATTTAAATGAACTATTTTTGCAACAACTTTATGTTTTTTTAATAATCTGTATTAACTATCACTAAAAAATAAGTTAAAATGTGTTTAATTGTGTATTTAATGTCATTAACTCAGTTTCAATGTCATTAACTCATTTTGCCTTAGTTATAAAATTAAAAACTAAACTTTTACTTTCTGGAAAAAATTAATTTTTGATAGTTTTTAGCCCATTCTATATGAAAAAAAATGTATTACAAACTGAAAGCTAAATTTAAATAAACTATTTTTGCAACAACTTTATGTTTTTTTTTATAATCTGTATTAACTATCACTAAATAATAAGTTAAAATGTGTTTAATTGTGTATCTAATGTCATTAACTCAGTTTCAATGTCATTAACTCATTGTGCCTTACTTATAAAATTAAAAACTAAACCATTAATTTCTGGAAAAAGTTAATTTTTGATAGTTTTTAGTCTATTCTATATAAAAAAATGTATTACAAATGAAAAGTTAAATTTAAATCAACTATTTTTGCAACAACTTTATGTTTTTTTTATAATCTGTATTAACTATCACTAAATAATAAGTTAAAATGTGTTTAATTGTGTATTTAATGTCATTAAGTCAGTTTCAATGTCATTAACTCATTTTGCCTTAGTTATAAAATTAAAAACTAAACTTTCAATTTTTGGAAAAAGTTAATTTTTGATAGTTTTTAGCCTATTCTATGTAGAAAAAATGTATTACAAATTCTTAAAATTGTTTTTTAAATATTTTACAGTCAATCAAATTTGAAAGTTAAATTTAAATGAACTATTTTTGCAACAACTTAATGTTTTTTTATGATAATCTGTATAAAAAAAAATCAATAAATTTAATTAAGTAATTGGTGTCTTACAATTTGTTATTAATTAATAAAAAAATCGAATTTAACAATTAAAAAAAAAATTAATTTGCTAAGTAGACGGAACAACGTCAATTAGCTTTTGGTTAATTAGTGTTGTAATAAAAGTCCTATAATTTTATTACAAACCAGATGTCTGTCGTTGAGAATTCGAGAAAATTATTAATAATTTTATTATTTTGTAATTACTTTTTAACGCTGCGAGAGCAGTTGGCGATATTAAAATTATGATTTATGATCTTCATAATCTTTAAGTAGATCCAAATTGTTGTAAAAAAATACAGCTATCATAAAAGATATAAAAACAATTAGCTATGTTATCATCAGTAGTCTAATACAGCTCATTTCTAAGTCTGATCAGGTTAGGTCAGGTCATTCCTTCTTTCAAAAATCAAAAAAATTTCTAAATGTTCAATAAGTTTATTCTCAAAAAAATATAGCGGTAAAGCACATTAAAAAGTAATAAAATTACTAAAAATAGAGATGTTTTTAAAGTACAGCCAGTCATAGAACAAAATAATAACTCAAACAAATCAAAATCGCAAAAAAAAACAATTTTTTTTTTCTTTTTTGTTGGTTTGAAAAAGATAAGAGTGGTAACAAATGGCATAAAACTGATAAAAAACATAAAATTGATATAAAAATTATAACTTTCAAACATAATAACAGACACAAAATAGATATTTTTAAAAAAACTAAACACTTTTTTTTTAATTAAAAAATGGCGTTTATCTAGAATTAGAAGACTTTAAAATTTGTAAATTTGCTAAAAATAAAGATATTTTCCTAAAAAATCCAAAAATAAGCAAAATTATAGGCTTAGAACAGTTTAAAGAGGATAAAACTGCTAAAAATAGAGATATTTTTAAACAAGATCCAGTTATGAAACAAAATAATGATTCAAAAAGTACAAAATCTTTAAAAAACTTTAATCTAAAAACTTATATATATTTTTTTAATTAAAAAATCTGGTCTATTTGAAAAAAATTGAAGAACTAGAGCTGTTTAAAACTTGTAAATTTATTAAAAATAAAAATACTTTTAAAGTAGAGAAAAATATTTTATAGAAAATATTAAAAACTTTGTCTAAAAAATTAAAAAATAAAGTCTGTTTTAAAAAATTATAGGCTTAGAACACTTTAAAACCTATAAAACTGCTAAAAATAAAAAATATTTTTAAAATAGAGCAAGTTTTAAAACAAATTAAAAATCGAAACTGTCCAAAATCGTAGAAAAACTTAAATCTAAAATATCCTTTTTTTTTTAAATAAAAAAGTGTGGTATATTTAAAAAAATTATGAAGTTAAAACACTTAAAGACTTAAAAACGTGCTAAAAACAGAATTATTTTCAAAATAGATCAAGTTATTTTTAAAAAAACAATTTTTAAAAATTTATAAATAAAGTTTTTTTTTAAATTGTAGGCTTATAACACTTTAAAATTTTTAAAACTGCTAAAAATAAGGATATTTTCAAAGTAGAGCAAGTTATAAAACAAAATAATAATTCAGACAGACCAAAATCGTAAAAAAATGTATATTTAAAAAATTTAATTTTTTTAAAAACTAAAAAATAAAGTCTATTTTAAAAAATTATAGAGTTAGAGCTCTTTGAAATTTGTAAATTTGTTAAAAATAGAGATATTTTTAAAGAATACTAAGTTATTCTTTAAAAAACATATAAAAATCTTTTTTAAAAAATTTAAAAATAACGTTTGTCTTAAATAATTATAGGGTTAGAACACTTTAAAACATATAAAACTGCTAAAATTAAAATATTTCTAAAATAGAGAAAGTTATAAAACAAAATAATAATTCAAACAGACCAAAATAAAAAAACTTCAATCTAAAAAATCCCATTTCTTAAAATTTGAAAAATTTGGTCTTTTTGAAAAAAATATAGAGTTAGAACACTTTAAAACTTGAAAAAGTGTTAAAAACAAAGATATTTTTAAAATAGAGTAAGTTATTATTAAAAAAACATTTTTTAAAAAATCTAAAAATAAAGTTTTTTTTAAATTTGTAGGCTTAGAACACTTTAAAACTTATAAAACTGCTAAAAATAGAAATGTTTTCAAAGTTATTTTTAAAAAACCTTTTTTTCAAAAAAACTTAAAAATAAGGTCTGTTTTAGGAAATTATAGGCTTAAACATTTTTAACTTTATTAAAAATAGAGATATTTTTGAAATTATATAACAAAATATTGACTCAAATTAACTAAAACCGCAAAAAAGCTAGTTTTTTTTTTCTATTATTTTGTTTTATTTTAGGAGATTTAGAACGATAGCAATTGCCATAAAATTGATATATAACACAATTACTGGTATGAAGGCTCTCATAGTTTAAAAAAAACTATTTTTGCAAAAAATTATAAAACGTTATCTACAGTGGTAAATTGTAAATTTTCATGTTGACGATTGTCAATCTTTTTTTATAAAAATTATATTTTTTTGTTCAAAAAAAGTCTTTTTGTAATTTTTTTTTGAACTTAATCTTTTTTTAATCTTGCGTCTGAAGTATAATTTTACTAAAATTGCAAAAAAATAACGTTTTTCATTATTTCTTCTTTTATTTTAATTTTGATTAAAATCTACCACATTTAGCTAAATCAAGCTCTTTTATAAATAGTTTAAGAAAAAATAATAAAATTTTTTATAAATTATTCATGAGCATATTCTTTTGGACATTTTACGTAATAAGTATAATTTAATAATAAAAAAATCGTCGCCGTAAACGGCACTTTGCATATTTAGGAACAGAACCTTTCCCATTTCATCAAAAAGTCGGAAGACTTTCAAAAAAAAAAAAAAACTAAGCCAAAAATACAATTATTTGCAAAATAGAAAGACGCTGCTGAATAGTCTTTTATTCGTATTGTACACATGTCAAATTAATTTTTTTTTCAAAATGCATTTGTTTGGGTGCCTATTCAACTGTCAGATTGGAATTTTTAATTTTTTTTAATGATGAGAAACGGTGTTTGGAATAAAACGCGTTCCCTTCTAGACAAGACTGACGGATTTCACCATTAAGTGTAATTTACAACCGCTATATAAAAAGTATTTAAAAACACGCAAATTAAAATGTAGTTCGTCATGGTTATTAGGAGCTGAAAGTGGCCACGAAATTTCTCAACTTTTTTACTATACTATCATAGAAAAAAACAGCATTTTTCTATCACTTGCTGCATAATATACTATTTTTTGCACCATTTAATAAAATCTATAAAAAATTGTGGCTGATTTGAGAGCTCAAAAGTCTGAACAGCACAAACAAAAGTGTTTTTGATACTGCAAAGAAAAAAACAAAACATATTTTTGCATTTTGTAAATAATAAAAGTAACAGAAAAAGCATCAAATTACTCAATTTGTCGTTTTACATAGGCCACTGCTTTCGACGCTCATTATTGCTGACTCATGCTAATATCTAGAAGCGTTATAAAACTGACTGGAAGTTCAACAATGTTGCAGTGAGTTACTTTGGAAACTTACTCCAAATTGAGATAATTCTTAACCTTTTAAGTAAAATCGCCTATTGTGCAAAAATTTTGCCTGAACAGCACACAAGAAATAAATTTAAACAAAATTGTATTTGATAAAAAAAAGAAAACAACATTACCTTAAATTGACAGTACCTTAAATTACTCAATTTGTCTTTTTATACAGACCATTGCTTTCGACGCTGGTCCGAAATAGACCTTATACTGGCTGGAAATCTAACAATGTTGCAGTGAGTTACGTTGCAAACGGCTTTTCACTCTATTTTGCTTCAATTGTATTCTACATTTTAAGGAATTTTAACAAATCACCTTGTACTTTTGTTTAATTTGATTATCTTTTGACAAAAAATTTAATCAGACATCTGGGATGACGTTATGTTACGATTATGAATTTGTGTGTTTCAAGATGAATTTGGAAAGTGTAACTATCTCCGTCACTTTTTATTACTAATAAAAACATTTTATTACTTTCCTCATCAGAATTTACGAATATTTAATTTTTTTTTTCGGCTGACATTTTCATTTCCTTCAAATAATGACTTAAGTTTCAATTTATAATGAAAATTTTGAAAAACATTAAATATTTAACGACTTACATTTATGTATAGTTTTTGTGTTAAACTACAAATAAAGTTTTTATAGATACTTACACTATTATTTATGAGGTTAAATAATGTCAAAGATGACAACTTTTATTATTATACAATTGATCAATAATATACCTCTTTGAAACCTATTAAATCGCTCAATAATAGAAAAAACAAGTCAAGCGGTCAGTAATGGTCCCATTCCTAACCGCTAAAACACAAGCAGTTAGTAATAGATCTATTACCAACCTGATTTGTTTTTAATAACAATTAAAATTAAATTTTACTAATTTTTGAGTAATGGACTTTGTAAACTTATCACAAATTTTTAAATTTATAACCCAAAACTAATAAAAAGTGAAGCTATTTGTGGTCAGTAGAGATTCTATATAGTAATCAAAGACCTGACCAGACCTGACTTAACCTGACCTGATCAGACCTGTGAATGAGTTGTATTAGACCACTGATGACAATATAGCTTTTGTGGTTTTCTTAAACTGTTTTTAGGCGTCAATAATCCTAATAGAAGCTGTCGCCTTTATCATAAACAATAAATAAGTCCCCAACCTCTAATCTTAACATTTTGAAAACAATTGTTTACTCTGACTCATCAATAAGTTTATCAAAATCGAGTACTATTGAGATTGTTTCGGGGAATTACTCGTTTATATTTTCAAAAACAATTGCAATTATACAAAAGGGGTTTAATCCAATCTAATCAGTCACTTTAAGTTTGGCCTCTAGTTATGTTTGTTCAAAAAATTGACCTTAAACTGATTGCAAAAAAATGGGTTTAAAATCAACAAAAGTTGCCAAAGATCCAGTTCCGGATCCAATAGTGACCCCCCCCAAACCTGCTTTTGAGGTCCACACTCCAAAAAGTGCTCCTTCAATTTTGGTCAATAATCCTCCACTATTTTCACCATCCGAAATTAGAGCTAATCCGACGCCAGTTCGTCCAAGGATTCATCCCATTGAAAATCAGCGGCAAAACCGGCCAGCTTTTCCAGAATATAGATCCCAAATACTACCACCCAGACCCGTTTCATGGAACCAAAAATCCGAATATATTCCAATTGTAGGACCAAGAAGTACCGTTGTCAATGAAGGTCAGTGGCAATACCAGCTAGCTTTTCCAGAATATAGATCCCAAATACGACCACCCAGACCCGTTTCAAAGCCCCAAAAATCCGAATATATTCCAATTGTAGGACCAAGAAGTACCGTTGTCAGTTACAAACCATTGGATTTTGACGATGCGGAGTACCGAAAAATCTATAAACTGGTTTCCAAAAAGGATAATTTCAAAATTGAGTGTATAGAAAAAATCGAAAATCCCTTTCTGGAAGCCGCTTATGAACTCAAAAGAATTCAAAAAGAGTCTAGTTATGATGTTAGTGAGGAACCTTATTTGTTCCATGGTACTAAAGAAAATTTCGTTGATGATATCTGCGAAAACAACTTTGATTGGAGGAAATGCCAACAGCATAAATATGGCAAAGGGGTGAGTTTCTCCCCTAACAGCACTTATGCGTCCAATTACTCCGACCGCCATGTCTACCAAAAGGTCATGTTGGTAGCAAAAGTACTAATTGGTAATGTTTGCGAAGGGAATGAGCTTATGGTACTGCCTGACCCAGGATGCGATACCAGTGAGAAACCTGGTGGAGTTGTAGTTGTAAAGTTTGACGATAATGAGTTCTACCCAGCTTACAAAATAACTTACCATTTGGTCAATGAGAATGTAGGAAGAGCTGCTCCACACCCACACAGAAGATTCCGCAGAAGATGATGTTATGTTTATTTGTTGTAATTTGTAAATTTGTTGTATTTAAAAAAATAAAACAATTTTGTTCACCTATTCTATGCTCAGGGTAGACAAAACAGTCACAATCTTACAGAACATGCTGATGTACCAAAGTGTCATTAAATGAAAATTTAACATAACCTCAAAATTATTGCTATTTAGTCAATATGAAAGGTACTCCACATAGGTACCGCAAAACATAACATTTTTAACAACTTTTTTTTTGTCAAGTTTCTTGTTCTTCAGCAATAAAGCTCTGCGATATTTAACATTTATATATCATAAATTAAATGGCACTTTAAAAACGGCCATTTTAAAAAATGTTTTTTTGAAAAAAAGTTGTTAAATTTTGTTTTTTTTTAGAAAATTGGGTGAAACAAAAAATTGCTTAGCTGGCTTAGAAATAACTTACCAATAGAAAAGCTATTCTTGACATAACTGTTTTTCTTTATTTTGTCAAGTTTTTGGTTTTTAAGTCATATTTTGTTTTTTGTGATATTGATATAAGAGTCTAATTTTTTTAGAGAAATTTGACATTAATTTAATCAAAATTTAAATGGCAGGCCAAAAACGGCCATCTTAAAATTCTTTTTTTCGAAAAAAAGTTGTAAAATTTTTGTTTTTTAAGAAAGTTGTTAATTCGGTAAGACACAAAATGGTCTTATCTGGCTAACCTTATTTAGAAATAACTTACCAATAGAAAAGCTACTCTTAACATAACTTTTTTTTTGTCAAGTTTTTTGTTTTTTAAGTCATATTTTGTTTGTTGTGATATTGATAAAAAACACTAATTTTTTTAGAGATATTTGACATTCATTTAATCAAAATTTAAATGGCAAATCAGAAACGGTTATTTTAAAAATTTTTTTTTGAAAAAAATTGGTTAAATTTTTGTTTTTTAAAAAAGCTGTTAATTGGTTGAGACACAAAATGGTCTTATCTTGCTTAGAAATAACTTGTCAAAAGAAAAGCTACTCAAAAATACCGCAAAACATAACTTTTTTTTTTATCAAGTTTTTTGTTTTTTACATCATGATATTGAAACAAAACTGTATATTTCTAGAGATATTTAACATTTATTTGATCAAAAATTAAATGACACTTTAGAAACGGCCATTTTCAAATTATTTTTTTTGAAAAATATTTTTTAAGTTTTAGTTTTTTAGAAAAATTGTCAGTTGTTCAAGGAACAACCGCAAAAAATATCTTTTTTTTATCTTTTTTTACATTTTTTTTTGTTTTCAAGTCAAATAAGGACCAAATTTAGCAAAATCATTCCTCTCAATCGCAACGTTTTGGTTATTATATTTCTAATCTTCATCAGGCTTTAGATATTGTTAAAAAGTAGTTATTCTAAAACGGCCTAAAATAGGCCTTAATTTTCTAAAAATATTTAGCATTTAGTGAATCACAAATTCTATTGGCATTTCAATTACCGTAAAACTGTTTTTTTTTTAAAAGTTACATTTTTTTTTAAAAAAGTGTCCATAAGCTAACTTACTTCAAAAAGAGAGATAAAGAGAGAGAAAACAATATAACTTTATACATAAAAAGAGAGATAACGAATAAAATTTATAATAAATTTTTGTTAATGAGAAAAGTGTTTTATAGTGTCTCAAAATAAACAAAAAATCCTACAGATTATTGATAAATTATGATTATTTTCTAATATTTGGACGTCATTTACATAAAAAAATAACTTTTATGATATTTAAATTAGATTAGATGTAACATGAGTTCACTTGAAAAATTAATTACAAAAAGGGCCACACGAGAGAAGTATAGTCTGCAGAATGTTATCAGTATGGTCACAGAGTGGTGCGCTAAGCTAGATTATTTCCAGATCATTTAATATAATTTATAAAAGATTTAAAACAAATTTCTTCTGGATAAAAACCGCTTTATAATGATTTACTTATATTACACAAAAAGCAGTTTTTGGATTTAGAAACAGAACATCTATGGTATTTTTGGATGTAAACAAAAAGGGGCGTGTGTAGATTGCGTGATTAGATTGACGTTTCTATTGGTTGAACCATAAGATGACCTAGCGGAAAGAGCTTTGATTGGCAGGCTAAACCGACTTTTTTTCAAAAATGTTTCAATTATCTGAAACTAATAATTCTTAAAATATCAATTTTAGTTTTTTAGAAATATTAAAAAAGAAAAATAATTAACGTTTTAAAAAAAATTGAAAAAGCCATTTTTATTTTTTTTAAAATACATATAAGAAAAACCGCTTTATAATGATTTCCTTATATTACACAAAACACAGTTTTTAGATTTAGACGCAGAACTTCTATAGTATTTATGGATGTAAACAAAAAGGGGCGTGTGTAAATTGCGTGATTAGAGATCATTGACGTTTCTATTGGTTGAACCATAACATGACCTAGCGGAAAGAGCTTTGATTGGCAGGCCTAAAAATGCAAAGTTACCTTCAAACTAGATTAAAGTGCACAGATAATTTATGAAAGACAAATTTCTTCTGGGCAAAAACCGCTTTATAATGATTTACTTATATTACACAAAAAACAGTTTTTAGATTTAGAAGCAAAACATCTATAGTATTTTGGATGTAAACAAAAAGGGGCCTGTGTAGATTACGTGATTAGAGATCATTACGTTTCTATTGGTTGAACCATAACATGACCTAGCGGAAAGAGCTTTGATTGGCAGGCTAAACAGACTTTTTTTCAAAAGTAATTTAATTATCTGAAACTAATATTTCTTAAAATGTTAATTTTAGTTTTTTAAAAATATTAAAACAAAAGAATAATTTACGTTTTAAAAAAAATGAAAAAAAGCCATTTTTAATTTTTTTAAATACATATATCAAAAACCGCTTTAGAATGATATGATGATATTACACAAAAGGCAGTTTTTGGATTTAGAAGCAGAACTTCTATAGTATTTTTGGATGTAAACAAAAAGGGGCGTGTGTAGATTACGTGATTACAGATCATTGACGTTTCTATTGGTTGAACCATAACATGACCTAGCGGAAAGAGCTTTGATTGGCAGGCCTAAAAATGCAACTTTTCCTGCAAACTAGATTAAAGATAATCTACGACGGTTTGCCAAATTTCTAAATATTGAAAAAATATTTAGATTTCGGTGTTAATTGCTCTAAGCCGGCTAAGCTCCGCAATAGATTTTTTTTACGCTACCACTCAACTATATAATTACACTCGGTGTGGTATATAATCATTTAGATTCGATAACCTAAAAAAAAACAAAATTAATTTGATGTTCGTTTCTTTTTTTTCCAAAACGTCAGCAAGCAGGCCTTCCGGTGCGGTATCTTGTTTCTAAAATAAGGTGTCAAATTTTCAAAAAAAAAATCCTTACCTGGCAATTAACATCTTAATTGATATGACAGTTTACCAAAAAGTTACCCAAAAAACGGTTGTGAAATTAGGATATGCATATGTTTCACCTAAGAGTACGAGCTTGACGAGGTCTAACATCTTAATTGATATGACAGTTTACCAAAAAGTTACCCAAAAAATGGTTGTGAAATTAAGATATGTAAATGTTTCACGTAAGAGTACGAGCTTGACGAGGTCTATGACAGTTTCCAAAAAAAAACATTTAAAAGTCAAAAAACGGTTATGAAATTAAGATAATGATGAGATTTAGAGGCAAATTGCATCCCTGCCATATGAAAAATATTTTGTCCGAATGGATTTCTTAACGATTTTTTTTTTCGGTGAATTTAAATTGGTCATAATACGAAATCAATTCGAATTCTCGTTAGTTAACCACGCCATTTCCTATTAGAAAATTTAATTTATTCATAATGGAATCGAAATGACTTTGGTTCTTTTCGTATTTTCTCCACTGGCTATTTTTATTATTATTATGATTACGGTATCTTCGCATTATAAAACTATAAAAGTAGCGTTAATGTACCATCATGACGAATTCCTTTACAGCTACATTAATTTTATTTGGGTTTTTCGGCGGGTGTGCGACTCTTAATTAAAGATAATCTGATGGGATTTGCCTTAAAAGCTTCGGTAGGATTTTTTTTGGGTACGAATTGCCTACTTAAAATTAAAAATAACTTATATCATCTGATCATCACAGAGCTTAACTTCAGTCTGATGATTGCGTAAGCATGAAACTATTATAGTACTGTAAAAACATTTGGGATATACATGACAGTAAATTGTAAGACACTAATCCATAATCCATTGAAGATTGTTTTCCAATCAGCTACCTGGATAGATCTACTCAGAATTTCAAGGCACGAGACACTTTGAGCTGTAAATCTTTCTTATCATTGCTGTCTTGCAAACTATATTAAATTAGCTAAAGCTTTTTGTTGGTTTTTTTGGTAAATGTGTGACTGGTGGGTTTTGCTTTTTTTTTTGAGTACGAATTGCCAACTTAAAATTGAAAATAACTAACCGAAATCACTATAAACAGTAACTCAAATCATCACTGAGCTTAACTTGGCTGATGATCGCATAAGCTCCACATTTTTCTAAATGTGAATTATTCTTCTAATATTTGTAAAAAAAGCTTAAGATTGACATTTTAAAAATTTGTATAAATATTGTTTTCAGATAATCAAATAATTTTTTTTTGTTTTTTAAATAATAATTTTAAAAAATTTAATTATTTTTGAAAAAATTCTAGGATTTTCAAAAATTTTTTTTTTTTGTAAATTATTCTATTCTCATATTTCTAAAAAATCTAAAATTGATAAAAAAAAAAATTAAAATAGTTTAAGATAATTGATTTTTTTTTTGAAAAAATTAATAAAAGGCTTTCTAAAGTCCTCTAAATGTATATTTCTTTTCTAATATTTTGAAAAAAGCTAAATGTTGACATTAATTTTTGATAATGGAATTATCTTTGAAAAAGATATATTTTTAGACTTTTTCTAAATTTTTCTAAATAAAAAAATGAAAAAAAAAATTCTTTTCTTTAAATATTTCTAAAAAAGCTGAAGCGGACATTTTAAGAAAATTTTAAATATTAATTTCAGATAATTGAATTATTTTTGAACATAAATTGAGAAATTTTTTTTAATTTTTCTAAATGTAATATTTTTTTTTTCTAATATTTCTAAAAAAACTTAAAATAAACATTTAAAAAAAATTTAAATAATTAGATTCAGACTTCCATAATTTGGAAAAACTAAACTTAGACTTTTGAAAAAATTTTTTTTTAGATTTTTTTAATACAGATTTTTAAAAATTTTATAAATGACACATTAAAAAATTTTCTAAATATTAGATTCAAAAAATTCAATTATTTAAAAAAAAATTCGTTTAAATTTATCTAAATGTAAATTATTTTATTTTTAAAAAATTTAAAAATGACACATGTATTAGATAACTGAATAATTTTGAAAAAAATAAATAAAAGATTTTCTATATGGTTTTAAATGTAGATTTTTTTTCATAATATTTGAAAAAAAGTTAAAAGTTGACAATAATTTTTGATAATTGAAATATTTTTGAAAATAATAGAAAAAACATTTTTTAGATTTTTCTTAAGGCAAATTATTTTTCTCTTCTAATATTTCTAAAAAACTTATAATTGACATTTAAATTTTTTTTTTAAGTATTAGTTTCAAGAAATTTCATTATTATTAGAAAAAAAATTTTTTTTTAAATTTATCTAAATGATATATTTATATTTATATTTCTAATAAATCTAAAGTTAACATTTTATAAAGTTTTAAACCATTAATTTTACATTAAAAATCTAATAAAAAAAAATTTTCTTTAACCAACCCTTAATTAGTTATTATATAAAAAAATTAATCAACACGAAATTAGGGCTGAAGCCGTAAAAAAACGTAACAATAAAGCATGAAACAAAGTTTTTTTATTTTTTAAATTTTATTTTTAGAAGAAAATTATATATAAAATATAAAAGAAAAATAAAATAATATAATTAAATTTGAGATGTTTTTCAAAACAATTGATTTTTTTTAAAAACCCTAAAATTGATGATTTGAAGAAATTTTAAATATTATTCCAAATAATTGAATTATTTGAAAAAAAAAATAAATTTTTGTAAATGTAAATTATTTTTCTCTTCTAATAATTTACCTAACATACCAAAAAAACTAACCTAAGATATTTTTTTATAATTTTTCTAAGTGTATTTTTTTTTCTTTTAATATTTCTAAAAAAAGATTAAAATAAACACTAAAAAAAATTGAATTATTAGATTCAGATAATTGCATTATTTAAAAAAAAAAAATAAAAAAAGTTTTTTTTAGGTCATTTAAATGTAAATTGTTTTTCTCTTCTAATATTTTGAAAAAACTTCCAACTGACAAATTTTTTTAAAATACATTTTATTTTGAAAAATTTTAATTATTTTTGAAAAAAACAATATTTTTTTTTAAATTTATCTAAATGTAAATTATATAATTCTAAAAAATCTAGAGTTGACATTTTAAAGAGTTTGAAACCATTAATTTCAGATAGAAAGTCTAATAAAAAAATTTTGTCTAACCAACCCTTAATTAGTTATTAATTATAAAAACTAATTAGCAAAAAATTAGGGCTGAAGTCGTAAAGCAACGTTACAATTAAAAGGCATATACCAGTGTTTTTTTATTTTTTAAATTTTATTCTAAAAGCTAAATTTAAAAATTTAATTGAATTTGAAAAATTAAGATTTTTTTAAAAATAATTGATTTTATTCTCATTTTTTAAAAAACCTAAAATTGATAATTTAAATATTATTTCAAATAACTAAATTATTAAAAAAAAAATTAAAACTTTTTTTAAATTTTTGTAAATGTAAATTTTTTCCCTCTTCTAATAATTTACCTAAAATTAACATTTTAAAAAATTTTCAAATAATTAGCTTGAGATAATCTAATTATTTTTGATAAAAATAAGCTAAGATATTTTTTTTGATTTCTCTAAATGTAATTTTTTTTTTAAATAAAAAAAAACTTATAACAAACATTTTAAAAAATTCTGACAATTGAATTATTTTTGAAAAAAATAAATTAAGACCGTTTCTAGATTCTGCTAAATGTAAATTACCTATTATTTTCTTTAAATATTTTAAAAAAACCTAAAGTTAACATTTTAAAAAAATTTTAAATGTTAGCTTCAGATTATTGAATTATTTTTGAAAAAAAATATAAAAACTTTTTTCTTAGATTCTTTTAATGTAAATTATTCTTCTCTTCTAATATTTCAAAAAAACTTATCATTGACCTTTTGAAAATTTTTTTTAAATTCATTTTATTTAAAAAAAAAATTAGTTATTTTTGAAAAAAAAAATATTATGTTTGTAAATTTATCTAAATGTAAATTATTTTATTTTTATATTTCTAAAAAATCTAAAATTGACATTTTAAAGAGTTTGAAAGCATTTATTTCGAATAATTGAATAATTTTTGAAAAAAATAAATGAAGAGTTTTTTCTAAATTGTTCTAAATGTGAATTAATCTTTTCTTCTATTTGTAAAAAATATTTTGTATAAATTGTAGTCTTTGTAATTTCTTGTTGATTTATTTGAAATGAGTTTTTATTTATCTAAAAAAATGTGTCTTAGCTTAGTTCGTATGACGATAACGCAGGGCTTAAGCCTACAACAGGCCCTAATCACAAATTCAAAACAGCTAATAAAAATGCAAAAATCTGTCCTCTTTGGATGCAGAAGCCACATAATATTAAGAAATTTTAAAATTGATCATCTTGTAGACTAACATGAAGCTTAAATTAGCATAATAATTCAGAGAAGAATGTTTCCCAAACAAATCTCGTTAGAAGGTAATCTGATATAATAGAGATAAATCTAATGGTAGGTCCTACCTGTTGGGCTAATGTGTATAAAAAAAAAGAAAAACCAGTCCCTCTGGCTGATATTATACGAAATTTGTGGTTATTAATTTATTAAAGCCACAATTATATCTAAATAAACATTTGTACAATTCCAGATTGAATGTAAAAAATCCACAATATTGCTACTCGATATACTCGAAATTTAATATTACATTACATCAGTAATTTAGTAATAGATAACTAAATTTGGCTTTAGGCAGATTATCGCAAAATCTATTCATATTGCCGATTGTTGCTATAATTTATTTAACTTTCCACCGATTACCATTATTAATTCTCATTATTTTCATCAAAAACCAGCTCAGCATAGCAGCGGATATTAAAATTGAACAATGGAATGATCAAAGATGGAAAGAAGTCGTAAAAATTCATAATTAAAGCATCTACAGTTCGGATTAAATGATTTAATAAGATTGACGCAGTGCCGCGCCACAACGTGACCCTTAATCCAATTTAAATTCAGATCTGTTTAGACTTGGAAATAGAGCGTATACAATATTGAGCAACATTTCTTTATTATAACTAGAAAAATGCTTTATTTTAGCAAAAATACTCAAAAAAAAATTTTTTGGAGTAACTCGAGCGCGCCATATTGACATATACAAGACCTCTTAAGTGCCATCATCTAATATTAGAGCTTAAAGGCAAAAACTGAACTAAAATATTCGTATGATTGTTATTTCGCACGTGTTTTCTACACTTACAAACATACAAGCACCCATAGACAGACAAAAGCCATTTTCTTTGTAAAAAAAATTCTCGCCTGGATGGGAATCGAACCTACGCAGTCGATAGACCAGATTCCAAACGCACTATCGTTAGCCACCTGACTACCGACGGCTCCATAGTCATATAATCGCTTACTACTTTAGTACTGTCACTGTCAGAATGTATTGGTTTAATAAGACATCAAAACCCCTATATTATTTTATGCCCCCCTCTAGAAAAATTAAATTGTAAATTTTAAAGAAAAAAACCGCCTTATTTATTATTGTGATAGAGTGTAATTTGTTTATAATTAATAGGTTTTTATATTGTGCAAAGTTCTGCTTACACAACACAAAAGTTTAACGACTTGTTCACCTGCTGACAAATAAATTTGTCAAAAACGCCAACACAATCTCCAAAATAAGCCATGTGATTTATAAAAGCAGCCCTCTGTTTTGATTCTTGTAATTTATTACCGCATTGAAAGTTTTGACAATTTACTGCTATTTTTGTCAACGGCTTAACTATTCTCTACTGAATTCACAATAAATTAGGTTTTTAGCATTTTGGCACAACTGAAAGTAGATACTAAACTAAATTAGTGCTAAAAATGGCCAACCGGGCGTAAAATAGACTATTCCCGCACGCGTGTCCGGGTGCAAAGTAGACTATTCTCGCCCCAAAATAAGTGTTGTAATATTAGTTCAATAATTTTTTTATCACGTTTGCTAACAAATTGCGCTGGTTCCTACTAAATTCACAATATTTTGTTACTTAGTTTACAATAAATATCGTTTTTAGCCATTTGGTACAACTGAAATTAGATACTAAACTAAATTAGTGCTAAAAATGGCCACCCGGGCGTAAAATAGGCTTTTCCCGCACGCGTGTTCGGGAGCAAAGTAGACTATTCTCGCCCGTCAATAAGTGTTATAATATTAGTTCAATAATTTTTTTATCACGTTTGCTATTAAATTATTGGTTCCTATTCAATTCACAATATTTTGTTATTTAGTTTACAATGAATGGCGTTTTTAACATTTTGGCACAACTGAGATTAGATAATAAATTAAATTAATGCTAAAAATGACCAACCGGGCGTAAAATAGGCTATTCCCGCACAAGTGTGCAGTTGCAAAGTAGACTATTATCGCCCGTGAATAAGTGTTGTAATATTAGTTCTATAATTTTTTATCACGTTTTCTATTAACTTGCATTGGTTTCTACTAAATTCACAATATTTGGTTATTTAGTTTACAATAAATAGCGTTTTTAGTCATTTGGTACAACTGAAATTAGATACGAAATTAATTAGTGCTAAAAATGGCCCGCCGGGCGTAAAATAGACTATTCCCGCACGCGGGTTCGGGTGTAAAGTAGACTATTCTCGCCCCAGAATAAGTGTTATAATATTAGTTCTATAATTTTTTATCACGTTTGCTATTAAATTGCATCTTATTCAAAACTTTTCTCTTATAAAGATAAATAGCATTATTTTTTGGCAGTTGAAGATAAATTTATTTGAAACAAGACGATTATACCGGTCTGAAATCGCTTACTAATTTGCTAAAAAGAATTGGGTTGATAACTCGACGATAACTTTAATTTAAGATCTCGTGAGTGGTATGTGATGTGGCACCATCATGCTGAAAGTACTCGTCCATAATCTTATCGTCATAAAGTCAATGTTTTATTAAAAAAAATAATAATTCAGTTTCAATAATACAAGTGAAGATCAATTTTTAAAATTTTGTGGCAAGTGGTAGTGAAAGTTGATGTAGAAATGTGCGTGGCGCCTCTTCCATTATTTGTCTTACATTTTCGATTAGTTTTTTTGTTCTCTTTTTAGGGGGACTACTACCTTTTTTACGATCACACGAGCTAGTCTCACAAAAGAGTTGAATACAATATCGGCGGTTGTTCTACCACAATCATTCTTTGTTCTTGTGAAAAAAACCATTTTATATATAAAATAATAAAATTGAAAAATTTAATTTTTTTTTTTTTTGACATTTAAAGCAATTGTTTTAAAAATTACAGTTCACACAAATTCTTAGGCCAAATTGAAAAAAACATCCGTTATTAGTATTTTTTGTAAAATGGCAGTATAGATTTTAATAAAAAAAACGCCTAATTAATTGTTGATATTTGTTAAGCAATAAATTTAAAAAAATTGTATAGAAATAGTACAAAAATTATAAATAAAATTTGGCTTGACGCACTACTTTCTATTACGTCACAGTGTGTAAAAATGAAAGTGTTAATTTAATCGCAACAATAATTATTATGTAGGACTAAACAATTAGTTTGTTTATTTTAAATGTTTATACGTGTATTGCACTTGAAAGCAATGTTGCAATAAAAAGAAAATTGCAAAAATAAACATTGTAACAGAAATTCTAATTATTAGATTCAATCCTCCACAGAAAATAAAACTTTTAGTTTAATACACTTTTACTTATTTTTTTGAAAATTTGTGATTTATAGTATCAAAGTAATATGAGTAGCTCAATTTTTAATTTTCATCAGTAAAATATTAAACAATGTAAGACATGTTTTGCTTTTTTATTATTTTTTTTTTAATTATTTTTCACCAATCACCAATCATGGTATATATATATTAAAAAGTTAGCAACCATCCAAATATCAAAAAATGTAATTTGAACTCATAATTAAGTTTTAATTTAATTAAATTTAGATCTATGCTAATTATTTATTAATTTAGTTCTATTTATCTAATTTATTTTTAATTTTAAGATAATATATTCGTAATAATTACTAATATATTATTTGTCAAATTTTGCTATATAAATATTTGACTGTTCAACAATATTGATAGATCCAAAATACGTCTCCCCCGTTTCCAAAAATTTTTGATAACTTTGTCAAATTATTTGTCAAATTTTGCTATATAAATATTTGACTGTTCAACAATATTGATAGATCCAAAATACGTCTCCCCCGTTTCCAAAAATTTTTGATAACTTTTTTTTTATTTTTTTTTTAGTTGCTACGACATTATTTTGATGTAATAAAATATTAAAAATCGAGCAATTTTTCTCAAAAATTTTGACTTTTTTTGGTAGAAAAAGTGTTTTAAAATTAATTAAAAATTAAATAAAAATGAATTATTATCCAGTGATCAGAAGACTAATTAAAAATTTAATTAAATGAACTGATAGCAATAAAAATTTATATTTATTTTATTACAATCGCCTACATCTGAACCGGCGGCCATTGCTACTTTGGGTCAAAAGTGTCAAATTTTCTTCGCCAATTAAAAATCAGCTGTATAGTAATCCAAACCGTGCATTTTTTATTCGTCTTCTTCAGATGTCATCAGCCATACATCCTCCTGCCCCATTTTAATCACTTTTAAAAATTAAAATCTGACAATTATTGATATTTATCGCCATCATACGTCAATAATTTATATTTTTATTGCTATAGTCTTTGATCGGTCATCATCATCTCCGAAAAATCGTTAAAATGGAAATTTGGTGTTGTAAAACGCTTATTTCCGTATAGATGAGTCGAACCCACCCAAAAATGTACAAAAAAATGTCAAATTGAAGATGTTTTTGCTGAAAAAGCAATGATTTATTGACATATGATTATCGAAAATGCAGTTTCTATTTTATCAAATTAGTGTTTATTATTTTTGACATTTCCACACCTAGGTTTTTTCTTCTATTGCCTTTTTTACAGTTTTTCACACCAAAAAATATCAAAAGTGTCAAAAGTTGACATTTTTGACATATTTTTATGCTTTGCAAATTTTTTTTTATATAGTTTAATTAAGAGATAAAATCAGAAATAAAATTATGAGACAAAAAATCTCAGATAAATTCGCTTAAAACTTTGTTTCACATAAAATTTTATACAAAAATTAGTAATGTTTGAGTTATTATTATTAATAATATAAATTTTTTAAAATCTAATTTTTAAAAGCTTGGAAAAAGCATTTACAGTCCAACAGTTTAATGATGAAAAAAATTTAAGATACAGGAAAAAAACTGTTTTTTTACAAATATTGTCTAAATAAAAGAGAAAAAGCTACAAATTGTAAAACGAAAAATAGTCATTACCGCACTAGTGAGAAAAGGCAAATCTTTCTTCAGTGGCTGTTGAGGAATTTTACGACAAACTTCTGATTTTATGTAAAAAATTGAGGCTATTATGTAGAAATTTGTAAATTTGACAATGACCTACGTACGACAATTGAATTTTTTATATAGTTCAATTAAGAGAAAAAATAGGAAATAAAATTTTGAGACAAAAAATTTCAGATAAATTTGCTAAAAACTTTGTTCTTTTAACGTAGAACAAAAAAAAAAAGCAAATTTTCACGTAGAATTTTATACAAAAATTAGCAATTTTTAAGTAATTATTTTAAATAATTTACATTTTTCAAAATCTAATCTTTTTAGTCCTAGAAAAAACAGTTACAATGGTGAAAAAAACTTATGATACAGAAAAAAAAATGTTTTTTCACAAATATTGTGTAAATAAAAGAGAAAAAGCTACAAATTGTAAAACGAAAATCAACCATTAACGCACTAGTGAGAAAAATCAAATGTTTCTTCAGTCGCTGTTGAAGAATTTTACGACAAACTACTGATTTTATGTAAAAAATTGAGGCCATTGTGTAGAAATTCAAAATTTGACAGTGACATACGTACGACAATTAAATTTTTTATATAGTTCAATTAAGAAAAAAAATAAGAAATAAAATTTTGAGATAAAAAACCTCAGATAAATTTGCTAAAAACTTTGTTCTTTTAACGTAGAACAAAAAAAAAGCAAATTTTCACATAGAATTTTATACAAAAATTAGCAATTTTTGTGTAATTATTATACATATTTCAAATTTTTCAAAATCTAATCTTTATAGACCTAGAAAAAACAGTTGCAGTTAAAGTCATAAAGTTCAATGGTGAACAAAATTTAAGATACAGAAGTAAAACTGTTTTTTTACAAATATTGTCTAAATAAAAGTGAAAGAGCTACAAATTTTAAAAAGAAAAATAGTCATTACCGCACTAGTGAGAAAAGGCAAATGTTTCGTCAGTGGTTGTTGAAGATTTTTACGACAAACTACTGATTTTATGTGAAAATTTGTAAATTTGACAGTGACATACGTACAACAATTGAATTTTTTATATAGTTCAATTATGAAAAAAAATAAGAAATAAAATTTTGAGATAAAAAACCTCAGATAAATTCGCTAAAAATTTTGTTCTTTTAACGTAGAACAAAAAAAAAGCGAATTTTCACATAGAATTTTATACAAAAATTAGTAATTTTTGAGTAATTATTATAAATAATTAAAATTTTTCAAAATCTAATCTTTGAAAACTTGGAAAAAGCAGTTACAGTTATAGTCCAACAGTTTAATGGTGACAAAAATTTAAGATACAGAAGAAAAACTGTTTTTTGACAAATATTGTCTAAATAAAAGAGAAAAAGCTACAAATCGTAAAACAAAAAAAAAACTATTACCGCACTAGTGAGAAAAGACAAATGTTTCTTCAGTGGTTGTTGAAGAATTTTACGACAAACTTCTGATTTTATGTAAAAAATTGAGACTATTATGTGAAAATTTGTAAATTTGACAGTGACATACGTTCGACAACTGAATTTTTTATATAGTTCAATTAAGAGAAAAAATAAAAAAGAAAATTTTGAGACCATAAATCTCAGATAATTTTGCTAAAAACTTTATTCTTTTAACGTAGATCAAAAAAAAAAGCGAATTTTGACATAGAATTTTATACAAAAATTAGCAATTTTAAAGTAATTATTATAAATAATTCAAATTTTTCAAAATCTAATCTTTTTAGTCCTCGAAAAAACAGTTACAATGGTGAAAAAAACTTAAGATACAGAAAAAAACCTGTTTTTTTACAAATATTGTCTAAATAAAAGAGAAAAAGCGACAAATTATAAAACGAAAAAAACCATTACCGCACTAGTGAGAAACGGCAAATGTTTCTTCAGTGGTTGTTGAAGAATTTTACAACAAACTACGGATTTTGTGTAAAAAATTAAGGCCATTGTGTGAAAATTTGTAAATTTGACAGTGACATACGTACGACAATTGAATTTTTTATATAGTTCAAGTAAGAGAAAAAATAAGAAATAAAATTTTGAGATAAAAAACCTCAGATAAATTGGCTAAAAACTTTGTTCTTTTAACGTAGAACAAAAAAAAAGCGAATTTTGAGATAGAATTCTATACAAAAATTACAATTTTTGAGTAATTATTATAAATAATTTAATTTTTCCAAAATCTAATCTTTAAAAACTTGGAAAAAGCAGTTACAGTTAAAGTCCAACAGTTTAATTATGAAAAAAAATTACGATACAGAAGAAAAACTGCTTTTTCACTAATATTGTATAAATAAAAGAGAAAAAGCTACAAATTGTAAAACCAAAAATAGTCATTACCGCACTAGTGAGAAAAGGCAAATATTTCTTCAGTGGTTGTTGAAGAATTTTACGACAAACTACTGATTTTATGTAAAAAGTTGAGACCAATATGTAAAAATTTGTAAATTTGACAATGACATACGTACGACAATTAAATTTTGTATAAAGTTCAATTAAGAGATAAAATAAAAAATAGAATTTTAAGAGTTGAAAAAAAATAAGTAATTTTGCTCAAAGATTAATTTTATATTTTCAAAAGCCTGAAGAAGGTATTGAAAAATAACAAAACGTTGCAAAAATTGGATAAACAATGATTTGTTTTGTTTGTATAATAAGCTTTATTGTTGCCTATACCGGCTTACATACTCTATCTACACTTTATTTAATTTTCTATTCTACCCCCCTGTTCTTCCTTTGTCCTCCTTTTCCTTCTCTCCCATACTTCTTTCATCCACTTTATCTCCGCTCCATTTTCTTTCAATATTTCTCTTCTTTCTGCTCTTTCTCTCTCCCTCCTATCACTGCATTTGTTAAGCATTGAAATAAAATATCACCTACATTTTTTTACAATTTATTATTTTTTTTTTACAAAAAAAAATTCAAAAAATTCAAAAAGCATTCTTCTACACCACAAAATACGCCTTTGCTTCAAAAAGACAATACTTAACCAAATTGTTCCAAAAAATTAAGTTTCATTTGAGACCCCAATAAAAAAAAATTATAAAAAAAAAGATTTTTTGTCGATTAATTAAAAGCTCATAATTTTAGCAAGTTTTTGTTGTTAAAGTATCAGATTAAATTCAATTAGAAAAATTAATTAATAATTTTAAAATTGTCATTTTGGAGTTTATTAAGTGAAGACATAACGCGATTGCAAAAATAGTTCATTCAAATTTAGATTTTAACTATAATTTAGTGAAAAATCTTAAACTATATTAATTATAATTTAAAAAGTTTGTTGGAAATGATAATTACAAATTGAAATTATATTAGAAGCAAATTCAAGAAACTGCTTCAAAAATTGAAGCTAATAGGCCGGATAAAATAGACCTTTAATACGAAAATAGCTAAATAATAGCTGCTTTTGGTGGCTATTAGATTTAAAAATCTGAAAATTTTATATTTGGATTCAAAAATCCTAGCAAAAATAGAGAAAACAGCATTAATATGTTTATGTCATATTGTTCAAATGTTTTTAAATGCTAAATCCAACAATTTAAATGCAATGATTGCAGATGCGTGAGGAGGTAGTAATTTAGCTTGACGTTTTAAAAAACAAAGTTATGTTTTCTATTATTTAGCTTAAAACACAATTTTTTTAAACTAATTGAAAATTGAAAGCTTGTTTTTCAACCATTCTCATATTGTTTAAGAAATAATATTGTTATCAAATCCAGCAAAATTGCTGTGCCTCTGACACAAGAACGGCTGAACATAATAATAATGAAAATATTTGCTAAAACGGGTTGTTTTATCCTATTTTTTTGCTGAGCGTTAGATTTTAATTCTTTTGTTTTTATTTTTTCCCAAAAATATTTTAGATATATTTTCAAAATATTTTCAAAAAAATATGCATTTTATGACAAAAAATAATATCAAAAATTGCATGAAAGATTAAGTGTAGATACCTGATGGAGGTATTGAAAAATACCGAAACTTTGCAAAAATTGAATAAATAAATAAATGTTTGTCAAACATAAATTAAAGAAAAATTTATTATTTATTCTAATATTAAGTTTAATTAATTATTTATTTTAATAAAAAAAAATCAAAAAAGTACAAAATCGTGTCTAAATAAAATATAGACAAATTCGAAAAATCAAAATAGTAAAAGTAGTCTAATTGGCACAGGGTTTTAATTAATTACCACTAATTATAGCATTTTATTAAATTAATACCTGTGTAATTCTAATTTTCTGATTAATTATTAAGTTGTTTACACTTAAATTAAAATTATTACTTACCTGATCAGCAAATTTTATCTTTATACATCACAGATTACGTCTAAATTGCAAAATTATATTATTTATTTATTTCCAAAAAGCTGGCGTTTTATTCAATTGTTTCAATTTTTTTTTTATTAAAATTTAAGATAAAAATCCGTCGCTTCATAAAATTCGGTTTATTTTGGCCTTTAAGTATTGTTTTTTTTGATAAAATATCAATTGTTTTATGAATTTAATTAAATTAGAAAAACAAATGAATAATTCCAAAATTGTCATTAGCTTGTTTATTATAGGTTTCATTAAGCGTTTATTTTAAAAAAAATTGCATCTTACAAACAATAATAATAAAAAATTATGAAAATTGAAAGCTTGTTTTTCAACAATTTTTATATTATTGATAAAATAATATTGTCTCAAAGACCGTAATGATTTTTGTATCCAGCAAAATTGCTGTGCTTCCGGGACAGGGATCGTTGAACATAATAATAATAAAATATTTGTTGAAACGGGTGGTAAATAATTAAACATTGAACATAAAAATTACCTTGCTAATTCTCAAAAAGAAAAAAATTATTTGAACACTACAACAACCACCACCAAAAAAAAAAGCACTAGAGCACTAAATAAAAAAATAAAACACTAAAAAAAAATTACAATCTAAGATCCCGGAAATCGCGCCCGTTCCCTGAAAGGTCGTAGTGTTCACACGTGTCTTCTTCTTAAATGGGAAGAAAGACGCGCAGGACATTCACCACGACGACCGTCTCTTTTGACACTGACGGCGCTTTGGAGGGAAGCGCCGGTCGGCCGGATGGGATGCGTCGGGCTGCAGAAGCTGCTGCCTGCCTGCTGCTGAAATATCCTGGTGCTTTTGCAGGCGCGTATCCCTACTCCGCTCCTTATCGTTTTGTTTCCTCTCCCATTCATGATTTGCGGACCTCGTGCTCGAGCTTTCAAATTACTAGCGCTTAGGTGGGATGATGTACACCAGGTGGGAGAAGAAAGATACATGATGATCAATAATAATTGCGATGAGAGCTCTTCAGATGAAAGAAGCCCGAGGGAAGAGCGACAGGGAATGGCTCTCCTCCTGGAGTGACAATTGAGCCTGGAGCATATCAAAGTTCTTCCCGATAAAAGCTTACATCAAATTACAAATCAAACAAAAAAAAAAGTCTCCAGTGCCATTTTTACAAAAAAAAACAATATTTTAGGCCCAAACTGCAAAAACCCTTCAAAAACGGGAATTTGTCAAGCAGAAAGTTATCAATTTTTTTTATAATCAGTATACTTAATTTAAGCAAAAGTGCCATTTACAGCACTTAAATTACAAAAAATTGGACAAGTCGAATATAGCAGAGCACGCCATTTATAGCAAAACAAATAAATAGCTATAGACATCTGCACGCCGCTGAATTTATTGAAAACTCCTTAATAGAATTATTCTATAAACCTGGTAAATTTCAGCAAAAAATAATAATAAATACAGTTTTTTTCATGACCACTTAATAGTCAAAAAAGCTCTCGAAATCTAAAAAACCAACTTTTTGGCAAGTGGTAAAACTGTGTGAATACTTTATTGTGCCAAAGATTCTAGACCAATCAATATTTTCGCCTAAAAATAAAAAATCATGCAAAAATTTTTTTGTCCAGGAGTATACTTATTGTCTTAGTACGAAACTCTAATGAAAAACAAAAACTGCTTTCGAAGAAAACAAAATTGTTAAAAAACTTTTGCTAGTATACTTATAGTTCTAGTACAAAAGTCCACCTACACCGTAGTGCTATAAAAAAATTTGAAAAAATTGCATACATATTTTAGCTTTTGAAAAGAAAAAATGTATAAAAATAGTATATTTTTGTCGTATAAGAGTCTACTTTATTGCCTTAGTACGAAACTTTACGTACACAGTTGTGCTGTAAAATAAATAATAAAGTAGCTGTTAAAGCAGCTACTCTAAAATAAAAATTATATAAAATACTAGTATATTATAAAATACTAGTATATAGAGTATACTTATTGCCTTAGTACAGAACTCATACGTATAAGCTGCGTTTTATTGGCTTTGGAACAAAAAAAAATGCTATAAAACTAGAAAACTTTTCCTGGGTGAAAGTATACTTACTAGTACTTAATAGTACTTATTGTCCTAGTACAAAAATCTACGTATGCTATTTAAAAAAATAAAAATATGGTTCTAATATGTCAGCTTTGGAATAAAACAAAATTGTTTTTGAGAGATATATACTTTATTTTGTAAGAGTATACTTATTGTCCTAGTACAAAATTTAACGACATATAGTAGTCGAAATAGAAAAATGCGTTAATAATGTAGCTCTGAAAAGAATAAAAAATAAAATTTTTTTATTCTTTAGTTTTAAAAATTAATATTTTCGTTGTGTAATAATATATTCCTTGTTCTAGTACGATACTCTACATATGCAATAGTGCATATGTATATATATATATATTTTTTTATAAATATTTTAGCTCTAGAAAATAATAAATTTGTAAAAATTAAATAAAATTTTTTTTTGTGTAATGTACACTTGCCTTAGTACCTAGTATATGTATTCATTTAAATAATTTTGCTGAATAAAAATTAATATCTTAGCTATAAAATTCAACAAAAATGTGACAAATAAATAGAATACCGCTTACCTTGTCGTGTCTGAGAGTATATTTATTGTCCTAGTAGTACAGAACTTTACCTACGTAGATAGGCTACAGTTATAATAAACAAAATTACATTAATATCTCCGCTGTCAAATAGAATTTCTTATCGTATGAGCATCAACTTATTGTCCTAGTACTCCTACTACAGAACTCTACGGATTTAGTTATATAATATATTGTAGTATAGAACTCTACAATTTTTTTATGTAATTGTACTATAAAATAGTATAAGAAAGTTGCATTAATATTTTCGTTTTTAGTAAAACAAAAATATTATGAAATGATAGAATACTTCTTACTTTGCCGTGTGAAAGTACACTTGTTGTCCTAGTATGAAACAAACCTTACTTACGTACGTAGTTGTTCTATATAAAAATAATAATAAAAAAACGCTCATTATTATCTCAACTTTGAAATAAAACAAAGAAAAAATACCTTGTCGTACGGGCATTTACTTATTGTCCTAGTATCAAGCTCTACAAACTTGGTTGTATACCTAGTGTCTTATAGTAGTATTATCTCTAAATTTATATATGTAATTGTACTATAAAATGAATTAAGAAAATTGCCTTAGTATTTTAGTTTATAATAAATCAAGAATATATTAAACTGATAGTAATATACTAGGGCTTGTTGTTCTAGTATCATACTTCACGTAGGTAGTTGTTCTATATAAAAATAATAATAAGCAAGAAACATTGATACCTTAGCTTCGGAATTAGATAAAAATGTAAAAATTAAATAGAATATATATCTAGCCGTGTGAGTGTATGTGTAATGCCTTAGTATTATATATACCTAGTGTATGTGTTTGGGCTATACAAAAAATTGTTAAATTCTTAGCATAGCAATAAGATAAAATATCAAAATATAATCAAAAGGTAGAAAACTACTTGACATGCTTTGTAAAAGTATAGTATTGGCCTAGTACAAAGCTCTACAAACAAACATGCATTAATATTATAGCTTTAAAATAAATCTGTGTAAATACTGTCCTAGTATGAAATTATACAAAAAAGTTGCATTAATTATCCGATGTGAAAAAAAATAGAATACTTTTTGCTTTGCCCTGTAGTAGTATACTGATTGTCCTAGTATGGAACTCAAGACTAAAGTGATAGATCTTAAAACAATTGCTGAATTGAAAAAAATACTACTATCTAAAATGCTAATCAAACAATAAAAAAAAAGATTTTTGATGACATTTTGTCGCTATAAATAATATTTTTTGCTAATATTAACTCAGCAATAAATTTTATCACTCATAATGAGAGGAGGAAAGCAACAATAGTAAAAGAATTTTAAAATCTAAAGTGTTGCGTGTCTTAGTTTATGAATATAACCAGCTAGGAGTATTACCCTGAATAAATAACGATTTTTAATATCTTTGTTTAAAATCTTCTACTCATTGTATTCTATCATTTTTATTAAAATTATTTCTTTTCTGTTTTCCTTTTCATGTTCTGTTGTTCTTCTGATCGTACCTTTTTCTTTTTTTTCTTAATTTTATTGTCTCTTATTGCCTATTCTTGCATTAAAATCACCTCCAATCTGTTGATTTGTTTTATTTTTTTTATCATATTGATGTCTTTGCTATATATTGTTTCTATTTTCCATTGTTTTCCGGCAATTCTTATCTTTCTTTTAATTTATTCCCTTTTGCTTTTTGCGTATTTCTTCTATTTTTTTTATTTGTGATTATTCTTTTTCTTGCTTTTTATTTTTTCTTGTATTTTGTTGCATGTATTCATTCAATTGTTTTCTTTCTATCTCTATTCAGTTTTTATGTTTCTACTATTCTTTTTATCATGTATTCTCAGAACTTTTTATCTTTTTTTTCTGCTACATTGCAAAACACTGCTTTTATTACATTCTCTTCTTCTTTAACTACTGTGTCTTTTGCTGCTTTTCTCTGTTATATTTTTGATTTATTTTTAGCTTTCTATTTTGCTGTTTATCTTTATTCTTTTTGTTCTTATATCTATTTTATATTTCTTTTATAGTCTTCTTTTTTTTGTTTTGTTCTGTTATAATTTTCTTCTGTTTTTCTATTTTCTTTTTTTTCCATATAAATTTTTTTCTTTATGTTTTCTTTTTTTTTGTTTTCTACTGTCTCTAGTTTTGTTTTCTTTTTCTTTTCTTTCTCTTTCTTCTCAAAAATTTTTAGTATACCTGTCTATCGGTCTACTATCTTCTAACAAGCCAATTAGTTTAATCTAGTTTTTTTTTTAATTGTAAGTTAGAATCGAGAGTGTAGCTGTTTAAAATTTGGCAGTAATTGGATGTAAACATGTCTGACCTAATTGCAATTTTATATTACGTCTGTTTGATAATATTGTAGTAACCCTGAAATAATAAGGCTTAAATATCACTCAAATGATAATATAAGCGTTTTTGCTATATTATATATAACTAGGTGGAAAAGTATAACAACTTATAATTATCATACTATTATCAAAATGATGTGTTTGTTTTAACTAGGTTGAACAGTTGAATAAGCTAGTTACAAAATGCTTTTGAAAGAAATATTGATATTGATATTGATAATAGCACGTAAGATCTTCTCAAAATGACGTCTTTAAATAAGTTTTCTAATCATTTTCTATAGAAAGTTCTTCTTCGGTTGACGAATGTGAAGAAAGACGATCTAATTTTGATACTACAGTTGATAAATGTGAAGAAAGACGATATAATTTTGATAGTATAGTCTGCGTTTGCAATGGTACCTACTGTGATACTATAGCTACTCCACCAAAATTAAACCAATCAGCGTTTTATTTATATACGTCAAATATTAAAGGTCTAAGATTTAGGAAAATTATAGGCGCGTTTGAAGATCCAGCGTTGTACGTTTACGGCGTCGTCATAGACCGATCTCGAAAATATCAAACAATCATAGGTTTTGGAGGGTCTTTTACAGACTCCACTGGTATCAACATTGCTTCGTTAGATAATAACACCCAGAATAATTTAATGAAATCATATTTTTCATCAGACGGTATAGGTTTTAATTTGGGAAGAGTACCTATAGGTGGTACTGATTTTTCAACAAGAGAGTACAGCTATTGTGATGGAGATCCAGATCCCAAACTGGCCAACTTCAAACTAGAACCAGAAGACTTACAATACAAGGTACTCCAAATAGTACCCACCCAATATTTTGCTTTATTTTTCAAAATTTAGATACCATATATGAGAAAAGCGTCAGAATTATTGCAAGAGGATTTGCTATTTGTTGCATCTGCATGGTCTCCACCAGCATGGATGAAAATAGAAGAACAAGAAAATGGGTACTTTTCCAGATTAAAATCACGCATGTATCAAACGTGGGCTGATTATCATAAAATGTTTTTAGAAGAATATGAGAGGTATGGTCTTAAAATGTGGGGTGTTACAACCGGAAATGAGCCTACGACTGCTTTTGGAGTGGATATGCATATCAATCGGCTTGGATGGATGCCAGATTTGCTGGTAAGATTGATAGATGAAAAATAGGGTACACCATAGCTATTTTTAGCGTACATACATAGCTGAAAATCTAGGCCCTACATTAAGAACCCATTATCCAGATCTAAAAATTATCATATTGGACGATCAGCGGTATTTATTACCATGGGCAGCTCAATTTGTGATTACTCCAAATACAACCGAATATATTGATGGGATTGCAATCCATTGGTACTACGATGATCAGTTTAGCCCTATTCTAATACGTGCGACACATAATCTATTTCCTGATAAATTTATCCTAAACACTGAAGGTTCAATTATAGAAAAGAACCCAGCGGTAGCTCTTGGTTCATGGAACCGTGGAGAACGGTACTCTGACGATATCATCCAAGTCTGCAACTACAAAAATCTGTTTCACCAATCAAATTTGCTTAATTTTAGGATTTGACCAATTGGGTGATTGGTTGGATTGACTGGAATATGGTACTAGACCTAAATGGGGGACCTACATGGGTGGATAATAACATAGACGCGGCTATTATCGTGAACGCATCAGCTGGGGAGTTTTATAAACAACCTATTTACTATCATCTTGGCCATTTTTCAAAATTTGTTCATAGGGGCTCTAAAAGAATATTTTCAAAATCAGATTATTGGGACAATTTTTCTGTTATTGCGTTTGAGAGGCCGGATGAAGCTGTTGTTGTGGTTATCTTAAACAAGTATGTAGTATGTTTACAAAGTGGCTATCAAAAGAAGTACCAAACTCAACCTTTTTGTTGGAGTAGATACATTAAGTTAGTTCTTCTTTTCCATCAGTCTTTTAAGCTTTTTCTCCTTTTTCTTGACTCTTTTTTGCCTTTTTTAGTATCTGTTTTTTTGATTCAGGCTCTATTTTTCCGGATCTGTACCTACTTGAAATTTTTTTTTCTTATTTTGATGTTTTAGACTTTTTTATAAAACTGTTTCTGAAAAGTTTTGATATGCATATAGAAAGAAAACATAGTAGTGAAAAAAGTACACAGTTAAGATTAAAAAACAAGGATAACATGCAATAAAGCAACAAACAAAGAACACTTAAAACAAAAGAAAAAAAATCTAACCGGAAAGAGTAAGAAAAACAAAGACAAAAACAAATTAAATAACCGAAACTAAAAAAAAACGCCGATAAAACTGATAAGACAATGCTCAAAATAAAAAAAATATATATGGTCTGAAAAAAAAAATAGTCATGGCTCAAAAAGCTACAAACTTGAATTAGATTTTTTTTTATTTTTAGCTCAAATTATTATAAATAGGCTAGATTTGGCTTACATTTGTACGTTCAAAAAGAGTTTTGACGCACCGAATTTTTATTGTGCGACACAAATTTGCTCTGGTCAGGTCAGGTCAGGCCAGACCATGAGCTGAGAATAGTGAAAGCTGCAATCATGTAATCAGCTTAGAGTTTTATAGTGCCATATTGTAAATGAGCTTAGACAGAGCAAATTTACGTCGCATAATAAAAATCTTGTGCGTTCAAAAAAGCTTTGGCGCGCAAAATTTCTAATGTGCGACACAAATTTGCCCTGGTCGGGTAATAAAACCAATCCAAAAATGAAATTATTGTACATAAGTGTTACATTATGGCCTAGAATCTAATGCTGTTTCAGTGATACCAAATCTTCTTCTGATAACCAGACTGTTTATTTTGTTTTTATTTATTTTTATTTTTTTTTAGAAGCAACAAAACTGTTCCTATCACTATTTTCGATAATGATCGCGGGGCTGCAAAAATTGCAATTAGTAGAAGAAGTATCAACACGATTATTTATTGGTAATTAATTTATTATTGATAATAAAATTTATAAATTAAACATTGTTTTATTTGTATTTTTTTAATTATTTATGGTTTTTTTACTGTAATAGCAAAATATTGTCTAATAAGTTATTATTATGCTCAGAGTACTTGATTGTTTTTTCGGTTTTTTTGAATAATAAGTCAACAATATAAAAGTATAGTATTCAGCTAGCGTGTAATGACCTTTACCTACTCACTGTGTACAATTTACATTTTTGTCACAAAAATCTATTATTACACGCCTATTGAATAATATGCCATTACATAATACTTTTTTTACTACAATTTTAACCACTAGTGTGATAAGTTAGATAAAAAGTACTTTTAGGAGACGCTTCTATTTCTAAGTGTTTTTTAAACAGTTAGCTATAAAATAAGCTATTGAATACAAGGCTAAAAGTTACATTAAAGCTTTCAACTAATTTAAAAAAAAAAGTACATTTGTTGCATTATTTATTTTTATGTTAAATGTTTATTAAATGTTTTTCTTATCTTTACATTAAAAATGTTTAGCAGTGGGAAAAAGTAAACCATAATAATTTTGAAGTAAATAAAAAGAACAATTGCAAAAAGATAAGCAACTAATTTGTTTTTTTGGAAAATAAATTATTATTATTATAAGTTTTTAGATTTTGAAATCGAACGTTTGGCTTTTTGGTGCTAATTTTTTTTTAGGTTATTTTTTTGTAGCACTAGTGCTTTTTTCTACACAGTTTTTTTTATCTAAAAGCGTGTGATACCATAAAAAATATTTTTTTAATAAGCGGCTTATCTTTTGTTTAAGAATTTTTTAAAAATGATACTTTTTTTAAACATTCTGTATTTATTTGGCAAATTGTGGTATAAATAAAATTCAAATAATTCTTCCAATAATTGAAGCATAAATATCTCATAATTGTAAAATTTACAACATTCTGTCAACTTTTTTATAGTGTTACCAAACACTATAAAAAAAATGTAACTAAAAGAGTTAAACGGTATAATGTTGTTAAAAGTTCTGTATCTATTATTAGTTTTAGGTAAGTTTATACACATTTGAGCAAAGAGCCCAATTTCTAAAAAAAACAATCAAAATGTAAATCATACTTTAGCCACATCCACAAAATGCCATAAACGTGGCTAAAGCGCCAAATCAAAATAATTCACAGCCTACTCTAAGCTGGTTTTCTTATGTCATTTCTTCATCAGATGTTTCCTGCGCGGATAAAATCTGTCAAAAAAGAAGATACAATTTTGACAGCATTGTTTGCGTCTGCAATTCTACATATTGTGACACTATTGAAACACCAAAAAGACTAAATTCTTCAGAATTTTTGGTGTACACTTCTAATGCAGCCGGTCTAAGATTTCAAAAAATTATTGGACGTTTTGAGCCTCCTGGGCTTTATATTAATGGAATTTTCATAGATCGAACACAAAAATTCCAGAAAATTAGGGGCTTTGGAGGGGCTTTTACAGATTCTACAGGCATTAATATTGCATTATTGGATAATGCCACACAGGGTAGTTTGATGGCCTCGTATTTTGCCTCTGATGGTATAGAATACAATATGGCCAGGGTACCCATTGGAGGCACAGATTTTTCAACACGTGGGTACAGCTACGATGATGGGGCTCCAGATCCTGAATTGAGAAATTTTGAGTTACAACCGGAAGATATCAAATACAAAGTAAAATAACAAATTTTTAAACTGACAGTAAATGTGGTCATCTTACATTTTGAATTTTTTTAGAAATAATTCTAAGAAATCAGTCAAAAATGCCCAAAACAAAACTGGGCACTTTGGGCTTTAGTAATAGGTTTCTGCACTTATTACATGCCCAGGCATGTTTGGAGAAAGAGTTATCTTGATGGTCCAAAACAACCTATTTTGCTATATCTTTACCTCTTAATTTGGGTACTTTCAACCTTAATAATAGGTTGTACCCAAATTATTTTACAATATCAGAATTTTTTTATTTAGACTCTGAGCCTTAATAGGTTTATGCACTTTTTTCACCTCCAGAATTATTTAAAACAACCTATTTTGCATAATCTGTACTGTTTTAATTTGAATATTTTGAACCTTGATAATAGGTTGTTTTCAATATCTGTATCTTTTTTATTTAGACACTCTGAGCCTCAATAATAGGTTTATGCACTTTTTTTACGTCCTAGAATGCTTGAAATAAGAGCTATCTTGATGGTCTAAAACAACCTATTTTGCTTCAAATGTAGCTTTTTAATTTGGGTACTTAAAGCCTTAATAATAGGTTGTACTCAATATGCTTCTCAATATTTAAATCATTATAATTTAGGCTCTCTGAACTTTAATAATAAGTTGTACCTGACCTATTTCACAATTTCTGTTCTTTTTTAAATTTGGGCACTCTAGAGTTTAATAATAGGTTATAGCCCTACGTTTAATTATCTACTCATTACACTCCTAGGCATATTTCTAATAAATTAATTTAATTATTCTGAGATAACTTATCTCACGTTGTCTGTATCTTATTAATTTAGGCATTTTACATCGTACTAATAAGTTGTGCGCTCTTGCGACTGGATGTGCAATTATTGCATACCTAGGCACGTTTCTATTGAGATAATCTTAATAATTTGGGCATTCTGTGCCTTATTAATAGATTGCTTTTTTAGGCATACGTCTAATAAAGCAATCTAATAGGTCTAAGATTATTACGTTATCTGGGCACTCTAAACTTTAACAAAAAGTTGTATTTCTTGTTTGGTTATGCGTTTATTACCTGCCTGGGCATGCTTCTAATGAGATAATTTGACTGCTATGAGATAACTTATCTCACGTTGTTTGTACAATTTTACCAAACTTTTGCGGTCATCTTTAGAAATTTTTATTTTTTTTTAACAATTTGGGCACTTGGCTCTACTAGACAGATTGTTTACGTCTGTCCAGTTTGTTGCAGTGTCAATAGAGAGAGAAGATAGAGACAAAACAGTTCTAGTTTTTTTCTGTCAAAAAAATATGCTTAAATCTTAGCAAATACAAGATGCTCACATTAATATTCTGTCAATTCTATTCTTTTATCCCAATGCTTCTAGATTCCATTTTTGCAAAAATCCTTAGAACTAACCAATGGAGAACTAAAACTTTTTGCGTCGGCCTGGTCACCTCCAAAGTGGATGAAGACCGCCAGTTCGTATGATGCTTTTGCAGCAATGTTGAAGCGTGATATGTACCAGCCATGGGCCAACTATCATCTCAAATTTGTACAGGAATATGAAAAATCTGGGCTTAAGATTTGGGCAATCACAACTGGCAACGAACCAGCAACTGGATTTGCCAGCGGCATACGTATCAATAGGCTTGGTTGGACTGTAGAGCTTATGGTGAGTATAATAACCTCACCCAAGAAGAAGCTGTAGTAGTTGGAAAAAAAAAGTATAAATGTTAGCGAAGGTATAGATGATAAAAACAAGTGAAGATCTGAATGTTAAGCAAAAAGGTCAGAAAGAAAGTTGAGTGAGAATAGATATGAATATCAATTGTTATGTCTCACTGACGAATGCTAATGAGAAAGAAACATGAGTTTTATTACTTTATGATAATATTTTTGTACTTTACAAATCTATGGTATAGCGTCAATGGATTAGTGAAAATCTTGGTCCTACTTTAAAATCAAGTTATCCAAATATGTCAATAATGATAGTAGATGATCAGCGTTATCTGTTGCCTTGGATTGTTCAGTTTCTTGTGACAAACTCTTCAGATAAATACATAGATGGCATTGCCATTCATTGGTACTACGATTACAAATTCAGTACCACTTTGTTGCGTGATACCCATGATATGTTTCCTGATAAATTCATTCTCAACACTGAAGGATCTATTACAAAATCCAGACCACCAGTGGCTTTAGGATCCTGGTACCGCGCAGAACTCTATTCCTATTGCATTTTAGAAGTACGTATTATAGATTATTGATAAAATTTTAGATTATTTTGGATAGGATTTATCAAATTGGGTCACGGGATGGGTTGACTGGAATCTGGTTCTGGATTTGGAAGGAGGTCCAACTTGGGAGGGCAACTTCTTAGATGCGGCAATAATTGTCAATTCTACGTCTGGAGAGTTCTACAAACAGCCCATTTTCTATCATTTAGGGCACTTTTCAAAATTTGTTTCGCGAGGTTCAAGAAGAGTTTTTTCTAAGACAGATTATCAAGAGGATTTCTACGTGATTGCTTTTGAAAGGCCAGATGGTGCTGTTGTTGTTATTATTTTGAACAGGTAAGCAACTTATTATTCTCTTGTTCTTTCATTTTTATCTGTTTACTTAATAGCTTTTTTTATTCTAACAATGATTATTTTAGTTTTTTTCTTCATTTTTGTTTGCTATGTGTTAAATTGTCTCTCTCTTTCTTTTTTAGGTTTTGCTTTTTCTTTCTTTTCTAGCTCAAACACTTTTTTTTGTTGTAGAATTTTTTTTATCGTTCTGAGTCTGTATTATTTTTGTTTTCTTTATTTTCTTTATTTCATTTTTTTGGACTATAATAGTTTCTCTCTTTTGCACATGATTTATATTTTTATTAAATCTTGTTTATTTTTTGCTTTATCTCTCTTATCTTGTATATATTTTTTTAATAATAAATTTAATTTTTCTTATTTGTTTATTTTTTTCGGATAATATTTGTTTGTTTGTTTAATTGTTTTTCTTTCTTTTGCACATTTTGCATAATTTATTCAGTATATTTTTGTACGTTTTTTTTTGATTATTTTTAAACGTTTTAACTTTGTTTTTTTTTCAAAGCAGTAACTGTTTATTAAGAGAATTTATCTTTAGTAATTTTTTTTGTTTTTTTTTATGTATGTAGTATTAATTTTTTTTTTGATTTTTTCTTGTTTATGTATTTTTTTATTTCTTTCAACATTTTTTTTTTATTTACAGTACTGGGTAAGTTCTTTTCTTTCATGATAGTTGTTTTTGTTTTTACTTTATTATCTACTTTGTTATTTATTTATTAAATTACGTTTAACCAAGCAATCATATTTTTAGGAGTGAAAAAATTGTTCCGATAAGCATTTTTGACAATGAACAAGGAGTTGCAAAAATTGGAATTGAAAAAAGAAGTATTAACACAATTTTGTATTGGTAGTTACCAAAATAAGTTCTACGATTCTTTTTCAACTTTCAATTGAGAATAAACCAATAATTTATTTGAGAATAATCGTTTTAAATTGAGAATAAACAAATTCAAATTGAGAATAATTTTTTTGAGATTGAGATTAATTATTATTTAAGCTAAGCATAAAGATTCTAAATTTTAATGCATTGTGTATTTGTTTATTCTCAATAAAAAATTGTCTATTCTCAAATTAATCTTGTTTATTTTCAATTTGAAGTTGACAAGGTGTAGAATATTCTCACATCTTAACAATTGATAATAAAATTATAAAAAGTATTTGTCAAAATATGTTTTTTATACGATTTCAACTTTACATTGAGAATAAACCGACTTTTATTAGAATAATAAATTTTATTTTATGAATAAATAATTGAGAACAACTAATTTTAAATTAAGAATAAAAATTCTATTTTTTATTGTAATATAAGATGCGTTTGATTATTCTCAACAGAAATTTGTTTATTCTCAATTTGAAGTTGACAAAGTGTGAAAATTTCTAACTTTTTAAAACATTATAATAGAATCATATAAAGCTGTAGCTAAACAGTTTCTAAAATAAATTTTTTTGTACTATTTCATCTTCAAATTAATAATAAATAAATTCAAATTGAGAATAAATTTTTTGAGACTGAAAATTCTAAATTTTAATGTGTATTTTTTTTTATTCTCAACACGAATTGGTCTATTCTCAATCAAACTATGCTTATTATCAATTTGATCTTGTTTATTTTCAATTTGAAGTTGACAAGGTGTAGAATATTCTCACATCTTAACATTTGATAATAAAATTATGAAAAAGTTTTGCCAAAATAAGTTTTTTTATACGATTTCAACTTTAGATTGAGAATAAACTAACTTTTATTAAAATAATAAATTTTATATTATGAATAAATAATTGAGAACAACTAATTTTAAATTGAGAATAAAAATTCTATTTTTTATTGTAATATAAGATGCGTTTGATTATTCTCAACAAAAATTGGTTTATTCTCAATTTGAAGTTGACAAAGTGTGAAAATTTCTAACTTTTTAAAACATTATAATAGAATCATATAAAGCTGTAGCTAAACCGTTTCTAAAATAAATTTTTTTGTACTATTTCATCTTCAAATTAATAATAAATAAATTCAAATTGAGAATAAATTTTTTTAGATTGAGAATTCTAAATTTTAATGTGTATTTCTTTTTTATTCTCAACACGAATTGGTCTATTCTCAATCAAACTATGCTTATTATCAATTTGATCTTGTTTATTTTCAATTTGAAGTTGACAAGGTGTAGAATATTCTCACATCTTAACATTTGATAATAAAATTATGAAAAAGTTTTGCCAAAATATGTTTTTTTATACGATTTAAACTTTAGATTGAGAATAAACTAACTTTTATTAAAATAATAAATTTTATTTTATGAATAAATAATTGAGAACAACTAATTTTAAATTGAGAATAAAAATTCTATTTTTTATTGTAATATAAGATGCGTTTGATTATTCTCAACAGAAATTTGTTTATTCTCAATTTGAAGTTGACAAAGTGTGAAAATTTCTAACTTTTGAAGACATTATTATAAAATCATACGTGGCTAAGTAGTTTCTGAAATAAGTTTTCCTGTACTATTTCATCTTCAAATTGAGAATAAACAAATTCAAATTGAGAATAAATTTTTTGAGATTGAGAATTCTAAATTTTAATGTGTACTTTTTTTTATTCTTAATACGAATTGGTCTATTCTCAATCAAACTATGCTTATTATCAATTTGATCTTGTTTATTTTTAATTTGAAGTTGACAATGTGTAGCAATTTCTCACCTCTTAAGACTTGATAATAAAATTATAAAAAATTAGTACCAAAATAAGTTTTTCATACGAGCTTAATTTAACATAAAATAAGAATAAACAAATTTTTATTAAAAATAATAATTTGTAAATTATAAATAAATAATTGAGAATAACAAATTTTAAGTTTCATTGTAATGTAAAATGCGTTTGTTTATTCTCAATTTTAAGTTGACAAAGTGTAAAAATTTCTAACTTTTTAAGACATTAATAAAATTATCTAACAATGTAGCTAAGTAGTTACTAAAATAAGTTTACTTGTACCATTTCGACATCAAATTAAAAACAAACAAATTGAAATTAAATAATAAACATTTTTGAGTTGAGAATAATTAGATATAAATTGAGAATAAACATATTTAAGCTATTAAGAACAATTTTTTTTTTATTAATAGTTTTTGAGTACCTAAACCTATTGGCAAAATGTCTAACTTAAAATTTCCTACATAGAATTTTGAAAAAATAATATACACAGCAAGTATAACGACACAAAATAATTAATTTGTAAAAAAAATTGGCAGATTACTTTGCGATCCTGTTTTATTAAGGTTCTATTGTAGATCCACATATACAGACAAGAGCAGTTCTCTCTTGCCTGGGTGGAATCAAACCTACACGGCGTCAGACCAGTTGCCAACGTACTTTCGCTTGGCTAACTGGTCTACCAAGGTTTGTTTATATAGAAATTATAAATTTTAATAGCAAGTTAAATTGAATAGTAGAAGCAACTTATAACCTTTTGCAGTTGGACATAAGGCTAGGTATGCAAATCAGATTTTTGTACTGTTATAAGAGGGTTTTCGAAGTTTTACGTCAAATGTTTTGTAGTCTGGGCCCATTCTTCATCAAGTCTTCTCACATTCTAGCCAATAACCTATGTTAAAAAGTTAGGTAATCTCAGTAAGAATACATTCTTGCAGTAAATAATTAAAGTGTCTAGCACTCTCTTCCTCATGATGATTTCCCCGGAGAAACCCCAGAGGCGTGTTAACAAAGCTCTCGTTAGCTGGTTACGCTTTATAGAGCTGGATGTATTTTTAACGACTGTTAATTTCTTATAAATGAGCATAAGAAAATAAAAGTAAACCGGTTGGGAACCGACAAGTTGACAGGATTATTAATGGCATTTTTTCCATGTTTTCTCAAATTGCTCGGCCGCGGAAATAACGCAGCAAATTTAATGTGACGGCAGAGAAGAGATTAGGTGACAATAATTTTGACGAATTTGTTGGCTAATAGTGCAAGATCTAGAAATTTGCTTTCGACGAAAGCAAATTTCTTTTTTTGTCCTTTGATGAGAGCTACAATATCAAAATCAACCGTTTTTTTAAAAAATTAATGGCTTTTTGATCATATTTTTATTTGTTATGTAACAAGACAAGCTAATATCACATATTTTGACGAGTTGTGACTGTATTTGCTTTCCTATGATAAAAACATGCGTATAATGCGTATTCTATGCATATTTGACGCGTTTTTAGTGCTAAAATGCTTAAAATGTGCAATATTTTTCAAATGTTTTGTTTTTTTATTATATTTTAAATGGCTAAAATAAGACAACAGATTTATGGAACATATAGTTTATTTATTGATGCGGTTGATTACATTAATCCATTACAGGCTTATGAGTCGTGCGTCAAATCAACAAAACTAGTTGTTTAATACACTATTTCTTGCTACTCCAGTCGAACGTACGTGGTTTCGGCTGCGATTCCACGGCAGAAAGTGTATCTTTCATGCACTGGTAGAGCTGCTCTTTCTGCCGTGGAATCGCAGCCGAAACCACGTACGTTTGACTGGAGTAGCAAGAAAACTAGTATACACTACACGGGCAGAAATTTGAGAGCCCTGAACTGCGCGCCATGATGCCCTCGGCAGGAATCTCAACTTTCTGCCCTTGTAGTGTAATATACTATTTAAGCTCTATTAAGACCATTATTTACTCCAAAAAAATATATTTCACTGGAACTCTTGAAAAGAGCTCATTGGCTAGATGCATAAAAATAGTGCGAGTAAGGTTATCATAATCCCTTTCACTTTCCGCATAGATTTCCAAATAATGTTCCTGAAGTATTTTGTTCACATGATCTGCTTCATCTTTATCAGCACTCTCAACTGTAAATTGGGGATCATCAGCCCACCATGGTGCGTCAAACTCAACAATTTTTATGTAAATATCACCATTGCGTTCATATTCTTCAAACTTTGCCGTTATGTTGAATCTGCCATTGTCTAAAATATAAAAAAATTCAAAATAATTATATCTAAAACATAAAAAAAGTACTTTCTGTTGCAAGTCCTATTCCTCTTATATTAGTAGCTTCTCCCTGAATGGTACCGACCCATTCAAAATCGAGTTTTGAAGTTTGCTGGGGAACCGTAGCGACAAAATGTATAATTTTTCTTTTAAAATCAACTCTACAAAATGGTAGATAGTAGATCCGGATCTGGTACCAGAAGGTACTTACCCTGCTTCAGAAATTTTTACATTTGAGAAACCAAGCATTGAAAGGTTGTGAATGCGCTCGTCTAGATCGATCTGTTTGTGATGAATTGGTAAGGTCACTTCAGTCAGTACCATAGGGTCAATAGATGGAAGACCTAGTTCTGGAATTGGATTCTTCAATTGCTTGAAAGCATCTTCTATGGCTGCTTCTAGACATTTTGAGAAGTTTGCTTCAGATCGCTTACAGGTTTTGAATGTAGCAGCTATAAATAGATTTAGATTATCAGAATCTGACTTGGTCTGAATGAGATTATCTAATTTGGTTTGACTGGCTTGGTCTGACTTAGTTTACTATTTGGTAACTTAGTGACTTAACAATCTTAAACAGATCGTTTACAGGTTTTAAATGTAGCAGCTATAAATAGATTTAGATTATTAGAATCTGACTTGGTCTGACTGAGATTATCTAATTTCGTTTGATTGGCTTGGTCTGACTTAGTTTACTATTTGGTAGCTTAGTGACTTAACAATCTTAAACAGATCTTTTACAGATTTCGAATGTAGCAGCTATAAAAAGATTTAGATTATTAGAATCTGACTTGGTTTGACTTAGATTAGCTAACTTGGTTTGACTGGTTTGGTCTGACTTAATTTACTACTTGGTAGCTTAGTGACTTAACAATCTTAAACAGATCATTTACAGGTTTTAAATGAAGCAGCTATGAAAAGATTTAGATTATTAGAATCTGACTTTGTTTGACTTAATTTATCTAACTTGGTTTGACTGGTTTGGTCTGACTTAGTTTACTGCTTAGTGACTTAACAATCTGAAGCAGATCCTTTACAGATTTTGAATGTAGCAGCAACAAAAAAGAATCTTGTAAATTGCATACAGCCTCTAGATTAAAACAAACAAAGTAACGCCTAATTTAAAAAGCTGCTTGCTTTTTAAGCTCTGCGTGACAGCACTGTTACGTCAAAATGACTTGACTTGATGATGGCAAATCAAACCCTGCCGAAACGTTGATCAAACGAAAAAAATATCAAAGAATTTTTATTAAGTTTTTGCGCAAACTTGCAGCTGGAGTATATATATATATATATTTAGATAGATTTAGAATAGGGTATCGTCTGCACTGCGACCTATTGGTCTATTGTGCTCATATATATATATAATACGTGGTCAACAATGACTGTTTGAGTTGGCAACACGTTTTAGAGACTTTTTTTATTTGTATAGTAACAACACTGTAAGCGGATACACTTGTTAAATGACAAATATTTGACATGACACTTATAAAAAAATTGTGAAAAAATCTGAAAGTTTTTAGCGGCAACGTTGCCGGACGCTGAATTGGTTCAATCTGTACAAAAAATATACATTTGGAGGCTAGACAGCTGTGTTATGGAGTGTATATCATGAACGCTGAAAAGATAGCAAGACGAATAGTCGCTGGAAAGCTTCAAGATGTAAATTTTTTATTTGAACAAAAACAAATGCTTGTAATGTAATATACATTACATTTGTAAAATTCTTAGAAAAAAAGTCATCTTTCAGGCAGAAAAGAAGAAAGAATGCAACATGGAAAGACGCTGAAAAGCTAGCAAGATGTAAATATATATATAATTATTGATGTAATTAGTGTTTTTTTGAGAATTGAGGCCAATTATGGGATATGTACTGTGACCTTTATGGCTCTATTGTACACCCTACATTGACAAACATATATACATGCACACATCCATAAGCCAGACAAAAGCCATCTTTCTTGTAGAACACGACTCTTGCTTGGGTGGGAATCGAACCCAGGCTCTCGCCAGACCAGACTCTAACGTACTATCGCTGGCCATCTGACCCACCAAGCTTCTAAGGCTAATTACTTGTGTAACAATTTTTAACAAATTAAAACTTACTAATATTTTTTAAAAAATAAATAGAAATTCAATAAAAAAAATTACTTACGAAGCCGAGCGCCACTGGAGAAACTAAAAATCAAAGACAAAATTAGAAACGTGTTCATTTTGTGTCTGGACTCTTTGAAAATGAAGAAAATTAATCATTTTATACCAATTTTGCACTTAAGTATAAATAATATTCTCTGCATAATGTGTTTTTTAATTTTATTTAATATTGTAATCAATTCTTGTTTGTGTTTTTAATGTTAATTTTTCATAATTATTTATAATTTTCATAATAATTTGCAAGTTGATTTCCAATAAAAAAAATTGAATAACAAAAATAAGTATGTTTATTACAATCAATATGAAGGTTTTTTGCTATAATTTATTTTTATAAAGCCCTCTAGACCATCTTATGCTAAATATAATAATTTTTTGACATTTTTTAATCATTACTGATTGGGATTAGTGCCTATTTAGCAATAACCCTACTTTCATGACCGTTCACATACTTCGCCTTCGGATAATGTAAAACTTAATTATCAAAAATTGCTTACAAAAATCAATTATATTTTTTTGTATTATTGTTTCAGAAGTTTTGTTTTTGAAAAATTGAAAAAATCGCTATTTTAAAACAGAAAAATGTAATTATACAAACATGTTTGTTTGTGCTTGTGAATCAACAATAATTAATAAATAAAACCACAATTTCTACAGAATATTGTTTTTAGAAAAGCAATAGCCATGAGAATATTTACAAAAAAAAAACAACAAAAATTTATTCAACCTTTTTATAAACTTATTTGTAATTTTAATAGTCTAGACAAACATTTTTTTAAAAACCAAAAAATAATTGGTTGAGTCTAGAAAAATATAATAAATAAATAAGTTTGTCACATTTTTACAACACAATTTTGTTTCAACAAAGTTAAAAAAAATTTTTTTTTTGTTTTTTAAAAATAAAAATATATCACCTAAAATAAAATACATTTTTTTAAATAAATAAATAAAAAAAAATTAAAACAAAAATTACTTGTGACGTGAAAGACCACTGTACATAGTTCAAAAAAATATTAGACCTTATTTTGTTTTATATTATTGCCTTAAAAGAATTTAATTTTAGTACATATATAAAAAACAAATGTATAAATTATTAATTAAAAAGAATTTATATACAGAAGTTTGTTGAAACAACAATAGTTTATAAATAAATAAACATAATTAATCAAAATAAAAAAGATTTTTATCACAACATTGTTTGTCTCAAATAAGCTATGACGCTTTAATACAGTAATTAAAAATATTACAAAAGAATTTTTTTGTAAATTTATTCAGAATTTTTATGCAATTAGCAAAAAAACTTAAGTCTAGACCTACTACAGACAAAAATATATAAATAATTTTTTTAGTTTACAAAGTAATTGTAATTAAATTTAAAAAAAAAACAGTTTTTCAACTTTTATCATTCTAAAATCAAGTCAACTGTGATGAATTATGACAGTTGACTTTACCTAAATGTGTATAACTAATAGACAAGATTATTAGAATTTAACTTGGTTTGACGTGGTCTGACCTGGTCTGACCTGGTCTGACTTGGTCTGACTTAGTCTGACTTGGTCTGTCTTAGTCTAACCTAGTCTTGGCTGATGTGACTTGGTCTGACTTAGTCTAGGCTGATATATCTGATTTAGTTTAATTTGGTTTACTGACAAGATACTGTCAACATTAAGAGAAAAATAAAACTAGATTTTTCTAACAAACACACAGGGCATTGTTTTCGACGATTGTCAATTATGGTCAAAATTAGGCAATTAGTGAAGTTTAAGAAAGTATTTGGTAAATTATAATTGGTTGGCGAAACCTACCTTAAACAATTTAATTAATGTTGGTCTGACTTGGTCTGTCTGATCTTGTCTGACTTGATCTGACCTGGTCTGACTTTGTCTGACTTAGTCTAACCTAGTCTAAGCTGATCTGACTTAGACTGGGTTGATATATCTGATTCAGTTTAGCTTGGTTTACTGACAAGGTACTATTAACATTAAGCAAAAAATAAAACTAGATTTTTCTAACAAATACACAGGGCATTGTTTTCGACAATTGTTAATTATGGTCAAAATAAGGCAATTATTAAATTTTAGGAAAATATTTGGTAAGTTTTTGAAATAAAATATTTTGAAAAATGATCTAACAAAAATAAATATTTATTTTTACATTAGTTGTTGGTATGTAAATATTTTGAAAAATATTAGTTAGTTTTTATTTATTTTTTATTAATTTTTAGTAATTTTTTGATATTATAAACTATAAATAAGCACAGTATTAAGTTGATAATTTGTACATTTTTCGAAACCAGTTTTAATTAGTAAGTAATATACTGCTTACTAGTTTCGTGATCAAAATAACATATCTTCAGGGCAATGGTCGAGGTATTACTCTAAAAATAGCTTATTTTGGCCAAACTAATCGTTTTTTCTTATCAATTTAATACAAACAGCTAACCATGGGTGCTTTTTTTAGAAAAAAAACACAGTTTTACCACCTGGCATAAAGTAAATTAGTCAGCAAAAAAAAATACTCACGAAGTCGCACGCCACTACAAAATCCAAAAACTAACCACATAATTATAAAAAAATTCATGTTGTCAGTTGTAATATTTTAAAAATGTTTATTTTATGCCTAATATTGTGATTTTTTTGATTAATATTGGTATTCAATTGTTTATTGTACAACTGTACACTATTGAATAATTGCCAAAATTTTAAAATAAATTTAGAGATTATCATTAAACTTTGATAACCTAAACCTCCATCAGCCACTAAGAATAATCCCAGATATCAAAAAAAAAAAAATTGCAAAATAAAATTAAATAATTAGTAATTAGTGATGAATGTCAGTTCAATGCTTAAGTCTCCTTGACCAATTGAGTAAATTTTCTAAATAATTATAGGATTATTTTGTTAGATTTTTTTTGTTATTTCTTTTAAAAATAGTTATTTTTTTCAAAAAAGTTGTTAGATTTTTCCATGTAACTTAAATTTCAAAAAATTTTGGAAAAAAAAATTGCACGCTGTAAGATCTAGAGATGGTGGAGTCCATTCGACAGCGCCTCATCTGCCTATCCATCAATTTGAAACGACTTTATCGGAATGTTTCCACTTTTCATAAACATTAATATAAAATAATAATTAAGTGTTTTTTAATTAAAGATTTATTTTAGTGTTTAATCAACTAAACTAATTTTTAGATTATTTCGTCATACAGTTGAAAAAAATAGTTATTTTTTTTATTAAAGTTGTTAGATTTTTCTGTGCAACCTAGTTTTTAAATAATCTCATAAGGAAAATATTGCATGCTGTAAGATCTAGAGATTGTGGAGCACATTCGACAGCTCCTCATCTGCCTATCCAACAATTTGGAGAGATTTTATCAAAATTTTTCTATTTTACATAAACATTAATATAACAATAAGTAACACCTATTTAAGATCTAAAGATTTTGGAGCACATTCAACAGCTCTTCGTCTGCTTATCCAACAATTTAAAAAATTTGTATCTAAATATTTTTAGTTAGTGTCTTAATTAGTTCAGCAGAATTAAACATTCTATTAAATTTTAAACCTTAATTAAAAATTTTTTGATCTATTTATATTAATTTTTATAGAAAGTAAAGATATTTAGATAAAAATTTTGTAATCGTTAGATAAGCAATAAAAAACTGTTGATTTTTTAATAATACTATGAAAAAATGCATTATATAAGATCTGGAGATCGTGGTGCTTATTCAACAGCCCCTCGGCTGCTTATCTAACGATTTGAAAAGACTTTGTCTGAATATCTTCACTTCAACCTTTCAAAAAAAAATAATAAAGTTAAAAATATAATCTAGACTAGACTGATTAAGCCACTGTTATGGTAATAATAAAAACTGTTCTGTCACATTGTTATTAATTTTTTTTTTTCAAAAATAATTATTTAAATTGAAAAAACTGTTGATTTTTAATATGCTCTTTAGATTTCAAATAATATTTTACGATTTTAAGAAGAAAATGCATGGTATAACTATAAGATCTGGAGATCAAGGAGTTCGTTCGATAGAACCTCGTCTGACTATCCAACAAATTAGAAAATTTGCTCTGAATATTTTGACTTTACATAAACATTTGATGGAAATTGTAACATCCATAACAAGTTTTTTAATTAAAATTAAATGTTTACAAACATTTTAAGTAAACAAAAAAGAGATAATCTGTGTATTTGCCACTCTATCTAAACAAAAATGCTCACATCCTATTAGTTTCTATGCGATAGTCAAACAAATAAATTCAATTTAATTTTTAACCAAGCAAAAACAAACAAGCAAAGCCAACTGACACAAAAGGATCTTTTTTATCCTTTTCATCATTTCATTTCACTCAAGGCATGACCGGCATTCGTAAGTGGCACAATTTTGACAAATTATTATGTTTCTTCGTCTTTTTTCTTTTTTGTTTGATTTAAAAAAAAAATTATTTATAAATTTAATAACAATGTTTCAGTAATTACAAAACAAAAATAGGAAATCAATTCGTTTTTGTACTCGTAAAATGACGTAGCTGAATGCCGTTTTGACATAAATGGAGCCTAAATACGGCAATCACGGTCGCTATAAGCGCTTCTTGCTTCAAAATTACGACAAATTAAATTGCAACCGCGTTTTTGCCCTAACCACATGCTTCAAGTTTTGGTTTTTTTTTTCTGTACTAGTATTATGCAACATAATATAGAGCTAGCAACGATAAAGAGACAGCTATTTCCTGCGCCACCCTGTTTTTTTTTCGTATATATAGACGTCGTCTAGAAGTTCCAACCAATTTTTTTTTTAAAGTGCGATGAAACGCCTTAAAATTGTGATATCAGCCTTTTTGTATAAAATTTATTTTATTTTATTTGCAAATAAAACAGTTTTACTTTTAACCTAAACTGACTTTTTTGATTTTCTTCCCAGCAGCTTCTCTCAATTTGACAATATTTGAAATGGAATTCGAAATAAAAGTGTTGAAAAGGAAATCGCAGCATTGGGGCCAAAAAGGCACTCTTCTCGGATACGTCTCTGTTATCAGTCTAGAGACATAGAAGAGCAGACAGCAACACTTTACGGCCCGTTTAATTGCATCACTGCTGTAAGAAGAGGTCTTATCTTCAAAGAGATGAAACAGACACTTCCGCTTTCTGAATTGTCAGACATCCTTCGTTGGATATTATGAAAACCAGTGCTGGAACAAAGTGGGAACTAAAATTTATTATCAGCATCTCTATAGTATCTAATTAGTTAGACTATATTAATTAAACACTATAACGCAATTTGTGGTAATTAGGAAAAAGATGTTCAATTATCAGCGAAAAGTGCAAAAACAGAACCAAATTAGCCGTGCCTATGAGAGTTTTCACTTCTTTTACTGCTATATTTAGCAAATGCGCCACATAAATGCTTTGTAGGCAAAAAAATCGCCACGTTTTTGTAATGAAACATTATAAAAAAAAAAAGTTTTTGTAGGGATTTGAACCCGGGCCTCTTAGGTTATACCTTTGAAAATTCCACAGCTATATTTGGCGGAGGCGCCTAAAAAAATAAAAAACTCTTTTTTAAAGAAAATTTACTTTAATTGCAAAAAAATCAAAAAGGCAATTAATTATTTTGAATTTGATAAAATGGCTATTGTTTTTAGTAATTACTCATAAAAAAAAAAGGACTTTGTAGGGATTTGAACCTTGGCCTCTTAGGTTAAACCGTTGGAGATTCCACAGCTACATTTGGCGGAGGCGCCTAAAAAAATAAAAAACTCTTTTTTAAAGAAAATTTACTTTAATTGCAAAAAAATCAAAAAGGCAATTAATTATTTTGAATTTTATTATTTGAATTTGATAAAATGGCTATTGTTTTTAGTAATTATTCATAAAAAAAAAAGGTTTTTGTAGGGATTTGAACCTTGGCCTCTTAGGTTAAACCGTTGGAGATTCCACAGCTACATTTGGCGGAGGCGCCTAAAAAAATAAAAAACTCTTTTTTAAAGAAAATTTACTTTAATTGCAAAAAAATCAAAAAGGCAATTAATTATTTTGAATTTTATTATTTGAATTTGATAAAATGGCTATTGTTTTTAGTAATTATTCATAAAAAAAACATGTTTTAATAGGGGCTTGAACCTTAGCCTCTTAGGTGTGAGTGATACTCGCTACGCCAAAAGAGTAAATATTTTTGAAAAATATTTAATTAAATAAATTCAAACACTTTACTTAATCTGAATTTATAATAGATAAAAGACTAAATTTTAAACTATCTCATAAAAATTTTTATGTACAGTGGTTCCAAGCAAACATGAGCTCTAGATGGGCGTGGTCTGGGAGCGCTGTAAGTTTCTTAGTACACCGCACTTCAATTTTTCTGAGCTCTTAGATGGTTAATTTGAATTTGCTTCTGAATTTACTGATTTAGTTCGCATATTTTCGCCGATTTTAAGTTTCAGTGCTGCATTTTTCTCAATTTGTTGTATTGATCTTGTGGAAGTTGAACAGCCTTTTCTGCTTGACTCAAACTTTTCGCATATTTTCTTATTCAATGTTCCTGTAAAATAATAGATAAAATTGACATATGAGCTTTAAAATCCAAAAAACAATGCACAATTGCTTATTTTATAAGAAAATTCCGCCAAAGTAGATAAATTTACGTTGCACAGTTACTGTTTTTTGTATTTTGCACGATTAACTTCAGCGATGTGTGAAAATAACAAGGTGTTTGAAGCTCGAAAAGCTGCACAAATTGACAAATGGAAAATTGCTTTTCAAGCACTGCAAAAAATTGTAATTTTTTTCATTGCCCAGAAGCAACTTGATCAATAAAATAAAATGTCGTAAGGGAACAAATGAGTTCAATTTAATAGATTTTTTCATATTCATTATCTTAGTTTAACAGAAAACAAAAGATTGGTTAAGTTATATAATCACCTAATCTAACCTCACTTTTAATCCAAATAAAGCCACAAAAAGAAGTCACATAGAGTTAGTTCGCAAGTGAAAGTCATGGCTGATCATAAAATTCTTGTATCATATTTAAGGTCTCGTAAGAGGTATTTGGACTAACATTATCTTGCTGAAAGTACTCGTTTACAATTTTATCGTCATAGAACTTTGCAAAGAATGGCTGCAGCAGTCAATGTTCAATCAACTCGGTGCTGTTACAAAAATAAGATTTCACCACAAACAGTTTCTGTTGTGAGAAAAAACTATTTTAAATTCAACAATAAAAAAAATTAGTAATTGTTTTGACATTTAAAGCAATTGTTTTAAAAATTATAGTCTGTTCACACAAATTCATTGACATGGCCAACTTTGACGCCAAATTGATACTTTTTAATAAATCTTCTATTAGATCTTTTGTTATAGTTCTAAAATTTTCCAAAATTATTCACCGAAGCTTCTTTCCCTAAAGTTTAAGCCTCTCATTAAAAGTTGATGTAAAATTTTAATCAGAATGCTCGTATAAGCGCGGTTGTTTTAATATAGACGTAATATAATTTTTCATTTTTTTTTATAAAATCCGAAATAATCCCATCGATCTGGTGCTCTCGTTTGGTGGTCTTTGGTGTAATTAACGTTATGAGAATTTCCTGTTCGGACTAAATGAGTATTTTTTGCTTCAGATTAATTTTTCTATGGTAAAAATGGCCATAATCGTCTTTAAAATGTCATTTTTAATAAGCGGAAAACGTTAATAAGTCAAAAATTAATTTTTGTGCGTTGAATGTTTTTTTTTTAATATAGGCTTTTACCAGAGTGTAAGGTTAATTTACAGGTCCGGGTTCATAAATAATTATTTTAAACCATGTGCTAGAAAAAAATAAATTACTATTTAATTATGGTTATTAGGTAGCTTCAGCAATTACAGTGATTTAACATTAATGATTATCTATCTGCAAATTACACTATATCTTTATTAAAAAAATTTATTAATGTTTTCAATTTTTTATGCACTTTTTTATTATTTTTTTAAGTTTTTTTTTAAATTGTTATTTGTTGTGTTAAATTTTTTTACTATTTTTTTAATTCTTGTTTTAGGTATTGTTTTTTATGTAACTTGTTTCGACATGTTATTTTAAATTATTTTCGTTAATGCTTTTTTTTTAATTTTTAATTTTTTGGCTATTTGTATTATTATTTCTTCAAAATATTACCAAAATTTTTTTCTTTTCTATACATTTAGCTATTTTTTTTAATAATTCTTGTTATTTTTTCTTGTTTTGTTTGTATTTTCTATTTTTGTATTAGTTTCACTGTTTAAAAAAGATTTATTTTATATTTTTATTGTTTTTAGTTTTTGCTTATGTTTTTTAGATCTTTGCTGTTTATTTTGCTTAATCGTTATGATTCTTCTTTGTTGTGGTGCTTTTTTTATACATAATTAGACAAAAAACTGCTTGATTAAAAAATTGGCAAAAAATATTACATAACTAAAAAAAAAATTCAAAAATGTATGATAGTATAACTAATTGTTTGCGTTTAGTATCCTATTATTTGTCTTTCTTACTATTGTATTTTCAATTTTTCTTGTTCTTTTATAATTTTTTTATAATTTTTTTAGCGTATAGGTTTTTATTTAACTGGTTTCTTAATGTTTTTTTCAGCTATTTTTTTGTTTTTTTTTTATGTTTTTTTATAGGTTTTATTTGGTTTTATTTTTATTGTACCAACACTTTATTTTTCTTCTATACTTGCAGCTTTTTAATATCTTTTTTTATCGTTTTATTATATTTAAAATATTTGTTTATCAAATATTTAATTATTTGTATCGGCTTTTTCACTTGTTAGAAGTTTTCGCATGTTTTTTTAATGTTTTTTTATTTATTTATTTATTTATTTCAATAATTTTTACTTTATCGTTGATGTGTTTTTGTTTAAAGCCAATTATAAAATTAGCTTTAAACAAAAAAACATTAATATTTTTTCATATTTTTTATAGCTTGTTTGGTTATTTTGCTTATTCTTTATCTTAATTTGATAAATTGTACTTATTTTCATTCTTTTTTTTTTATCTTTACATAACCAGACAAAGACTTGTCGCTTCGTAGAATAAACAGATAAGTGAGAAAGCAGAGGGTGAGAATCGAACCTTCACCTCATCAGACTAGTCTCCATCGTACTTTCGTTTGGCCAGTTAGTCTACCAAAGCCTCCAGAATAGCTACTAAATAGTAACAAAAATTAATTTTTTTTTGCAAAGCTATTGTTTGAAATAAAAAGATATTAATTATAATCTATACCTCTAATTTTTATCCTAGTATGCTAAAACATAAATACAGTTCTATAAGGTTTTTTGTCAAATTATGTTATTTTTAACAAGTTTTTTAATTTTTTTTTAATCAATCTAAATTAGAGGTGTTAAGAAATGGTAAAAAACACAAAAAAAATTAAGATCAAAAGCATAAGAGACTAATCCCACATTAATGACTCACTCTGTACATATAAACCACAAAACAACAGCTATACAAAACACAATTTCTACCAATTTACCAGAATTAGTTTTATAAACATCATTAAAAAATACATAAAATTTTGCATATTTTTTTTTGTTTACTTTTTGATAAACAAATAATTGCTGTGCCGGCTACTAGTGTATTTTATTCAAAATCTAACCTGACCTGATCTCTAGAAAATTATTTTTCTGCGGTCTATCTTCATGAAGATATCTCAAAACATCGGATGGGCATTAGTGATTAGGTGGAGCCGCTGTAAACTATTACAATATTTGCTAAATACCGACACATTAGACTGATAAAAAAAGTATATTTGTGCTAAAAAACACCTACGCATCACGGCTATTATCACTAATAACCTTGAATTGATAACAACTCATTTTAAATAAGGTTTCCACGACTTTTGAAAATTTTGACAGATTAATTCATATTTTATGGTTTTACAAAAAAATTTTTAAACTATAGTATGCTAAAGCCTAAAAAACAATGATTTTTAAAAAACAAAATACATATACAAAATTTTTTTCATCGTTACACATATTTTTTATCAACTTCTACATAACATTGCAAATGTATTTTGATAATAATTTAGTTTGTTTTTGAAACATAAATAATAATAATGTGGTTTCCCTTGTGCCAGTTAGTGAAAATGTTGAATTTGTTGATAGTTTTGCTGTGGATTGTACCAAAAAGTGTATTGTGCTACCAGTGCAAGGAAGAGCATAATATTTACCGTGATCAGTTTGGTTATGGCAATAGTGTCACTTGTGTTGATATGAGCAACAAACATCTTCCAGAGCTAGAAAAAATAACAATAGACAATCTAATCCAATTAGAAATCTCAAATTCGCAGCTAATAGAGCTATCTCCAACAATTTTCAAAAATTTTCAAAATATAAAATTTTTAATTATTATAAATTCAACAATAGAGTTTAATGATACTAAAAATCAAGCACCATTAGGACTATTATCCCATTTGAACAATTTAAACTTAACTAGAACAAATTTTGAAAATACCGCTAAAACCTTCTTAGGATTGGAAGAACTGAAATTTTTGACTTTAGTGGAGTTTACTCAGAACCTTAAACCAGAATTATTCCAACCAATCAAGAATCTGGAGAGTTTAGTATTATCAAAAAACAAAATTGATAATTTGTGGACCATCCCATTTTGCAATTTAACAAAATTGCGCAAGCTACATTTGGACAATAACCAAATAGCAACAATTGGGGAAAATTCCCCCACCTGTACAGACCAAAGCAAAAAATCTGTGATCAAAATCAATAATCAATCAATCATTTCCATCGATAACCCGGAAGAAAATGGATCAAATTTAAGAGAAATCGATCTGGGTTTCAACAAAATCGACAAAATCGAGTCATTTGATTGGGCGTTGGAAATAAGATCTATTAATCTCGAAAACAATCGATTATCGGATTTAGACAGTGATCTGTTTAGTTGGACGGAAAATATAGAAAAGCTTAATTTCCAAAATAATCTATTGGAAAATCTAGACAGAAATTGTTTTGGAAAATTAAAAAATCTAAAATATATCAATTTGAAAAATAATTTTTTAGAAAATCTTTATTTGGAAAATTTATCAAATTTAGAGGAAATTTATTTATCAAATAATAAGTTACCATCATCTGTGTTGAGTAACTTAAAAAAATTGGCAAAGCTTGAGTTACTATATTTAAATAATAACAATATAACGTCTATGAATTTAGACTTTTTCCAAAATTTTCCTCGATTAAAAGTGCTAGATTTATCCAGTAATCAAGTTAGAGTTGTTGATAATCAGTTTAGTTTATTGATATATTTAGAACAGCTTTTTCTAAAAAACAACAATTTAAGCTCTTTACCGTCTAATTCCCTCCAAAACCTAACAAAATTACAAAACCTGGATCTATCACTAAACAGTTTACGATTTTTGGACAAAAGTACCTTTAATTATCTAATTTCATTACAAATTCTAAACCTTTCTTCAAACAATATTGAAAATTTAGATAATGATTTACTTAAACCATTACAAAATTTAAATATTTTAGATCTTTCTCACAATTATCTAATCAAATTAGATATTAAATTATTTTCTTATCTATCAACTTTACAAGTTGTTAATTTTTCCTCAAATTCAATATCTTGTGTTGACAAACAAGATGTTGATTATTTTAAGCAAAACAATGTCAAATACGTTTCTAAGAAGCTTTTACTGACAGATGAGATTATCTGTCAGGAGGAGGCTGCGGAAAAGTCTTTCTCAGTTGTTTTTTCTATAGTGATTGTTTTATGTTTGTTAATTATTGGTGTTGTTTTGAGTTTTTTGTTTTACAAATGTTTAGGGAAATATCGGAGAAGAAGACCCATGCTTCAGTTATTAGAATTAAGACGAAATTATGTTAATTTATAGTAATTAAAAAATTTTTTTTATTCAATCTTGTATCATTTATGACATTTACCTCATTTATTTTAAGAATTTTTTTGACTTAAAAGACAAAAAATGAATTCACAAACATTCTATATACGACCTCTCTTTCTTTTTTAACTGATTATTTTTTAACATTCGTTTCTTTCTAAATCTCGCCTGCCAGTCTGGTAATCCTTCCACCATTTCCAGATTTTTTTTCTAATTTTTCAACTGTTTTTCTTTGACTTCTTTTGTTATTTCTTCTTTCTCTGCGTTTTTTTCTTTTAGTTTATTTTGCCAGTTTTTTACTTTTTGCCTTTCCAGTAGTTTTTTAAATTGTTGTACTTATTTGCGTATCTCTATCTTATTTGATTGTTCTACTCGTTTGCTTGTTTCTATCTTATTTGTTATCTTTTCTCTTTCTTTTTTTTCCTCTTCCAAGTATTTCCAAATTTTATTTTGCGTTGTTATTGCTTTTATTTGTTTATATTCATCTTTTTATTCTTTCAATTTATATTTTATTTCTTTTTTCGGTTTCTTGCATTATCTATCCCACTATTTAATATTTTTATCGTTTTTTTGTATCATTGTCTTTTAATTCTTGTACCATCTTTCTTACTCTTTTTTCTATAAATTTGATATTTCCTAATTTTTCCCTATATGTATAGATTTTATAATTTTTAATTTTTTATCTCACTTTATTATTAATGTCTTTTTTCTTTTTTTTGAGTTTTTTTTATATTTTTTTTTTTTGTATCTTTGTGCGGCATATGGTCTGATTCTGATATTTTGCAAATAAATGCAAATGGCTGCGGCTTCTCCGATATAGTATGTCAGCTGTCAATTGTCAGTCTTCAAATTGACAAGTGACACATTTATATTAGGATTACTTGATTCTGACGTCACAGGCTTAAAATCAACATGCAAAAATGGCAAAAGCAGGTAAAAGTTATTTACCTAACGACTTTGGAAAATAACCGATTCAACTTGAGCATTTTGTTTGCAAGACGGCTGACAAAAGTTCTGCATTAGTGCGCATAAAAGCTTTTTTTTTCTCAAAAAGTTAGGTACTATTTTTTTTCTAATTATATACACAATATTTGTTTCAAACCTTCTACCATATATTCGGCAACAAAGTATAAACAAAAGTGCGGGACAATCGTATTATTTCATTAGAAACAATTGGAAAACACCGATCTTTCATTGCAATGAGTGCAAAAAAGAAATAAAAGTTGCATACGAGGTTAGCTTTTTTAACCTTTTTTACTAATTGTTTTACGTATCCTGCACTGTAACAAACACTTTGTTTTTAACAATCTTATTGTTTTTATGACGCAACATAGCTTTTGTTTGTAAAAAAATTAACTTCATACGTCATCACTTAAGTAGTCTATTTTTTTTCGTCTGTGGTTTGTGTACGTGCATAGAGTAGGTTTGTTGTCATTGTCAAAAGTGACATATCGCTTGTCAACTTTGTTGCTTTTGGCTATGGAGGTAGAGGTAAGGAGGACTATCTCTGTGTATGAAAAAGTGTCCGTTGAAATGCGTCAAATTAGGGGAGCGCTACAATCGCATCAGTGTAAATTTTAAAAACCACGCCAAAAGTTATTAAAGTAAGATAGAAAAATAAACAAGGAAAGAACAACTTTCGCTTCAAAACTAATAACTAACTACTTTAGTCAACAAAAATAATAAATTTATTTACTCAGCACACTTCAATCTGTCTACAACTGCTACATTCATACCGTACACTGCTGCTACGCCAGCGCCATTCTGGAAGGTTTTTGAACTGTTACTTACAGCTTACAGCTGGACACTTTTTTAACTTGTCCCCCATATAAGATAGTCCTCCTTACCTCTACCCTCCATACTTTTGGCTTAATTGGTTTGGGATGTTCCGATTGGGTAATATTACTTAATACTTATGCTTCTATAGCGTAGTTATATGTTATCTATGGTTTGCTTGCTGTTTGATCTGTGGAGTTTGCGCAGCGTTATCTGATGTTTAAAAGACCTGTAACCTCACATTTTTAGCTTTGAAATTTGTGTTTGTGGGTCGTGAAACAATGGCAGAAGGTAAGAGCATATAAACCAGCAAAAGTAAATTTGAACCGAAATGTTTTAGCAAATCTTGTTCACATACATTGCCCAGGTAACCACAACGATATGGCGGATGCGGCGGCAAGGCACGCAGCAGCCGTTGATCTCTTTACAAGACTATGCCCCGTAGCCCGTAGCGGCTAGTGTGGAGGAAGTTGTTGGCATTAGACGCAGAGGGCGACAAAGATGTGCATGGAGAGTCCGATATACCAGGAATATGAATGCAGGATATCTCCAGATGGATGGCGAACAACTGGTGTGGGATATTAGGAATAACAAGCCGAATAATACGGAGATTATTGAAAAAACCAGAACTCTATATCCCCCATTTATAGAATTAATTTACTCTTGCGGATGTAGATGCGATGTATCCCCAACAGCAAGTATGCCAATTAAGAGATGTGATAGTGTTGTTATTTTAAAGGCGGAGGAGAATTTGGCTAATTTAAAGTTGGAGGAGGATCTCTAAGAATAAGGCTACTAGGTACCTAATACAAGTGTTTTAGGGTCATTTTTTTATTTCAGGGATCCTGTGGCTGTAATTGAATAAATTGAATAAAGATAAATATTTTTTGAAATATGTATTAGATATTCATTTGTATTGCAACTTAAGTAGATTTTATAATTTATATACCTACTTTAAAAACAGGGGTGTGATGAATTTACTTCGCGTATGAGGACTTGCCCGAATTTTAACTTTAAAACAAAAGTACCTTGAAGAACGGGGTAGATTTGATAAAAAATGGTGTGTGTTGAACAAGGCCATAGAATTTTGCTTTTTTAAAAATACTTTTGAAAACAAGGTCAAAATGCTTAAAAACACAGTGTTCTAAAAGGACCTTATATGTTTAGTTTTTTTTATGAAAAAATTTTAAATTCAAGACACCTTAAAATCGGGGGTGTTTTCCTTAAAAAATGTTAATTCGTCTTCGACTCATGAGCCTTCGGTGAATTTTTAAATATACCTTAAAAACGGGAGTGTTGTCACGATTTTTTCAGTTTACCCTTGAAAATTGGGGTGTTTTTCCATAAAAAGTGGCAGAATGCTGAAGGGGCCCACTTACTACTAATTAAAAATACGAACTATAATTTAAATTGTTAAAGAGAAAAATTTTTTAAGTGACATCTTACGTGGCTTCAGTGAACTACTGAATTACAATCTACTGTTATTGACATTTATGTTAATTTTGCAATTTGACAGCTGGTGGGTTTAGTTTTTGACGTTTCTGCCACTTTTTGTCATCAAGATTGGCTTTTGATTGGTCGGTTAGTTTTTCCAAATTTGCTTATTTCTTTTAAGATGGTGGCCGCACTTCATGGTGATGTTTCTTAAATCTATTTTGGGTACGTCCATTAAATTAAAATCCCTTTGAAAGTCGTGCCTTATTCAAATGCGATGAAGGAAAAACAGTTTTTAGTTGTGCGCTTGTTTTGTTTTTGCTGGAATTAGTATTAATCAATTGTTTGTATTTGAAAAAAAAAATGTAATTGTGTCTGCTGGTCCCCCATGGTAATTTTAATTTAATTCGTGAATTTATTGATTTGGAACGGTGGAATTAAGGAAGTGTTTCGGCGGCTTTCTACTCGTTAATTACAGTAGTGTTAATTAATAAGTCATATCTATGTTCGTATTTTTGAAAATAAAACATATTAAGGGTGACTGATTAATCCGAAATTGATTATTATAGCGGCCAACGGGTGTGATGGCGTCAAATAGTGACGGAAGTGGAAGCAATGGTAAACAAAATCAATTTTTCTTTATTTTACTTGTTACACAATGTTCCACTTCAGGTACTTTGCCGAGGAACTTCACCAGAGATTATGACACTCTAAAGCAACAATACGATAAGGCCAACGACTTGAACAGCTCCAGAAGACGTTGCGATCATGCTCATGTAAGATTTCTTTTTTCTTCTCAATTTAACTTTTATTATATTTTATTAAGTCAAGTCAAATCGGTCTAGAATCGGCAAACGTCATAATAATGACAAAGTGGCAGGTGAGGGTTGTCTGTCAAGTTTATCATTTGTTTTTATGCCATTATGACAGTATTGGAAAATCAAATGTAATCCACAATTATTTAGAAACTGTGGACCACAAAATCAGACTCTTATCTTGATTCATTTATACATTTTTCATTGAGAAAAGCAAATAATAAAATACATTTGTCCAAAAATTGTGAAAATATGAAGCACAAATGTCAAACTAAACGCGCTGAATCAAGCTAAGAATGTGATTTTGTTTTTCATAGCTTTCATTTATCTTAACAATCAATTATTCCCTAGATTTAGGAATATTCGCTATAAATTTAGTAAGGTTGCAGAGTCTGGGATTTCTAAGGAAAAAAAAATTAAAATAATTTAGATTTGGATCGGATTATAATAAAATTATTAATATTAAATGTGATTAAATTTGGTCACACTAGGGCTTGGCATATATTAAATCGTGTTTTAGTACTTAATGTAGTGATATGACGTCACAAAAATTTATTTTTAATTTTCAGTTTATTGTTGACATTTTTTTTTCGGAAGTAATGACAAAGCGGCAGATGGCAGTTGTCATGTTTATCATTTGTTTCTATGACATTATGACAGTATTGGAAAATCAAATTATATACTGTGTGATCTACAATTATTTAGATAAGGAGTGACTGTGGAAAACAAAATCATACTCTCAAAAAATTAAACTAATTGTAGACCTACATTATACCGAGTGACTATAAATGTATCAATCAAAAAATACAGTGGCAAGACTGAATAAGTTGGTAGTGTAACCTGTCAGTTGTCAATCGTTTTTATTTAGATTATGTCACGAAGTAAAGACATTAATATAGTTTTCAATCTTTAAAAGTCATTCGGTAGATTAATGCTTATTACCATTGCGCAATACCGGTAGTAAAATTTTAAGCGCTTTTTTAATGAAAAAACTCATTGTTTTAATGATCTAAAAAGGTTTTTTCTATTGTTTCTATTTATAAATTATTATTCGAGGCAAAAATTGTCACGTTTTAATGTCATGACCAAAAATCAATGCACACAAAGATCACCGAATATCAGTTATAAATAATAATCTCTTCTAAAAAAAAATTGGTACAATATTGTTTATATAATTTTTATGATGTAATTATTGTGTTCTACGACATTTATTAGTAAATTGTGGTATGAAAGACATTATTTTTTTGTTTTTTTAGGACCTTGATTACTTCAGGGAGCAACATAGGGCGGCTATGAATCAGCTGGAAGTTTCATCTCAGGATTCGGCTTCTTTGCGTACTAAATACTCAGACCTGCTAAATGAGAAACAAAGATTGGAGCAAGAAAATCAAAGACTGAGAAAAGAAGTGAATGATGTGCATAGGCAGCAAAAAGATGTTCTTTTAGCTGCTGAAAATGGCAATCCAGAGTCTTTATACATTTCACATACGCAAGCTTTGTCCAAACTCGAATTGGCGAAAGATGAAAATGGCCGATTGGTCAAAAAATGTGAACTATTGGTACAGGAATTGAATAGCGCTGTAAGTGACAATATAGATAAGCCAATTTAGCTCGTTGGAATCTTTTAATAATTTTTTTTTCAGCAACGAGAATTAGGTAGCCTTAAACCTCAAGTTCTAAAGCTCTACAAAGCAAATCAGAAGATCCAGCAGCAATATGAAGAAGCGGAAAAACAAATCGTGGCGATCAAAATTAAAGCAAATAAAGATGTCAAAAGGCTAACCGATGATAGAAACGCCACCTTAGCTGAGTACACTTTAGTAATGAGTGAACGGTAAGTGTGTTAATTTCCAACAATTTTGGGGAAGTAAGCGTTAAAATTGTAGAGACCAAGTGCATAAAGAAATGGAGAAATTGAGTGATGATCTAGCGCAAGCTTTGAAGAAAGGTAAGATGTTGGATGCTGACAATCAGGAATTGGTTGGAGAGAAGCAAGCGATTGGATATCAATTGGAGTCGTTGCGAAGAGAAATTTCAAGTGCTCTTTACGAACGAGATAAAGCACTAAAGGAGAATGTAGAATTGCGAGAGAAATTCGGTGAATTGGGTGCAGCAAATGAAGATTACAAGCGCCGAGAGCAGACGAGATCACGACATTTAGATAGTATAGGTGGGCCTTGCGAAAATGTAGGAAGAAAAGATGTGTTACAATCAGATGTGAGATCAATTGCTCAACGTCAGAGGTTAGATAATCTAGATCAGGCCAATCAGGAACTAGAGTCATTAAGAAAAAGTTTAGATAAAGCACAAACTGAATTGTCTGAAGCTATTCAAGAAGCTGAAGTATCAAAAGGTCGACGAGATTGGGCGTTTTCTGAACGTGATAAGATCGTTCAAGAACGGGAGAGTATTCGGACTCTTTGTGATAATATGCGAAAAGAAAGAGATCGGGCTGTTTCGGAACTTGCTGAATCTCTGCGTGAGTCTGATGCTGTCAAAAAGCAACGAAGTGAGCTGGTAAAAGAAGTGAAAGCTCTTAAAGAGATGCTTGATGCACATATGGTTGAGCGTGATGAGGATCATTTTGATCATCATGGTGATATTGATGATAGTTTTGAAGTTTTGGAAGTTGAGCTGACATGTGATGGAACTACTGATTTGGGATTGGAGCTGGCCGGAGGTTAGTGGAGTAGGTTTTTATATCAAAGAGTATCTTACGTGACTGATAAGACACGAAAAAGTCGCATTTATGCTTTGAAATGTTTAAAAAAAATTAAATACGGAACAATATGCTGCTTCTGAAAAAATTATAATAGCGTGCGTCTTATACAATTATGACAAATGACCATATTTTTTTTATATACTTATTATACAGAACAATTTTTTTTTTATTAACTTATGGTTCAGAAATGGCGTTTGTACTTTAAAACTACAGAAGGTAATTCTTTTGAAAACGATAGAGAAATATTACATAAAACTACAAAAAAAAACATGATAAAAGATAAGAAATTTATAAAAAAAATAGTGGAAAATTAATTATTGAACAAATAAATTCAATATATACTGATTGGAAAGAAAAATGCAACATGACCTGAATTAGTTTTATTAAATTTTCGACGAAATTTAATCTAGATCACTGCCAAATTTTTCTGCGACCATCTTTGAAACATTCTCTCTCAACCAAAAAAAAATTATTTAAATCAGTTTATAGATTAAAATGTAAATTAAATCAGTGTTGCACTTTTCTATTCAATCACTATATCTTTTTTTAAATTTGTATTATTTGATAAGTAAAAACAATCAGAGGCGAATATTTACATTTGAATGAAAAACCTTTCCATTTAAGACGATTTCAAAAAACCACAAGAAAGCTGATAACAAACAATTAATATTTCAATATATACTGATTGCAAAGAAAAATGCAACAATAATTGGTCAATTAGTTTTATATGCTTTCCAACTAATTAAATTTGTTGTTGACAGGTAGGGATCCACATTTTCCCCATTACCCCGGTGATGGTGCGGTTTACGTTGCCTCGGTAGCAGAGGGATCAATTGCCGATGGAAAATTAAAGCCAAATGATAGAATTTCGCGAGTGAATGATGTTGATTGTAGTGCAGTTTCAAGGAGAGTTGTCTTAGAGGCTATTAGGTCGAGTTTACCAGTAGCTCGAATGGTAGTTAATAGACCTAGAAGACGAAGAGGAGGAAGTCCAACACCAAATTCACAAACATCACAGAATGCAACTAAATGGATACATACGGCAAGATTAGTACCAGGATGTCATGGTTTGACATTAAATACAGGATTGTATATTAGTAGGATAAGTGAAGGCAGTTTGGCTGCTAAAGATAAGAGTCTTTCGGTTGGAGATAGAATTTTAAGGGTATGTTTACGTTTTTTTATCAATTTAAATTCCTGATAAGACAGCTAACTACTTTATCAAATGTCAAAGTTGTTACTTGATTGTCAAAATTGTCATGTTCATTGTGTGGAGCAACTATCCCAATGAGAAATTTATTGCAATAAAAAAAAGATAGAAAAAACGTCTAAAAGCTTTTGATTTCAAATGGGTTTTGCAACAGAGCTAATATTACTTATTTTTATCAAAACAAGAATTAATATCTGTCAAATCAACGCTATTCAAATGACTTTTGGTTGTGGCTAAATGACATTATGAAAACAAATGATTTCCATGGCTGTCTAAATTATGTTTTTATTGATACAATTACCTCAATTTTTTGCTAATTTATGAAAAAAACTTTTTTTTTAGATAAATGATAAATCTATGGATGATGTGGAGAGCATCCACGATGCAATGAGAGTCCTAAATGACGATTCGGCCGATGTTATTACCGTAACAGCTTTAAAAATCAGTCATCCAGAATGTCCAAACGTTTTCACTCCCGTTCGGCGCCATAAACGTGAAAATCGTAGCTCTCAAACCGATGAGAATGAATTTTTGGCTAATCAACAAGAGAAAAATAACGGAGGCGCTTGGTTTAAAGAAAAAATTGATCTAATGCGCGGTCGACGTCATACAAAAGAGAGTGGAAAGAAAAAGTATCATAGGAATAGTTCATCGCCGAATCCTTTGGAAATGGGAGGACCAGAACAAGCAATAGCTGAATTGGATTTGGTTTTAGATAGTTATAGGGGAAATTCGAGTGCAGGAACTGTAAAAAGGGCTAAAAGGGGGGCTTTGAAAGAGCAAGAGAAAAATGGTGGAACATGGCCGAAAGCTCGAGCAGCGGTTATGTTGCAACCGGCTATTGGCAGTACTGTAGTTGTGAGAAAAAAGGAACGACCAGGTTTAAGTCTTTTGAAAGAAGGGGGCTCAGATTGCTACAGGTAAATATTTTATACAAAATTTTAAGTTTACATTATAGTATTTTTTTTTAGGAAATCGACACCAGTTCCATTATCTTTAATGTCTGTAGCTCCGCCACCAAGCAATCGCCATTCGGTTTATAAAAGTGTTGATGGTGGTGGGGCTCATTTCAGTACAGTGGGTGATTCATTTGAAAAACTGCGATCATTACCATCTAATCGCCTCAGTGCTAATATGAATTCGGATAATAGTTTGGATTATCCGGTTCATCGTTGTTTAGATAAAGATGCTGTTAATTATTATAAAAAGAATAAATTGGGCAATGCAGGCAAATATACGTTTGACTGTGATCGTGATAGTATGGTTGGTAGTCATCATGAACCGCCAACAGTTGGCATTCTTCCACCTCCAGCACATAGCCGTATACATAGTCAGCTATGGATGGCACCTAGAATCTATTATCCTTTTCATCCACATTCTCACTCTGAACAACATAATAGAGATAGTTTTAGTTTTGAGCCACCTTCTTTCCATCATGGACATAGTCCTTCAGTAGATGGAAGTGGTAGAAAAATTGGGCATTTAGGTGTTGGCTCTGTACTTCATCAAAGTGGCTATAGAGAACCAGATTTACTAGAAGTGGGAACATTTCCACGAAAAAGGGAAAATCAAAGATTCAGAGTGCCCTCCAATCAGAGCGTAACCTCCAAGGTAATTACTTGGTCATTGAGAGCCATTATTCTTTGATTAATGGTCATATTTTTTATTTAATTAGGTCAGTACTGGAAGTATTGAGCGAAGCTCCGAAAGAGGAAGTCCCATGCCTATATTTCAAGTGGAGGTTTTGAGTCCCGGTGATCCGGGGGCTGGTGGTGGTAAGAAATGTTGCTCTTGGGTTGGATTACACCATAAACCTCTTCCAGGCGAATTAAGAAGAGTTCACATTGATAAGTCAAATGAACCGCTTGGAATACAAATAAATTGTCCGGAAACTGGTGGAATTTTTGTTTCAACAGTTAATGATAATAGTTTAGCGAGTAGAGTTGGTCTTCAAATTGGTGATCAGCTGTTGGAAGTATGTGGTATTAATATGCGAAATGCTACATATAATCTTGCAGCTAATGTCTTAAGACAGTGTGGGAATTCTATTACAATGTTGGTTCAATATAGTCCAGATAGTAAGTTTGCACTCGGATTTATGGGTATAATGGTATTGATTATTGATTTTTAGAGTATAATGAGTTAGAGGGATCTGGTTCGTGTTCTGGATCTAGCTCTAATGGTGATGATGGAGACGGGGAAGAAGCCACTCCTTGTAATTCTCCTAAAGAAGTGCGAAAATCTCACTCAGTAGGCATCACAAGCTTGCCGCCTACAAATTCATTACTCAGAGCTGGTCAAGCAACTTCATTACAACGACAAAATACTAGTTCTCGGTTCGTAATTTTCTAACAATAGATAGATATTTCATAATTATAATTAATAGAGATGACACTGAACGCTACTTATACATCGAAACAATGAAAACCTCAAATTTAGGAATATCACTAGTTGGTGGTAATGCCTCTGGAATTTTTATTCATTCGGTTCAGCCTGATTCGATGGCCTATGATGCTGGACTGCGCACTGGAGATCAAATTTTGGAATATAATGGCAGTAATCTGCGCAGTGCTACCGCTGAAGAGGCTGCCTATGAGTTGGCGAAGCCAGCTGATAAAGTTACGGTTTTAGCTCAATACCTTATTGATAGTGAGTATTTGAATAGTATATTAAAAAATTAATTTTATAAAAGTTGATTTGACACACAAGTAGTTTTCTATGAGACACAATACCCCTTATAAAACGTGTTTTTCAATTTTACGTCTTTTTTTTTCGATTAGATTCTAAATTGAAAACATTAATAAGCTTATTAAAGACTAAAATTCGAAAAAAAAAATTTTTTGGGCTCAACAAAAATTGTACGGACTGTATAGTATATTTGGGTCATGACCTCACAGGGGACTTTTTATGCTGATTGTATTAATTTATTATAAAACTTATGATTTTGCAGGGTATAACGAAATTAAAGATAAGCCTGGCGATAGTCTTTACGTCCGCTGCGGCTTCGATCGCTCTGGAAATGAGTTGACGGAGCCTCCTCAGCTTTCTTTTTCAAAAGATGACGTTCTCTACGTTGATAATACGATGTTCAATGGCGTTCCAGGCCAGTGGCGTGCATGGCGTCTAGATAACGAAGGTCGTCGGCAACAATGTGGCGTTATACCGAGTAAATATAAAGTGGAAGAGGAGATGTTGTTGCGTCGTGGCGCCGATCTCGATCAAACTGGACGCTCAGTTTCGGCTGGATCGTCAACAGCTCGACGAAGTTTTTTTCGTCGAAAAAAACATCAAAGACACTCGAAGGAGCTGGCGAGTTTCTGTAGTTTAGCGGGACCGGGTTGGTACTCGGATGGAGGATCGTTACATGAGGAACCTGTACCACCACCTGCTTATCAGCGAGTGGAAAGATTATCTTTTCCAGAGTTTAGACCCGTGCTAGTTCTAGGCCCGTTGGCAGAGTGTGTCGTAGATAAATTGGTAAGTAATTTTTATAAAAAAAATTGTATATTCAATAAGGGCATGCGATCTCTCATAGTACGAGTTATGTCAAACGACTCTACTGAGCAAATGTCAAAGTGACAGCCGCAGTTGGTTTGACTGTTTTTTATGTTTTGTACAATTAATTTGCATTTATCAACCCAAATTTAAGATTTAAAGTTATTTCTACAGGTTAAATTTTGCATGAAAAAACGACACTACGCATGCGCTTTTTTTTTGACAGCGGAGTAGTTGATGTTTAAAGTTGTAATAGATCAATCCCACACTGATGATTCATTGTGTATGAAAAATGTAATTATTTCCAGGTGAGTGATTTTCCGGATGAATTTGGTCGTGCTCCGGCTGAAACGCGGCGCTGCTCTCAAGCTCAGTTGGACCGCGAGTTGGCTGATGGCCATTTGGTGGAGTATCGTCGTCGAGGAAGTTGTTGGGAATGTGTAACTGTAGCAGCTGTCAGACAAGTATCGCGGGCTCATCTCCATTGTATGCTCGATATAGCCGCAAGCAGTGTCGAACGACTTCACAGGCATGGAATCTTTCCAGTTGTTTTGCTCGTTAAATTCAAAAGTACTAAGCAAATTCGGGAAGTCAAGGATGCTGTACGCTTTAGTTTGGATAAATTATCTGGAAAAGCGGCTAAGGAAATGTTTGAGCATGGGCATAAGCTTGAAGCGGAGTATAGGCATCTGGTGACAGCTGTTGTGGCAGCAGGGGCTAATGTTGCACATGTTTGTGCGCAGGTAAAAGCTGCTGTTGATGCCGAACATAGGAAAAGTCAATGGGTACCTGTTGGCTAGAAAAGATTTGGTAGTATTATCTGAAAAAGGTTATCATTGGTTAAAAATTAGATCTCTCAACGATCTCAATTATACAAAAAAAAAAACACCAAACCAGCATTTGACAACTATTTATGCTTTACCTTAAAACCGATGAAGTGCCTCTTTTTACATTTTTATAATATCACAAATACTCGTTCTACTCATTCTACGATAATTACGCATCAGTCTTTCGTTGTTAAATCTATGTAATAATGTGTCTTACTATTATATGTAGTTCATTTACAGTTTTATTAACTCATTATTGTTATGCAGTATTTTATTATAAAATTTTATTTTGTTGTACATATTCTTTAAACAAAATTTTTAAATAATTTAAGGTGGTTGTATATTTCTCCTTCTGTGATTATTTTATTGTTCTGATATTTCTTTAATAAACATTATGTTTTTCAAAGGGGTCGCTTTTATTTGGTCTGCTGGAGAGCTTTCAACTACGAAGAAATAACAAAAAGAAAAGATATTTCTTCAGTTTTGGTTCACATGGGTCATTGTTTTGAAAAATAAATAATTTATCCTCGAATTTGTATATGTTCAAGTTACTTACATAACCTGTTATCAGTTTTTTGTACAAAACAAAAAAAAAATGGTTTTATTCTTGGTTATCATCTTTTTGTAGTCTTATGTAATGTTTTTTATCTTTATTTGATAATTGTTTTGTGAAAAGAATTATATCGAGAATGAGTCGCTGTCCGTTGTTTGTTTTTTAATAATTGAAAAATTCGGGTTTTGGCGTGTCTTTGCAGGTGGATCACAGGAACCTACATCAGGAAGGAATCAAAAAGGTAAAGTACAATCAAATTCCCATATTAACTTTAGTTATATATACTGACTAATAGAAAGAAATATTGATGATTTATTCGACTTTTTTGTGTAATTTTCCAGCAATTTTGAAATAGAAAAGTGCTAAAATTTACAAATTTTTCATTAGACAAACTTCATTGATGTCCTTTGGCACAGTTTTTAAAATAAAAAAAAATTATTATTGAATGAAGAAACTTCGGTGGCAAATAATTTTGAATCAAGTAGGCTATGAATTATGACATTAGGCCACTACTCAATTGTTTTTTTGCAAATAATTATAGTAATGACGCCGCACTTTTCAAAGCGGTTGTTTAATCACTTATAGAGCTAAAAATATTATTCAAATCGAATTTTCGGGCTTAAAACCATTCAAAATCATTTGTGTAGTGCGTTTTTTTTATTATGTGAGGATCTGAAAGATAGCGCTTTGCGTCTCCTTCCAGATGGGTCCCAAAGGAGGAGCCCCCAGCTTTCTACATCAGGCCAGGTCAGTGCAATTGATGGGGTTATTAATTATTGTATCTTTCCTTTCAAAAGTTGTCCTTAGCCGTAGTTTTTTATATTTTTATAAAAAACTATTAAAATCAATAAATAATTTTAATCATTGATGTTCAATTGTTTTTAAATCAAGTAGGCCGTGAGTTTGACATAATGCTAGTGCGACTTAATTTTTTATATTGGCGTCGAAGTTTCTTTCAAAACGGGTGTTTTTGTGCAGAATGAGATTAAAAAAGGGTTTTAAAACATTTTCGGGTTCATAATTCATTTGTGTAGTGTTTTTCTTTTATTCGGTGAAAATTTGAAAGACTTTTTTGGTGGGGCCCCCTTGGATAGTACTTGCAGGTAGGCATCTTAGAGAAGCAAGCCTCCCAGCTTTCTACATCAGAAAGACCGCAAACTGGTAAAGTACAAACAAATTTTCGTGTTGTGTATTAGTTTTTTTTTCTTGGGTCCGCATTTTTTGCGAGAAATTAAAATGGCGTATTTGACTTTTGGGGAGTTTTCCAGCAATTTTAAGGGAGAAAAATGCCTAAATCTACCTTTCCTTTCATTAGAAAACTTTTTTAGGGTTGAGTTTAGGGGTTTTTCTACAAACAAAATGAAATTAGTTGTAGGAAATAGTGTCATTTTTGTAGTTATGTTGCAATAGGTCATTGACCTATACCTAAAAGCCTGTTTATTAAAAACAAATTTTTAACAATTTAGAAGAGTTTTTATAATATTTATTTGATTTGAAGCAATAAGTCAGAATCAGAATAGCCAACGTAATTTTATTTCTTTTAATAGCTGCCAACTGTCAGTATGTCATATTTTTAAAAATTACTAAGTTTCCTAGTGTACGTTTAATAAAGATTGTCATCGCAGTAGGCTGTGGAAAATTATATTTATTGTGTTACATTTTAGTTTTTTATATATTGTCTGAGCAAATTGTGCTCCCTATTCCCGTCTTATTTAGCAAAATTCCTGTTTTTTTTAATAATTGTTTAATTCATACTTTTTTGTAATTAATAATTTTTGCTGATATATTGTGTTGAAAGTGAGACAACTATATTTTCACCAAATAGTTTTTTAAATATTTTTTCGACTATATTTAAAAATATTTTTGTATAAATAATATTCTTAAATCTACTGCGTTTTAGACAAGGTCATTTTTTTTCGTGGATAACATTCCATTGCACCACTTTTGTCGGCCAATCAGAATGCTTGATTTATTTTTCCAAAGCCTTCGTGGCTTTTGTTTTCAGCGAATTTAACGTATTTAGCTGTGGTATTTAGTAATTATTTGGCTTTCAAGGTGAAATGTCGCGCGATCGTGGAGAAATTTCCGATTTTTTTCTAAATAATTAGTGTTTGTGGGGGTGCTTTTGAGTGAGAATGTAATTTATACCTAAAAATTTGTTTTAATTTTAATTTATCAGAATTTTTATTTGGAAAAAGAAGAATTTATTTAATATTTTTCAATTAATATTGAATAAAATAATGTATTATTATTCGGTATATGGATAATTTTTTCAATATCCATAATCTTTTTTTGTAGTATAATTTACTAGTTTTTTACATTTCAATGTAGGTACAGTTGTGTAATAAAAATGTTCTTTATTATTTGATAAAGCAAAGCCTACTTAATTTATTTCATTTATACAATTTAATTAGTTTTTAAAGTGGTCTAGCTCTTTACAGATTTGGACCAACTCTTAAATTAATTTAAATTACGTTAATCTAAGCAGAGGTTAACAGATTAGTGAAAAGATAATCATTTATGCCATCAGATACAAAATTTTTCTATGTCAGTTGCTGTATCATTCTTATTTATCTTCGAAAATAAGAAAAAACAAAAAAAAGAAGATTTTTCTCATCAATTTTGGTTTAAATGAGTCGATATTTTGTATTTATTTCAAAAATTTATTAATTTATTTTCAAATTTGTATAGTATAGTATATTCACGTTTCTTTCTCCAAAAATCATTGTTATCATCTTTTTTTGTCTAAAACGAAAAAAACTAATGGTTTTATTCTTTGTTATCATCTTTTTTGTTGTCTTATGTGATGTTTTACTGTTGTATTGCCTATTATTGTTTAGTTTCGTTTCAGACTTCGTGGCGTTTGCACGGATGTTTGCGCGCGCGCGGGCGACAATTAAATGATCGCGATATTATTTTTTTTAATAATAATAATAAATTTATTAAGACGTTATCTCTATTTAATTATTGTTTTGTTAAATAAATAAAAAAGTGGAAGAATTCGGGTTAAAAAAATTACAAATCGTGTGTATAGTAAAAACGCGAGTGTCCTTCCTGGTGGATTTTAGGAATATCACAGGAATACCATAAAAAGGAATCAAAAAGGTAATAATAGAAAGAAGTATTGATCATTTATCCCACTTTTTTGCGTTAATTTTCCACTCTAAAAAAAATTAGTTAAACAAAATTAAATTTTGTATAATAGTTTTTAGTGACTTTTGCCGTGAGTTGGTATGATAAGTAAATATGACGTCAATTAACATTACTGTCATTGTCAATAAAATCACTGCGGATTTGTCAATTACCGCGAAAAATTAGAACATACTATTCTTAGAAAAAATTTTTAAAGTTACCTTTAGGCGTAATTTAATATAAAAATAAAAAATAATTATTTAATATTTTTAAGCTTTAAAAGTGAGAAGAAATAACAAAAAAAAATGTTTTTTCTTAAATTTAGTTTAAATGAGTCAACATTTTGAGATACAACGTCTTTTTAATAGAAATTATCTCAAATTTTTGCATTTTTTTTAGTTTAATAAAGAGCTGTAACTGTTTATTTCCTTCATATAGACTTTAAAAAATAAAATTAAAATCAAAACGCGCTTAATTTCAGCATAAACTCTTCCAATTTTTGATAATTTCCATTATATTTGTTCTGAATTTTTTCAGTTTTTGTTTAATATCCGATGTTTTTTTTAAAAATAATTATAGAACTAGTAGGAAACAAATAGAAACTTTTTTATTATAATATCTGTTTTTGAAATATGACAGTTTTATCATAAAAAAACTATGAATCTTTAAGCTTTCGATGATTCTATCAAACTTAATCTTTAAAAATAAAGAGAAATAACAAAAAAAAGACGTTTTTCTTCAATTTTTAATAAAATAAATCCATATTTGGGGATTATTTTAATAAATTAATGAAATTAATGGATTTATTTTTGATTTTGTATATATTCCAATTACTTACATAACCTGCTTATCAGTTTTTCTTTCTCCAAAAATCATTGTTATCATCTTTTTTTGTCTAAAACGAAAAAAACCATTGGTGATTATTTTAAAAAATTAATGAAATTAATTGGTTTATTTTTGATTTTGTATATATTCCAATTACTTACATAACCTGCTTATAGTGCTTATCAGTTTTCTTTTCTCCAAAAATCATTGTTATCACCTTTTTTTGTCTAAAACAAAAAAAACTAATGGTTTTATTCTTTGTTATCATCTTTTTTGTTGTCTTACGTAATGTTTCTTTGCTGTTTTCAAAAGTATTATTGCCTACTATAGTTTAGTTTAGTCTAAGACTTCGTGCCGTTTGTCACGGACTATTAAATGACCGCGTGATTAATTTTTCAAAGATATTATGTTTATTTAATTATTGATTTTTAAAAATAAATATTTAGAAAACAAATCGGTTTCGCGGTCGGTCGTTTTTCTTTTTTTTTAATAAAAAAAATCGGGTTACGTAGTGGAAAACTCGTAGCGGGCGTGTCCTTTCAGGTAGATTCCAGGAATCCTAAAGGAACACACAACAGGGAAAAATCAAAAAGGTAGAATACAATCAAATTTTAATCTTGACAATAGAAATAAATATTGATGATTTTTTCAACTTTTCTGTGGAATTTTTCAGCAATTTTGAAATAGAAAAGTGCGAAAAGATTACAATTTTTCTTATTAGAAAAAATTTTTCCATGTTGGCTTTAGGCGTAGTTTTTCATATAAAAAGAAAAAATGATTATTTTTAATCATAGAACCTGCAGTGGCAAATAATTTTGAATTTAGTAGGCTATGAATTTTGACATTTAGGCTACTATTCAATTGTTTTTTTACAAATAATTATAGTAATGATGGGGCACTTTACAAATCAGTTTTGGGGCTAAAAAGATTATTCAAATCGAATTTTCGGGTTTAAAAACATTAAAATTACGCTTTTTTTTATTCTGTGAGAATCTGAAAGCTAACGCTTTGCGTTTTGTTCCAGGTAGGTCCCAGGAGCCCCCAGCCTCCCGCTTTATTCATCTGGCCAGGTTAGTGCAATCAAATTTTGTTATTATTATATTTTAAGTGATTGAATTATTGCATAAATCGAAAAGATTAATTTCACTTTTTAGTAATTGTTCATCAATTTTCAACAAAATAATAAAATTTATATGATTTTTTTTTTTTTAAATCAAGTAGGCCGTGAGTTTGAAATAATGCAAATGCTACGCAATTGTTCATTTTGACGACGTAGTTTTTTTCCAAAACGAGTGTTTTTGTGCTAAAAGATATAAAAAAAGGTTTTATAACACATTTTTGGGCTTGAAACTGTTATAATATTTATTTGATTTGAAGCGAGTAGTCAAGATAGCCAACGTAAATTTATCGTTGCTGCCAACTGTCAATGTGTCATATTTTTAAAAATTACCTATAGTACGTTTAATAAAGATTATCATCGCAGTAAGCAGAGTTACATTTAAATTTTATGTATTGTTTGAGCAAATAGTTTGCCCTATTCCTGTCTTATCCCGCAAAATTTCTGTTTTTTTATATAATTAATTATATAATTAATATTTTTATGTAATTGATTATTTTTGCTGACTGATGTAATCTCAGTCAAATTGAGATAATAAATTGTATTGAAAGTGTAGAATCACATTAATAAGAATATTATAAAACATTTAATTTTAAATGTATCTGTGGTAGAAATAGTTTATTTATTAAATGATTAATTTTACATTTTTTAAATAAAAACATTTTTTTTTGTGTGTTATCAGTTCTGTTGTCGTAAATAGCAATTGTAGTTTTTTTATGTCATTTTTTCTGTTGTTTTACGACAGCATAACGATACGTTGTAATGTATTTGATTAAAAATAGTGTTTGTAATTTTTTTTTTATAGAGTAAAATTTTTCTATATATGTATATTCTGTGACGTCACATTCTTCTTAGTTTTTAATATTTTGTAAAAAGAAATATTTAGAAAACAAATCAATTTCACTGTCTCCACCTTTTTCTTTTCTTTTTAATGGAAACATTTATGGTGATTGGTATCAAATGTATATTGTTTGTCTTTGACAATGTTTGACTTCTTTGCGGGGGACTTTTTATCCAATCCTGGAGCTTTCGGTTAGTAGGGCCCAACACGTCCTCTGTGAGTGAAGAAGGGGGAGGATATAAAAAAGTTCCGTGGAGATCTCATTTATTGTCCAAGCTTTCAGTATACATGCGATGCTTCTTGCTATTTATGGTTTTATTAAAAAGACGTCAAAAACCAAACACTCTTTTTTTTGCACAGTTTTTTAAATATTTGTTTAATTAGCGTCTTAAATATTTAGATATAAGTATTGTAATTACTAATTTTGTTCTAATTTATTTAATTGATTAATAATAATGTAATATTATTTTATATATGTTTTATTTTGCTCGTAAACAGCATTGAGTTGTCATGTATTTGAAAATAAAGAAAGTTTATTAAGTAATGTTTTCTAATATAATAAGATTGTTTACGTATTTATATTTGTCTAATTGAACGTCTTAAACAACTAGATGTAGGTATTTGTAATTTCTAATTTGTTTTAATTTATTCTAATTTATTTAATTGATTGATATTGATGTATTGACTATAAAAAGAGATTGTCATAGTATATATTTATTGTAACTTTGCATAAAATGCGGAATTTCCAAGCGGATTTTGAAATGCGCACTGGTGTCGTTTTCTGAGGGGAGAAAACGGATGTGAGATCTAATCATACAACGTTTTTTTGTAAATTTTTGTATTTGTTAGGCGGCTGGTATCGTTTTCTGAGGGGAGAAAACGGATGTGAGATTGCACCAAACATTTGTTTGGTTCTGCAATATTTAGGACTTTTTTCTTATTTTGACAGTGGATTAGGCCTACTGGGGACACCACTATAAAAAAACGCACCGTTTACTGTACCTCTTCAAGGTGGTGTGGAAATCAGTAAAATGTATTTTCTGTGACGTCACATTCTTCTAAGTATTTAATTTTCTGTAAAAAGAAGTATTTAAAAAACAAATCAATTTCACTGTCTCCACCTTTTTCCTTTTTTTTAATGGAAACATTTATAGTGATTGGTATCAAATGTATATTGTTTGTCTTTGACAATGTTTGACTTCTTTGCGGGGGACTTTTTATCCAATCCTGGAGCTTTCGGTTAGTAGGGCCCAACACGTCCTCTGTGAGTGAAGAAGGGGGAGGATATAAAAAAGTTCCGTGGAGATCTCATTTATTGTCCAAGCTTTCAGTATACATGCGATGCTTCTTGCTATTTATGGTTTTATTAAAAAGACGTCAAAAACCAAACACTCTTTTTTTTGCACAGTTTTTTAAATATTTGTTTAATTAGCGTCTTAAATATTTAGATATAAGTATTGTAATTGCTAATTTGTTCTAATTTATTTAATTGATTAATAATAATGTGATATTATTTTATATATGTTTTATTTTGCTCGTAAACAGCATTGAGTTGTCATGTATTTAAAAATAAAGAAAGTTTATTAAGTAATGTTTTGTAATATAATAAGATTGTTTACGTATTTATATTTGTCTAATTGAACGTCTTAAACAACTAGATGTAGGTATTTGTAATTTCTAATTTGTTTTAATTTATTCTAATTTATTTAATTGATTGATATTGATGTATTGACTATAAAAAAAGATTGTCATAATATATATTTATTGTAACTTTGCATAAAATGCGGAATTTTCAAGCGGATTTTGAAATGCGCACTGGTGTCGTTTTCTGAGGGGAGAAAACAGATGTGAGATCTAATCATACAGCGTTTCTTTGTAAATTTTTGTATTTGTTAGGCGGTTGGTATCGTTTTCTGAGGGGAGAAAACGGATGTGAGATTGCACCAAACATTTGTTTGGTTCTGCAATATTTAGGACTTTTTTTTTTATTTTGACAGTGGATTAGGCCTACTGGGGACACCACTATAAAAAAACGCACCGTTTACTGTACCTCTTCAAGGTGGTGTGGAAATCAGTAAAATGTATTTTCTGTGACGTCACATTCTTCTTAGTTTTTAATTTTTTGTAAAAAGAAATATTTAGAAAACAATTCAATTTCACTGTCTCCACCTTTTTCTTTTCTTTTTAATGGAAACATTTATGGTGATTGGTATCAAATGTATATTGTTGGTCTTTGACAATGTTTGACTTCTTTGCGGGGGACTTTTTATCCAATCCTGGAGCTTTCGGTTAGTAGGGCCCAACACGTCCTCTGTGAGTGAAGAAGGGGGAGGATATAAAAAAGTTCCGTGGAGATCTCATTTATTGTCCAAGCTTTCAGTATACATGCGATGCTTCTTGCTATTTATGGTTTTATTAAAAAGACGTCAAAAACCAAACACTCACTTTTTTAAATATTTGTTTAATTAAGCGTCTTGAATAATTAGATATAAGTATTGTAGTTACTAATTTGTTCTAATTTATTTAATTGATTAATAATAATGTGATATTATTTTATATATGTTTTATTTTGCTCGTAAACAGCATTGAGTTGTCATGTATTTGAAAATAAAGAAAGTTTATTAAGTAATGTTTTGTAATATAATAAGATTGTTTACGTATTTATATTTGTCTAATTGAACGTCTTAAACAACTAGATGTAGGTATTTGTAATTTCTAATTTCTTTTAATCTATTCTAATTTATTTAATTGATTGATATTGATGTATTGATTATAAAAAAAGATTGTCATAATATATATTTATTGTAACTTTGCATAAAATGCGGATTTTGAAATGCGCATTGGTGTCGTTTTCTGAGGGGAGAAAACGGATGTGAGATCTGAACAAACAGCGTTTATTTTTAGGTATTGCAGTTGTTAGGCGGCTGATATCGTTTTCTGAGGGGAGAAAACGGATGTAAGATTGCAGCAAACATTTGTTTGGTTCTGCAATATTTAGGGCTTTCTCTTATTTTAACAGTGGATTAGGCCTACTGGGGACACCACTATAAAAAAACGCACCGTTTACTGTACCTCTTCAAGGTGGTGTGGAAATCAGTAAAATGTATTTTCTGTGACGTTACATTCTTCTATGTATATTTGTTTTATTAAGCAATGTACAAAATATAAAAGTTTTAAATAATCTATTTTAGATTAAGGTTTATTAGCTTTTTAGTCTGATAGCAACTGTTTTGAAGTTTTTTATGTCATTTTTGTTGTTGTTTTGCAATACGTTGTTAATTTATAATTAATACGTTAATTTAATTATAAAGTAATCTTTTTTGATAGAGCAAATTGTCTAATATATATTTTCTGTAATGACATACTAATCAAAGATTGTAATTTTTTGTAAAAAGAAATGCTTAGAAAACAAATTAATTTAACTGTTTCCAGCTTTTCTTTTTTTTTAATAAAAATATTTATAGTGATTGGTGTCAAATGTATATTGTTTGTCTTTGACAACGACTGAACACTGCGGTGCACGTCCTTACTCATTAGGAAATGAAGAATAGTATTAACCCTGGCTTCTTGTAATTTAGGTTTACAACGCGCGTTGAGCGTCGTAAAGGGATTAGGTATAAAAATGTATAAAATTTGCATAAAATGCGGAATTTTCCAACAGATGTTAAATTGCGCACAAATAACTGGTGTCGTTTTCTGAGGGAAGAAACCGGATGTGAAAAATAAGCAAACAGCGTTTATTTTTACGTATTGTAGTTGTTAAGTGGTTGGTATCGTTTTCTGAGGGGAGAAAACGGATGTGAGATCTAAGCAAGCATTTTTTAGTTTTACAAATATAATGTAAAATAAAGAGATAGTCCTATCTGTATGTGTTTAATCTATGGTCTGACAATTAAATGTCAAAGCTGTCATTCATGGCTGTCATATATCAATTTGTTTATGAAATGAAAATTCCGGTGTAAATCGGTTGTTATTTTTTATACATTGAACATTTTAAAAACAAACGAGCATCTGTTTAGGATATGTCTTGCATTAATCGCTTAGAAAAGTGCTGTTCAAATTAACACTTTCAATATAAAGTGCTCAAAATGGAACAGGATACACAATCTGATGGTCTCTCAACAGAGGGGTTTACAATCCGGTAAAATCTACCTTATAAAGTGTAAGAATTCACTTAACACTTCATTTTAATAGGGCTACAAATGTTCCCTTTGAATTTTTTGAAAACCGGGATGGCGCTAAAAAGTATTTTCGTCGTTTTGGAAAAGTGAAGCTCGTCATGTTTAAACCTAAAACTCGCTCATTAGTAGTGGAATATGGGAATGAAGAGAGTATGCTAAATGCCCTAGAATTAGCTGGGGAATATAAGGGAAACATATTTCATATCGCTAGGGATCCCGGTTTTCCAGCGAAAAAAAAAGAAGAGGATCCTGATTGGCTTGATGATCCAGAGGTTAGAGCTGAGCTGGAAGCTATGGGAGGTTTTGGGATTTCACGGGCTTATAATTTGAGAGGAGAAGGTAATTTATTTCTTATTTCATCATCATCGATAGATGTTTATAAGCTGAGGATCTTAGTAGGCCATGAAAAAATAATGTAAATTGACAGCCATGTCAACAATACTCCAGAGAGTAAGTGTTGACAGTTGATTTTAGTTCGCTCGCTTAAAACCTTAAATTTTGGATCATCATGACAATTAAATTTAAGGTTATGTTATTGTTTTTTCAAATGTCAAAAAAACGTGATGTGTATCTTTAAGAAGTTATACTTCTTAATTTGGTACTTGAACGCACCATAAGTACCATTTATTTTCCAGCTATGAATGTGGATTCAATGGACCCTCCGATTGTAAAAAGTACTAATCGAAAATGGCAAGCATCTTCAAAACCACAGCAAAAAAAGAAAGCGGATCCGAAGCAAATGGAGGAAAAAGAATTATTACAAATAATGAAACAAAAAGCACAATCTATCGAAGACAAATTTCGAATTTTAGACGCAAGAGATAAATTAATAAGACTGACATTGAAGAAAAAGATCGAAACAAATTCATCGCCGACGGTAGGAACATGCCCGGATATGTGTCCGGAAAAAGAGAGAATTATGCGAGAGATTCAACATCAAGTGGCTTTATATGAACAAAATGAAGATAAAACAATGAGTTCACGTTTGGCGATCAAACAATACTCACGAAGTTCGGCTGATCAAGAAGCGCCACTTTCGCAAGAATTACGACCAGTTACTGTACTGCAAATGACAATGGGCTATCTTTTGCATCGGATTGTGGATCTTTGTAATACACAAGATGTTTGTAAATTAAAAAAATATTATATAATATTAATTTATGATATTTAGGTTAATATCGGAGAATGGTATCATTTTCTTTGGGATAGAACGCGCGGAATTAGAAAGGATATTACGCAACAAGAGTTATGCTCGCAAGGATCGGTTGCATTAGTTGAGCAATGTGCTCGATTTCATATTGTTTGTTCAGCGAGACTTGTTGCAGAAGATCCATCGATTTTCGATCATCGAATTAATACGGAGAATTTAACAAAATGTCTACAAACTTTAAAATATATGTATCATGATCTACAGTTGAAAGAAGAAACATGTCCGAATGAAGCCGAATTTAGGGCTTACATTATTTTACTGAATTTGAACGATGGCAACTTTATGTGGGAGGTATGTAATTGGTTGTCAAGTAAATCTGTGGTAGGACTAAACTGTCCAATCTTCAGATTCCTACCACGGGCAAATTTTTTTACTGTTAATTTATGTTTTCTATCAGGTACAACAATTTAAGCCAGAGATTCAACGCTCTACAGAAGTCCAATTCGCTCTTAGCGTCCATTCTTCATTAGATAAAGGAAATTATGTGAAATTCTTCAAGTTAGTAAATTCTACTACGTATTTAAATGCGTGTATTTTGGTTCGGTATTTTATTCAAGTTAGAACATCAGCTTTGAAGACACTCCTTAAATCGTATTCACCTCGTACGTCACAAGCGTCACTTCATGTACATTATTTAACAAATATTTTAGCATTTGAGAATAATAATGCTACAATTGAATTTATTGAATCTTATGGCCTTTATACGAATAATGATAAAAGCCGTGTTGTATTAAATCGATCAATGTTTACTTTACCTGAGTATCCATTTGTTTTGGATCGGGCAATTAATTTAGTTGAATCAAAACGGAATTTATCACTTGGTGAAGTAATTTGCGGTACAAAATTACCACCAAGAGTTTTCGATCATCATATTCCTCAGGATAGTTTCGATGTTGATGGTTATCTAAAATTTAGTTTTGATGAACCTGATGCAGAATCATCCATAAGCATAAAAGAAGAGATTAAGACAACTTCGGTTACTACGAATAAACCCGAACCAACATCGGTGATTTTTAAACCAATCACCAGCGATTTTGCTAACAACGATTCTTCTTCGGGTGGTTTCGTAGAAAGTATTCCTAGATCGAAACCAATATGGCCAACTGTAACAAGTGGACATATTTTTGGGGGTGTTTCGTTAAGAGAGAATATTTTTGGGAAAAAAGCGTCTCAAAAGGAGAAATATATTCCACAATCTTTACCATCTCCAAAACAAAACGAAGAAATAAAAGTGAAAGAGCTTAATCGCTTAAGGGAATTAGAAGAAGAGAAAGAGAGGGAAATATTGAGAATTCATGCTGAAGAGAGAAGGAAAATTGAAGAAGATTTTTTGAGACAGCAAAAATTAGAAGAAGAAGAACGAAAAGCACGCCGAATTGCTGCAATTACCAAACAGAAATTAGAAGAAAAACGTAAAAAAGAAAAAATAGAAAGACTAAAGAGTATAGAAATAATAACAACAGTAGAGGAGGTGATTAACGATATATTGGATATTGTAACAGAAAATATTAAGGAAGAAAAATTGAGAAATATATCGAAAAACATAATGAATCGAAAATTGAAAATGGTTTTAGGGAAATGGAAGGAAAATACACGTAAGAAACGTAAAAGAAAAGCGTTTGATCTTGATCCGGTTTGGGGAATAAATGTATCAGAAAATGAAATATCAACTCTTGGAAGTTTTAAAACAACTTTATATAATATTAAGCGTTATAAAAGAAGCCACACATTGGAGGATACATTTGATGTGAATCCTGATATTTTAAAATTAGATTTTTGTAAATTAATTTATAATTTATTAACAAAAAAACATATGGAAGTTGAAAAAAAAATGTCAAATGAATTATTTTGGAAAGTTATAGTATCTATACCGGACGAAACAGAATATAGTCATGGTTTAAATCATCTGGAAGGAATTATCCGAAATTGTATAGGTTGGAAAGTTAAAGGTAGCTCAACCAGTTCCATGGAACAAATAAATTTGAGCCCATCAGTTACGTATTACGTAGAACGACAAAAAGGCTTTATAATCAATAATCAAAATGATACAAACGGTTTTATTTTCATTGGAAATGAATTTAATGACGCTTTTTGTGAGAGGATTTCTTTAAATCTTGGCAATTGCTCGAAATTTGCAAAAACCCCTGTCGTATTTCTATTACAAAATCCAAATAAATCCAATTCCAAGCAAGAAAATATTATTTATAATAAAAAAATATCGGATTTTTCAACAATTACAGTTGATTTTAATGCGAGGAATTTGATGAGGGGCCTTGAAGAAGCTTTTGTATTTTTAGCGTCACGATTGGAAAAATCTCCGCCACTTTTGATGGATACAGTGAAGTCTTTTCTTGACAAATATCTTTATAATGATTTATGGAAGCGAGCAAAAAGTTTTTCCAAATGGAATTCGAATTATAAGACTTGTTTGAAGGATCCAAATACTGTGATTTATCTCCACAATGAGGCTTTAGGCCGTTTAAAGGAGATAATTTTGGATAAAAGTTATCGGGATTATTACCAATTTCCAGAAGTGTTTAAGGAGCTTTTGCGTAGCGAAATTCCAGAAGCGCTTCCCTGTGATTATAAATATTTTCCGACGTTTTGGTGTAATTCCTCTTATCTGCGTCATGTTGAGGGCGTTATTAATGGCTTGTATTTTCCGAATTTTTTTGGAAAATGGCCGCCTACGGATAAAACAGAGTTTGAAGAAAGCTTTTTAGAGTATTTTGCGGCAGTTTACAAAGAGCCGGTGAAGAGTTATTTTAAGATATTGGAACTTTATGTGAGAAAGGCAGGTCTTGGGGTGAGTTGGGAAAATGCATTATGGGTGGATTTAATGGAAGTGATGGTATTAGAGAAGCTGAATCAAACGGATTTCTCCCTTTACGGAACAGGATTTGTAAATAAATCGATTTTCAATCAATTAATTATCGTTTATAATAATGAACTTTTGATTGAATACTGCAAAAGTGATTGGTTCTACATTAATAATCCGATTATTAAACCGAAAATATTTCACATGTTATTGGAAGAAAAAGAGGATGAGGTAGGAGCACCAATTAGTTGTGAAACGGTGAAGGACGATTGTATAGATATTGATAAAATTTGGAATAATCTCAACAATTATTACAGTCCTAAAGATATTGCTACGTACAAAAGCGAAATAAGTGATTTTAAAAATGTATTAAATGATTTGGAGGAATCTATTCATATACATAGAAAAATTTTGGAAAATTCAGGCAGTTTTTTGAAGCAGATGGTCGAAAATTAGTCGTATTAAATGATATATTTTGTATCTCTTTGTTAAACTTTTTTTTTGTAAATAAAGACATTCTATTTACAAGCACTGTTTTTTTTTTATTTTTACACAAGAGATATGTTTACACCTTGTTTTATTGAAATTTTACTAATTTAAAAAAACAATGTTTTTTTAAATTACTTTTTTTACTAATTTAAAAAAACAAATTATTTTTGATTGGTCTTTATAAATACGTAAGCATGACGTCAACCAATAGGAAAGCCTTATCATGACGTCATTTGTCAAATGTTAAATTTTATAGCATATTTAGAATTTCAGCTCTAACATTTATATCTTGCTTAAAATATGGTGAAATAGCTGTTTATTTGCAAATATTTTAAAAACATTTTATTTAAAATTAGAAGTAAAATCGTAATTATTTATGATTTGTCATTGCAAGCACGTCGGCATAAAATCAACCAATAGGAAAGCGCCTTTTCAGCACTTGTCAAACTGTCAAATTTTAAATTACATAACATAACCTATAAATTTATCTCAAAGTTTATTTTTAAACCATTCATATGTCGCTATGAGAAAGTCTTAAAATATGTTCAATTATGGATATTCCATATGGTAAAATAGCTATTTATTTGCTGACATTTATCGGTTATATATATTCCGGGTATGGTTCAGGTATAATAACAAATTTAAGAGATGCGGTATTATCTGCCGAAACTATTTTTGGGGATGTATTGAAGAACGCAATAAAAGTAGCAAAAAACTTTAAGAGTTTCCATGACGTATTCGATGCGGCTGTGGAGGAAAATTGCATATTTAAGTGTCCCAAAACAGGTAGGTGTAGCACCATCATCTCCAACTGCGAAGTTGTTACCCCCTTGTTCTAGGGGTATCTCCTAAACCTGATAGAAACCATAAACCGTCCGCAAATGGTTGTGGTTCTTTAGGTTTAAAAATAGACAGTGACTATTTACCGATTGGGGAAATGACGAAATGTTGTGACAATCATGATATTTGCTACGATACTTGTAATTCGGATAAAGAAGTGTGTGATATGGAATTCAAGAGATGTTTGTATAGATATTGTGATTCTTATGAGAAATCGATGGGAGGCAGTTCCATTGTAAAAGGTGGCCGCCAATTGGACTTTTTATCAAATTATTATTATAATAATAATGGTTTCTTATTGTAGCTTGTAAGGGGGCTGCTAAAATGTTATTTACTGGAACACTTACATTAGGTTGTAAATCCTATTTAGATGCTCAAAATAAGGCATGCTATTGTTCAAGCCCAACCGAATATGGATGGAAAGATAAGAGGAATAATTACAAATATAAAGGAGGTGATGAATTATAAATAAATAATTTATATTTTTGAAGCTTTATTTTTTTTTAACTCAGTCTCAACCCTCAGGGGTTAGGCTAGTATCTTACCTCATGAGGTGACACTTCGTTACGCCATTATGTTCAAGAATCTACAACGTCTCGCTTATAAGGCCTTACAAGTTGGGATAGTACGGAAGCCGGGTTGGCTCACAGCTGCCTTGTAGCCAAGTGGCGCTGCACACGGCCACTTGCAACATGAGCACAAGTCCACACGGCCACATCCAACATGTGCACACACCACATGTGGAGATGTGCCGGTAAATGAGAACATCTACATTATCGATACGAGAAAGTTAAAAAAATATGAATATATTTTGTCTCTTTTCTTTAATCAACAAATTTTGTTTACAATTTAATTAAACTGTCTTCCGTACAATTAGAGGCTAGAAATAATTAAACTTTCGTTTGATTCTCAAAAGTAAATAGGAGTTTGGTTGTGAGAACAAAAAAAACGTTGCAAAAAAACATTAAAATTCGCGTATTTGTAAGATTGTATAATTTTCTTGGACGTATTTTTTTATTAAATTTTCCAACATGGCAAGCTTGTCTTTAATCCGTTTTACACAAAAATCATCTGATGGGCTCGAGAATACAAAGAATTACCTGTAAATGATAAATTAATTGATTAACTGTCTATTCAAGAAACTCAAAGTTTTTTTTTGTTCAATAGTATATTATTTTTTACTTACTAATGCAAGATTTTAATTGTTCATAACCTCTTAACGAAGATAAATAAAATTTCAAATTATTTGTCACTAGTGATTAAAATAGACATTGGCGATAATTTTTACATTTATATTATAAACTTTTTTTTTAAATTATCAAATAACGTAATGATTAATACGCGTATTAAACTTTTTTTTACTTGATGACTTTTATAATAGCACTCACAATTGTTGAATTGTAAACAAAATTTGTTGATTAAAGAAAAGAGACAAAATATATTCATATTTTTTTAACTTTCTCGTATCGATAATGTAGATGTTCTCATTTACCGGCACATCTCCACATGTGGTGTGTGCACATGTTGGATGTGGCCGTGTGGACTTGTGCTCATGTTGAAAGTGGCCGTGTGCAGCGCCACTTGGCTACAAGGCAGCTGTGAGCCAACCCGGCTTCCGTAGGGATAGTGGGTGGCGTTGCATGTAGTTGCAGGATAAATAATAAAAAAGGGTCAATTGCCATAGCGCCCCCTATCGGCAAATAAATTGTGTTGCTACTTTATAAAAAATTAACGGGCTTTGTTGACTTTTGAAGTAAAAACTTCTTTAGGCCGGTTTTATCTAGGTATGAAGCTACTTGCACACACAGTCTTTTGAAAACGTAAAAATAATTTATTAAATGCTAAAACTTCTTTAAACATTGCATCACTACATTTCGAAGTTTAGTTCGTAGTTTTTCATCACTACTGCAGACCACATGGGTACTATTATCTTCCAACTGTATCAAAGCATCCTCATCTTGCTAAAATGTTAAATTCATAGACTTTTTTAGTAAATTGCTATAAACTTACCAAATGGACTACAACAACGTTTCCATGTGACTCCACTTTCGGTTCATTAATTCCTTCTTGAATTAATTTTTGTAAGAAATCTGTTACATTTAAACTTCCCCATTCATATTTTATATATTGATTTGTTTTACTATTAGACGGCAAATCCTATAATAGATTTTAATTAAAAGTGTCTTTGACTTTTTATATATTTACTTGTATATTATGCATGTTATCTTTGACATTCAAAGTTCCTGTAATCGTCGACAGGCTTATCCCTGGCTTAACTTCAACAGGAACAATTTTTTGCGCTACACCAGTTTCAATAAACACTTGACCATGTTTGCGTTTTAACGGTAGATTTATGACTTCACCCCATTTATACGGTATTAATGTCCTTTCCGAACTACTTTCAATGACGTAATCGGTTAAATTAGGAGCGGAAATTGGGGGCTGAGTATAGCATTCGGGGACCACTAAAGTATTTGGCTTCAAATCTCGTATCAATTTGTTAGCCTGGGTGAAATTTAATGATGTATCAATTGCACAATGGGCGACCTTCATTTGCAGCGGTTGATAGGGGGCGAGGGCTTCAATATAATCGAAATCTGGTTCTGAAAGTTATATAAATTTTATAGAATGACATCATTCATTTTACTAATATAGTCATAGTCGTCTAAGAACTATTTTGTTATTGTCCCTTACCGCTAACTATTATCAGGTCATAAATAAAAGTACCACCAGAGGTCCGGTCTTATACAGAACCGTATTTTGTTAGCCAAACAATTGAAATGTGATTTATGACGGATTTGTTCACAGCTTGCTACCTTTAAGTCACTTGTTATTGTACAGTCATAAAAACAAAGTAGTTTTTGGACGACACTATGCAAATGAAATTATTTTACCTGTAAAAACAATACAATTTCGTGGATTATTACCCCATAATTCGATAAATTGTACCACATCGCCAAACCTTAAACATGGATGTCCGCAAAAAACTACACACGGCTGTAAAAAATGATCATTAAGTCATTAATATTATTTCAATGTAATTGATTACTTCTTGAAAATCCGTACTAAATCCATCGGAGTAAATATGCTTAAAATGTTTCAATTTATTACTTTTTACTAGTAATCCATGAGGAAAAGGTTCTTCTGTTACGTAAACTTTGTTTTGTTTAGCCGACGATAGCCATTCGGCTAAAATGTTTGAATAAGCCAATGATGTGTCCGCTACTGGCGAAACAAAAAACATTGGACAATTTGAAACTCCCAAATCTTGCATTTTTACCGATAAACATTCAAATAAATCGTAAACTACGCCAGTCGGATAACAAGGTATTAGGACATTACCTCCACCGCGTAATGTTAAGCCAACCTAAAAAAAAATAAGGAATTTCGGGGGCTAAATAATAATACAAATATTAATAACTTACCACCACACATAGAACCCCCAGCATCGAATCAGGGTTACTAATGGGCGTTTGTGTTAAATCTGTCATAATTAAGACATCTGCATTTTTAAGAGCGTGATGATCCATTGGCCTAGGATGAGTAGTTAAAGTGCTAGAGCCACTCAGATAAACAATTTTTTCGTGATCTGAAGTTATAATCCAATTAGAAGAGCCAAGACAAAAACCGGAGCTTGAAGGCATCACTTTTAGCGCTCCGTAGACATCCTAAAATCTAGTATTATTGTATTCGCTAAATAAACAGTCATCAGGACCAAAAAAAATTACAATTTTTTCATTGTAGCCAACCATTTGAATCCTTGACAGACTGGCATTGACATTGCCCATATTGTACAATTGTTTCCACGATTTTGGCTTGAAAGAATCGCTCAGAGGATAAGGCAATTTATGAATAATATTTTTCCAGTGCGTTGCAAAGCTCGCTTTCGGGCATTGCTCAATATAATGGACAAGCTCCTCCAATAACAATCTTCCTATATGCAAAGTAGGCTCAGTGGCATAGATTCTCCCCTGAAAGCCTGTCCCTTCGGTTATAAATGGCAATGCCATCATACATAAATAGTTCGAAATTAAAATAACATCGACTTGTCCAAAGTCAATCAATTTGTTTAAAGGGGGGCAAAACTCTGGCGGTGAATCTATAAAAATACGTTCACCGTTTTCTTTCAACTCCTGTAACATAGGGGTTGGTAAATGATCTAAATAATTTGTAAACCCACCCCTTCTAATTCAGCGTCAGATACATCATTAGGCATCCAATTCGGTAAATTTAATAAGCGACTGGAGGGTACAAATGAAAGGGGTAAGAAATTTAGAACAGATTGCATCGATAAACCACAATCCAGCATCATTGTTATTTCTTTAAATGTTAAGATATGGCAAGGCTTATTGGGATCATTACTTAAGCAATACTGAAAATAATTCAAATTAGATTTAATTAATTTGATTTTAGTTTAATATTTACTAATTTCATTTTTGTTAGTTTTTTGAATTCAAGTTCATAAATTTTAGGTTAACTGTCAAATCTGTAGCTTTTTCAATGATCCATAGAATAAAGAGTAGGTTTGTAAAGTCAACCGTGTTAGAAAATTGTCGTGAAATTTTTGTCATGTTTAGTTGCGGTTTAATAAATTAATTTAATAATTATTAATTTAATTATTTAAAATTATTTTTTTAAATTCTAGACAAATGTCAAATCTGTGGCTCTTTGGTTGCAGTAATCCATAGAATAAGGAGTATGTCTGTGTTAGGTCAACGCTGTCAAAAAATTGCAGTAAAACAGTAAAATTTTGGTTATGTTGAGTTGAAGAATTATAATTAATTCTGTATAAAATTAGTTTAATTAAAATTAAGCCAACAGTTCATTGGTTTAGACAAAGTCACTTAAAAAAAATGTCTTCTGAAGCTGCTAACGACGAGAAACCTTTAACGAATGGAACACCTGTCCATCGTCCTCAAGAATGCAGCAAATCGGGGCTAATGAAGTTGTCTAGTTACCTTCTAGCGCTACGCCCCTGGTCTTTAAGTGCAAGTTTAATGCCAACTCTGCTTGGGTCTACTATTGCTTATAAATATCCTGGAATTTCAGACTTTAACTATGTTACGTTATTTTTGACTGTCTTTACAGTGATTTCGGTGCATGGGGCCGGAAATGTTGTCAATACCTATTTTGATTATGTTAAAGGTATTGACAATCGTAAATCAGATGATAGGATTCTTGTGGACCATATTTTGTCAAAAGATGAGGTAAGTAGAAATTTAAAATATAATACAGGGTGTACAATATTAACATGAATCAAAAATGGCACTGTGCACAAATGTCAATTGAGAATAAATACCTACAATACCGGCTTACCCTACAGGCACTATCAATTAATTATAATTATTCAATCTTATTTTCGACATGGAGAAAGCCAGTCTTGATTTATGTTAATATTATACAACTTGTATTATGTTAGTTTTAAGGTGTGCTTTTTATTATTTATGTCCAAAGCCAATTCGATACCGGATTGCAAAGCAATAATAGGCGGCGCTGCGATCGCTCAATGGCGGTCGAGTGTTAGATTTTATTTTATATCATCGAAATTAAATGTAGACTGGCTTATTTATAACTTTTGCATAATAAGGCTCTATTATATAATTGGAGAAACGCTGTTTTTTTTTTCAGGTTGTGTCATTGGGAGCCCTTTTATACTTCGCAGGATGTGTGGGCTTTATCCTTCTAGCCGCTTTATCTCCAGCAAAAATGGAGCATTTAGCCTTTGTTTATTTCGGAGGCCTTTCATCGAGTTTTCTTTATACAGGAGGTATAGGCTTTAAATATATAGCGTTAGGAGATGTGCTGGTGTTGACACTTTTTGGTCCAATATCTGTGCTTTTCGCCTTTATGTCGCAAACAGGTCGCGTTGAATGGGCAACAATTTATTACGCTATTCCATTGGCCTTAAATACCGAAGCCATTTTACATAGTAACAATACGCGCGATTCAGAATCGGATAAAAAAGTAGGAATAGTGACATTAGCGATTGTGATTGGTCACACTGCTTCGCATGTATTGTATGCGTTTTTATTATTCACTCCATATATAATGTTTATGGTGGCTTCATTCAAATTTTCATGGTGGTTTCTATTACCACTTGTCACACTTCCATTTGCTTTTAAAATTGAAAAGCAGTTCCGGTCTAACGATATACATAGTGTTCCACAAAAGACTGCTAAATTAAATTTATGTTTTGGATTTTTGTATGTATTGGCGTGCTGCTTAGTTTCTTCGTTACCTTATGTCACTAAAATATAGATGTACGAGATTTTGCTAGTTTTATTTATTTTTACTAAGTTGTTTTTTACTATGTTGAAGAATTTTATCAAATATACGTGAGAGCGGCTTTTCGTCTTGTCACTCATTTTCTTATGACAGAAATATATTTGTATTGTTATAATTGTTTACTGTTCGGAGGTGTTGCAAAAGCATTGATTTGATAGGTTGATTGACCACTGCGCAGCTAAGTATGCGCAATCAACCCAATTTTTTGGTCCAATCAGTGCGAATTTATGCAAACCTCTTTCGATGTACTTAACGTGATAACTAACCGACAATGATATTTAATTATTGTGGAATAACAATCTCTTTCTATAAAGATCTTATGGTGGAAATGAATAATGCAATTAACGCGTCTTTTATTTATTGTTTAGTAATAAATGAATTATGTATAACTTTTATAGTAAATTTTTTTAGTTTTTATTGTTTCGTTTTTCTTTTTTTAGCCGTTTATGGACTTAATGTAAGATGAAACGCTTTATAGGATCTACGACTAGTCAAATTTTGATACCTTTCATAATGATTAGCGCGGCAGCTTTTTAATGTTTTCAAATTTAATAGTATTTATCTATTAAATTTATCGGAATATTGAGTGATTTTTACAGCAGAAGTGGAGATATTTGGTTTTTATAACCTTTGTCCAGGTTTTATAATCTTAATATAATTCGAATATCTGCTTAACATTAGTGCTATTGTCTGACATAAACAGCTTAGAAGGGTGTAAAAGTCAAATATCTTTAGTATCAATTGACAGTATTACTACTAATCAGATGTTTTTATCAAGTTTGAGGCCTCGATGGTGATAAAAATCCCTAAGCATATCAATCGACATAATCATAGTAGGCTTAAGTTTCCCTCATCTCCCGAAACATACAGTCAAATGCAATCACAGCTTATAGCAATTCTCCTATATCATGTAAACTATCCACATCGAGCTCTCCAGCTTCAAGCCAGAGTGAAATCGACAATAAATCATAAATAATCACAATAAATCAGAACAATAATAGTTGTAGGAAGTGAAAAAAAACATTTATATGCAGTCAATCGGTTTTGGAACAATGCTAGTTTGGGGCTTATGACGAATTTTTATAGTATATTTAGCATTTGACAAGGTCGATTGGCGAAAAAAAAGCACAATTTTTGAATAAAGTAGTGATACTATAGCACAATCATAGCAATTTAAATATTGAAGTTAGTGTTTTCTTCTTGAATCAAGGCAAAAGAGTATTGCATGACTTTTAGAGCTTATAAACATATCTGTTCATATGAGTTCAAAATAATAAGTAAATCTACAGTTTTCTTCCAATCTGCAGTATTTTCAAGTTAAAGGCGAAGTGGGCGTGACACGACGTGTTTGGAGTTTCTATTGGTTGAACTATTACATGATTTCGGAGAAAGTGCGTTGATTGGAACTTCGTTTTTAACTTGAAAATACTACAGTGCAAGCAAATTTGGGCTATAGGCAATTATATATATATAAATTTTTTTATAAACTTTTATTGTTGACCCATACATACAAAGTATACATACTATTCTCATATAAAAATTTATTCATTACAAATAAATAAATTTGATTATTTCGCCATATCTACATGTTAAGCTTTTTCTTATCAAAATAACCCTAAAAAAGAGAAACAATCAAATTTGTTTTTATAGTGTAAAAACCGAATCGTTATGTTATACTTTTTTTTTTTAAATATAAAATAAACTCATTTAGATGAAAAATGTACATCTCACTTTACTTTATTTGTATTTACAAAATAATCCGCCGGATTGGGGGAAAGTCCTATTGGCCGTTTTGTTTTTATGTATAAAAGCATCACGATTGGCAGTTTCAACTCTAATTTACATAAAATGCAAACATTTCGAGATTTAACTTATGATACAATCAGCCTTTCTTGCATTATTTCCGGTATCAAGAATCAAATCCAATTGAAGAATTTTAACAACACAAATAAAAAAAAAACAAAAAAGATTATATTTATAACAACTAATAAATTTAATTTGCTGAGCGCGACTTCTCTGATTTCCATATCCTTATTCTCTCTTTCAGTTCGTTCACTAAAACAAAAAAGCCGATTCAGGTCCAATATCATTACTAGAATGACATAATATTCTTACAGTAATTGGGAGACGAGACTAATTAACACAAAAAAAAAAATTAGTTACCTGGTTGTAACATTTCCTCTGTTAATGGCTGCCTATTAAATGGATCAGTACTACTATTAAGCAGATGTCTCATTATAACCGGTCTATCCATAACCTGCCCACTTGGTAATAAAACTGGATCAGTCATTAAAGTATCCATTAATGGATCTTTAAATTCGTCTGGAGCATCCGACATCCAATCATCTGTCTTTCTATTATTTACTACAATTTGGAATGCTTTTACCGCCAAATTTTTAAATCGCTCTATTTCAACGCCAGTCTTGATTACAAGTCGTTCTAATCGGGCTGCTGCGTCATCAAATAATTCTTTCTTAAATGATCTCTAAAAAATAAATAAAAAAAAAGTTATTTCCCATATAAATTCACTTCATGTAATAAAACCTTGATCGTTGCTAAGTTACACAAGTGTTTTTTATTGTCAGATAATTTCGCAAAAAAATTAATACAATTATAATAATAAGGTCATTGCGAATTCATTCAAACTAGATCCTTGATTACATTGCATATCATTGATATGCGTTCATATCGAGACAAGAGGCGCGAACGTGATAACTTGGTTACTTATGACTCACCTCATCACCTGCCAAGGCAGCCGCAAATTCATTACAATCCAAATGCAAATAAATATCAACTAATTGACTAAGTAATCTTCTAGGCTCCCATCCATACTTTTCCGGATTTCTAACTTTGAGATTTTTGCATTTTGGTCCACATAATTGCTGCAAATTGAAATTTAACATTGAAGCTAATCTATCAACTAATTCGGGTCGAAGAAATGGTTCTTTTATATCAACTGTTAAATAATGGAACATATCAACCGTTTCACGTGCTAATGTTAAATATGAACGACATTGTCTTTCATCAGCTGTCAATTGTCTCATTCTACTTTGTTGCTGTTCAGAACTTAAACCAGCCCATTTCTCTTCGTCTCTTATTAACTCTTGCACCTAAAAAAAAATTACTTATAGAGATAGAAAATATAATGTTCAAGTGAGTAAGAGTGAGACAGACCTCATGTATTCTCTTTAAACTCTCCAATGATTCATCCAATAAAAATGTCGTATCATTCATCAACATATTAACAAATTTAACAAAATGTTTTCCACTTTTCGATTCGTTAATCAACGCTTGACGATGTACAGCCGAATTCCACATTCCCTTAATAATCAAACTGATGTGATAACGAATCGAAAATTTATCATAAAATTCTGAACTTGAACCAGTTGTCTCGACATCAGTATAGAATTTCATTAAAGCGCTAGGCAGAACACTTCGTGATATTTCGTGTAACATAAAACGATCGTAAAGCATTTCGCAGCGAGGCTGAAAAGTGGGAATTATCACAAAAACCACCTCGACCAATTTTGCCACTAAATAAGGATTTTTAATCATATTAGACGAGCAAATTGTGTATAATAGCCAAGTAATTAACGAATCTTCCATGTTTTCGGTGATAACCGTCGGGAAATAGCTGTAACAAAATAAAAAAAATAATTTACTTGCGCCATCTATAGTTCTACCACGCAACTAAAATCCTAGCTGAGCACTGTCGGTATGATTAAATTAAGCTGAACTTTTCAATCAAACCAACGATATTATTCGAAAGAATACTTACGGTAATGCAAATAAAAGAAATTCGGCAATATCTTCAATATACCATTCGGGCAGAGCCGAAAACGCTTCGGGCGTTGTAGGTGGCAGCGGTAAACCTGGTAAGGTATGTCCCGGTGGTGTATTTGTCATCAAGCTTAATAAGTACTGGGCAACGGAAGTATAAAAAATTAATGCTCTTCTCATTAGATTTTTATCTAATAAACCGGCATCGGCGCATGCCTTTGATCTGAAAATATATTTCCTCTTAATAAAAATTCTTTTTTTTTTAAAGCAAAGTCGACATTTTAATTTTTCTAGTAGATTCGTCGCAACGGCTAAGGGACATGGGGCGGGGTTAGTTTAGAACAGTCTATTTTAACACAAAAAAGGAAACATAGAATCAGCTTTGACAGTTGATAAGAGCAGTTATCAAACTATACTATATGCTTCAGATAATGCCAAGACGAATCGGGCATCTTCGGAGATTTGTAAATCGCATTTAAAACACTCCTTTTCCATTGGTTAGAAGCACGGTCCCGTTTACACAACACAATTTTTTGGTTTCAGCAGGACATCACTTTCGCTTGTCAACGGCAGGATTTCTTAATCTTAATTTGATTAAATGCTTTTTTTTTATTTGAATTAAAAATTTCTCCTTTAGTTAGATTTAAAATTAGTTTGTTTTTGTAATAATATCGATTAAATAATCTTTTTGTCCTAAATTTTGATATATTTTTTGAATAAATCAATTTTGTTTTCTTAATATAGTTTTTCAATTGTTTTTTTTTTTGAAAATTTTGTTAATATTGTATAGTTTTTGTTTTAATAAACTCAGTTTTAATAAAGTTTTTTGAGGTTAAAACCATTTTTTTGGATGTCTTTGCGCATGCGCAGTTGATCTGTCTGTAAGATCCGATGCAATACTTACTTGTTTAATTTTTTCAATTGCTGCTTCCATCTTTTTATAAATTGCTTATTTCTATGAGCAAATGAAGTGTTTCGCCATTGAGCCTCAGCCGCAACTGTTTCGTCTAATAATTTCTGTAGATCGCGTATTGTACGAATACGACGTTGATGTTTTTGTAAAGCCGGAAGTAATGCTAAATGATGGCAGTGTAATGTCAAAAACCAACAAATTGTTGAAAAATTTGGAATTTGACTTTGCTGAGCCTTATCTGTAACCACACAAAAATAGTACCATCTATTGCCAATTTTTGTCTACTATACGGCTGCGCACGCGTTTCAAAAGCCTCATTTACACAGCCAGTAATGTATCGGCTGCGCTCAGTTGCTAATTAGATGCGCGCGCAACCGTACAGCAAACAAAAGAATAAACTATAGCACCAGTATGGCTACTTACCTAAACTTTCCAACCATGTAGCGACTTCTTGTGAAGTATACTTCAACCTAGTATCATTCTTGATACAAATGAGAGACTCTGTATTAAATGGATACAAAAAATCCATTTTATCTAATTTAATCTTCAGCGATAACATTTGTAGAACACTTAATAAATTCAGCATAAATCCATCTCCGGCCAGAGATCGTTCCTCCATTTGCAATTGCGATCTTTTCTCATTATATTTCAATACTTTCGCTAAATAGCCCAAGCAACTGTCTCTACTTTCCGGATTCGCTAATAAATAATGAAATATTCTATGTTGTAAATTTCTAGTATTCTCCAATTCTAATTGTAATGTATGATTTAGACTTTTATCGCTACTAGAATTCCCCGAAAAGAATTTTTCGGCTACTTTCGGTTCGTCTTCAGCAAAAACCGAAACTGATAGAAAAGGTCCTAGGAATGAAGTTCGTACAATTTCTCGGCCTGGTGCTGGCGTACATGGTTCGGCGGCAAATTGAATTTGTTTTGTAATTAACGTGCAAATGGGACGTGAACCGCAACGAATATCAGCTAAATCGAATAGAGTTTGAATAGGAATTCGATGTTCCTCTCCCACAATACTAGCATTTTGCATCATTCGATATAAGCTTTGTAAAAGGGGGCTGAACACCAATAAAAACAGCGTTTCATTTGTGTGTGTTCGAGTTACAAGCTCTGTGAGAAAGCCACGAGGTACAGTCTGTTGCAAAATTGGAGTTAATAGTGGCGATTTTCCAAATCTGAACAATTCATCATTTGGGATTATAAAACCTTTCAGAAGAAGAGTCGTAAAATGGATTAATTGAGCCCTAATTTCGGTTAAAACATCACTCAAAGGAGGTATACTCGATTTTTTTGGATGATTTCGTTCTTCCACAGCCACGCGATTATAGCAATCCATTAAATAACTCAAGGCTATATTCATTGGAGTATCATCATTCTCATTTGGAACATCTTTTTTTAGTAGAGTAGGAATTGGACAAGATGAGTGACTTGGACTCGGTGATGGACTCAAAGAATTAATACTACTAGTATCAGCTGTATCGGAATTTGGAATTAAATCCTTAAATGGATTATTGCCTTGAGAAATTTGTACTATCACTTCCATAAGGATATTCGATATTAAATCGCGAGGATTTACCACCAAAAGAGAGTTTTCCGCATTTTCAGGAAGATAAATTCGACTTTCAGATGATTTATCAAGAGTGGAATGCAAAACACGCAAAATTGTAGAGTGCAGTTGATCGTCGGTCATTTCAGTCGCAGATGATGATGTTCGTTGTCGAGGCACGTCTTTTTTGAGGACATCAGCTTCATCTACCTATAGAGAAACGATACTGAGTAAACCAATTACTGACGTAAAGTGACGTCAAGTGGCGCCACCAAGCGGCCAAAAAATAATCAAATCCTACCTCCATATTTTCGAATCCTGAATCAATGTCGGTATTCACTCCCGTCTTATCGGCGCATACACTCGCTTCATCAACTTCCATATGAATCGAACTTGTCTCTGAATCGCTTCGTTGCGGAGGTGCTCTAGATCTTGCTTTTGAACTCGAAGGCATATCTATAGGTTTACTCGGCACTTGAAAAACTCCTTGTTCTAAGTTTACTTCTTTAGAATCTTCATTTGCTGGCTTATCGATATCCGAAAAGCATTTATCGTCTATGGGAGTACTCGGTGGACTATGATTCTGATTTGTATTCACAGGAGATTGAGAGATAGGAGTGACCGGCGGCGACATAAAGTTCGATGGTGAGACATTCTCAAGAACTGCTAAGCGAGCCAGGCGTCTACGGCGCATCTAAACACACAAGAAGAATCAGATATAATATTATAAACTGAGTCAACAGGTGGCCAGGTAGTACTCTAAAGCCTAGAAAAGGGCTAGAATTACACTCAAGTGATAAAATTTTCAACAAAAAAAACCTCCGTCTGGCCATGGATGCTTGTTAATGTGAGAAGAACAATATATCAGATAGGTAGCGGTGCGTCAAAAAAACTTTAATAAATTGAGATCCAGCTGTTAAACTTGTGGGGTCCTACAATTGATTTCAAAAATAAAGACAATTTAATATTTTTGGTGCAACTTTTAAAGCGTCATCTTGTGGTGTGGTACGTAGCTAACCATCGATTCAGCTCTGAACCACAGATTAATTGCACTTGACCTGTCAACCTCAAGTCAATTCAAATTTCGGAATTTTTAAAAAAGACACAATTGAGTCCTATGGTTCAACGATCTATGGTTTAACCTTCAATTGCTTTAAGATTTCGAAATGTCAAAATAATTAGATTGAATTAAAAAGGAAATAGTTCTATTGAATTAAAAAGAAATATTATGTGTGATTGTGGCTAAAAAAGTATACATAATGTTGCATTTCTGTATGTAAAGTTCTATTACAGTCCGCGGTTTTAATAAACCACTCCGCAGAGCGTCGTGCTTCAAAATTAAAACCTTGCGCTGTAAAATGAGACTTACCGCATTAATAACGTAAATAACTATTGCCATCTCTACTATTATAAATAAATGAGTCTCTTAAGACCTTTTGTTTAATTATTATTAACAATAATTAATAATAAAAAAAATACCTAGAGTATGTTTGATAACTCTTTTAATGTATTTAAATATAACGTCTTCTAATTATACATTGCTTTATAATGCGATCATCTATTTATGTTTTCTTATCTAACATCTCATTTTGTACAGTCAATGAAGACATTTCATTATTTGTCCAATTAATCTCTTTAAAAAAAAGTATAGTATAGAATAAAATTTCATCAAAAATCGGTTCCAAAAACTATTCGCACATTAAATTATATAAATAGCAAATTGACTCGTTAATTCCCTGCTATTTAAACATGTATTTAAAAGTTTAATCAAAAGAGCACGTAAATATAATAAAATTTAAAAGCCTGGCAAGTCTTGGCAATACTAATAAATACCAGGCGTTTCAAAAACAATAAACCATCAAAAGAAGCTGTAAATTCCGCCATTTTATATCACATTGCCAATCAAGTAATGCATTTTGTGACATTTTGTCAATTATCGTCAAATTTTATTTTTGATTTAAGATTTATAAAACATTTTCAATGCATATTCGGAACTAGAATAATAAAATGTTGTGATATTAAATGGCTCTTTCAGCCATATTTAAGTGCGACATCTTGCGTAGCTTCAATGAACTACTGCATTACATAGTCATTTTCTATTTGACAAATTAAGTGTTATTAATAACATTATACAGCATATTTGACGATATTCCGCAGCCACATCATCGTTGTTTCACGGAAAGTTAATAAAAACAATTTAAAATAAAGAATTAATGATAATTGATAAAAAAAACTGAATGGAGAAATGTAATAAATCTAAAAAAATTAGATCTGAACTTTCTAGCCAGAGACTGTCCTTCATGACTTGAGTCATAATTGATAAAACATAAGAACTGCATTAAAAAAATAATTTAGAACATTATAGCCATCATAACACGTTATCGTTAGTTTTATTTTTTATTTAAGAAAAAAAAATCCACCGTTCGTTAATACAGTGTGAAGAACCACCACTTTACTGAAATTTTAGCGAGTTAAACACATATAAACTGTGATATAAAATGGCTACCTTAGCCGGACTGTCAAAATATATAAGTGCGACATCTCACGTGAGCTGAGCGAACTACTGAATTGCATATCATTGGACTATTTTCATTCAATTACAATCATAAAAGCGTTTTTATTTAACAAATCAATGAAGTCCAAATCATATACCAAATTTGAGGTAATTCAGCGGCCATTTTGGTTTGTCAATAACCTACAACAGCGCCACTATCGGTGATTCAAAGAAAGCTAACAAAAAACAATTTATATATTAAACAAAATAAAGAATTATTGTTAATTAGTAAAAAATTAAATAGAGAAAAGTCTAAATAATCTAAAAAAATTTGGTCTGAACTTTCTAGCCAGTCATTGACCTTGCGCCTTGAGTCATAATCGAAAAAATACAAAATCTGCATGAATAAATAATTAAGGACACAAAGCAAATAAATCTACCAATACAGTGTGAAAAACCACTGTACTGTAAGTTAACGTATATAAAGTAAAATAATAAAATACTGTGATATAAAATGGCTACTTTAGCCAGACTATGACAAAATGTTCAACTGCGACATCTGAGAGAACTACTGAATTGCGTGTCATTTACTTGACTACACTCATTTAATTATTGTTGTGAACGTGTTATTTAACAAATCGATGATATTAAGTATGATAAATTAACAACATACAGTAGACTTGAGGCAATTCAGCGGCCATCTTGTTTTGTAAATAACCCGCAACAGCGCCTCTATCGGTGATTCAGAGAAAGCTGATGGAAAAACAATTGGTATATTAAGCAAAATGAAGAATGAATGACAATTGATAATGCAATTAAATACAAAAAAGCCCAATTAAAATAAAAAAACCGTCTGAACTTTCTAGCCAGTCATTGGCCTTGATGCCTTGGGTCACAATCGGAAAATTACAAAATCTGCATGAATAAATAATTAAGGCTATGCAGCAAGTAAATAGCCACAATAACCTTTGTTTTTTATATTTATAAGAAATCAAGGTACAAACAAAAGAGTGAAGATAAAACCCTAAATAAATAGGAGATTGAGTCCCATCGAAGATTGTTGCCCTTCCACACCTTTATCTATGGAATAACCCCCTAGTAGACAATAAATCATGTACCTAGGCCAGATCGGTAGATAAATTTTCCATTGCAACTTCGTGGCAGAAATAGCCCCCATAAATTAATTGAAAAAACATGGAACAAAATCAATTTAATATTGAGAAATGGTTGTAACACAACAAAACAAGGTTAACCTCACTCACCTCTTCCTGGGATAACTCGCTCATTTTTTTGGAAATACGTGATGGAAATGGCTTGAAAACAGAAAAGTGTCTTTGAAAACTCGCACAATGATCACTATTAATTGAGAGAATTGATGAAAATGAAAAGTCAATCACCCTCTATCTACTTTAACAGCTGAGATCCGAATTTGACATTAGAATATTTGCAAATCACACCAAATTTCTTTGTTTTCTCACAGTCTAACCTCACAATTCGATACTCAAAAAAATAGTCCATTTCACTCTCACACACGCAATACCCATATAGCTAATTTTGTTTAAGCTACATGCGCGCGCATCGTATTTTTATGGAAAAAAAAGAGGGAGAAATGATTTCTATTTTAAAATTGCACTTGGCCGCCAAATTTCTTTGTTAATTTTCTGCGTATATTTTATTTTTGAAACTTCCTCTTTATTATTTTTTAAATATTCATTGATTAAAGCAAGATTAAATTGAAACAGCACCTGTCAATAATTTGTTTCAATAGGCCACCCATTATACACTGTTTTAATAATAATCACAATTCAAGTTAATTCATGATTAATTCAATTATATCTCATTTATAAATATCTAATAATAGTTTAGTTAATTAAAATACAATATTTAAAAGTATTAAAAATTGTAATTTTAATTAAAATTTAATTTGTTTATAATAAAAATTGAAAAACGTTTCAAAGCGACATCTTACGTAGCTTGAGTGAACTATTAAACTGCAAAAATTTAGTATTCGACAACTTTATGACGCTTTTTAATGCCAAGGAAAACAATGACCCCTTGTTTCTGACTCGCTTATTACTGACAATTTTATTGAGCAGCTGTCATTAATGTTATTTTTTTTGCTTTTGTTAATAGATTTTTTTAATTATTGTATTATAATGCTACAAATTGAATTGTTTTTGTCATATTTCTAACCTGTTTTAGCATAAATAAGAAAACCTAGCAAACTCAAAAATATTGTGAGTTGTATTTTAGTCTAGTGTTTTGCAATAATAAAAAATTTAGGAATTATTTTGACATTTAAATTGATTTAAGCATAGCCAACTATGACGCCAAGTTTTAAAAAACACTCGTTATACTATATTAAAAAAAAAACCAATTTTGTAATTTATGATAAGGTTATAGTGCTTTTTAATATTTACAAACCAAGTAATCAAAATAATAATAAATTTAAGAAATATCTACATTTAAAGAAAAACAGCTATAAACTCGCTTTTGTGTATAATTAGTTACCTACATAGCTTTATTATTATTAAATATGACATTTATGACAGTTATAGCTTTATTATTATCAACTATGACATTTATGACAGTTGGCAGATGCTCATTGACATTAATGTCTCGTTGACAGTTGTCTAACCACAATATTTGGATAACCACAAAAAACATTTAAATTAAAATTTTTTTTTTCTTATAACAAAGTCAAGGTCTGAGCACAGCTTCTGAGTGATAAAATGCCCAAAAATACACGTTTAGCTCAAAGCCAGCCTTCTGGAAGCAGCAAAAGACCGCGAGCAACACGTAGCGGGGCTGCCGCTAGAAGTTTAAGTCAACCTGGCGTTGATCAACAATTTGCCTTATCACAAACCGTTGATATTGATGAACAAGTCAACAATTGTGTGCGTTATATAATTTTCAATTGTGGACATAATGCTTTTGTGCGAAGAACCGAAATTCAAAAGCAATGCGCGCCAAAAGCCGGCCATCAATTTCAACAAATCATCGAAAAGGCAACTGAAATTCTCAAAAATGTGAAAGATTAAGCTCGTTTTTTTTCAATATATTTATTCATAATTTGGTATTTTTAGGTCTATGGATATAATGTAATGGTCTGCGACCAAACCGCAACGGCGGCAAAGGGGTATATTGTGAGCAATTCGTTGCCTTATTGTGACTACAAGATTGAAGAAGTTCATAATAATACCACCATAGAGGAAGAATGTCAGCATACAGAGAACCAGAAAATATTACTTTTACTTATTCTAAGTCACATTCTCATGACCAATTCATCCGTTACAGAGGGTATGTTGGGAAATGCCTTAACACTTGGCCAACTAATTGACATATGATTTTGACAGCAAATGTGCAAGATGTTCCATCTTGCAGCTTTATGTGAAACTGGTAGTTATTTAATGGCTGTTACGTTGGCAACATAAAAAGCATAATGTCATATGTAGTCAAAAAATAAATATCTACAGGTGAGCTGTTTACTAGACTTGGTTATTTTAAGGTTCGTTGTATGCATTTTTGGCGTGTTTTGGTATTGATCCCGACAGAAGACACCCTTCCTTTGGACAAGTCAAGGATTTTATAACCAACGTTCTGTCAAAGCAAAAGTATTTATCGATAGAAACAGATGCTATATCGAAGAAAAGTAAATTCTCATGGGGAGTGCGTGCAGAAAAAGAAATTAGCAAACACGAATTACTTGATTTTGTAACTAAGGTACTTATTTACTGATTTTGTAATTGTTTTTATTATTATTTTCTTCCAGATGTATAAAAAGAAGTCGTCGAAAGCTTGGTCTCAACAATATAAAGTCGCCGAAGAGCAACATTTTGAAAATCATAAGCAAAGTGGGGGAAATGAGACCGAGTCTGACGAGGAATAAATTTTTTTTTGTTAATTATATAATTATTAATTGAAATAAAATATAAATAAATCAAAAATTCATCTGATTTTATTTACCTACTTCCTTTTTAAGCAAAAACTTGAATTAAAACGCAAAAAAATGACAAGTAGTTGGCAAACCTGGTAAAATAATCAAAACGTCAATTTTTTTTTAATTATGTGCAAATAAATATACACAAAACTGGTGTTAATAGATTAATGACAAATTTCAATTTGCTTGGTAAAACTGACAATCGGCTGCAAAAGTGCCAGAATAATTTTAAATTTGTTACCAGCAAATTTAATTATTGTTGATCACACTGTATTTACATCTTCATCCCGTAAGACGATAGATTATTAGACGAATTTTATTGTAGCTTATTGCAAATGCAAAGTATTTATTTATCTCTTATAATAATATTAGTTAGATTTTGCAATTATTTACCTAATTGATGAGTAACGCCACAACGCCACTGGCTATTAGTGTCAAAAATATTTAATTTCTTTGGTTTGGCAGCCATGAGAAAAATTTTAAAATTAGGTTATGTGACGTCAGTGGCGCTTGTTTTTAAACAGTTCAAAGATTCAAATAAACTTTATCCGCAATATCTGATAATTTATATATTTCTAGTATTGTAACACATAATAGATAAAAAAACCTTTTTTTGAATTCAATTGTTTTTGGTTATGTCCGATAGGTATTCTTTTGTTTTTCTAATTGACAGAAAGTGGCTATAATTTTTTCAGTAATTTGTTAATCATGAACTTAAACAATTCTTTTCGTAACAAAAAAGATAAAATTGGGGCTGAAATGCCCGGTAAGTGAAAAATATAGACCATCGAGGAGATGCAAAATGACAGTTTTTATATTTTAGGATTCCAACGCACTATTATGGGGCCCCCAGCTATGCCTGCACCTAAACGTAAGACAAAGTCATCAGTTTCTAGTGCAACTAATTGGGGCAGGAGGACAAATACGTAATAATTATCTATAATAACTGATTTAGTATAAAGTATAAAGCAATTTGGTTTCCAGCTTATTTAATAATTCGACCCTAAGGTCTGCTAGTACTAGTACATCAGCAGAAACTGAATTTAGGATCTTTATGGGTAAGTAAATAGTTGAATAATAAGAGAGAGTAAATAAAGTAAACAAAAATTGTTCAACAAAAACAGTGTATTGTGTTTCTTATGCTAGCTACCTGAGCTGTTGGCAGCACTGCTCATCTGTCATATTATAAATAAATAAATTATACAGATAGATTATTTTGATTTTACACCTTATAATGTACAAATTCTATTATCAACAATAAGTTTATGATTTTTTTAGCAATAACTAGCTGTTGGCAGCACTGTTTATCTGTTATACTAAATAAATATATTATACGGATAGATTATTTTGTTTTTACACCTTATCTAGACTTTTCCTTTCTTACATAATATAAGATCAATGATAATTTTGTTTTTTAGCCATAACTGAAGGCCGGGGAGATGCAAGATGTGAAGTTGGCTTAGCTTCTATCAATATATCACATCCCACTTTAATTTTATGTCAAATATCAGACTCTCAAAGTTATGTTAATACTTTAACAAAAATTAATATTTTAAATCCTTCAGATGTAAGTATTCTATCTCCAGCGTGGTCAACAATGACTGTTTGAGTTGGCAATCCTACATTTCATTTTAAAATGGTACAACTGCAACCACTTCTTGCTGTTGACGGGTGACACAACAGTAACAAAGTTAGTCGCTTTGACATAACCTACATTTTTTTTTATCAAATATTTGTCAAACAAGCGTATCCGGTTACAGTGTTCTGTATCTACTCAAATAGTTATTGTTGGTCACACTGTAAGCTTGCTCATTTTTATTACTTTAGATAATTGTTCCCGCAACGTTTCTCGAAAATGCTGATAATAGCCGATTAATTAAAAAATTGAGAAAACAATTTCCTAATATAAAACTTCTTAGTTTGCCTAGAAAATCTTTTAACAAAACAAATGGAATGGATAGAATATTAAAACTTTGTTTGCCGTCGCTTAATACTATATGTGTTGGATTACAGCACAAGTAAGTATTGTGTGCAAGAATGCATGTTTTTGAACGGCTTTTAAGTGACAGCTGTCAAATGTCAAGTGTCAATTGTCACAAAGAGTGACATTAAAACTTGTAACTTAGGGTGCGTTCAGATATATTGTTTAGGGGATTTTTATAATATACTAAAAATAATGTTTTGTTAGATATTATTGTCTTGCCGCTGCTTCTGCTCTTCTGATATATCTTCAAAACTATTTAAACATTTATTATGCTAGCGCATCGCTAAATATTCTCTATCAACAGTCGGAGGGATATGCTGTCATAGGTAAGTTTTACTAAAATGTTAACATTTTTCATTAATTACTTGATTACAACAATAGATGTCTCTACTGCTGACCGCTTAGAACTAGTATCAAGTACAAAACCAGCGCAAGCTTCACGATTTTCAACTCTTTTCGGAGTTTTAAATTACTGTGAAACAAAAGTAGGAGCAAGATTACTAAGATCAACAATTCTACAGCCTCCTTGTTCTTCTTCAATTATAGAACAAACCACAAATTGTATATCGGAACTGTTAAAGTATTCACACGTCATGACTTCCGTTCAAAGTTTCTTACAAAAAATCTCCACTATTCACCAATTGCTTACAATATCATCTATTACATACGAAAACAATGCTATGTCGTCATCTGTTCGACAGTTGAACTATTTGTTGCTTTTAAATGGCTTTATAGATCTCATAGAACCTTTAAAGTCAGTAATTGAACCGTGCCAAGAATCTTTTTTTCAAGATTTGAAAGATACTTTAGAAAATGGCGAATTTGTCGATATTTCGGAACAGATTAGATCTTTAATACACCCATCGGCAAAATTTGCAAAAGCGGATGCCGGAGAGGCGCAACGCTGTTTTGCAATCCGATCTGGCGTCAATGGGCTTCTAGATCTTGTCAGAAAAACCTATTCGGAGAGATTAAACGATATGAGCAGTATATAATTTTGACATTTATGTCATATTTTACTCTATTATAATGTTGTAGATTACGTCAAAGAGCTGTCTTTGAAGTATAATTTAAATTTGGCAATAGCGAATAATAATACCAAAGGCTACCATATAGTTTTAAAATTAAAAAACCATCAGAAAAAAACATTCAACAAATCTGATTTGCCAGCTGAATTTATACAGGTACAGTGACAACATGAAATTAATATATATATATATGATGTAGTCAGGTTTGCATAAGGCATTACACTTTCACGAAATGCTAAGTGATATAACCTTTCATGCTTTACATATATATATATATATATATATATATATATATATATATATATATTTATAAAGCATAACAGGCATGATAGGTAGAAAAGTACAATAGGCATGATAGTACAAGTGCCCATTTTGACATATTCATGCCTGTCATGCTTTGTTATATATAATTTTTTTTTTTTTTGAAAATTGCATTTGTTTTGATATATTTTTTGTAATAATTTAAAATTCCTGTTTTATCTTAAAATTATAAATTAATTTCTGTATAAAATGCGGTACGAATCACTATATAGAAAATAGTAAAAAAGCTTGTTAAAGCCACATTTTTTTGTATTTTCAGGTATATCGCCTTACTGGCAGTTTTACCATGAAAACTCAAGAATTGTTAAATTATGCAACAAGACTAGATTATTTAATGGTAGAAATTTTAAAGATCAGTAATGGGTAATAATCCTTTCTTAATTAATTTTTTACTTAATTAATTATCTAATTATTTAAGAATAATTTCGAAAACAGTAATGGATTTAAAGCCACACATCGGATTATTCTATAAATTGTGCGAAGAAATTGCTCGCTTAGATTTATATCAGTCTTTGGCGGAAGCGAGCCGACGTGGAAACTATATACGCCCAAAGTGGAATAATTTTACAGAGTTGAAGCAAGCGAGACATCCGATGCTTGAACGTCTTATTGGAGAGCAAAGCGTATCCAATCCAATAGTAATATCATCGCAACTACCATGAGCGCTAACTAATATATGTATATATATATATATATATATATATATATATATATATATATATATGTCTCTCTTGTAGCTAACATGTTATGCACGAGCTATATATGTAGCCAACATATGCGCCAGGCATATATATATATATATATATATATATATATATATATATAGCTGGCATCTCGTTTTGCATATATATATATATACATACATAGCTAGCGCACATGGTCGAAAAGACGCTATATAATTGGATAGCGTACATATTGGCTACACAAGAGCAACATGAGTGCTAAGTGTGTATATATAGCTGGCGCTCATATTAAAATGGTTTTTTTGCTTAACAGGCTGTTTGCAAAGATTTCAATTTACAACTTGTCACCGGCCCAAATGGATCAGGTAAAAGCATTTATATAAGACAAGTAATGCTTTTGCAAATAATGGCACAGACTGGTTCGTATATTCCGGCAGAATCTGCCATTATGCGACCAATGAATCGAATGTTTGCAAGAATCTATCTAGAAGATAATATGGAGTTTGGAGCGTCTTGTTTTATTTTAGAAGTAAGTACTGCTAGATAAGTTAAAGTTTTTACTTTTTTCTATTATTTAGATGAAGGAAATCAAGTATATGATGAGTTTAGCATCGGAAAACTCTCTATTTATTGTTGATGAAATATGTAGATCTACTTCAGCTGAAGAAGGATCTGCGCTGGCAATGGCGCTATGCGAGGATTTTGCCAAATCCTCTTCATTTGTTTATGTTACAAGTCATTATTTGCAATTGGCAAAGCTATCCGAGTTATATTTGAACGTCCAAACGTATTTTTTCCATTTTCTCCTAGTACTTTAGCTAATTTTTTACTTTTAGATGGCAAATGAAAACTATTGCAACTGGTACTACTCCAAGAGACTTATCTTTAGACTTTAAATACAATCTCATCCCCGGAGTTACAGAAGTACCATACTATGGAATGTATTTGGCAAAAAATATTTTCCCAAAATCTGTTCTTACTGATGCTTATAACATTTTAAATTCTCTTAAAGAAAATGTTTTGGTGGTACTCTTATATTCCCAACTACTGACCTAAAATTATGCGTTTTTTTTGTAGGATAAGCAAGTTTTAGCTGTAGATCCCATGATCCGATTAAAGTATCAAGTGACATGTGATTTACGCAAGCTTAAGAGTAGTGGTCGTTTAACAATGGGAACGGCTATAAGCTGTTTAATCGATTATCAAAATCGGTTAAAGGCTTTAGGTGTGTCTATAAACATCAATAATATCAATATTTTGCAAGAACAATCGGACGAATCTGGTAATAATCAAAATATGAACCATTGCCAACCTGAAGCGTCTATACAAAGTACTCCATGTGGTTCTAATCAGTTTAATATATTTGAACCACACATATCTTTAGACCTAGAAGAACCAGGTTTTGATAACCAAAGATCACAAGAAGAATCATCTTCAGATTATTTGCAAGCAAATAGAAACTTCAATTATATAAATTCAAATAGTAGGAATTATTCTGCACCAGGAGATGAGGTTTCTTATTGGAGTGGTAATATTAATAAAGAATCTACACATTGGGGTATAAGTGCAGATGACATACAATCTTTCATTGATGATTTTGCTGAAGATGAACAGTTTCTTCAATCACAGGTAGGAGGTTTCAGACCTGGCTGCATTTGAGTTTCTATTGGTTGAATCATCGCATGACCTAGCTCGATGTGTTTTGATTGGCTGGCTCTAGCCAATCAAGCGATTGGCTGGCTTTAGCCAATCAAGCGATTGGCTGGCTCTAGCCAATCAAGCGATTGGCTGGCTCTAGCCAATCAAGCGATTGGCTGGCTCTAGCCAATCAAGTTTGTCTACAAGCCAGAGCACGTGATTGGACTATAGAAACGTTTAGACCTTCAACGTTTTTCAATTTCAGGTTTCGTTGTCGACAAGTGATCATGATCCTTTTGCGAGTCATACTATGGAAAGTGCCCAATATCAAAAAAGTGTTGATCAAGATTTCTTCTTATTAAATGATCAAGAAGATATCGAAGAAAGTACCAATCACAATGATTCTCAGATGGTTGAAAAACCAATACGAGAATTTGAAAGTACTTCTACAAGGCATGATTCTTTCGTTAGTGAAGATAACTTTGCAATTGAAAGCATTGAAGATGAACCAAATTCTACTACAAATTGTGAACCATTTGGTCAACAAGAGAATGGTATATTATATACTCCAAGTAACCAGCTAGATGAACCAAATTTTTTTGGCAATATTAGTCTACTGTCTGATGAACAAAATGTGGAACTATCACAAAGTTATCATCTCAATGATACGCAAGTTCAACAAGATCATACAAAAACAGCGTTTTCAGCGAGCAGTAGTACCTCAAAAAACACGTTTTTTTCTACAAGAAAAACTCCAAATAATTTTCATTTTTTTGATCAACAAAGCTTGCCTGAGTCTCGAAATTCTCATTGTGGCAATAAAGAGCCTATCCAATCAGATGCAATAAATAAACAAAATTTTGTGTCAAATATTGTCCAAAACAGTCAACCAGATAGCTTCTATAGTTGCAGCATCACGAGTAGCTTAAACCAAATGGTATTGAATAAAGATGCCCAAGATGAAGATTTTGAAAACATATGTATGTATCTAGATGATTTTGAGAAGCAGAAGGAAATACAATCAAAAACTGATAATTTTGAAGATTCTGGCCGAAATGAATCGAACCAAATTAGTTTATCTCAGTGGGAAGCTGCTTCTATGGGTGTTAAAATAGATGTTTCTGAAGAAAATACACCAAGTTGTGCTCAGATTGGTTTTTTAGAAAATAATGAAGATCAAAACATTTGTGAGCAAATTGCTCAAAATTCTGAGGACTGTACAATTCAATCTTCATTTGTTTTCAATAGAAGAAAGTACAATCAACAGCATATTTTTCCCGTGGTAAATATAGTACAAGGCCAATCATGGTCTTCTGAATCTTCAACTTCATGGAGTTCACCAAAAATCTGTGAAGATGAAGCTGAAGAAAATTTCGACAATTCACAAACTATCAGCTATTCACCTCTAAAATCACCTCCAAAAAGTGTTACAGATATTACTAATTTTTGGAAAATTGACCAAAAAAATCTTGGTAAAGATGAGACAATCATGAATATCAATCTGGACAAAAAAGAAGAAAACCATGAAGATATCACAACTACAGAAACTTTAGAAAAAACATTTGAATCTTCAAATTCTACCAAAACGTTTGAGAAAAATAGTGGGCAGAATTGTACCAATCATGAATCATCAATACCAGCAAAGCCAACTTTAGTAAAAAAAATATTTATTGGTCGTAAAGGTTTTAAACCACCAAAGAAACTAACAAAGAAAGAAATAGAAAAAGAGTTTGCTGAGCAAAATAAAAAACTGTACGAAGTCGAAATTACAGATCCTGAGTTTTCAAAGCAGCTTAGCCTCTTTTTAAAGCGTCCAACTGTGAAGCAGATTCAGCAAGCCGAACATCTGACATTTGTTCGTAAGACTCCAGCTGGCGTAGAAGAGGTACCATTCGCTCTAGAACCACAAAGAAAAAAACAAAAGAAAAACGCTTTGACACCACATTTGTCGGCGAGCAGTGATATCGATATAACGATGTTCAGCGACAAAAATGCCAAATGTTTTGATCAGTTTGTTAACTCAAAAGAGAAGGATTTTCAAAAATTCAAGCTCAATGCTTGCAATGATAATGAAAAAACTGAAGCTAATCCGTTTTTGACTCGCTCTGAAGCAGTCTCAGCAGCTAATCCATTCAAAACAGTCTCGAGTAGACCTGACTTGTTTTCTGAAACAGTCGCAGAAGCTAACCCATTTCTGACTCGCTCGAAAACAGTCTTAGACTATACGAACAATCTTCCAATAAATTATTTGCAAAATTCTCTTGAAGCCCCACTAGGTGGTCAGAAGAATCATTTGGATCCGCTTTCCAAGCCCAAAAAACATTTTAAATTAAGCCTCAATTTGTTTGAAACTATCAATGATCAAGATAGGTTAAGTTTGAGTTAAATAAAGAGTTATTATAGTTTATTTTTGACTTTATTTTGATATAACCTTTAACCTAGGAGTGTAGCAACTAGCCTAAGGTCTATACCATGACCACTGGGGGGATGGTATAGCTGGTACAGAGCTAGCTCTAGATCAGAAATCAAAAGTGGAAAAATCTCTAGCTGATAATTATTAATTTATTTGCTGTTGCGTCACCCGCCTAGCTCTGTTCTCTGCTATCCGGGCTCTAACTTTCTGTGCCCACAAAATTTGTAATGGTAGTGTTGAAAATAAGTTTGGAGGTCTATAGCCTTTTCGGAAAAAATCAGCAACTATGGCATTGCCATGGTTTAGAGCTGCTTTTGCCGGTGTTTGCAAGCTATAATCTTTTGTGGTAAATTGGGCGCCTTGTGCTGCTAGGGCTACTGCCAGCTCTAAATAGCCTGTTAGGGCAACGAAATGTAGACAGGTTTTGCCAGATTTAGTATCAATGAGATTTATATCCACTCCTCTGCTTAGAAGCAGGAGAACAAATTCGATTCCTTGAATGGTGTTACAATGTAAGATCACTTCTACAACAAAAATGGGTACTATCAACTACAATTAAACAAAATTGGGCACTTTAGATGTGCTATTCCACAAAAACTCTATAGGATTTAAATCTGGTGAATTAATTGGCCAAGGCGAAACGATTTTTTAAGCTGTTGAAATGTTTTGCAGCCAAAGAGATCACTGATGGGAGAAATATTGAGCTAGAAGCTCAAAATAATTTTTTTATGGGTGCAACACTTCTAGGCCACTGGGTCTATTTACCAAAAAATATGTGTAAGGATTTTTTGCGCTCAGCATTAAAATTGGCGCCAAATTCAAATAATATTTTTGCTATTTTCATATTTTTGACATCTATAATGCTGACATACAATGGGGTAATTTGAAAATCATCAAGAATGTTAGTTTCAGCCCCAAATTTCAGTAGCGTGAATACCAATTCAAGCAGTTGTCTTTGGATTGCAATAAACAAAGCCGTTTTTCCAAAACGATCCAGCGCGTTGATAGACGCTCGATTTTCAAGCAATAATTTCACAAACAGTGGTCGGTTGAGCTGGGCGGCCACGTGTAAGGGCGTCCATCCATGTACACTTCTGATGTTAGGATCTGTTTGCGAAAATTCTAATAATCGTTTTCCGATATCGACGTCGTCTCTTTGCGCCAAAATATGCAGAGGAGAGACTCCGTACTCTGGAGAACGGCCATTCGGGTCAACTCCTTTGTCTAAACAAGCGTAAATAACATCAACGTTTCTCGTATAGACCGCAAAAAAGAATTTTTTTGATAGTACTTTTTTTCGCATTTTGGACATTAGTCGTCCAAGCGCAGCCTTAACATTTGCATCTAAAAACAAAATTTTACCAAATTTTAATTCAAACTTTTGCTGCACATACGACGAGACTTTTTGTTAGAATTCATTTTCAAAAAATTTTTTATCTTTGACAGATCTGTCAATTTTTGTAGATATGAGTCTTTCTAGATGTTTTTTTATACTTTTATCATTTCTAAGTCTTTCAAAATGTCACAATTATCTCAATCGGGCTATAGACTAGTGTCTGCTCACCATTGTGTCAATTCTGCTCTATTTTGGCCAAGTTCTCGGTTAGGTCTAACTTCTATTTTTGACAATCTGTCAATCTTAATTTTTTTCTAATGTTATTTTTTAGCTGTTTTTTCTGCTAACTCTTCAATCTTCTATGAGTGTTTTTAAATGTTTCAATCTTCTCAATCTAGCTATAAGCTGAGTAGAAGCTGACCTGACCTTACCTGGCCTGCTTGATGTCGCTTTTTCTGCTCAATATTGTGCGTTTTTCTTTTGTTTTTTAAGCTTTTTTTGAAGATCGTAATTATCTTCAGCTGACTCTGGAGCAGAAATCTTGCGTCTATTTTGCTCAATCTTGTGCAAGTTGTCGTTGAAGATTAAAGGCTATTTTGGGCAAATCTACATTTACTGTCTTTTTTTATTACAACCTAGACCTTTGTTTTTTTCTACTTTTGAATCATCTTTGATATTTTCTGATTCGATCTGGATATGAGCCAGTATCTGCCTTTTCTTGGTAAGTCTGCATTTGCGGTTTTAGTCTGCTCCAACCTAGAATTTCTCAGCGTTTTAATCTGCCTAATCTTCATTTTATCCTAGATCTCTTCTAAGGTCATCTTTCATTTGTTTTTTTTTTCTACACTATCTTTAAGTCTTTCTTATTGTTCTCTAATTATCTCAATCTGGCTATAAAGCAGTCTCTGCCTAACATTCCGTCTATTCTGTCAAATCTGCATTTACTGCTGTCTGAATCTATTTCAACCTAGATCTTTCTCATTGTTTTTTTATTGACTTGTTCTGTTTTCTGATCTTTTTCTAGTTTTTCTATATGGTTAAATCATCTTAATCTGGCTATAGACGAAGATCTGTTCAATTTTGCCTAATCTTGTGTTCAACCTAGACCTTTTCTAAGACCATTTTTTATTTGTTTTTCACTTATTTTATTCTTTAATATTTTTGTTTTCTCTGAGTCTGTCTTAATAATTCAATTATTTCAATCTATAGACTAAGATCTGCCTATTATTGGGTTTATTCTGCCTAAAATTCTGCACAACCTAGATCATCTCTGAGGGCTTTTTCATCTGTTTCATCTTCTCTATCATTTTTTATTGTTTCTAATTGTTTCAATCATCTCCAGCTGGCTGTAAACCAAAACTTGCCTAAATCTTTTGTTTATTCTGTATAGTTTTGCAATTGCAACCTAGATCTTTCTTCACTTGTTTTTTTTTACTACATTATCTGTCTGTTTTCTGATTGATATTGTTTTTTTATTGACTTGTTTTGTTTATCTTTTATTTTCTAGTTTTTCTAAATGAACATTTAGAAAATTGATGATGATTTAAACAAATTATCTCAATCTGGCAATGGATCACGATCTGTTCAACATTGCGATTATTTTGCCTAATCTTGTGCACAACCTAGATCTTCCCTAAGGGCTTTTTATATCTGGTTTATCTTCTATATCATTGTTTATGGTTTCTAATTGTTTCAATCATCTCAAGATGGCTGTAAACCAAAACTTGCCTAAATCTTTTGTTTATTCTGTATAGTTTTGCCATTGCAACCTAGATCTTTCTTCACTTGTTTTTTTTACTACATTATCTGTCTGTTTTCTGATTGATATTGTTTTTTTATTGACTTGTTTTGTTTTTCTTTTATTTTCTAGTTTTTTGAAATAAACATTTAGAAATCAAAATCTGTTTAACATTGTGATTATTTTGCCTAATTTTGTGTTCAATCTAGATCTTTTCTGAGGCCATTTTTTATCTGTATTTTTGCTATCTTAGTTTTGAGTCTTTCTAATTGTCTCAATAATCTGAATCTAGCTATAAGCTAAGATTTGCTTAATTTGATGCAAATCTGCTTATCTTTAGCAAATCTGCTTTTACCGTTTTAATCTTTTTTAACCTGGATTGTTCACATTGTTTGTTTTTTCACTTGTTTATTTTTTAATGTTTCTGCTTTCTCTGAGTCTTTCTTGATAATTCAATCATCTCAATCTATAGACTAAGATCTGTCTATTATTGGGTTTATTCTGCCTAATCTTGTGCACAACCTAGATCTTCTCTGAGGGCTTTTTTCAGCAGGTTTTCAAAGTTTTCTATTTATTTTTGAGTGTTTCTAATTGTCTCAATCATCTCAATCTTGTGCAAATCTTCTGAACATTTTTGTCAAATTTTGCATTTACGGTTTAAATTTACTTAAACCTAGATTTTTTGATAAATTTTTCTTTGATGATTTGTGTATTTTTTTCTCTATTTCGATCCTTTCTGAGTTTTTCTGAATGTTCTGATCATCTCAAGCTGACTGTAAACCAAGACTTGCTCAATCTGTTGTTTATTCTGCATAATTTTGCCATTGCAACCTAGATCTTTCTTCACCTGTTTTTTTGCCAATCTGCCTAACATTCTGCCTAATCTTGAGCAAATCTTTGACAAAATTGCATTTTCCGTTACAATCTACAGCTTGTCAAAAAGAAAGTAGCACTTGAGATGCGCAAAGAATGAAAGTGACAAAAGTATTTGTGAAATAGCTCTAGCCCACTCCAGTAGGACAATCGGAGGCACAATTTTCCGATAGAGCTACCATTCTAGCTTCATTATTTTGAAACACATCACAAGAACTGCTACTTTTTTGCGAACTGTACCGGTTTTTGACACGCCAAATCCTTCAATTTGGCAAATCTACTGCGCATCTAAACGCTGAGTGCTAAGCAACTCTTGACAAGCTGTACTTCAACCTAGATCATTCTCACTTGTTACTGGAATTTTTCTAAACGTTCCAATCATCTCAGTCTGGCTATGAGCCAAGACCTGTTCAATATTGCTGTTTATTCTGCCTAATCTTTGACCTAGATCTTCTCAGCGGGCTCATTCACCAGGCTTTTCTTTTCTACTTTTGTAAACTGTTACTGCACATAAGTTTTGTAAATTGCTTAGTTTTGACGCAGCCTAGACACACAAAATAAACTGCCCTGACCTGACTTGAGCTGGCTTGGCTTGAGCATTTGTGCGCACTTAAAGAAATGCTATTTATTCTGCCTAATCTTCGACCTAGATCTTCTCTAGCGGGTTTTTTCACCAGGCTTTTCTTTTCCACTTTTGTAAACTGTTACTGCACACAAGTTTTGTAAACTGCTTGGTTTTGACGCAGCCTAGACACACAAAATAAACTGCTCTGACCTGACTTGAGCTGGCTTGGCTTGAGCATTTGTGCGCACTTGAAGAAATGCTATTTATTCTGCCTAATCTTCGACCTAGATCTTCTCTAGCGGGTTCTTTTACCAGGCTTTTCTTTTCTACTTTTGTAAACTGCTACTGCACACAGGTTTTGTAAACTGCTTGATTTTGACGCAGCCTAGACACACAAAATAAACTGCCCTGACCTGACTTGAGCTGGCTCGGCTTGAGCATTTGTGCGCACTTGAAGAAATGCTATTTATTCTGCCTAATCTTCGACCTAGATCTTCTCTAGCGGGTTCTTTTACCAGGCTTTTCTTTTCTACTTTTGTAAACTGCTACTGCACACAGGTTTTGTAAACTGCTTGATTTTGACGCAGCCTAGACACACAAAATAAACTGCCCTGACCTGACTTGAGCTGGCTCGGCTTGAGCATTTGTGCGCACTTGAAGAAATGCTATTTATTCTGCCTAATCTTCGACCTAGATCTTCTCTAGCGGGCTCTTTCACCAGGCTTTCCTTTTCTACTTTTTTGAAACGTACACAAGTTTTGGATGAACTGCTTGGTTTCGAAGCAGTCTAGACGCACAAAGTAAGCTGACCTGACCTGACCTGACCTGGCTTGAGCATTTGTGCGCGCTTTAAGAAGGAAGACGTAAAAAGTTATAAACTTAAATGACACATCAGTATGCACAATTTATTTAATATTAAGGAATACATTTGTTAAATATTTTATAAACGTTATACTGACTGACTGACTGACTGACTTTCGAAGTTACAGATCCATAAAACATATAAACATCAATAAACTATTAACACAGATAGACTTTAAATGATTCAAAACTGCGATATGAGCTCTGCTTACTTCTAAAAAATTTACAAAACTAGACGATGATAGAGGGGAACATTCGGTTCTCGTTGATTGCTCAACAGTTGAGACAAGGTGTAATAGTCATTTTTGTTTGGACCATTCAAATACCTCAACTCTCTGGTAGGATCGTTCCTCTTTTTTGCTACCATAAACCTTTTTTTCCTGCTATCAGCGGCAAAACCACCCCATCGGCCTCTTTTCTCAAAAGATTTGTCGTCGAAACCATATCCGGGACCGATATTGTTGACGTGGCCCGTGGCATGGGGGTACACTGGAGTGTCCATCCAATTTTCATCGTCTTCAATATCCCCATTCTGGTCAGCTTCTGGGTCCATAGCCCATGGTCTATACTCGTTATTCTGACGCTCGTTCTCGTAAAGGGTTAGAATTGTCAGAATCTCTTCAGGTGTCAGGTCTACCTCACGTTTAATTCTTGTATCCAGCCTAACATAAAAAAAAAATATTTTTTTAGCGTTTTTTCCAAGCTGGAAATTTGCTATTGATTGTAGCAGCAGGACTTCCAGGAAATCCAGGAATGAAACAAATAAGCAACAAGTGAAATTAGAAATTGGAAAAAACAGGGCTAATAATGTTTTGTCAATAAAATCTCCACTAAGCTGTTTGTAAACCAAATTTAATGACGGAAAAGCAATTATTTTTTAGATTTTGTCACTTTGAGTCGAATTAGTATTAGAAAAATTCTAGGAGAAGAAGGAGTTACTGATAGTTTAAATTCAAAAAATAGTAGTACCAAACTTGTTGCGTCATCCGCCATCTTGGATAAAAAAAGGCTATTTTTTGTCTCTTGAATAACTCGTTTATTTTTAATTTTACGCAAAAAATAGTTATTACAAAAGTAGTTTGAAATTAAATTTTCTACAGTTTTGGTTCTTATCAATTTTTCCGTAGGATTGATATTTTTTTATTTTTTTACACTTTTTTATTCTTTACCGTGAACGTGTGTTCCAAAAATATAATCTTCAGAATTATAATTGTAGCAAATAAGATTTTTAATACACAACAACAATTAGTCAAAAAAAATAATAGTACAACATCAATAATGGAGGTAATAATAATACAATGATAACATTTTATTTCGACTCTTCTCAGGTATAAATCGAAAAATATCAATTCTACAAAAAAATTATTTGAATAAAAATTGTAGAAAATTTTATTCTAAACAACTTTGTTTATTACAGTTTTTTTCTAAAATTGACAGGTAACGTGATAATAGAATGATAAGGTTTTATCTCTTTTTTTTCTTTGAGTATAAATCGAAAAATATAAATTTTACAAAAAAAGTAATAGGTAACAAATTGTAGGAAATTTAATTTTAAACATCTTTTGTAATCACTATTTTTTGCGTAAAATTGAAAATAAACGTATCAATACAATGATAAGATTCTACCCCTACTCTTTTTAGTTGTAAATCAAAAAATACCGATCTTACAAAAAAATTTGTTATAACTAAAATTAAAGAACATTTTATTTTAAACAACTTTGTTAATAACAATTTTTTTCCTAAAATTGACAATTAAGGTGATAATACATTGATAAGATTTTATCGCTACTCTTCTCAAGCATAAATAAAAAAATATCGATTCTACAAAAAAATTAATATTAAACAAATTGTAGTAAATTTGAATCTAAACAACTTTGTTTATTACAATTTTTTTCTTAAAATTGACAATCAAGGTGATATTACAGTGATAAGATTTCATCGCCTTCTTTTCTCGAGTATAAATCGAAAAATATCGATCCCACAAAAAAATTGATAGAAAATAAAATTGGAGGAAATTTAATTCTAAGCAACTTTTATAATAGCTATTTTATGCATAAAATGGAAAATAAACGAGTTATTTGAGATAGCCCTATAATTCAAGATGGCGGATGGCGCAACAAGTAACTGTCAATTGCTAAACCCAAAATATATAAAAGTAAAACCGCTTTTTTAATATAAAACAGTATCTTCTGGTTATTTCAGTTTTAATTCAATATTCATGTTGTGTAAGTAAAAACAAAAAAAAACAAAAACAAAATATCGATCCCACAAAAAAAATAATAGATATTAAAATTGTAGGAAATTTAATTCTAAGCAAATTTTATAATAGCTATTTTATGCATAAAATAAAAAATAAACGAGTTATTTGAGATAGCCCTATAATTCAAGATGGCGGATGGCGCAACAAGTAACTGTCAATTGTTAAACCCAAAATATATAAAAGTAAAGCTGCTTTTTATAATATAAAACAGTATCTTTTGTTTATTTCAGTTTTAATTCAATATTCATGTTGTGTAAGTAAAAACAAAAAAAAAACAAAAACAAAAAAAAACAAAAGAAAGATATATTATCAATAAATTGGCAAGCAGCTGCCAATCTGTACCAAAATGTATAAATTTTATCTCGCATAATGTTCTCAAACGGCGACAAATGTCATCGTAAACCTTTATTCCATCATTGGATTAAGGCAACGTCAGACAGCTTTTAGCAACAGTTGGTTAGAAAGAGATGGACGAGAATCGATAGGGCTCTTGCGTCACTGTCGCTATGTCTTTTACGAATCAGGACCATTGATCCATGACCAAATTATAGTCGCGCACTTGGCTAAATTGCTTTTTCTTCTCTCTAATTTTCTTTGAAAAATTATTCAAAAAGTTTTTTGTTTTTACATTTTTATCAAAGAAGTTTATGGAAAATTATTTGCGCAGATTTAGATATTGCGACAAAATATTTAATAAAGATTTGAAGTCAAAGGAGGCTTTGGAAATATTTCGCATGTCTTTGAATTTTTAAAACAAAAGAAAAACGTTTGACATATTTAGACGACGTTAAACAAAATGGCGTAGTTACTGTTTAGTTTAACAAAATCTGTTTTTTTATTTTTCTTACTTCATTGTGAAGCTAAAGCTAACGCTATTGGTCCGAATTTATCAATGCTATTAGATTTTAAACCTCATTGGTTCAAATTTTTCGGCGTTAATTTATGTCTATTGGATTATCCCACTTTTTAAATAAAATTATAATTTTTTTGATTTTAAAAAATTTTTTTTTATGGAATCTAATTTTGCCGGATTTGAACACTATTGAAATCTTGTGGTCTGCTTAACCTTAGAGATTTTGTCTGAATTGAAATGTTTTTTAGAAGTTTTAGAGTATTTTAGACTTCTCAGTCAATATTTTGGCTAAAAATTTTCAAAAAATAAAATAAATTTTCAGTACTAAGTGGCCATTTTGTGAATATTTTTTCCTTTTTTTTCTCTCTAATTTTCTTTGAAAAATTATTCAAAAAGTTTTGTGTTTTTACATTTTTATCGAAGAAGTATATGGAAAATTATTTGCGCAGATTTAGATATTGCGACAAAATATTTAATAAAGATTTGAAGTCAAAGACGGCTTTGGAAATATTTCGCATGTTTTTGAATTGTTAAAACAAAAGAAAAACGTTTGACACATTTAGACGACGTTAAACAAAATGGCGTAGTTACTGTTTAGTTTAACAAAATCTGTTCTTTTTATTTTTCTTACGTCATTGTGAAGCTAAAGCTAACGCTATTGGTCCGAATTTATCAATGCTATTAGATTTTGAACCTCATTGGTTCAAATTTATCGGCATTAATTCATGTCTATTGGATTATCCCACTTTTTAAATTCAATTATAATTTTTTTGATTTTAGTATATTTTTTTTATGGAATCTATTTTGCCGGATTTGAACACTATTGAAATCTTGTGGTCTGCTTAACCTTAAAGATTTTGTCTGAATTGAAATGTTTTTTAGAAGTTTTAGAGTATTTTAGTCTTCTCAGTCACTATTTTGACTAAAAATTTTCAAAAAATAAAATGAATTTTCAGTACTAAGTGGCCATTTTGTTGATATTTATTCCTTTTTTTCTCTCTAATTTTTTTTGAAAAATTATTCAAAAAGTTTTAAAATTTTTATCGAAGAAGTTTATGGAAAATTATTTGCGCAGATTTAGATATTGCAACATAATATTTAATAAAGATTTGAAGTCAAAGAAGGCTTTGGAAATATTTCGCATGTCTTTAAATTTTTAAAACAAAAGAAAAACGTTTGACATATTTAGACGACGTTAAACAAAATGACGTAGTTACTATTTAGTTTAAGAAAATCTGTTTTTTTATTTTTCTTACGTCATTGTAAAGCTAAAGCTAACGCTATTGGTCCGAATTTATCAATGCTGTTAGATTTTGAACCTCATTGGTTCAAATTTATCGGCATTAATTTATGTCTATTGGATTTTCCAATTTTTTAATTAAATTATAATTTTTTTGATTTTAGTATAATTTTTTTTTATGGAATCTATTTTTGCCGGATTTGAACACTATTGAAATCTTGTGGTCTGTTTAACCTTAAAGATTTTGTCTGAATTGAAATGTTTTTTAGAAGTTTTAGAGTATTTTTGTCTTCTTAGTCAATATTTTGGCTAAAAATTTTCAAAAAATAAAATGAATTTTTAGTACTTAGTGGCCATTTTGTCGTTTTTTATTTATATTAGAAATTTTTAGACGTTTTTAAGTCAAAAATCAGCAGATCTAAATACTTGAATTCATCTATTTTGATAGTTTTTAGAAAAATATTTTTTGAAAATTAATTTTTTTGCAAAAAAAGAAAAGGGGTCTATCTTCAATTTCTCAATTTTCTCAAATAGAAACTCCAGAAAACCTTGTAGGTTTTCCATTGTTTTGGAAGCAGTTTTACATAATATGCTAAAGGTCATTTACTACGTCTACCCACACACCCATTATCAGTATCATCTGGCTTTTCATTGCCAGGCCCAATCATATCAGTTAACGCCTGCTTCATTTGTTTTTTTTTTACGTCATTGAAAATCTAATTCTATTGGTCCGAATTTATCAGTGCTATCACATTTCAAAATCTGAATGTGATCCTCATTGGTTCAAATTAATCGACATTAATTTAGTATGTCTATTGGCTCCTCCTTTTTTTTTTAATTAAATTAACATCTTTTTTTGAAAGCTGCAGTTTTTTCTAATTCTTTATTTGATTATAATGAACTTTTTTTTTTTGAATTTATTCTTGCCGGATTTGAACACTATTGAAATCTTGTGGTAATTTATTTGTTATCTTAGTTGAGCATTTTTTCCCATTTTAAAAAAATAATTATTGGAAATAAAAATATTAAAAATTAAGAATTTTACAAACTCGCAGTAAACTTCAATTGTTTTCTGATGATGGTACAATTTGTAACTATCAAAAAAACTCACTTTTTTACAATATTTTTTTTAAAAAGCCAGAAGAAGAAAGAATTATAAAGAAAAAAAAAGACAAAAGACATAAAAAATAAGAAGGAAAAAAAATAATTTAGAGTAATAATAAAAAAAACAAATGAGAATATATAAAAATTAAATATCAAAAGCTTTAGCCGTGTTAATAAAAAAAAAACTTAAAAAAAACAAGCTTGAAGGAAGAAAAGTGGAATAATTGAAGTAAACCAAAAATAAAATCACTCAAAATAGCAAAAAAATGTTTAATAATATAGCCTCGCACAGCCCCCAAACCGTCCAGATTTGAACCTAATTGATTTTGTATGGCACAAGATGGAGCAGGATTAGCGCAGCAGGAATTGATATAAATTGGATTAGATTGTATTCTAATTGAGTGGCACTTACCTCATCTTCTTGGCGTCTCGCCGCCTCCGTCGCCGTCTATCTTCATTGCCATAGTACCTATATTGATTTATAGCAGCTGGATCCCCATAAAGTTCTGATTTGAGAACGGCGTTCTCTAAAGCCTCATCCAGCTTTTCCTTATTTGTCCCATAATGGAACCCTTTCTCGTATTCGGAAATTGATTTATCGTCATAGGGATTGTCGCTGTTGTACAAAGTTGATTGTATATTGGCCAAATTTTCAGCTGGTTGATATAAGGGCTGATCTTGCTCCCAATCACTTAATGACTGCTGCTCAAGAGTAGGCGTCTTGAAATTGGTCCCTAAAAAAACAAAAGAAAAAAAACAAAAGAACAAAATACATTTGATACCAATTTTATAGCTAATAAGCAGGTGGCAGGACATAAAAAAGTGGAGTCGTAAAAGTTTTATGTTACACTTGAGAGCTTTCTTTAGTTACATTTCAAAAAACATAAATTGACAAAATGCAATATAATTATAGATAATAGTTTCCAAACAGTGAGACATAACCTCATTTGTTATGCCAAATCATCAAAAAGCTACTTTACAATTCTAAAACTGACACTAGCAATTTCTAGCATCGCCTACTTAAATGGGAAGGGGAAAAGTATTCAGCCAATAAAAGAAAATGGGTGTTTCTAGAAACAGAACAATTAACGTTGCGACTTAAACAAAACAAAATTTTTCAAAAATACTGAAATACTTTAGGGACAACAAAAAAAAATAATAAAAAGGTACTTACCTCTTTTAATAGCAGTGGGATTATTATAATATGGAACGTCTTTGTCGCGTTCTTCTACACTACTAATTTGTGCTCTTTTTACTGCAACAAATGAAAATTTTCAATAATTTTTGTTTTTGACTAATAAACCGGGTGTGCCCAAATGGGCTACAAAATGGATTAAACTGGAGAAAATAAAAAGTCACATATGTCATGGTCTAGATATTAATAGGTTTGGCCTAATAAGTATTTTAAATACCACCTGTAGATTTGTAAAATTTTTTTAAGTTTCTCTATATGCACGAAGCACTTTGGTTTGTAAATCTTTTTCACCTTGGTTGCCTTGTCCCTCTTACTAATCAAATTTTACTCCCGGGTGTATTTCAAACGTTCAAGGATGTCTATATTTGTTTGTTATCCCTTTTCCAATATTGTTGACAAAAGAATCGATAATGAACATTTGAAAAACACACAATAAGCTTTGTTATCTACCCTTTATTGTTATTAGATGATGGTGCTATAAAGGTCAATGTCGCTTGCAAGCGCTTTAGATGATTGAAGTGCGTGCACCATATTGGATTTAGGAAATTAATTTTTTATCAAAAAATATTTTTAGCTTTATTTATTGCCAAAAAGCCATTTTATTATTATTATTATTTATTTCAAGCACGCAAAGATATATTACTCAGCATAAAAAAAATTCTTATTAGCTCTCATCAGTGGGACTTAATTCGGCTATTTGTAATGACCAAAAACCGTGCCAAAGCTACAATAAACACAAAAGTAATTAAATTCTAAAAAAAAATATGAAAAAAAACAAAAAATTTCAAACTTTTAAAAATAAAAAAAATACTTATATCACTGGAAATTTTAAATGTGATCATTTTAGGAGAAAAAACAAAAATGTTTGACAAACAATGGTCGGTAAACAAATGAACGAAGCTTTCCGATAATTTAAATTAAAATGAATAGCGCAGCCTACTTGAAAGTTAAGATAAATACATTTTTTTAAACAAATTTTTATGCAGCATTATTAAGTTTATGTCATATTGTTCGCATGTTTTTGAATGATAAATCTAACAATTTAAATAATATAATTTGGGGAGGTAGCAATTTAGCTTGATTTTTTAAAAAACAAAATTCTATTTAGTCTATTTTGTTTAAAACACAATTTGTTTGTTGTTTTTGTTAGTAATTTAATTCTAAAATTGAATTTTAAATTAATTGAAAATTAAAAAAGCTTGTTTTTCTACAATTTTTATATTGTTTGATAAATAATATTGTCATTATCATTAGTTGTCAAAGACCGTAATGATTTTTGAATCCAGCAAAATTGCTGTGCCTCCGAGAAGAAAGGGTTGAACATAAATGCAATAAATCTTACGTTTTTCAAGCAATTAAAATGTAAATTTTAATAAATAACTCAAAATATTGTACATTATAAAAAAAATAATGTAAAAAAAATTGTATAGATATTTTGACGTGAGAGTTTTTTAGTGAAAATTAGGATGTTTTTTGAATATTAAGTCAAAATAAGGTGAAAAATTAATATTTTTAACTAAAAAAATTGATTTTTACCAAATATAGTAAAAAAAAAATTTTTTTTGTAAAAGATAAAAAAAATAACCCAAAACTAGGTAATTTGAATTTTTTCAATAAATTTTGAGATTATTTAAAAAAAAATATAATACAAAAGTTGTAAATCTTTTTATTACCTACAACTTTTCTATTTAATTTTTTTTCATAGAATTTGTAGTTTTGCCGAAAATCGAGATAAACTGTTTTCTACCCCCTAAAAACTCACCCTCGCCCGTAAATAATTTTTTATTATATTTTTGTTATATTTTCTTTTTTTTTCAATAGATTTCATCTTACTATTTTATTATTTTTTTTTTAATTTTAGATTTTTGTTTTTTATTATAACTGTCTAATGTAAATTTTTTCACAAGAGCACAAAATTTTATAATCATTTTTAGACAACAAAGTGTCAAATTATTAGACAACAGCATTTTATATTTAGAAATTGTTATTTTGTTGTCTACAATTTTGTGTTCTTGTGGAAAAATCTACATTAGATAATGAAAACCGCTTTATCAATAATTGTAACTTTTTACGCATAATGTATCTTTTTTTAAAGCTAAAACAAAAGATAAGCAAAAATACGTTTTAATCTAATTAAGAGATAAACAAAATACAAGTAATAAAAATGCTAAATAGCTTATGACTATACCGGGTGATCTATCATATATACAATTTCTGGCTAAAAATTTTTTTTAATTAAAAAAAAATGCTTTATATTGCAAAAATTTTTAATTAATGTTAATAATATTATATTAAAAAGCAAGATAAAATGTCAAATTTGGTCAGAATTTGACATTTTGCAGTCTAAGAAATCTTATAATGCTCTTGTGGATTCTAGATTAACCGTTTTCTACCCTTAAAAATCTACCCTCGCCGGTAATAATTTTTTATTTTTGTTATATATTTTTTTTCAATAGGTTTCATCTTATTATTTTTTTTTTTTGATTTTAAAAATGTTCGATTTTTGTTTTTTATTATAAGTGTCTAATGTAAATTTTTCCACAAGAGCACAAAATTTTATAATCATTTTTAGACAACAAAGTGTCAAAATAATTAGACAACAGCATTTTATATTTAGAAATTGTCATTTTGTTGTCTAAAGATGTTTACGCAATTCCGTGTTCTTGTGGAAAAGTCTACATTAGATAATGAAGCCTGCTTTATCAATAATTGTAGCTTTTGAAGCACAAAAGATAAGCAAAAATAGGTTTTAATCTACCCCAATTAAGAGATAAACAAAATACAGATAAAAAAATTCTAAATAAAGCTTATCACTATACCGGGTGATCTATCATATATACAATTTCTGGCTAAAAAATTTTTTTTAATTAAAAAAAAATGCTTCATATTACAAAAATTTTTAATTAATGTTAATAATATTATATTAAAAAGCAAGATAAAATGTCAAATTGGGTTAGAATTTGACATTTTGGGGTCTAAAAATACTTATGATGCTCTTGTGGAAAAGTTTACATTAGCGAAACAAAATGTGTATAGTACAAGAGTGCTAATTATACAAAAAAACACTGTTATTTTAGTAGATTAAAAGATTTTCTTAGTTTTTTCAGTTAATTACGTTGATTAATTATGAAAACAAACGTCGAAAATCAATAGATGTGACAGAGATACCTGTTGCTGTACAACAATCATTAAAAATAGAATAAATTAGGCTTACCTTTATTATTTGACAGTTCTCTGGATTTGATTTCTTCGACTAAAGACGAGGGAATGGCAAATGTTAGAAAAACGCAAGAGGACAATGTTGTCCAGAAAATGTTCCAACGTAACTTCATCGCTCAAATGTTCTCGCTGATGAAAGCTCAAAACTACTGAAAGCCCGGCTGGGGGTGTTGAGAGTTTGAATGATTCTCTCGTGGGCGGTACGGTCTACTACGCATTTTCATAAGGGTGGGAAAATGCTGAAAACCACGTACAATTTTTCATTTTCACTAATGAAAGCTGTACTAGATCGTTATTTCTAGAATTTTCCTTAATGAAAATGCGAGCAGTTTCGCCTATGTGCACTCATCTCGAATTTAATATTTGGACAATTTATTTTATAGAAGCTTGCGTCATTAACTCTAACCCCAAAACAATTGACAGCTTATTAAAATAATAAATTTATGTATTCAGACTATAGCTGCTCTTTATATCTGTCCTGTATTTTTTTATAACACTACAAGTGCTTTTAATTTAATCTTATTAACGTGTTAAACTATCGATTTATTAAAATAGAAGTGAGGTTAAGTTTTGATGTCAAATTAATAACTATCATTTTAATTTAGTTGTAAACGTACGCTTATAGTTAAACATTCATGACAAGCTTATATTATCTTGAGTGAAACTGTTATGCAAATAAGCATTTCATCATAAATCTGCGCGTTTTTGCTTTTGTCAAAAATGTTTCATTAAAACGTCTATCAAGCACACGCTTATAGTCTCATAAATTATTCATTTCCATCAATCGATAAACCTTTTAATAAAATAATTAATCAAAGTGGGAAAAAACTGTAGTTTTTTTTTAGATCCTAAGAACGTCATTATTCCTCTCAACTCTGATTAAATTGCGCAAGGTGGCGCCAAGAAATGCCATTCAGTCACCTTTTCATACATATTTTAGCATTTATTCTTGCACTCATTAGATTTCTATTCGAAATTCAGTTAGTTGGAAAGGAATTATACATTAAAATGTATTCTTATTTTACAAATTTACAAACAATTTACACAAATTACTGTAAACAAACATAAACTAATATTTACAAAATAATCCATTTTCAATCAAAACTGTATCAGTATTTTGTCGAAAGTACATTTGCTTATTTATCTAATTACCGATCTTTTTTCTAACTTCATTTGTTTTTCTGTGAAACTCAATTATTTCTGTCTCTTTTAACTGCGCTTCTTTTGTTTAGTGTTTTGTTTTGCTTCGCTTCATTGTTATGCCAATTTAATTTATTCTTTTGTTTTTACCATTTTGTTTAAATTTTCAATACCATAAATATAGTTTTCAATAATAGTTTTATGTGCTTTTTATCAAATGCGTTTTATAGATTATAATGTTGATAACTACAGATCAACTCTACAAAACAAAATACAAGCGGCGTTGTTTTTTGCATAAAATTTTAATAAAACATAATAAAATATTTTTTACAAATTATACAACAAAAAAAGCAGTAATCATTAAATTAAACATCAGTGATTGTTATTTGTAGTTTGCTTTGCTAAGGTTTAAAACGTATAACCGAACGCTCTTAATGAGAAATACAGTTGACAGATAACTGACAAATTACAGATGACATTTGCAAATCTAACATAACCTATGTTGTTGTGCTCGCATTCGATATTTTTATTAAATATATAATTGGGGTAATAAATTTCCATCTTATATTAAATTTATACAATATTTAACATTGCAGACGGTGTTCCCATCCAACCTAACCTCAAAATGTCGGTCGTTATCGAGACCACTTTGGGCGACATAACCGTGGATTTATACACAAAAAAGCGTCCCCGCGCTTGCCTGAACTTCCTCAAGCTCTGCAAAGTGAAATACTACAATTACAATCTATTCCACACCGTCACGCGGGGATTTGTGGCCCAAACTGGGGACCCCACGGGAAGCCGCACTGGAGGCGAGTCGATTTTCGGGGTCGTGGAAGGCCCCTTAAAGCGATACTTTGAAGCCGAAACCAATCCCCGGATTAAGCATACGATAATGGGGCTGATTTCTTTTGTGGGAAATGATGAGAATATGCTCGGTTCTCAGTTTTTTTTTACGCTGGGGAATGATCTGACGTATTTGGATGAGAGGCATTGTGTTTTCGGTGAGGTGGTGGAGGGATTGGATGTGCTGGAGATTATGAATGAGGCGATTTGTGATACGACAGATCGGCCGTATCAGGATATTCGGATTACTCATACGGTGGTTTTGGACGATCCTTTTCCTGATGTGGAGAATATCCGGGTTCCTTCACGGTCACCTTCACCTAGCGCTCAGCGGTTGCAAGGGGGCCGTATAGCCCCCGATGAGGAGATAGATGAAACCGCTGGAAAGACAGTGGCGCAAGTTTATGAAATGACCGCTGAGCGAGAGGCTAAAGCTAGAGCAACGATTTTAGAAATGGTTGGAGATATCCCAGACGCTGAGATGGCACCCCCTGAAAATGTTTTATTTGTCTGCAAACTAAATCCAGTAACCAGCGATGATGATTTGGAGATTATTTTCAGTCGTTTTGGGAAGGTGAAGTCGTGTGAGGTTATTCGAGATAAGAAAAGTGGGGATTCATTACAATACGCTTTTGTTGAGTTTCATGATCAAAAGTCTTGCGAAGATGCCTATTTTAAAATGGATAATGTATTAATTGATGATAGGAGAATTCATGTGGACTTCAGTCAGTCGGTTTCTAAAGTAAAGTGGCTTGGAAAGGGCCGAGGGGTAAAACAGTATGGGGCACAAAGCAAAGACTTAGCGAGTGGGAAATATACAAAGAATTTTAAATCTGATCGAAATAGAAGCGATGAGCGAAATAAAAGAGAGCAACATGTGGAACAGAGACACCGAGAAGAGAATATGAGATATAATATGAATGTATCTGAGCCTAGATACAAAGATTATAAAAACCAGAAACATAGATATGACCAAAGAGAGAAATACAGCTCATCAACATCTCGACGAAATGATGATAAACATTTAAAAAGGCACGAAAAGCCCCACAAACGTAGCAGGTCAAGAAGCAAAGATTCAGATTATAATAGAGAGAAATTAAACAAACAAAAGAAGAAAAAGCCAAAAAAAAGAAAACAAGCCTCTAGCGAATCAGATAGTGAGCAGGCAAATAAAAAAAAGAAAAAGTCTAAGAAAAAAAAGAGACGTAGCAGTGAATCAAGCTCTTAAATATTTAGGACTTTTTGAGGATTTATTTGTACAGTCACAGTTAGAATGTGATCTGACCAGTGAAGCACGAAAAAATAAAAACAAAACTACTTTATTCTGATTGTAATAAACGTATTTTGTTTCAAAAAGGCTTTTGATATCTTTCACATCCTGTCAAGTGTATTTTTGAGTATCATGTAAAGTTTTGTGTATATTTTAAATATAATTTATTTTGGTAAACTGTGTTTCATTTGGGTTTTGTCAATATTTGAAGGCGTTTGAGTCTTTCGGGGCATACAAATTTAAAATTTAAATACTATAGAAAACTGCAGTAAAAGTGGCGCCATCTGCCAGTCGAACATCTAATGGTAAAGAACATGGTAGAAAAACAAAACGGTTTCTTTTGTTTTTTTCAAAAAATTTAGACTTTTTCAGTTATCTATCCAGAGAAATAGCTTTTTTATTGTATTATTCTACTTGGCGTTATTTGTTTCAGCGACAGATATCGCTTTATTCTTTTTTTTTGACTTATATAAGTTTTAATCGGTTGAAATTAAAAAAAACAAAAAAAAAGGTTTGTTTATAATTATTGTATAAAGCACCACATCATTATCGTTATCAATGTGACGTCACACGTTACAAAAAAAAAGAGAAATCATATAAAAATATACTCTCTCTTCTCTTTATCAAAATGATAAGCAATATTCCCATTCTCAGTAAAATTAGAAACAAAAGTATTGTCAAAATAATTTCCTAGTTTCAAGTTTTTTGTAAAAAATGCGAAAAAATCTGTCAATTGACAGATAATAGGTCAACTGTCAACATCAAATTTGACCAACCTTAAGCATTTTTTTTGTTGCTACATGCAACATTAAAAAAATAATTTTCTCAAAAGTTTAAATCTCTTGATAGTACAATCATTGACAAAATTGAAAAAAAAAAATAATTTAAGAGATTTATCAAATAATTTCTAGCTTCTAAGTTTTTTGTAAAATATGCGCAAAAAATCTCTCAATTGACAGACAATACGTCAACTGTCAACATCAAATTTGACCAACCTTAAGCACTCATTTTATTTTAAATTTTTGTTACATGCAACATTAGAAAAGTAATTTCCCTAAAAGTTCTTCTATCTTCTGATAGTACAATCACAGACAAAATTAGAAAAAAGTATAATCTGAAAGTATTATCAAAATCTATTTATTTAGAAGAAGAAAATTAACAAAAGTTAATCATCTTTCAAAAATAATATAAATAAAATGTAAAGTCTGTTCTTTTTTTTTCAAAATAGTTTTCTCTTTCATTCTTTCCCTTTTTCTCTTCTCTTCTTTAGTATCTTTAGTATCTAACTGCTCTTTTACCTGTTTCTATTCTTTTTTTTCTTATTAAATAGCTATTTTTCTTATTTATTTTATCTTTTTTTTATTAATGTTTTTGAAATACTTTATCTATTTTGTTACTTCTATATTGTTATAAACTTTGTCAACCTCTCGCCTATCTTAATATGTCAAATTCTATATCTCTTTCTTTTTTTTGATAATTTTCTACCTTCTTTTTTTTGATATATTTTTTATTTTTTTTTATATTTATCTTATTTAATCTTGGTATTATAACCTTAATTTTTTAGTTTTTCCATCATTTTTTCTAATTTTTGTTTTACTAATTGTTTTTTTTTGTAAATATTGCTTTAGTACTTTTATATTCTATATGTTTATTTCTTTTTCTTTTGTTTCTCCCCGATTGCTAAAATTTTTTTTTGGTTTTTTTTTACACATTTGGATCAGCATGTGGTCTGATTCTATCGTTTCTTCTACTTTAAATTTTTGTTTTCTGATTTACCACTTTATAATCTATATCAAACTCTTCTTTTGTCTATTTCTTTCTTGTTTTTATTACTTTAAAATTTTTTTGTAATATTTCTATTATTATTTTCTTTTCTATTTTTAATTTAATCTTTACATAGTTTTTTTATTAAAAAGTTCTTATTTTTTATCTCAGTTTTTACTGTTTTTATACTTTTGCTGTATGTTTGTTTTTATTTTTAATAGTTTTTTTTACTCGCTTTTCCACTATTTCTCTTTTGTATATATATTTTTTATATTAGGTTTTGTTCACTTAAGTAGCACTATTCACAAAAAAAAATTCTACGTTTCAAAATAACTTTTTTTGTGTTTTGGTTTTGTTTTTATTGTTCGTTTGTTTATGTTTACTTTTTCGATCTTCCGACAAAAATCTTAAAGTTTTTGGTCTTTATCTATATTTTTTTACCAATAAATATTTTTATAAATTTAATTTTCTTTTGTTTCTCTTTTTTTTTGTTTTTTTTTTCTTAATTTTTTTCTCCTTCTTTCTTATGCCGTTATCTATACACTTTCTTCTTAATTTCTTTTTTTTTATTTTTTTTTTTTTATTTTAAAAGATAATCTTTTGCTAAAGCCGCAATAATTGCAACTAAGATAATGCCAAAAAAATGCAAAATAAATCTATATGACACTTTCAAGTAAAATGGGCAATTTTTAATCCGCATCGACTCGATAACTAAATTCCCCCAACTGTATCTTTCATTTTTGACAAAAACTCATCAATAAGCTAAGATAAAAAGTAAAAAAAAACAATTTATCAAAATAAATAAAAAAAAAACAAAATTATAATAAGAATGAGTAAAAGAAGGTTGTTAGAGAGAAAAAAGTATTGTTGAAGTGAATTAAATAGAATACAAAAAAACAGAACGTTTTACACAAAATTGTAGCATTTAAAACACTTTCTTTGTATTAGCCAAAGCAATGTTCTGTTTACACAACACATTTTTTTGAAACAGCGGTGTCAGCAGCACTTATCAATTTATCCTAACCTCACTTTTTCCTAAGTGAGGTAGTTTAAATTTAAATTTTTTGTATGCTTCAGTTAAACTATGTGTAAAAGTGCAATATTTTAGTGTATTACTATTCAAGTGACGTGTGCTATTGTGTGCATTAAAAAGTGATGATATCACCGCTGTTGATGCTGTTGTCTTATAGATACTAAGTGTAAAGCAATTCTAGTTAATAATGCAAGGTGGTGCACAAATTTCCTTTGAAGGTTTAAAAGATGTCCGGACAGGAATGTCCCCTAGCAATAAGCTAAATTTGCCCTTAATTCAATCAGGAGCGAAGGTGGCCGTGCAGACAATAGACAATCGAGATGTCGCATCTGGGTTGGCTCTGGCCGTGTCCAGGCGACTCCCTGGGGTTCTACTCGATTTGTTCACTTGTTAAGTCCGGTTTGTTACACGATGGAAATTTTCAGATAGAGAACGTCAAATGCATGCAAACTGATCTTTATACGTTGGACAAAGTCTAATTGCATTTCCTCTGCACTTCTATTGGAAAAGTTAGACAATTATAGACACTTTGCATTGCTTAGAATTTAATTTGCTACTGACACTTTCTGTATTCTATTGAATTAAGCTTACACTAGCATTTTTAATAGAAAAATAACAAAAAAATCCCTAAATTCTTGACAATTTGCCATTAATTAGGTTAGGTTTCTAGTGAAAAACAAAATAAAATCGTAACCATGTCAATAATTTAGGTTAGGTCGGTTAGTAAAAAATCTCTCAATTGACAGATAATACGTCAACTGTCAACATCAAACTTGACCAACCTTAAGCATTAATTTTTTTTTTAATTTTTGATACAAGCAACATTAAAACGGTAATTTCCCTAAAAGTTTTGAATAAATTTATTTTTGTTTTTTAGTCAATTGAAGGTGTTAAAGTTGAATTTTCCTGGTTTATATCTGGGAAATTTAATTTATTTTGTGATTTTTCCCCTAAAAAGTGTCTACCTACATTGTACAAGATAGAATTTTATTAATAACATATAAAATGTCTCTAAGAAAGCGACAAAATAAAATCGTTAAAATTTAACTGGAGTGTCGAAGAGACTACGTCTTGATTCAGCCTCCTGTGAAACATCATTAAATCGGAAGCTAATGACGACAGCTGCCACCGCCAGCTAAGAAGCACGTTTGCATCAACCCCAACGCGAAAGCAGCCCCTGACTAATTCGGGCACGTCGTAACTAGCCCAGAAAACGTCCCCGGCTCTTAACGAGAACAATTTTTAAGATTCTTTAAAATGCTTTTGGCTTCTTGAGCAAATCTTTCTTTCCCCCAGCCCCCAGATTAAGCGAATTAAGTGAATACTCAAAAAAAATGTAATTCGAGGATAACATCAAAGGAAGCAGTTGATTTTCAATTGGTTTACGAATGAAATAAATGATTTTTTTAAACAGAAATTTATGATAAGCTATTTGTAAGAAAAAAAAATGTTTTAAATTGAAATCATAAGCTACGTCACAAATGTGACATTTATTTATCAACATAACAGCCTGATCATTTCATTAATTCGATAGTTTTTTTACAAATTGCCCGCTGTTGTCATCTGTCAAAATTACTATATCTGCTAAATAGCTTTTTAATATAGTGACTTAAAAAAATTTGACAGTTTTGAGCTTTGTTTTAAGTTCAATAAAGTCTCTGTTAATTCGTTTAACTCCTGACCAATCTCTGCTAATTAAAAAAAAACTATAATTGTAGTTTTTTTGAATACCCTGCCCTCTGTTTTTTACACAAAGAACTAATCTTATCGGTATCACAAAAGTCTGAGTATATTTTTGAGAATGACGTAAGCTTTACCTTTATGTGATACATAATTACAATTGAATTTTATAAAATCAAAAATTTTGGAGGAGAAAGCTGTTTTTTTAATGTTTTTTTTATATAATTTGCTATAATTATCCCGGCGCCTCCACCATTTTGCATATGACTTGTTATAATTATCCCGGCGCATCCACCATTTGTAATAGTTTTTTTTTTTTTAATGCTTTGGGTATGTCTGATTGTCTAATATAAAGCTCTTTATAATACATTTTTGTAACTATAAAGCACCTCTATATTGTTCTTTATTTTTTTAAAATCCATCAAAACTGCTTTATTTATAATAACTCAAAAACAAAAAACAAAACCATAAAACAGAAACAAACAAAAGAATCAAATAACAAAGTTACTCTAAAAAACTATAAATAATTTAGATAATGTTTAATAAAACTTCCTTTTGTTATTAGGACTTCTTAGGGTAAAAATTACATAAGAAAAATTAAATTAAAACTAAATTAATTGCAATTAAAAATTTGATTGGATGTTGTCGCAAAATTCAACCAATCACGTAACAAAGTATATTTTAATTTTAATTAAATATTTAAATTAGCAATTATAAATTCATTTTTAGGCTTATGATATTTTCTATAGCAAATATTTTTATTTATACTTAATTGTTGCAATTTTTACTGTAGAAGCCATTGAAAATCTGTCAAAAATTTAAAAGCTAAATAAAATGTTTATAGATGTATTTTTTTGTTTATTATCAGTAACTATCCCAACGTCTTCATTATTTTTATATAATTACCCCGGCGCCTCCACCATTTTCAATTGTTTTTTTTTTTTTATAAAAATGTTTTTGTTTATGTTCGATTGTTTTATATAAAGCCCTTTATAATACATTTCTGTAATTATAAAGCAACTCTATATTGTTCTAATAAAATAAAATAACTTTATTTTATTTAAATCGATCAAAACTGCTTTATTTATAATAATTCAGAAAGAAAAAACAAAACCATAGAATAACCAAAAGAATCAAGTAACAAAGTTACTCTACAAACAAATAATTGAAAGATTTTTTTTGTTATAAAGACTTCTTAGGGTAAAGATTACTTTAAAAAAAATTAATTAAAGCTGAATTAATTGCGATTAAAATTTGATTAGTTGTTTTTGCAAAATTCAACCAATCACGTAACAAATTAATTTTAATTAACTATTTCAATTAGCAATTATAAATTCATATTTAAACCCAATTGTTGCAATTTTTACTGTGGAAGCCATTGAAAATCTGTCAACAATTTAGAGCAAAACAGCTAAATAAAATGTTTATAGATGTATTTTTTGTTTATTATAAGTAACTATCCCAACGCCTTTATTATTTTTATATAATTTGCTATAATTACCCCGGCGCCTCCACCATTTTTAAAAGTTTTTTTTTTTTTTTAATAGAAATGTTTTTGTTTATGTCCAACTGTTTTATATAAAACCTTTTATAATTATAAAGCACCTATAGACTGCTCCAATAAAATAAAATAACTTTATCTTTAAATCGGTCAAAATTGCTTTATAATAACTCAGAAACAAAAAACAAAACCATAAAACAAAAACAAACAAAAGAATCAAATAACAAAATTACTCTAAAAAACTATAAATAATTCAGTTAATGTTAAATAAATATTTTTTGTTTGTTTTTAAGACTTCTTAGAGTAAAGATAACATAAAGAAAATTAAATTAAAGCTGAATTAATTGCGATTAAAATTTGATTGGTTTTTTTCGCAAAATTCAACCAATCACGTAACAAATTAATTATAATTTTAATTAAATATTTAAATTAGCAATTATAAATTTATATTTAAGCTTATAATATTTTCTATAGCAAATATATTTATTTATACTTAATTGTTGCAATTTTTACTGTAGAAGCCATTGAAAATCTGTCAAAAATTTAGAGCAAAACAGCTAAATAAAATGTTTATAGATGTATTTTTTGTATATTATTAATAACTATCCCAACGCCTTTATTATTTTTATAATTTGCTATAATTATCCCGGCGCCTCCACCATTTTTAATAGTTTTTTTTTTTTTTAATAGAAATGTTTTTGTTTATGTCTAATTATTTTATATAAAGCCTTTTATAAATATAAAGCACCTATATATTGCTCCAATAAAATAAAATAACTTTATCCTTAAATCGGTCAAAATTGATTTATAATAACTCAGAAACAAAAAACAAAACCATAAAACAAAAACAAACAAAAGAATCAAATAACAAAATTACTCTAAAAATCTATAAATAATTCAGTTAATGTTAAATAAATAATTTTTTTTTGTTTTTAAGACTTCTTAGAGTAAAGATAACATAAAGAAAATTAAATTAAAGCTGAATTAATTGCGATTAAAATTAAATTGATTGTTTTCGCTAAATTCAACCAATCACGTAACAAATTAATTATAATTTTAATTAAATATTTAAACTAGCAATTATAAATTCATATTTAGGCTTATAATATTTTCTATAGCAAATATATTTATTTATACTTAATTGTTGCAATTTTTACTGTAGAAGCCATTGGAAATCTGTCAAAAATTTAGAGCAAAACAGCTAAATAAATTGTTTATAAATGTATTTTTTGTTTATTATCAGTAACTACCCCAACGTCTTCATTATTTTTATATAATTTTCTATAATTACCCCGGCGCCTTCACCATTTTCAATTTTTTTTTTTTTAAATAAAAATGTTTTTGTTTATGTTCGATTGTTTTATATAAAGCCCTTTATAATACATTTTTGTAACTATAAAGCACCTCTATATTGTTCTATAGAAATAAAATAACTTTATTTTATTTAAATCCGTCAAAACTGCTTTATTTATAATAACTCAAAAACAAAACCATAGAATAAACAAAAGAATCAAGTAAGTAAGTTACTCTAAAAACAATAAATAATTGAAGGTCTTTTTTTTTGTTATTAAGACTTCTTAGGGTAAAAATTATTTGAAAAAAATTAAATTAAAGCTGAATTAATTGCGATTAAAATTTGATTGGTTGTTTTTGCAAAATTCAACTAATCACGTAACAAATTAATTTTAATTTCAATTAACTATTTCAATTAGCAATTATAAATTCACATTCAGGCTTATAATATTTTCTATAGCAAACATTTTTATTTAAACCTAATTGTTGCAATTTTTACTATAGATGTCATTGAAAATCTGTCAACAATTTAGAGCAAAGCAGCGAAATAAAATGTTTATAAATGTATTTTTTGTTTATTATTAATAACTATCCCAACGCCTTTATTATTTTTATAATTTGCTATAATTATCCCGGCGCCTCCACCATTTTTAATAGTTTTGTTTTTTTTTAATAGAATTGTTTTTGTTTATGTCTAATTATTTTATATAAAGCCTTTTATAAATATAAAGCACCTATATATTGCTCCAATGAAATAAAATAACTTTATCTTTAAATCGGTCAAAATTGCTTTATAATAACTCAGAAACAAAAAACAAAACCATAAAACAAAAACAAACAAAAGAATCAAATAACAAAATTACTCTAAAAAACTATAAATAATTCAGTTAATGTTGAATAAATCTTTTTTTTTTTGTTTTTAAGACTTCTTAGAGTAAAGATAACATAAAGAAAATTAAATTAAAGCTGAATTAATTGCGATTAAATTGATTTTTGCCGCAAAATTCAACCAATCACGTATCAAATTAATTTTAATTTTAATTAACTATTTCAATTAGCAATTATAAATTCATACTCAGGCTTAAAAAATTTTCTATAGCAAATATTTTTATTTTAAACTTAATTGTTGCAATTTTTACTGTAGAAGCCATTGAAAATCTGTCAACAATTTAGAGCAAAACAGCTAAATAAAATGTTTATAAATGTATTTTTATTTATTATTAATAACTATCCCAACGCCTTTATTATTTTTATAATTTGCTATAATTATCCCGGCGCCTCCACCATTTCCATATGATTTGTTATAATTATCCCGGCGCCTCCACCATTTTTAATAGTTTTTTTGTTTTTTAATAGAAATGTTTTTGTTTATGTCCAACTGTTTTATATAAAGCCTTTTATATTTATAAAGCACCTATATATTGCTCCAATAAAATAAAATAACTTTATCTTTAAATCGGTCAAAATTGCTTTATAATAACTCAGAAACAAAAAACAAAAACAAACAAAAGAATCAAATAACAAAGTTACTCTAAAAAACTATAAATAATTCAGTTAATGTTAAATAAATCTTTTTTTTTTGTTTTTAAGACTTCTTAGAGTAAAGATAACATAAAGAAAATTAAATTAAAGCTGAATTAATTGCGATTAAAATTAAATTGGTTGTTGCCGCAAAATTCAACCAATCACGTAACAAATTAATTTTAATTAACTATTTCATAGCAATTATAACGTCACATTCAGGCTTATAATATTTTCTATAGCAAACATTTTTATTTAAACCTAATTGTTGCAATTTTTACTGTAGAAGCCATTGAAAATCTGTCAAAAATTTAGAGCAAAACAGCTAAATAAAATGTTTATAGATGTATTTTTTGTTTATTAACAGTAACTATCCCAAAGTTTTCATTATTTTTATATAATTTGCTATAATTATCCCGGCGCCTCAACTATTTTCAATTGTTTTTTATTTTTTTTTTTAATAAAAATGATTTTGTTTTTGTTCGATTGTTTTATATAAAGCTTTTTATAATACATTTTTGTAACTATAAAGCACCTCTATATTGTTCTAATGAAATAAAATAACTTTATTACTGCTTTATTTATAATAACTCAAAAACAAAAAACAAAACCATAGAATAAACAAAAGAATCAAGTAACAAAGTTACTCTAAAAACAATAAATAATTGAAAGTTTTTTTTTGTTATTAAAACTTCTTAGAGTAAAGATAACATAAAGAAAATTAAATTAAAGCTGAATTAATTGCGATTAAAATTTGATTGGTTGTTTTCGCAAAATTCAACCAATCACGTAACAAATTAATTTTAATTTTAATTAACTATTTCAATTAGCAATTATAAATTCATATTCAGGCTTATAATATTTTCTATAGAAGCCAGAAGCTAAATAAAATGTTTATATTTTATAATTTGCTATAATTATCCCGGCGCCTCCGCCATTTCCCAATAGTTTCTTATAAAAATTTCTTTTGTTTTTTTTTTTAATTTTTACTAGAAAAGCTATGAAAATCTGGCAATTTTCTCGCCAAATTTGTACGTTTGTACATGACTAGGCTTTATTGGTTCGGTTAGTTAATGACCTTGCAAGCTCGCTCAGCCGTGGTTTAAACATGTTAATAAGCCAGCTCACTCGGGCGTAACTTGGACTCGTCACTAAACACCACGTAGCCAATCTTTGTCCATCTAAATAGCATTTAATTTGAAAAAAGCCGGCGAATACACAGCGACATGCAAATTCTCGTTAAAATTGCACCGGGAGCAAAGAGAATGAATTATTAACATTTCAAACACTTCATAGCGTCATAGTTTTCCCTGATGTATCCCACTGAAAAGGTGCATACATGATAACTTCCAGGCGACAAAACGAGCTGTAGAAATGCTACTGGCCCTTAACAATGTTGAAAGTTCCGTTTACTTTCTATGCAAATCGTGAGCTTTCCAGTTGTCCAAATAAACTCAACTTGCCAGTTCTGGTTGATTTCGTTTAATATTTAAAGGGCCGTTTGCAGTTCTGTGTGCAATCAGAGCTGTAAATGTTGACTGATGTACTTGTCAGGCTTCGATAGATTGTGTCATGTTTTGTTACGTGATTGTTGTTTTCTTTTATGAAATTGCGTGTGACACGCGTGCATTTGCGATGTGAAATGTTTACCCCACACATTATGATTATTTTATTCGGATAGTTTTTGTTTCGTTCATTCCTTTATGCTTAAATTATGTAAACCTTTTCGCCAGAAGCTTTTTAGACCGACCAGAAAACTTCTTAATTAATTTTAATTATTCAAATATATTTTTCTTCAAGTTTTTTTGCTGCTTAAATCGACGTTGACGAGGGTGTGCAATGCACAACATGTATACGCAAAATAAATCCCAACTTCTGATGTAAGATCGCTACAATATGCACATTTACATATAGCCCAAAAATCAAACAATTTCGCAATACATAAAATAGCTTTTTACATTTAAACGCCATTCTATCTAAACTTTTCAAAACTTAATTTAACATTGAAGTCAGCTGCACCGAACGCAGACACCTTCAAGTGTCACCGCCAATTACCACCAATTAACAAAGTTAGTTTAGACACTGCATGTCACGAATGCAGCGAAAACACGACAACACAAAAGCAGCTTCCAAAACAAATAACGCCATTTGTTCCATAACTTATCACGTTTAATTATGATGTCTGGTGGACCGAGATCCAACCAAAAAAACATCATCAATTATTAAAGACCAAAGAAAAGCACAAGAAAACGTGAAACAGAATAAAACATGAGCGTAAATAACAACAATAGCCTGAAAGCTGTCAGAAAAACAACACTATTGCAATTTATAATTTGAACGTTCTAACCGTTTTTGTGTGTGTATCATCTATTTGGTTATGTGATGATGCAGTGCTTAGCCCAATAAAAAAAAATAGCACTATGATTGACAGTTGTTTCCGAAATAAAGTACTCACACAGCCCAAATTGGATTCATTTAAAAACAATTGAAAAAAAAAAAACTAAAATAAATATATAGATTACAACTTTTTTTTACAAAACAATAATGGTTAAATACCGAGAGATGGATAATAGAGACAATTTATAATATAAATTAAAGTAAAAATAAGAAAAAAACAAAAAAATACTGCTTAAAAAGAGATAGATGATTAATTTATAGTACGAGTATATAAACAATTATAATAAAAAAATAAAGAAAGTAAAATATAAAAAAAAATGTTGCTGATGAGAAAACATTCGATTATAGAAAAAGAAAAATATACCAAAATAAAGTTTAGTAAGACAAAATCAAATAAAAATAAAATGAACTAAATTTTGTATTAAAAAAAACATAAAATAAGATAAAAAAAATAATAAATTAAAAAAAAAAGAAAAAAAAATAAACTAAAATAAATATATAAGTTAAAACTTTTTTTACAAAAAAATAATTGTTAAATACCGAGAGATGGATAATAGAGACAATTTATAATATAAATTAAAGTAAAAATAAGAAAAAAACAAAAAAATACTGCTTAAAATAAGATAGATGATTAATTTATAGTACGAGTATATAAACAATTATAATAAAAAAATAAAGAAAGTCAAATATAAAAAAAATTTTGCTGATGAGAAAACATTCGATTATAGAAAAAGAAAAATATACCAAAATAAAGTTTAGTAAGACAAAATCAAATGAAAATAAAATGAACTAAATTTTGTATTAAAAAAACATAAAATGAGATAAAAAGAATAATAAATAAAATAAAATTGAATAAAAAATAAACTAAAATAAATATATAGGTCACTGATGTTCCAACATTTTTTTTACAAAAAAATAATGGTTAAATACCGAGAGATGGATAATAGAGACAATTTATATTATAAAATAAAGTAAAAACAAAAAAATACTGCTTAAAAAGAGATAGATGATTAATTTATAGTACGAGTATATAAACAATTATAATAAAAAAATAAAAAATGTAAAATTTAAAAAAAAATTTTGCTGATGAGAAAACATTTGATTATAGAGAAAGAAAAATATACCAAAATAAAGTTTAGTAAGACAAAATCAAATAAAAATAAAATGAACTAAATTTTGTATTAAAAAAAACATAAAATAAGATAAAAAAAATAATAAATTAAAAAAAATTGAATAAAAAATAAACTAAATTAAATATATGGGTCACTGTTGTTACAACATTTTTTTTACAAAAAAATAATGGTTAAAAACCGAGAGATGGATAATAGAGACAATTTATAAGATAAATTAAAGTAAAAACAAGAAAAAAACAAAAAAATACTGCTTAAAAAGAGATAGATGATTAATTTATAGTACGAGTAAATAAACAATTATAATAAAAAAATAAAAAAAGTAGAATATAAAAAAAATTTTGCTGATGAGAAAACATTCGATTATGGAAAAAGAAAAATATACCAAAATAAAGTTTAGTAAGACAAAATCAAATGAAAATAAAATAAACTAAATTTTGTATTAAAAAAACATAAAATAAGATAAAAAAAATAATAAATTAAAAAAAATAAAATAAAAAATAAACTAAAATAAATATATTGGTCAGTGTTGTTCCAACATTTTTTTTACAAAAAAATAATGGTTAAATATTGAGAGATGGATAATAGAGACAATTTATAATATAAATTAAAGTAAAAACAAGAAAAAAACAAAAAAATACTGCTTAAAAAGAGATAGATGATTCATTTATAGTACGAGTATATAAACAATTATAATAAAAAAATAAAGAAAGTAAAATATAAAAAAAATTTTGCTGATGAGAAAACATTCTATTATAGAAAAAGAAAAATATACCAAAATAAAGTTTAGTAAGACAAAATCAAATGAAAATAAAATGAACTAAATTTTGTATTAAAAAGACATAAAATAAGATAAAAAAAAATAATAAATTGAAAAAAATTAAAAAAAAAATAAACTAAAATAAATATATAAGTTAAAACTTTTTTTTTTACAAAAAAATAATGATTAAATACCGAGAGATGGATAATAGAGACAATTTATAATTTAAATTAAAATAAAATCAACAAAAAAACAAAAAAATTCTGCTTAAAAAGAGATAGATGATTAATTTATAGTACGAGTATATAAACAATTATAATAAAAAAATAAATAAAGTAAAATATAAAAAAAATGTTGCTGATGAGAAAACATTCGATTATAGAAAAAGAAAAATATACCAAAATAAAGTTTAGTAAGACAAAATCAAATAAAAATAAAATGAACTAAATTTTGTATTAAAAAAAACATAAAATAAAATAAAAAAAATAATAAATTAAAAAAAATTAAAAAAAAAACAAACTAAAATAAATGTATAAGTTAAAACTTTTTTTTTACAAAAAAAATAATGGTTAAATACCGAGAGATGGATAATAGAGACAATTTATAATATAAATTAAAGTAAAAATAAGAAAAAAACAAAAAAATACTGCTTAAAAAGAGATAGATGATTAATTTATAGTACGAGTATATAAACAATTATAATAAAAAAATAAAAAATGTAAAATATAAAAAAAAATGTTGCTGATAAGAAAACATTCGATTATAGAAAAAGAAAAATAAAGATTTAAAAAAAACATCCAAAATAAAGTTTAGTAAGATAAAATCAAATAAAAATAAAATAAATTAAAATTTGATTAAAAAAAAAAATTAAAGTATATTATGAAATAATGTAAAAACTGAAACAAATAAATAAAGCTGAGTATGAAAAAAAACATAAAATAAGATAAAAAATGATGATAAAATAAAAAATATTGAGCGTATAGCAGTAAAACACAATAACTGTTAGATTACAAAAATATAAATAAAAAAAAACCATAAAAAAAATGTTGTTTAAAAACAAAATCAGACGAAAACAGATAAAAAAAAATTATTTATTGTTAAAATAATATAACAAAAAATTATTGTGAAAACAAATTGATAAAAAAGTAAATAAACAACATTAAAAAATGCTGCAAAAACATTAAATGATAAAAAATAATTGGCAGAACCGGAATTGCGCTATATTGAAACAAAAAGAAAGAAAAAAGATCTAGAACGATGAAGTGAAAACAAAACCGTTTAGATCATATACAAAAAAAATCCCAATAAAACGAAATTAAATGAAAAAGTTGTGAAAAATTTCAAGGGAGAATTTAATTTTTTCGTAAACTCTGTACCAGCAGGCACATTTAAGCACCAAGAGGGTGTGCAACTCATCTCTCGTTAATGCAATTTTACTTGCAGTAAACACTAACATTGTTTAGTAAAGTGACAGAATTAACATTGTCTTTTTATTGTCATTTTAGAATAGTATATTATTATACGAGTTTGAAACTTTGACTTTATCAAACTTCTATAAAGATTATGTATAAATTATGTTCAACTCTTGCTGTCTCGGAGGCGCAGCAATCTTGCTGGCTTCAAAAATTATTATTATTATTATTAATATTTATAATATGTATGGAGTTTCTATATGACTTTGTGAGGTCCGTTATGGTGTCACAACAAACAATTTGTGAAAACAAAGTAGAAAAAACAATTTATTAATTTATTTCCAACCTTTATGAAGATTGAGAAGCCATAACAAAGAATATAAAAATATAAGCGTTTACAATCTAAGCATCCCTTGCGAAAACACACCACCGATTTAGCCATAAACCCCCAAATCCATAAAAAGTAAAATACCACTTTTCTCTCCCATATCCCGCTTCCTCCCCACATAAACTATGTCCATTGTTTTTCGTTTCGCTCAAATTGAAGCCGTTGAAGCAGGATAAAATTAAATCCTGTGAGGAAAAGCGGCTGATGTCGGCCACATATGGAATCTGCAGTATGACATTTAAGTTTTGACGCGTCTTTGGGGGGCTGTTTACTTCGCCAATCTTACACCGTATCCGCGACGAGACGAAAAAGAAATTTAAGGGTGTATAAATTGAAACGTCGACGGTCTTTATTGGAAATATGAACAGGAAAGGGGTGGTGAGATTGAATATTTAATATTCGGAAATATTTTGTATTTTTATTTTTGGGAAATTCAAAAATGGCTAATTGCCTTTTCAAAAGAAAGCTATGACAATCACAAATATGATTATCACGTTAACCTCACTTTTGCTGCGCCAAAATAAATGTCACTAGTCGCTCTCTCATTCCAATTAGCGCTACCGCTACCAACATCAATACAGTAAATTTTACTAATCTATTATAACACTCAAATGACGTCATTTGGGTGTAGAAGTGACCTTATTTTAAAAACAAAATAGAAGAAAAAACAAAAACGATTTCTGGCTGAGACTTTTTTTGATTATTAGATCAAGATTTATTTTACTTTACGTTAAATTTCTCTATAGATTTTGATGACAAGTAGTCAAAAAAATAGCAGATTTTTCCAAGACGTTTGATAACAACTCTTAAAAAATGTGGTATTTGAAAATAAAACGTATTTTGTATTTTTATTCTTTGCGTTCAGGTTTTTGGAAAATTCAGAAATGCCTAATTACCTTTTCAAAAGTAAAACTATTACAATTACAAATATGATTCTTGACTCAAAAAAATCACGTTAACCTCACTTTTGCTGCGCCAAAATAAATGTCACTAGGCGCTCTCTCATTCCCATTGGCGCTAACGCTACCAACATCGATACAGTAAATTTTACTAATCTATTATAACACTTAAATGACGTCATTTGGGTGTTAAAATGATGTTATTCTAAAAACAAAATAGAAGAAAAAACAAAAATGATTTCTGGCTGAGACTTTTTTTGATTATTAGATCAAGATTTATTTTACTTTACGTTAAATTTCTATATAGATTTTGATGACAAATAGTCAAAAAAATAGCAGATTTTTCCAAGACGTTTGATAACAACCCTTGAAAAATGCGGTATTTGGAAATAAAACGTCGCAAATTGGTTCTTTTTGTGACATTTAAAGCCGAATGTATGTATATTTATGGTGTACTCCTCGAGCAATATTTGCAACCCCTTAATTCCGCTAAATGCTTCATTTTGCACCTCTTTGCAACCCTTTAAATTCCTTTTCTCTGTCGTTTCAATAACGCACAATTTGTCACATAATATCAACGCCTTCTGTCTCTCTTCCTTGTAAAGTCCTTTCTTAAGCCGATAAGACATACAAGAAGTCGCTTCATCCTTATTCTCTTTCTCCGTCTTTCTTTCGGCTTTAATCCTTCTCCATTCTAATCCCTGCTTAAAAGCTCTTTTGTTTCGTTTTAACCCTTTTGTTCTTAGAGGATAACCTTTTGAGTTGAAGCACGTTGCGTTAGAATACAATCACCATCCCTCTTGTTTTTGCATCCAAGTTCGACAAAACATCTCCTTTCTTTTTTCGTTTTGGATGCAGAAAAGTGACAAAGATGACGCCATATGCGCCAAAATCGGCGATGTGTTTCAAATACTTTGAACTTATATTGTCAACACTTAAAATGTCACAAAACAACACTTGATGGGGCGATGGAATATTTCTCTGGATTTGTCTGATGGTTTTGCTGCTGGGGCCCCCTAAAAAGAGCAAAAAACAGCAACTTTTAAGCTGTCTTTCATTTTGGAAGTTTTGTTACTATTGTCTTCATTGTTATTATTTTTGTTTAGTCTATATTACTCTCTCTCTCTCTTACTTCATTACATCTCTATCATCTTTCTCTTTTACTTACTTATTTGGTCAGTTTATATATTTTTCTTAGTTGATTTTTTGTTTTCTTTTTTATTTATTTTTGTTTTCTTTTTATTATTTTGTTCTACCTTCCAAAGCCAAAAACTTGTAAAAAGTAAGTTGAAATAAGAAGCTAAGCAAGATGCATATGCATTCTTTTACATTATTGTAAATATGTGTGAATTATTTATAAATAAAAAGTAAAATTCATAAAAAAGACAATAAAACAATACAGCGTGGTCAACAATAACTGTTTGAGTTGGCAACACTTTTTTATTTGTCTAGTTGCAACACTGCAACTGAATATGCTTGTTTGACAAATATTTAATCAAGCACTTAAAATTGTAGGTTATATCACAGCGACTAACTTTTTAATTGGCATCTATCAATAATGTTGTGTCACCTGTCAACCACAGTTGTACCGTTTTAGTAGGATTGCCAACTCGAACAATCATTGTTGACCACTCTGTATTAAGAAAGATAATATAAAAACTAAAAATTTAGTTATTTTTTTAATTTTTGTTTCTACTTTTTTTTTCTCTTTTTGTTATTTATTAGGTCAGTTTATCTGTTATAATTTTTGTTGCACTTACTCATTGTGAGTCTTTATTTTATTTCTCTGTCTCATTGTGTTTTGTTTTATTTTTCTGCTCTTTTTACTTATATTTATTTATATTTTTTTTTGTTTTTTGCTTAACTTTTTAAGGCCAAAAAGTTAAGCGGCGTAAAATACGAAGCTAAAGAAGCTTTTGTATATGCATTTTTTTACATTATTGTAAATATGTGTGAATTGTTTATAAATAAAATGCAAAATTAATAAAAAATTAAATAAAAGTAATACAGCGTAGTCAACAATGACAGTTTGAGTTGGCAACACTTTTTTATTTGTCTAGTTGCAACACTGCAACCGAGTACGCTTGTTTGACAAATATTTAACATAACACTTATAAAAAAATTGTAGGTTACGTCACAGCGAGTAACTTTTTAATTGACATCTGTCAATGATGTTGTGTCACCTGTGGCTGCAGTTGGACAATTTTAGAATAAAATGTAGGATTGCCAACTTAGACGGTCATTGTTGACCACGCTGTAGTAAGAAAGAGAATGCGAAAAGTAACAATTTAGTTAAATTTCTCTTTAATTTTTTTACTATTTTTTTTTGTTACTTATTTGGTCAGTTTATCTGTTATAATTCTTGTTGCACTTACTCATTGTGAGTCCACTTTTTGTCTTTTTGTTTGCCGCCTATGTTTTTGTTTTTTATTTGTCTTGTTTTATTTATCTTTTGTTTTTATTTTTTTGTTTTACTTTTTAAATTCAAAATATTGTAAAAAGCTAAAGAAACTTTTGAATATTATGCATTTTTGGCTAAATTAAAACCTCATTTTCTGAGATAGAATTCATAGTTTATGTATGAGAAATAAAATAATTATTTTAGTATTCTAATGTATTTAATGAATTATAAATAATTAATAAACATTATTAGAACAATATGTGTTAAATTATTTTTCTTATTAATAAAATCATGAATATGTGTTTACTTTTGTAAAATTTGATTTAGCATAACTGTCATAATTATGTCAAATGTCATTGTCATTATAATAAATTTTTCACTCACAGATTATTACTAACTGTTATCTGTTTGAAAAAAAATATTTTAAATGAAGAGTATTTTGAAAAATAAATTAATAGTTTAAATTAGAAGACAAAGTGGCTTGAAGCTGAGCTGCAAAAACTTTTTTGGACCTCATTGCATTTAAAATTGTTAGACTATTTCCGATTTATCAGGTAAAAATATTTCAGCTATTACCTTATCTAGTCTTTAAATTTTGAGTGAAGTAATACATTCTGTTATCTCTTATTATATTCCTTTTTTGCTAAAAATTAAACATAGTGGATTTGAAATCAAACGGTTTTTTATTGTTACCAGCCGCTAGCAACAAAATTAACTAAATTTATAAAAAACTGCTTAAAATCACTTAAAAAATACGTTTTTTATAGAGTATTGCCGCACGTGTCTGATAAAAAAAACGCGCCAAGTCAACCTTTTTCATTAATGTGTTATTAAAAAACTCTATAAATAAATAAAAAATCAATAAATTTAATATCAAATATTAAGTTTCCAATTTTAGATGATATAAATTTATTGAATTAGTTTACTCACTTTCGACATTAAAAATTTATACAAATCGTATACTTAATGAATATTACAGCCAAATCACTAGGCTAAGACCCCATAAAAGTCTAGTACAACAAGCATCAGGTAAAATTGCACTTATTTTTTTTATACTGTCATTAAATAAACTACAGTGTGGTCAACAATGACTGTTTGAGTTAGCAATCCTACATTTCATTTTCTGCAGCCGCTTTCTTTTGTTCACGGGTGACACAACATCATTGACAGATGCCAATGAAAAAGTTAGTCAATGTGACATAACCTACAATTTTTTTTATGAGTGTTATGACATTTGTCAAACAAACGTATGCCGTTACAGTGTGGTAAAAAGTGTTGCCAACTCAAGCAGTTGTCGTTACAAAATAAAAAAACCCAGGAAACTATTGAAAATAGTTTTGTGAAATGTAAAGATTGACAGCACTTAAAATATGCAATAATTATGGGGTCTTACCAGAGTGAGCTGACTATAGAACTACAAGCAATTTGTAAGTATTAGACATCTCTAACGTTAAGCCAAATATCTTCTACAGGTGTCAAAAAAGTATTATTTGTGTCAAACTGTATGGGTTCTTTTGTTTTTTCATTTACGCTTATTTCGTAATGATTGAGAATTGCGGCTACGCCAAATTGAGCTTGTGACATAACTAAGCGGTTGCCTACAAAATAATAATAATAATAAAAATAAAAATAATAATTATTTACCTAAACAGTATCTGGGGCCTTGCCCAAACGGGATAAAAGCAAATTTGTGTCTTGAGGCTGTATTTTCATCGTTAAAATGATCAGGATCAAATTTTTGAGGGTTATGGTAATACTGACTATCAGTGTGTATACCCCACATAGGTATAAGGAGTTGTTCTCCTTTTTTAATGATAAAATTCTCATTGGGAACTTTATAATCTTTACAGCAAAATCGGCCTGTAATACTCACTGGAGTATAGAATCTTAAAGTTTCTAAAATTATCCAAAAATAAACAACAACAAATTAAATTATTTCAAAAATAAAAGACCTTTTAATGTTTGAGTTAAATATTTCATCTCTTGTAAGCTGTCATAGGTTATGTGTCCATTGTAGTTTTTTAAAACGTTTTTTATTTCTTTCCTTACTTTATCTTGGTGGTTCTTGTTTCTCGCCAATTCATAAAGCGCCATATTTATTAGCGCCGAACCGCCAGCATAAGCCGAATTTAGAACCATAAACGCGTGAGCGGTCATTTCCGTCGACGTGATTGGCTCACTTTTGCTGTCATTTTTCAAATCGATCAATTTTTGCAAAATATCATTTCGTTTAACGTTGTTATTTGTACGATAGTCAACAGTATCTTTAATAATTTTCGAAAAATATGCTGTCACATTTTTTGAAAAAAATGTCAAGCCAAAAAGTTTTGCAATTTTTGGAAAAGCTACACAGAAAAAAAGTTTTGGAGTGTTTAGAATGGTTGCCTTGTCGGCGAATTTTCTATACTCATCAATTTGATTTTTTGGCATTTTTGTGAAATCTAATCCAAAAGCGCAAGAGGCAATTGAATCGCTTATGTAATTGGTGACAATTTGGTGAATGTTAATTGGTCCATTTTTCAATTGGTCAACTTTTTTGTGTAAGAGCTTTTCAGATCCTGTTATAGACTCAAAAACCATTTTTATTTTACTGGAACTGAATATGGGACTGACCTTATTTCTTGTATTTTTCCACCTGGAACCTCCCATTTGAATCACATTTGTACTTAAAGGATCATCCTCCTCATTCAAATAACAAGGCCTGTCAACAAAATACTCAAAATCGGTACTCATCACATTTTTTATAATATCCAAATCCGTAATTAAAATTGTTGGTTTTGTAAAAATAAAAATTCCGCCATATTTCCAACCATTTTTTTTAATTTCCCTGTATAAATTTCTTACAGTTTCGAAGAGACTTTCGTTTCCTTTTATTATAGGAGTTAAATTGCCAAACGGTATTTGTGGCTTCAAAAACGCTATACCCCTTTTTTCAAAATATTGAAAATTTTTTCGAAAAAGTGCAAACAGAAACAGCAAAAAAATCGCTGCTGAGCCTAAGTATTCCAACGCAGACCACATTTTTGTTGTAATTACAAAAATAGGCATTGTTTTCAGAATAGTTTACAAACATTACTGTAATCAAATGTGTGAATTTTTTTTTAATTAAACAAAATTTGCCTAATTATAAATTAGAACATTGAATTTTTGATCATTTGCTTTTCTTGAAAGTTCCAAATTAATTAACTTTGAAGGCTGTTGCGGTAAAGCAAATGTGTCTTTTAGCTTAAAATTTAAAATTTTTATCAAATTTACTTGGTCCAACATCAAATTTTCTGGCAAAAGCCCGTATTTATAACGCAAAAAATATTTGTTTGCAGCAAGAAGTGAAGGTTTGAGGTTAGGTATTCAATCAACAATATGTATTTAAATAGAACATATTTTAAACTCAAATTTACAGTTTTTTAATTAAAACAATTAAAAAAACAATTTTTTTAAAATTTTTGTGTTTTATAGTCGATCTCTGAAACGGCTGGACCAATTTTGACGCATTTTTACTGGCAAAAGCCCATATTTATAACGCAAAAACTATTTGTTTGCAGCAAGAAGTGAAGGTTTGAGGTTAGGTAGTCAACTGATAAATAACATCTTATAATTATACGATTTTTATCTTTTTTTTAACCATATGAAACATAAATTAATTTGGAAATGGTTATTTACTCTAGTAGTGCGGTAAGTTTTATTAAACACTCCGCAAAACGTCGTGCTTTAAAATAAAGACCTGGCGCAGCTAAAAACTCAAATTTATCTGTTTTAAAAATTCCAAAATTGTAATTGATGGAATTGGCAGTTTAGTCAGAGCCTGTGACCCAAAACTCAATATATGGTTAGCTACGTAGGTACTATACCACAAAATGGCGCCTAAAATATTTTATTTAAAATTTGTAATTTGTCCTAGTAGAAACTATATTTATGACAAAACAACACTTTTTTGTAGCTCTCTAAATTATGGTATTTTACAACACGCGAGTGTTTTACATACTGACAGATCGGTTGCTGCATGTGGAAAAATCCAGATACCATAGCAGTTGGCAAGGCGTAAATATGCGCCTTACAATCGACAAGGCTAAAAATAAATTAGGAGTCTACGTCAGCAAACACGAAGGTAATTTTTTTAGGTTAATGATGCTTTTGTTTTGGCATTTGAAAATTAAAAAGGCCATTGGTATTGGAGTTTATTCTATTAAAAAGTATAATTGATCAAAATAATTATTGTAATCCTTGAAAATAAATTATTTTTGTATTTGTTTTAAGCTAAAATGTGTTGTTTTATTTATTATTCTAATCTCATTCAGTTTCTAGTCAATTAACTGCCCCTTTATTACGATTAAATTCAAAAATTAATTTTTTAAAGCCAAATTTTTTGTAAATAATGTCTATAAATTAAAATATTCTATTTAAATCTAATATAGACGAAGAATAAAATTTAAAAACATTTTTTAATCTGTTTGTTTTTACTTTAATAGTCACAGCAGTGATTAATAACTCATTAATCACTGCTGCCAGATGCTCCCTTGATTTAAGCAATTAGTTATATTGTTTTGTTACAAAAAATTGCGCATTTATAAAAAAATATAGTCTATTGAATATAATAAAAAATGAAATCAAAAGGTATTGATAAGCGGAATGTAATAAAAAAAAAAGATTTTGTTTTAAATCTAATACAATAGACAAAATAAAATTTAAAAATATATTTTTAGAGCAGTTTTGCTCTACGACTATTGTGTAATGTACATGACAGTTTGTTTTGACATTAATAAACACAGCAGTGATTAATGAGTTATTAATCACTGCTGCCAGATGCTCCCTTGATTTAGCCAATTAGTTATATTGTTTTGCTACAAAAATTTTAGTATTTTAAAAAAATAAGAAATATCAAATCGAAAGGTTTTGATAAGTGGAATGTGATAAGAAAAGTGATTTTATTTTAAATCTAATACAATAGACCGAACTGATTGAATTCTGCTTTTGGCTATTCGAACATAAACAATAGACGCTTACCTTGCCTCCTTATTAGAAAAGTTGCTTGTTTTCCAAAAAACAAAAGAACCATTTTCTTCAAAATTAAATTAATTTAAGTCAGCAAGCCCGGTTATGAAATGAGCTTTAATATAAACAGGTAAACAAATAATTAATATCTAGATGTTGAATTAAATAATTCAACAACAGAAGGCCTCTCTGCTCGTAAGTGGAGCACGAAACCTTATGAAACCTTATGGATTTTGTCTAATGAAATTGTTTGTTGAACGGAAAACTTTAAATTAAATTAAGTTATGAATGCAATTTGTTTATTATTGTACAAATTTAGAAATAATTACAAAAATTATTTCTAAAAATAAACAAATTTATAAAAAAATATTTATTTTTTTTTAAAGCTATTGTGACAGTTACAGCTTAAAAATTAAAAACATTCTTATTTTTAATATATTTTAAAAGTTTTATTAGTAACAGTTACTAATTTTTAGATGTTTTTAGCAGTGCCATATAGCGATAATTAATGTTTTTATTATTTAGCTTGACTAAAAAAATTAGTTAGGTTAGGTTTTTATTTTGTATAAATATATAAATAATAGAAAAAAATTTATATCTGTATAGTGGACTTAATCGGTACCTTACAGTTTAATTACCTATCCAAATAAACAATGGAACATTGCATATACATAATCAGTATTCGACTGCGTGCTATTGCATTGGTATACTGGGTCAATTCTGGTAGTCAACAATTGAACAAATTGTTGAAAACAGCTTAACCGGTTCTATAACCGGATAATACACGAGCTGTGTATTGCTTGCATCAACAATATGTATTTAAATAAAACATATTTTAAATTCAAATTTACAGCTTTTTAATTTAAGCAATTGAAATAGTTGTTTACCTAACGAAAACGGAAAGTGAAATTTCCCACATGAGCAATTTGTTTGCAGCACGACCGAATGGGGGAAATTTCTTTCCGAAAAAGTTAGGTACAAATTTTTTTGCAACTAATTTTTTAATAATAAATAACTAATTTTTTGATAATAAATAATTTAGTTTTTTACTTGTTTTTTGGTTGGTAGCGTTGCCCACGCCGAGTATCTAATTTTTTAAATTTGAAATAGTTCTGTTGCTATGGTTTTATTGAAATAAAAGAGCATCGTTTTAAAAATTTTTTCCGCTATTTTCTTCTGCGAATTTTCGTTTCAAATTTGTAAATACGAGCGACTCCGATAGAGAAATTTTAACTCCACCTGAAATTAGAGAATCTGCAAATAGAGCAGTATCAAATTTGCTTCCTGAGAAAAGCCGCTCGAGGTACAAGCGGCTTTTAACCATACAACAAATTTTTAGATTGGTGCAAAACAGGAAAAATCAAAAATTTCACCGAGAATTGCTAATTGGCATATTTTCAACAACATCAAAGCAAGAAATCCTTTTGGTCTGTTTACTCTATGCTGAAACTTTGCTTAATGGTAAAGAATAACGTAGATATTACAAAATTTTATAAACTTTTTGGAACGTTGTGTATTTTGTAGAATGGTTGTGTGGCAATTGACAGTTTGACGTGACGTCTCTGGATTTCAATACAAACCTGACCAAATCATTTCCACTAGTTTCGCTTGCAAAGAAAAAAACACCGCGGTGTGGAAAAATTGTCTTTACATGCATTGGGAACGAACGAAAACTACTGATGTTTGAGCGATGAGATGAGGGCAAAAAATTTTTTTTTTTAATTTTTGTTTTTTATAGTTTATCTCTAAAACGGCTGGACCAATTTTGACGCAGTTTTTACTGGCAAATATTATATGAAATAATTTAAGTTACTTGAGTTATAAGCGTACAATATACTTTTTGTTTAAACCTTGAAATTCTTTTGGTGAGCAGTGGCGCACTTAAAGGAAAAAAAAAGTGTGATTAAGGTTAATTGTCTTTAGTAATTTGCATGTATAGCACTAAAAACCAACCTTTCCATCTCGTCTTTGATAGAGAAGGAAACGACGTCTTTTCGAAAAAAGACGTTACATCGGCGGTCGAAAAAGGACGCCACTACGTGCCTAAGAAACGGACAAAGAGCGTCTTACGCTGTTGTAGTGTGTTAGAAAAGGATGGTGTTAGCAAAAAACGCGTCTACGTGCTTCTTTCTAAGACATAGACAAGAAAGTTCTTACAGCTTGATCGCAGGCTGAAAAAGGATAAGTGCGACAAAAAAGCGAAAAGACGTTTATAAGTTGCGCGCGCTCGAGTTCTACCCCTTGGTAAACCTCTAAGAAACGACGCTGGTTTGAGGGTAAAAATCCGGCGTCTTTCCTGGTTGGCGGCGGCGACAGCGGTGGCGGTCTACCTCAACATGCCCCGCCTTTTCCACCCTTTGGCCACCCACACAACGACCCCGCGACTTTACTTTTATACTCTTTCTTAATGTCAGAATAACTCGCGACGCGAAAAGAACGCTCTCGACGCATCGGCGACCACCGCGGCGCGACGTCTAACAGTGTGACCTGTGGCTTTTCAAACTCTCTAATTTTTTGCCTTTTTTGACTTTTTAATTTTTTTTCTGTAAGTACAATCTAAACAAATATTATAAACAAACTAGATAATCATAAACATTTAACTATTCTAAGTTGCTGCCAACATTCTATAACTATAAAATCCTAGTATTTTAAGTTATTTCACTTAATTTAAGTTAAATCAGCTAACTCTTATTTTGAAACTATGTTAAAGTATAAAACTTTAGCTTAAAAATAAGTTTCTTCCTAGTTAAGATATAGCTAAACTTAATTTTTTTCTAATAGTTATAAACTGTTTTAATCTAAAATTGTTTATAAATTAGATAAAGTATTGTTAACATTTAAAGCTATGTTTTTTGCAAATTTTAGATAATTTTTATCTAACAGTTAATAAATTTTAGCTAAACTAAGTTTTTCTTTTTAGTTAAGAGACTAGGTTTTTTAGATAATTTTCTATAAATCTAATCTAGTTTTGTTAAAATACTATTTTTTAAATTAACAGTTAATCTTGTTATTAGTTAAAATTTAGTTAAAATAAACTTTATTTTAAAATATTGATTAAAATATTATTAATTTTGAGTTTTTATAAATAAATTTAATCTAGCAATATTAGAACTTATAAATAGTTAATAAGCTAAGCTTTTCGTAAGTTAAGATATAGTTAAACTTAATTTTTTTTAGATAAGATTAGGTTATTTACTATAGATTTGTTAAATTTTACTTAAAAATACTGTATACTTTTCTTTATATCAACATTTTGCTGAATAAATTGTTACTAATACCTAAAATTTTTGTTTAGTTAAATATTGTTGACAAAATTAAGTTTACTAAAAAAATTAAGTGCGTTTAATTTATTTAGCTTAGTTAAAACTTAGTTTTCTGCTGGTCAAAATATTACTAAGTTTTTTAAATAATTTTCGATAACTCTAATCTAGTTTTGCTAAAACACAATTTTTTAGATTAACAGCTAATCTTGTTATTAGTTAAAATTTATTTAAATTAAACTTTATTTAAAAATTTTGTTCAAAAGAAAAATATCTTAAAATAAATTTAATCTGGCACTATTAAAGCACAATCATTCTATTTTAGCTTACAAGCTAAGCTTCTTGTCAGTTAAGATATAGTTAAACTTAATTTTTTTTTAAATAGATAAGATCATATTATTTAATATAACCTGTTAAATTTTAGTTAAAAAACTGTATACTTTATATTAACTGAATTAACTGAGTATTAACTGAAAAAACTGTGCTGAATAAATTGTTACTAATACACAAAATTTCTGCTTAGCTAAATATTGACAAAATTAAGTTTTCTTAAAAAATTAAGTGCGTTTAATTTATTTAGCATAGTTAAAACTTAGCATTTTATTAGTTAAAACATTAATAAGCTTATTTGTTTTTATAATAAAATTAAGTTACAATTAAGTTTAAAAACTTAGTTTTATTTTAGTTAAAATATTGTTAAACTTAAAAACTTACACACTTTTTCAACTAGCTTAATTTGTCTATTGCTAAGCTTAAATGTTAATTTATTGCTAATTTTAATTTTTTTTTAAATAATTTAAAAAAACCATGAGCTAACACGGTTAAACTACTATAAACGATATAATTTAGTTTGACAACATAAACTTTTTTCGAGTTAATATATTAAAAAAAACATTTTTTTGTGCTATAATTTTGCAATGTTTTTTGTTGACTAAATTATTGCTAAACTAGTTTTTTAGCTATTTTTGACTGCTAAGCATGCTTAAAAAACTAAGTTTTTTGATTAGCTAGATACTGTTCAATTTAGTTTTTTTTCAAACAATCTTATCAAATTAACTAATTTTATTTAGATGAATTTTGGTAACTCTAATCTATGGTTTAGTTTGAACTAAGTTATTTTTGCATAAGATATTGCTAAACTTAGTTTTTTTTTGTAGACTTAAAGCAAAGTTGGTATGACATAATGTAAAAACTAAGTTTTCGCTAGTTAAGCTATTGCTAATCTTGCTATTTAGTAAACAATTTAGCTAATTCTGTTATTATATTGCTAAAACACGATATTACAGGTTGCAAACTAAATCTTTTGCTTAGCTAAATATCACTAAAATTAAAATGAAAAAAAAAATGTGCTAAATTTTTTTTCCAGCAAAACTTAGCAAACTTGATTTGTTTTAGTTAAAAAGCTAAATTGTTAGCTAAACTTAATATTTTTTCAGATTTTCTTAAGTAGCTATAATTTTATTTGCAGTTTATAGTTAAAAATGAAAACTTTTTGCTAATAAAAATGAAGATTAACAGTTTTTTTAGCAAAGTTAGATATATTTCAGTTAAAAACTAAACTAGTTTTTTTGCAGATTATAGATTAAGTTAAACTCAACAATATTTTTTCAGATAATCTAATCTAGGAATTTAAAAACTAAGCTGCTTTCTAGTTAAGATATAGCAATGCTAGATCTTTACATAAGTTTTTTAAGATAATTTTAGATTTAATTCTAATTCAAAAATTAAGTTAAAGAATTGCTAATTTTTAATTTTTTAAACAAATATTAGGTAGTTTTAAAATTATAGCACGCTTAGTTAAATTTTAGTTAAAAACTAAGATTTTAATCAGTTAAGATTATCTCAAACTTAATTTTATTGCTGGAAATGTTGGTAAAAGTACATATTTTGGTTTAAAAGCTAGAATAGCTAGAAATTGCTAAAGTTGAAACTTGTTGTTCAAAAAAGACAATTTTTGGTTTAGGAACTAAAATTTTTGTTAGGTTATAGGTAACTATAATCTAGCTAATCTAGCAATCTAAGTGTTAAAGCTTAATCTGTATAGTTTAGTTTGAAAGCTAAGTTTCTTCCTAGTTAAGATACTATAGTATTTTCAAGTTAAAGACAAATAAGAAATACTCATGTAGAGCACGTGATTTAAGATTATTGGCGTTTCTATTGGTTGAACTATTACATGAGTTAGCACAAAGTGCGTTGATTGGCTGGCTAGACAGACTAGAGCACGTGATTTTATTTACCTCTATTTCATAGTAAACTTAAACAATTATGATCAATCTGTGCTCGATTTTTGCTAAAGATTTATAGACAGTGTTGCAAAATAAGTTATGTTTTATTGTAAGAATCATAGTTGCCATGTTTTCTATCTTTTTTAGTAAAATATTTATAATTAATAAAAAACAAAAAACACTCATTTGACGTATTTTTAGATAATTAACGTAAAAAAGCTAATTTAATTATTGTTGACAAATAAATAAAAATACATACAATTTTGACAAGCTGTAACTAGATTTAACACTGTAATACAGTTTAGAATGAGCCAAGCAGCATAAAAAACATCAGCGAGGGTGCGAGAAAAGATGAATCAGAAATCAGCTGATTTGCGATCCCCTCATCCTAAAGGATCGGTAGTAAACTGGACCAAAACGTGATTCGACTGTCAAATATTCTAATTCTACCCTACTTTATGGGAACTAAGGGTTGCTCTCGATGTTGGGGAAGCATACAAAAAAACTAATTTTGCGCTAGTGGGACATTTAGTTATGTCAGTTTGGAATTGTAATTAGTTTTCTTTTTACTATAATCAAATTAAAAAAAATCTTGTTTTTTCATAAATACCCACTGATGAGAGGTAAAAACTTCAATAGACTACTGAGACGATTTAAATTATCACACATAATAGACGTTTTTTAGTTAAACGACTAAACAGACTTTGTATTCTTCGTTAATATTAATAAAATTAAAGCAAATTTATTCAAACTAGATCTGTAGACTTGGTCATGTTTCGTTCTTATTGGAACTCTTCAGTAAGTTGCAAAATTAATATCTGTCATTTAGACTGACCTATAACATCGTTCTGCAGAAACATAAATGTTTTTCGATAAGAATTCTTGACCAGACTTGACTTGACTATTTTTTAGTAAAAAAACTGATTTTTGCACCAGTTGCGCAGCAGTTATAATTTTAATCTTTCACACTTTAGTGTAAAATTTTCAAAAACTGATTTAGTAGTCAGAAATACATTTTTCTCTTAATGAAACTCAGTTGGAACATAGATGTCTTAAAATAAGAATTCTTGACCTAATCTGACCTGACTTGACTTGACCACTTTTTAATAAAAAATTGTTTTTGCGCCAATTGCGCAGCAGTTTTAGCTCTAATCTTTCACATTTTAGTGTAAAATCTTTAAAACTTGATTTAGCAGACAGAAATTAGTTTTTCTTAAAGAATCTCAGATGTTTTTCAATGAGAATTCTGACTTAACTAAACTTTTTTTTAGTAAAAAAATTGTTTTTGCGCCAGTTGCGCAGCAGTTTTAGCTCTAATTTTTAACATTTTGGTGAAAAATCTTTAAAACTTGATTTAGCAATCAGAAATAAGTTTTTCTTAAAGAAACTCAGATGTTTTACAATAAGAATTCTAAGCTGACTAGACATTTTTTTAGTAAAAAAAATTGTTTTTGCGCCAGTTGCACTACAATTTTGGTACTGAGCTCTTGCACACTTTGGTGTAAATTTTCAAAAACTGACTTAGCAGTCAGAAATACATTTTTTTCTTAATGAAACTCAGTTAAAACATAGATGTCTTGCAATAAGAATTCTTGACCTACTCTGACCTGACTTGACTTGACCACTTTTTAATAAAAAATTGTTTTTGCATCAGTTGCGCAGCAGTTTTAGTTCTAATCTTTCACATTTTGGTGTAAAATCTTTAAAGCTTGATTTAACAGTTAAAAATAAGTTTTTCTGAAAGAAACTCAGAGAATTCTGACCTAACTAAATTTTTTTTTTGAAAAACATTGTTTTTGCGCAAGGTGCGTCACAATTTTGGTACTGAGGTCTCTCACATTTTGGTGTAGAATCTTCAAAACTGAATTTAGCAGTCAGAAATAAGTAGCTCGGGTTGAACATAGATGTTTTTCAATAAGAATTCTTGACTTACTCTGACCTGACTTGACTTGACCACTTTTTAAAAAAAAATTGTTTTTGCACTAGTTGAGCAGCAGTTTTAGTTCTAATCTTTCACATTTTAGTGTAAAATCTTTAAAACTTGATTTAGCAATCAGAAATAAGTTTTTCTTAAAAAAACTCAGAGGTTTTCCAATAAGACTTTTGACCTAACTAGACATTTTTTTTAGCAAAAAAAAAATGTTTTTGCGCTAGTTGCGCCACAATTTGGGTACTGAGCTCTTGCACACTTTGGTGTAAATTTTCAAAAACTGATTTAGCAGTCAGAAATACCTTTTTCCTAATGAAACTCAGTTGGAACATTGATGTCTTCCAATAAGAATTCTTGACCTACTCTGACCTGACTTGACCACTTTTTAATAAAAAATTGTTTTTTCACTAGTTGCGCAGCAGTTTTAGTTCTAATCTTTTACATTTTAGTGTAAAATCTTTAAAACTTGATTTAGTAATCAGAAATAAGTTTTTCTTAAAGAAACTCAGATTTTTTCCAATGAAAATTCTGACTTAACTAGACTTTTTTTTAGTAAAAAAATTGTTTTTGCGCCAGTTGCGCCACAATTTTGGTACTGAGCTCTTGCACACTTTGGTGTAAATTTTCAAAAACTGATTTAGCAGTCAGAAATACATTTTTCTTAATAAAACTCAGTTAGAACATAGATGTCTTCTAATAAGAATTCTTGACCTAATCTGACCTGACTTGACTTGACCACTTTTTAATAAAAAATTGTTTTTGCGCCAATTTGGTGTAAATTCTTTAAAACTTGATTTAGCAGTCAGAAATAAGTTTTTCTTAAAAAATCTCAAATGTTTTTTAATGAGAATTCTGACTTAACTAGACTTTTTTTTGTAAAAAAATTGTTTTTGCGCTAGTTGCGCCACAATTTTGGTACTTAGCTCTTGCACACTTTGAGGTAAATTTTCAAAAATTAATTTAGCAGTCAGAAATACATTTTTCTAAATAAAACTCAGTTGGAACATAGATGTCTTGCAATAAGAATTCTTGACCTAATCTGACCTGACTTGACTTGACCACTTTTTAATAAAAAATTGTTTTTGCGCCAATTTGGTGTAAAATCTTTAAAACTTGATTTAGCAGTCAGAAATAAGTTTTTCTTAAAAAATCTCAGATGTTTTTTAATGAGAATTCTGACTTAACTAGACTTTTTTTTGTAAAAAAATTGTTTTTGCGCTAGTTGCGCCACAATTTTGGTACTTAGCTCTTGCACACTTTGAGGTAAATTTTCAAAAATTAATTTAGCAGTCAGAAATACATTTTTCTAAATAAAACTCAGTTGGAACATAGATGTCTTGCAATAAGAATTCTTGACCTAATCTGACCTGACTTGACTTGACCACTTTTTAATAAAAAATTGTTTTTGCGCCAATTTGGTGTAAAATCTTTAAAACTTGATTTAGCAGTCAGAAATAAGTTTTTCTTAAAAAATCTCAGATGTTTTTTAATGAGAATTCTGACTTAACTAGACTTTTTTTTGTAAAAAAATTGTTTTTGCGCTAGTTGCGCCACAATTTTGGTACTTAGCTCTTGCACACTTTGAGGTAAATTTTCAAAAATTAATTTAGCAGTCAGAAATACATTTTTCTAAATAAAACTCAGTTGGAACATAGATGTCTTGCAATAAGAATTCTTGACCTAATCTGACCTGACTTGACTTGACCACTTTTAATAAAAAATTGTCTTTGCGCCAATTTCGCAGCAGTTTTAGCTCTAATCTTTCACATTTTAGTGTAAAATCTTTAAAACTTGATTTAGCAGTCAGAAATAAGTTTTTCTTAACAAATCTCAGATGTTTTTTAATGAGAATTCTGACTTAACTAGACTTTTTTTGTAAAAAAATTGTTTTTGCGCCAGTTGCGCCACAATTTTGGTACTTAGCTCTTGCACACTTTGATGTAAATTTTCAAAAATTAATTTAGCAGTCAGAAATACATTTTTCTAAATAAAACTCAGTTGGAACATAGATGTCTTGCAATAAGAATTCTTGACCTAATCTGATCTGACTTGACTTGACCACTTTTTAATAAAAAATTGTTTTTGCGCCAATTTGGTGTAAAATCTTTAAAACTTGATTTAGCAGTCAGAAATAAGTTTTTCTTAAAGAATCTCAGATGTTTTTTAATGAGAATTCTGACTTAACTAGACTTTTTTTTGTAAGAAAATTGTTTTTGCGCCAGTTGCGCCACAATTTTGGTACTTAGGTCTTGCACACTTTGATGTAAATTTTCAAAAATTAATTTAGCAGTCAGAAATACATTTTTCTAAATAAAACTCAGTTGGAACATAGATGTCTTGCAATAAGAATTCTTGACCTAATCTGACCTGACTTGACTTGACCACTTTTTAATAAAAAATTGTTTTTGCGCCAATTTGGTGTAAAATCTTTAAAACTGGATTTAGCAGTCAGAAATAAGTTTTTCTTAAAGAATCTCAGATGTTTTTTAATGAGAATTCTGACTTAACTAGACTTTTTTTGTAAAAAAATTGTTTTTGCGCTAGTTGCGCCACAATTTTGGTACTTAGCTTTTGGTACTTAGCACACTTTGATGTAAATTTTTAAAAATTAATTTAGCAGTCAGAAATACATTTTTCTAAATAAAACTCAGTTGGAACATAGATGTCTTGCAATAAGAATTCTTGACCCAATCTGACCTGACTTGACTTGACCACTTTTTAATAAAAAATTGTTTTTGCGCCAATTTGGTGTAAAATCTTTAAAACTGGATTTAGCAGTCAGAAATAAGTTTTTCTTAAAGAATCTCAGATGTTTTTTAATGAGAATTCTGACTTAACTAGACTTTTTTTTGTAAGAAAATTGTTTTTGCGCCAGTTGCGCCACAATTTTGGTACTTAGGTCTTGCACACTTTGATGTAAATTTTCAAAAATTAATTTAGCAGTCAGAAATACATTTTTCTAAATAAAACTCAGTTGGAACATAGATGTCTTGCAATAAGAATTCTTGACCTAATCTGACCTGACTTGACTTGACCACTTTTTAATAAAAAATTGTTTTTGCGCCAATTTGGTGTAAAATCTTTAAAACTTGATTTAGCAGTCAGAAATAAGTTTTTCTTAAAGAATCTCAAATGTTTTTTAATGAGAATTCTGACTTAACTAGACTTTTTTTTGTAAAAAAATTGTTTTTGCGCTAGTTGCGCCACAATTTTGGTACTGAGCTCTTGCACACTTTGGTGTAAATTTTCAAAACTGATTTAGCAGTCAGAAATACATTTTTCTTAATGAAACTCAGTTGGAACATAGATGTCTCCCAATAAGAATTCTTGACCTACTCTGACCTGACTTGACTTGACTACTTTTTAATAAAAAATTGTTTTTGCACTAGTTGCGCAGCAGTTTTAGTTCTAATCGTTCACATTTTAGTGTAAAATCTTTAAAACTTGATTTAGCAGTCAGAAATAAGTTTTTCTTTAAGAAACTCAGAGAATTCTAACCTGCCTAAACTTTTTTTTTTTGTAAAAACATTGTTTTTGCGCTAGGTGCGCCACAATTTTGGTACTGAAGTCTGTCACATTTTGGTGTAAAACGTTCAAAACCTGATTTAGCAATCAGAAGTACATTTTTCTTAAAGAAACTGACGTGGAACATAGACGTCTTTCAATATAAATTCTTGACCGAATCTGACCTGACTTGACTTGACCACTTTTTAGTAAAAAACTGTTTTTGCACTAGTTGCGCAGCAATTTTAGTTCTGGCTTTTTACAATTTGGTGTAAAATCTTCAAAAAAAAGAAACTCGGAGAGTTCTAAGCTTTTTTTTTGTAAAAAACATTGTTTTTGCTCTAGTTGCGCCACAATTTTGGTACTGAGGTCTCTCACATTTGTAGAATCTTCAAAACTGGATTTAGCAGTCAGAAATAAGTAGCTCGGATTGAACATATAAGTTTTTTAATAAGAATTCCTGATCTGACCTGATCTGACTTAACTTGACTACTTTTAGGTTAAAGACATTGTTCCTGCAGCAGCTGCGCAGCAGTTTTGGTACTGAGGTCTCTCACATTTTGGTATAAAATCTTCAAATCTTCAGAAACTGTCCAATTTCCTAAGACAGTTTCCAATAATGCAACACTTTTGTAGTATCTTATGCAACAAGTGCGTAAAAAGCTCAAGTTTTTTAATAGAAATAACTCAATTTTAGAAAATAACTTGGTTACCATTATGTAGAAAATAATTTTTTTGCGACAAATTGCTAAAGCGACATATTCTGTTCCAGGTCATTGTTGGCATCCTCTGCGTCGTGTAGGTGTGAAACTGCTCCGCTTCCGACATATCGCGAGAACATCCCCTGCAAAAAAAAATAAAAGAGACGGAAAGATTGGCCTGTAATGTGACAAAAAGAGAGGAAGAAAAAGAGTAATTAGAAAAACATATCGCTGACTGGCAGTGGAAGCGGGGAGAAAAGCGTCGCGGGAAAACCCTACGCGCACTTTTCCAGCTGTGGTCCACCAGCCGTGATTTTTCATCATATTTGCGCGCGACCGGCATTCCAGACAAGTGTGCGTTTTTCCAAACTTTTTTCAAAAAAAAAAAGTAGTTTTTTGAGCGGCGCCACCAAACCCGGAAGATGGCTTCGAAAAAGCCGAAACGTGCAAGTTGACAAGATGCATCTTGCGAGTGAGGTCAGTTCGACCACCGGTCATTATGACCGAAACTATGGAAATCTGACAGCGGAAATGTTGGCGGAAAGGACCATTGATGGGTTGCTGGCCGAGCATCCAGGAGAGCTGGTGCGGACTGGAAGTCCTCATGTTGTTTGCACTGTTTTACCACCCCATTGGCGTTCGAATAAAACTTTGCCGGTTGCATTTAAAGTTGTTGCGTTAGGGGATGTTGGGGACGGCACTGTAGTTACTGTTAAGGCGGGAAACGACGAAAATTATTGTGCCGAACTTAGAAATTGCACAGCCGTTATGAAGAATCAAGTGGCTAAGTTTAACGACTTGAGATTCGTTGGAAGAAGTGGAAGAGGTAAGTTTTCTCTTTAAAACTCTCAAAAACTGGCTTGGAAACTCCCAACTAGAAACTCCAATAACAAAATAATACTAAAACTTCTCAGAATATCCAGCAATACAACTTTGATCATTTTTGCTCAAACTCCATCAGCTAGGTGTACTCTAAACAAATGCTATCTATACTGCATCTTTTAACAAAAGAGAAAAATAGATAATTAATTGTGTAAACAAAGTTGCATAATTGGTCTAAATCTAAGCTTTTCAATTGGTAGAAAAAACTGACCAACGTCGTTGCATTGCCAAAAATCGGGAAGTTTTGCCAAAATTTTTGGCAAAACTTCAGTTTAGTGAGTTTTTTGATTAACCGCTTCTGCAAGATCTAGAAGTCTTACACCCAGGTCAACTCACAATCTTAGATTTTTTTTGGAATAAAGTTTAACGTTTTTGGGTGAATTCAAGCGACACCATTACTGCTATATAAGCAAAAACTGTGTTTTAGTTTTTTTAAGTTTGTCATGATTTTTTGGTAACAAAAAAGAAGAAAAGTGGCTACTATTTTTTTAAATTTTTTTTTCTGAGTGTTTGCTTTAGTAACAAAATTTTCTTGTACAGTTCTATATGTTTTTGATCAATTCTAGTTGGCTTTCTGATTTTTTGACTTTTTGATCTGCCATATAAGCAAAAACTGTGTGTTAGTTTTTTTAAGTTTGTCATGGTTTTTGTACACCAAAAACTCAATGTTTCTTGGTAACAAAAAAGAAGAAAAGTGGTTACTATTTTTTAGTATTTTTTCTTACCTTCTGAGTATTTGCCTTAGTAACAAAATTTTTTTGTACAGTTTTATATGTTTTGATCAAATCTAGTTGGCTTTCTGATTCTTTTACTTTTTGATCTGCCATATAAGCAAAAACTGTGTTTTAGTTTATTTAAGTTTGTCATGGTTTTTGTACACCAAAAACTCAATGTTTCTTGGTAACAAAAAAGAAGAAAAGTGGTTACTATTTTTTAGTATTTTTCTTACTTTCTGAGTATTTGCCTTAGTAACAAAATTTTTTTGTACAGTTTTATATGTTTTGATCAAATCTAGTTGGCTTTCTGATTTTTTTATTTTTTTATCTGCCATATAAGCAAAAACTGTGTTTAAGTTTTTTTAAGTTTGTCATGGTTTTTGTACACCAAAAACTCAATGTTTCTTGGTAACAAAAAAGAAGAAAAGTGGTTACTATTTTTTAGTGTTTTTTCTTATTTTCTGAGCATTTGCCTTAGTAACAAAATTTTTTTGTACAGTTCTATATGTTTTGATCAAATCTAGTTGGCTTTCTGATTTTTTTACTTTTTGATCTGCCATGGTTTTTGTACACCAAAAACTCAATGTTTCTTGGTAACAAAAAAGAAGAAAAGTGGTTACTATTTTTTAGTATTTTTTCTTATTTTCTGAGTATTTGCCTTAGTAACAAATTTTTTTGTACAGTTCTATATGTTTTGATCAAATCTAGTTGGCTTTCTGATTTTTTTACTTTTTGATCTGCCATATAAGCAAAAACTGTGTTTTAGTTTTTTTAAGTTTGTCATGGTTTTTGTACACCAAAAACTCAATGTTTCTTGGTAACAAAAAAGAAGAAAAGTGGTTACTATTTTTTAGTATTTTTTCTTACTTTCTGAGTATTTGCCTTAGTAACAAATTTTTTTGTACAGTTCTATATGTTTGGATCAAATCTAGTGGGCTTTCTAATTTTTTTACTTTTTGACCTAAAAAACGCGTGTGGTACAGTATTCCGTTCTACAGATGCTGAAAAAGTCAACTCTAAGATATAATCATCTAGATATTTTAAAAACAAAAATTAAAAACAAATGAATGATCTTCAGTTCTTCAATGCTTTTTATCAACTCAACTTTCCATTGCTTTTATTCTGGTTTTAATTTCCTTAACAATAATTTTTTTAATTTTTGACACTTTTGCTTTTTGTTGTACATAATTCAATTTGACATCTGTTTTTGTTTTCTTAGCGTTTATATTTTACTTTTATAGCACAGTTAGATTCTACCATAGAGATAGATTTCAAAAAATATACAAACATTTCTTAGAATAACATTAAACTCGCTCTAAAAAAATTGTCTAGCTTTGCAGTATTGTCTTCAACCACCGAAGCTGCTGACTGACCTTCAAATTCTACCAAATTTTGCTTTATTTGGGTTTTGATTTTAATGCAAATCTGTAAACTATTTGTTCTATTTCTGTCTTTTATATTTTCTTTTGTCAAATATGCTCTGGCCTGACCTGACCTGACTTTAGTCTTATCGTTACTTCTTATCTCAAAAGTCTTATCAAAGATTATGCTACTTTATATTGAGTAAACAATTGTTTTTTATGTTATAGAGTTAGAAATATAAAACTTTATTGCCAAATACAACGTTTTGCTTAATATCAAGTCTTCATCAGGTATTGACATAAAGTACTGTCAAACAAGTTAAACTTGTATTATTACAAATTTTTGGTTTAGTACTGTTATGAAACATCAGATTTGGCTCGAGCGTAAAAATGGTTTATAGCATCTAATTTCAAAACCTGATGAGGGCTAGATTTTGAACGAAACGTTGCATTTGGCTAGCTTAACTTAATTCTCACGTTACTAACTCTAAAGCCTAGCAAAACAAATTGTTTATCTATAATAAATTAAAGATAAAACAAGTCTATTTAAATATTTAGGATATAGTTTGCATAGTAGACCGGTTGGTCAAGTCAAGTCACTAATTAAAATAGCTATTCTTTGACAAGTTTATTTCTAATTTTGCAATATTATGTCTGATAAGATGTTGAACAAGAAAACTGACTGGCAGCAGATTTGACAATTTTTAAGGTTAGATCAGGTCCGGTCAATTTAGGTTAGTTGGTCAGGTCAGGTCAGGTTAGGTTTAATGATTATGCAATAATTAAAAGGTCCAATATTTTATTATGAAATCTACACTAATACGTATGCGCAGTAAAATTGTGAACAGTAGTGCGGTAAAGACCATTATTACACGCTGCAAATGACTTTGTAAACGTTATCAATTTTTCATAAAATGAAATATGACAGCCGTAATTAATAGAATTGATGTCAAAACACTCATTTCTTTTGTGTCTTCACTACCATTAACAGCCCCTGTATCCATGTTTGTACTTGTTGTACCTGAAAAAAAAATTCTAAAAATTTGAAAAAATTTTTTTTTCTATAATTACCGTCATTATTGGCATAACTTTCAGCCAAAAATATTAGTAAAACAAGAGATTCGCTTATAAAATTCATGGGGATAAGTTAATATTTATTCAAATACTATAAACTAATTTATAGCGATAAGGGAAAGCTTTTATAGCGATCTCTTATCAAATTATCGCTTAAAGCTACACGATTTCCTCATATAACCTCACTAATTACTCTTTTGTTTTATTTTTTGTATTTGATAAACAATTGAAGATTAATTTAGATTATAGTATAGTTTTATATAAGTGCTGTTTACTTAGTACTTATGTGGAATAATGCATTGGAAATGAAATGTCTTAAAGTTGAATTAATAATTAGTTATTTATTAAATAAATGAGAAGAAATAATTTTTTGTCATAAAACATATCGCACTCACTCTATCCGTATGAAATACACGTAAAGCTTCAAGCGCAACAGAGATGAAAGATCTTAGTCAATCATAATTGAAATGTGTCTAGCGACTCTACTAATAGTTTCACCTAAGCACTAATAACCACTAGATGTTTAAAGACGTCTTAAAGTATTTCCATATAATGAATATTTCTAAAAAAATTAATATTTGAGACTTTATTTTTGTTAGCAATTATTGTTTTTCTACATCTCTATTGTAATCATACTTCTGCTTTACAGTTTAGGCTCAAGGAAAGTCTGAAATTAATATTTTTCTGTCATTTAAATGTCATTTTTAATTTAGTCTGTCAAATTAAGACAATTTTAGCTAATGTTTATTTTATTTTTTTTCCTAACTGTCAAAAAATATATCTCATTTTATCTCATTTAAGCTATTTTTGTCAATTTTATCAATTATTTGTAAGCGGTTTTTTAGACCAACGCATCTGTAAACTTGGACAGGTTTTGCTCTTATTGGAACAGATTTAGATTTGAATAAATTTGTAGAGACATTTTTGGGCTTATATTTACTCAAGTGCGCAATAAGCAATTTGCATTTTTGTTTCTATTATTATATGTATTTTGCACACACGTTGTCAGTGGTACAAAAATAAACATCAAGCAAATAAGTTTCAACTTTAGAAACAATGAACAGCAAGCACGCTGGACAACCAAACCTTAATTAAATACCAACATTGCAAAGTAAACATGACTATTTAAGTTATTTGTTTTGGAGATGGGAACCTCTCTAATCTATGAATTATGTTGGTATTTCTGTAATCTCTGATTTATTGACAGTGCATTCGTATTTTCCAGTATTACCAACCCTGCAAAACTATGCCAGTTATATTGAATTATTAAAAATCGCTCCCCATTTTATCAATATTATAGGTTATGTTGTGTTTGACGCCTGCATTGGATAAAAAATCTATGTGTGTTTTATCCGGATTTATTTTTATTTATCACCGCCGATTTTTGGCGCTGCATTTTTATTATTTATGGTTTTATTTGTTTGTATTAGATATATGTAAACATATAATTTTGCGTATTTTGTTGATGGATGGGCGGCATTTATGCCGGCGGCAAGCGTTGCGAAAAATAAAATACTTTTTTAATGAGAGGAATGGGGCGCGATATGCGATATCTACTCGAGAAAATTCACCCTAAGAACGGTCCATTAATATTTCCATTTGTAATTTTGTATTTTTACGCTCTTTTTCACAAGGGAAACATGGAGGTTGGGATAGCCGCAACATTATATCACAGAAACATTAAAATCTTGATGCGAGAGCTTTATACTTTGTAAAAACTTATTTTCGCTTGTTTTTAGAATTTTTCATTAATTTTTTTCATATTTAACAATGTACGCAGAGGGGCAACATTCAATTTCTAGGAGAAAAATTTAACAGAAATTTTGATAAAAATGTTGAAAAATGGTGGAAGCGCTCAACTAAATATTTTAATTTAGTCAACTTCTTTTGTTATTTAAGATACTATAAAACAAAAGATAGTAGATCAGTAGAATATTTTATAATGTTTGATAAAAATGTTTAAAAATGGTGGAAGCGCCAAACTGAATTTTTTTGTAAATTTTTTAATTTAGTCAACTTCTTTTGTTATTTAAGATACTATAAAACAAAAGATAGTAGATCAGTAGAATATTTTATAATGTTTGATAAAAATGTTTAAAAATGGTGGAAGCGCCAAACTGAATTTTTTTGTAAATTTTTTAATTTAGTCAACTTCTTTTGTTATTTAAGATACTATAAAACAAAAGATAGTAGATCAGTAGAATATTTTATAATGTTTGATAAAAATGTTTAAAAATGGTGGAAGCGCCAAACTAAATTTTTTTGTAAATTTTTTAATTTAGTCATCTTCTTTTGTTATTTAAGATACTATAAAACAAAAGATAGTAGATCAGTAGAATATTTTATAATGTTTGATAAAAATGTTTAAAAATGGTGGAAGCGCCAAACTGAATTTTTTTGTAAATTTTTTAATTTAGTCAACTTCTTTTGTTATTTAAGATACTATAAAACAAAAGATAGTAGATCAGTAGAATATTTTATAATGTTTGATAAAAATGTTTAAAAATGGTGGAAGCGCCAAACTGAATTTTTTTGTAAATTTTTTAATTTAGTCAACTTCTTTTGATATTTAAGATACTATAAAACAAAAGATAGTAGATCAGTAAAATATTTTATAATGTTTGATAAAAATGTTTAAAAATGGTGAAAGCGCCAAACTAAATTTTTTTGTAAATTTTTTAATTTAGTCAACTTCTTTTGTTATTTAAGATACTATAAAACAAAAGATAGTAGATCAGTAGAATATTTTATAATGTTGGATAAAAATGTTTAAAAATGGTGGATGCGCTAAATGCAAAATTTTGGAAGCTAATCAAGTAAGCTTTTATTCTATTTTATTCACTAAATATTCAATTTATAATAAAAAAAGATCAATATATCAGAAGAAAAGTGAAAACTTATAATATTTTATAATTTTTGAAAAAAATGTTCTAAAATGGTGGAGGCGCCGAATGCAAAATTTTGACAAAATTCCTAATCAAGTGAGCTTTTATTCGATTTTATTCACTAAATATTTAATTTATAATAAAAAAACATCAATATATCAAAACAAAGTTGAAAACTTATTATATTTTATAATTTTTTAAAAAAAAATTTTTAAAATGGTGGATGCGCTGAATGCAAAATTTTGTCAAAATTCTTAATCAAGTGAGCTTTTATTCTCTTTTATTCACTAAATATTCAATTTATAATAAGAAAAGATCTATATATCAGAAGAAAAGTGAAAACTTATAATATTTTATAATTTTTAAAAAAATTTTTCTAAAATGGTGGATGCGTTGAATGCAAAATTTTGACAAAATTCTTAATCAAGTGAGCTTTTATTCTATTTTATCCACTAAATATTTAATTTATAATAAAAAAAGATCAATATATCAAAAGAAAAGTGAAAACTTATAATAATTTATAATTTTTGATAAAAATGTTCTAAAATGGTGGAGGCGCCAACTCAAAATTTTGTACTAAATTGTTCAATTCAGTTAACTTTTATTGTATTAAATTTAAAAGTTATTTCGGTTATTATAAAAAAAGTTAGTAGATCAGTAAAAAGTTGTACATTTGTAATATTAGCTCAAAGCTGTATGACATCTGTCAGTTACTAAATCATGAAAAAATGGTGAAAAAATGACGTTTTTTCTGTCATAAAAGTGCAACTGTAAAGTGTAAATCCCAAACTTTTTAATAATTGACAAGCTTGGTCGGCTGCAAATGAGAAATGCGGCTTAAATTTGGCACAAGCGTCTAATAAACCCCATCCGCCCTTAAAGAACGCGTCTTTTCAAATTCGAATTTAGCAAAATTTCGGAGCATTTGTCAAAAATGTCAAGCGCAGCCCTCGGTGATCGCCCATCAGAATCAAATTTGTTCAAACTGTTGCGGCGATGAATTAGGCCATCTCTACCAACCAGGTCGGTGGCGGTGCGATTTCAAGAGCTACCACCACCGACGCCGCCCGCCGCCGTCGTTCTGGCGCCGATTTCATGACTCTTTCTGCATAATTCGACGATTTCTCGCGTCGTTTGTGTTTATGAGCGACGGTTTAGGGAGAGCTTAAGCAGCATATGCATTTTTTAATTCCCAAACTACCCCCTTTTTTCAAAAATGAGATAAAACAATCAAAAAAAAAATTACACAAAAGGACTTCTGGTTAGTGAAAGCAAAAACTGTATATAACTGATGAGCTTACTAAGAGAGCAGAACATTCTCTCTTTCAAAAATATAAAATTTATTTTCATTCTATTTGTAACACTGTTTACAAATGTTTTTTTTTAATCTTGAAATAAACAAATAAACAATTTTTCTTTTAATTATTGATTAAAAAACCTGTATGAGACTGATGAGCTTACAAAGAAAGCAAAATTCATTATTTTTCAAATTAAAACTTTTTTTTTTATTTCATTTTTAGCACAGTTTGTTTTTTTAATTGTGATAGCTTTTTTGACTACCAAGTAATCGTCATCTATAAATAAATAAAACTAAATAAATAAAAGCAAATACTTTTTAAACTTTTTAAAAATTTAACTTATTTTTGGTTAGTGATGAAAAAAACTGTATGGGACTGATGAGCTTACAAAGAGTTCAAAATATTTTGTCTAAAAAAAATGTTTTTGTTAAAAAAAAACATAATTTTAAGTGCTTATAATTTTTTTTTAATTTTAGGTAAAAGCTTTACGTTGACAATAATTGTGTCAACAACACCGCCTCAAGTCGCCACCTACAACAAAGCCATTAAAGTGACGGTGGACGGTCCAAGGGAGCCCCGGTCAAAGACGAGACAAGGGTTCCATCACTTCCCTTTTGGCCCAAGACCCTTTGCTCCCGATCCCTTAACTGGGAGTTTACCTTTCAAATTAAGTGGTAAGTCGCTATTTGTCTCACTTCTGATTTTACCATATTTTATTGTCATTTGGAACAAAAGCCATTGAAATCAGAGAGTATTGTTTGAAAGTAAATATTTAGATGGGTTTTTGTTGATTTATGCAGCAGTGTCCGATTTTATTTTTTAACGGGAGTTGGGTTGCGCACTCTTCGGATGCTTATTGACTCTCCTAGGTTTCCTCTATTTATAAAGCTTCCTAAAACAATCTAAAAAAATATATTATTAAAAAAGTATAATTTTATTAAAAAAAAATTTTTCTTAAGAACTCTGTATACGCTTGTTAAAAATTTAAATTCAAAAAAATTGTGTTGTTTGAATTTTGGCTTGTAATTTTTGTATATTATATAAATACTAAATTTCAAGATAGTGACAGATGAATGATACTTGAAAGTAAATTCATTATATAGGGTGTATAACATTAACATAAATCAAAGATGGCTTTAGAAAATAAAACAATTGATGTTTTATTACATTTTCTTGGACTGTAAATGCTATTTTACCACTTTTTTTTTACAATAATTCTAAACATTTTGAAGCAGTATTTTAAAAGAAATCTGTATATACCTACAAAAAAATGTTTTTATGTCGTTTAAAGTGCCTCACTCTGTATATTTTTAAAATACAATTTGAAAGTTAAATGTCAAGTTAATGGCCGTATAGTATGTTTTTTATTCTTAAAAAACATATATTCTAAAAATATATGCAAAGTATATAAAGATAATTTTATTGTTTAACGAGAGTTGAGTTGCGCACCCGTCGGATGCTTATTCTGTAGCTTGTTTTCACGTATGAAGCTTATTAAAACGCTCTATTAGAACAATTTTTATTAATTATAAAAATTATTGTTTGAAATTAAATATTAGATAAGTTTTTGTAGTAAACAAATACTGTACATGGTATATTGCTTAACGAGCGATGGGTTGCGCACTCTTCGGGTGCTTATTCTTCTCTCTTGGCAAAAAAATTCGAAAAATAATTATAAAAATTTACTTTGTTTTTGGAAACGTTATGGAATCAAATGAATTTTATAGTTTGCTTTAATTGTACACAATTTTTAACAAAAGCCGTACAATGTATATTGTTTAACGAGCGTTGAGTTGCGCACCCATCGGGTGCTTAGTCTTCTCTCTTGATAGAAAGATGGCAAAAAAGTTTGAAAAATAATTATAAAAATTTACGTCGTTTTTGAAAATGTTATGAAAACAAATGAAGTTGGCTTTAATTGAATGATTTTTTGAAGCGGTTATTATCTGCGCCAGCTCATTTCAACCGCTTGTTATTTGGACTGGCGTGCGCAATGGCGTTTGCCATTCATTGTGTTGCATTTTTTTGTAGCTTACGGTTAGTGCTAACAGAGTATTTGTCTGAGAAGTAGTTGTTTTAGCTACTGCTGAAAGGATTGTAAGTTTCTATAGAATGCTTGTAATAGAAATTAACCTTTAGGGGTGGTAAAATCTTGTTACCCCATTTGAGTGTATATTTAATTGGTGTCACGTCCAGCCCTGTTTCTGACTATATCTCAAATCCCTGCTTAATTGGCAATGAATTGTGAGTTAGCTATAACGTATGGGCGTTAAATCTTTACGATCGCGTTTACGTATTACGGCCAGAATGTGAAGTAAGGCAATACAACAACCTCATTAGCCGAGAGCGTCAAGCGTTTGGGGCTCTAATCTCACTATGGAGGTGGAGGATAATAACTAACTACCCTCATGCACCAGCAGTTCAGAGAACACAACCTCCGCTATTAATTACATTAGCTAATTATCAATTAAACTCAGAACGAGAAATCACTTTAATTGGGATTCATCGCCGTTGCTGCAACAGTTTAGTCGTCTTGTCAACATTGTCTTTTACAACAAAAAAAAGTAAAAAAGTGCAATTTTTAGGTTAAGGGAGTCAACGTAAAAAAATTTTTTTCTATTGTAATTTTTGGTTTCTGTGTTAATATATAAAATGTTTTTCATCTAGAACAAGATAAATATTTGTGAATAATTTGAAGTTTTTCGTAAACAAAAATTGTTGTGAATATTTCAATTGTTTAGCATCAAGTTTACCATGGCAACCGCATCTCACTAGACAAAATATTCAATCGGGAAAAGTCATCTGCAATCCGCTTAGGCCCAGATTAAATAGAATAATGGCTCCAATTTAAACGCTAAATTGGAAATATTCCACAGAAAGCTGAATAACTTCAGGTTTCAATGCGGCAATGCAGAAAGAATTCTACCGATAGGTCTCATCGAATTTGTTTCAAATATGAGGATTGAAAGGCTTTGTGCAAGCCGCTTATTTTTTTTTTAAGTTGGCATAAGTGGTTTATTTACTATACAATTTGTCATTTAAATAAAGTGAGGTTATGTCGTTATAGGATCTAATCCGTCAAAAAAAAAAGTTACTTTTTGTTTTTTTATCAGTATAATATAATCAAAATTTGGAATGCCAATTATAGTTAACTCAATCGGTACAAAATCAGCTTAAAGCCATTGTTTTTTTTTCGTAATTACCTTATCAAGTAAGCGTAGTATTTGACTGCGCTGTTAGGTTGGCTAAGCCATTATCTGAGCCTGATACGTAACCCAGTTAGTCAGTAAAGAAATTGTGATGAGCAATAAGGTTGATACAAGATAAACGAGCTGGGCTGTTGTAAAGCTGTAAAATACGCCAGCCGTAAACGTCTAAGATCAGTGTTAATAATAAGTTAAAAATTTATTACAAAAAATTATATTATCTACTGTCTTCCAATCAGTGTTTTTGTTTTTTTAAGAGTAACATATTCTCTTATACATTTAATAAATATACAGTTATTTTTTGTTTTTGTTTATTAAATGTTTGTTTGTCGGGACAGGATAGGAAGAGGTGGAGATGACACGAGAAGGGTTCATTTATGAATGGAATCTTTTCTATTGATTTTCCCTATCGTTCAACCCTTTCTGTAGAGAGGAGAATTAATATGTGAAACATTCAATCCACACGTAGTTATCGCCCACTTCACGAGGTGGCGCTTTGATGCATTTTGTTTAGAAAAGTTGAATAGTAAACAAAGTTTTTTAAATTGACCAACAAAAAAAAGATGTTCAGTTGCAGAAAAATTTAAAAATTGAGACCATATTGCCATTTTATCTTTATTATTAATCTGAGGCTGCTATAAGTACTCCTCTCAGCATTATAAATTTTTCTATATTTTTAAGAGTAAAAAAAGTCATTGTTTTTTTGTTTTTTTTTGTTTACATACATCTTTTCTTCTTTTTTTTGTTTACAGACATTTTTGTCTCTTTCTTTTTATTTCTATTTAATCTTTCTTTCTGTTTGATTTTCTATTTAGTTTAATATATTTTTTTTCTTTCTTTATAACTTTTTTTTTCAAACATTTTTGTGGAGAAAAAATTGGTTTTTCTTATTATTTTTATATTATTTTCTTTAACAGCTTTTTAGAACCATTTTACTTACAGTTTTTGCAGATTTATTTATCTTTTTTTTTTTGAAGCAATATTTAAATTTTTTTGTCTTAATTTTATTTTTTGTTTTTGTGTCTTTTAGTATAATTTCGTGTCGCTAAATATCATTGCTGTATTATTTGATTTTGTTTTATTCTAGATTTTTGATTGTTTATTTATTATTTTGCTGCAATTATTATAATTTTTTTTTATTATTGTTTTTTTTTCGGTGTTGTTTTGTTTTTCAATTCAATTACTGTCATTTTTTTAATTTTTTTTCTTTTGTGCAGTTTTCTCAATTTTTTTGTGGTCTTTTTATGTAATTTTTTTCTGCTTGTTTTCTTCTTTCTTTTATACAATTTTTTTTTGCTGCTAAGCTTAATTTTTATTAAAAACTTGGATTAAAAACTAACCAAACATGTTTCATAAATATATGCAACTTTATAGTTTTTAACATAACTTTTATATTTAGTTGAAAAAGCGTATATAATATACTAAGTGTTTCACTTAGGAAAAATAGAGCTTTATAAATTTTTTTAATATAATTTTCAATATTTCATATACAGGGTGTATAATTTTAACATTAATCAAAGATGGCTATTCTTTTTTTTTCAGCAGTTCTCAGATTTGTTTGTACTAAAATTAGATGATATAACTTGAATACGCAAGTGTCGGTAAGCTGAACCGGTATTGCAGATATCTATTTGACGTTTCAGAAACCCCTGTATGTATATGTTGGCAATGTGTTGTTTTTTGGAGTGCCTCGCCGTGTATATTTTCAAAATACAAATTGAAAGAGGCTAAATTTCAAGTTAACGGCCAAATAAATATTACTTAAAAGTGATTGATTATTATTTTATAATTGAAAATGCTTACACCGTGTAGCTACATCATCCATCATTACTCACTTTATATATTAAAGACGCCTCCCGGGCCTCCTCCCTTCATGGCAATTTGCAATCGGAAGAAAGTCATTAGTTGGGTGTCTGGAACACGCGTGTCCTGCTGGTTGGACTTTTGATTACATGACTGAAAAGCAGAGAACGAAAAAAAGCGGAAAATTTCTTTCAATAAATATTTTTGAAAATTGATTTTCAATCAAAATGGTAAATTTCCACTAAATCCAAAATTTAATTTTACCATTAACACATTTAAAAAAAATGTCAACGTAGCCTAGACGCTTACAAGTGGTCAGCTGACGCTATACTTTGTTTTGTTATAGCTCTTGGTCAATAATTTTTCATTACCGACCAAGAGCAATAATAGCTTTTTTTTCAATTATAAACTTTTTTGTGAAATATTTCACGTTTTGGGCCTTCTATATCAATATTCCAGAGAAAATTTGTAACGTGGCGAGAATAGTTTCGAGGTGTGTAAAGGAGCGTCTGATAAGGGTGCGAGTTCAGCCACGGAAGGGAGGTGGAGAAGTGTGTAATTGAGTTATAGTCTTGCCTTCTGTTGCTGGTGATATCTTGGGGAGTTGATATCTTAGAGGGGTTCGTTTCTTTCGTTGCCTTGTCTCAACTGACACTTGCAAATATTTGGGGAAAAGCTTGAATGTCACATATTTTTTAAAACGTGTTATTGTATTGACACGTCATGTTTTATTTATGATCTTTTTGTCAATACCATGTTTTACATTATAAACTACAAATT